>CM060870.1:19298079-20695006 GCA_030737845.1 Acorus calamus
AATCTGGTGGGTTGAGTATCAACTCGAGCCCACCACACCCTCACAGGGTGACATAGGACTATTGGGAGAGATTAGACTGCTCTATACCCTTGGTCCAGCAGTAGCCCTTTACCCGGATAGCCTCTACCTGGTATACTCCCATGATCAGTATGTCCCCGCACGCATCGGTGGTACCTACGAATGGGAGCCCTCTGTCAGGTCAGTGTTTTCAACGCCGAGTAGTTCCTACACGGTTCCAACAAAGGGGAGAAAATAATCTAAACTCGCGGATACGATCATCCTGGATCCGACGTCATCAGTTATCAACCACCGATTAAGCATAACAAATTCTCATGAATTCCCTCCAGGGTGCATAACCCAGATGCGGGGAAGACATTTTATTCTAAGTGTCAATACCACAGTATGACCCCATAAGAGGTCATACACTTGTCTAATCTCGTTAGACAAGGCTCATGGCTTAATATAATCATATACAATATGTAATTAACTATGCAAGGAATATCTTACTTAAACATGCATACAAGGGCATAATAAACATTCAATTACACAAGTATAACTCAAGCAGGTGTTGGATATCACCAACTCAAAGGGGAGGGTTAAGCGCGATCTCTCGCACCAACCCGTGCGTGTCAAAATTCCCATATGAACCTAAGTCGAGTAGGAACCACATCTACTTACTTAGTTTACACAAAGAGGGAGGGCAAGAGAGAGGAAAAGTCTCATCCTCTCTGGAAGCTACTCATAGCTTTGCCCCAACAAGATGGGTGCAAAAACTATACCACGTCCTCCAGTCTTATTATCAGGGAATATTACGCAGTTACTTGGTATTTACACACGCTTACTAACATAGGCGTAGTATACAAATAAGAACTACCTAATGCATGCCATATTCTATACATACATACAATTACACGAGGGAAACCCAATCAAAAGGTCGCATGCAACACAATCATTCATAAACGAATACACTAATAGGAAAGTATATGGTAGAATAGGGGTTTCTATGCAATATACGAGCTATACTAACCTAGCATGCAATATCTAACATAATAGGGGTGCAAGGAAACCCCATGGATGCGCGAAGAACGATTACGTGCATCGAGCGCTCCCTGAAGGGTTGGAATCGAACCACTCACCAATACTTGGTTTGATGCGCGTCGAGTGGTAGCACGCATGTGGGGCAGGCGGGACAGCACGCAGGCGAGACAACACGAACGCACGGGCATTACCCGGGGAGCGTAGGCAGGGCAGGGCGTGCTGGGAACATGTGCCGGGCACGCTGGGAACGTCGCAGGACGCACTGGGCAGAGTCGCTGGGCACGCTGGGCACAGACGTTGGGGACGCCGCAGGATGCGCTGGGCAGAGTCCCTGGGCGCGCTTGGCACAGATGCTGGGAACGCTGCAGGACGCGCTGGGCAGAGTCGCTGGGCGCACTAGGCACAGGTGCTGGGATTGGTAGGGCACAGGTGCTGGGGCTGGCAGGGCACAGGTGCTGGGTTTGCTGGGGCACAATTGCTGGTGATGGCAGGGCAACAAGCAGGGTATCACCCACCCAGCCCACCTTGTCTAAAAGGCAGGGTATCGCCCACACAAATACAAGATGGGCTTATTCTTAAGTCCACATTAATCCACAGGGATACTAGACCAGGGGGGCCATGAAAGGGTGGCGACCACCCAACCCACCTTGTCTAAAAGGCAAGACGTTATCGCCCGTCAAAATAAGCCCATTAAGAGCTGGTCGGGACAACCAGAGGATGAGGCAGGCGCCCGACTTGGTCCAGAAAGCGTCCAACACTCCAACCTGACTGAGACGACTAGTCGATGTACCCTTGTCCGTCTAGGCAAAGCCTGACCACGGAGTCTGGCCTGACAGAGGAAATGCGCCTATATGTCCACTTCAAGAAGATAACGGAAAGCGCAGGGAATATCTCCTGACTCAACATTGGCAGGTGATTGTTGAGAGTCGGTTACGTCTCGAGATCAAACGTGGCAACCAATCCCAACACTACCTAGAAGATTCCTTCCGTAATTATGATAACTCACTCCCAGAAGTGAGGTTGGCACGCCCTCTTCGAATATAAAAGGGGAGACATCGTCTTCCCCAAGAGGTATGCAAGAACACACACTTATACTCCTCATGCAAAAACTCTTTAAGACTCAAGTAGGTTTTCACTTAAGCTATGATCACTAACTTGAGTGTTAGAGGGGCGTTAGCCAACACCACACTGATGTGAGTTGCAGGTGACCGGAGCGGGAGACGGAGCTAACAGACTCACTGACTGTAACGCCCCACATTTACCTAACCGTTTATCAGACGGTAAATGGGTCACTACTAAATTTAATCCAATTACAAGACCAAAAATTGCAGCTCTTTTTTTTATATGATACCAATATAATATAAATATAATAAAATCAATAATAATAAAATAAATAATACCAATGGTTTTAAATCATCAATGACTTTACAATATATCAGAGTTTTTGCGGAGACAAGATACTAAAAAGAAAATACATAACAAACTACCCCTGTGGGAGCCATCTAAACTAAACAAACATAAATAGTCAGTCGTAACTATAATTTACTCTCGAACCGCTACGTCAGAGCAATTTCTGAAAGACGTGAAAAGTCCAAACTTCATATTAATCCTCAGAATACGCAATACCTGGTTATGAAACAACCAGCCCATATCGAATAGGATGAGTGATTAACTCAATGAATAAGTCCACTGACAAATTACCTTACGTGACAGTATATATAAAAATAAAGTTTTATGAAAATTAGAACTTTATTTAATAAATCTTTTATTTTATTAAATCAATTTAAAATCATGAATTTTTTTTTAAATATTTTAATGCGCACGTGACCCAATCCTTGGCCCACATCAGAGAAATCATGAGAGTAAAAAATATCATCATATATATATATTTATATATAAAAAAATAAGAATTTTCTTTTAAAAATCAAATTAAATTCATGAGCTTAATTGAATATAATTTTAATGCAATCACGTGGCCCAATCCTTGGTCCACGTCATAGAAATCATGCAGCTTAAATGATATGACCGAGTAGGGTTCTCAATCGGAAGAACCGTTCCCCAAAACAGGTGTGCCAAGCCCCAAGCGACTAAATCGCTCAAATCGCTCAAAAAGCCCCAAGCGTGGGATCTAGAAGACGCTGATGGGTCGCCGCTGCCATCACTACGAGAACACCAACATAGGATGCCCCGGTTGCTGCAGACTCCAAACAAAGAATCCGCCGCTGTAAGGAATGCTTTACACACCCCTCACCGATCTTCGGACTCTTCGAGTCCTAGACCTTCCTCCCCAAAGGCGAAATACTACGGGGGGATTTATTCCAGAAAATATGTCATGATATGCATCTTGATAAAATCTCCTAGGACTAGGTTGTCTCCACTAGTCCTAAATTTTTCCAAAAGTCTCGAAATGAAAATCTTTAATCCAAATGTTATTTCGAAAACATCAACATCAAAAATTTATTATGTTAATTCTTGAAACATGAATAGCATAATTCATGCTATTTTAAATGACAAGACGAAGGAATTAAATCATGCAAAATAATCATAATATAAATGCATGGAGATCACATAATATCATACAAATATAATGAACACGTGAAATCCAACGATGAAAAGAAAAATTCATATAAAATAAATCAATAGGTGTAACGCCCCAGGCTTACACAACAAGAAATTGTCCGCTTTGCCCCTAATGGGCTCACGGGTTTAAAACGCGTCTTGGTGTGTAAGAGCTGTGCTCACATATAAGCACAGACTATCTCCTCCCATTAGGTGATGTGGGACTAAACACCCTCACCCTCACCCAATCCATGGGCCTCTTGGGACTCTTGGGCCTGGGCCAGGCATCACAATCACCCCCCCCTAATAGGCCACACGTCCTCGTGTGGGGCCTACCAACACCCACCATCGCGTAATGGACAGGCTCTGATACCAATTGTAACGCCCCAGGCTTACACAACAAGAAATTGTCCGCTTTGCCCCTAATGGGCTCACGGGTTTAAAAACGCGTCTTGGTGTGTAAGAGCTGTGCTCACATATAAGAACAGACTATCTCCTCCCATTAGGCGATGTGGGACTAAACACCCTCACCCTTACCAATCCATAGGCCTCTTGGGACTCTTGGGCCTGGGCCAGGCGTCACAATAGGCCTACTCACCTCGAATGGACCCTAGGTCCGGAGAATGAAGCCCACAACAAAAATTATAACCTAAATAAACCAAATAAGTTAGTAATCAAAACCTATAATTTAAGTCTAGACCTAATTTCCTTAATCATAATCAATAGGTATAAATCTTTATACCCAATGAGCTAAATTTATCTCATATAAATCATACAAAAGAAAATATAATAGAACCTAAGAAGAGGATAAAAACCTATCAAACATATAACCAGTCACTAAAAGACAAAACCAGAAAAGACAATAACCAGAAAAAGATAAAATCCAGAAAATTCAATATAACAATATAATAACGAAATTGATAAAATAATATGAAAACACACTTTTTTTTTCTTTATTAAAATAAGCTATTTATTAGTAAAATTCTAAAACAAATAAAATTTATCATGTGTATGTATAAATTATAAACCAAGTATTATTAAAAACTTATATTTTAGAAATCTGAACATAGATCTAATCTTTAAAATAAATAGTAAATCAAAACCCTAAGTTTATGAAGACTCAAAAATTTAAATATCTAATATAGATCTAATAAAAATAATAATAGATCAAAACCCTTATTTTTTATAAAATCATAAGAATCTAACAACAGAAACATATACATATTAAAACTCAAACTTGATCAAAACTAAAAATGTCATAACATAAAAATATGTTTAATCCTTAAAATAAATAATAAATAAAAACTTTATTTTTATGAAAATCTTAAAAGTCAAAATAGCTAAACATTGATCTAATAAATAATAGGAAAATCAAATGATAAAAAGAAAAAGAATAAATACCTTCTCTCTCTCACTCTCTCTCTCTCTCCATTTCTGCCAAAGACAGACACCCGCCGCACACCCTAAATATATACATATAGTTGATACCTAAACCTAACAAAAATTACAAAACGACCCACGTACTGTTTCATATTTACAAATAGGTCCTTATATGAATTACAGATAGGTCCCTATACGAATTACAGATAGGTCCCCTACGCATATTACAATAAATTCATAATTCCAAAACTGGGTCCCTTAAAATTAATAACAATGAAATCTCAAAACTTAATCTTTTGAGCTCCAATGTTAATGAGATTGTAACCATTTAAGATCTTAAAGATCTTAAAAAAAATATATATATATATATATATATATATATATATATATATAAATTTTAACATAACAATTAATATTTAAAATTGTAAATTGAAATGGGTACATAAGAATACACTAAATGGGTCAAAACTTAAAAACACACAAAACACACTAATTTTAATTCAAATATCCTATTTATATATTTAAATCAAATATATAAATAAGACAAAAATGCACAGGTGTTACATACTTCCCCCCTTTAGGAATTTAGTCCTCTAAATTCAAGCGAGAACACAAAAAAATATATATATCATCCAATGATAACAATCATCCAATCAACAGTTGTAAGAGTAGTCTTACAATTCTAACTCTTAACAACATCAATACAATCATTTTACTAGTAGGGTTACACGTCCGTGTAATCCCTAACAAGCACAATAATATAAAAAAATGGTATAAGAATTCAACTTATACCCCACAAAACATTCATACAATAATTGTATAAGTCAGCTTACAGGTCTGACTCATACTCAACAAGCTCAATAATGTGAAAAATGGTATAAGATTCTAACTTATACCCCACAAACAATCAAACAAATATACATTCATACAATCAGTATAAGTCAGCTTATAGGTCTAACTCATACACAACAAGCTCAATGATATGAAAAATGGTATAAGATTCTAACTTATACCCCACAAACAATATTCAATCAAATGCACAAGGAAAACTATCAATGATTTGCATTGAAGTTCCACAAATATCAATACAGACATACTATCATACAACAAAATAACCATATAAATCAGATCCACAATTCTTCCGCTGCGCCACTCTGATAGTGACCCAAATCACATGTGGATGAACTTTTACATCACCAACAATGACAAAGTCATTTACAATAATTAAATGTATAGGTCAAATCCACTCATGCTTCATATCATAGGTGTTATAAATCATATAGCATAAGCAATTACAAATAATACAACAAAAATTGTACAAGTCAAGCTCACCCATGTCCCATACCATGGGTAATTCAAATTGTACGAAACAAGCAAATACATTACAAGCAACCAAATGCATAAGTCAGCCCACCTACGTCCCATACCATAGGTGGTCCAACTAATACAATGCAAACATTGACAATCAATAGCAAAAAGAATCAATATCAAACAATTTCATACATAACTGTACAAGTTAGGCTCATCTACGTCCCATACCATAAATGATCCAACTTGTACCGTCAATATTGGGGTAATAATAATGACAATAAGATGAAACTAAAGATATTTACAATCTTTAGAATTTATATATATAAGAAAATCATCTACTGACATGGACATTCACGGATTAATTAAACCATCTGTGACACTATACAAAACGTGAAAAACATCCTATGAATACATGGCCATATTGAACAACTTGAAAAATATCGGTTGTTAAGGTATGTCTCTCATGCGTGCACGCTTCAACGTATATTTAGTATGAGCGATCATCCACCACATAGTGCTCTTCCATAGAGTAGCGACCAATAAGAATGCAAATCCTATATGCATCAATCCTAATTGACTAAACTCATCCTAGGCTTCAAAGGAATGACTCTTCGTACTAGCTTATCTTGAGGCTCTTACAAAATTTTTTTACAATGAACCAAAATAACTAAGCTCTATAAGATAGGGTATCCAAAAACTCAGGTGGGATATTCTAAGATCCAACAATGCAATCTAAACTCTTAAAGACATAGTTAGATCTATACGCGTTCTAAATGCATATAAATATGAATTTACAATATGCAACTGTAATAATGATATGCATAGCATAATATAGAAAAATATTTAACAAATTAAAATATTGTATATAAAAATAAAACCTTCGTGATAAATAAGTATAAATAATGTATTAAAAGAATTTAAAGCTCATTCCATTTAATATATAGCAAAATAAATTTGTAAGCCATGTAAAATATATATAGAGTTACATTGTAATAAAATTAATGTAACAAATATGTAGAGAGTTTAATTAAGACAGATCTAGTAATATCTTTATTTTTGAATTATTAAGATTTATATACATCGATATGATTTACTTAAATTTGACTTTGAAAACTTAAAATATAATTCCAATTTATATAAATCTGATTTAAAAACCTTCATTTAAATAATAAATTAAATAAACATGAGTAACAGCTAAATTTATGGCAATATAAAAATGTATATATATATATATATAATATGGGTGACTTCCTCTTTAATAAGAAATTAATAGATTTAGGCTCTAAGGTAACCAAAATAATCAAATGATTTTTTTATATATATTTATAGACCAATATAATCTCCTTAGGATGATCAAACTTAATCCCTAAACTTCGTAGGCTAATTAAGCTTAGGCTAATAGAAAATGAAGAATAAGGTCACTAGAAAACAAGATGTCACGATCAGGAGAAGACAGGGCAATGCATCAGGAAATATTCAGGAAATCCAAAAGCAATAGGAGTTACACTAACTTAGGCCTTCAAGTCAATAGTAGTATCCACAATAATGGCTAGATATTGTTCACACCCCTTAACTAGTAACCTCTAAGCATGAAGAGAAGAGATGAATATGATCGGATATGACACACTGAAACCCCCAAAGCGGAACGATTGTCAGCTGGGAATGCGAAAGGTCGTAAATTTTGAAAAATAATCAACACTTGCAAGGAAGGCTAACAACCAATCCATGCCAAAGATAACATTGAAACCAAGAATATCAAGAATGAAGAGATTAGTAAGCATCTAATGCTCATTGATCTGAACCAAGCAAGAGGGAAAACAAACCTTGGTGACAACTTGTTCACCAACGACAATGGTTATGTGAAGTGTAGATATCGAGATTCTAAACTTCTTTACTAAGAGTTTCAAAATCCGATAAAGTGAATGAATGTGCGGAACCCTAAAAAGAACCTACAATGAATGACCAGAATATAGACGACACTACAATCTCCTACATGTTGGTGTGTCGTCGGGAAGGCCTCCGAATGTCGGTGGTGTCGGAGCGGATCCCGGCGGGGGTGCGCGGTGAGCGCGTGCGTGTGTGGGGGTTCTTCGGGGATTCGGATCGGGTGCGTGCCCTGGCGGGCTCGGTCGGATCGTCTTCTCGGAAGGGTGAGGGGTGTCGTTCCTGGTTGAGGCGCCCGATAGCGTCTCAAGAGGATTCAGGGGTTTGTGTGATCGCCACCTGCTTTTTCTAAAAGCAGGAAAAGGTTGGGTCGGATTTGATCGCCTATGTGGGGGAGTTTGTGGGGTCTCCGCTCTGAGACACGGATATACCGTACACAGAGGTGAAAAACAGGTATCGTATTCTGCTTCCGGGGCTTGACTAAAGGAGTCTTGGGACAAAGTGGTGTGGATATGGGGTGTGGATAGGGGGCGGCTAGTTGTGTTTAGCCGTCGGCCAGGGGGCGGCTAGCTAGGGTTAGCCGTCCAGGGTCTGGGTTGGTTTGGGCAGAACTTCGGTAGGAAATGGGTTTGGTTTTGGACAGAGGCTAAGCTAGGTTTAGCCCGGTTTTCTGGAGGGTGGGATGAGAGGGTATTTTGTGTGGGGAATGAGTGTTTCTCTCACAAAAGGGGCTCTCTCTCTCTCTCTCTTGGGATTTCTAGTGGTGGAAGGGTTTGATCAAGTGAGGATGGTTGGTGATTGAAGATTGTTGTGGAAAAGGTGGATGTTGTTGATTTTTTTATTTGGGCTTGGGACCCCTCTATTTATAGTAAAAGAGAGGCAGGGAAATATCCCAAGGTAATGGAGTGGGTTGGCTTCGATTGGACCTCTCATTAATTCTCTGGTTCTTCTGTCAGAGACGAGGTGAAGGGCGGCTAGTGCTAACTAGCCGCCCAGGATGGGGCGGCTACTTTCTGGTAGCCGCCCCTATCATGACCAGCCAAACGTCCCATCTCTGACAAGCGGTGGCTTGGGTCGGTTACTTGGATTGATCTGGCTGAGAGGGGGCGGCTAGCGGTCATGACCCGCCGCAATGATCAGCATTTAATGCTGCTTTATGTCCCATCCAGGGGACTGGTCCAAAGTCGGCCAGAGGGCGGTCAGTGGGGCGGCTAGTGTAAACTAGCCGCCTGGTATGGGGCGGCTAGTTAGGGGTAGCCGCCCCTTTCCAGGGACTTGAGGTTCTAGGGTTTTGGGTTTTTAGAGTTAGGGTTTCTGATTTAGGTTTTAGGTTTAGGTTTAGGTTAGGGTTAGGGTTTCCGGTTTAGGTTTAGGTCAAGGCTAGGGTTTCCGGTTTAGGTTTAGGTCAAGGCTAGGGTTTAGGGTTTCCGGTTTAGGTTTAGGTCAAGGCTAGGGTGAGGGTTTCCGGTTTACCGAACCTTTGGTTCTCTATTGGATGTCCAGCTGTGGGATATTTCCGTGTGTTACTTAAAGTATTTTTGTCTCTCTGGACGGTCAAAATTGGGGTATCTACAATTGTCCCTCATCGGACGGAGTCTTTGTGCAAAGCAGGAAAGACTTTGACCGATGATAAGGAAAGAGACCCCTATTTTGGCCGGCCCGACCTTCAAGAAGTTATGCCAACACGAACAGTACTATTCGGGGAGTTGATTTAGACTGTTAGAGGCTAGGTCTTGACTTAGAATTTTTAGCCTAAAGGATGATCCAGGTGGAAGGCGGGGAAAAGTAAATGGTGAGTGATCCAACCCGCGGTCGGGGTTCTTAGCTATCGTGCGCGGAGCAGCCCAACGTCAGTTTCCTCGTGCCTACCGTTCCCGTGCTTGGGAAAACTCAGCAAGGAGGGGATATCGCCGACAGAAAGCAAGTAAAAGTTGATTTGGGTGAATTGGACCATCCGAAGGATAAGAACTCTGGAAAAGAACCAGAACTGGAGAAATTCAAATTTGAGTAGTACTGAAAGTGCGGCGAAACTTCGGGAAAGTCGTGTTTGATCAAGTAATGTTTGGAAATAAACCAATACATGGCTGTTTGGTATGGAGAACCTTGGAATTTAGGGCTGAGAAGAGTTTGGAAAGGGGTTTTGAAGCAAAACAAAGAAACTGGGAGGGACGGCTAGTGCTAACTAGCCGCCTGAGAGTGGGCGGCTACTCGTGGGTAGCCGCCCCTCGACTGGGTCCCTTATAACCGAAAAGGTACCCTCTCTCTCTCTCCATATTGTAGATACCCCAATTTTGACCGTCCAGAGAGACAGAAATACTTCAAGTAACACATGAAAATATCCCACATTTGGACATCCAGTAGAGAACCAAAGGTTCGGTAAACCGGAAACCCTAACCCTAGCCTTGACCTAAACCTAAACCGGAAACCCTAACCCTAGCCTTGACCTAAACCTAACCCGGAAACCCTAACCCTAGCCATGACCTAAACCTAAACCAGAAACCCTAACCCTAGCCATGACCTAAACCTAAAACCAGAAACCCTAACCCTAGCCTTGACCTAAACCTAAGCCCTAAAACCTAGCCTTGACCTAGCCCTAACCCTAAGCCAAACCCTTAACCTAAAACCCAAAACCCTAAAAAACCCAAGTCCCTGGAAAGGGGCGGCTAGACCTAACTAGCCGCCCCATACCAGGCGGCTAGTTTGCACTAGCCGCCCCCCTAACCGCCCCCTTGGCCGACTTTGGACCAGTCCCCTGGATGGGACATAAAGCAGCAATAAATGCTGATCATTGCGGCGGGTCATGACCTTTAGCCGCCCCCTCTTGGCCGGATCAATCCAAGTAGCCGACCCAAGCCACCGCTTATCAGAGATGGGACGTTTGGCAGGTCATGATAGGGGCAGCTACCAGGAAGTAGTCGCCCCATCCCGGGCGGCTAGTTAGCACTAGTCGCCCTTCACCTGGTCTCTGACAGAAGAACCAGAGAATTAATGAGAGGTCCAATCGAAGCCACCCACTCCATTACCCTCGGGATATTTCCCTGCCCCTCTTTTACTATAAATAGAGGGGTCCCAAGCCCAAATACAACATGAACAAAAATCCACAACAACCACCAATTCATCTTCAAACCCTTCCACCACTAGAAATCCCAAGAGAGAGAGAGAGAGAGAACCTCTTGTGTGAGAGAAAACACCCATTCCCTACACAAAAAAAAACACCCTCTCATCCCACCCTCCAGAAACCCAGGCTAAACCTAGCTTAGCCTCTGCCCAAAACCAAACCCATTTCCTACCAAAGTCCTGCCCAAATCCCCCCAGACCCTGGACGGCTAACCCTACCCAGCCGCCCCAATCCAGACGGCTCAAACCCACTAGCCGCCCCAATCCAGACGGCTCAAACCCACTAGCCGCCCCATACCTACACCCCACCCGCACTCCTTTGTCCCAAGACTCCTTTAGTCAAGCCCGAAAGCAGAATAGGATTACATGTTTTTCACCTCTGTGTACGGTATATCCGTGTCTCAGAGCGGAGACCCCACAAACTCCCCACGTAGGCGATCAAATCCGACCCAAACCCTTTCCTGTTTTTAGAAAAAGAAGGTGGCGATCACAAACCCCCTTGAATCCTCTTGAGCCGCTGTCGGGCGCCTCAACCAGGAACGACACCCTCACCCCTTCCGAGAAGACGATCCGACCGAGCCCGCCAGGGCACGCATCCGATCCAAATTCCCGAAGAACCCCCACACATGCGGATTTTTTTCAAACACCGACACATATGTTTTAAACGGTTACTCTCCCTCTTCTTCTTCTTCTCTTCGGTTTCAAACTCAAGAACCCTGATTTCTTTGCCTTTTCTTCCTCCATTTCGACCTCAATCCTTCTCTCTTTCTCTTGATTTCGAAGCCCTAGGTTTGGGTTCTCCCTTTTCTTTTTCACACCGAGGAAGATGACGAGGTCGAAGGCGATTGTTTCGAGGGGGAAGTGACCACGGGTGGCTCGTGGAGAGCGTAGCCCGATCTCTTCATCATCGGAGAGCGATAGGCCGGAGGTCGAGGCCGTGGGGGAGGGTATGGGTACGATGGAGGTGCCGCCGGTGGACATCGGCGTGGGTGAGGTCCGGAGGTAGGGGGGAGTGTGATAGGCTATACACGCAAGAGGAGGCGTGGGGATCGACCGGTGGAGGAGGTGGTTTCGGGGGTCGGGGGATCAGTTGAGGGTGTGATGGAGGGAGGGGCCGAGGCTGAGGGGGTAAGTGATAGTGAGAGGGCGTCATTGGACGCCATTATTGGGATGTTGGATAGGGAGGCCATAGAGGCCAGGGCAGCACAGGAGGAGAGAAGGGCCATGGGTGTTTTCGAGGGCTTAGCCTCCAGTGCGGCGGGCACAGAGGTTGGAGAGGCCGATGTTGGGGAGGAGGCCGGGGAGGCCAAGGGTGTGGGCATGGGGGCTGCGGAGGCCGGTGTTGGTGTTGGGGCCGAGGCCGAGGAGGCCGTTTTTGAGGAGGACGAGGAGGGGGATGACGACGTGATGGATGATCCCGACGAGGCTGAGGTGGACACTCCTAACCTTTTAGTCTTAGCCTTTTATTTATGTGTGCATGTGATATTTATGTATGTGTGTTTCTAATAGCATGAATAGGTAATAGTGGGTGATATATGTTTCTAATATGCATGCTTGCATGTATAGTTAGATCACGGTGGGATAATAAGCATGCGAATATGGGTTTTGTGGTGGAAAAAGAAGGGGACAGTTTTTCATATGTGCATCCATGTTTGTCGTATACGGGAAGGGAAATGACACGCCTTAGCATGCTTGCATGTGGTGGCTTTTGTATGCATATATATTTTTCAGAATACATATTTTCATGTGTATTCGATCATGGTGGAGTAAGAGACAGTATGTGTATGCAATTTACGGGTCTAAGCTCCTTTACATGCTTGGGGTGGGTTCGTGAGAGGTGTATAATCATGCTAGACAGTTACATAGAGAAGGTATGCAAGTAATGACCACGGTGGGATAAGAAGGTATAACAGGTAGTCATATGAAACATGTTTTGTGAATAATTGAAGGTGGGCCTACGCGTGAAGTCTTCTATTTTTCATGCTTTTGTTTTAGCATACGAAAGCTTATCTTGCTAAGCATGGTTTCTAAATGAATTTGTAGACTTGGATTCTTACCTCTCTACTACTTTTAAACTAACCCATGTTCCCTTCGTTTGTTTTGTAGAGACCGAACCGTATTCGGGCTCTGTGGCATGGGATGAAGAGGTGGTACGATGCCTTGGGGCAGGAGGAGAGGGGCTTGGTGGATGGAGCGGGCTTCCGTTCCTTCTTCCTGATCGAGCCATTCCACGTTCACCGTCCTTACGTGGAGGCTTTGGCCGAGAGGTGGGATCCGGAGGGTTGTGCTTTCATTCTCCCCACTGGTGCTGTCATGCCGACCCTCGAGGACGTTTATCGGATCACCGGCCTTCCGGTGTCAGGGGAGGCAGTGATCGCGGCCACCCTTGCTGACTATAAGGCACTTTTCTAGGAGTTGATTGGGGAATGGGACTATGTGGAGCGTGTGAGGACACTGAACCGGATCCCCCTTGGACAGTTGTCGAGGTAATACGGCCTTGGCTCCTTTACAGAGCGTCAGAAGGGCGAAGCTGCAGCTAGCTTCGAGAGGCGGCGGGCGATGATCGAGGTGAGAGAGTTGGCCGCGTGCCCACAGAGGGCACGGAGGGAGTTGAGAGCGTTCTTCCTCTACTTCTTCGGCCGGGTTCTCTTCTCGACGGCCTCTGACAAGGTTTCCTCTCACTCTCTCTTGCTTATGAGGGACCTGGAGGGCATGGAGCGATACGCCTGGGGAGCGGCGATGCTTGCCCATCTATTCGCGGAGCTCTCGAAGAAGGTCAAGAGGGCCGGAGGAAAGAACCTTGGCGGTTTTGCTCCCTTTCTCCAGGTATGTGTGAGTAGAGGGTGTTTTCTTTACCGGTTTGACTCGTTTGACTTTGATGGTTCCCATCTTTGTTTGGGCAGGTCTTTGGGTATGAGCATTTTGCGATTGACTGCCCGGTCCTGGTGCCTTTTGATCGTGTTCTCCCTTGGGCCATGAGATGGGCACCCCAGGGATCTTCGCGCTTGCATCGCCTCGCTCAGTTCCGGGAGGCCTTCCGTGTCTTGACGGAGGAAGAGGTATAAGATTTTCTTCTTCGAGTTTTATTTGGCTTGTATTTGGTTTTCTTTTGACTAAGCGCTCTTCCTATCTTTTGATGCTTTATAGATGACGTGGAGGCCCTATACGGAGGAGGAGGCCCCTGAGGAGTTTTCGCGGGATGTCTGGCTGATCTACTTTAATGAGGTCGTGTTCCATGCGATCAGCCGGGTTGTCCGCCAGCTTGGGTACCACCAGTGGGTGCCCGATCTTCTGCCGCGGCGCCCCTCGATTCCGGTGGCTGGGATTCATCGGGACACGAATCTCCCGAGGAATTACGCTACGTATGTGGCAGGATGGATGGGTCGAGGCGTCTTGGTGGAGCGTCGTCCTGAGGTGACTTCGAGTGACGAATACCTAGCTTGGTATCGTCGGGAGTATGCGGGTATCCTCGGGACGATGGAGGAGGAGATCCCGGATGCCTACGTAAGTTTGGAAGCTCTCCTTCTCTTCTTCGTTCTCTTTTGCTTGAATATTTTCTGAGTGGTGTTTGCTTTTGTAGGTTGAGTTGAATGAGATGGAGAAGAGGCTCAAGGCTGCCAATGAGCACCTCCAAGCGCGAGCTAGGCAGATAGAGGCGTTGCGGGTTCAGAGAGGACGCTTGCAGGACCAGGTCCGGGTCCTCGAGGCTCAGGTGGATGCTTTGTCGAGAGCGAGGGCTGACGGTGCTTCCTCTTCTTCCGCCCCTCCTTCTTCCATGATTTCCGAGCGAGAGCTCGAACTGACGAGGGAGCTAGATGCGGCTCGGAGCGAGTTGACGGCCACACGGATGGAGCTGGGCCAGGCGAGGGGTAGGGCTTCTCGGGCAGAGGAGGAGGCAGACCGGCTGAGGTCCATGGTGGCTTCGAGAGAGGAGGGGTTCATCACCCTAGGCCGTGAGAGGGACTCCCTCCAGATGAGGGTGTCGGAGTTGGAGGCTTCGGCAAGTGTTCCCGGAGGTTTGATGGGGGACTTGGTTCGTTCTCTCCAGGCGGCCGGGGATAGGGATCGAGAGGCGCTCAGGGCGTCGGAGGCGAGGGCGCGGGAGTTGGAGGAGAGGTTGAGGGCTGCCGAGGATCGGGCCAGAGGGACAGAGAGTCGCCTCCGACAGAGATTGGAGAGGAGAGACAGAGATATGCAGCAGGTCCGTCTTTGGGAGGCGACTATGAGGGGGAAATTGGTTGGAGGGGGCTCTATGACCGAGGCGGACCTCGATCTTCTTCCACTTGAGCCTGACCATTCTCTCTCGGCTTCCTTGGCTACCGGGGCCACCTTCAGCCGTGCCTCTCGTCCTTCGGCGTCTCGGAATCGTGGGATATACGCGAGGGCCGCGTCTTCGGTTCGAGAGACTGATGCTCCAGAGGTTCAGTCTTCTCCTCATCCACTGCTCCCTTCTCAGCCAAGTCAGGACGTTCCTCCTACTCAGCCTCCAGCGGATGACGATACGCCAAGGTATAGCTTCTTTGTGTCTTGGTTTTAAGTAGAAGAATAGTATATATACGATGAATTCATGCTTTTCTTCTTTTGTTTTTGGTTTTAGGTGATATTTCGGTGAGGTATAGCTCAAGACTTCGGAGTTTGGAGCATTTTGAAGGAAAAATATCCTCTTTTATGCTCTCTCTTAGGTTTAGAAAAACAGTCTATGTTTGTGGTTTTGGTGGGACAATTTAATTTCTCGTTTATATGCATGGTTTAGAATAATTTAGCATGGATGTTTAGGTGTTTAAAGAGCTCCCTTTATTTAGAAAACGAGTATTTCGTGGATGGGTGATTTTGGTGTTTTTATACTTTAATTCTTGGATGGGTGTAGGGTTTTGATTATATATTTGTTTTAGCATGGTATTTATACAGGTTTTGTGTATGAATATGTGTATGAAATGTGTACATGCAGGTTTTGGAAAGAACTGATCTCAATAGGTAAAGAAGTGTTGAAGAGTTGATCGAATACGGACCGACACAGCTGAAATAGGTGCAGGCAGGGGGCGGCTAGTGTAAACTAGCCGCCCAGTGAGGGGCGGCTAGTTGTGCTTAGCCGCCCCCTGCCTGGGGCTTCCTCACCTGAAACAAAGGGTAGGGGCGGCTACTGTAAATAGCCGCCCAGTGAGGGGCGGCTAGTCGAGTTTAGCCGCCCCCTGCCTGGGGCAATTTGGTTCTGCTGCTCTTGTCTGCTGCTGCTGCCGAAGGTCTTCATGACCGTTTCAACCTTCGAGACCTACAAAAACATCCCTTCCATGGACCAAGTGTTAAATCTATCCGGATTGCGCCCCTGCACTGACTTTCGAGCTCTTTCTTGCTTGAATTGTCAAGGGCTACAATCCATCTTAAGGTGAAATGGAAAAAGATAATGCGAGAAGATAAAGTGCGGGAGACCATGCTTTAGTATGCAAGGAAGGGATTCCAAGTGCGTGAGTGAAGAAAACTTCTAAGTATGTGTAAAAGGTGGGACAATTTCTTCTCAGGCATGTGCGGCAAGGGCACGAAATGAGTGGGGACAATTTTCCAAGAAAATCGGATGCCAAGGTGTTTTGGAAAAGAAAAATGCAAGCTTATGCGTAAGTATAGTTGGCATAAGGGGGCATTTTAGTTCTTCAATGATTTCTTACGTGAGAGGGTAATGTTCTCGATTTTCTGAAGTAAAAGATGCCATCAAGTCCCTGTGGAGGAGCCCTTGTGGTCACCCATGTCCAAACCAGGATTGTATTTGAACGGTATAAGCTTTAGGTGTCGAGTTTTCTAGGTTCATGGGTTTCAAATGCTTAATCGTATTATTCTAAACATGCTGAAAAATCCATGAGTGTACCAAGAATCGAGTCAAATAAGCTTCCCTTGGATAAGCAAGTTTCTAAGTGAACTCATGTGAGTGTGTGTAGTTTGTAAACCTGGACATGATCTATCTTTGGTCAAAATTTTGCCTTTCCCGGCAGACGTAGTTCAATTTAGAATCCCATTGCGAAAATAAAAGGGGGGGGAATGGGGTAAGAGAAATATCTTCCTTTCGGGCAATATTTTAGAATTGACCCAATCTAGCACATGTCCTACTTTCTAGGTCCCTCTGGCTTTCTTCTTTTTACCACTTCTTTATTTTGGGTGGAAAGTACAGTCCGTTGTTTGGATGTGTACTGGTATAACCGTTGTCTAGCGTATACCGTGCGTAAAGGTGTGAAAGCCTGCTAAAATAGAGAGTTTAACCCGTTCACTTGGGTGTTATTTTTCTTTTGTTGGCTTCTCATTGCCTGATTTTTTTTTATTTGAGGGGGGGGCTCTTCTGTTTTTCACCCCGATTCTTTTCATGCTTCCCCTCTAGAAGTGTTTGTATAGTGCCAGAGCCAGTTTTGGGACATATGCCAGGTCTAGGTAACTCCTCATTTTGACCTAGGGTTAATACGAGTAGGGCGGAAATAAGGGATGTTTTTGCTTTGGGGGTTTTAAATTGTCTCAGTCTATGGGGTAGGCAATTTCTCTTCTTTCAGGTGAATCTAGTCCAGTTATACGTGTGTGAAGGAAACGGCATGATTTGGCGGAGATGTGTTCAAATAGATACGAGTTTATCTTTGAGAGTCTTATAATTCTATCATCAAGCACTAAACGCTGGAAATCGTAGGAAGGAAGAATAATAGTTCTTAAGTATTGAAAGCTATTCATGCATGGAATTTCTTTAGATAAAGTGCATTCCACGAACCTGGAATCTCGACTCCTTCGGCATCTACGTGGCGGTAGGCATTCCCGGAATAGGCATGGGTGATCACATAGGGTCCCTCCCATGTGGGTTGCAACTTTCCTCTTCGGTGAGGCTGTCTTGATGGCATGATTTGCTTGAGTACTAATTCCCCGATTTCAAATTTTCTTTTTATTACCTTCTTTTCAAATGCCCTTGCCACCCTTCTTTTTTCTTCTTTTTCGCTCTTTTTGGTATTTTTTATATTTTCAAAAGTGTAAAGACAGATACATGCTTATGGTTTTTGAAAAGGGGCCTGTGTCAGCGAATAGATATGTTTTTGGAAAGAGAATGGGGATAAAGTTTGGGAAACGATTTTTTATTTAGAAGGGAAGTATGGAAAGACAGTTTGAAAAAATGCTTTTGGCGGAAATCATGGAGATATGGTTTTGCTAAAACATTTTGTTTTGAAGATAGGTGTGGAAGTATAGCTTTGGAAAACATTTTCGTTGGGAATGTGGCTTGTAAATATTTTCGTTATTTGGTAAACAAGTAAAGAAAGTTTGAAAAATTTCTTTGGACGCATGGGAATATGGTTTCGTAAAAAGAAACTTTTGTTTTGAAGGGGAGCGTGGAAAACATTTTTGTAAAAAAACATTTTTTTTGTTTTTAAAGAAGAGTGGAAATAAAGCTGGAAACAAGTATGTTCAGAGTTGGGGAATGAAAGCTGATCGGCATGTATTTTTGGATTTTGGTTTATTTTAGGAAAGCAGGTAAACAAATATGTACAGGGTGTGAAAGCGAAAACTGGTAAACAAATATTTTTCGATTTTGGATTTTTAGAAAAAGCTGTAAACAAATATGTACAGGGTGTGAAAGCGAAAGCTGGTAAACAAATATTTTTCGATTTTGGATTTTTTTTAGAAAAGCTGTAAACAAATATGTACAGGGTGTGAAAGCGAATGCTGGTAAACAAATATTTTTCGATTTTGGATTTTTAGAAAAAGCTGTAAACAAATATGTACAGGGTGTGACGAAAGCTTACCCAGGGGGATCGGTACCTGGTTCTTGGATTCGCATTGCTTCCTCGAGTCGGCTTCGCTTGGTCGGCCGGATGATGTCCAGTTGGGGTCCCCTATTCCCGAACTCTTCTTCCCTGAGTCTCTTCAAGGGCCTTCCTTGATTGAGCAGTTCTTTGTCGGTGGAGCCTGGCTTCCAACATGCGAGCACCTCTAGCCGGATGCGCATGGCACATACGCTCCAATTCCGGGCCCGTGTCTCATTAAAGCGTGCTTCTCCCCATATGGATATTACTTTCCCGCGGTACGGGAAGCGAAGACATTGGTGTCGGGTGGATGAGACAGCTTCGATGCTGTTGTGCCATGTCCTCCCAACAATCAGAGGGTGGGGTGATTGAATGTTCATCACCATGCAGTTAACGATGGTGGAGACCGGGCCGATCTTTAGCGGGAGCGTGACCAGTCCGCAAGCGTTCTTGCGCGTGCTGTCGAAGGCGTAGATGTATTCGTTCGAGGGCTCCAATCTTGGGACCCTGCCTTCTAGCTTCTGGTAGGCGGAATATGTAAGAACGTTAGTTTCCGCTCCCGTGTCAATGAGAATGTGCCGGAATTCCCTCCCTCCGAATACAACAATGATTGCGAGGGGTGCGGAGCGTGCTCCGGCTTTGGCGACTTCATGGGGGAGGAAGGTGATCGAGTTGGGCTCCGTAAGATCGCTTGGTGGATGCAGGGTCCTGGCCGTTTCTCCTGAGGGATAGTTGTTGTCGTAAGGGGACCCAGGTGGACTGCCACTTTCATCCTCGTTCCCCAGTCGTAGGGCTAGTGTGAACATATTATGTATCGCCCAGTTGTTCTCGCTCTCATACTGGAGACGCGCCTCTCCCCAGATTGTCAGAAGATGACTCAAGAAGGGCAGTCGAAGGCATTGGTGTCGGGGGGAACAAATAGCTTAGATGCTGTCTAACCATGGTCGCCCCAACATCAATGGGTACCTTGTGTTGATGTCGGCCACGAAGCAGACTACTTCACAGATAAGAGGGCCGACGGACAGCTCGAATGTTCCGCGGCCGCGGAGAGTCTTCCCGGTATGGTTGAAAGCTTGAATAGTATGGTGGGCCGGTTGGATGGGAGGACGGCCTAATCCGGGTATCTTTTGGTAGGTGGAGCACGTCATTATGTTCATTCCTAACCCTGGATCCACGAAGATGTTGTTTAGCCACAACATTTGAAGTCATCCGCGGATGTGTAGGGGGTAGACTCGCAGTCTGGGATCCGGGAGGTCTTGGTCAGTGAAAGAAATGGTCATTGGACGGCGGGGGCTGTCGACAGTGTCGGTACTCTTGGAGGACCCGTTGTCGTCCGGATGCAGATCATCCGACGTACATTCCCCTCCTTCGGGTCCTTCGCTAGCTCCTTCGGGGATCTCCTCAAATGGCTCTTCTTCTTCGTCTCCTCCAGGGTTTTCTAGTCCATTTTCGTCGGACTCGATGTTGATAACTGCGGGAAGGGCGAGAGCTGCATCTTCTTCTTCGCCATAGAGTATGGCAAGGTCATGATTGTTGAGGTTCAGCTGGAAGGGCTCGTTCTGCTCTTCCTCCTCGGATTCTTCGGACAGACTGTCGTCAGTGACATCTTCTGAATTGCTCGGTTGTGGTGATGGTTGTCTCCCTCTCCTGACCATGTTTACTATGTGGGCTCCAGATGTGGATGCTTGGTTGTGACCTGGCAATGGGTCAGTAAAAATGCCAAGTGGCTTGGAGGCTCGAGAATTGCCCTGGTTTAAGTGGCTTTTGATCATGGCCCAATCAAGGCGCCTGTCATCATTTAAATCATAGATAAAATCTCGAAAAACAATGCATTGTTCTACGGTATGACCATGTTGTTGGTGGTATTGACAGTAACGCTGTCTGCTGGCCCCGGGGAGTGGAGGTTTAGCAGCTGGGAGGGAGATATTATTTGTGTCCATCAGTACCCTAAAAATTCTAGTTAGTGTTCCTGGGAGGGGAGGGTAAGAGTCTCTCTTTCCCATTCGTCTTTGATCATAGGATGTCGGAGGGGGGACCGCATTATAAGTATTTTGGGAGGGCTGCCTAGGACTTAGGTTCTGACTTCTCAAGAAGCTGGAATAGAATGGGGTCCTAGGCTGGCCTTGTCTTGAGATTACAGGGCTTTGGACCGGGGAATTTTGGATTACCGGGTTATGCTGTGTCGGCACGGGGACGGGTACTGATCGAGTAGTGAAGTTCTGGTTGATTGGCCAAGGCGGTGCATACCCGAATGAACCGGACGTGTACTGTCTCGGAGCCGTTCCTCTATCAGGAACTCGTGCTCCATTCGGGTAGAGTGCCGATACTTGTGTAATAATCCCCTCTACCGTGGGGGTTTGTGCCTTGCGAGGCGGTTGTCCAACCCTATGGCTGATAGGTGGGGACTGGGTTTGGACTACTGGGGCTGCACAACGGGAAATCCTGTTGTGGCGGTCAATCAGAAGCTGATACATAGTACAGTCTCCGTATGAAAGGCTCGTACGAAGTTCTGGACTCAGGCTCTGTAAAATCATGTCAATTTCTTGACTTTCTGTGAGTTGCAGGCCGGTCCGGTGGACAAGTGTGCGCCACCGAGACACGTATTGCTCAAATTCCTCCCTATGCCTCATTCTCTCTACGGTTAAATCCAAAATAGAGGGGGTTCTAATCCTCTGATAACCGTAGCGGCCCAAGAATTTCTCGCTTACAGCCGAGAAGTTCGACAAGTGATCTACAGGGAGGGTGGAGAACCATTGTAGCGCTTCTCCTTCCAATGATTTCTGGAAGAGGAAGACTAGCAGAGGTTGATTATCTAGAAACGGGCGTGCGTCTAGATAAAAGGCAGTTAAATGAATGTCTGGGTCTCCACGACCGTTATACCAGCGAAATTTAGGGATTTTGAACCCCTCCGGTAGGTGGACTGACGGGATTTGTCTCAGGTTATGTAGAGACATGTGTTTGGGGGCTGAGGGACCAGTCTCGGAGAGAATTTTCCGAATGGTATCGTCCAGTGTTTCTCCCCGGGGAGGGCTGCCTAGCGGTCCTGGGTTTGGGGTGGCCTAGTAGGGGCCTAGGGCGGAAACGGCTGGGAATATTGGATTCGCGGGGGAAAGGGGGGTGAATGAAAAGACGCTCGGATTGACCGAGTGACTAGGCGTGAATGGGGTCTTGGGAATGGCCTTAGGGGTTTCGACAGGGACCTCCTGTCTTAGGGTTTTGACCTGGCGGTAGTCGGCGAGGTCATGAAACATGTCCTCTACAGATTGGTATCCTAGACTGGCCATCCTTTCCTCTAGATGGGTCAGGAATTGCGTGGCCTGACCCTCTTGGTGGGTTCTTTCCTCTAGTATCTCCTCCTCTAGGTGGGATTCCATGATGTGTGTGAAATGATTTAAGGGAACGAATGCAGATATAAAGCAGTAAATAAAGCGGTAAAGGATTGCGCAGCGGTGTGCGGCTTACAAAGCAGTAAAGGATTGCGCAGCTGTGTGCGGATTACAAAGCAGTAAAGGATTGCACAGCTGTGTGCGGCTTACAAAGCGGTAAATGATGCTGTGATGTGAATTAGAGGAGGAACTGATTCGAGGTGTCGGAAACTCTAACCTTCCTAGAGGGTTGATAGCATTCTAGTCAAGCTTGTAAAAGGGGGCGGAAGAGCATTACCTTTTGTTGTTTTTCACGAGGGAGGTCCCACCGTGATAGCCAGATTTTGTCGGTGTGTCGTCGGGAAGGCCTCCGAATGTCGGTGGTGTCGGAACGGATTCCGGCGGGGGTGAACGGTGAGCGCGTGCGTGTGTGGGGGTTCTTCGGGGATTCGGATCAGGTGCGTGCCGTGGCGGGCTCGGTCAGATCGTCTTCTCAGAAGGGTGAGGGGTGTCGTTCCAGGTTGAGGCGCCCGATAGTGTCTCAAGAGGATTCATGGGTTTGTGTGATCGCCACCTGCTTTTTCTAAAAGCAGGAAAAGGTTGGGTCGGATTTGATCGCCTACGTGGGGGAGTTTGTGGGGTCTCCGCTCTGAGACATGGATATACCGTACACAGAGGTGAAAAACAGGTATCCTATTCTGCTTCCGGGGCCTGACTAAAGGAGTCTTGGGACAAAGGGGTGTGGATATGGGGTGTGGATAGGGGGCGGCTAGTTGTGTTTAGCCGTCGGCCAGGGGGCGGCTAGCTAGGGTTAGCCGTCCAGGGTCTGGGTTGGTTTGGGCAGAACTTCGGTAGGAAATGGGTTTGGTTTTGGACAGAGGCTAAGCTAGGTTTAGCCCGGGTTTCTGGAGGGTGGGATGAGAGGGTATTTTGTGTAGGGAATGAGTGTTTCTCTCACAAAAGGGGCTCTCTCTCTCTCTCTCTTGGGATTTCTAGTGGTGGAAGGGTTTGATCAAGTGAGGATGGTTGGTGATTGAAGATTGTTGTGGAAAAGGTGGATGTTGTTGATTTTTTTATATGGGCTTGGGGCCCCTCTATTTATAGTAAAAGAGAGGCAGGAAATATCCCAAGGGTAATGGAGTGGGTTGGCTTCGATTGGACCTCTCATTAATTCTCTAGTTTTTCTGTCAGAGACGAGGTGAAGGGCGGCTAGTGCTAACTAGCCGCCCAGGATGGGGCGGCTACTTTCTGGTAGCCGCCCCTATCATGACCTGCCAAACGTCCCATCTCTGACAAGCGGTGGCTTGGGTCGGTTACTTGGATTGATCCGGCCGAGAGGGGGCGGCTAGTGGTCATGACCCGCCGCAATGATCAGCATTTAATGCTGCTTTATGTCCCATCCAGGGGACTGGTCCAAAGTCGGCCAAAGGGAGGTCAGTGGGGCGGCTAGTGTAAACTAGCCGCCTGGTATGGGGCTGCTAGTTAGGGCTAGCCACCCCTTTCCAGGGACTTGGGGTTCTAGGGTTTTGGGTTTTTAGAGTTAGGGTTTCTGATTTAGGTTTTAGGTTTAGGTTTAGGTTAGGGTTAGGGTTTCCAGTTTAGGTTTAGGTCAAGGCTAGGGTTTAGGGTTCCCGGTTTAGGTTTAGGTCAAGGCTAGGGTTAGGGTTTCCGGTTTACCGAACCTTTGGTTCTCTATTGGATGTCCAGCTGTGGGATATTTCTGTGTGTTACTTGAAGTATTTCTGTCTCTCTGGACGGTCAAAATTGGGGTATGTACACTACAGTCATAAAAAAAAATTCAAAATGAAATAACGAACATCACAAATAATAAGACTTTTATTTTTGTTTTACAAGACACAAACTCTAACCTAGGCTCCGACAGGACATGGGTCTGATACCATCTGTAACGCCCCACATTTACCTAACCGTTTATCGGACGGTAAATGGGTCGCTACTAAATTTAATCCAATTACAAGACCAAAATTTGCAGCTCTTTTTTTTATATGATACCAATATAATATAAATATAGTAAAATCGATAATAATAAAACAAATAATACAATGGTTTTAAATCATCAATGACTTTACAATATATCGGAGTTTTTGAGGAGACAAGATACTAAAAAGACAATACATAACAAACTACCCCTGTGGGATCCATCTAAACTAAACAAACATAAATAGTCAGTCGTAACTATACTTTACTCTCGAACCGCTACCTCGGAGCAATTTCTTGAAGACGTGAAAAGTCCAAACTTCATATTAATCCTCAGAATACGCAATACCTGGTTATGAAACAACCAGCCCATATCGAATAGGGTGAGTGATTAACTCAGTGAATATGTCCACTGACAAATTACCTTACGTGACAGTATATATAAAAATAAAGTTTTATGAAAATTAGAACTTTATTTAATAAATCTTTTATTTTATTAAATCAATTTAAAATCATGAATTTTTTTTAAAAAATATTTTAATGCGCACGTGACCCAATCCTTGGCCCACATCAGAGAAATCATGAGAGTAAAAAATATCATCATATATATATATATTTATATATAAAAAAAATAAGAATTTTCTTTTAAAAATCAAATTAAATTCATGAGCTTAATAGAATATAATTTTAATGCAATCACGTGGCCCAATCCTTGGTCCACGTCATAGAAATCATGCAGCTTAAATGATATGACCGAGTAGGGTTCTCAATCGGAAGAACCGTTCCCCAAAACAGGTGTGCCAAGCCCCAAGCGACTAAATCGCTCAAAAAGCTCCCTCAAGGAGACGTCGGATCTAGAAGACGCTGATGGGTTGCCGCTGCCATCACTACGAGAACACCAGCACGGGATGCCCCGGTTGTTGTAGACTCCAAACAAAGGAATCCGCCGCTGTAAGGAATGCTTTACCACACCCCTCACCGATCTTCGGACTCTTCGAGCCCTAGACCTTCCTCCCCAAAGGCGAAATACTACGAGGGGATTTATTCCAGAAAATATGTCATGATATGCATCTTGATAAAATCTCCTAGGACTAGGTTGTCTCCACTAGTCCTAAATTTTTCCAAAAGTCTCGAAATGAAAATCTTTAATCCAAATGTTATTTCGAAAACATCAACATAAAAAATGTATTATGTTAATTCTTGAAACATGAATAGCATAATTCATGCTATTTTAAATGACAAGACGAAGGAATTAAATCATGCAAAATAATCATAATATAAATGCATGGAGATCACATAATATCATACAAATATAATGAACACGTGAAATTCAACGATGAAAAGAAAAACTCACATAAAATAAATCAATAGGCCTACTCACCTCGAATGGACCCTAGGTCCGGAGAATGAAGCCCACAACAAAAATTATAACCTAAATAAACCAAATAAGTTATTAATCAAAACCTATAATTTAAGTCTAGACCTAATTTCCTTAATCATAATCAATAGGTATAAATCTTTATACCCAATGAGCTAAATTTATCTCATATAAATCATACAAAAGAAAATTTAATAGAACCTAAGAAGAGGATAAAGCCTATCAAACATATAACCAGTCACTAAAAGACAAAACTAGAAAAGACAATAACCAGAAAAAGACAAAATCCAGAAAATTCAATATAACAATATAATAACGAAATTGATAAAATAATATGAAAACACACTTTTTTTTCTTTATTAAAATAAGCTATTTATTAGTAAAAGTCTAAAACAAATAAAACTTATCATGTGTATGTATAAATTATAAACCTAGTATTATTAAAAACTTGTATTTTTGAAATCTCAACATAGATCTAATCTTTAAAATAAATAGTAAATCAAAACCCTAAGTTTATGAAGACTCAAAAATTTAAATATCTAATATAGATCTAATAAAAATAATAATAGATCAAAACCCTTATTTTATAACATCATAAGAATCTAACAACAGAAACATATACATATTAAAACTCAAACTTGATCAAAACTAAAAATCTCATAACATAAAAATATATTTAATCCTTAAAACAAATAATAAATAAAAACTTTATTTTTATTAAAATCTTAAAAGTCAAAATAGCTAAACATTGATCTAATAAATAATAGGAAAATCAAATGATAAAAAGAAAAAGAATAAATACCTCTCTCTCTCTCTCTCTCTCTCTCTCTCTCTCTCTCGGTTTCTGCCGAAGACAGACACCCGCCGCACACCCTAAAAATATACATATAGTTGGATACCTAAACCTAACAAAAATTACAAAACGACCCCCGTACCGTTTCATATTTACAAATAGGTCCTTATATGAATTACAGATAGGTCCCTATACGAATTACAGATAGGTGCCTGACGCATATTACAATAAATTCACGATTCCAAAACTGGGTCCCTTAAAATTAATAACAATGAAATCTCAAAACTTAATCTTTTGAGCTCCAATGTTAATGAGATTGTAACCATTTAAGATCTTAAAGATCTTAAAAATATATATATATATATATAAATTTCAACATAACAATTTATATTTAAAATTGTAAATTGAAATGGGTACATAAGAATACACTAAATGGGTCAAAACTTAAAAACACACAAAACACACTAATTTTAATTCAAATATCCTATTTATATATTTAAATCAAATATATAAATAAGAGAAAATTGCACAGTGTTACACCGACGGAACCTCGACAACCATGAAGGGTGGCTGCAAATGCTTCTTCTCGGATCCCAAATCGAAGCCTGGACCATTGCAAGGATCCGACCCAGTGGAGGAAGAAGATCAGAATCCATCCCTCACACTATTAAATGACTAAAGAGGTATATAAGGGTGTATTTCGAGTTGTAAAAGGAACTGTTATATGGAAAATAAGTATATGGTGAAATACAATAATATATTTTTTATTTCAAAAATATAAAATATACATAATAGGACCCCAATTATTAAACATTGTTTTTGTTTTAGAAGAATTGCTTATAATAATATGGACTCTTGTTTATGTTCTGATTATAATATAAAGTACGTTATATAATTTAATTATGTAAATTTATGAAAATTTATAGTGTGGGGGATGAAATCTAGCTTTCCCTTCTTGGGCCGGATCCTCATTGATCCGGGCTTTGAATGTGGACCTGAGATGGAGTGGGCTTGAACTCTTCTCTGTGACGATCTGCTACAAGCCTTCAATTATCGTCGTCGTCCTCCTCCTCTTCCTTCTTCCTCCTTCGGGTTCCTGCAACTCACATCAGTGTGGTGCTGGCTAATGCCCCTCCGATGCTCAAGTCAGTGATCTGTTCCTTTGATGAAGAAGAAGAAGAACTTGGAATACTTGAGAATCAGTAGGAGAGAGAGTCAGAATCTGCATACCTTCAGAGGGAGGTGAAGTCCCCCCTTTTATACTAACCAGGGGCATGCCGGATGTGGCCTCACGGGGTGATCATATCACCCAGTTCATCCGGGTATGCGCCGCCTCGGCCAACTAACAAAAACTTTCTACCTCGATCAGTACCCGTCCCCGTGCCGACACAACAAAACCCAGTAATCCAAAATTCCCCAGTTCAAAGCCCCATAATTTTAAGACAAGGTTAGCCTATGACCCCTTTCTATTTCACTTTCTTGAAGAACCAAAACCCAACCCCTAGACAGCCCACACCAAGCCCCTATAGAGAGGTTACACCTTCCTATGATCCAAGAGGATTAAGTAAAAGGAATTGCTATCCACCCCTCCCAAAAACCCTTGGAAACCTCTTCAAAGCCCTGATGGAAACCGATAACCTCTTCTTGCCCACGGCCGGGCCTTCACCTATCGGTGCCAACACCGCTCCTTTTTGCCCATATCATCAATATCACGGTCACACTATTGAACAGTGCTTCTCATTCTTAGACATTGTTTACGACCTTGATGAAGAAAGGCACTTAGACTGGGCCACCATCAGGGGACTTAGGAATAACTTGGCTACACCGAAGGCCCAATCGAATCCACTACCTAGGCAAACCCCAGAAAATCCCGGCCCTGTAGAAACCAAAACACAAAACCCAAAACTAGCCACAGAGACCCTTGTAGAAGAGCCAGAAAGCCTGAGCTTCAAAAGCATTTACACCATTAGGGCTACCAACAATGAAGAACCACCCAGGATCATTCCAGGTGACTTAATTCTCCAAGCCTCTGCTCCCATTCTACCAGCCTCTTCTCCCATTCTGCCAGCCCCTTCTCCCATTCTCCTAAGCCCCATAAAGCCTCCCCTCCCTAAACCAATCCCCCAACTGTCACCCATCTTACCAGCCAGCAAAAACCTGAACCCGTCACAACTACATCCCTGAACCACAGTCGACACCTTGAACCATCACACTACTAGGGCAGGAAGAATCTTCGACGCTGTCCTCTCTTATAGGCTTCCCATACCTAAAACAGAAGCTGAGGAGCCCAATGTCGAGGATAGGATCGATAACCTCTACCAACTCTGAAGAATCCCCATGAAAATTTCCATCTTAGAGCTGATTGAAACCTCTGAACATCACCAACATGCCCTAAGAATGTTTTTGGAAAGAATCCGAGTTGACCCACAAATCTCAACCCAAGATGTGCCGATAGCTTTAGCTTCTGTAGGACTGGGACCGATGATAACCTTTAGACCCAAGGAAGAAATCCATGATAAGGTTGTCAACACCTCCACCTTGTGCATAACAATATACCTCGAAGGGTACCCAATAGATAAGGTTCTAATTGATACCGGCGCAGGGGTAAACCTCATGTCATTGCGCACCTTCGAACACATTGACGGACACATAACCACGCTCCTCTAAACAGACACCCGTATTTTTACCTATGACAAAACGGCTCGTCCGGTTCTTGGTTTTAAAAACTTCTAGTTAAGAGTAGGACTCCTAGAAACTAGCTTCGAAGCATATGTCCTAGAAATGGATTAGATTATAATATGATTTTAGGGCGTAAATGGCTGGCCTCTATCAAGGGAGTCTCTTCCCCCCTACACCAATGTTTGAAATTCCCCTTGGGGAATCAAATAATCAAAATACGGGGAGATGCGGTCAAAGGACCCAAAGCAAGGTTCACCGACAATGAGACCATCGCCATAAAAATCACCAACCCAAAACCCATAGAAGCCACCATCCACATTCTAGACTTCCTAGCCGATTGGCTGAACCCCCAAAGCCCCCCTCCAGTACTGCAAAGGCAAGCCACCCTAAAATTAAAAATCCCGGCTGGCATATAATGGAGATCATGGGCCACATCCCAGGGAAGGCTTTGGGACTAAAAGATGGGATCATGAAACCCATCAAGCTCCCGGCCCGGTTAGATAAGAGAGGCCTTGGCTCGCCCAAACACCGCACTAAATTAAAGAAAAAAAATGTGATTGGGGGTTATATGACATTTCATTAAGGAGACAACCATGGAACAGGCTGAAGAAGCCGCACACCCCCACCCCTTTAACCCTGTCCAGAAAAGAGAGCCAGATTACTTATCAGGCTCCCTTGACTGATTATTCCCACACCATGATGAACATTTAAGCACACACTCACCACCAAACGGTGAAACCCCAGCTGACCAAGCGATCTTTCCTCGCAATGCTCAAGCATCGCAACAAAGGAGCGCCAGTTATTGGAGGAAATTCGGTTGAGACGCTTGGGCCAATCTAGTAGGTTGTAAATAATAAGTGACTTTTCCTTTTCCAAAAAAAAAAGAGGTACGAGAAAAGATTAAGAGCGGCAGACCACGCCTAGGCATACCAAAGAAGGGTGGCAAGGGCATTTGAAAAGAAAGTAATAGAAAGAAGGTTCAAAACCGGGGAGGTAGTACTTAAGCAGACATGCCATCTAGGCAGCCCCATCCAAGAGGAAAGCTGCATCCCACATGGGAAGGACCCTATGTGATCACCCATGCCTACTCCGGGAATGCCTACCGCTTGGTAGATGCTAAGGGAGTCGAGGTTTCAGGTTCGTGGAATGCATTTTATCTGAAAAAATTTCATGCGTAAAAATTTCAATACTTGAGAAATATTATTCTTCCTTCCTGCAATTTCCAGTGTTTAGCACATGATGATAGAAATATAAGACTCCCAAAGATAAACATGTAGTTATTTAAACTCATATCCGTCAATCATGCCACTTCCTTCACACATGTATGACTTAAGAATCGGTTCACTTGATAGAAGAGAAATTGCCTACCCGTAGACTGGGACAATTTTAAACCCCAAAGCATCCCTCCCTTATTCCGTCTCTACTCGTATTAACCCAAAGTCATGATGAAGAATTGCCTGGACCTAGCATATGTCCCAAAACTGGCTATGACACTATACAAACACTTCTAGAGGGGAAGCACGAAAAGAATCGGGGTGAAAAATAGAAGAGCCCCCCCTCAAATAAAAAAAAATCAGGCAATGGGGTCCAATAAAAGGAAAATAACACCCAAGTGAACGGGTTAAACTATCTACTTTAGCAGGCTTTCACGCCTTTACGCATAGTATATGCTAAACAACGGCTATACTAGTACAGATCCGGAAAGTGGAATGTACTTTCCACCCAAAATAAAGAAGTGGTAAAAAGAAGAAAGCCAGAGGGACCTAGAAAGTAAGACATATGCTAGACTGGGACAATTCTAAATATTGCCCAAAAGGAAGATATTACTCTTACCCCATTCCCCCCTCACCTTTTATATTTGCAATAGGGTTTTGAAATTGAACTATGTCTGCTAGGAAAGGCGAAATTTCGACCAAAAGTAGACCTTTTCTATGATTACAACTGCACACACTTATATGAGTTTATTTACAGACTTGCCCGTCCAAAGGAAGCTTATTTGACTTGATTCCTTGTACATTCATGGACGTTTTAGCATGCTTAGAATAATATAATCAAGCACTTGAGAACCATGAACCTATGAAATCGACACTCAACGCTTATACCTTTCAAATACAATCCTGGTTTGGACATTAGTGACCACAAGGGCCCCTCTATAGGGGTTTAATGGTATCTCTTGATTAGAAGATTGAAAAACATTGCCCTTTCACATAAAAAGAAAGATTGAAAAATTAAAATGCTCCCTTATGTCACTTACACTTACGCCTAAGCTTGCATTTTCCTTTTCCGAAACAATTAGGCATTCGACTTCCTTGAAATATTATAGTTGGCTCCTCGTACCAAAGCTAAAATTGCCCCTATTACACTTATTTCATACCCTTCCGCACATGCTTGAGAAGAAATCACTCCACTCTCACACATACTTAAAACTCTTCCTCACTCTTGCACTTGGAATCCCTCCCTTGCATACTAAAGCATGGTTTCTCGCACTTTACTTTCTCACATTAGCTTTTCATTTACCTTGAGATGGATTGTAGCCCTTGACGATTCAAGCAAGAAGGGCTCAAAAGTCAGTGCAGGGGCACAATCTGGACAGATTTAATGCTTGGTCAATGGAAAGGATGTTTTTATAGGTCTTGAAGGTTAAAACACTCATGAGGACTTTCAGCAGCAGCAGACAGAAGTAGCAGAACTAAAAATTACCCCAGGTAGGGGGCAGCTAAACCCTACTAGCCGCACCTCACCAGACGGCTAGAATGCACTAGCCGCCCCTGCCCCCCTTCTTTTTCGGGTAAAATGCCCCAGGCAAGGGGCGGCTAAACAAAACTAGCCGCCCCTCCCTGGGCGGCTAGTTTCGGCTAGTCGCCCCCTGCCTGCTGCCCAAAAATATGCTGTCAGTCCCCATCTTTTCAACTCTTCAACTCCTTTTGATACCTATGAAAGACATTCTCTCCCAAAACCTGTACACACACATTTCATACTTATATTCATACATAAAACTTGCATAAGTACAAATCAAACAACCACCAAAATCAAAATCATACACCAAACCGTACACCCATTGATCCATTTCATCCACCCCTATGACCATATAAAACCATTCCACATACACGACCGAATGAAAACCAATAAAACTATATTAAAAGCCCCCATGTTTGTTCATACACCAAAAGAGGAGTAAATTGTTCATAAATAGGAAAGGTAAACCTAGTTAAACTAAAAAGAAAGTTAGATAGGTGGGGATCCGCCAAAAGCTTCAAATCCGAAAGACTCAAGCGGAGCGTCATCAAAATATCACCTAAGTCAAAAGAAAAGAAGAAAAGCATGAATTCCTTGCATATATACTATTCTCCTATCCAAACCGAGACACAAGGGAATATACCTTGGAGCATTGTCGTCGTTCAAGGGAGGCTGAGTACGAGGCACATCCTGGCTCAGTTGAGAGGAAGCGGCGGCTAGTGAGAAGACTGAACCTCCGGAGCATCTTGGGCAACTGAAGTCTCTCAGACAGAAGAAGTCGCCTTGGAGTATCTTCGACGACTATGGGTTGCAGATGGGTGAGAGGCACGACTAAAGGTGGCTCCAGTGGCCAACGAAGCAGAAACTGAGTGGACAGGCTCGAGCGGGAGGAGGTCGAGATCCGCCTCGGTCATAGAACCTCCTCCAACTAATTTCCCCCTCATAGTCGCCTCCCAGAGATGGACCTGCTGCATATCTCTATCCCTTTTCTCCAATCTCTGTCAGAGGCGACTCTCTGTCCCTCTGGCCCAATCCTCTACCACCCTCAATCTCTCCTCCAACTCCCGTGCCCTCGCCTCTGATGCCCTGAGCGCCTCTCGGTCCCTGTCCCCGGCCGCATCAAGAGAACGGACCAGGTCTCCCATCAACCCACCAGGCATTCCGCCCAATGACTCCAACTCCACCACCCAGGTGTGAAGAAGATCCCGCTCGCAGGCTAGAGTAGCTGACTCCCCTTCTCTTGTTACTACTTCGAACCACAGCTGGTCCATCTCCTCCTCCCTCGAGTCTCTCTCTGACCTCAACTAGTCCACCTCGCCCTCGGCCCTCGCAGCCCTCTCCCTGGCCTGGTCGAGCTCTATCCAAATGGCCAAGAGCTCACTCCGAGCCGCATCTAGCTCGTCCCTTAGCCTAAGCTTTCAATTAGAAGCAGTGGCAGGAGGAGGGGCAGAAGAAGAGAAGCACCATTGGCTCTCGCTCTCAACAGAGTATCCACCTGAGCCTCAAGACCCAAACCTGGTCCTGCAAGCGTCTCCTTTGCTCCCTCAACACTTCTATTTGCCTAGCCCACGCTTGGAGATGCTCATTGGCAGTCTTGAGCTTCTTCTCCAGCTCATTCAACTCAACCTGCGAAAGCAACACCACTTAAAAAATATTCAAACGAGAAGAGAACGAGAAAGAGAAAAAGGGTTTCTAACTTACGTAGGCGTTCGAGATCTCCTCCTCCATTGTCCCAAGGATGTCTGTGTACTCCTGACGATACCAAGTCAGGTAGTCGTCGTTTGAAGTCACCTCGGGACAACGCTCCACCAAGGCACCCCGACTCATCCATCCCGCCACATACGTCGCTTAGTTCCTCGAGAGGTTCATATCCCGAGGAATCTCGGCCACAGCTATTGAGGGACGCTTCGGCAAAGGAGCGGGCACCCACTGATGGTACCCAAGCTGGCGGACGACCTAGCTGGTCGCATGAAACATGACCTCATTGAAGTAGATCAGCCAGACGTCTCGCGACAACTCCTCGGGAACCTCCTCCACATAGGGCCTCCAAATCATCTACAAAGCATCAAAAGAAACAGGAAGAGCGCTTAGTCAAAAGAAAATCAAATACAAGCCAAGGAAACTCAAAGAAAATGTATACCTCTTCCTCTGTCAAGACACGAAAGGCCTCCCAGAACTGAGCGAGGTGGTGCAAGCGCAAAGATCCACGGGGCGCCCACCTCATAGCCCAAGGGAGAGCACGATTAAACGGTGCCGGAGTCGGGCTGTTGATTGCAAAATGCTCATACCCGAAGACCTGCGGAACATGAAAGAAATTATCAAAATCGAGTAAGTCAAACTAAAAAGAAAGCACCCTCTACTCGCTAAACACATACCTGGAGAAAGGGAGCAAAGCCGCCAAGATTCTTTCCCCCGGCCCGCTTCACCTTCTAAGAGAGCTTCACAAAGAGGTGGGCGAGCATCGCGGCTCCCCAAGCACAGTGCCCCATGCCCTCCAAGTCCCTCATCAGCAACAAAGAGTGAGGGGAGACCTTGTCGGAAGCCGTCGAGAAGAGGACCCTGTCGGCGTCAGATTCCGTCAGTGTTGAAAAGAATCCACGGTGGGGGTGCGTGTGTGGGGGTTCTTCGGGGATTCGGATCGGGTGCGTGCCCTGGCGGGCTCGGTCGGATCGTCTTCTCGGAAAGGTGGTGTCGTTCCTGGTTGAGGCGCCCGACAGCGGCTCAAGAGGATTCCAGGGTTTGTGTGATCGCCACCTGCTTTTTCTAAAAGCAGGAAAAGGTTGGGTTGGATTTGATTGCCTACGTGGGGAATTTGTGGGGGTCTCCGCTCTGAGACACGAGTATACCGTACACAGAGGTGAAAATAGTAATCCTATTCTGCTTCCGGGCTTGGCTAAAGGAGTCTTGGGACAGAGGGGTGCAAGTGGGGTGTGGATATGGGGCGGCTAGTGGGACCCAGCCATCGGGTATGGGGCGGCTACTAGGGTTTAGCCGTCTGCGGCCTGGGTTGGTCTGGGCAGTACTTTCATAGGAAATGGGTTTGGTCTTGGACAGAGGCTAAGCTAGGTTTAGCCCGGGTTTCTGGAGGGTGGAATGAGAGGATGTTTTTGTGTAGGAAATGGATTTTTCTCTCACAAAAGGGGCTCTCTTTCTCTCTCTCTTGGGATTTCTAGTGGGGGAAGGGAATGGATGTCAAGTGGATTGGGATTTGGTGGATGTTAATTGTGTGTTGTTGATTGTGGATGATTGTTTAAAGGCTTGGGACCTCCTCTATATATAGTAAAAAAGAGGCAGGGGAATACCCAGGGGGTAAAAGAGTGGCTTGGTTAATAGTGTGTTTGATTAGACCCCTCATTAATTCCCTGGTTCTTCTGCCAAGACCAGGTGATGGGCGGCTAGTTCTAACTAGCCGCCCAGGATGGGGCGGCTACTTCCTGGTAGCTGCCCCAATCATGACCTGCCAAACGTCCTATCTCTGACAAGTGGTGGCTTGGGTCGGTTACTTGGGTTGATCCGGCCAAGATAGGATGGCTAAAGGTCATAACCCGCCGCTATGATCAGCATTTAATGTTGCTTTATGTCCCATCCGGGGAAGCGGTTCAAGGTTGGCCTGGGGGGCGGCTAGTGCTAACTATCCGCCTGGTATGGGGTGGCTAGTTAGGGCTAGCCGCCCCTTGCCAGGGATTTGGGGTTCTAGGGTTTTGGGTTTTAGAGTTTCTATAGATGGGGGTTCTTGGTTTAGGCCAGGGTCTGGTTTAGGGTAGGGTTTAGGTCAGGGTTAGGGTTAGGGTTTAGGTTTTCGGTCAGGCTAGGGTTTAGGTTTGCGTTTAGGGTTTTTGGTCAGGCTAGGGTTTAGGGTTAGGTTTAGGTTTTTGGTCAGGCTAGGGTTTAGGGTTTCCTGAACTTTTGGTTCTCTAGTAGATGTCCAAATGTGGGATATTTCCGGGTGTTACTTGACGTATTTTTGTCTTTCTGGACGATCAAAATTGGGGTATCTACAATTGTCCCTCATCGGACATAGTCTTTTTGCGAAGCCGGAAAGACTTCGACCGATGATAAGGAAAGAGACACCTATTTTGGCCGGCCCAACCTTCAAGAAGTTATGCCAACACAAACAGTACTATTCGGGGAGCTGATTTAGATCATCACAGGCTAGGTCTTGACTTAGAATTTTTAACCGAAAGGATGATCCAGGTGGAAGGCGGGAAAAGTAAATGGTGAGTGATCCAACCTGCGGTCGGGGTTCTTAGCTATCGTGCACGGAGCAGCCCAGCGTCAGTTTCCTCGTGCCTACCGTTCCCGTGCTTGGGAAAACTCAACAAGAAGGGGATATCGCCAACAGAAAGCAAGTAAAAGTTGAGTTGGTGAATTGGATCATCCGAAGGATAAGAACTCTAGAAAAGAACCAGAACTGAAGAAATTTGATTTTGAGTGGTACTGAAAGGGCGGCAAAACTTCGGGAAAGTCGTGTTTGATCAAGTAGTGCCTGGAAATAAGCCAATACATGGCTGTTAGGTATAGAAAACCTTGGAACTAGGGCTGAAAAGAGATTAGAAAGGGGTTTCAAGTGAAAACTGGAAAACTGGGAGGGGCGGCTAGTGGCAACTAGCCGCCCGAGAGGGGGCGGCTACTCGTGAGTAGCCGCCTCCGACTGGGTCCCTTATAACCGAAAAGGGACCCTCTCTCTCTCTCCATACGTTTTAAAATGGTTACTCTTCCCTCCTCTCTTCTTCTCCTTCATTTTAAACCGAAAACCTTGATTTTAAACACCTTGAATCCTTTGTTTTTGCCTTCCATCATTGCTTTCTTCTTGATTTTGAAGCCGTAGATTTTCTTTGGGGTTCTTCTTTTGTGCGAAATCGGAGGAGACGACGAAGGGGAAGAAGACGGCTTCGATGATGAAGTGCCTTAGGTCTTCCCGAGAGCAGAGAGGGGCTCTCGGGGTTTAGTTCATCGGGGAGTGATCAGGTGGAAGGGGAGGTCGTGAGGGAGGTTGTGGGTACGGTGGAGGTGCCGCCGGTGGGCATCGGCGCGGGTAAGCCAAGGATTTACCTTTGGGGGCTGTCCCGGAGGTAGGGGGGAGTATGATGGGTTACACACGCAAGAGGAGGCGTTGGGATCGACCGGTGATGGTCGAGGAGGTGGTTTTGGGGGTCGGAGGACCGGTTGAGGGTGCAACCGAGGGAGTAGGGGCTGAGGGAGTTAGCGAAGATGTGAGGGCGTCGTTGGATGCCCTTGTTGGGATGCTGGATAGGGAGGCCACAGAGGCCAGGGCTGAGGAGGAGGAAAGCAGGGCTATTGGGGCTTTTGCGGAGTTTATCTCCGGCGCGGTGGAGGGGACTGGAGAGGTTAGGGATGAGGCCGGGGAGGTCGAGAGTTTGGGCACCTGGGCTGCAAAGGCCGGAGTTGGTGTTGAGGCTAAGGCCGAGGAGGCCGTGTTTGAGGAAGACGAGGAGGAGGGGGATGACGACGGGATGGACGATCCCGACGAGGACGAGGTGGGCGCTCCTGGGTCCACACGGGCCGTGGCATGTTCCTAACCCTTTAGTCTTAGCCTTTTTATTTGGTGTACATGCATGTGTTTTGGTGATATGAACAAGTTGTATATGTGTATTTTTAATAAACATGCTTGGTGTATAAGGTAATCATGGTGGGATAGCATGCTAATATGGGTTTGTTTCTAGGAAGGGGGCAATTTTTCGTATATATATTCATGTTTGCTCTATTTTAGAAAGAAGTGAATGGTATGGCAAGTATGCTTGCATGCGATACTTTTCTATGTGCATATAATATTTAAGGCGTGACTTTATACGTGTTTTGATTGTGGTAGAGTATGGGGGGGGGGGTGTATGCATGTATCTCATGGGTCCAAGTGTTTTCCATATGCTTATGTGAGTTTATGGAAAGTATATAAGCATGATAGATCGTGACAAAAGAAAGAGTGTGAGTGGTGACCACTGTGGGTTTTGACATTTTTTTTTGTTTGCATGCGTGATCATATGAGGAGTGTTTTGTGAATAATGGGAGGTGAACCTTTACGTGAGTGCTTTTGTATTTGATATGAGAATTTTACTTTGCTAAGCATGATCTCTAAATGATTTTTAGGCTTTGGATTCTTACCTCTCGATCGCTCTTTAAACTAACCCATCTCTTCTTCGTTTGTTTGCAGCGGCCGAATAGTATCCGAGCTTTATGGCACGGGACGAAGAGGTGGTACGATTCCTTGGGGTAGGAGGAGAGGAGTTTAGTGGATGGAGCGGGCTTCCGTTCCTTCTTATGGATTGAGCCGTTCCATGTCCATCGCCGACCCTCGAGGACGTCCATCGGATCACCGGCCTTCCGGTCTTGGGGGAAGCGGTGATTGCGGCCACCCTCGCGGACTATAGGGGGGTGTTTCGAGAGTTGATCGGGGAATGGGAGTTCGTGGAGCGGGAGCGGACGTTGAACCGGATCCCTTTGGAGAGGATTTCGGGGCAGTATGGCCTCGGTTCCTTTACAGAGCGCTAGAAGGGCGAAGCTGCAGCTAGCTTCGAGAGGAGTCAGGTGATGATTGAGGTGAGAGAGGCGGCCGCGTGCCCACAGAGGGCACGGAGTGAGTTGAGGGCGTTCTTCCTTTACTTCTTCGGTCGGGTCCTCTTTTCGACGGCCTCTGATAAGGTTTCCTCGCATTCCCTTTTGCTGATGAGGGACCTGGAGGGCATGGGACGCTATGCCTGGGGAGCGGCGATGCTCGCCCATCTCTTCGCAGAGCTCTCGAAGAAAGTCAAGAGGGCTGGGGGAAAGAACCTTGGCGGCTTCGCACCATTTCTTCAGGTATGTGTAAGTGGTAAATGTCTTTTTCTTGGTTTATCATACTTTGATTATGATAATTTTCCTCTTGCTTTGCTAGATTTTCTGCTATGAGCACTTCGCCATTGATCGCCCGACTTTGGTGCCGTTTGATCATGCCCTCCCTTGGGCCATGAGATGGGAACCCCGGGGATCCTCTCGCTTGTACCGCCTTGCCCAATTCTGAGAGGCCTTCAACGTCTTGTCGGAGGAAGAGGTATAAGTTTTTCTTCGAATTTCTTTGGCTTGCATTTGGTTTTCTTTTTGCCTAAGCGCTCTTCCTATCTTTTGATGCTTTTTTAGATGACGTGGAGGCCTTATTCAGAGGAGGTTCCCGAGGCCCTGGCATGAGATGTCTGGTTGATCTATTTTAATGAGGTCGTATTTCACGCAATCAGCTGGGTCGTCCGCCAGCTTGGGTATCACCAGTGGGTGCCTGATCCTCTGCCGCGGTGCCCCTCGATTCCGGTGGCTGGGATTCCTCGGGACACGAACCTCCCGAGGAATTATGCTATGTATGTGGCAGGATGGATGGGCCGAGGCCTCTTGGTGGAGCGTCGTTGTGAGGTGACTTCGAGTGATGAATACCTGGCTTGGTATTGTCAGGAGTACGCGGGTATCCTTGGGACGATGGAGGAGGAGACCCCGGACGCTTACGTAAGTTGGAAACCCTTTTTCTCTTCCTCGTTCTCCTTTGCTTGAATATTTTCTGAATAGTGCTTCCTTTTGCAGGTGAGTTGAATGAGATGGAGAAGAGGCTCAAGACCGCCAATGAGCATCTCCAAGCGCGGGCCAGACAGATAGAGGCGCTGCGGGTACAACGGAGACGCTTGTAGGACCAGGTCTGGGTCCTCGAGGCTCAGGTGGATGCTCTGTCGAGAGCGAGAGCCGATGGCGCTTCCTCTTCTTCCGCCCCTCCTCCTTCCATTGTTTCTGAGCGAGAGCTCGTGCTGACGAGGGAGTTAGATGCGGCCCAGAGTGAATTGGCAGCCACACGGATGGAGCTGGGCCAGGCGAGGGTAGGGCTTCTCGGGCTGAGGAGGAGACGGACTGGTTGAGGTCCATGATGGCTTTGAGAGAGGAGGGGTTCATCACCTTAGGCCGTGAGAGGGACTTCCTCTAGATGAGGGTGTCGGAGTGGAGGCGTCGGCGGGTGTTCCTGGAGGTTTGATGGGGGATTTGGTTCGTTCTCTCTAGGCGGCCGGGGATAGGGACCGAGATGCGCTTAGGGCATTGGAGGCGAGGGCACGGGAGTTGGAGGAGAGGTTGAGGGCTGTCGAGGATCGGGCTAGAGGGACAGAGGGTCACCTCCGACAGAGATTGGAGAGGAGAGATAGAGATATGCATCAGGTTCATCTCTGGGAGGCAACTATGAGGGGGAAATTGGTTGGAGGGGGCTCTATGACCGAGGCGGACCTCAACCTTCTCCCGCTTGAGCCTGACCATTCTCTCTCGGCTTCCTTGGCTACCGGGGCCACCTTCAGCCATGCTTCTCATCCTTCGGCGACTCGGAGTCGTGGGACATATGCGAGGGCTGCGTCTTCAGTTCGAGAGACTCCTGCCGCTCCTGATGTTCCAGAGGTTCAGTCCTCTCCTCAGCCACCACTCCCTTCTCAGCCAAGTCAGGATGTTCCTCCTACTCAGCCTCCAGCAGATAACGATGGGCCGAGGTATAGCTTCATTGCGTCTTGGTTTTTGGTAGAAGAATAATATATATGCAAGGAATTTATGCGTAAGTATGAGTGGCATAAGTGGGCATTTTAATTCTTCAATGGTTTTTACGAAAGAGGGCAATGTTCTCGACTTTCTTAAGTAAAAGATAGCATCAAGTCCCTGTGGAGGAGCCCTTGTGGTCAGCTATGTCCAAACCAGGGTTGTATTTGAAAGGCATAGGCCTTAGGTGTCGGTTTTTTCTAGGTTCATGGTTCTCAAATGCTTGATCGTATTATTCTAAACATGCTGAAAGATCCATGAGTGTACCAGGAGTCAAGTTAAATAAGCTTTCTTTGGATAGGCAAGTTTCTAAGTGAACTCATGTGAGTGTGTGTAGTTGTAAACCTGGAAATGATCTACCTTTGGTCGAAATTTTGCCTTTCCCAGTAGACATAGTTCAATTTTGAATCCCATTGCGAAATAAAATGGGATGGGGAGAATGGGGTAAGAGTAATATCTTCCTTTCAGGCAATATTTTAGAATTGTCCCAGTCTAGCATATGTCCTACTTTCTAGGTCCCTCTGGCTTTCTTCTTTTTACCACTTCTTTATTTTGGGTGGAAAGTACAGTCCTTTGTTTGGGCCCAGTACTAGTATAGCCATTTGTTTGGCATATACTTGTGCGTAAAGGCGTGAAAGCCTGCTAAAATAGAGAGATTAACCCGTTCACTTGGGTGTTATTTTTCTTTTGTTGGCCTCTCATTGCCTGATTTTTTTTATTTGAGGGGGGGGGGGCTCTTCTGTTTTTCACCCCGATTCTTTTCATGCTTCCCCTCTAGAAGTGTTTGTATAGTGCCAGAGCCAGTTTTAGGACATATGCTAGGTCCGGTAACTCCTTATTTTGACCTGTGGTTAATACGAGTGGGGTGGAAATAAGGGAGGTTTGCTTTGGGGTTTTAAATTGTCCAAGTCTACGGGGTAGGCAATTTCTCTTCTATCAGGTAAATCTAGTCCTAGTCATACGTGTGTGAATGAAGCGGCATGATTTGGCGGAGATGTGTTCAAATAGATAATAGTTTATATTTAAGAGTCTTATAATTCTATCATCAAGTACTAAACGCTGGAAATAGTTCTAAAGTATTGAAAGCTATTCATGCATGGAATTTCTTTAGATAAAGTGCATTCCACGAACCTGAAATCTCACCCCCTTCGGCGTCTACCAGGCGGTAGGCATTCCCGGAATAGGCATGGGTGATCACATAGGGTCCCTCCCATGCTTAAGTACTAACTCCCTGATTTCAAATTTTCTTTTTATTACCTTCTTTTCAAATGCCCTTGCCACCCTTCTTTGGTAGGCCTGGGCATGGTCTGCCGCTCTTAATCTTTTCTTGTCTTTTTCTTTTCTCTCTTTTTGGTATTTTTGATATTTTATGTTTTCTTTTTTTTTTAGTGTGGAGACAGATGCATACTTATGGTTTTAAAAAGGGCCTGTGTTGGCGAATGGATAGGTTTTTGGAAAAAGAATGGAGATAAAGTTTGAAAATGATCTTGTTTTTAGAAGGAAAGCACGGTAAGATAGTTCGTAAACATTTTTGGCGGAGACCATGGAAATACGATTTTGTAAAACATTTAGTTTTGAAGAAGCACAGATTTGGAAAACATTTTCGTTGTGAAGAAGAGTGTGGAAACGTAGTTTGCAAATATTTTCGTTGTTTGGTAAACAGGTAGATAAAGTTTGGGCAAGTGCTTTATTTTGTTTGGAAGTATGGAAATACGGTTTTGTAAAACTTTTGTTTTGAAGGAGAGTGTGGAAAACATTGTAGATACCCCAATTTTGACCGTCCAGAGAGACAGAAATACTTCAAGTAAACACACGGAAATATCCCACAGTTGGACATCCAATAGAGAACCAAAGGTTCGGTAAACCGGAAACCCTAACCCAAGCCTAGACCTAAACCTAAACCGGAAACCCTAACCCTAGCCTAGACCTAAACCGGAAACCCTAACCCTAGCCTTGACCTAAACCGGAAACCCTAAACCTAGCATAAACATAAACCGGAAACCTTAACCCTAGCCTTGATCTAAACCGGAAACCCTAAACCTAGCCTTGACCTGAACCGGAAACCCTAACCCAAACCTAAACCTAAACCTAAAACCTAAATCGGAAACCCTAACTCTAAAAACCCAAAACCTTAGAACCCCAAACCCCTGGAAAGGGGCGGCTAGCCCAAACTAGCCGCCCCACACTAGGCGGCTAGTTTACACTAGCCGCCCCACTGACCGCCCTCTGGCCGACTTTGGACCAGTCCCCTGGATGGGACATAAAGCAGCATTAAATGCTGATCATTGCGGTGGGTCATGACCTTTAGCCGCCCTCTCTTGGCCGGATCAAACCAAGTAACCGACCCAAGCCACCGCTTGTCAGAGATGGGACGTTTGGCAGGTCATGATTGGGGCGGCTACCAGGAAGTAGCCGCCCCATCCCGGGCGGCTAATTAGCACTAGCCGCCCTTCACCTAGTCTCTGACAGAAGAATTAATGAGGGGTCTAATCGAAGCCAAACCACTCCCTTACCCCCGGGATATTTCACTGCCCCTCTTTTACTATAAATAGAGGGGTCCCAAGCCCAAAAAAAAAAAAAAACAACATCACCAATCCATCAAAGAAACCATTCCACACCAACATCCCACAATTCACATTCCCTTTCCCCACTAGAAATCCCAAGAGAGAGAGAGAGAGAGAGAGCCCCTTTTGTAAGAGAAATACCCATTTCCCTACATAAAATACCCTCTAATCCCACCCTCCAGAAACCCGGGCTAAACCTAGCTTAGCCTCTGTCCAAAAGCAAACCCATTTCCTACCGAAGTTCTGCCCAAACCAACCCAGACCCTGGACGGCTAACCCTAGCTAGCCGCCCCCTGGCCGACGGCTAAACACAACTAGCCGCCCCCCTATGCACACCCCATATCCACACCCCTTTGTCCCAAGACTCCTTTAGTCAAGCCCCGGAAGCAGAATAGGATACCTGTTTTCCACCTCTGTGTACGGTATATCCGTGTCTCAGAGCGGAGACCCCACAAACTCACCCACGTAGGCGATCAAATCGAACCCCACCCCTTTTCCTGCTTTTTAGAAAAAGCAGGTGGCGATCACACAAACCCCTGAATCCTCTTGAGACGCTATCGGGCGCCTCAACCAGGAACGACACCCCTCACCCTTCCGAGAAGGCGATCCGACCGAGCCCGCCTGGGCATGCCTCTGATCCGAATCCCCGAAGAACCCCCACACACGCACGCGCTCACCCGCGCACCGCCGGGAGGCTTCCCGACGATACCGATAAACATGTTTTAGAAAACAATTTTTTTTGTTTTAAAGAAGAGTGGAGATAAAGCTGGAAACAGGTATGTTCAAAGTTGGGGAATGAGAGCTGATTAGCATGTATTTTTGGATTTTGGTTTCTTTAGGAAAGCAGATAAACAAATATGTATAGGGTGATGAAAACGAAAGCTGATAAACAAATATTTTGATCTTTTGATTTTTTTTTTGGAAAAAGGCTGTAAAAAATATGTACTAGGTGTTGAAAACTAAAGCTGGTAAACAAATATTTTGATCTTTTGATATTTTTTGGAAAGAAGGCTGTAAACAAATATGTACAGGGTGTTGAAAGCTCACCCGGGGGGATCGGTACCTGGTTCTTGGATTCGTATTGCTTCCTCGAGTTGGCTTCTTTTTGGCGGCCGACTGATGTCAGGTGGGGGTCCCCTATTCCCGAACTCTTTCTCCCTGAGCCTCTTCAAGGGTCTTCCTTGATGGAGTAGTACCTCGTCGGTGGAGTCTGGCTGCCAACATGCAAGCACCTCTAGTCGGATGCGCATGGCACAGACGCTCCAATTTCGGGCCCGTGTCTTGTTAAAACATGCTTCTCCCCATGTCCTTCCAACAATCAGAGGGTGGGGTGATCGAATGTTCATTACCATGCAGTTGACGATGGTGGAGACCAGGCCGATCTTTAGTGGGAGCGTGACCAGTCTGCAAGCATTCTTGCGCGTGCTGTCGAAGGCGTAAATGAATTCATCCGAGGGCTCTAATCTAGGAACCCTGCCTTCTAACTTCTGGTAGGCGGAATACATGAGAACGTTAGTTTCCGCTCCCGTATCGATGAGAATGTGTCGGAATTCTCTTCCTCCGAGTATGGCGGTGATTTCGAGGGGTGCGGAGCATGCTCCGGCTTTTGCGACTTCAAGGGGGAGGAAGGTGATCGAGTTGGGTTCCGTAAGATCGCTTGATGGATGCAGGGTCGCGGCTGCTTCTTCCGAGGGATAGTCATTGTTATAAGGGGACCCAGGTGGGCTACCACCTTCATCCTCGTTCCTCGGTCGCATGGCTAGCGTGAACATATTATGTATTGCCCAGTTGTTCTCGTTCTCGTACTGGAGGCGTGCCTCTCCCCAGATTGTCAGTACATGACTCATGAAGGGCAGTCGAAGGCATTGGTGCCGGGGGGAACAGATAGCTTGGATGCTATCCAACCATGGTCGTCCTAGCATCAATGGGTACCTTGTGTCGATGTCAGCCACGAAGCTGGCTACTACAGAGATGAGAGGGCCGACGGATAGTTCGAATGTTTCAGGGCCGCGGAGAGTCTTCCCGATATGGTTGAAAGCTTGAATAGTATGGTGGGCCGGTTGGATGGGAGGACGGCCTAGTCCGGGTATCTTCTGGTAGGTGGAGCATGTCATTATGCTCATTCCTGACCCTGGGTCCACGAAGATGTTGTTTAGACACAACATTTGAAGTCATCCGCGGATGTGTAGGGGCCATCGACAGTGTCGGTACTCTTGGAGGACCCATTGTCATCCGGATGCAGATCATCCGACTTACATTCCCCTCCCTCAGGCCCTTCGCTAGCTCCTTCGGGGATCTCCTCAAAGGGTTCTTTTTCTTCATCTCCTTCCGGGTTTTCTAGTCCGCTTTCGTCGGACTCGATATTGATGATTGCGGGCAGGGCGAGAACTGCATCTTCTTCTTCGCCATAGAGTATGGAGGTCATGGTTGTCGAGGTTCAGCTGGAAGGGCTCGTTTTGCCCTTCCTCCTCGGATTCTTCGGATAGAGTGTCATCAGTGACTGCTTGGTTGTGGTGATGGTTGCCTCCCTCTTCTGACCATGTTTATCATGTGGGCTTCAGATGTGGACGCTTGGTTGTGACCTGGCAATGGGTCAGTATATATGCCAAGTGACTTGGAGGATCGAGAATTGCCCTGGTTTAAGTGGCTTCTGATCATGGCCCAATCAAAGCGCCTGTCATCATTCAAGTCATAAATAAAATCCCGAAAAACAATGCATTGTTCTATGGTATGGCCATGTTGTTGGTGGTATTGACAGTAACGTAGCCTGCTGGCCCCAGGGAGTGGAGGCTTAGCAACTGGGAGGGAGATACTATCTGTGTCCATTAGTACCCTAAAAATCCTAGTTAGTGTTTCTGGGAGGGGAGGGTAAGAGTCCCTCTTTCCCACTCGTCTCTGATCATAGGATGTCGGAGGGGAGACCTCATTATAAGTTTTTTGGGAGGGCTGCCTAGGATTTAGGTTCTGACTTCTTAGGAAGGTGGAATAGAAAGGGGTCCTAGGCTGGCCTTGTCTTGAAATTACAGGGCTTTGGACCGGAGTTCTTTGGGTTACGGGGTTTTGTTGTGTCGGCACGGGGACGGGTATTGATCGAGTAGCGAAGTTTTGGTTGATTGGCCGAGGCGGCGCATACCCGGATGAACCGAACGTGTACTGTCTCGGAGCCATTCCTCGATCAGGAACCTGTGCTCCGTTTGGGTATAGTGCCGATACTTGAGTAATCCCCTCTACCGTGGGGGTTTGTGCCTTACGAGGCGGTTGTCCAACCCTATGGCTGATAGGTGGGGACTAGGTTTGGACTACTGGGGTTGCACAACGGGAAATCCTGTTGTGGCGATCAATTAGAAGCTGATACGTGGTACAGTCTCTGTACGAAAGGCTCGTACGAAGCTCTGGACTCAGGCTCTGTAACATCATGTCAATTTCTTGACATTCTATGAGTTGCAGGACAATTCGGTGGACAAGTGTGCGCCACCGAGACACGTATTGTTCAAATTCCTCCCTAAGCCTCATTCTCTCTACAGTTAAATCCGAAATAGAGGGGGTTCTGATCCTCTGGTAACCGTAGCGGCCTAAGAACTTCTCGCTTACAGCCGAGAAGTTTGTTAAGTGATCTATAGGGAGGGTGGAGAACCATTGTAGTGCTTCTCCTTCCAATGATTTCTGGAAGAGGAAGATTAGCAGAGGTTGATTATATAGAAAGGGGCGGGCGTCTAGATAAAAGGAAGTTAAATGGATGTCTGGGTCTCCATGACTGTTATACCGGCGGAATTTGGGGATTTTGAATCCCTCCGGTACGTGGACTGACGGGATTTGTCTCAGCTTATGTAGAGACATATGCTTGGGGGCTGAGAGACCAGTCTCAGAGAGGATTCTCCAGATGGTTTCATCCAGTGTTTCTCCCCTGGGAGGGCTACCCAGTGGTCCCGGGTTTGGGGTGGCCTGGTAAGGGCCTGGGGTGGAAATGGTTGGGAACATTGGATTCGTGGGGGAAAGGAGGGTGAACGAAAAAATGCTCGGATTGACCGAGTGGCTGGGTGTGGACGGGGCTTTGGGAATGGTTTTGGGGGTTTTGACAGGGGCATCCTGTCTCAAAGTTTTGACCTGACGGTAGTCAGCGAGGTCATGAAACATGTCCTCTACGGATTGGTATCCTAGACTGGCCATCTTTTCCTCTAGATGGGTCAGGAATTGCGTGGCCTGACCCTCTTGGTGGATTATCTCCTCTAGTATCTCCTCCTCTATGCGGGATTCCATGATGTGTGTGAAATGATTCAAGGGAATGAATGCAGATATAAAGCAGTAAATAAAGCGGTAAAGGATTGCGCAGCGGTGTGCGGCTTACAAAGCAGTAAAGGATTGCGCAGCGGTGTGCGGCTTACAAAGCAGTAAATAATGCTGTGATGCGAAGTAGAGGAGGATCTGATTCGAGGGGTGGGAAACTCTAACCTTCCTAGAGGGTTGATAGCATTCTAGTCAAGCTTGTAAAAGGGGGTCTGAAGAGGATTACCTTTTTTTGTTTTTCATGAGGGAGGTCCCACCGTGATCGCCAGATTTGTCGGCGTCGGATTCCGTCAGTGTTGGAAAGAATCCCCGGTGGGGGTGCGTGTGTGGGGGTTCTTCGTGGATTTGGATCGGGTGCGTGCCCTGGCAGGCTCGGTCGGATCGTCTTCTCGGAAGGGTGGTGTCGTTCCTGGTTGAGGCGCCTGATAACGGCTCAAGAGGATTCCAGGGTTTGTGTGATCGCCACCTGCTTTTTCTAAAAGCAGGAAAAGGTTGGGTTGGATTTGATCGCCTACGTGGGGAGTTTGTGGGGTCTCCGCTCTGAGACACGGGTATACCATACACAGAGGTGAAAAACAGGTAATCCTATTCTGCTTCCGGAGTCTTGGGACAGAGGGGTGCAAGTGGGGTGTGGATATTGGGCGGCTAGTGGGATCCAGCCATCGGGTATGGGGTGGCTACTAGGGTTTAGCCGTCTGGGGCCTGGGTTGGTTTGGGCAGTACTTTGGTAGGAAATGGGTTCGGTCTTGGACATAGGCTAAGCTAGGTTTAGCCCGGGTTTCTAGAGGGTGGAATGAGAGGATGTTTTTGTGTAGGGAATGGATTTTTCTCTCACAAAAGGGCTCTCTTTCTCTCTCTCTTGGGATTTCTAGTGGGGGAAGGGAATGGATATCAAGTGGATTGGGACTTGGTGGATGTGAATTGTGTGTTGTTGATTGTGGATGATTGTTTAAAGGCTTGGGACCTCCTCTATTTATAGTAAAAAAGAGGCAGGGGAATACCAGGGGATAAAAGAGTGGTTTGATTAATAGTGTGTTTGATTAGACCCCTCATTAATTCCCTGGTTCTTCTGTCAGGACCAGGTGAAGGGCGGCTAGTTCTAACTAGCCGCCCAGAATGGGGCGGCTACTTCGTGGTAGCCGCCCCTATCATGACCTGCCAAACGTCCCATCTCTGACAAGCGGTGGCTTGGGTCGGTTACTTGGGTTGATCTGGCCAAGATAGGGCGGCTAAAGGTCATAACCCGCCGCAATGATCAGCATTTAATGCTGCTTTATGTCCCATCTAGGGAAGCGGTTCAAGGTCGGCCAGGGGGGCGGCTAGTGGTAACTAGCTGCCTGGTATGGGGCGGCTAGTTTGGGCTAGCAGCCCCTTGCCAGGGACTTGGGGTTCTAGGGTTTTGGGTTTTAGAGTTTCTATAGGTGGGGGTTCTTGGTTTAGGCCAGGGTCTGGTTTAGGGTAGGGTTTAGGTCAGGGTTAGGGTTAGGGTTTAGATTTTCGGTCAGGCTAGGGTTTAGGTTTAGGTTTAGGGTTTTTGGTCAGGCTAGGGTTTAGGGTTAGGTTTAGGGTTTTCGGTCAGGCTAGGGTTTAGGGTTTCTTGAACTTTTAGTTCTCTAGTAGATGTCCAAATGTGGGATATTTCCGGGTGTTACTTGAAATATTTCTGTCTTTCTGGACGGTCAAAATTGGGGTATCTAGAGACCCGGCCGAAGAAATAAAGAAAGAACGCCCTAAGCTCCCTCCACGCCCTCTGTGGGCACGCGACCGCCTCTCTTCCCTCAATCATCGCCCGTCTCCTCTCGAAGCTAGCTGCAACTTCACCCTTCTGATGTTGTGTGAAGGAGCCGAGGTCGTACTACCTCGACAATTGTCCAAGGGGGATCCGATTCAGCGTCCTCACATGCTCCACGTAGTCCTACTCCCCGATCAACTCATGGAAGAGCGCCTTGTAATTAGCAAGGGTGGCCGCAATCACCGCCTCCCCTGAAACTGGAAGATCGGTAATCCGATGAACATCCTCGAGGGTCGGCATGACGGCACCGGTGGGGAGGATGAAAGTACAGCTCTCCGGATCCCATCTCTCCGCCAAAGCCTTCACGTAGGGCCGGTGAACATGGAACGACTTGATCTGGAAGAAGGCACGGAAGCCCACCCCATCCACCAAACTCCTCTCCCCCTGACCCAAGGCAGCGTACCACCTCTTCATTCCATGCCACTGAGCCCGAATGCGGTTCGATCGCTACAAACAAAAAGAAAGGAACGTGGGTCAGTTTAAAAGCGGTCGAGAGGTAAGAATCCAAGTCTACAAATTCATTTAGAAACCATGCTTACCAAGATAAGCTTTCATATGCTAAATCAAAACAAAAGCATGAAAATAGAAGATTTCACATGTGGGCCCACCTTCATTTATTCGCAAAACACTTTTCATATGACCACCCATTCTACCCTCTTATCCCACCGTGGTCAATACTTGCATGCCTTCTCTATTTTATCGTCTAGCATGATTATACACCTTTCACGAACCCACCCAAGCATGTGAAGGAACTTAGACCCGTAAATTGCATACACATACTCTCTCTTACTCCACCATGATCAAATACAGATGAAAATAAATATTCTAAAAAATATATGCATACAAAACCATCACATGTAAGCATGCTAAGCTGTGTCATTTCCCTTCCTTTATTTATATAACAAACATGGATGTACATATGAAAATTGTCCCCTCTTTCTTTTCCAACCCAAACCCATATTCACATGCTTACTATCCCACCGTGATTAATTTATACATACAAACATGCCTATAAACACATACGTATAAATACTGCACAACCACCTATTTGTATCACAAATATTTAGAAGAACAAAACATATATATAAATAAAAGGCTAGAGCAAAAGGGTCAGAAGAATACCACGGCCCGTGTTGACCCAGGAGCGTCCACCTCGGCCTCGTCAGGATCGTCCATCCCATCGTCATCCCCCTCCTCCTCATCCTCCTCGAACACAGCCTCCTCAGCCTCAGCCTCAATGCCAACCCAGGCCTCCATGGCCCCCATATCTACACCCTCAGCCTCCTCGGCCTCAACCCCGACAACCCCAACCTCCTCCTTGCCCACCGCACCGGAGGTCAGCCCCTCGAACACGCCTATAGCCCTTCTTTCCTCCTCCTCGGCCCTGGCCTCTGTAGCCTCCCAATCCAGCATCCCAACAATGGTATCTAATGATGCCCTCACATCCTCACTAACTCCCCCGGCCTCAACTCCTTCGACCGCGCCCTCGTCCGGTCCCCCAACCTCCAAAACTACCTCTTCGACCACCGTCGGTCGATCCCCATGCTTCCTTTTATGCGTATACCCAATCACCCCACCAGTAGAGCCACTCCCAACCTTCGGAACAGCCTCCAAAGGCGTGCCCGTACCCTCATCCACACCGGTGCCCGCCGACGGCACCTCCATCGCACCCGTAGCCTCCCCACGGCCTCCACCTCCGCCCTCTCGCTCTCCGATGATGAAGAGCTCGGGCTATGCTCTCCACGAGCCACCCGTGGTCGTTTCCCCATCGAAGCAATCACCTTCGACCTTCTCATCTTTCTCGGATTGGAAAGATAAAGGAGAACCAAAACCTAGGGTTTCAGAATCAAGAGAGAAGGAGGGATCTTATGTCGAAATGAAAGGAGAGAAAGCAAAACCAAAGTTTTTTTTTGGGTTTGAAACGAAGAAGAAGAAGTAAAGGAGGGAGAGGAACCATTTTAAAACACACGGGGAGAGAGAGGGTCTTTACGGTTATAAGAGACCCAATTATGAGGCGGCTACCGCCCCCTATCGGGCGGCTAGTTTCGACTAGCCGCCCCTCCCAGTTTTCCAACTTCCATTAAGACCCCTTTCCAACTTCTTTCCAAGCCCTAAATTCAAGTTTTCTAAAAACAAACAGCCATGTATTGGTTTATTTCCAAGCACTACTTGATCAAACATGACTTTCCTGAAGTTTCACCACACTTTCACTACCATTCAGTTCAAATTTCTTCAGTTCTGGTTCTTTTCCATAGTTTTTATCCTTCGGATGATCTAATTCACCAACTCAACTCTTTACTTGCTTTCTGTCGGTGATATCCCCTCCTTGATGAGTTTTCCCAAGCACGGGAATGAAAGGCACGAGGAAACTAATGCTGGGCTACAAAAATAGGGGTCTCTTTCCTTATCATCGGTCGAAGTCTTTCCTGCTTCGCGCAAAGACTTCGTCCGATGAGAGACAATTGTAGATACCCCAATTTTGACTGTCCAGAAAGATGAAAATACTTCAAGTAACACCTAAAAATGACCCACATTTGGGTATCAAATAGAAAACAAATCTTATAAAAGCAAAAACCTTAAACCCTGGTCCAAACCCTAGAAACCTAAAACCCTGTAAAGGGGTGGCTAACCCTAACTTTCCGCCCCAGACCAGGTGGTAGTTTGCACTAGCCACTCCCCTGGCCGACCCTAAACCGCTTCCCTAGATGGGACATAAAGCATCATTAAATGTTGATCATTGCGGCGGGTTGTGAACTTTAGTCGCCCCATCTTGGCCGGTTCAATCCAAGTAATTGACCCAAGCCACTGCTTGTCAGAGATGGGACGTTATTGTAGATACCCCAATTTTGACCGTCCAGAGAGACATAAATACTTCAAGTAACACACGGAAATATCCCACAGTTGGACATCCAATAGAGAACCAAAGGTTCGGTAAACCAAAAACCCTAAACCCTAGCCTTGACCTAAACCTAAACTGGAAACCCTAACCTTGACCTAGCCCTAAACCCTAAACCCTAGCCTTGACCTAAACCTAAACCGGAAACCCTAACCTTGACCTAGCCCTAAACCCTAAACCCTAGCCTTAACCTAAACCTAAACCGGAAACCCTAACCTTGACCTAGCCCTAAACCTAACCCTAGCCTTAACCCTAAACCATAAACCTAAACCTACCCTAAAACCCAAAACCCTAAAAAACTAAGTCCCTGGAAAGGGGTGGCTAGCCCTAATTAGCCTTCCCTTACTGGGCGGCTAGTTTACACTAGCCGCCCCCCTAACCGCCCGCTGGCCGACTTTGGACAAGTCCCTGGAAAGGGGCGGGTCATGACCTTTAGCCGCCCTCTCTTGGCCGGATCAAACCGAGTAGCCGACCCAAGCCACCGCTTGTCAGAGATGGGACGTTTGGCAGGTCATGATAGGGGCGGCTACCAGGAAGTAGCCGCCCCATCCTGGGCGGCTAGTTAGCACTAGCCGTCCTTCACCTGGTCTCTGACAGAAGAACCAGAGAATTAATGAGAGGTCCAATCGAAGCCAACCCACTCCATTACCCTCGGGATATTGCCCTGCCTCTCTTTTACTATAAATAGAGGGGTCCCAAACACAATCAACAACATCACCAATTCATCTTCGATCACCAATGCACCATCCTCACTTGTTCAAACCCTTCCACCACTAGAAATCCCAAGAGAGAGAGAGCCCGTTTTGTGAGAGAAACACCCATTCCCTACATAAAATACCTTCTCATCCCACCCTCCAGAAACCCAGGCTAAACCTAGCTTAAGCCTCTGTCCAAAACCAAACCCATTTCCTACCGAAGTTCTGCCCAAACCAACCCAGACCCTGGACGGCTAACCCTAGCTAGCCGCCCCCTGGCCGACGGCTAAAAACAACTAGCCGCCCCCCTATCCACACCCCATATCCACACCCCTTTGTCCCAAGACTCCTTTAGTCAAGCCCCGGAAGCAGAATAAGATACCTGTTTTTCACCTCTACGTACGGTATATCCGTATCTCACAGCGAAGACCCCACAAACTCCCCCACGTAGGCGATCAAATCCGACCCAACCTTTTCCTGCTTTTAGAAAAAGCAGGTGGCGATCACACAAACCCCTAAATCCTCTTGAGACGCTATCGGGCGCCTCAACCAGGAACGACACACCCTCACCTCTTCCGAGAAGACGATCCGACCGAGCCCGCCACGGCACGCATCCGATCCGAATCCCTGAAGAACCCCCACACACGCACACGCGCTCACCGCGCACCCCGCCGGGATATGCTCCGACACATCCAACACATTCGGAGGCCTTCCCGACGGTACCGACAAATCTGGCGATCAGGGTGGGACCTCCCTCGTGAAAAACAACAAAAGCTAATCCTCTTCTGCCCCCTTTTACAAGCTTGACTAGAATGCTATCAACCCTCTAGGAAGGTTAGAGTTTCCGACCCCTCGAATCAGTTCCTCCTCTAATTCACATCACAGCATCATTCACCGCTTTGTAAGCCGCACACAGCTGCGTAATCCTTTACTGCTTTGTAAGCCGCACACAGCTGCGCAATCCTTTCCAGCTTTGTAAGCCGCACGCCGTTGGGCAATCCTTTACTGCTTTGTAAGCCCTACACCGCTGCGCAATCCTTTACCGCTTTATTTACTACTTTATATCTGCATTCGTTCCCTTAAATCATTTCACACGCATCATGGAATCCCGCATAGAGGAGGAGATACTAGAGGAAAGAACCCACCAAGAGGGTCAGACCACGCAATTGCTGACCCATCTAGAGGAAAGGATGGCCAGTCTAGGATACCAATCTGTAGAGGACATGTTTCATGACCTCGCCAACTACCGCCAAGTCAAAACCCTAAGACAGGAGGTCCCTGTCGAAACCCCTAAGGCGATTCCCAAAACCCCATTCACACCCAGTCACTCGGTCAACCCGAGCATCTTTTCGTTCACCCCCCTTTCCACCGCGAATCCAATATTCCCAGCCGTTTCCACCCCAGGCCCCTACCAGGCCACCCCAAACCCAGGACCGCTAGGCAGCCCTCCCAGGGGAGAAACAGTGGACGAAACCATCTGGAGAATCCTCTCCGAGACTGGTCCCTCGGCCCCCAAACACATGTCTCTACATAACCTGAGACAAATCCCGTCAGTCCACCTACCGGAGGGTTTCAAATCCCCAAATTTCACCGGTATAACGGTCGTGGAGACCCAGACATTCATTTAACTGCCTTTTATCTAGACGCACGCCCGTTTCTAGATAATCAACCTCTGGTAGTCTTCCTCTTCCAAAAATCAGTGGAAGGAGAAGCACTACAATGGTTCTCCACCCTCCCTGTAGATCACTTGTCGAACTTCTCGGCTGTAAGCGAGAAGTTCTTGGGCCGCTACGGTTACCAGAGGATTAGAACCCCCTCTATTTTGGATTTAACCGTAGAAAGAATGATGCCTAGGGAGGAATTTGAACAATACGTGTCTCGGTGGCGCACACTTGTCCACCGGACCGGCCTGCAACTCACAGAATGTCAAGAAATTGACATGATGTTACAGAGCCTGAGTCCAGAACTTCGTACGAGCCTTTCGTACGGAGACTGTACTATGTATCAGCTTCTGATTGACCGCCACAACAGGATTTCCCGTTGTGTAGCCCCAGTAGTCCAAACCCAGTCCCCACCTATCAGCCATAGGGTTGGACAACCGCCTCGCAAGGCACAAACCCCCACGGTAGAGGGGATTATTACACAAGTATCGGCACTCTACCCAAACGGAGCACGAGTTCCTGATCGAGGAACGGCCCCGAGACAGTACACGTCCGGTTCATCCGAGTATGCACCGTCTCGGCCAATCAACCAGAACTTCACTACTCGATCAATACCCGTCCCCGTGCCGACACAACAAAACCCGATAATCCAAAGTTCCCCAGTCCAAAACCCTGTAATAACAAGTCAAGGCCAGCCTACGACCCCTTTCTATTCCAGCTTCTTAAGAAGTCAGAACCTAAGTCCTAGGCAGCCCTCCCAAAATACCTATGATCAAAGACGAATGGGAAAGAGAGACTCTTACCCACCCCTCCCAGAAACACTAACTAGGATTTTTAGGGTACTGATGGACACAAATAGTTTCTCCCTCCCAGCTGCTAAACCTCCACTCCCCGGGACCAGCAGACAGCGTTACTGTCAATACCACCAACAACATGGTCATACCGTAGAACAATGCATTGTTTTTCGGGATTTTATCTATGATTTAAATGATGACAGGCGCCTTGATTGGGCCATGATCAAAAGCCACTTAAACCAGGGCAATTCTCGAGCCTCCAAGCCACTTGGCATTTTTACTGACCCATTGCCAGGTCACAACCAAGCATCCACATCTGGAGCCCACATAGTAAACATGGTCAGGAGAGAGAGACAACCATCACCACAACCAAGCAGTTCAGAAGATGTCACCGACGACAATCTGCCCGAAGAATCCGAGGAGGAAGAGCAGAACGAGCCCTTCCAGCTGAACCTCGACAATCATGACCTTGCCGTACTCTATGGTGAAGAAGAAGATGCAGTTCTCGCCCTTCCCACAGTCATCAACATCGAGTCCGACGAAAGTGGACTAGAAAACCCGGGAGGAGACGAAGAAGAAGAGCCATTTGAGGAGATCCCCGAAGGAGCTAGCGAAGGACCCGAAGGAGGGGAATGTACGTCGGATGATCTACATCCGGACGACAACGGGTCCTCCAAGAGTACCGACACTGTCGACGGCCCCCGCCGTCCAATGACCATTTCGTTCACTGACCAAGACCTCCCGGATCCCAGACTGCGAGTCTACCCCCTACACATCCGTGGACGACTTCAAATGTTGTGGCTAAACAACATCTTCGTAGATCCAGGGTCAGGAATGAACATAATGACGTGCTCCACCTACCAAAAGATACCCGGATTAGGCCGTCCTCCCGTCCAACCGGCCCATCATACTATTCAAGCTTTCAACCATACCGGGAAAAATCTCCGCGGCCCCAGAACATTCGAGCTGTCCATCGGCCCTCTTATCTGTGAAGTAGTCTGCTTCGTGGCCGACATCGACACAAGGTACCCATTGATGTTGGGGCGACCATGGTTAGATAGCATCCAAGCTATTTGTTCCCCCCGGCACCAATGCCTTCGACTGCCCTTCTTGAGTCATATCCTGACAATCTGGGGAGAGGCGCGCCTCCAATATGAGAACGAGAACAACTGGGCGATACATAATATGTTCACACTAGCCCTACGACCGGGGAACGAGGATGAAGGTGATAGCCCACCTGGGTCCCCTTATAACAACAACTATCCCTCGGAAGAAGCAACCAGGACCCTGCATCCACCAACCAATCTTACGGAGCCCAACTCGATCTCCTTCCTCCCCCATGAAGTCACAAAAGCCGGAGCACGCTCCGCACCCCTTGCAATCACCGCTGTACTCGGAGGGAGGGAATTCCGGCACATTCTCATCGACACGGGAGCGGAAACTAACGTTCTTACATATTCCGCCTACCAGAAGCTAGAAGGCAGGGTTCCAAGATTGGAGCCCTCGAACGAATACATCTACGCCTTCGACAGCACGCGCAAGAACGCTTGCGGACTGGTCACGCTCCCGCTAAAGATCGGCCCGGTCTCCACCATCGTTAACTGCATGCTGATGAACATTCAATCACCCCACCCTCTGATTGTTGGGAGGACATGGCTCATCAGCATCGAAGCCGTCTCATCCACCCGACACCAATGTCTTCGCTTCCCGTACCGCGGGAAAGTAATATCCATATGGGGAGAAGCACGCTTTAACGAGACACGGGCCCGGAATTGGAGCGTCTGTGCCATGCGCATCCGGCTAGAGGTGCTCGCATGTTGGAAGCCAGCCTCCACCGACGAAGAACTGCTCCATCAAGGAAGGCCCTTAAAGAGACTCAGGGAAGAAGAGTTTGGGAATAGGGGGCCCCCACCAGACATCAGCCGGCCAACCAAGCGAAGCCGACTCGAGGAAACAATGCGAATCCAAGAACCAGGTACCGATCCCCCCGGGTAAGCTTTCGACACCCTGTACATATTTGTTTACAGCTTTTTCTAAAAACCAAAAAAATCGAAAAATATTTGTTTATCAGCTTTCGCTTTCGACACCATGTACATATTTGTTTACAGCTTTTTCTAAAAATCAAAATATCAAAATATTCGTTTACCAGTTTTCGTCTTTCGTCACCCTATACATAATTGTTTACCTGCTTTTTTAAAAGAATCCAAAATCCAAAATATACATGCCAATCAGCTTTCATTCCCCAACTCTAAACATGTTTCAAGCTATATTTCCACTCTTCTTTAAAAACTGAAAAAAAACGTTTTCTAAAAACATGTTTTCCACACTCTCCTTCAAAACAAAAGTTTTACAAAACCGTGTTTCCATGCTTCCAACAAAAAAAATGAATGAAACACTTTCCCAAACTTTCTTTACATATTTTCCAAACCAAAAAAAAAAAAAACAAAAAAACAACGAAAATATTTACAAACTACATTTCCACACTCTTCTTCACGACGAAAATGTTTTCCAAATCTACGCTTCCACACCTTTCTCCAAAGCAAAATATTTTACGAAACCATATCTCCATGATTTTTGCTAAAAGCATTTTTCGAACTGTCTTTTCATACTTCCCTTCTAAAAAGAAAGCCGTTTTTCAAACTTTATCTCCATTCCTTTTTTTCAAAAAAAAACAAACATATCTATTCACCAACACATGCCCCTTTCCAAAACCATAAGTATGCATCTGTCTTCACACTTTCGAAAAATATATAAGAAGAGAAAAGATTAAGAGCGGCAGACCATGCCCAGGCCTACCAAAGAAGGGTGGCAAGGGCATTTGAAAAGAAGGTAATAAAAAGAAAATTTGAAATCGGGGAATTAGTACTTAAGCAAATCATGCCATCAAGACAGCCTCACCCAAGAGGAAAGTTGCAACCCACATGGGAGGGACCCTATGTGATCATCCATGCCTATTCCGGGAATGCCTACCGCTTGGTAGATGCCGAAGGAGTCGAGGTTCCAGGTTTGTGGAATGCACTTTATCTAAAGAAATTCCATGCATGAATAGCTTTCAATACTTAAGAACTATTATTCTTCCTTCCTGCGATTTCCAGCGTTTAGTACTTGATGATAGAATCATAAGACTCTCAAAGATAAACTCGTATCTATTTGAACACATCTCCGCCAAATCATGCATAACTGGACTAGATTCACCTGAAAGAAGAGAAATTGCCTACCCCGTAGACTGGGACAATTTAAAACCCCCAGAGCAAAACATCCCTTATTTCCGCCCTACTCGTATTAACCCTAGGTCAACATGAGGAGTTACCTAGACCTGGCATATGTCCCAAAACTGGCTCTGGCACTATACAAACGCTTCTAGAGGGGAAGCATGAAAAGAATCAGGGTGAAAAACAGAAGACCCCCCCCTCAAATAAAAAAAAATAAGGCAATGAGAGGCCAACAAAAGAAAATAACACCCAAGTGAACGGGTTAAACTCTCTATTTTAGCAGGCTTTCACGCCTTTACGCACGGTATACGCTAGACAACGGCTATACCAGTACAGATCCAAACAACGGACTGTACTTTCCACCCAAAATAAAGAAGTGATAAAAAGAAGAAAGCCAGAGGGACCTAGAAAGTAAGACATGTGCTAGACTGGGACAATTCTAAAATATTGCCCGAAAGGAGGATATTACTTTTACCCCATTCTCCCCCCCCTTTTTTTCGCAATGGGATTCTAAATTGAACTACGTCTGCCAGGAAAGGCGAAATTTCGACCCAAGATAGATCATGTCCAGGTTTACAAACTACACACACTCACATGAGTTCACTTAGAAACTTGCTTATCCAAGGGAAGCTTATTTGACTCGACTCTTGGTACACTCATGGATTTTTCAGCATGTTTAGAATAATACGATTAAGCATTTGAGACCCATGAACCTAGAAAAATCGACACCTAAGGCCTATACCGTTCAAATACAATCTTGGTTTAAACATGGGTGACCACAAGGGCTCCTCCACAGGGACTTGATGGCATCTTTTACTTCAGAAAATCGAGAACATTACCCTCTCACGTAAGAAACCATTGAAGAACTAAAATGCCCCCTTATGCCAACTATACTTACGCATAAGCTTGCATTTTTCTTTTCCAAAACACCTTGGCATCCGATTTTCTTGGAAAATTGTCCCCACTCATATTAAAATTGTCCCCACTCATATGAAAACTGCCCCAACAAATATTAAAATTGTCCCCACTCATTTCGTGCCCTTGCCGCACATGCCTGAGAAGAAATTGTCCCACCTTTTACACATACTTCAAAGTTTTCTTCACTCACACACTTGGAATCCCTTCCTTGCATACTAAAGCATGGTCCCCGCACTTCATCTTCTCGCATTATCTTTTTCCATTTCACCTTAAGATGGATTGTAGCCCTTGACAATTCAAGCAAGAAGGGCTCGAAAGTCAGTGTAGGGGCGCAATCTGGACAGATTTAACACTTGGTCCATGGAAAGAATGTTTTTATAGGCACTGAAGGTTGGAACGGTCACAAAGACTTTCAGCGGTAGCAGCAGACAGGAGCAGCAGAACCAAATTGCCCCAGGTAGGGGGCGGCTAAACTCGACTAGCCGCCCCTCACTGGGCGGCTAGTTTACACTAGCCGCCCCTGCCCTTTGTCTCAGGTGAGCATATCCCAGGCAGGGGGCGGCTAAACCTAACTAGCCGCCCCTCAATGGGCGGCTAGTTTACACTAGCCGCCCCTTGCCTGCACCCATTTCAGCTATGTCAGTCCATATCCAATCAACTCTTCAACACTTCTTTACCTATGAAAGATCAATTCTTTCCAAAACCTGCATGTACACATTTCATACACATATTCATACACAAAACATATATAGACACCATGCTAAAACAATTATATATCAAAACCCTACATCCATCCACGAATCAAACCTATAAAACCACGATTCATCTACACAAACATACATATCCATAAAAAATCCATGCTAAGCTACCCTAAACCATGCATACAAAACAAGAAATTAAATTGTCCCACCAAAACCATAAACACAGACTGTCTTTCTAAACCTAAGAGCATAAAAAAAAAAGAATCTTTTCCTTCGAGACTCTCCAAACTCTGAAGTCTTGAGCTATACATCACCGAAATATAACCTAAAACCAAAAACAAAAGAAGAAAAGCTTGAATTCATCGCATATATACTATTCTTCTACTTAAACCCAAGACACAAAGAAACTATACCTCGACGTATCGTCATCCGCTGGAGGCTGAGTAGGAGGAATGTCCTGACTTGGCTGAGAAGGGAGCGGCGGATGAGGAGAAGACTGAACCTCTGGAGCACCAGGAGCGGCAGGAGTCTCTCGAACCGAAGACGCAGCCCTCTCATATACCCCGCGATTTCGAGACATCGAAGGACAAGAGGCACGGCTGAAGGTGGCCCCAGTAGCCAAGGAAGCCGAGAGAGAATGGTCAGGCTCAAGCGGAAGAAGGTCGAGGTCCGCCTCGGTCATAGAGCCCCCTCCAACCAATTTCCCCCTCATAGTGGCCTCCCAGAGATGGACCTGCTGCATATCTCTGTCTCTCCTCTCCAATCTTTGTCGGAGGCGACTCTCTGTCCCTTTGGCCCGATCCTCGGCGACCCTCAGCCTCTCATCCAACTCCCACGCCCTCGCCTCCGACGCCCTGAGCGCCTCTCGGTCCCTATCCCCGGCCGCCTGCAGAGAACGAACCAAGTCCCCCATCAAACCTCCGGGAACACTTGCCGAAGCCTCCAACTCCGACACCCTCATCTGGAGGGAGTCCCTCTCACAGCCTAGGGTGATGAACCCCTCCTCTCTCAAAGCCACCATGGACCTCAGCCGGTCCGTCTCCTCCTCAGCCCGAGAAGCCCTACCCCTAGCCTGGCCCAACTCCATCCGTGTGGCCGTCAACTCGCTCCGGGCCACATCTAGCTCCCTCGTTAGTTCGAGCTCTCGCTCGGAAATCATGGAAGAAGGAGGGGCGGAAGAAGAGGAAGCACCGTCGGCCCTCGCTCTCGACAGAGCATCCACCTGAGCCTCGAGGACCTGGACCTGGTCCTGCAAGCGTCCTCTCTGTGCCCGCAAGGCCTTTATCTGCCTGGCCCACGCTTGGAGGTGCTCATTGGCGGTCTTGAGCCTCTTCTCCATCTCGTTCAACTCAACCTACAAAAGCAACACCACTCAGAAATATTCAAGCAAGACGAAGAAGAGAAGGAGAGCTTCCAAACATACGTAGGCGTCCGGGATCTCCTCCTCCATCGTCCCGAGGATACCCGCATACTCCCAACGATACTAGGCTAGGTATTCGTCACTCGAAGTCACCTCAGGACGACGCTCCACCAAGACACCTCGACCCATCCATCCTACCATGTACGTAGCGTAATTCCTCGGGAGATTCGTATCCTGACGAATCCCGGCCACCGGAATCGAGGGGCGCCGCGGCAAAGGATCGGGCACCCACTGATGGTACCCAAGCTGGCGGACGATCCGGCTGATCGCATGGAATACAACCTCATTAAAGTAGATCAGCCAGACGTCTCGCGCCAGGGCCTCGGGAACCTCCTCCGAGTAGGGCCTCCACGTCATCTAAAAAACATCGAAAGATAGGAAGAGCGCTTAGTCAAAAGAAAACCAAATACAAGCCAAAGAAATTCAAAGAAAACTCATACCTCTTCCTCGACAAGACGCGGAAGGCCTCTCGGAATTGGGCGAGGCGGTGTAAACGAGAAGACCCCCGAGGTTCCCATCTCATAGCCCAGGGGAGGGCATGATCAAACGGTGCCAAAGTCGGGCGATCAATGGCGAAATGCTCGTACCCGAAGATCTAACAAAGCAAGAGGAAAATTATCACGATTAAAGTAAGCTAAGCCGAAAAAAGGACATTTATCACTTACACGTACCTGAAGAAATGGCGCGAAGCCGCCAAGGTTCTTTCCCCTGGTCCTCTTGACTTTCTTCGAGAGCTCCGCAAAGAGATGGGCGAGCATCGCCGCTCCCCAAGCATATCGCCCCATGCCCTCCTGGTCCCTCATCAGCAGAAGGGAATGCGAGGAAACCTTGTCGGAGGCCGTCGAGAAGAGGACCCGGCCAAAGAAGTAGAGGAAGAACGCTCTCAACTCCATCCGTGCCCTCTGTGGACACGCGGCCGCCTCTCTTGCCTCGATCATCGCCCGCTGCCTCTCGAAGCTAGCTGCAGCTTCACCCTTCTGACGCTCTATAAAGGAGCCAACGCCGTATTGCCTCGACAACTGTCCAAGGGGGATCCGGTTCAGTGTCCTCACACGCTCCACGTAGTCCCATTCCCCAATCAATTCTTGGAAAAGTGCCTTATAGTCGGCAAGGGTGGCCGCGATCACTGCCTCCGATGATGAAGAGCTCGGGCTACGCTCTCCACGAGCCACCCGTGGTCGTTTCCCCCTCAAAGCAATCGCCTTCGACCTCATCATCTCCTCGGTTTGATAAAGAAAGAGGAGAACCCAAACTAGGGTTTCGAAATCAAGAGAAAGAGAAAGATTGAGGTCGAAATGGAGGAAAGAAAGGCAAAGAAATTAGGGTTTTTGAGTTTGAAACCGAAGAGAAGAAGAGAGGAGGGAAGAGAAACCGTTTTTGAAACGTATGGAGAGAGAGAGGGTCCTTTTCGGTTATAAGGGGCCCAGTCGAGGGGCGGCTACCCATGAGTAGCCGCCCCCTCTCGGGCGGCTAGTTAGCACTAGCCGCCCCTCCCAGTTTCTTTGTTTTGCTTCAAAACCCCTTTCCAAACTCTTCTCAGCCCTAAATTCCAAGGTTCTCCATACCAAACAGCCATGTATTGGTTTATTTCCAGACATTACTTGATCAAACACGACTTTCCCGAAGTTTCGCCGCACTTTCAGTACCACTCAAATTTGAATTTCTCCAGTTCTGGTTCTTTTCCAAAGTTCTTATCCTTCGAATGATCCAATTCACCCAAATAAACTTTTGCTTGCTTTCTATCGGCGATATACCCTCCTTGCTGAGTTTTACCAAGCACGGGAACGAAACTGACGCTGGGCTGCTCCGCGCACGATAGCTAAGAACCCCGACCGCGGGTTGGATCACTCACCATTTACTTTCCCCCGCCTTCCACCTAGATCATCCTTTAGGCTAAAAATTGTAAGTCAAGACCTAGCCTCTGACAGTCTAAATCAACTCCCTGAATAGTACTGTTCGTGTTGGCATAACTTCTCGAAGGTCGGGCCGGCCAAAATAAGGGTCTCTTTCCTTATCATCGGTCGAAGTCTTTCCTGCTTCACACAAAGACTCCGTCCGATGAGGGACAATTGTAGATACCCCAATTTTGACCGTCCAGAGAGACAGAAATACTTCAAGTAACACACGGAAATATCCCACAGTTGGACATCCAATAGAGAACCAAAGGTTCGGTAAACTGAAAACCCTAACCCTAGCCATGACCTAAACCTAAACCGGAAACCCTAACATTGACCTAGCCCTAAACCATAAACCTAAACCTACCCTAAAACCCAAAACCTTAAAAAACCTAAGTCCCTTGAAAGGGGCGGCTAGCCCTAACTAGCCGCCCCTTACTGGGCGGCTAGTTTACACTAGCCGCCCCCCTAACCTCCCCCTGGCCGACTTTGGACTAGTCCCCTGGATGGGACATAAAGCAGCATTAAATGCTGATCATTGCGGCGGGTCACGACCTTTAGCCGCCCTCTCTTGGCCGGATCAAACCGAGTAGCCAACCCAAGCCACCGCTTGTCAGAGATGGGACGTTTGGCAGGTCATGATAGGGGCGGCTACCAGGAAGTAACCGCCACATCCTGGGCGGCTAGTTAGCACTAGCCGTCCTTCACCTGGTCTCTGAAAGAAGAACCAGAGAATTAATGAGAGGTCCAATCGAAGCCAACCCACTCCATTACCCTCGGGATATTTCGCTGCCTCTCTTTTACTATAAATAGAGGGGTCCCAAACCCAATCAACAACATCACCAATTCATCTTCGATCACCAATCCACCATCCTCACTTGTTCAAACCCTTCCACCACTAGAAATCCCAAGAGAGAGAGAGCCCGTTTTGTGACAGAAACACCCATTCCCTACATAAAATACCTTCTCATCCCACCCTCCAGAAACCCAGGCTAAACCTAGCTTAAGCCTCTGTCCAAAACCAAACCCATTTCCTACCGAAGTTCTGCCCAAACCAACCCAGACCCTGGACGGCTAACCCTAGCTAGCCGCCCCCTGGCCGACGGCTAAAAACAACTAGCCGCCCCCCTATCCACACCCCTTTGTCCCAAGACTCCTTTAGTCAAGCCCCGGAAGCAGAATAAGATACCTGTTTTTCACCTCTGCGTACAGTATATCCGTATCTCAGAGCGGAGACCCCACAAACTCCCCCACGTAGGCGATCAAATCCGACCCAACCTTTTCCTGCTTTTAGAAAAAGCAGGTGGCGATCACACAAACCCCTGAATCCTCCTGAGACGCTATCGGGCGCCTCAACCAGGAACGACACACCCTCACCTCTTTCGAGAAGACGATCCGACCGAGCCCGCCAGGGCACGCATCCGATCCAAATTCCTGAAGAACCCCCACACACGCACACGCGCTCACCGCGCACCCCGCCGGATCCGCTCCGACACATCCGACACATTCGGAGGCCTTCCCGACGGTACCGACAGTTATGTAGGGCATGATGGGGGCGACTACCAGGAAGTAGCCGCCACCCTAGCCGCCCTTCACCTGGCCTTTACCCAGTCCATCGATAATTGCTGTCTTTTGGAATGTTTGTCATCATCATTCGGGCCCGGCTTCACATCTGGGGCCATGCTCGAGGTGGCGATGGCATATCATCTTCTAGCAGTGAGTTGATCCCCTTGTATCTCCATAATTCCTCGTGATGTCAAGAAGCATAACTTCTAATGGTAGGTAGATGGGATGACCTTCATCGCTCCCAGCTTGGTTCACCCCATGATAGCGATATATGGGGAGGGAAAATCCATCACAGTGAACACGGTCATAACCGTCTCTTCCCCTGCACACACCGATAGGCTGATGCGTGCTGCGGGAATTGCTTGACTCCCCTTGAAAGCAAACAACGAGTGGCTGATGGGCTCCAAGTTGGACTGCTTCGACCCCATTTTAAGAAATGGCTGCATAAAAGGATGTCTGGTGAGTTTCCAATATCGATCAGTATCCTTTTAATGTCAAAATTGGCAATGCGTAGAGTAACAACGAGTGCATCACTGTGAGGCATGCACATCGGCCAGGTATTCATCTGAAAATGTTACTGCCAGACGAGGCTCTTGGTCTACCTGCAAGACCTTGTCGAAGTCAGAGTTCCTCTTTCATGCCTGCCTGCCCGACTTCGGATCTTGTGATGTGCTTTTTTGGTCCCTTGTTCTCTTCCTTGTAGATGAACTCTCTCAATTTCCCTTTCCGGACCAACGCCTCCAAGAACCCTTTGAACGTCTGACACCTTTGTGTCTGATGTCCGAAGTCCCTATGGTAGTCACATTTGAGGCATTTGTCTCTCTCAGTGTTATGCCTGTGTCATTTGGAGCCTTATTTTTTTCGATCGGAGTCGCTAAATTTTTTACTTTTAGCTATCTACGGGAGTTGGAGTGCTCTGATTGAAAATCTGACTGCATAATTTTTCTCTTTGTATTGGCATTGGCCTACTTGTAAATTTTCGTCTCATTCTGACGTCTTTTTAGAAGTTATGCAATTCCGATTGGTATTTGGATTTAATTTTGTTAATATCTAAGATGAAGAGTTTTAAATCTGATTTTGTCATGGCATGTTTAATTTTGAGTTAGCTTTCATACAAAAGTGGTATTCGATCATATGGATTCATGTAGCAAAAGTTATGGGTGTTTTTCCAATTATACCCTGGCGATGAGAAAATCCTGGCATCAGCCCTGTTCGATGTTTAAATCACATTTTGGAGTAGCTGGGGGGTTATTTGATCTGAGCATAAACATGAAATTTGTAAATAATATTCTTGACTTTCCAATGGATTTTTAATAGTGCAAGCTATATTGTGGAAGTTATGGATGTTCTAGTGAAGTCCGTCCGGAATTTCTGGTCAGGGACGATTTAGTCATTTCAACCCCACTAAATTTGATGTATTTAGGGTATCAGAGAGTGGTTTCTCTGGCATTTGGGGGTCCAGCAGAAAAGGAGAATGGGGAGGAGAGGAGAAGAAGAGGTTGAAGAGATTGTTGTGAGTCCCCTGTTTTTCTGAGTTGGCTGTTTTGGCTCTTGCTCTTTTATTTGTTGTTGCTGCTGCTACTGCGATTTGGGGCCTGTCATCTGCTTCAAGAGGGTTTGGGTGATGAGAAGCCAAGAGAAGTGAAATTTTGGTGTTGGCTCAATAGGGGTGAGTGGAATCCAAGTCCTTCCTTAGTATTTCATCTCTTTGTGGTTGTTGTTTGTCTCTCCCTTGATGATTTTTAGATGTTGTATGTTGTGTTCTTGCATATATATTGTCTTGATTGAGTAGAGAGGGAGAGTGTTGTTATGTGTAATCGCTACTACACATAAGGTGTTTGTATTCATGCATGGATGGTGATGGTTTTGTGTTGTTGTAAGCCAGATTACTGTCTTGTGAAGATCCTTGTGAATTTGGTATCTAGAATAATATTTTGAGGTTATGTCTTCATGTAATATGATCATCTATGTGTCTCGATATTATATATGAAATTTGGTGTCATTATAATATCTGTGTTATGAGTTAGAACCTGTTTTACATGAACTATCTAGATTCGCAAGGGAAATTACCAGTTTCTTAAAATATTTTATTTTGGGCACATAGAGGCTAAATCAAGTTATGATATCTTCGTGGATTATGATACCAATATGTCAGAGAATGTGTATGATTTATTTCATTATCTTTGGATGTGTATTTCGTGCTGTGGAGATCAACAATTAAGGCTGGTTGCAATAGATATACCAGTTTTGATTGATTATGTGTCAAGGAGTTGTTATGCAAGTTGTGAAAACTATCATGTGGTAGGGTCTTCATGATGTAGGCTTATATGTGTGTCAGGAGGTCCATATTTTAATTGAGAATCATTGGTTGTCTCTTGTAGATCTCGTAGACAGGGCGCAGGACGATCCAAGTATCTGTGAGTAGTTCGATCCAACCCTTTGCGGAGCGCTCGATACACGTAGTGGTGCATCACGCATCCATGGGGCTTCTTTGCACCCTAAATATGCTAGATATCTTGATTGCTATGCTGTATAGCTCGTATATTGTGTAGAACCCCTATTCTACCTTGTACTTGCCTATGTATTATATTCTACCATGTTTGCATGTGCCCTGTTGTATGGGCATGCATCTCTTGGTATTTATATGGATGTCTAGAATATGGCATGCCTTAGGTAGTCTTGTAATACTACCCCTCTATGTTAGTAATATCTAACCTGATTAAGCCTGGGTTAATAACCGGGTACATACTTAATATTCCATGGTCGTAGGATTTGAGGGCGTGGTGTAGTTGTTGCGCCCATGTTATTGGGGCAAAACTATGACCAATTTCTAGAGATGATGAGCTCTCTCTCGCCCTCTCTCTTCGTGTGAATCGAGTAAGTAGATGAGGTTCCTACTTAACTCATGTTCACTTGGGAATATTGGCATGCACTTGTTGGTGCGCGAGATCGCGCTTGACCCTTCCCTTTGAAGTTGGTGATATCCAACACATGTTAGGGTACATTTGTATGCTTGTGTCACGCCCTAGGGCGGCCGTCCCCGAGACGTGGCAAATATATATATGATATCAGCAATCCAGACACGAGATCAAATAAGGACTTCACAATATCAAAGGCAATAAAGAAATAACCAAGTAACTGACATCAAATATATACAAAAGGCGGAAGCTCAAACGACTAAGTCTGTAATTCAAAGACATATATACAGACTAGAGTACACAATCAACTGTCCTGTGAGAGCCAATATACACAACAAAAGACATCAACAATCCACAAACCGTGCACAAGCACAAGTAGAATACATACAAGGAAAAAGGCGGATGCTGATGGCCTCTCACTCGTAAGACATCCAACGCAAACGCGGGTCCCCTACTCGTACCCGCCAAGGGGAGCTCCTCTCTCGGATCCAACTCAGCGTCAACTGGAGGAAAACATATGCGAGGGGTGAGCCACACGCTCAGTGAATGGAACAATTCATGCAACACAACTCATATTAATCATAACCAGTAAATTAAATTCCACCAGAGGGAATCAACTATTTACGATGGTGGGTTGAGTATCAACCCGGGCCCACCACTCCCGCACCCTCACCCCCACAAGGTGACATAGGACTTTAGGGAGCAATACCCTCACCCTCACCCCGATGGGTGACATAGGATTTTGGGAAATTGCACAAACTGGCAGATCGAACCAACGCCGACCCACTACACCCTCACCCTCACCCCCTCCTCGGGGTGGCATAGGCTCCTGGGAGGAAATTTAGATTGTTTCTACGCCTTTAGTCCACCGGTAGCTCGTATTCAGGGAAGCCCATACCTGGTATACTCCCATGATCAGCACATCCTCACAAATCGGCAGCACCTACGGATGGGAGCCCTCTGTTAGGCCGGTTGTCTCAACCAGGAAGTCCCTACACGGATCCAACGAAGGAAAGAAACCAATCTACACTTGCGAATACGATCCCTTTGGATCCGTCATCACCGGTTATCAAAACCGATAAGCGCAACGAATTCTCATGAATTCCCTCCAGGGCGCATAACTCAAATGCGGGGAAAACATTTCATTCGTTGTGACTATGCCATGGTATGACCCCCTAATAGGTCATACACTTGTCCAAACTTATTTAGACAAAATTCATGGCTCATACAGGTATAAATAAATATACTACGTATAAGATGTTCCCTGCCTGGGAAAAGAACCCCTTGGGAGGGCACCTTGAGGTCCTGACATAGGATACCCCGACAACCAAACAAGGAACATGGAGCACCCTAGCCCAGGTCTCAATGTTGACTTCCCAAGGTCCGTTAATCCCGAGTAGGAAGAAAGGATTAATTATACTATGAATAATTACTTAAAGAATTAAACATGGTAGCATTTAATAACACAATAACAAGGTTATAATATTTCCCAAGGCATGCTTATCCTATGCATATTCATATAGGTTTAATCTAAATTAAACTAGATGCAAACATGCATGGATCAAGGATATGCTAACATGGAACGTGGCATCGAGGCATGTATGGGCTCCTACACATAGCACTAGAATGTACAGTCTTTAGCATATTATACCTAATATGGCATGAATGCAATCTAGCAAAGCATGCAATAACATATAAATACAAAATAAGATTAATATGCAGTTATGGTGCCCCAGGGGAGGCCAATGCACGTCTACGTGCATCGAACGGCTCCCAACTGGGTTGGATCGACCCACTCACCGCAACTCGGGTCGATGCGTGACCGTTCGCCAAGATTTGCACGACAAGGGCATCAAAAATGGTGAGTATAACTACATAAAAACACTTAAATTGACTAAAAATGCCAAAGGCTCAGATATGCACGCATGCGAGTACGCGCATACGCACGCATATCCGAGCGCCCCGACACCTACCGAGCCCCCCGGGCAGCCACACGCGTAGACCCCGCACATATGCGCACGTGCATGCGCACGTGCACGCGCTCCCGCGCACCCAGACGCGCAGCACGCGCACGCTCCCGCACACCTGCGTGCCTGCCAGGCTCGCCTGGGCCCTTCTGCGCGCGCGTCTGCGGGCGCACGCGCGCGGACAGACCCGCCCGCGTGCCCAGGGTAACCATCCACCAGCCCCTCCCACACCCCCAAACCCATACACCTAGCATGCATGACCTCCCTAACATCCCCCACAATATGAAAATCAAAGAAACCTAAGGGGAAGAGCTTACCAAGTGAGGGGGGGAAGGAAAGGGAAGGTTCGGGGCTTCTTATGCACCACCGGACACCACAACCACCACCACCACAACCCCTCAAGCTCACAAACAGCCTTTCTTGGCTGAAACAGGGGATAATAAGGGGGGTGTAAGAGAGTGCCAAAGAGAGGAAACACAACAACAACCTCAACCCTCACCTTTTCTAACCCTTCTTGTGCTTCTTCTACACCTTCTTGTGCTCCTTCTTCACCTTCTTTTCCTTCAAAACCAAAACATGCACACTCAAAACAAGGAAGGGAGGGAGGGATACGTGGGAGTGAGAGGGGAAGAGAAAAAGATAGTGAAAACTCACTTTGGGGGGGGTAATGGGAAGGGAAAAGAAGGGGGTAAGTTTAACATAATCCCACCCACTAACAAAGAAAATAACCAATGGTTTCTTCACTACTAAGCAAGGTGGGGGTGAGGTTACCCAAGGTGACCATACTCACCAAAATATCCCAACACTATTCCACTTAACGAATCAGTTTCGAAGAAAACCCGGATACGATTCAGAACTGCATAATTTTCCAAATGTTACCGGAATTCAATGAAATTTTTATGGGTAGTACAAAATAGTACCCGGACCCATAATATGCAATCAGATTTTTAATCGGAGCACTCAAGCTCACGCAGTTGGATAAAAGCCAAAATTTTAGCGGCTCCGATCGAAAAATGAAAAATTTGAAAATGGCCAAAATGACCCAACGGTTACCCATAGGCTAAAAAGTGACACAAATATAACAGCTTGTATGATTAATGGCTTTGTATGCATATTTTTTAGGCCACACCTGATATGTATGTTGCATATATATATATTGTTTATATTTTTTTATCCATGTTAGGGAGTACCCCTATAATTAATTATTATGTTATCGTGCATGTGGCTCATGTACATAATTGCAGTAGAATTCTCCTATTATGATATTGCGCAGGTTAGAGTAATCGTGTCTGTTAAGTTTGTGTCATTTTGGAATTTATAATATGGGCGTTATTATTATTATTATTATTTGGGTGATTGTTCCCCTTAGTTGAATGATTTATTAGTGTTTTCTTTGGTTTGATAAATGTCTTGGCGTAATTGGAAATGCTTATTTTATTTTATTTTTTTGGGTTTTCAGTTCTAATTGGTATCTGGATTTTCATTTTTTACTGGTTGGTGGTGGATTAGCAATGGATAATTATAACCCTCTTGGTGTGATAGGGATACCTTGGGTGAGCTTAAGAAGTCTCACCTCCCCATTGGTTATTTGTTTTCCCTTTTATTGAATAGTTGAGTAAGCTTAGCTTAAGTTCACCCCCTTTATTAGATTCACCACTATTAAACCATTCTAGTCACTTTATCTCACTCAAACCCTCATTTTCTACTTCTCTTTCTCTCTTTTTTGTGGTTGTCTCAGCTGGTCCTTGCTGAGGGGTTTTGTAGGGGTGTTGTGAATTGTTTTTGGTGGATCATTGTTGGGGAAAATGTGTGGGTTGTTCAGGTATGTTGAATAGCTTGTGTATGCTTGTATTAAGTTACTCTCCCTTCCTAACCCTTCTTTCCCCTCACTGTTTGCTCTGTTTTGTGTGGATCAGCTGTGGTTAGTTGTGGAGAAAGTCATTATGGTGATAGGAGACTTGTTTAATGCTTAGAGAGGTATGGCAGATCTCTGTCTTCTTGAAATCCTTGTAAAACTAGTACCTAGAGTCATACTCAGATGTTTAGGTTTCATGTTCCATGATCATGCTTGTGTCTAGATAATATGTATGAAATTTGGGGTTAAAATGTTATCTGTGTTGGAAGTTATAAGCCAATCTCTAAGGGCTGTCCAGATTCACGCTTGAAATGACCAGCTTCTGAAACTATTTTATTTTGAGCATTTAGAGACTTAATTAGACTCCGATGTATTCATGGATTATGATTCCCACATGTGAGTGAATGTGTGTAAATTATTTTGGAATTTTTTGATGTGTACATGGTGCTGGGTGATGAAAGTTCATGGATGTTGGGGGTAGAGGAACCAGTTCTGGCATGTGTGAGTTTTATGCTATTATGCGTGATGTGACCTATATCTGGAGGTGGTGTCTTAATGAAATATGCTTGTATATGTATCAGGAGATATCATATTTAATTTGAGCATCATTGGTGGTAGGATCTAGAAGTTATTGTATTTCTCTCAAGTTTGTATTGTTGTTGGAGTGCATCGTGCTCTTCCCGCTCCTGCCCTGCTCGCTATCCCACATCAACTCCTCGTGGATTGAGCGAGTGACGATTTAGTATTGGTGAGTGGTCTGACCCATGCAATAGAAGTAATAATAACATGCTTGTTAGGCACTATAGTGTATTTTATGCAATGGGATGATACTATAGAGAACTTTTGGATTGTATTGCTTGTATATGATGATGGATGTGCTATGTAGGATTAAATACCATGTTGTAGGATCATTTGCACATACTTATCGATATGCTCCTTCGAATTAGTTATAACTCTTGCCTCTACTTGCTATATACACCATTTTGCATGATTGGTGGGTGCTTAATTATCTCATGCTCATACTAATAATTTTATAACCCTGTTTATTTATGATAGATGTGTGTATGACCAATTGTAAGGTCATAATTGACATTGGTAAGTGTGGATAAGAAATAACTTTTCCCGCGTCCTCGTGATGCACCTGTTGGGAATTCTATGGATTTCAACTAGCTAGTTATTGAGTATGGTATATGTTGATCAATGTGATCCCCGCGAGTGTGGAGTGTATCACCTTGGCGTCATCATGCATTAAAGCTACCTAGCAACAGAGCTACCCTATGAGGTGCCTCCCCGTGACTAGTAATGCCGTGGACAGGCTGCCAGGGAGAGGGCTACCTGGGAGAGGGCTACCGGATGACGTGGAGTGATTGTGGAGTATTTGTTGAAAACTTGTTGGGTATTCGTTTAAGTGTTGACTATGTATTATCTTCATTGTGTGGTGGTTGACTATTCACTGAGCTTTTAGCTCATCCCTAATTTTCCTTTGTTTCTCTCCAGTTGAGGTAGAGCAGGTCACGAAGGCGGAGCTCCCATGAGGTATTTCTTGGCTGCCTGTGTTACGTCTATCTTTTGAGATTAGTGAGCGAGGTCGACAGCAGTCTTGTTGTTTTTGTATGTATTTCTCTTCGGTATGCATGGGCACATGTTGTATGTATTCTCTTTGTTGATCAGGCTTGGCTCACACGGGACAGTGATTGTATACCCTTGTCTGTAATGATATTTTTTGTTACAGACTTGTTTATATTATGCTTCTGCTTCCCAGCCTAGTCTTTGCTCTACCAATCCTTATATGTGGATATCTTGTTAGCTTCGTGTATGATATTCTGATATTGCTATCATTGTTACAAACTGAGGATGGCCGCTCTGGGGTGTAATAGTGACTACCTGTGCTAGGCGTGGGTATGACCCGTTGTCGGGTTGTACCTTAGTTAGTTAGATGCACTTGTTGGAATTCAGGAGAATTCGATGTTATACCGGTGTTTCAAAACGGTGGTTATGATGTTTAAGCTAGGTTTACCCGTGCTAAGCGCGTGTATGAACCGCCCATTGGGTTATGTCTTGGGCTTACTTTTGGTCCGAGAGCCGAGGTAACTCCTTGCGTCCGAGCAACGCATCTGTGTGGAAGTTCATATGTATTCGATAGCATCGGTAGGCGATTACCAAGAGTAGTTGTTTTTCCATTGGGTTCGCTTTGTGAACATGGAGTATTTTCTCCCAATACCGTCTGTGTTGAAGCGGCCCGGGTTGTAGTTGTCCGGACAAAGGGCCCCACCTGTAGGTACTATCAATGCATGCGGCAAGATGTACTGATCATGGGAGTATACCAGGTAGAGGCTACCCAGAAAATGGCTAACGAATGATATTGCGAGCGTGGAATCGTTCTCCCCTTTGTCAGATCCATGTTGATGCTGCCCGGCATTGTAGCTTTCCTAATATAGGGCCCCACCTGTAGGTACTATCGATGCATGTGGCAAGACGTACTGATCATGGGAGTATACCAGGTAGAGGCTACCTGGGAGAGGGTTATCGGATGATGAAGGTGTAGATACCCCAATTTTGACCATCCAGGGAGACAGAAATACTTCAAGTAACACCCAGAAATATCCCACATTTGGACATCTAGAAGAGAACCAAAGTTCAAGAAATCGGAAACCCAAAACCTAGCCCTAACCTAAACCGGAAACCCTAAACCCTAGTCCTAACCTAAACCGGAAACCCTAAACCTAGCCCTAACCTAAACCGCAAACCATAAACCCAGCCCTAACCTAAAACCACAAACCCAAACCCTTAACCCAGCCCTAACCTCAAACCGGAAACCCAAACCCTAAACCCTAGCCCTAACCTAAACCGGAAACCCTAACCCTAACCCAAAAACCCCAAGTCCCTGGCAAGGGGCTGCTAGACCAAACTAGCCGCCCCATACCAAGCGGCTAGTTATCACTAGCCGCCCCCCTGGCCGACCTTGAACCGCTTCCCTGGATGGGACATAAAGCAGCATTAAATGCTGATCATTGCGGCGGGTCATGACCTTTAGCCACCCTATCTTGGCCGGATCAACCCAAGTAACCGACCCAAGCCATTGCTTGTCTGAGATGGGATGTTTGAAGGTCATGATAGGGGCGGCTACCAGGAAGTAGCCGCCCCATCCTGGGCAGCTAGTTAGGACTAGCCGCCCTTCACCTGGTTCTGACAGAAAAACCAGAGAATTAATGAGGGGTCTAATCACACACACTATTAGCCAAGCCACTCCATTACCCCCTGGATATTCCCCTGCCTCTCTTTTACTATAAATAGAGGGGGTCCCAAACCTAAATCATCATCCACAATTCACATTTTCAATACACAATCAAAACACACACTCCCTTCCCGCACTAGAAATCCCAAGAGAGAGAGAGAGAGAGCCCCTTTTGTAAGAGAAATACCCATTCCCCACATAAAATACCCTCTCATCCCACCCTCCAGAAACCCGGGCTAAACCTAGCTTAGCCCTTGCCCAAGACCAAACCCATTTCCTACCGAAGTTCTGCCCAAACCAGACCAGGCCCCGGACGGTTAAACCATACTAGCCACCCCATATCCGACGGCTGGATCCCACTAGCCGCCCCCTATCCACACCCCATTTGCACCCTATTTCCCAAGACTCCTTTAGTCAAGCCCCGGAAGCAGAATAAGATACCTGTTTTTCACCTTTGTGTACGGTATATCCGTGTCTCAGAGCGGAGACCCCACAAACTCCCCACGTAGGCGATCAAATCCACCCCAACCTTTTCTTGCTTTTTAGAAAAAGCAGGTGGTGATCTCACAAACCCTGGAATCCTCTTGAGCCGCTGTCAGGCGCCTCAACCAGGAACGACACCTCACCCTTCCGAGAAGACGATTCGACCGAGCCCGCCAGGGCACGCATCCGATTCAAATCCCCGAAGAACCCCCACACATGCACGCACGCGCACCCGCGCACCGCCGGATCCTTTCCGACACACCGACATCAGAGAATTCAACACAAACAAATCTGGCGATCACGGTGGGACCTCCCTCGTGAAAAACAACAAAAGTGCTCAAGCATCGCAACAAAGGAGCGCCAGCTGCTGGAGGAAAGTCGATTGAAACACTTCCACCAATCCAGTAGGTTGTAAATAATAAGTGTCCTTTTTGTTCAGAAAAAAATAGAAGACAAAGAAAAAAACAGAAAAAAAACAAACAAGACAAAAAAAACAAAAACAAAAAAAAAACGTTTTACGAACTGTCTTTCCATGCTTTCCTTCTTAAAACAAAATCGTTTTCCAAACTCTATCTCCGTTCTTTTTCCAAAAAAAGCTTATCTATTCGCCAACGCGGGCCCCTTTTTTAAAAACATAAATATGCATCTGTTTCCACGCTTTCGAAAACATAAAATATCAAAAATACCAAAAAGAGAAAAAGGAAAAGATGAAAAGATTAAGAGCGGCAGACCATGCCCAGGCCTACCAAAGAAGGGTGGCAAGGGCATTCGAAAAGAAGGTAATAAAAAGAAAATTTGAAATTGGGGAATTAGTACTTAAGCAAATCATGCCATCAAGACAGCCTCACCCATGAGGGAAGTTGCAACCCACATGGGAGGGACCCTATGTGATCACCCATGCCTATTCTGGGAATGCCTACCGCCTGGTAGATGCCGAAGGAGTCGAGGTTTCAGGTTCGTGGAATGCACTTTATCTAAAGAAATTCCATGCATGAATAAGCTTTCAATACTTGAGGACTATTATTCTTTCTTCCTGCAATTTCCAGCGTTTAGTACTTGATGATAGAATTATAAGACTCTCAAAGATAAACTCGTATCTATTTGAACACATCTCCGCCAAATCATGCCACTTCCTTCACACACGTATGACTGGACTAGATTTACCAGATAGAAGAGAAATTGCCTACCTCGTAGACTTGGACAATTTAAAACCCCAAAGCAAACCTCACTTATGTCGGTGTCGTCAGGAAGGCCTCCCGGCGGTGCGCAGGTGAGCGCGCGCGTGTGTGGGGGTTCTTCGGGGATTCGATCGGAGGCGTGCCCTGGCGGGATCAGTCGGATCGTCTTCTCGGAAGGGGTGAGGGGTGTCGTTCCTGGTTGAGGCGCCCGATAGCGTCTCAAGAGGATTCAGGGGTTTGTGTGATCGCCACCTGCTTTTTCTAAAAGCAGGAAAAGGTTGGTGTTGGATTTGGTCACCTACGTGGGGGAGTTTGTGGGGTCTCCGCTCTGAGACACGGATATACCGTACACAGAGGTGAAAAACAGGTATCCTATTCTACTTCCGGGGCTTGACTAAAGGAGTCTTGGGACAAAGGGGTGTGGATATGGGGTGTGGATAGGGGGGCGGCTAGTTGTGTTTAGCCGTCGGCCAGGGGGCGGCTAGCTAGGGTTAGCCGTCCAGGGTCTGGGTTGGTTTGGGCAGGACTTCGGTAGGAAATGGGTTTGGTTTTGGACAGAGGCTAAGCTAGGTTTAGCCCGGGTTTCTGGAGGGTGGGATGAGAGGGTATTTTATGTAGGGAAATGGGTATTTCTCTTACAAAAGGGGCTCTCTCTCTCTCTCTTGGGATTTCTAGTGGGGAAAGGGAATGTGAATTGTGGGATGTTCGTGTGGAATGGTTTCTTTGATGGATTGGTGGTGTTCTTTCTTTTGGGCTTGGGACCCCTCTATTTATAGTAAAAGAGGGGCAGGGAAATATCCCGGGGGTAATGGATTGGTTTGGCTTCGATTAGACCCCTCATTAATTCTCTAGTTCTTCTGTCAGAGACCAGGTGAAGGGCGCTAGTGCTAACTAGCCGCCCACGATGGGGCGGCTACTTCCTGGTAGCCGCCCCAGTCATGACCTGCCAAACGTCCCATCTCTGACAAGCGGTGGCTTGGGTCGGTTACTTGGTTTGATCCGGCCAAGAGAGGGCGGCTAAAGGTCATGACCCGCCGCAATGATCGGCATTTAATGCTGCTTTATGTCCCATCCAGGGGAATGGTCCAAAGTCGGCCAGAGGCGGTCAGTGGGGCGGCTAGTGTAAACTAGCCGCCTGGTATGGGGCGGCTAGTTAGGGCTAGCCGCCCCTTTCCAGGGACTTGGGGTTCTAGGATTTTGGGTTTTTAGAGTTAGGGTTTCCGATTTAGGTAGGTTTAGGTTTAGGTTAGGGTTAGGGTTTAGGGCTAGGTCAAGGCTAGGTTTAGGGTTTCTGGTTTAGGTTTAGGTCAAGGCTAGGGTTAGGGTTTCCGGTTTACCGAACCTTTGGTTCTCTATTGGATGTCCAACTGTTGGATATTTCCGTGTGTTACTTGAAGTATTTCTGTCTCTCTGGACGGTCAAAATTGGGGTATCTACAATTGTCCCTCATCGGACGAGTCTTTGTGCGAAGCAGGAAAGACTTCGACCGATGATAAGGAAAGAGACCCCTATTTTGGCCGGCCCGACCTTCAAGAAGTTATGCCAACACGAACAGTACTATTCAGGGAGTTGATTTAGACTGTCAGAGGCTAGGTCTCTACTTAGAATTTTTAGCCTAAAGGATGATCCAGGTGGAAGGCGGGGAAAAGTAAATGGAGAGTGATCCAACCCGCGGTCGGGGTTCTTAGCTATCGTGTGCGGAGCAGCCCAGCGTCAGTTTCCTCGTGCCTACCGTTCCCGTGCTTGGGAAAACTCAGCAAGGAGGGGATATCGCCGACAGAAAGCAAGTAAAAGTTGATTTGGGTGAATTGGATCATCCGAAGGATAAGAACTCTGGAAAGAACCAGAACTGGAGAAATTCAAATTTGAGTGGTACTGAAAGTGCGGCGAAACTTCAGGAAAGTCGTGTTTGATCAAGTAATGTCTGGAAATAAACCAATACATGGCTGTTTGGTATGGAGAACCTTGGAATTTAGGGATGAGAAGATTGGAAAGGGGTTTTTAAATGGAAGAGAAAAAACTGGGAGGGGCGGCTAGTTGTTACTAGCCGCCCGAGAGGGGGCGGCTACTCGCGGGTAGCCGCCCCTCGACTGGGTCCCTTATAACCGAAAAGGGACCCTCTCTCTCTCTCTCCATACGTTTTAAACGGTTACTCTCCCACTTCTTCTTCTTCTCTTCGGTTTCAAACTCAAGAATCCTTATTTCTTTGCCTATTCTTCCTCCATTTTGACCTCAATCCTTCTCTCTTTCTCTTGATTTGGAAGCCCTTGGTTTGGGTTCTCCTTTTTCTTTTTCACACCGAGGAAGATGACGAGGTCGAAGGCGATTGTTTCGAGGGGAAAGCGACCACGGGTGGCTCGTGGAGAGCGTAGCCCAAGCTCTTCATCATCGGAGAGCGATAGGCCGGAGGTCGAGGCCGTGGGGGAGGCTATGGGTTCGACGGAGGTGCCGCCGGCGGACATCGGTGTGGGTGAGGTCCGGGATTTGCCTTCGGGGGCTGTCCCAGAGGTAGGGGGGAGTGTGATAGGCTATACACGCAAGAGGAGGCGTGGGGATCGACCGGTGGTGGCCGAGGAGGTGGTTTCGGGGGTCGGGGGATCGGTTGAGGGTGTGATGGAGGGAGGGGCCAAGGCCGAGGGGGTAAGTGAGAGTGAGAGGGCGTCATTGGACGCCATTATTGGGATGTTGGATAGGGAGGCCAGGGTAGCAGAGGAGGAGAGAAGGGCCATGGGTGTTTTTGAGGGCCTAGCCTCCGGTGCGACGGGCACGGAGGTTGGAGATGCCGATGTTGGGGAGGAGGCCGGGGAGGCCGAGGGTGTGGGCATGGGGGCCGTGGAGGCCGGTGTTGGTGTTGGGGCCGAGGCCGAGGAGGCCGTGTTTGAGGAGGACGATGAGGGGGATGACGACGGGATGGATGATCCCGACGAGGCTGAGGTGGACGCTCCTGGGTCCACACGGGCCATGGTATGTGCCTAACCTTTTAGTCTTAGCCTTTTATTTATGTGTGTATGTGATATTTATATATGTGTGTTTCTAATAGCATGAATAGGTAATAGTGGGTGATAAATGTTTCTAATATGCATGCTTGCATGTATAGTTAGATCACGGTGGGATAATAAGCATGCGAATATGGGTTTTGTGTTGGAAAACGAAGGGGACAGTTTTTCATATGTGCATCCGTGTTTGTCGTGTACGGGAAGGGAAATGACACGCCTTAGCATGCTTGCATGTGGTGGCTTTTGTATGCATATATATTTTTCAGAATACATATTTTCATGTGTATTCGATCTTGGTGGAGTAAGAAGCAGTATGTGTATGCAATTTACGGGTCTAAGCTCCTTTACATGCTTGGGGTGGGTTCATGAGAGGTGTATAATCATGCTAGACGGTAAAATAGAGAAGGTATGCAAGTAATGACCACGGTGGGATAAGAAGGTATAACAGGTAGTCATATAAAACGTGTTTTGTGAATAATTGAAGGTGGGCCTATGCGTGAAGTCTTCTATTTTTCATGCTTTTGTTTTAGCATACGAAAGCTTATCTTGCTAAGCATGGTTTCTAAATGAATTTGTAGACTTGGATTCTTACCTCTCGACTACTTTTAAACTAACCCATGTTCCCTTCGTTTGTTTGTAGAGACCGAACCGTATTCGGGCTCTATGGCATGGGACGAAGAGGTGGTACGATGCCTTGGGGTAGGAGGAGAGGGGCTTGGTGGATGGAGCGGGCTTCCGTTCCTTCTTCCTGATCGAGCCATTCCACGTTCACCGTCCTTACGTGGAGGCTTTGGCCGAGAGGTGGGATCCGGAGGGTTGTGCTTTCATTCTCCCCACTGGTGTTGTCATGCCGACACTCGAGGACGTTTATCGGATCACCGGCCTTCCGGTGTCAGGGGAGGCAGTGATCGCGGCCACCCTTGCTGACTATAAGGCACTTTTCCAGGAGTTGATTGGGGAATGGGACTATGTGGAGCATGTGAGGACACTGAACCGGATCCCCCTTGGACAGTTGTCGAGGCAATACGGCCTTGGCTCCTTTACAGAGCGTAAGAAGGGTGAAGCTGCAGCTAGCTTCGAGAGGCGGCGGGCGATGATCGAGGTGAGAGAGGCGGCCGCGTGCCCACAGAGGGCACGGAGGGAGTTGAGAGCGTTCTTCCTCTACTTCTTTGGCCGGGTCCTTTTCTCGACGGCCTCTGATAAGGTCTCCTCTCATTCCCTTCTATTGATGCGGGACTTGGAGGGCATGGGGCGCTATGCTTGGGGAGCGGCGATGTTCGCCCATCTCTTCGTGGAGCTCTCGAAGAAAGTCAAGGGGACCGGTGGAAAAAACCTTGGCGGCTTCGCGCCATTTCTTCAGGTATGTGTAAGTGATTGGTAAATGTCTTTTTTTTTTTTTTAGTTTAGTTCACTTTGATCGTGATGGTTTTCCTCTCGCTTTGTCAGATCTTCGGGTACGAGCACTTCGCCATCGATCGCCCGACTTTGGCTCCGTTCGATCATGCCCTCCCTTGGGCAATGAGATGGGAACCCCGGGGATCTTCCCGCTTGCACCGCCTCGCTCAATTCCGAGAGGCCTTCCGCGTCTTGTCGGAGGAAGAGGTATAAGTTTTCTTTGAATTTCTTTGGCTTGTATTTGGTTTTCTTTTGGCTAAGCACTCTTCCTATCTTTTGATGCCTTTTTTAGATGACGTGGAGGCCTTACTCGGGAGAGGTTCCCGAGGCTCTGGCACAAGACATCTGGTTGATCTACTTCAATGAGGTCGTGTTCCATGCGATCAGCCGGGTCATCCGCCAGCTTGGGTACCATCAGTGGGTGCCCGATCCTCTTCCGCGGTGACCCTCGATTCCGGTGGCCGGGATTCCTCGGGACACGGATCTCCCGAGGAATTACGCTACGTATGTGGCGGGATGGATGGGCCGAGGCGTCTTGGTGGACCGTCGTCCTGAGGTGACTTCGAGTGACGAATACCTAGCTTGGTATCATCGGGAGTATGCGGGTATCCTCGGGACGATGGAGGAGGAGATCCCGGATGCCTACGTAAGTTTGGAAGCTCTCCTTCTCTTCTTCGTTCTCTTTTGCTTGAATATTTTATGAGTGGTGTTTGCTTTTGTAGGTTGAGTTGAATGAGATGGAGAAGAGGCTCAAGGCCGCCAATGAGCACCTCCAAGCGCGAGCTAGGCAGATAGAGGCGTTGGGGGTTCAGAGAGGACGCTTGCAGGACCAGGTCCGGGTCCTCGAGGCTCAGGTGGATGCTTTGTCGAGAGCGAGGGCTGACGGTGCTTCTTCTTCTTCCGCCCCTCCTTCTTCCATGATTTTCGAGCGAGAGCTCGAACTGACGAGGGAGCTAGATGCGGCCCGGAGCGAGTTGACGGCCACACGGATGGAGCTGGGCCAGGCGAGGGGTAGGGCTTCTCGGGCTGAGGAGGAGACGGACCGGCTGAGGTCCATGGTGGCTTCGAGAGAGGAGGGGTTCATCACCCTAGGCCGTGAGAGGACTCCCTCCAGATGAGGGTGTCGGAGTTGGAGGCTTCGGCAAGTGTTCCCGGAGGTTTGATGGGGGACTTTGTTCATTCTCTCCAGGCGGCCGGGGATAGGGACCGAGAGGTGCTCAGGGCGTCGGAGGTGAGGGCGCGGGAGTTGGAGGAGAGGTTGAGGGCTGCCAAGGATCGGGCCAGAGGGACAGAGAGTCGCCTCCGACAGAGATTGGAGAGGAGAGACAGAGATATGCAGCAGGTCCGTCTTTGGGAGGCGACTATGAGGGGGAAATTGGTTGGAGGGGGCTCTATGACTGAGGCGGACCTCGATCTTCTTCCACTTGAGCCTGACCATTCTCTCTCGGCTTCCTTGGCTACCGGGGCCACCTTCAGCCGTGCCTCTCATCCTTCGGCGTCCCGGAGTCGTGGGATATACGCGAGGGCCGCGTCTTCGATTCGAGAGACTCCTACCGCTCCTGACGCTCCAGAGGTTCAGTCTTCTGCTGCTGCCGAAAGTCTTCGTGACCGTTTCAACCTTCGAGACCTACAAAAACATCCCTTCCATGGACCAAGTGTTAAATCTGTCCAGATTGCGCCCCTACACTGATTTTCGAGCTCTTTTCTTGCTTGAATTGTCAAGGGCTACAATCCATCTTAAGGTGAAATGGAAAAAGATAATGCGAGAAAGTAAAGTGCGGGAGACCATGCTTTAGTATGCAAGGAAGGGATTCCAAGTGCGTGAGAAAAACTTTCAAGTGTGTGTAAAGGTGGGACAATTTCTTCTCAGGCATGTGCGGTAAGGGCATGAAATGAGTGGGGACAATTTTAATATTTGTGGGGGCAATTTTCATATGAGTGGGGACAATTTTAATATGAGTGGGGACAATTTTTCAAGAAAATCGGATGCCAAGGTGTTTTGGAAAAGAAAAATGCAAGCTTATGCGTAAGTATAGTTGGCATAAGGGGGCATTTTAGTTCTTCAATGGTTTCTTACATGAGAGGGTAATGTTCTCGATTTTCTGAAGTAAAAGATGCCATCAAGTCCCTGTGGAGGAGCCCTTGTGGTCACCCATGTCCAAACCAGGATTGTATTTGAATGGTATAGGCCTTAGGTGTCGATTTTGCTAGGTTCATGGGTTTCAAATGCTTAATCGTATTATTCTAAACATGCTGAAAAATCCATGAGCGTACCAAGAGTCGAGTCAAATAAGCTTCTCTTGGATAAGCAAGTTTCTAAGTGAACTCATATGAGTTTGTGTAGTTGGTAAACCTGGACATGATCTATCTTTGGTCAAAATTTCGCCTTTCCCGACAGACGTAGTTCAATTTAGAATCCCATTGCGAATATAAAAAAGGGGGGGGGAACGGGGTAAGAGAAATATCTTCCTTTCGGGCAATATTTTAGAATTGACCCAGTCTAGCACTTGTCCTACTTTCTAGGTCGCTCTGGCTTTCTTCTTTTTACCACTTCTTTATTTTGGGTGGAATGTACAGTCCGTTGTTTGGATGTGTACTGGTATAGCCGTTGTCTAGCGTATACCGTGCGTAAAGGCGTGAAAGCCTGCTAAAATAGAGAGTTTAACCCGTTCACTTGGGTGTTATTTTTCTTTTGTTGGCCTCTCATTGCCTGATTTTTTTTTATTTGAGGGGGGGGCTCTTCTGTTTTTCACCCCGATTCTTTTCATGCTTCGCCTCTAGAAGTGTTTGTATAGTGCCAGAGCCAGTTTTGGGACATATGCCAGGTCTAGGCAACTCCTCATTTTGACCTAGGGTTAATACGAGTGGGGCGGAAATAAGGGATGTTTTGCTTTGGGGGTTTTAAATTGTCCCAGTCTACGGGGTTGGCAATTTCTCTTCTTTCAGGTGAATCTAGTCCAGTTATACGTGTGTGAAGGAAACGGCATGATTTGGCGGAGATGTGTTCAAATAAATATGAGTTTATCTTAGAGAGTCTTATAATTCTATCATCAAGTACTAAACGCTGGAAATCGCAGGAAGGAAGAATAATAGTTCTTAAGTATTGAAAGCTATTCATGCATGGAATTTCTTAAGATAAAGTGCATTCCACGAACCTGGAACCTCGACTCCTTCGGCATCTACCAGGCGGTAGGCATTCCCGGAATAGGCATGGGTGATCACATAGGGTCCCTCCCATGTGGGTTGCAACTTTCCTCTTGGGTGAGGCTGTCTTGATGGCATGATTTGCTTGAGTACTAATTCCCCGATTTCAAATTTTCTTTTTATTACCTTCTTTTCAAATGCCCTTGCCACCCTTAATCTTTTTTCGTCTAGTAGTTCGAGGCGTAGTAGGAGTGCCTCCCTCCTTTCCTCAATTTGGAGGTCTTCTTCTAGTACTATTCTTAAGGATGGGACGAGGATTTCGTAAGGTACTACTGCTTCGGCCCCAAACGTGAGTGAATAGGGGGTTTGACCAGTGGGTGTCCTAATGGAGGTTCGGTATGCCCAGAGGGCGTCTACCAATTTATCAGGCCAATCGGTTGCCTTATGGGTTTCTACCATTTTCTTTATAATTTTGAGCAAGGTTTTATTGGTGGCCTCTGCCTATCCATTTCCCTGTGGATAATATGGCGTTGAATGATGAAGTTCTATATGATGTTTATTGCATAGGTCTTGAAATTCTTGGGAGATGAACTGGGGACCATTGTCAGTTATAATTGCTTTGGGGGTACCGAACCGTGCAAGGATGTGGGTGCGGACAAAACGAGCCAGGGTAGAGCTTTTAATTACTACATAGGACTAGGCTTCAGCCCATTTGGTAAAGTATTCTGTAGCGGTGAGGATGAAAGCTTTTTGGGTAGTGTTTTCTATAGTGTCCCGGAATGGTCCTATCACATCTAATGCCCACATAGAGAAGGGCCATGGTGAAGTCATGGGATGTAAAGAAGATGCTGGTGCGTGTATTTTGTTGGCATGAGTTTGACACTGGATACAACGCTTAACGTATTTGTTGCAGTCTCCTTCAAGCGTGGGCCAATAGTAGCCCATTCTTAATACCTTTTTCGCTAGCATCTGGGCGTTGACGTGTCCTCCGCATACTCCGGAGTGAGCTTCTTCTACAATGGTATATGCTTCTTCGTCGTCCAAGCACCTAAGTAGTTCCCCAATGAAGGAGGCTCGGAAGAGTATCCCCCCTCGGAGGCAGTATTTGACTGCTATCCTTTTGACTATTTTCTGGTCGTTGCTGGTAGCGTAGCTTGGGAATGAACCGCTTTTAAGGTAGTTTCTAATATCAAAGTACCAGGGGTTTCCGTCGTCTATATCTCCTAGTTCAAGGGCTAGGATTTCCGTGGTACTAGCATTTTTGTTGGCCCGGTTCATTTTTAGGAGACTTTGAGTTTTATAGTCACCGAGTTGGTGGCAGGTGTTTCTAGTCTCTGGATAGTGACTGTTTCAGATGTCCTAGATAAGGGAAAGGTGAGCGATGAGGCTAAAGAGGCTAGAGAATCTGCAAGATATTGCCGGTCCGGGGTATGAAAATGTGAGTAACCTCACGGAATTGTTTTAGCAGGACTATGGCTAGTTCTCTGTACGGCTTCAGTTTTGGGTCTCTAGTCTGATATTTTTTAAGAGTTTGGTGGATTACTAAGAGGGAGTCCCCAACGATGTCTAAATTTTTAGCTCCTAGGGCTAGGGCCGCCTTCAAACCTGCTATCAGGGCCTCGTATTTGGCAATATTGTTAGTGGCTTTAAACTTAAGCTGAAACGCTTGTGGGATAATGACGCCTTCGGGGGAGATTAGTGCTATTCCTATTCCCTTTCCCTTTTGGTTGACCGCTCCGTCGAAGTATAGCGTCCATGTCTCTCTATCCTTTTCTTCAATAAGCGCAAATATTTCTTCGTCCGGGAAGTCAGTTTTTACTGGTTCGTAATCAGGGAGGGGTAGTTGAGCGAGGTGGTCAGCGATGGCTTGCCCTTTGATGGATTTTTGAGTGGCATACGTGATGTCAAACTCGTTTAACTGTACTTGCCATCGGGCTAAGCATCCAGTTAATACGGCTTTCTCTAATAGGAACCTTACTAGGTCCATTTTGGCAAAGTATTTGACTTTGTGGGCAAGAAAATAATGTCGCAACTTTTGAGAAGCCCATACTAATGCTAGACAAGTCTTTTCTGTAGGAGGGTAGGCTTTTTCGTACTCAATCAGGGTTTTACTCAGGTAGTAAATGGCCTTTTCCTTTCTTCCCATGTCATCGTGTTGTGCAAGCACCGCACCAATGGCTTCCTTAGTTGCAGCTATATAGAGGAGCAGGGGTCGTCCGGGTACTGGAGCCGAAAGGACTGGGGGATTAAGAAGGTACGTTTTTAAATTATCAAAGGCCTTTCGGCATTCACTATCCCAATTAAACTTGACTCCTCCTTTCAACAGTTTGTAAAAGGGGCGACATCTTTCGGCGTGTTGCGAAATAAATCTCCTAATAAATTGCAACCTTCCTACGAGCCCCCTCAATTCTTTTAGGTTCTTAGGTGGGGGCATTTGGGCGATGGCTTTTGCCTTGGTCGGATCTATTTCTATTCCCCGCTTACTTACCATGAATCCTAAAAGTTTCCCAGAGGAGACCCCAAAGCGACATTTCTTTGGATTCATTTTGAGTGAATATTCCCTGCATCTCTGTAACACTTGTCTAAGTATGTCTGCGTGTCCTATTCGAGTCCTAGATTTGACTAAGATATCGTCCACATATACTTCTACTAGCTTGTGCATCATATCATGGAATATTGAGGTCATAGCCCTTTGATATGTTGCACCCGCATTTTTGAGCCCGAAAGGCATCACTATGTAGCAGTAAGTTCCCCAGGGTGTGGTAAAGGAAGTCTTTTCTTGGTCTTTTTCTGCCAGCCGGATCTGGTTGTATCCAGAAAAGCCATCCATGAACGAGAGCATCTCATATCCTGCCGTGTTGTCGACAAGGAGGTCAATATGTGGGAGTGGGAAGTCATCTTTTGGGCACGCTCGATTGAGGTCCCTGAAGTCGATGCATATCCGGATCTTCCCATCCTTCTTGGACACTGGAACAATATTTGCCACCCATTTTGGGTATAAAACTACCCGGATAAATTTAGCCTGGTGGAGTTGTCTACCTCATCTTTGATTTTTAAAGCTACCTCGGGATGAAGGCGTCTCAGTTTTTGTTTTACTGGTTTTGCGTTTGGTTCTAAAATTAACTGATGTTCGACTAACGAGGTATCGAGCCCGGGCATGTCCTTGTAAGACCACGCAAAGACGTCTTTATACTCGTGTAATATTTTAACCAGGCCCTCCCTCTCATTGTGATTTGGTCCTGCGCTAATTGAAATGATTTTGGGGTCAGTCTTTGTCCCTAGGTTTAGCTCCTCTATCTTCTCATCTGCTTCTTCCGTCTTCTCATCGAACCTTTGAAGGCTCTGCTTGAATTCTTCAGATAGGTCCCCTTTTTCTCCATCGTCCTCATCACAGATTTCGAAGACTCCTAGACCATCGTCTGGGTTCTCTATGTTATCTAGGTCTGGTTCTTCTATAACTGCTATTGTTTTAAATTTTTCTAAACCTAACATGGTCCTGCCATACCCTTCTAAGTTGCTAATGGTCTGGTCAGGAATTTGACTCCTAGTAGGTTTGACTGTTTTGGACGAGGTACTAGGGTTGGGATTTTTAGCCTGACTGGCTAGACGTTGTAGTTTATTCAGGAGATCAGAGTCATCGCTAAAGGGGTGCCATGCTGGGGTGAAATCATTCTTGTCGAACAGGGATCCAAGGGTTTTGGTTTCCATTTTTTTTTGTTTTTTTTTTAACAGAAAAGACACTTATTATTTACAATCTACTGGATTGATGGAAGCGCTTCAACCGACTTTTCTCCAGCAGCTGGCGCTCCTTTGTTGCGATGCTTGAGCACTGCGAGAAAAGGAGGCTGGGTCAGCTGGAGTTTTATCGTCTGGCGGTGAGTGTGCGTTTAGGTGTTTATCAGGCTGTGGGAACAGCCACTCTAGGGAGCCAGAGAGACAGTCTGGTTCTGTTTCCGGGATAGGGTCCAGGGGGTAGGGGCATGTGACCTCTTTCGCGGGCTCTATGATTATTCCTCTTATGAAATGTTCGTGCAACCTCCAATCGCATTTTTCTTTTAGTTTAGGGCGATATTTGGACGAGCCAATGCCTTTCTTATCTAACCATGCTGGGAGTTCGATGGGGTCCAAGATCCCATTTTTGTGTCCCAGGGTTTCCCCGGGAAGGTAACCCATGATCCCCATGATATGCCAGCCAGGGTTCTCAAGCCTAGGGTGGCTTGCTTTTGAGGTAGCGGGGAGAGTATTCCGGGGATTTAGCCAATCGGCTGGAAAATCTAAGATGTGGATGGTGGCTTCTATGGGTTTTGGGCTACTGGTTTTTATAGTGACGGTTTCATTATCGGCAAACCTTGATTTAGGTCCTTTGATTGCATCTCCTTGTATTTTGATTATTCGACCCCCCAAGGGGAATTTCAAACATTGGTGTAGGGGAGAGGAGACCCCTTTTATGGATGCTAGCCATTTACGTCCTAGGATCATATTATAATCTGAATCCATTTCTAGGACATATGCTTTAGCGCTAGTTTCTAGCGGCCCTACCTTTAATCGGAAGTCCTTAAAGCCTAGAACCGGACGAGCCGTTTTGTCATAGGCAAATATACGGGTGTCCATTTCGAAGAGTGTAGTTATGCGTCCGTCAATGTGCTCGAAGGTTTGTAGTGATATGAGGTTTACTCCCGCCCCGGTGTCAATTAGAACTTTATCCACCGAGTATCCTTCGAGGTTAATCGTTATGCATAGGGTTGAGGTGCTAACGACTTTATCGTGAATCTCTTCTTTAGGTCTAAAGGTTATGATGGGCCCTAGTCCTGCGGTGGCTAGAGCTATTGGTACGCCTAGGGTAGAGATTTGTGGGTCGACTTGGATTCTTTCTAGGAACATTTTTAGAGCCTGCTGGTGGTGTTCTGAGGTTTCGATTAGCTCTAAAATGGAAATTTTCATGGGGATTTTTCGGAGTTGGTCTAGGATGTCGATCTTATCTCCGGTGTGGGGCTCCTCAGTCTCTGTTTCAGGCAGGGGGTGTCTGTAAGAGGGTACAGTGTTGAAAATTCTGCCTGCTCTAGTAGTATGATGGTTCAGTGCGTCAATGGTGGTTCGGGGGTTTTGTTTTAATGGGTATAGGCTTTCGTTAATTGGTGAAGGGGATAATGGTTGGAGTTTTTTAGGGAGAGAGAGCTTTGTGGGTTTGGGGAGAATGGGGGAGGGGACTGGTAGGATGGGGGAAGAGGCTGGTAAGATTAAGCCACCTAGGATGATCCTGGGTGACTCTTCGTGCTCAGCGTCTTTTATGGTGTAGACGCTTTCATAGCTTAGGCTCTCTGGTTCTTCCAAGGGAGCCTTCGTGGCTGGCCTTGGGTCTTGAGTTGTGGTTTCTACAGGGTTGGGGGTTTCTGGGGTTGGTTTGACTTCTAGGGCTTTTGTAGCTAGGTTGTCTTTGAGTCCCCTGATGGTGGCCCAGTCTAAGCGCCTCTCTTCATCAAGGTTATAGACAATGTCTCGAAACGAGGAGCATTGTTCGATGGTGTGGCCGTGATGTCGATGATATTGACAAAAATGGGTGGGGTCAGCACCGATAGGTGAAGGTCTAGCTATGGGTAAGGAAATGCCATTGACTTTTAATAAGGCTCTGAGGATGTTCCCTAGGGTTTCTGGAAGGGGAGGGTAGCTATCTCTTCTGTTTGACCATTTTGGGCCGTAGAAAGAGGGAAGTGCAGCCTTGTCACGGGGGATGCATGCGGGTTCTCTAGAGGCTATACCTTGCGTTCTTGGGGAGATAGGGTAGAGGGGTCTCCTGTTTTGGTCCTGGTTTTGGATTGAGGGGCCCTGAATTGGGGAATTATGGGTCGCGGGGTTTTGTCGTATCGGCACGGGGACGGGTAGTGATCGAGTAGTGAAGTTCTGGTTGATTGGCCGAGGCGATGCATACCCGGATGAACCGGATGTGTACTGTCTCAGAGCCGTTCCTCGATCAGGAACTCGTGCTCCGTTCGGGTAGAGTGCCGATACATGTGTAATAATCCCCTCTACCGTGGGGGTTTGTGCCTTGCGAGGCGGTTGTTCAACCCTATGGCTCATAGGTGGGGACTGGGTTTGGACTACTGGGGCTGCACAACGGGAAATCTTGTTGTGGCGGTCAATCAGAAGCTGATACGTAATACAATCTCCGTACGAAAGGCTCGTACGAAGTTCTGGACTCAGGCTCTGTAACATCATGTCAATTTCTTGACATTCTGTGAGTTGCAGGCCGGTCCGGTGGACAAGTGTGCGCCATCGAGACACGTATTGCTCAAATTCCTCCCTAAGCCTCATTCTCTCTACGGTTAAATCCGAAATAGAGGGGGTTCTAATCCTCTGATAACCGTAGCGGCCCAAGAATTTCTCGCTTACAGCCGTGAAATTCGACAAGTGATCTACAGGGAGGGTGGAGAACCATTGTAGTGCTTCTCCTTCCAATGATTTTTGGAAGAGGAAGACTAGCAGAGGTTGATTATCTAGAAACAGGCGTGCGTCTAGATAAAAGGCAGTTAAATGAATGTCTGGGTCTCCACGACTGTTATACCGATGAAATTTGGGGATTTTGAACCCCTCCGGTAGGTGGACTGACGGGATTTGTCTCAGGTTATGCAGAGACATGTGTTTGGGGGCTGAGGGACCAGTCTTGGAGAGAATTCTCCGGATGGTATCGTCTAGTGTTTCTCCCCGCGGAGGGCTGCCTAGCAGTCCCGGGTTTGGGGTGGCCTGGTAGGGGCCTGGGGTGGAAACGGCTGGGAATATTGGATTCGCGGGGGAAAGGGGGGTGAATGAAAAGACGCTCAGGTTGACCGAGTGACTGGGCGTGAATGGGGTCTTGGGAATGGCCTTAGGGGTTTCGACAGGGACCTCCTGTCTTAGGGTTTTGACCTGGCGGTAGTCGGTGAGGTCATGAAACATGTCCTCTACAGATTGGTATCCTAGACTGGCCATCCTTTCCTCTAGATGGGTCAGGAATTGCGTGGCCTGACCCTCTTGGTGGGTTCTTTCCTCTAGTATCTCCTCCTCTATACGGGATTCCATGATGCGTGTGAAATGATTTAAGGGAACGAATGCAGATATAAAGCAGTAAATAAAGCAGTAAAGGATTGCGCAGCGGTGTGCGGCTTACAAAGCAGTAAATGATGCTGTGATGTGAATTAGAGGAGGAACTGATTCGAGGGGTCAGAAATTCTAACCTTCCTAGAGGGTTGATAGCATTCTAGTCAAGCTTGTAAAAGGGGGCAGAAGAGGATTACCTTTTGTTGTTTTTCACGAGGGAGGTCCCACCGTGATCGCCAGATTTGTCGTTGTCGTCGGGAAGGCCTCCCGGCGGTGCACGGGTGAGCGCGCGCGTGTGTGGGGGTTCATCGGGGATTCGGATCGGAGGCGTGCCCTGGCGGGCTCGGTCGGATCGTCTTCTCGGAAGGGGTGAGGGGTGTCGTTCCTGGTTGAGGCGCCCGATAGCATCTCAAGAGGATTCAGGGGTTTGTGTGATCGCCACCTGCTTTTTGTAAAAGCAGGAAAAGGTTGGTGTTGGATTTGGTCGCCTACGTGGGGGAGTTTGTGGGGTCTCCGCTCTGAGACACGGATATACCGTACACAGAGGTGAAAAACAGGTATCCTATTCTGCTTCCGGGGCTTGACTAAAGGAGTCTTGGGACAAAGGGGTGTGGATATGGGGTGTGGATAGGGGGGCGGCTAGTTGTGTTTAGCCGTCGGCCAGGGGGCGGCTAGCTAGGGTTATCCGTCCAGGGTCTGGGTTGGTTTGGGTAGAACTTTGGTAGGAAATGGGTTTCGTTTTGGACAGAGGCTAAACTAGGTTTAGCCCGGGTTTCTAGAGGGTGGGATGAGAGGGTATTTTATGTAGGGAAATGGGTATTTCTCTTACAAAAGGGGCTCTCTCTCTCTCTCTTGGGATTTCTAGTGGGGAAAGGGAATGTGAATTGTGGGATGTTGGTGTGTAATGGTTTCTTTGATGGATTGGTGGTGTTCTTTCTTTTGGGCTTGGGACCCCTCTATTTGTAGTAAAAGAGGGGCAGGGAAATATCCCGGGGTTAATGGAGTGGTTTGGCTTCGATTAGACCCCTCATTAATTCTCTGGTTCTTTTGTCAGAGACCAGGTGAAGGGCGGCTAGTGCTAACTAGCCGCCCAGGATGGGGCGGCTACTTCATGGTAGCCGCCCCAATCATGACCTGCCAAACGTCCCATCTCTGACAAGCGGTGGCTTGGGTCGGTTACTTGGTTTGATCCGGCCAAGAGAGGGTGGCTAAAGGTCATGACCCGCCGCAATGATCAGCATTTAATGCTGCTTTATGTCCCATCCAGGGGACTGGTCCAAAGTCGGCCAGAGGGCGGTCAGTGGGGCGGCTAGTGTAAACTAGCCGCCTGGTATGGGGCGGCTAGTTAGGGCTAGCCGCCCCTTTCCAGGGACTTGGGGTTCTAGGGTTTTGGGATTTTAGAGTTAGGGTTTCCGATTTAGGTTTTAGGTTTTGGTTTAGGTTAGGGTTAGGGTTTAGGGCTAGGTCAAGGCTAGGTTTAGGGTTTCTGGTTTAGGTTTAGGTCAAGGCTAGGGTTAGGGTTTCCGGTTTACCGAACCTTTGGTTCTCTATTGGATGCCCAACTGTGGGATATTTCCGTGTGTTACTTGAAGTATTTCTGTCTCTCTGGACGGTCAAAATTGGGGTATCTACACCTTATTAACGCCCCACTCGTATTAACCCTAGGTCAACATGAGGAGTTACCTAGACGTGGCATATGTCCCAAAACTGGCTCTGGCACTATACAAACACTTCTAAGAGGGGAAGCATGAAAAGAATCGGGGTGAAAAACAGAAAAGGGCCCCCCCCCCTCAAATCAAAAAAAAAAGTCAGGCAATGAGAGGCCGACAAAAGAAAAATAACACCCTAGTGAACGGGTTAAACTCTCTATTTTAGCAGGCTTTCACGCCTTTACGCACAAGTATATGCCAAACCAACAGCTATGCTAGTACAGGGTACAAACAACGGACTGTACTTTCCACCCAAAATAAAGAAGTGATAAAAAGAAGAAAGCCAGAGGGACCTAGAAAGTAGGACATATGCTAGACTGGGACAATTCTAAAATATTGCCCGAAAGGAAGATATTACTCTTACCCCATTCTCCCCCTCCCTTTTTATTTCGCAATGGGATTCAAAATTGAACTATGTCTACCGGGAAAGACGAAATTTTGACCAAAGGTAGATCATTTCCAGGTTTACAACTACACACACTCACATGAGTTCACTTAGAAACTTGCCCATCCAAAGGAAGCTTGTTTAACTTGACTCCTGGTTCACTCATGATTTTTCATCGTGTTTAGAATAATATGATCAAGCATTTGAGAACCATGAACCTAGAAAAACCGGACCTAAGGCCTATACCTTTCAAATACAACCCTGGTTTGGACATAGGTGACCACAAGGGCTCCTCCACGGGGACTTGATGGTATCTTTTACTTCAGAAAGTCGAGAACATTGCCCTCTCACATAAAAGAAAACCATTGAAGAATTAAAATGCCCACTTATGCCACTCATACTTACGCATAAGTTCGCATTTTCCTTTTCCAAAACACCAAGGCATACGATTTTCTTGAAATGTTAAAATTAACCCCCCGTACCAATGATAAGATCACCCCCACCTACACTCATTCTACGCCCTTCCGCACATGCTTGAGAAGAAATTGTCCCACTTTCACACATACCTAAGAGTTTTCTTCGCTCACGCACTTGGAATCCCTCCCTTGCGTACTAAAGCATGGTTTCCCGCACTTTCCTTTCTCGCATTCGATTTTTTTTATATTTTACGTTAAGATGGATTGTAGCCCTTGACAATTCAAGTAAGAAAGAGCTCGAAAATCAGTGCAGGGGTGCAATCGGATAGATTTAACACTTGGTCCATGAAAAGAATGTTTTTATAGGTCTCAAAGATTGAAACGGTCACAAAGGCTTTCAGCAGCAGCAGACAAGAAACAAAACCAGAAGAATTGTCCCAGGCAAGGGGCGGCTAAATCCGACTAGCCGCCCCACAATAGACGGCTACATAGAACTAGCCGCCCCTGCCCCTTCTTTTCGAGGTAAAAACCCCAGGAATGGGGCGGCTAGCTTAAACGATGGGGCGGCTAAATGCAAGTAGCCATCCCTCACCTGCTGCCCCATCTGCCCTGTCAGTCCCATCCTCAATCAGCTCTTCAACTCTTCAAAACCTGTCAAAATATTCCTTTTCCCCAAACATGCATACACACATTTCAGACGCATTCATACAAGAAACCTGTATAAATACCACGCTAGAATGATTATTAGAATCCTGCATCCATCAATAAATTAAAACTTATAAAACACCAAGTTCATTCGTCCACGCGATATGCGAAACCCTTTGAAAAATACCAAACCATCCATATTAACTACACCAGACCATGCATAGAAACCATAAAAATTGTCCCACCAAGACCATAAACATAGATTATTTTCTAAAAACCTAAGAGAGTGCATAAAAGAGAGTCTTTATGAAAGAGTAAGGAAGAGATGGGTCCACCGAAAGCTTTCCTCTACGTGTCTTGAGCTATGCATCACCAAAACAATCACCTAAAAACCAAAAGAAAAAGAAGATTAGCATGAATTCCTTGCATATATACCATTCTTCTACCTAAAACCAAGACGCAAAGAAGCTAGAGGACTGAACCTCTGGAGCATCAGGAGCGGCAGGAGTCTCTCGAACTGAGGACGCAGCCCTCGCATATATCCCACGACTCCGAGACGCCAAAGGACGAGAAGCACGGCTGAAGGTGGCCCCAGTGGCCAAGGAAGCCGAGAGAGAATGGTCAGGCTCAAGCGGAAGAAGGTCAAGGTCCGCCTCGGTCATGGAGCCCCCTCCAATCAATTTCCCCCTCATAGTCGCCTACCAGAGATGGACTTGCTGCATATCTCTGTCTCTCCTCTCCAATCTCTATCGGAGACAACTCTCAGTCCCCCTAGCCCGATCCTCGACAGCCCTCAACCTCTCCTCCAACTCCCATGCCCTCGCCGCTGATGCCCTGAGCGCCTCTCGATCCCTATCCCCGGCCGCCTGGAGAGAACGAACCAAGTCTCCCATCAAACCTCCAGGAACACCCGCCGAAGCCTCCAACTCTGACACCCTCATCTGGAGGGAGTCCCTCTCGCGGCCTAGGGTGATGAACCCCTCCTCTCTCGAAGCCATCATGGACCTCAGCCGGTCTGTCTCCTCCTCAGCCCGAGAAGCTCTACCCCTCACCTGGCCCAGTTCCATCTGGGTGGCCGTCAATTCGCTCCAGGTCGTATCTAACTCCCTCGTCAGCTCGAGCTCTCGCTCGGAAACCATGGAAGGAGGAGGGGCGGAAGAAGAGGAAGCACCATCGGCTCTCGCTCTCGACAGAGCATCCACCTGAGCCTCGAGGACCCGGACCTGGTCCTGCAAGCGTCTCCGTTGTACCCGCAACGCCTCTATCTGTCTGGCCCGCGCTTGAAGGTGCTCATTGGCGGTCTTGAGCCTCTTCTCCATCTCATTCAACTCAACCTACAAAAGGAAGCACTATTCAGAAAATATTCAAGCAAGGGAGAACGAGGGAAGGAAAAGGGGTTTCCAACTTACGTAAACGTCTGTAATCTCCTCCTCCATGGTCCCGAGGAAACCTGCGTACTCCTGACGATACCAAGCCAAGTATTCGTCACTCGAAGTCACATCAGGATGACGCTCCACCAAGACACCTCGGCCCATCCATCCGGCCACATATGTAGCGTAATTCCTCGGGAGGTTCGTGTCCTGAGGAATCCCAGCCACCGGAATCAAGGGGCGCCGCGGCAGAGGATCGGGCACCCACTGATGATACCCAAGCTGGCGGATGACCCGGTTGATCGAGTGAAACACGACCTCGTTAAAGTAGATCAACCAGACGTCTCGCGCCAAGGCTTTAGGAACCTCCTCTGGATAGGGTCTCCACATCATCTAAAAGCGTCAAAAGATAGGAAAAGCGCTTAATCAAAAGAAAACCAAATACAAGCCAGGGAAATTCAAAGAAAAACTTATACCTCTTCCTCCGCCAAGACGCAAAAGGCCTCTCGGAATTGGGCAAGGCGGTACAAGCGAGAAAATCCCCGGGGTTCCCATCTAATGGCCCAAGGGAGGGCATGATCAAACGATGCCAGAGTCGGGCGATCGAAGGCGAAGTGCTCGTATCCGAAGATCTAGCAAAGCAAGAGGAAAATTATCATGATCAAAGTGAGCTATACCAAGAAAAAGACATTTACCACTTACACATACCTGAAGAAATGGCGCAAAGCCGCCAAGGTTCTTTCCCCCGGCCCTCTTAACTTTCTTCGAGAGCTCCGCGAAGAGATGGGCGAGCATCGTCGCTCCCCAAGCATAGCGTCCCATGCCCTCCAGGTCCCTCATCAACAAAAGAGAGTGAGAGGAAACCTTATCAGAGGCCATCGAGAGGAGGACCCGGCCGAAGAAGTAAAGGAAGAACGCCCTCAACTCCCTCCGTCCTCTCTGTGGGCACACGGCCGCCTCTCTCGCCTCGATCATCGCCCGCCTTCTCTCGAAGCTAGCTGCAGCTTCACCCTTCTGACGCTCCATAAAAGAACCGAGGCCATACTGCCCCGAAAGCCTTCCTAAAGGAATCCGGTTCAGCGTCCGCTCCCGCTCCATGAACTCCCATTCCCCAATCAACTCTCAAAACAGCCCCCTATAATCCACAAGGGTGGCCACAATCACCGCTTCCCCCAAGACCGGAAGACCGGTGATCCGATGAACGTACAACTCTCCGGGTCCCATCTCTCTGCCAATGCCTCCACATATGGGCGATGAACGTGGAACGGCTCAATCAGAAAGAAGGAACGGAAGCCCGCTCCGTCCACTAAGCTCCTCTCCTCCTGCCCCAAGGCATCGTACCACCACTTCGTCCCATGCCAAAGAGCCCGAATACGATTCGGCCGCTACAAAATGAAACACACAAAAAAGGGGGAACATGGGTTAGTTTAAAAGCAATCAAGAGGTGAGAATCCAAAATCTATGAATTCATTTTAAACCATGCTTAGCAAAATAAAACTTCCATAAAAGACCGAAGCATGAAAATAAGAAACCACACTCCTCATATGACCACGCATGCAAACAAAATTATATCAACATCCCACCGTGGTCACCACTCACACTCTTTCTTACATCACGTTCTATCATGCTCATCTACTTTCCCTAAACACACCCAAACATATAGGAAACACCTGAACCCATGAAATGCATGCATACAATCTCTCATGCTCTACCACGATCAAGCACACACAAAAACACGCCTTAAAAATTATATACATAAAAAGGTATCGCATGCAAGCATACTAACCATGCCATTTACTTCCTTCTAAAAAAATAGAACAAACATGGATATATATACAAAAAAATTACCAAACCTATATCGGCATGCTATCCCACCGTGATTACCTTATACACCAAAGCATGCTTATTAAAAATACACACGTACAACCTGTTCATACCACCAAAACACATGCATATACACCAAAATAAAAAGGCTAAGACTAAAAGGTTAGGAACATACCACGGCCCGTGTGGACCCAGGAGTGCCCACCTCGGCCTCGTAGGGATCATCCATCCCATCGTCATCCCCCTCCTCCTCATCCTCCTCGAACACGGCCTCCTCGGCCTCAACACCAACACCGGTCTTTGCAGCCCCGGTGCTCATACCCTCGGCCTCCCCGGCCTCATCCCTAACCTCCCTAGTCCCCTCCACTCTCCCTGCGCCGGAGATAAACTCCGCAAAAGCCCCCATAGCCCTACTTTCTTCCTCCTCAGCCCTAGCCTCTGTGGCCTCCCTGTCCAACATCCCGACGAGGGCATCCAACGACGCCCTCACATCTTCACTGACTCCCTCGGCCCCTACTCCCTCGGTTGCACCCTCAACCGATCCCCCGACCCCCAAAACCACCTCCTCGACCACCGTCGGTCGATCCCCACGCCTCCTCTTACGTGTATATCCTATCATACTACTCCCAACCTCCGGGGCAGCCCCCGAAGGCAAATCCCCAACCTCAACCGCGCCGATATCCGCCAGCGGCACCTCCACCACACCCATAACTCCTCCCACGGCCTCTACCTCCAGCCTATCACTATCGACGATGAAGAACTCGGGCTATGCTCTCCACGAGCCACCCGTGGTCGTTTCCCCCTCGAAGCAATCACCTTCGACCTTGTCATCTTCCTCGGATTGAAAAGAAAAAGGAGAACCCAAAACTAGGGTTTCTAAATCAAGAGAGAAGGACGGATCTAGGTCGAAATGGAGGAAGAAAAGGCAAAGGAATCAAGGTTTCTCGGTTTAAAATGAAGAAGAAGAAGAGAGGAGGGAAGAGTAACCATTTTAAAACGTATGGAGAGAGAGAGAGGGTCCCTTTTCGGTTATAAGGGACCCAGTCGGGAGGCGGCTACTCACGAGTAGCCGCCCCATCTCGGGCGGCTAGTGCTCCCAGTTTCTCTGTTTTCATTTAAGACCCCTTCCAATATGCTTTCAGCCCTAAATTCCAAGGTTCTCCATACCAAACAGCATGTATTGGCTTATTTCCAGACACTATTGATCAAACACGACTTTCCCGAAGTTTTGTCGCACTTTCAGTACCATTCAAATTCGAATTTCTTCAGTTCTGGTTCTTTTCAAGAGTTCTTATCCTTTGGATGATCCAATTCACCAAATCAACTTTTACTTGCTTTCTGTCGGCGATATCCCCTCCTTGCTGAGTTTTCCCAAGCACGGGAACGGTAGGCACGAGGAAACTGACGCTGGGCTGCTCCGCGCACGATAGCTAAGAACCCCGACCGCGGGTTGGATCACTCATCATTTACTTCTCCCCGCCTTCCACCTGGATCATCCCTTCGGTTAAAAATTCTAAGACAAGGCCTAGCCTCTGACGGTCTAAATCAACTCCCCGAATAGTACTGTTCGTGTTTCATAACTTCTTGAAGGTCGGGCCGGCCAAAATAGGGGTCTCTTTCCTTATCGTCGGTCGAAGGCTTTCCTGCTTCGCACAAAGACTCCGTCCGATGAGGGACAATTGTAGATACCCCAATTTTGACCGTCCAGGGAGACAGAAATACTTCGAGTAACACCCGAAAATATCCCATATTTGGACATCTAGTAGAGAACCAAAGTTCAGGAAACTGGAAACCCAAAACCTAGCCCTAACCTATATCGAAAACCCTACACCCTAGCCCTAACCTAAACCGGAAACCTTAAACCTAGCCCTAACCTAAACCGGAAACCCTAAACCCAGCCCTAACCTAAAACCGCAAACCCAAACCCTAAACCCAACCCTAACCTAAAACAGGAAACCCAAACCTAAACCCTAGCCCTAACCTAAACCGGAAACCCTAACCCTAACCCAAAAACCCCAAGTCCCTGGCAGGGGGCGGCTAGACCTAACTAGCTACCCCATACCAGACGGCTAGTTATCACTAGCCGCCCCCTGGCCGACCTTGAACCGCTTCCCTGGATGGGACATAAAGCAGCATTAAATGCTGATCATTGCGGCGGGTCATGACCTTTAGCCGTCCTATCTTGGCCGGATCAACCCAAGTAACCGACCCAAGCCACCGCTTGTCAGAGATGGGACGTTTGGCAGGTCATGATAGGGTACCAAGAAGTAGCCGCCCCATCCTGGTCCTGACAGAAGAACCAAATAATTAATGAGGGGTCTAATCACACACACTATTAGCCAAGCCACTCCATTACCCCCTGGATATTCCCCTGCCTCTCTTTTACTATAAATAGAGGGGGTCCCAAACCTAAATCCATCATCCACAATTCACATTTTTAATACACAATCAAAACACACACTCCCTTCCCCCACTAGAAAACCAAGAGAGAGAGAGAGAGAGAGCCCCTTTTGTAAGAGAAATACCCATTCCCCACATAAAATACCCTCTCATCCCACCCTCCAGAAACCCGGGCTAAACCTAGCTTAGCCCCTGCCCAAGACCAAACCCATTCCTACTGAAGTTCTGCCCAAACCAGACCAGGCCCCGGACGGCTAAACCATACTAGCTGCCCCATATCCGATGGCTGGATCCCACTAGCCACCCCCTATCCACACCCCATTTGCACCCCTATGTCCCAAGACTCCTTTAGTCAAGCCCCGGAAGCAAAATAGGATACCTGTTTTTCACCTCTATGTACGGTATATCAGTGTCTCAGAGCGGAGACCCCACAAACTCCCCACGAAGGCGATCAAATCCACCCCAACCTTTTCCTGCTTTTTAGAAAAAGCATGTGGCGATCACACAAACCCTGGAATCCTCTTGAGCCACTGTCGGGCACCTCACCCTTCCGAGAAGACGATCTGACCGAGCCCGCCAGGGCATGCATCCGATCCGAATCCCCAAAGAACCCTCACACATGCACGCATGCGCACCCGCGCACCGCCGGGTCCTTTCTGACGCACCGACATCGGAGAATTCGACACCGACAGAAGGGTGTAGAGCAAGCAATTTTATCCCAAAAGTCCCTAAGATCAGTCTTGCACGGGTGAGGGTGAGGGTAAAGTTGAGTCATGTAGTCACGTGACTCTTATACCCATCGAGTATACTCTAGGTATGTTACACCTAACGCTCGAGATACCGTAGTATATCTCTACCTCATAGCAGATGGACTCGTTGTATCGCGTTATCCAGTAACACATGTGTTATGGTTAACAGTTGTTCCTCCCCGAGGGTCCCAAGAGCCTCCCTCTGGGAACCGGTAGTGAGGGGGAGGGTGAGGTATGGTGGCGCTGTCACGTGACCTTGTTATCTTGGGTTTCTATCCATGTTTTTCCTAGAAAGAAAATTGTCTTGCATTAAATTGTTGTAATGGTGTTTGGTTTCCAGCCACTCACTGAGCTTGTATCTCACCCCTCACGTACTGTTTCTTCTACAGGGGCGGTATTGGGCATGGATCTGGAGCTTTCCTGTGGCGTGGTCTTGCGTGCATGGAAGCGTCCCGTCTGGCAGTTGGCGAGTGTGAGGCTGTCAGCAGTCCTAGTGTCATTTATGTATTTGTTATCGCGTGTGTTGCACTGGTTGTACTTCATTGGACTAGACTTGGCTTTCACAGGACAGTGATTGTGTATTCATGTTTGTAATAATATTTTAGATTATAGACCTTGTTGGTATTTTATGCTTCCACTTTTCAGTGAGCTATCAGTTATCATTGCTTTGCCAACTTTGTGTGTTATTTATTGGAGTCATTGTTGACCTCTTGCATTGATTACTGATATTATATATATTGGCAAGTCTCAGCGACGGCTGCCGTGGGGAGTGAGACTCAGCCTGGTCGCTCTTCATGGGGGTGCCCATCTGAAGAAGGGGGTGCCCTTGATTTTCTCCAGAATCTGGACAAGAAGGATTGTCAACTTGGTGTATTGTCGCTCTCTGACTTCATTCAGCATTGCATCATTCGTCTTATCATTCTGGGGTTTGTGTCCCTGTCTTCCCAGGTTGGGTTTTTTGAAACTTTTGCAACCTCTAAAGGTCAAGAAGAGACGGATTTGTCTTCTACCTTGGCATATTTTTCAGCCTGACACATCAACTCATTCAATGTCTCCAGAATCTTCTTGACGTGGGAGTTCTTCAGCTCGTGCTTCGATGGCAGGCCATTGCGAAATGCCATCACGGCCGCGTTTGGGATGCATCTTTTAACTTCGAACATCAAGAGGCGGAAATGATCTACATATTGTCATATCAACTCCCCCGGTTGCATATGTACCTTCATGAGGTCCCCGAGGTCCTTTTTCTGCTTGCGAATGTATATGAAATGCTTGGCGAACAAGGTTCCAAGTTCTTCAAAACAATGGATCGACCTCCCAAGGAGCAAGTTGACCCCTCGTACCAAGATTAAAATTATCCCCATCTACACTCCTTTCATGCCCTTCCACACATGCTTGAGAAGAAATTGTCCCACTTTCACACATACTTAAGATTTTTCTTCACTCACGCACTTGGAATCCCTCCCTTGCGTACTAAGGCATGGATTCCCGCACTTTACTTTCTCGCATGATCTTTACATTTACCTTGAGATGGATTGTAGCCCTTGACGATTTAAGCAAGAAGGGCTCGAATGTCAGTGCAGGGGCGCAATCCGGACAGATTTAACACTTGGTCCATGAAAAGAATGTTTTTACAGATTTCGAAGGTCGAACAAACACTTAGGAGTACTTTAGGCAGCAGCAGCAGACATAGCAGAACCAAATATTGCCCCAGGCAAGGGGCGGCTAGACCCGCCTAGCCGCCCATCACAAGACGGCTAGAATGCACTAGCCGCCCCTGCCCCTCCCCCTCTTCAGGTAAGAGCCTAGGCAAGGGGCGGCTAACCTACACTAGCCGCCCCTCACTGGCGGCTAGTTTGCCTGCACCTATTTCAACTATGTCAGTGCCATCTTTTCAACTCTTCAACTCCTTTGGTACCTATAAAAAATATTCTCCCTCGAAACCTGTGCACACGGATTCCATACATACATACATAAAACTAGTATAGCCACGATTTAAATAGCAACCAAAACTAAACCATATGTCCAAACCATTAATCATCTACCCATAAAAACCTTAAGAAGCCATTCCACATACATAACCCAATTAAAACCAACAAAACTAAACTAAACACCCATGTTTGTTCATACACCAACAGAGAAAGAGATGAATTGTTCATAACGAAAAATTCAGACCTAGTCTTAAACTAAAAGAAAGTTTTAAAAACAAATGGACTAGAGATAAGTGGATAGGGATCCATCAGAAGCTTCCCCTCTAAATATCTTGAGCTAGGCATCACCAAAATATCACCTGAGTCAAAAGGAAAAGCAGAAAAGCATGAATTCCTTGCATATATACTATTCTTCCACCAAAACCAAGACTCCAAAAGCCATACCTCGGTATATCGTCATCCCCAGGAGGCTGAGTCGGGGGCACATCCTGGCTTGGTTGAGAAGGAGGTGGTGGCTGAGGAGAAGACTGAACATCCGTAGCCTCTGGAGCAGCAGGCGCCTCTCGAACAAAAGACGAGGCCCTCGCGTATATCCCACGACTCCTGGACGCCGAGGGACGAGAAGCGCGACTGAAGGTGGCCCCAGTAGCCGGAGAAGCCGAGACGGAATGCTCGGGCTCGAGAGGGAGGAGGTCGAGGTCCGCCTCCGTCATGACCCCTCCGCCAACCAACTTCCCTCGCATGGTGGCTTCCCAGAGGAGGACCTGCTGAATATCTCTATCTCTCCGTTCCAACCTCCCTCGAAGACGCGTCTCCACCGCCCTCAACCTCTCCTCGAGCTCCCGTGATCTTGCCTCAGCAGCTCAGAGCCTGTCCTCACTCGATCGGAGTGCCTCTCGATCTCTATCCCCGGCCGCCTGGAGAGAACAAAGCAAATCCCTCATCAAACCCCCGGGAACGCCCACCGAAGCCTCCAACTCCGACACCCTCGTCTGGAGGGAGTCCCTCTTGCGGCCCAGGGTGATGAACTCCTCCTCTCTTGATGCCATCATGGACCTCAGCTAGTCCGTCTCCTCCTCAGCCCGTAAGGCCTACCTCTCGCTAGCCCAGCGCCATCCGTGTGGCCGCCAACTCGCTCCGGGCCGCATCTAACTCCCTCGTCAACTCGAGCTCTCGCTCAGAGACCATGGAAGGAGGAGCAGAAGAAGAAGAAGCACAATCAACTCTCGCTCTCGACAGAGTATCCACCTAAACCTCAAGGACACGGACCTGGTCCTGCAAGCGCCTCCTTTGCGCCCGCAACGCTTCTATCTGCCTAGCCCGCGCTAGGAGGTGCTCATTGGTGGTCTTGAGCCTCTTCTCCATCTCATTCAACTCAACCTGCAAAAGAGACACCACTCAAAAAATATTCAACAAAAGAGAACGAGAAAGAAGAGGAGGGTTTCTAACTTACGTAGGCGTCCGGGATCTACTCCTCCATCGTCCCAAGGATACCCGCATACTCCTGACGATACCAAGCCAGATAGTCGTCGCTTGAAGTCACCTTGGGACGACGCTCCACCAAGACACCTCGGCTCATTCATCCTACCACATACGTAGCATAGTTCCTCGTGAGATTCGTATCCCGAGGAATCCCGGCCACGGGGATCGAGGGACGTTTTGACAGAGGATCAGGCACCTACTGGTGGTACCCAAGCTGGAGGACGACTCGGCTGATTGCATGAAACACGACCTCATTGAAGTAGATCAGCTAGACGTCCCGTGACAGATCCTCGGGGACCTCCCCCCCCATATAGGGCCTCCAAGTCACCTACAAGCACCTAAAGAATAAGAAGAGCGCTGAGTCAAAAGAAAACCAAATATAAGCAAGAAAACTTGAAGAAAAATTTATACCTCTTCCTCTGTCAAGACACGGAAGGCCTCTCGGAATTGGACAAGGCGGTGCAAGCGTGAAGATCCCCAGGGTGCCCACCTCATAGCCCAAGGGAAAGCACGGTCAAACGGCGCTAGAGTCAGGCGGTCAATGGCGAAGTGCTCATATCCAAAAATCTAGCAAAGCGAGAGGGAAACTATCATGATCAAGTGAAATAAACCAAGAAGAAGACGTCTACTACTCACTTACACATACCTGGAGAAAGGGAGCAAAACCGCCGAAGTTCTTTCCCCCGGCCCTCTTGACCTTCTTCGAGAGCTCCGCGAAGAGATGGGCGAGCATCGCAGCTCCCCAAGCATAGCGCCCCATGCCCTCCAAGTCCCGCATCAGCAACAGGGAATGAGAGGAGACCTTGTCAGAGGCCGTCGAGAAGAGGACCCGGCCGAAGAAAAAAAGAAAGAATGCCCTCAACTCCCTCCGTGCCCTCTATGGACACGCGGCCGTCTCTCTCGCCTCGATCATCGCTCGCCTCCTCTCGAAGCTAGATGTAGCTTCACCCTTCTGACGCTCATTGAAGAAATCGAGGCCATACTGCCCCGAAAGCCTCCCCAAGGGGATCCGGTTCAGCGTCCGCTCCGGCTCCACGAACTCCCATTCCCCGATCAACTCTTGGAACAATCCCCTATAGTAAGCGAGGGTGGCCGCAATCACTGCTTCCCCTAAGACTGGAAGGTTGGTAATCCAATGGACGTCCTCGAGGGTCGGCATAACCGCACCAGTGGGGAGAATGAACGTACAACTCTCTGGGTCCCACCTCTTCGCCAATACCTCCACATAGAGGTGATGGACGTTTAACAGCTCAATCAGAAAGAAGGAACGGAAGCCCACTCCGTCCATCAACCCCTCTCCCCCTACCCCAAGGCATCGTACCACCTCTTCATCCCGTGCCACAAAGCCCGGATACGATTCGGTTGCTACAAACAAACGAAGAAAACAGGGGTTAGTTTAAGAGCAATCGATAGGTAAGAATCCAAAACCTAAAATTCATTTAGAAATCATGCTTAGCAAGATAAAATTTCCATATACTGAATCAAAAACAAAAGCATGAAAATAGGAAACTTAATTCACATAAGGGTTCACCTTCCATTATTTACAAAATGCTCTTCATATGATCACACATGCTAAAACTATTAAATCCCACCGTGGTCACCACTTTGTCACGCTCTAGAGCGACCGTCTCCGAGACGTGGCAAATATCTAATATCAGCAATCCAGACACAAGGTCAATAAAATACTCTACTCAATCATCAAAGGTACTTAAAGCAGTTAACAAGGAAGCTGACATAATATATAAACATATGACGAAAGCTTAAAATGACTAAGTCTGTAATTTAACGACATATTACAGACTGGAATACATAATCAACTGTCCTGTGAGAGCCAATATACAACAAAGACATCAAACACCAATACTGTGCTCAAGCACGAGTAGCAATACATACAACAAAAAGGGGGATGTTGATGGCCTCTCACACTCGCACATCCAAAACACGTACGCCGCTTTGCTACGGTACTGCGCCTAAGGAAGCTCCAACTTCAGGTCCGGCTCAGCGACAACTGGAGGAAAAACATATGCGAGGGGTGAGCCACACGCTCAGTGAATGGTACGATCCATGCATCACAACTCATGTTAATCTTTCAATCAATCAAGTCTCAATAACTGAACCAACAACTTAAGTTGGTGGGTCGGGTGTCAACCCAACCAACCAAACCATATTAAATATTCTGAGTGATTGGGGTTCCAACGAATAGAACAGTCACTTAAGCCATTGGGTTGGGTATCAACCCAACCCACTACACCCTCACCCTCACCATTAGGTGACATAGGACTATTGGGGAAAAGGGGTCAACTGTTCTACACCTTTCGTCATCCGGTACCCCTCTGCCGAGTAGCCTCTACCTGGTAGCCTCCCATGACCTCTACCTCTACCGTATGGGCGCACCAACCGGCGTCATGAATAGTGTCTGGGAGCACCTCGCAGGACAACTTCGAAACGGAGGCAACGAAGGGGAGAGCACTTGACATACGCGGTTATGATCCTCATGGATCCGTCGTCGGTAAGGATACGAATTCTCATGAATTCCCACCAGGGCGCATAACTCAGATGCGGGGAAGACAGATGATTCGTAATGCCAATGCCACGGTATGACCCCATCAGAGGTCATATACTTGCTTAATCTTATTAAGCAAGGTTCATGGCCTCTATATATAGATAAGGTATATAGAGATATAATGTACAGCATATAAATGATTACACAAAGAATAAATCAAGGAAGCATACAAATAATGCTATAACAAGATTATAATATTGTCTACTGCATGCTTGGGCTCATATGTATAACACACGGATGTAATACTCTAGTATACAAATCTAACAGGATAGAAGATTAATTTAAGGTCATTACCTTAGTCATGCATACATGTAAATACTAACACATGATTAATTGGGTGTAAGACAAGCCCGGAATAGGACTAACCTAGCATGAGTCATGGTGTATGTAAAGAGATGGTTAAACTAACAAGGGACATAACACTTAGAGAATTAAGGGTCCCTACGCATGATACTAGAGTATATGATCCTAACATATTAAGTCTAATATGGCATGGATGCAACCTAACAAGGTAAGCACTAACATGCACATTTAAGGAGACTAATATGAGGTTATGGTGCCCCAGGGGAGGGCAATGCACGTCTACGTGCATTGGACACCTCCCGACTGGGTTGGATTGACCCACTCACTGTAATCCGGATCGTCGCGCGACCGTTCGCCAAGATCTGCAAGACAAGGCATCCAATTTGGTGAGTATAAACACATAAAAACACTTAGAATAACTAGAAATGCCAAAGACTTGGATATGCACGCATGCGAGTATGCACGTACGCGCGCATGTCCGAGTGCCCCGACACCTACCCGAGCCCCCGGGCAGCCACACGCATGGCCCCCGCACGCGTTCGCACGCGCATGCACGCACATACGCGCCACCGCGCTTGATGGCGCACTGACCCGCGCATCTGGATGTGCTGCCCCTACGTCCAGACCCCTCGCCGCGCACCCGGACGCACACTCACGCACCCAGACGCGCAGCTCGCGCACGCACGCATGCTCGTGTGCCTGCTAGGCCGCCTGGGCCACTCCTGTGCGGGTGTCTGCGCACGCACACGCGCGGATGGACCCGCGCGCGCGCCTAGTGCTGCTAAGCCCCTCCCCTGACCTCCCCAATCACCCCCAACTTATCCCCTAACATGCATGACTCCCTACCAGCCTCCAACACTAGAAAAGACAAGAAAAAGAAGGGAAAAACTTACCAAGGGAGGGGGAGGGGGAAGGGAAAGGGAGGTTTTGGGCCCCCTCGGGTGCACCCACGACTACCTCCACCACCACCACAACCACCACAACCTCCCACCAGCCCTTCTTGGCTGAAAAACAGGGGCTAAGGGAGCAAGAGATGGAGCCAAAGAGAAGAGGAAGAGAGGAGGGACCATTAACAATCATTACTACAACACAAACACTAACCTTTGCTTTGTGAGTTCTTCTTCTCCGTCCACTTCTCACACACACACACTTGGAAATGGAAAAGAAAATCCAAAGGGGAGAGGAGGTTCACGTTGACAAGGGGGAGGGAGAGAGAGAAGGAGAGAAAAAGAGAGAGAGAGGGGGGTCTTAAATGCCCAAAAATGGGTTTTGGGAGTTTTGACTTTGGTCAACTCAACCAAGCTAAAAAACAAAACCCTTTGACTAGTCAAAAGTCACATTTCACTAGTCAAGGTCTTCTTTGACTTGGTCCAAGTCATCCTTGAACTTGGTCAAGGTCTTCTCTCTTTGACTTTCCCAAATTTGACAAAAATCCGGATACGATTCGGAACTGCATAATTTTCTAAAACGTAACCGGAATTCGATGAAATAATTATGGGTGGTATAAAACGGTACCAGGACCCATAATACGCAGTTATATTTTCAATCAAAGTATTCTAGCTCCCGTAGATGGCTAAAAGCCAAAATTTTAGCTGTTCCGATCGAAAAAAAGAAAATTTCAAAAATGGCCAGAATTGACCCAAAGCGAACCAAAAGGCTAAAAAGTGACACATATATAACATCTAGTACTCACTTACACATACCTGGAGAAAGAGAGCAAAACCGTCGAAGTTCTTTACCCCGACCCTCTTGACCTTCTTCGAGAGCTCCGCGAAGAGATGGGCGAGCATCGCAGCTCCCCAAGCATAGCGCCCCATGCCCTCCAAGTCCCGCATCAGCAACAGGGAATGAGAGGAGACCTTGTCAGAGGCCGTCGAGAAGCGGACCTGGCTGAAGAAATAAAGAAAGAACGCCCTCAACTCCCTCCGTGCCCTCTATGGACATGCGGCCGTCTCTCTCGCCTCGATCATCGCTCGCCTCCTCTCGAAGCTAGATGTAGCTTCACCCTTCTGATGCTCATTGAAGAAACCGAGGCCATACTGCCCCGAAAGCCTCCCCAAGGGGATCCGGCGTCCGCTCCGGCTCCACGAACTCCCATTCCCCAATCAACTCTTGGAACAAGCCCCTATAGTAAGCGAGGGTGGCCGCAATCACCGCTTCCCCTAAGACTGGAAGGTTGGTAATCCAATGGACGTCCTCGAGGGTCGGCATAACCGCACCAGTGGGGAGAATGAACGTACAACTCTCTGGGTCCCACCTCTTCGCCAATACCTCCACATAGAGGCGATGGACGTTTAACAGCTCAATCAGAAAGAAGGAACGGAAGCCCGCTCCGTCCATCAACCCCCTCTCCCCCTGCCCCAAGGCATCGTACCACCTCTTCATCCCGTGCCACAAAGCCCGGATACGATTTGGCTGCTACAAACGAACGAAGAAAACAGGGGTTAGTTTAAGAGTAATCGAGAGGTAAGAATCCAAAACCTAAAATTCATTTAGAAAGCATGCTTAGCAAGATAAAATTTCCATATACTGAATCAAAAACAAAAGCATGAAAATAGGAAACTTAATTCACATAAGGGTTCACCTTCCATTATTTACAAAATGCTCTTCATATGATCACACATGCTAAAACTATTAAATCCCACCGTGGTCACCACTTACTCTGTCACGCTCTAGAGCGGCCGTCTCCGAGACGTGGCAAATATATAATATCAGCAATCCATACACGAGGTCAACAAAATACTCTACTCAATCATTAAAGGTACTTAAAGCAGTTAACAAGGAAGCTGACATAATATATAAACATATGGCGGAAGCTTAAAATGACTAAGTCTGTAATTTAAAGACATATTACAGACCAGAATACATAATCTACTGTCCTGTGAGAGCCAATATACAACAAAGACATCAAACACCAGTACTGTGCTCAAGCACGAGTAGCAATACATACAACAAAAAGGGGGATGCTGATGGCCTCTCACACTCGCATATCCAAAACACGTACGCCGCTTTGCTACGGTACTGCGCCTAAGGAAGCTCCAACTTCAGGTCCGGCTCAGCAACAACTGGAGGAAAAACATATGCGAGGGGTGAGCCACACGCTCAGTGAATGGTAAGATCCATGCATCACAACTCATGTTAATCTTTCAATCAATCAAGTCTCAATAACTGAATCAACAACTTAAGTTGGTGGGTCGGGTGTCAACCCAACCTACCACACCATATTAAATATTCTGAGTGATTGGGGTTCCAACGAATAGAACAGTCACTTAAGCCATTGGGTCGGGTATCAACCCAACCCACTACACCCTCACCCTCACCCTTAGGTGACATAGGACTATTGGGGAAAATGGGTCAACTGGTCTACACCTTTCGTCATCCGGTAGCCCTCTGCCGAGTAGCCTCTACCTGGTAGCCTCCCATGACCTCTACCTCTACCGTATGGGCGCACCAACTGGCGTCATGAATAGTGTCTGGGAGCACCTCGCAGGACAACTAAACCCGGGTAGCTTCGACACGGAGGCAACGAAGGGCAGAGCACTTGACATACGCGGTTATAATCCTCATGGATCCGTCGTCGGTAGGTTACGAATTCTCATGAATTCCCACCAGGGCGCATAACTCAGATGCGGGGAAGACAGGTAATTCATAATGCCAATTCCACGGTTTGACCCCATCAGAGGTCATATACTTGCTTAATCTTATTAAGCAAGGTTCATGGCCTCTATATATAGATAAGATATATAGAGATATAATGTACAACATATAAATGATTAAACAAAGAATAAATCAATGAAGCATACAAATAATGCTATAACAAGATTATAATATTGTCTACGGCATGCTTGGGCTCATATGTATAACACACGGATGTAATACTCTAGTATACAAATCTAACAGGATAGAAGATTAATTAAGGTCATTAGCTTAGTCATGCCTTAGTCATGCCTTAGTCATGCATACATGTAAATACTAACACATGATTAATTGGGTGTAAGACATGCCCGGAATAGGACTAACCTCGCATGAGTCATGGTGTATGTAAAGACATGGTTAAACTAACAAGGGACATAACACTTAGAGAATTAAGGGTCCCTACGCATGATACTAGAGTATATGATCCTAACATATTAAGTCTAATATGGCATGGATGCAACCTAACAAGGTAATCACTAACATGCACATTTAAGGAGACTAATATGAGGTTATGGTGCCCCAGGGGAGGGCAATGCACGTCTACGTGCATCGGACACCTCCCGACTGGGTTGGATTGACCCACTCACTGTAATCCGGATCGTCGCGCGACCGTTCGCCAAGATCTGCAAGACAAGGCATCCAATTTGGTGAGTATAAACACATAAAAACACTTAGAATAACTAGAAATGCCAAAGACTTGGATATGCACGCATGCGAGTATGCACGTACGCGCGCATGTCCGAGTGCCCCGACACCTACCCGAGCCCCCGGGCAGCCACACGCATGGCCCCCGCACGCGTTCGCACGCGCATGCACGCACATACGCGCCACCGCGCTTGATGGCGCACTGACCCGCGCATCTGGATGTGCTGCCCCTACGTCCAGACCCCTCGCCGCGCACCCGGACGCGCACTCACGCACCCAGACGCGCAGCTCGCGCACGCACGCATGCTCGTGTGCCCGCCAGGCCGCCTGGGCCACTCCTGTGCGCGTGTCTGCGCACGCACACGCGCGGATGGACCCGCGCGCGCGCCTAGGCCCTCCCCTGACCTCCCCAATCACCCCCAACTTACCCCCTAACATGCATGACTCCCTACCAGCCTCCAACACTAGAAAAGACAAGAAAAAGAAGGGAAAAACTTACCAAGGGAGGGGGAGGGGGAAGGGAAAGGGAGGTTTTGGGCCCCCTCGGGTGCACCCACGACTACCTCCACCACCACCACAACCACCACAACCTCCCACCAGCCCTTCTTGGCTGAAAAACAGGGGCTAAGGGAGCAAGAGATGGAGCCAAAGAGAAGAGGAAGAGAGGAGGGACCATTAACAATCATTACTACAACACAAACACTAACCTTTGCTTTGTGAGTTCTTCTTCTCCGTCCACTTCTCACACACACACACTTGGAAATGGAAAAGAAAATCAAAAGGGGAGAGGAGGTTCACGTTGACAAGGGGGAGGGAGAGAGAGAAGGAGAGAAAAAGAGAGAGAGAGGGGGGTCTTAAATGCCCAAAAATGGGTTTTGGGAGTTTTGACTTTGGTCAACTCAACCAAGCTAAAAAACAAAACCCTTTGACTAGTCAAAAGTCGCATTTCACTAGTCAAGGTCTTCTTTGACTTGGTCCAAGTCATCCTTGGACTTGGTCAAGGTCTTCTCTCTTTGACTTTCCCAAATTTGACAAAAATCCGGATACGATTCGGAACTGCATAATTTTCTAAAACGTAACTGGAATTCGATGAAATAATTATGGGTGGTATAAAACGGTACCAGGACCCATAATACGCAGTTATATTTTCAATCAAAGTATTCTAGCTCCCGTAGATGGCTAAAAGCCAAAATTTTAGCTGTTCCGATCGAAAAAAAGAAAATTTCAAAAATGGCCAGAATTGACCCAAAGCGAACCAAAAGGCTAAAAAGTGACACATATATAACATCTAGTACTCACTTACACATACCTGGAGAAAGGGAGCAAAACCGTCGAAGTTCTTTACCCCGACCCTCTTGACCTTCTTCGAGAGCTCCGCGAAGAGATGGGCGAGCATCGCAGCTCCCCAAGCATAGCGCCCCATGCCCTCCAAGTCCCGCATCAGCAACAGGGAATGAGAGGAGACCTTGTCAGAGGCCGTCGAGAAGAGGACCCGGCCGAAGAAATAAAGAAAGAACGCCCTCAACTCCCTCCGTGCCCTCTATGGACATGCGGCCGTCTCTCTCGCCTCGATCATCGCTCGCCTCCTCTCGAAGCTAGATGTAGCTTCACCCTTCTGATGCTCATTGAAGAAACCGAGGCCATACTGCCCCGAAAGCCTCCCCAAGGGGATCCGGCGTCCGCTCCGGCTCCACGAACTCCCATTCCCCGATCAACTCTTTGAACAAGCCCCTATAGTAAGCGAGGGTGGCCGCAATCACCGCTTCCCCTAAGACTGGAAGGTTGGTAATCCAATGGACGTCCTCGAGGGTCGGCATAACCGCACCAGTGGGGAGAATGAACGTACAACTCTCTGGGTCCCACCTCTTCGCCAATACCTCCACATAGAGGCGATGGACGTTTAACAGCTCAATCAGAAAGAAGGAACGGAAGCCCGCTCCGTCCATCAACCTCCTCTCCCCCTGCCCCAAGGCATCGTACCACCTCTTCATCCCGTGCCACAAAGCCCGGATACGATTTGGCTGCTACAAACGAACGAAGAAAACAGGGGTTAGTTTAAGAGTAATCGAGAGGTAAGAATCCAAAACCTAAAATTCATTTAGAAAGCATGCTTAGCAAGATAAAATTTCCATATACTGAATCAAAAACAAAAGCATGAAAATAGGAAACTTAATTCACATAAGGGTTCACCTTCCATTATTTACAAAATGCTCTTCATATGATCACACATGCTAAAACTATTAAATCCCACCGTGGTCACCACTTACTCTGTCACGCTCTAGAGCGGCCGTCTTCGAGACGTGGCAAATATATAATATCAGCAATCCATACACGAGGTCAACAAAATACTCTACTCAATCATTAAAGGTACTTAAAGCAGTTAACAAGGAAGCTGACATAATATATAAACATATGGCGGAAGCTTAAAATGACTAAGTCTGTAATTTAAAGACATATTACAGACCAGAATACATAATCTACTGTCCTGTGAGAGCCAATATACAACAAAGACATCAAACACCAGTACTGTGCTCAAGCACGAGTAGCAATACATACAACAAAAAGGGGGATGCTGATGGCCTCTCACACTCGCATATCCAAAACACGTACGCCGCTTTGCTACGGTACTGCGCCTAAGGAAGCTCCAACTTCAGGTCCGGCTCAGCAACAACTGGAGGAAAAACATATGCGAGGGGTGAGCCACACGCTCAGTGAATGGTACGATCCATGCATCACAACTCATGTTAATCTTTCAATCAATCAAGTCTCAATAACTGAACCAACAACTTAAGTAGGTTGGTCGGGTGTCAACCCAACCTACCACACCATATTAAATATTCTGAGTGATTGGGGTTCCAACGAATAGAACAGTCACTTAAGCCATTGGGTCGGGTATTAACCCAACCCACTACACCCTCACCCTCACCCTTAGGTGACATAGGACTATTGGGGAAAATGGGTCAACTGGTCTACACCTTTCGTCATCCGGTAGCCCTCTGCCGAGTAGCCTCTACCTGGTAGCCTCCCATGACCTCTACCTCTACCGTATGGGCGCACCAACCGGCGTCATGAATAGTGTCTGGGAGCACCTCGCAGGACAACTAAACCCGGGTAGCTTCGACACGGAGGCAACGAAGGGCAGAGCACTTGACATACGCGGTTATAATCCTCATGGATCCGTCGTCGGTAGGTTACGAATTCTCATGAATTCCCACCAGGGCGCATAACTCAGATGCGGGGAAGACAGGTGATTCATAATGCCAATTCCACGGTTTGACCCCATCAGAGGTCATATACTTGCTTAATCTTATTAAGCAAGGTTCATGGCCTCTATATATAGATAAGATATATAGAGATATAATGTACAACATATAAATGATTAAACAAAGAATAAATCAATGAAGCATACAAATAATGCTATAACAAGATTATAATATTGTCTACGACATGCTTGGGCTCATATGTATAACACACGGATGTAATACTCTAGTATACAAATCTAACAGGATAGAAGATTAATTAAGGTCATTAGCTTAGTCATGCCTTAGTCATGCATACATGTAAATACTAACACATGATTAATTGGGTGTAAGACATGCCCGGAATAGGACTAACCTCGCATGAGTCATGGTGTATGTAAAGACATGGTTAAACTAACAAGGGACATAACACTTAGAGAATTAAGGGTCCCTACGCATGATACTAGAGTATATGATCCTAACATATTAAGTCTAATATGGCATGGATGCAACCTAACAAGGTAAGCACTAACATGCACATTTAAGGAGACTAATATGAGGTTATGGTGCCCCAGGGGAGGGCAATGCACGTCTACGTGCATCGGACACCTCCCGACTGGGTTGGATTGACCCACTCACTGTAATCCGGATCGTCGCGCGACCGTTCGCCAAGATCTGCAAGACAAGGCATCCAATTTGGTGAGTATAAACACATAAAAACACTTAGAATAACTAGAAATGCCAAAGACTTGGATATGCACGCATGCGAGTTGCACGTACGCGCGCATGTCCGAGTTCCCTGACACCAACCCGAGCCCCCGGGCAGCCACATGCATGGCCCCCGCACGCGTTCGCACGCGCATGCACGCACGTACACGCCACCACGCTCGATGGCACTGACCCGCGCATCTGGATGCGCTGCCCGTACGTCCAGACCCCTCGCCGCGCACCCGGACGCGCAGCTCGCGCACGCACGCATGCTCGCGCGCCCGCCAGGCCGCCTGGGCCACTCTTGTGCGCGTGTCTGCGCACGCACACGCGCGGATGGACCCGCGCGCGTGCCTAGGGCTGCTAAGCTCCTCCCCTGACCTCCCCACTCACCCCCAACTTACCCCCTAACATGCATGACTCCCTACCAGCCCCCAACACTAGAAAAGCCAAGAAAAAGAAGGGAAAAACTTACCAAGGGAGGGGGAAGGGAAAGGGAGGTTTTGGGCCCCCTCGGGTGCACCCACGACCACAACCTCCCACCAGCCCTTCTTGGCAGAAAAACAGGGGCTAAGGGAGCATGAGAGGGAGCCAAAGAGAAGAGGAAGAGAGGAGGGACCATTAACAATCATTACTACAACACAAACACTAACCTTTGCTTTGTGAGTTCTTCTTCTCCTTCCACTTCACACACACACACACTTGGAAATGGAAAAGAAAATCAAAAGGGGAGAGGAGGTTCACGTTGACAAGGGGGAGGGAGAGAGAGAAGGAGATAAAAAGAGAGAGGGGGGGGGTCTTAAATGCCCAAAAATGGGTTTTGTGAGTTTTGACTTTGGTCAATTCAACCAAGCTAAAAAACAAAACCCTTTGACTAGTCAAAAGTCACATTTCACTAGTCAAGGTCTTCTTTGACTTGGTCCAAGTCATCCTTGGACTTGGTCAAGGACTTCTCTCTTTGTTTTTCCCAAATTTGACAAAAATCCGGATACGATTTGGAACTGCATAATTTTCTAAAACGTAACCGGAATTCGATGAAATAATTATGGGTGGTATAAAACGGTACTAGGACCCATAATATGCAGTTAGATTTTCAATCAGAGTATTCTAGCTCCCGTAGATGGCTAAAAGCCAAAATTTTAGCTGTTCCGATCGAAAAAAAGAAAATTTCAAAAATGGCCAGAATTGACCCAAAGGAAACCAAATGGCTAAAAAGTGACACATATATAACATCTACTACTTACTTACACATACCTGGAGAAAGGAAGCAAAATCGTTGAAGTTCTTTACCCCGACCCTCTTGACCTTCTTCGAGAGCTCCGCGAAGAGATGGGCGAGCATCGCAGCTCCCCAAGCATAGCGCCCCATGCCTCCAAGTCCCGCATCAGCAACAGGGAATGAGAGGATACCTTGTCAGAGGCCATCGAGAAGAGGTCCCGGCCGAAGAATAAAGAAAGAACGCTCTCAACTCCCTCCGTGCCCTCTGTGGACATGCAGCCGTCTCTTTCGCCTCGATCATCGCTCGCCTCCTCTCGAAGCTAGCTGTAGCTTCACCCTTCTGATGCTCTTTAAAGAAACCGAGGCCATACTGCCCCGAAAGCCTCCCCAAGGGGATCCGGTTCAGCATCCGCTCCCGCTCCACGAACTCTCATTCGCCGATCAACTCTTGGAACAAGCCCCTATAGTAAGCGAGGGTGGCCGCAATCACCGCTTCCCCTAAGACTGGAAGGCCGGTAATCCAATGGACGTCCTCGAGGGTTGGCATAACCGCACCAGTGGGGAGAATGAACGTACAACTCTCTGGGTCCCACCTCTTCAACAATGCCTCCACATAGAGGCGATGGACGTGGAACGGCTCAATCAGAAAGAAGGAACCGAAGCCCGCTCCGTCCTTCAACCTCCTCTCCCCCTGCCCCATGGCATCGTACCACCTCTTCATCCCGTGCCACAAAGCCCGGATACGATTCGGCCACTACAAACGAACGAAGAAAACAGGGGTTAGTTTAAGAGCAATCGAGAGGTAAGAATCCAAAACCTAAAATTCATTTAGAAATCATGCTTAGCAAGATAAACTTTCCATATACTGAATAAAAAACAAAAGCATGAAAATAGGAAACTTAATTCACATAAGGGTTCACCTTCCATTATTTACAAAACGCTCATCATATGATCACACATGCTAAAACTATTAAATCCCACCGTGGTTACCACTTACTCACTTCTTTCATCACGGTTTATGATGCTTATATACTTTCCATAAACTCACCTAAGCATGTGAAAGAATACTTGGACCCATGAAATGCATGCATACACTCCCTCATGCTCTACCACGATCAAACACATCTGAAGACACACCTCAAAAACTGTATGCACACAAAAAATATATCACATGCACGCATACTGGCTATACCATTCCTCTCTTTTCTCTAAAATAGAGCAAACATGGATATGTGTATCAAAAATTGTCCCCCTTCCTATAAACAAACTCATGTTAGAATACAACATGCTTATATATCCCACCATGATAAAACCATGCAGCCATGCATGCTTACTAACACACACATGTACAAATATTACACATGAATCGCCTATTTTATACTACAAGGACATATGAACACATGTATGTAAATAAAAGGCTAAGACAAAAGCATTAGGAAAATACCACGGCCCGTGCGGACCCAGGAGCGTCCGCCTCAGCCTCGTCGGGATCGTCCATCCCGTCATCATCCCCCTCCTCCGCATCTTCTCCCTCCTCCCCAACCACGGCCTCCTCGGCCTCCACATCAGCACCAACTCCTGTGGCTCCTATGCCCGCGCCCACGGCCTCTTCGGCCTTAATCCCGATGCCCTCGACCTCCTCGGCTTCGTCCCTAACATCTCTAGTCCCCTCCATCCTCTCCGCACCAGAGACGAACTCTGCAAAGGCCTCCATAGCCCTTCTCTCCTCCTCCTCAACCCTGGCCTCCATGGCCTCCCTATCCAGCATCCCAACGATGGCATACAACGATGCCCTCACGTCCTCACTAACTCCCTCAGCCCCTACCCCCTCGCTGGCACCCTCGACCGGTCCTCGAACCTCCGGAACCACCTCTTCGACTACCACCGGTCGATCCCCACGCTTCCTCTTGCGTGTATATCCTATCATACTATTCCCAACCTCTAGGACGGCCCCCAAAGGCAAGTCCCCAACCTCACTTGCGCCGACGCCCACCAATGGCACCTCTGCCGCACCCATAACTTCCCCCACGGCCTCTACCTCCGGCCTATCGCTCTCCGATGATGAAGAGCTCGGGCTACGCTCTCCACAAGTCACCTGTGCTCGTTTCCCTCTCGAAGCAATCGCCTTCGACCTAGTCATCTTCCTCGGATTGAAAAGAAAAAGGAGAACTCAAACCTAGGGTTTCAAAATCAAGAGAGAAGGACGGATATAGGTCGAAATGGAGGAAGAAAAGGCAAAGAAATCAAGGTTTTTCAGTTTAAAATGGAGAAGAAGGAGTAATGGATGGAGAGAAACCGTTTTGAATGTATGGAGAGAGAGAGGGTCTCGAGCGGCTAGTTTCAACTAGTCGCCCCTCCCAGCTTTTCAAACTCTCACTTAAAACCCATTTCCAACTTCCTTTCAAGTCCTAAATTCCAGTTTTCTAAAAACAAACAGCCATGTATTGGCTTATTTCCAAACACTACTTGATCAAACACGACTTTCCCGAAGTTTTACCACACTTTCAGTACCATTCAGTTCAAATTTCTTCAGTTCTAGTTCTTTTCCAGAGTTCTTATCCTTCGGATCATCCAATTCACCAACTCAACTCTTTACTTGCTTTCTGTCAGCGATATCCCCTCCTTGCTGAGTTTTCCCAAGCACTGGGCTGCTCCATGCACGATAGCTAAGAACCCCGACTGCAGGTTGGACCACTCACCATTTACTTTTCCCGCCTTCCACCAGGATCATCCTTTCGGTTGAAAATTCTAAGTCAAGACCTAGCCTCTGACGGTCTAAATCAACTCTCTGAATAGTACTGTTCGTGTTGTCATAACTTATTGAAGGACGGGCTGGCCAAAATAGGGGTCTCTTTCCTTATCATCGGTCAAAGTCTTTCCTGCTTCGTGCAAAGACTCCGTCCGATGAGGGACAATTGTAGATACCCTAATTTTGACCATCCAGAAAGACAGAAATACTTCAAGTAACACCTGGAAATAACCCACATTTGGGCATCAAATAGAAAACCCAACTTCAGAAGTTCAGAAACCCTAAACCCTAACCTAAATCGGAAACCCTAAACCCTGACCTAAACCCTGGCCCATACCCTTACCTGAACCCTAAACCTGACCCAAACCCTGACCTAAACCGTAAACCCTTGGTCCAAACCCTAAAAGACCTAACCCCAACCCAAAACCCACCTAGAGAACCCCAGAACCCTAGAAATCCTAAAAACCCTAAAGTTCCTGGCTAGGGGCGGCTAACTCTAACTAGCCGCCCCATTCCAGGCGGCTAGTGCAGACCTTGAACCGCTTCCCTGGATGGGACATAAAGCAGCATCAAATGCTGATCATTGCGGCGGGTTGTGACCTTTAGCCACCCCATCTTGGCCGGACCAAAACAAGTAACCGACCTGAGCCACCGCTTGTCAGAGATGGGATGTTTGGCAGGTCATGATGGCGGCAGCTACTAGAAGTAGCCGCCCCAACCTGGGCGGCTAGTTAGGACTAGCAGCCCTTCACCTGGTCTCTGACAGAAGAACCAGAGAATTAATGAGGGGTCTAATCAAACACAGTATTAACCAAACCACTCTATTACCCCCTGGATATTCCCTTGCCTCTCTTTTACTATAAATAGAGGGGGTTCAAAACATTTCTAAGAGAATATACACAACCACCAATCTCCAATCCACAATCCTCACTTGATATCAATTGACCATTCCCTTCCACCACTAGAAATCCCTAGAGAGGGAGAAAGAGAGTCCCATTTGTGAGAGAAAAATCCATTCCCTACACAAAATCACCCTCTCATTCCATCCTCCAAAACCCGGGTTAAACCTAGCTTAGCCTCTGCCCAAAAAAAAAACCAAACCAATTTCCTACCCAAAGTTCTGTCCAAACCAACCAGGCCCTGGACGGCTAAACCCTAGTAGCCGCGCCATACCAAATGGCTCAAACCCATTAGCCGCCCCATATCCACACCCCCTTTGTCACAAGACTCCTTTAGTCAAGCCCCGGAAGCAGAATAGGATTACCTGTTTTTCACCTCTGTGTACGGTATATCTGTGTCTCAGAGCGGAGACCCCACAAACTCCCCACGTAGGCGATCAAATCCAACCCAACCTTTTCCTACTTTTCAAAAAAGCAGGTGGCGATCACACACACCCTTGAATCCTCTTGAGCCGCTGTTGGGCACCTCAACCAGGAACGATACCACCCTTCCGAGAGACGATCTGACCGAGCCCGCCAGGGCACGCATCGGATCCGAATTTCTGAAGAACCCCACACACGCGGATTTTTCCACACCGACAGTTACCAGATCCTCATTCATGTGGACCACAGTTTCAGCGGTATCAGCCACTTGATGACATGCCTCTGACTCTGTAATATTCTCATATGGCTTGCTCGTCATTCCTGCAATATTAGCAGCTATCGGCTTTATGGCAGCCGAGTTATCTTGGCAGCCAGAAGAAGCAAAATCATCAACATCGATTATGTCAGAGAAAGTGCAACTGAGGAAATTGGTTACCTGCTCGGAAGTGTCCTTGACCTGGGAAAGTGGAGGTGGATTGACAGGATCATCCTTGTTATGTCCGGCCTAAAGATCAAGGATTGGAGGACCCATGATCTGAACAACTCCGTCAGCATCGGGTGCAGGAACTCCATCTCGGCAGTCCTGATAACCTTCGCGATAACCTTGGTCGTATGCAACCAAGGTGGCTTCCTTGGATTTCTCCTCAATTGGATCCAGACGATCCTTTACTTTCTCAAGGACCCGGATTTCAAAATCCAATGCCGCCTCCATCTTCTGCTGATCGGATTCTGAAACGATACGAGCCTTTTCGGCCTGTTCTTTCTCCAATGCATGAGATAGCTTGAGGTGGTCTTCCTTAAGTCTGTCAACTATCCTGGAATTCTACTCCAAGGTAGCCTTCAAGTTATCTTTAGCCTTTTCCCGAGCAGCCCTCTCTTCTTTACAGGCACGATGAGCCCAGGAGACATCACCAGCGACTTGATCGTACAGTAGACCCATCGGCTCACATATACACCGAGCTGAACCACAATAAAGAAACATTAAGAATGAAGAATACCAAGTACATAAAAACTTTCCCCAAGATGGTTAAAATATAATACACCTGATAAGCTATGCTCTGAAGAGTTGAACCAGTCTTAGGAATGGATATGGCACTCACCAAGGTTTTATCCTTTTCCAGGATAACTGATTGGATGAACCCAACTGCAACCTCACGGTCCTTCAGACCAGAATCAGAAATTCGGACTAGGCGAGAATTAGTCCGAGGAACGGGAATGAAGGATCGGACATCTGGCTCCCTAGGAATCGTCGGCGGAGGAAGCAGCCTGACAGCTGGAACAACCTCTTTCCCTTTCCCCACAGGGACGTCTGGAGGAGATGATCTCAACTGGGGAGACGAAGAGGGAGGACTAGCTACAGCCACCTTGCTCTTCTTAGAAGGAACACTCAGGGCTGCCCTATTGGGGAAAGCTGCCTTTTCTCTGAGCTAGAGAACTGGCAAATTCTTCCAGACTGAGCGTCCACCTCAGCCTTAATCGCAGCTAGCCGGGCTAACTTCTCTCTCTCACTGGAAGGAGTGGTGGACCTTCCCGTGGAATTAGTACCTGATTTGTCCATGAACTGTGGAACGGCAGGGGGCTCTATTATCTTAGACCCCTTCTCCTTCTCAGCAGTCGATGGAGTCATTCCCACTACGGAGCTGGAGACCACCATATCCCCAAGCCTGGCGTCAACTGAAAGTGCCCCAGGCCTGGCCAGATTACACTCTTGTCTGAGCTGGGGGTCACCTTCCCCACAGTGTGTGGAGGCCACGCATGTGGCTGCCCGGGGGCTCAGGTAGGTGTTGGGGCACTCAGACATGCGCGCGCACGTGCGTAGTCGCATGCGTGCGAGCCTGTATGTGTGCATATCCAAGTCTTTGACATTTCTAGTTATTTTTAAGTATTTTTATGTGTTTATACTCACCAAATTGGTTGCCTTGTCTTGCAGATCTTGGCGAGTGGTCGCTCGACGACCTGGGTTGCGGTGAATGGGTCAATCCAACCTAGTTGGGAGGTGTGTAATACACGTAGATGTGCATTGCCCTCCCCTGGGGTACCATTACCGCATATTAACCTTAAGTGTGCATGTTATTGCTTACCTTGTTAGATCGCATCCATGCCATACTAGACTTAATATGTTAGGATCATATACCCTAGTACCATGTGTAGGGACCCATACTTGTCTAGTATTGTGTCCCATGCTAATTTAACCATGTATTAGTGCTTACATGTATGCATGAGTATAAGGCATGACTAAGGTAATGACCTTAAATAATTTTCTATCATGTTAGACTTGTATACTAGAGTATTACATCCATGTATTATACATATGAGCCCAAGCATGCCTTAGACAATATTATAATCTTGTTATAGCATTAGGTTGCCCTTTGATGGATTTTTGAGTGGCGTACGTGATGTCAAACTCGTTTAACTGTACTTGCCCACGGGCTAAGCGTCCGATTAATACGGGTTTCTCGAATAGGAACCTTACTCAAAGTATTTGACTTTGTGGGCAAGAAAGTAATGTCGCAACTTTTGGGAAGCCCATACTAATGCTAGACAAGTTTTTTCTATAGGAGGGTAGGCTTTTTCGTATTCAATCAGGGTTTTACTCAGGTAGTAAATGGCCTTTTCCTTTCTTCCCATGTCGTCGTGTTGTGCAAGCACTGCACCAATGGCTTTCTTAGTTGTAGCTATATAGAGGAGCAGGGGTCGTCCGGGCACTGGGGCCGAAAGGACTGGGGGATTAAGAAGGTACTGTTTTAAATTATCAAAGGCCTTTTGGCATTCACTATCCCAATTAAACCTGACTCCCCCTTTTAACGGTTTGTAGGGGTTTGGGTTTGGGTTTGGGTTAGGTTAGGGCTAGGGTTTCCGGTTAGGGCTAGGGCTAGGGTTTCTGGTTTCCTGAACTTTAGTTCTCTATTTAGATGTCCAAATGTGGGATATTTCCGGGTGTTACTTTAAGTATTTCTATCTCTCTGGACGGTCAAAATTGGGGTATCTACAATTGTCCCTCATCGGACGGAGTCTTTGTGCGAAGCAGGAAAGACTTCGACCGATGATAAGGAAAGAGACCCCTATTTTGGCCGGCCCAACCTTCAAGAAGTTATGCCGACACGAACAGTACTATTCGGGGAGTTGATTTAGACTGTCAGAGGCTAGGTCTTCACTTAGAATTTTTAGCCGAAAGGATGATGCAGCTGGAAGGCGGGGAAAAGTAAATGGTGAGTGATCCAACCCGCGGTCGGGGTTCTTAGCTATCATGTGTGGAGCAGCCCAGCGTCAGTTTCCTCGTGCCTACCGTTCCCGTGCTTTGGAAAACTCAGCAAGGAGGGGATATCGCCGACAAAAAGCAGGTAAAGTTTGATTTGGTCTGAAAATATGTCTTTGAATTACAGACTTAGTTGTATTAAGTTTCCGCCATATGTTTATATATTATGTCAGCTTCCTTTTTAACTGCTTTAAGTACCTTTGATGTTGAGTAGTCCTTTATTGACCTCATGTATGGATTGCTAATATTATATATTTGCCACGTCTCGGGGACGGCCGCTCTGGGGCATGACAGAAGTTCAGAAACTCCATTATCAACATTAATAATGGAAAGATGATCTTGCCACCCTCCACCTGGCCGGAGTATATCCAGAATGAAGCAGGATCTTGAGGGGGAGGCATCTCTCTCGTATACTCCTCCACGATTACATTGTCTGGAGTTCGCACCATCGGAGCAGAGTGCAAAACGAAAGGACAAGGGGCACTGAAAGTATGCTCTGAAGAGTGTAGCAGTTCACAAAAGGTTAAGAAGAATCGCGGGAACAATGCACATATATAGGGAAGTGTTAGGCTTGTATCATTTAGAGTCTTATTTTTCGATTGGGGTTGCTAAAATTTTAGTTTTTAGCTATCTGCTAGAGTTTGTCGACTCTGATTGAAAATATAACTGCATATTATGGGTCGTGGTACCGTTTAGTACTGCACATAAAATTTTCATTGAATTTTGATAACTTTTTTGGAATTATGCAATTTTAATTGGTATTCGGATTTGATTTTGTTAAAACCAAAGATGGGGAGGTTTAAATCTGATATTATTATGAGATGTTCAGTTTTGAGCTAGCTTTCATACAAAAGTAGAATTGGATCAACTGGATTCGTGTATCAAAAGTTATGGGTATTTTTCCGATTATACCCTGGGGATGTGAAATCCTGGCAGCAGCCCTGTTCGATGTTAAGCCTAGATTTCAGAACAGCTAGATAGGTTATTTGATCTGGGTATAAACATGACAGTTGTAGATAATCTTCTTGAATTTCCAATGGCGTTGGAATTGGGCAATACAGAGCCATATTGAGGAAGTTATGGCCGTTCTAGTGAAGGTTGTCCAGAGTTTTTAGTACAAGGACGACTCGGTCATTCCGCCCCCACTTTTTGCCTATTTATGTGCCCCAAATACCTATTCCCTCACCGTCCAACCACATTTTTTTTCCTCCTCGTGTGTTTGGTAGACGAGAAGGAGAAGGAAGCTTGGAAGTGGATTGTGTGGAAGGGAAGGCATGTATGGTGAGTAGTGCGTTGTAGTGTTGTTGTTGTTTATTCTTTCTCTCTTCCCCCATCCTTTGCTCTCTTCCTTCCCTTCTCTAATCAGCCCCCCATGTGTTTGATAAAATTTCTATGTGAAGGTGTGCTTGGAAGAGGTGCATGTAAGGGGAGATCAAGAAGGGTGAGTGTGTGCATGTGGGTGTGTATTATTGATGCTATCTTCTCCTCCTCCTCCTCTAACTCCCCCATGAGTTTCCCCTAGTTTCTCCATCCTCCTGGTCAGCCATGAAGAGGAGAGGCAAAGAAGAGGTGGTGGTAGCGGAGGTGGCAGTTGAGGTGGTCATGGGTGCGCTTGCGAGCCCTTACATCTCCCCTATTCCTTCCCCAACTCTTATGGTGAGTTCTCCCTCCTCTTTTTCTGGTTTTTAAGCTTATGTGGATGTGTTTGGGGTTGTGCATGCCATGTGGTTAGGTTTGGGTGCATGTGGGGCTTGGGGGAGGGCTTGGAGGCTGAGCGCGTGGGTATGCGCGCGGGAGCACGCGCGCAGGTGCTATCGCGCAGGTACGCGCACGTGCGCACGTGCGTACGCGCGGGAGGGGCGCGTGGGTGCGCGCGGTGCACGCGGGTCTGCGCCCGTGTGTGCGTTGTGGGGGGGGGGGCTGCTCGGGGCCCGGTTTGGGTGTGCTGAGGGTCAGCACGCTGGGGTGCGGGTCCGGGGGGCTTGGGCACGCGTGCGTGCATCCATGCTTGCGTGCATGCGGCTCGTATGTGTGCATGTCTTTGTCCTAGTATTTCTTGTATATTCTAAGTATTTTTATGTGGAAATACTCACCCCTATTGGTACCCTTACATTGCAGACCTCATCGGATGGGATGCGCGTCGATCCGGGTATCGGTGAGTGGTTCGATTCCAACCCTTTAGGGAGCGCTCGATGCACGCAATCATGCTTCGCGCTTCCATGGGTCTTCTTAACACCCCAAATATGTTAGATATCATACATGCTAGGTTGTATGACTCGTATAATGGGTAGAACCCCTATTTCTATCATATACTTGCATATGAATTGTATTCATGTTTGAATAACTGTGCTTTCATGCGCCCCTCGTGTTTGGGCATGTATTTTCGATTGAGTAATAAGAATGATTGTGTTGCATGCGCCCCTCTTGATTGGGTTTGCTTTGTATATTTGTATGTATGTATAGAATATGGCATGCCTTAGGTAGTTCTTATTTATATACTACCCCTATGTTAGTAAGCATGTGTAAGTGCCAAGTAGCTGCTTAATATTCCTGGTAATAAGACTGGAGGATGTGATATAGTTGTTGCACCCATCTTGTTGGGGTAAAGCTATGACCAGTTTCCAGAGAGGATGAGACTTTCTCTCTCTCTCGCCCTCCCTCTTTGTGTAAACTAAGTAAGTAGATGCGGTTCCTACTCGACCTAGGTTCGTTTGGGAATTTTGACAATCACAGGTTGGTGCGAGAGATCGCTCTTAACCCTCCCATTTGAGTTGGTGATATCCAACGCCTGCTTGAGTAATACTTGTGTGATTGAATGTTTATTATGCCCTTGTATGTATGTTTAAGTAAGATATTCCTTGTATAGTTAATTACATGTTGTATATGCTTATATTAAGCCATGAGCCTTGTCTAATGAGATTCGACAAGTGTATCACCTCTTATGGGGTCAAACCGTGGTATTGACTCTTAGAATAAAATATCTTCCCCGCATCTGAGTTATGCACCCTGAAGGGAATTCATGAGAATTCATTACGCTTAATCGGTGGCTGATAACCGATGACGTTGGATCCAAGAGGATTGTATCCACGAGTTTAGATTGTTTTCTCCCCTTCATTGGATCTGTGTAGGAACTACCCGGCGTTGGAAACGCTGACCTGACTGAGGGATCCCATCCGTAGGTACTACCAATGCATGCGGGGACGTACTGATCATGGGAGTATAATAGGTAGAGGCTATTCGGGTAAAGGGCTACCGGTGGACCAAGGGTGTAGAGTAGTCTGATCTCTCCCATTAGTCCTATGTCACCCAGTCAGGGTGTTGGTGAGGGTGTGGTGGGCCCGAGTAGATACTCGACCCACCAGCTTGAGTAGTTAATTTATCCATATGGTTTGCATTGCGAATATGTAGTAGTTCCTCCCAATATCGTCGTATACCGAAGCCCGACGTTGAAGCTGTCCTAAAAGAGGACTCCCACTCGTAAGTACTCCCGATGTGTTTGGCAGATGTATTGATCATGGGAGTGTACCAGGTAGAGGCTACATGATAGTGGGCTACCGGATGATATTGCTAGCGTGAAATCGTTCTCCCCTTCATCGGATCCGCATTGAAGCCACCCGGCGTTGAGGCTGTCCTGATAAAGGGCTCCCACTCGTAGGTACTACCGATGCGCTCAGCAGATGTACTGATCATGGGAGTATACCAGGTAGAGACTACCCGGGAGAGGGCAACCGGACGATGAAAGGTCTGGAGCAAGAGTAGTGTTGTGTGGACAGATGGTATGGTCTCTCCCCAAGAGTCCCAAGAGTCTCCCTCCGGGAGTGAGGGTGAGGGTGAGGTTGGTCGCGCCACCGCGTGACCTTGTTACCCATCGGGTTTCTACCCATGCTTTTCCTTGATAGGAATTTGCCTTAGTGTTGAATTGTTGTGTTGGTGTTTGGTTTCTGGCCACTCACTGAGCTTGTAGCTCACCCCTCGCGTACTGTTTCTTTTTACAAGGGCGATGTTGGGCATGGAGCTGGAGTTTCCCTGTGGCATGGTCTTGCGTGCGTGGAGCGTTCCGTCCGGTGTTTGGCGAGTGCGAGGCTGTCAGCAGCCCTAGAGTCATTGATGTATTGTAAATCATGCGTGTTGCACATGTTGTATTTTATTTGGACTAGACTTGGCTCTCACAGGACATTGATTGTGTATTCGAGTCTGTAATAATGTTTTTGAGTTACAGACTTAGTGATATTTTTATGCTTTCGCATTTCAGTTAAATTATCAGTTGTCATTGCTTCATTAGCCTTGTGTATTATTTATTGGAGTCATTGTTGACCTCTTGTATGATAGCTGATACTTATATTATTGCCACGTCTCGGGGACAGCCGCCCTAGGGCGTGACAAAAGTTGGTATCAGAGCCTAAACCTATCAGAGCCTAAGTTGAGTCATATAGATGAGTCGTAGGATTGTTATCCGAGTACTCTGGTTTTAGAAGTTTTCTTAGGTTGTTGACATGCCTCCTCGAAAGAGAGAGATCACTAACTTGAGCGTCGGAGGGGCGTTAGCCGGCACTACACTGGTGTGAGTTGTAGGTACCCGGAGGAAGGAGAGGATGACGAGGAACGGAAGCTCTAGACGGATCATCGTGAAGAAGAATCCAAGCCCATACCATCTCGAGTGCACTACCAAAGCCTGGATCAGAGGACATCCGGCTCAAGAGGGGACAACCAGAAATTACACCCCCTCATGTAGAAAAAGTCAATGATGACTTGATTTGGTGTTATATACCAACATTGATTGTATTTAAATTGTAGTCAATTCAATATATCTAAGAAGACCAGGGCAGTGTGTAAATGGATAAATATTGACTTGGCTTGTTATAGTTGGTCTGGTATGGGCCATTGGGCTGAGTTTGTTTAGGTCTAGGTCAGATGGGTCATCGTCATGTCGGGACAGATCAAATAGGATCCTCGACCCGGCCCGCTTAGGGTAGCCAGAAAATTGGGCACCCACTATAATCCTTTTTGGCTTCTTCAAAATCTTGACAAAATTTCCACACCCACCCCTTTTGGAAAATCACAATTTCCACCCCCAAATCACACCCTTTACTGCTTTACGTCGCACCCACCTGCGCCTTTATACCTTTACATCACACCACCTTTACTACTTCAAGTCGCACCCAGCTACGCATCCTTTAATGCTTTAAGTTGCACCACCTTTACTGCTTTAAGCCGTACCCAGTTGTGCATCCTTAACTGCTTTACATCACACCACCTTTACTGCTTTAGGTCGCACACAGCTGCACACTCACTTTACTGCTTTGAATCACACCCTTTATTGCTTTAAGCCACACACAGCTGCCCAAACACTTTACTGCCTTATTTTTATTGCTATTCACTCCCCAAGTAACTTTATTCCACATCCGCACCCAATGGAAAAATGTAACATGATGACATCCTAGAGGAGGAAGCACGCCAGGGAGACCATACAAGACAAATCCTTGGCCTATCTTATAGGAAAGGATGGCCACTCTAGGGTACCAGTCAGTAGAGGACATGCTAAATACCCTGGATGACCTTCACCAACCGAAGCCCTTGAAATAGGAAACCCCTGTTAAGACACCCAAGGCTTATCTCACCCCCATTTTCTCCCCCTACCTTTTCATTTACCCCACCTTTTGTCATGCCCCAGGGCAACCGTCCCAGAGACGTGGCAGTATATATAATATCAGTAGTCAGTCAATACAAGAGATCAACAATGACACCAATATATAACATACAAGGTTGGCAAAGCAATGATAACTGATAGCTCAACAAAATGTGGAAGCGTAAAATACTAATAAATCTGTAAACAAAAATATTATTACAGACTCGAATACACAATCACTATCCTATGAGAGTCAAGTCTAATTAAAATAAAATACAAATAGTAAAACACGCACGATTAACAATACATAATGACACTAGGACAGCTGACAGCCTCTCGGTCGCCAACTACCAGACTGGACACTCCACGCACGCAGGACCACGCTACAAAAAAGCTCCAGCTGTACGCCCAACATCGCTCCTCTGGGAGAAACAATATGTGAGGGGTGAACTACAAGCTAAGTGAGTTGCAAGAAGTCAAACACAAATACAACAATTTAGTGTTAAGGCAATTTCCTTTCAAGGAGAACATGGATGGAAATCCAATGGATAACAAGGTCACGCGACGGCGTGACCATACCTCATCATCGCCCTCGCCCTCGGCCCCGAAGGGAAAACTCTGGGGATACTCGGGGAGGAACAATTAACCATAACATATGGTATTTTTGGTGAAGAGGATAGCTTCCCCTCACAGTTAAATTTGTGATTTCGGGATCTGGAACTCCAAAAGGATTCGGATAATAGATTCTTGGTGGTAGGTGTGTGCAGAAAATGGGTTTTTTGGTGGGGAAGGGAGAGACTGTGACTGGCTAATGATGTGATCCTCCAATCAGTATCTCATTCATCATTTTTTTCCTCTACCAAGAGTGTTGGCACCGACCTCTTTTATAGGCTGCCTATGTACCCCAGAGGGATCAAGTCTCACATAGTTCACTTGGTTACTTTGTAACCGTTTTGTCACTAAGAGATAGTGGGCTATTTTTAAGGGAAACGTCTCCCATAATTACTGTCCACGCCATCCTTCATTACCCACGTCATTGAGTATAATGGACATTCAGTTCCTACATGGCTGTTACAGACGTTTGAGGTCTTCTGACCATTTCTGCATCTACTCGGTTATTCCTGATATATTTGTTCGTGCGCTTATGCCTCCGCATACTTTCCTGTAGAGTAAGGTCGTCCGACCAGACCTGTCGTCTGGTCGTGCCTTAGACTACTCGTGCCTGAATAATAAGGTCGACCAACCAGACATGTCGTCTGGTCGTGTCTTAGATTACTCATACATGAGTAATAAGGTCGCCCGACCAGACCTGTCGTCTGGTCGTGCATTAGATTACTCGTACCTGAGTAATAAAGTCGCCCGACCAGACCTGTCATCTGGTCATGCCTTAGATTACTCGAGGTGCCATCCTTTCTCTAGATAACTGACTGTCCGGCTAGATCCTTAAGTCTAATCGTGTCAGCCCTGCAGATGACGTCGCATTTCGTGGGTCGGGTCTGATGGACATCACTCCAGCTGGCCTACACATCCCCTGTACATGACACGTGTCTTAGTGCAGATTTTTACCTCCACAACCGGATAACACGATACAATGAGTCCATCCGGTATGAGGTAGAGATACACTACAATACCTAAAGGGTTAGGCATAATATACCCATAGTAGAATCGACATGTTTAAGGGTCACGTGACTATGTGGCTTCAACTCATCCTCACCCTAGCCCCTCAAGGGGTGCCCTAGGGACTATTAGGAGAAATCTTTCTTGTCTACACCCTTCATTTTTTCGGTAGTCCACCCCAGGTAGCCTCTACCTTATTAGTGCATCTACCATATGGGTAACGCAATACTCATCGGTAGCACCTTCTAGTGGCGACACCACACAGGCCTGCTTCAACGCCAGATAGCTTCAACTCAGAGCTAATGCAAGGGAGAACAATTCCACGCTCTCAATATCACCCAGTTGCCCTCTCCTGCATAGCCTCTACGTGTCGGCCTAAAACGATCGGTACATCCACCAGATGGGCATCGCAATACACATCAGTAGCACCTTCAAGTAGGGGCACCATACTAGGAAGCTTCTACGCCGAGTAGCTTCGACGCATGAGGATATTGGGAAGAAGCACTCCTTGCTCGCAATGCGAACCATATAAATCAATTACTCTCAGTAATCACATAATAATGCTATCGAAAGCGCTTGAATTCCCACACAAATGCGTCGCTCGGACGCAAGGAGTTACCTTTGTTCATGCACAGAAATAAGCCAAAGGTATGACCCAACAGGCGGTTCATGCACTTGCCAAACACAGGTAGGCCTTGCTTAATACCATAACCACCGGTTAGAAACACTGATACAACAAGGAATTCTTTTCAATTCTATATGAGTGCATCACACGGATGTAAGGTGGTGATTACATCGCTTGCACTCTAATTAATAAAGTACAACTCATACCCACGCCTAGCACAGGTAAGCCCAATTAGTCTAACATACCCATAATTATAATAGGAGAATTCTATCGCAGTTATGTAAATAAACCACATGCACGATAATATAATAATTAAATATAGGGGTTCTTCCTCAAATGAAGATACAAAATAAACAACATATCATGCAACATACATATAAGATATGACCTAACTAAACATGCATATGAGGCCATTAATAAGGCAAGCATACAAGGTACAACTAAACATGCGTTGGATACCACCAACTTAAAAGGGAAGGGTTAACCACGATCTCGCGCATTAATAGGTGCATGCCAATATTCCCAAGCGAACCTGAGTCAAGTAGGGACTACATCTACTTACTCAGTTCGTGAAAGGAGAGAGGGCGAGAGAGAGGTAAAGCCTTATCATCTCAAGAAGCTGGTCATAGCTTTGCCCCCAACAACTTGGGCGCAACAACTACACCACGCGCTCAAGTCTATGGTAAGGGAATGTTAGGCATTAACCCAATTATTAACCCAAGCTTAGTCATGCAAGATATTACTAATATAAGGGGTAGTATTACAAGACTACCTAAGGCATGCCATATTCTATATACCCATACACATCACATAAATCATGCCCATACAAGGGGCACATGCAAACACAATCATTCATAAATGAATACAATACATGCTATATAAGCCAAGCATACAAGATATCTAGCATATTATGGGTAAAGTGTGACCAAATTACTTATTTAAACAAGTAAGTATAGCCAAGGTGCCCCATGGATGCACAATGCACGGTTACATGCATTCTGCACTTCCCAAAGGGTAGGATTGAGCCACTTACCGATACCTGGATCCAATCAATGAGATCCGTAAAGCAAGGGTATAAAAAAGGGTGAGTATAACTACACAACAACCTCAACAAATTGATTAAACAGGCCTAAACTCACATGCATGCATATGAGCTCGCACGCATGCCAACACACATGGACACACATATTCCCGAGCCCCCCACACACAACCCGATGCATGCTGACTCTCAACTCGTCCATTTGGCTATGGGCAGACCCGCCCCACATACCACATTCCCCCGATGCTCAGACCACAAGCAGACAGCGTGCACCCGCCTACAAACATGCACACTCACCAATGTGTGTAGACCGGTGCGCATGACCACGCACGCACATGCGCGTGCAGACTCACGCGCCCCACTCCCCTCCTCAGCCCTTCACACACACCCAAATCCAAACACACCACACACATGCATGCCCTCTACAACATCTTAACAAATATAAAAGAAGAAGATTACCAAGAAAGGGGGAGGAGAAGGGAAGGTGTGGGGGCTCACAATCACACCACCACCCCTTCACCACCATCTCCTTCACTTCTTCACTGCACATCTTCTTCTTTGCTGTAACACAAAGAGAGGGGGGCAAGAGAGAGGGCATGAGATCTAGAAGAGAAAGAGGGAGAACAACCTCATACATAGACAAACTCATATTTCCCACCTTTTCTTTTCACTACCAAGCCTTGTTTGTGCCTTTGGCATTTCGAGCCATTTTGGTTAAACTAGTGTCATTTGAGCCTTTTTTTCGATCGGAGTCGCTAAGATTTTGTTTTTAGCTATCTGCGCAGGTTTGAGTACTCTGATTGAAATTTTAACTGTATATTATGGGTCCTGATACTATTTTGTACTACCCATAAAATTTTATCGAATTCCAGTATCGTTTTGGAAAAATATACAGTTTCGAATCGCATCCGGGTTTGGTCGTTATTGGTTTGGGAGGTGGGATTTCAATGTACACGTCTAAGTGGGGGACTTTTGGACTTAGTCAAGAGAGAGAGAATTGTTGTGTTGTGTGGGGTTGACTAGGTCAACCCCCACCTAACACCTTTTTGTACATTAAGTGTTCCCTCTCTTCCTTTTGCTCTCTCTCGTATGAGCTCCTCTTCTTCCATTCTTTTCTTCTCCATTTTGTGCATTTGAAAAGAAGAAGAAGGTGAAGAAGAAGGAGTGGTTGGAAGAGGAAGTGCAAGAAGAAGAATATTAAGTAGAGAAGATGATTAAGGTTTGTGAGTGCATATGTTGTATTGATGTTATCTCTTCCTCCTCCTCCTCTAGCTCCCCCTCCCTGATTTTCTCCTCCCCTTTGGTCCAGCCATCAAGAAGTGAAGCAAAGGAGAAGTGGTGGTAGTGGTGGTGGTGGTTGAGGTGGTTGTAGGTGCGATCAAGAGCCCCCACATCTCCACCTTCCCTCCCCCTCTTTTGGTAAGCCTTTCCCTCTTCTTTTTCTGATTTTATAGCATGTTTGGGAGTTGTTGAGGCTGTGAATGCCTTGTGTTTGGGTTTGGGTGTGAGAGGGGGCACGCGCGGGCGTACACGCCGGTCTGCTCGTGCAAGCGAGTGCGCCCATGGGGTGCATGCTGGTATGCGCACTGGTCAGCGTATAGGCGCGCGGTGTAGACGCGCGTGTCGGGGCAGGCGCACGATGGCGAGCGAGAGCACAAAGGTGCACGTGTCGGGGCTACACACGCGCATGTGGGGCTGCACGCGAGGTTGTCTGGGGCTGCTCAGGTGTATTTTGGGGCATGTTGAGGATCAGCATTCCTCGGGTTGTGTGCAGGGGACTTGGGCATTCTTGCATGCATGTGAGCTCGTATGCGTACTTGTCTAAGCCCTTAGCCTGTTTTGTCATTTTATTGGCATTGTAATGTAGTAATACTCACCCCTTTTGATACCCTTGCTTCGCAGATCTCGTCTGTACGATCTGAGTATCGGTGAATGTTTGATCCAACCCTTTGGGAAGCGCTCGATGCACGTAACAGCGCATCGCGCATCCATGGGACATTTTGGGACCCATATTATGTTAGATATTGCATGCTAGGCCTGTATAGCTCGTATTTTGTGGAGAACCCCCTATTCTACCATGTGCTTGCCTATGTATTATGTTCATGTGTGAATGATCATGTTTGCATGTGCCCTGCTTGTATGGGCATGTACCTCTTTGTATTTATATGGATGTATAGAATATGGCATGCCTTAGGTAGTCTTTTTTGTAATACTACACTCCTAAGTTAGTAATATCTAGCATGATTAAGCCTGGATTAATAACCAGGTGCATACCTAATATTCCCTGGTCATAAGACTTGAGGGCGTGGTATAGTTGTTGCGCCCATCTTGTTGGGCCAAAACTATGACCAGCTCCCTGAGATGATGAGGCCTTCTCTCTCTCGCACCCTCCCTCTTTGCATGAACTGAGTAAGTAGATGTGGTTCCTACTTGACTCAGGTTTGCTCAGGATTATTGGCATGCGCCTGTTGGTGCGCGAGATCGCGCTTAACCCTTCCTTTTAAGTTGGTGATATTCAACGCATGTTAAGTTATACTTTGTATGCTTGTATGATTAACGTGCCCTCATATGCATGTGTATTTAGGCCATGTCTTGTATGTATGTTGCATGATGTGTTTTTTATGCCATATATTCATGGTAGGGAGAACTGCTATAGTTAATCATATGTTATTGTGCATGTGGATCATGTTCCTTCGGTGATAGAATTCTCCTATAATAATTATGCGGGCCTATCTATAATAGGCGTGGGTATGACCCGCAGTCAGGTTGTACCTTATTCGTTAGAGAATGAGCGATGTAATCGCCACCCTGCATCCGTGAGATGCACTTGAATGGAATTTAGGAGAATTTATTGTTGTATCAGTTTTGTAAAACTAGTGTTATGGCGTTAAGCTAGGCGTACCCGTACTAGGCGCGTGTATAAACCACCTGTTGGGTTATGCCTTTGGCTTATTTCTGTGTGAGAGTAGTGGTAACTCCTCGTGTCCAAGAGACGCATCTATGTGGGAGTTCAAACGTACTCGAAATCATCGGTATGTGATTATCGAGAGTAGTTGATATAGGTGGTTGACATTGTGAGCATGGAATCATTCTCCCTTTCATCGGATCCGCATTGAAGTTGCCCGGCGTTGTAGCTGTCCTGTGAGGGCCCCACTCATAGGTACTACCGATGCGTGTTGACATACCCTTTTGACAGATGTACTGTTCGTGGAAGGCTACCAGGTAGAGGCTACCGGATGACAAAGGGTGTAGAGCCGTTGGTTTTCCCCCTATAGACCCGTGTCACCCTTGGGGGTTTGGGTGAGGGTAAGGGTGAGTTGAAGTCACGTAGTCACGTGACCCTTATGCCTATCAAGTATACTCCGGGTATGTTATGCCTAATGCTTTGAGGTAGCGGAGAAACTAGTTGTATTGTGTTACCCAGTAACACTAGGTGTTATGGTTACCCTTTGTTTTCTCCCCGAGTGTCCCAAGAGTTTCCCTTCGGGGGCGGGGGCGAGGGCAGGGACGGGGGCAGGAGTGAGGTGAAGTCACGTCACTAGGTGACCCATTCGTTTGTTCGTCCGTTCCCATAGTTTTTGGGTTCGGATTTGTATCGATGTTGAGAGATATCAGTGGGTAGTTATCTCGATGTAGATAATCTGATAGTGCTGTGTGGACCAGTAATCCCGCGTCTCTTTAACAAATGGTATGGTCTCTCCCTAAGAGTCCCAAGAGTCTCCCTCCGAGAGTGAGGGTGAGGGTGAGATTAGTCACACCGCCACATGACCTAGTTATCTGTTCGGTTATCATTCATGTTTTCCCTGAAAGGAAATTGCTTTAACAATAAATTGTTGTGTTGGTGCTTGGCCTCTTGCCACTCACTGAACTTATAGCTCACCCTTCGCGTATTGTTTCTTCTACAAGATTGTACATTTGAAGTAAAATATACAATCAAGTCCCTTGAGGAAGGGCCCTTGTGGTTACCAATGTATCTCCACTCACAAGAAAAGTCATTTAAAAAATTAAAATGCTCCCTTATGCCACTCACACTTATGCATAAGCTTGTATTTCCATTTTTAAACACTTAGGCATTAAATCTCTTCAAATATCACGATTAACTCTCCATACCAAAATCAAAGAGATTGCCCCTATTACTTTTATTTCACACCCTTCCACATACATATTTTGAGAAGAAAATTGCCCCACTCTCACACACACCTGAAGATTTGTCCACTCTAACATGGCCTTACACTTGGAGTCAGCTGAACTCTCTCCTTTTTATATCGGGCATGGACTTTTGCACCTTTTCACTCTCGCTTTATTCTCAATCACCTTAGATGGGTTGTAGCCCTTGACAATTCGAGAAAGTGGGGATCAAAAGTCAGTGCAGGGGCGCAATCTGAACCGATATGACACTTATTTCATCGAAGGAATGTTCTTACACGTTTTGAGGATAAACCAAGCACCCTAAAGGCTTACAGGACTTGCAACAAGGTACCAGAATCCAAAAGTCTGTCAAAGGCCAGGGGCGGCTAACCAAGTCTAGCCACCTGGCCTCCGACGGCTTAGTTCAACTACCTGGCAGGTTTCGAAGAACAAGATGAAAAGACAATGGGCGGTTTACCTTCTACAAGCCAACTGGTCCCTGATGGCAAAAAACAACATGCCATCGCCCTTTCAGGTTTAATTCACTGTCTTTGGGTGGCTTATTCTATCTAGCCGCCTGCCACTGGATAGCCAATATTCACTAGCCATCCCTCACCTGCTGCCTAACCTGCACCTGTCAGTCCAATATTAATCAATTCTTCAAATCTTCAAGACCTACTAGGAATATCCTTTTCCAAAAATCTATAAATGCATATTCCATGCACATATACATTCCAAAACTTGTATAAATATGAATAAAAAATAATCAAAACCAAAACCATATACCAATCTCTACACATTCGTCCACTCACACACCAAATCCATATGAACCATTCCATGTATACACCCACCAATTAAAAATCAATAAACAAACATTCAAATCAAACTATAAACAACCATATCTGTCTATAAACCAAAAGAAAAGCATAATCTATTCATAAACAAAAAGATAAATCAAGATTAAACCTGAAACACTAAACTAAAACAAAACTAAACCAAAGGAAGATAGAAAGAAGAGACCTGCAATCCAAGTCTCGAACATCTTGAGGGCTACACACTGGAGATCACCTAAGCCAAAAGAAAAGAAGAAAACATAAGACCAAGAAAGAGTATACCTCGGCATATCATCATCCATGGGAGGGAGGATGGGTCAAAGGAGGTGCATCCTGGCCTGGCTGAGAAGGTGGCGGTGGTTGGTGAGAAGACTAGACCTTTGGAGCATCCTGAACGGCGGGGGGTCTCTCGAACCTAAAAGGCGGCCCTCGTGTGCCTCCCACGGCCCTGAATCACCGAAGGACGAGAAGCCCGACTGAAGGTGACCCCGGTAGCATAGGAAGCAGAGATGGAACGCTCCTTCTCAAGAGGGAGAAGGTCGAGATCCACGACGGTCATGGCTCCTTCGCCAACAATCTTCTCTCTCATACTAGCCTCCCAGAGGTGGACCTAGAATCTCTTTGTCCCTCCTCTCCAACCTCTGGCAAAGGCGCACCTCTACCCCTCTCGACCGATCCTCGACTTCCCTTAGCCTCTCTTCGAGCTCCCTCGATTTCCCCTCTGTAGCCCGGAGCCTCTCCTCACCCACTCGACGTGCCTCCCGGTCCCTATCCCTGGCTGCCTAAAGAGAATGGACCAGATCACCCACCAGTCCACTAAAAACGCCCACCGAAGCGTCCAACTCCAATGCTATCACCTGGGGAGTATCTCGCTCATGGTGCAGAGTGGCAGACTCCTCCTCCCTCGACACCAACTCGGACCTTAGCCTGCCCATCTCCTCCTCCGCCCTAGCGTCCATCTCCCTCGCCTGGTCGAGCTCCATCCGTGTGGCCGTCAACCCGCTCCGTCCACCAGGTCCCTCTCTTCCTGCCTCAAGGTAGAATAATACCTATTCGTCCCATGCCCGCACACGATTTGATCGCTAAAAAGACAAGAAGAGAGGTTAGCTGGAGTAACAACATTCAAAGGTTAAGGGACCCTGTATTATTCCATTCAAAACATGCTTAGCCAATTTTCCACATAAAATCAAATATAAAGAATATGAAGTTCCAAAACTTAGAAATATATATGTATAGAGAGAAATCTAACCTCTTTCATTACCCACCACATTCTTATGCTCGCACATAAATCCCACCGTGATCAAAATCATTCTAAAGCATGCTTTTTAAGATAAACACACACTCAAGCCCATCACAATCACATGTTTACTCCCTTTTTCATCCCACCATAGTTATTCCTTTACTATCCCGTCATCAAATACATGCTTATTCCCTCTTACCCCACCATAATGAAATGCATGTAAAAAAGCATCCTCCTTTTAGCTCGTATGCTATGCTCCAAGTAAATCACATGCATGCAATCCCAGCAAGACAAACACATTCTACTATCATGCACACTTATTTCCATAGAATAAAGCATGCCCATTTTCTTATAAAACTCCCACTGTAATTATTTTACTAAACCATAATTAAAACCATACCATTACAACTCTCATGACAAACAAACATATATACACATTTTCTACTTATACACAAACACTACCCCTCCAAAATGCCCTAATATACTTTGACAACATAATACAAACGCAAAGGCATGATCTTAAGACAAGTATAAAATTAAATTTCATAAAGGAAATAGAATAACGTTGCTCGTGTAGCCCCGGGAGCCTCTACTTTGGCCTCGTCAGGATCGTCCTTGGCCATGGCCTCCGTGGCCCCAACATTAAGCACCCCCGGCCTCTGCGGCCTCGGCACCTACACCCCCAACCCCCGCGGCCTCAATCCCCACACCCTCACCCTCCGTGCCCGCTACGCCGGAGGCCAACACCTAATAGCCCTCCTTTCCTCCTCAGCCGTGACCTCAACTCCGCCTCCACCCTCCCTCTCTAACATCACCTCAATGGCCACCAAAGAAGTCCTCACCTCCTTGCAAATACCCACACTCGTACTTGCACCTTTGGCCAACCCTCCGGCCTCTAAACCCATGCCTTCGGCCACCACCGATCGATCACTGCACCTCCTCTATTGCGTGTACCCAATCACCTCCGCTATTTGGTTCACCTCATGCACGACTTCCCTCTCCTCCCCATCGCTCTCCAATGAGCCTAACCCCGATTCCACCCACCTCTGTTCTCAGGACCACTGAAGGCACTTCATCATCGAAACCGTCTTCTTTCCCTTCATCATTCTCTCTCGATTTGAAAAGCAAAAGAAGAACCCAAACCTAAGGTTTTGAAATCCAAAAGGGAAGAAGAGATTAAAAAGTGGCAATCAAGCAAGAAGAAATGAAAGAAATTGGGGGGTTTCGGTTTAAAATGGAGAAGAAGTGAAAAGGAGGGAGAGAAATCATTTTGAAACCGTTTGGGGAGAGGGAGAGTCATTTTCAGTTATAAAGGGACCCAGTCAGCCGGCGGCTAGCTGCGTCTTACCGCCCCTATTCCGATAGCTCCAATCAACATGCTACCCCGCTCTGGCAGCTCATTCCAAGTAGCCTCCCCCGGCCAGCATCCCAAACAAACATAAATTCCAAAGTCTTTTAAAAACATAGCCATGTCTTGCTTTTTTTCAAAAATCTTACTTGATTGAACATGACCCACTTGAAGTTTTAACACATTTTTAGTACCATTCAGTTCAAATTTCCTCATTTCTGGTTCTTTTTTGGAATCTTTGTCTCTTGAATGATCCATTCACCAATTCAACTACACTTTTCTTTTTTCTGTCTACGACATCCCCTTGCTTGCTACATATGCCTTATGCAAGGAAACTGACGACCGGGCTACTCCATGCACAATGGCTAAGAACCCCGTCCAAGTATTGGATCACTCACCTCTTTTCTTTTACTCACTCTCCCACCTGGATCACTCTTTTGATAATTATTCTGGTAGACCTAGCCTCTATGATCTAAATCAAATCCGTGAATGATATTGGTCATGAGTTCAAAACATCTTGAAGGTCGGGCTGGCCAAACGGGGTCTCTTTCCTTATCATCGATCGGAGTATTTCTGCTTCGCACAAAGACTCCATCCGATGAGGGACAATTGTAGATACCCCAATTTTGATTGTCGAAAGAGAAGAAAATTACTTCAAGTAATATTTTAGAAATGGCCACATTTGGAATAAAAAAGAAAACAGATTTAGATAGAGAAGCCCTGGCCCAACACTTAGAAAATTCAAGGGCCAAGAATAAGGCGGCTACTTCAAAGTAGTTGTCTCTCCCCGAACGGCTAGGTTTAACATAGCGCCCCCAACCTCTTCCTAATGACAGGATGTAAAGTTGGCATTTAATGCTGGTGATTGCGGCGGATTGGTCCATTTGGCCGACCCCCCATTTCCGCCCCACCTTTTAAAACTCCCTTTGTTAAGTCCCCGAAGCAGAAAAGGATTCCCCATTTTCACCTCTGTATATGGCTGGCCATGTCTCAAAGCAGAGAATCCATAACATACCCCCGTGAGGCGATCAACAACACCAACTTTTTCTGCTTTTTAAGAAAGAAAGTGATGATCACACCAACCCCTGAATCCTCCTGAGGAGCTGTTGGGCGACTCACCAAGGAACCGAAAACTGCACCCCCAGTGGCAATCTGATCTAAAGCGCGCTAGACGGATCAGATCCAAAACTTCCCGGAAACAATTACTGACAATTTGGCGATCACAGTGGGACCTCACAATTTCCACCACGTGAAAAATGACAAAAGGTAATCATTTTCTGCCTCTTCAAAATCTTGACATAAGTTTCGCACCCACCCCCTTTGGAAAATCACAATTTCCACCCCAAAATCATACCCTCCTTCACTGCTTTATCACATGCCCCTTTCCTGCTTTAAGTAGCACGTAGCTGTCCACCCTTTACTATTTTATTACACTCACCTTTATTGCTTTAAGTCGCACACATCTGCACATCCTTTACTACTTTAAATCACACCCGTTACTGCTTCAAGCCACACACAACTGCGCACCACTTTACAGCTTTATTTTATCGCTTTAAAATTGCACCCATTCAGACCCCAAGCTATTCTATTTTATTCCACATCCACACCCTAAGGAGGATTATACCTCTGACAATATCGTAGAGGAGGATTTGTCAGCGTCGGATTCCGTTGGTGTCGGAAAGAATCCGCGGTTGGGGGTGGTGGTTGCAAGTGTGGGGGTTCTTCGGGGATTCGATCGGATGCGTGCCCTGGCGGTCTCGGTCGGATCATCTTCTCGGAAGGGTGGTGTCGTTCCTGGTTGAGGCGCGGTCGGGGTTCTTAGCTATCGTGCATAGAGCAGCCCAACGTCAGTTTCCTCGTGCCTACCGTTCCCGTGCTTGGAAAAACTTAGCAAAGAGGGGACATCACCGACAGAAAGCAAGTAAAAGTTGATTTGGTGAATTGGATCATCCGAATGATAAGAACTCTGGAAAAGAACCAGAACTGAAGAAATTCAATTTTGAATGGTACTGAAAGTGCGGCAAAACTTCGGGAAAGCCATGTTTGATCAAGTAGTGCCTGGAAATAAGCCAGTACACGGCTGTTTGGAATGGAAAACCTTGGAACTAGGGCTGAAAAGAGATTGAAAAGGGGTTTCAAGTGAAGAAAGGAAAACTGGGAGGGGCGGCTGGTTGTAACTATCCGCCCGAGGGGGCGGCTACTCGTGAGTAACCGCCTCCCGACTGGGTCCCTTATAACCGAAAAGGGACCCTCTCTCTTCTCATTTTTCAAAAACAGTTTCTCTCCCTCTTCTTCTTCTTCTCTTCAATTTCAAACCCAAAATCCCTGATTTATTTGCCTTCTCTTCCTCCATTTCATCCTCAATCTTCTCTCTTTCTCTTGATTTCAAAACCCTAGCTTTGGGTTCTCCTTTTTCTTTTCAAACCGAGGAAGATGACGAGGTCGAAGGCGATCGCTTCGAGGGGAAAACGAACACGGGTAGCTTGTGGAGAGCGTAGCCCGAGCTCTTCATCATCGGTGAGCAATAGGCCGGAGGTCGAGGCCGTGGGGGTGGCTATGGGTATGACGGAGGTGCCGTCGGTGGGCATCGGCGTGGGTGAGGTCGAGGATTTGCCTTCGGGGGCTGTCCCGTAGGTAGGGGGAGTATGATAGGTTATACACGCAAGAGGAGGCGTGGGGATCGACCGGTGGCGGTCGAGGAGGTGGTTTCTGGGGTCGGAGGACCGATTGTGGGTGCAACCGAGGGAGTAGGGGCCGAGGGGGTCAGTGAAGATGTGAGGGCATCATTGGATGCCCTTGTTGGGATGCTGGATAGGGAGGCCACAGAGGCCAGGGCTGAGGAGGAGGAAAGCAGGGCTATGGGGGCATTTGCGGAGTTTATCTCCGGTGCGGGGAGGGTGGAGGGGACTGGAGAGGTTAGGGACGAGGCCGGGGAGGTCGAGGGTATGGGTACAGGGGCTGCAGAGGCCGGTGTTGGTGTTGAGACTGAGGTCGAGGAGGCCGTGTTCGAGGAAGATGAGGAGGAGGGTGGTGACGACGGGATGGACGATCTCGACGAGGCCGAGGTGGACGCTCCTGGGTCCACACGGGCCGTGGTAATTTCCTTGACACCTTTTTAGCTTTTAGCTCTTATTTGGTATATATGCATGTTTTTTTTTGGGTGGTATGAACAGGTGACTTAGCGTATAACACTTGTATATGTGTGTTTTTTATAGGCATGCTTGGTGTATAAGCGAATCACGGTGGGATGTGTAAGCATGCTGTATGTTGTCATGGGTTTGTCTTTAGGAAAAGGGAGGGGAGGCAATTTTTCATATATATATATCCATGTTTGTAATATGTATATAAAGGAGAGGGGGATGATAAGGCTAGTATACTTGCATGTGATACATTTTTGTGTGCATATTGTTTTTAGGGTGTGACTTCGCATGTGTTTGATCGTGGTAGGGTGAATGTATTTCACGGTCCAAGTGTTTTCCATATGCTTAGGTGCGTTGATGCAAGAAAGAGCGTAAATGGTGACCACGGTGGGATTTTAATGTCTTTAGCATGTGTGATCATATGGTGGGTGTTTTGTAAATAAAGGGAGGGGAACCTTTACGAGTTTTAAGCTTCTTATTTTCATGCTTTCGCCTTTGATTTAGTATATGGAAGTTTCAGCCTGATTTTCTAAATGAATCTTAGGCTTTTAGATTCTCACCTCTCGATTGCTCTCTGAACTAACCCATGTCTTCTTCTTTTGCTTGTAGCGGCCGAACCGTATCCGGGCTTTATGGCACGGGACGAAGAGGTGGTACGATGCCTTGGGGCAGTAGGAGAGGATTTTAGTGGATGGAGCGGGCTTCTATTCCTTCTTTCTGATTGAGCCGTTCCACGTCCATCGCCCATATGTGGAGGCATTGGCGGAGAGATGGGACCCGGAGAGTTGCACGTTCATCCTCCCTACTGGTGCTGTTATGCCGACCCTTGAGGACGTCCACCGGATTACTGGCCTTCCGGTCTTGGGGGAAGCGGTGATTGCGGCCAGCCTTGCGGACTATAGGGGGCTGTTTCGAGAGTTGATCGGGGAATGGGAGATCGTGGAGCGGGAGCGGACGCTGAACCGGATCCCCTTGGGGAGGCTTTCGGGGCAGTATGGCCTTGGTTCCTTTACAGAGCGCTAGAAGGGCGAAGCTACAGCTAGCTTTGAGAGGAGGCGGGCGATGATCGAGGCGAGAGAGGCGGTCGCGTGCCCACAGAGGGCACGGAGGGAGTTGAGGGAGTTCTTCCTTTACTTCTTCGGCCGGGTCCTCTTCTCGACGGCCTCTGATAAGGTTTCCTCTCATTCCCTTTTGCTAATGAGGGACCTGGAGGGCATGGGACGCTATGCCTAGGGAGCGGCGATGCTCGCCCATCTCTTCGCGGAGCTCTCAAAGAACCTTGGCGGCCCATTTCTTCAGGTATGTGTAAGTGAGTGGTAAATGTCCTTTTCTTGATTTAGTTCACTTTGATTATGATAATTTCCCTCTTGCTTTGCTAGATTTTTGGGTACGAGCACTTCACCATTGATCCTCCGACTCTGGCGCCGTTTGATCGTGCCCTCCCTTGGGCCATGAGATGGGAACCCCGGGGATCCTCTCGCTTGTACCACCTTGCCCAATTCTGAGAGGCCTTCCGCGTCTTGTCGGAGGAAGAGGTATAAGTTTTTCTTCGAATTTCTTTGGCTTGCATTTGGTTTTCTTTTGACTAAGCGCTCTTCCTATCTTTTGATGCTTTTAGATGACGTGGAGGCCTTATTCGGAGGAGGTTCCCGAGGCCCTAGCGCGAGACGTCTGGTTGATCTATTTTAATGAGGTCGTGTTTCATGCGATCAGCCAGCTTAGGTATCACCAGTGGGTGCCCAATCCTATGCCGCGGCGCCCCTCGATCCCGGTGGCTGGGATTCCTCGGGACACGAACCTCCCGAGGAATTATGCTACGTATGTGGCAGGATGGATGGGCCGAGGTGTCTTGGTGGAGCGTCGTCCTGAGGTGACTTCAAGTGACGAATACCTAGCTTGGTATCGTCAGGAGTATGCGGGTATCCTCGGGACGATGGAGGAGGAGATCCCGGATGCTTACGTAAGTTGGAAACCCTTCTCCTCTTCCTCGTTCTCTCTTGCTTGAAGATTTTTTGAATAGTGTTTCTCTTGTAGGTTGAGTTGAATGAGATGGAGAAGAGGCTCAAGTCTGCCAATGAGCACCTCCAAGTGCGGGCTAGGCAGATAGAAGCGCTACGGGTACAACGGAGACGCTTACAGGACCAGGTTCGGGTCTTCGAGGCTCAGGTGGATGCTCTGTCGAGAGCGAGAGCTGATGGCGCTTCCTCTTCTTCCGCCCCTTCTCCTTCCATTGTTCCCGAGCGAGAGCTCGAGCTGACGAGGGAGCTGGATGCGGCCCGGAGTGAATTGACAGGCACACGGATGGAGCTGGGCCAGGTGAGGGGTAGGGCTTCTCAGGCTGAGGAGGAGACGGACCGGCTGAGGTCCATGATGGCTTTGAGAGAGGAGGGGTTCATCACCCTAGGCCACGAGAGGGACTCCCTCCACATGAGGGTGTCGGAGTTGGAGGCTTCAGCGGGTGTTCCTGGAGGTTTGATGGGGGACTTGGTTCGTTCTTTCCAGGCGGCCGGGGACAGGGACCGAGAGGCGGTCAGGGCATCACAGCGAGGGCACGGGAGTTGGAGGAGAGGTTGAGGGCTACTGAGGATCGGGCTAGAGGGACAGAGATTCACCTCCGACAGAGATTGGAGAGGAGAGATAGAGATATGCAGCAGGTTCATCTCTGGGATCTGGGAAGCAACTATGAGGGGGAAATTGGTTGGAGGGGGCTCTATGACCGAGGTGGACCTCGACCTTCTCCCGCTTGAGCCTGACCATTCTCTCTCGGCTTCCTTGGCTACCAGGGCCACCTTCAGCCGTGCTTCTCGTCCTTCGGCGTCACGGAGTCGTGGGATATATGCGAGGGCTGCATCTTCGGTTCGAGAGACTCCTGGCGCTCCTGATGCTCCAGAGCTTCAGTCTTCTCATCAGCCACCGCTCCCTTCTCAGCCAAGTCAGGATGTTCCTCCTACTCAACCTCCAGTAGATGACGATGACACTTCGAGGTATAACCCTTGTGTCTTGGTTTTGGGTAGAAGAATAGTATATATGCAAAGAATTCATGCTTTTCTTCTTTTGTCTTGACTCAGGTGATGTTTTGGTGGTGCCTAGCTCAAGATATTTGGTGGGAGCTCCGATGGATCTTATCTATTTACCTCTAGTCTATTTATTTTTAAAATTTTAGTTTGAGACTTGGTCTGTATTTTCTATTTATGAACAATCCTTTTCTTTCTCCGTTGGTGTACGAACAAACATGGGTGTTTAGCTTTGTTTGGTTTTAATTGGGTGATGTATGTGGAATGTTTTTATAAGGTTCTATGGGTGGATGATTGTATGAGATGGACGTGTGGTTTAGTTTTGTTATGCTTACGGATGGATAGGTGTTTTTGAAATGTGGTTATTTTTTAAATGTGTTGGTGTGTGTCTTATGAATGTTTATGTATATGAAATGCGTGTATGCAAGTTTTGGAAAGAACTGATTTTAGTAGGTAAAGAAGTGTTGAAGAGTTGATTGGGTATGGACTGACATAGCTGAAATAGGTGCAGGCAGGGGGTGGCTAGTGTAAACTAGCCGCCCCCTTCCTGGGGCATGCTTACCTGAAACAAAGGGACGGGGCGGCTAGTGTAAACTAGCCGCCCAGTGAGAGGCGGCTAGTCGAGTTTAGCCGCCCCCAACCTTGGGCAGTCTGGTTCTGCTGTTCCTGTTAGCTGCTGCTGAAAGTCCTTGCGAGTGTTTTCATCTTCGAGACCTATAAAAACATCCCTTTCCATGGACCAAGTATTAAATCTGTCCAGATTGTGCCCATGCGCTGACTTTGGAGCCCTTCTTGCTTGGATTGTCAAGGGCTCCAATCCATCTTAAGGTAAATGGAAAGATAATGCGAGAAAGTAAAGTGCGGGAAAACATGCTTTAGTACGCAAGGGAGGGATTCCAAGTGCGTGAGCGAAGAAAACTCTTATGTGTGAAAGTGGGATAATTTCTTCTCAAGCATGTGCGGAAAGGCATAAAATGAGTGTAGATGGGGATAATTTTAATCTTGGTACGGGGGGTCAATTTTAGCATTTCAAGAAAATCGGATGCCTAGGTGTTTTGGAAAAGGATAATGCAAACTTATGTGTAAGTATGAGTGGCATAAGTGGACATTTTAATTCTTCAATGGTTTTTTACATGAGAGGGCAATGTTCTCGACTTTCTTAAGTAAAAGATACCATCAAGTCCCTATGGAGGAGCCCTTGTGGTCACCTATGTCCAAACCAGGGTTGTATTTGAAAGGCATAGGCCTTAGGTGTCGGTTTTTCTAGGTTCATGGTTCTCAAATGCTTGATCGTATTATTCAAAACATGCTGAAAGATCCATGAGTGTACCAGGAGTCAAGTTAATATCTTCCTTTCGGGCAATATTTTAGAATTGTCCCAGTCTAGCATATGTCCTACTTTCTAGGTCCCTCTGGCTTTCTTCTTTTTACCACTTCTTTATTTTGGGTGGAAAGTACAGTCCTTTGTTTGGACCTTGTACTAGTATAGCCGTTTGTTTGACATATACTTGTGCATAAAGGCGTGAAAGCCTGCTAAAATAGAGAGTTTAACCCGTTCACTTGGGTGTTATTTTTCTTTTGTTGGCCTCTCATTGCCTGATTTTCTTTTTTTGATTTGAGGGGGGGCTTTTCTGTTTTTCAGCCCGATTCTTTTCATGCTTCCCCTCTAAAAGTGTTTGTATAGTGCCAGAGCCAGTTTTGGGACATATGCTAGGTCCGGGTAACTCCTCATTTTGACCTGGGGTTAATACGAGTGGGGCGGAAATAAGGGAAGTTTGCTTTGGGGTTTTAAATTGTTCCAGTCTACGGGGTAGGCAATTTCTCTTCTATCAAGTAAATCTATTGTCAAGTCATACGTGTGTGAAGGAAGCGGCATGATTTGGCGGAGATGTGTTCAAATAGATACGAGTTTATCTTGGAGAGTCTTATAATTCTATCATCAAGTACTAAACGTTGGAAATTGCAGGAAGAAAGAATAATAGTTCTCAAGTATTGAAAGCTATTCATGCATAGAATTTCTTTAGATAAAGTACATTCCACGAACCTGAAACCTCGACTCCTTCGGCATCTACCAGGCGGTAGGCATTCTCGGAATAGGCATGGGTGATCACATAGGGTCCCTCCCACGTGGGTTGCAACTTCTCTCTTGGGTGGGGCTGTCTTGATGGTATGATTTACTTAAGTACTAACTCCCCGATTTCAAATTTTTTTTATTACCTTCTTTTCAAATGCCCTTGCCACCCTTCTTTGGTAGGTCTGGGCATGGTCTGTCGCTCTTAACCTTTTCTTGTCTTTTCCTTTTCTCTCTTTTTGGTATTTTTTGATATTTTATGTTTTCAAAAGTGTGGAAACAGATGCATGCTTATGGTTTTGAAAAAGGGGCTGCGTTGGTGAATAAATATATTTTTGGAAAAAGAATGGAGATAAAGTTTGAAAAACGATCTTGTTTTTAGAAGGAAAGCATGGAAAGACAGTTCGTAAACATTTTTGGCGGAAATCATGGAAATACGGCTTCGTAAAACATTTTGTTTTGAAGAAGAGTGCGAAAGCGCAGATTGTAAAACGTTTTTGTTTTGAAGAAGAGTGTGGAAATGCGGCTTGTAAATATTTTCGTTGTTTGGTAAACAAGTAAAGAAAGTTGAGAAATGTTTTATTTTTTGTTTTGGAGGAAATGATGGAAATACAGTTTTGATAAAACTTTTGTTTTGAAGGAGGGTGCAGAAGCGCAGATTGTAAAATGTTTTTGTTTTGAAGAAGAGTGTGGAAAATATGTTTTAGAAAACATTTTTTGAAGAAGAGTGGAAATAAAGCTGGAAACAAGTATGTTTAGAGTTGGGGAATGAGAGCTGATTAGCATGTATTTTTGGATTTTGGTTTCTTTTTAGGAAAGCGGGTAAACAAATATGCATAGGGTGATGAAAATGAAAGCTGGTAAACAAATATTTTTTATTTTAGATTTTTAGGAAAGCCGTAAACAAATATGTATAGGAGATGAAAGCGAAAGCTGGTACGTAAATGTTTTTCGAATTTTAATTTTTAGAAAAAGCTGTAAACAAATATGTACATATTAAAAGCTAAAGCTGGGAAACAAATATTTTTAATTTTGGTTTTTTTAGGAAAAGGCTGTTAACAAATATGTACAGGGTGTTGAAAGCTCACACGGGGGGATCGGTACCTGGTTCTTGGATTCGTATTGCTTCCTTGAGTCAGCTTCTTTTTGACGGCTGGCTGATGTCTGGTGGGGGTCCCCTATTCCTGAACTCTTCCTCCCTGAGCCTCTTCAAGGGTCTTCCTTGCTAGAGCAGTTCTTCGTCAGTGGAGCCTGGCTGCCAACATGCAAGCACCTCTAGCCGGATGCGCATGGCAAAGACGCTCCAATTCCGGGCCCGTGTCTCGTTAAAGCGTGCTTCTTCCCAGATGGATATCACTTCCCCGCGGTACGGGAAGTGAAGGCATTGGTGTCGGGTGGATGAGACGGCTTCGATGCTGTTGGTCCATGTCCTCCCAACAATCAAAGGGTGGGGTGATCGAATATTCATTACCATACAGTTGACGATGGTGGAGACCGGGCCGATCTTTAGTGGGAGCATGACCAGTCCGCAAGCGTTCTTGCGTGTGCTGTCGAAGGCGTAAATTAATTCATCCGAGGGCTTCAATCTAGGAACCCTGCCTTCTAGCTTCTGGTAGGCGGAATATGTAAGAACGTTAGTTTCTGCTCCCGTATCGATGAGAATGTGATGGAACTCCCTTCCTCCGAGTATGGCAGTGATTGCGAGGGGTGCGGAGCGTGCTCCGGCTTTTGCGACTTCATGGGGAAGGAAGGTGATTGAGTTGGGCTCCGTAAGATCGCTTGATGGACGCAAGGTCGCGGCCGCTTCTTCCGAGTGATAGTCATCGTTATAAGGGGACCCAAGTGGGCTACCACCACCTTCATCCTCATTCCCCGGTTGCAGGGCTAGTGTGAACATATTATGTATTGCCCAGTTGTTCTCGTTCTCGTTCTCGTACTGGAGGCGTGCCTCTCCCCAGATTGTCAGACATGACTCATGAAGGGCAGTCGAAGACATTGGTGCCGGGGGGAACAGATAGCCTGGATGCTATCCAACCATGGTCGTCCTAGCATCAATGGGTACCTTGGGTCAATGTCAGCCACGAAGCAGGCTACTTCACAGATGAGACGGCTGGCGGATAGCTCGAATGTTCTGGGGCCGCGGAGAGTCTTCCCGGTATGGTTGAAAGCTTGAATAGTATGGCGGGCCGGTTGGACGGGAGGACAGCCTAGTCCGGTTATCTTTTGGTAGGTGGAGCACGTCATTATGTTCATTCCTGACCCTGGGTCCACGAAGATGTTGTTTAGCCACAACATTTGAAGTCGTCCGCAGATGTGTAGGGGGTACACTCGCAGTCTGGGATCCGGGAGGTCTTGGTCAGTGAATGATATGGTCATTGGGAGGCAAGGGCCATTGACAGTGTCGGTACTCTTGGAGGACCCATTGTCGTCCGGATGCAGATCATCTGAAGTACATTCCCCTCCCTCAGGTCCTTCGGTAGCTCCTTCGGGGATCTCCTCAAAGGGTTCTTCTTCTTCTCCTCCTCCCGGGTTTTCTAGTCCGCTTTCGTCAGACTCAATGTTGATTACCACGGGTAGGACAAGAACTGCATCTTCTTCTTTGCCATAGAGTATGGCGAAGTCATGGTTGTCGAGGTTCAGCTGGAAGGGCTCGTTCTCCCCCTCCTCCTCGGATTCCTCGGATAGACTGTCATCAGTGACGTCTTCTGAACTGCTTGGTTGCGGTGATGGTTGTCTCCCTCTGCTAACCATGTTTACCATGTGGGCTCCAGATATGGACGCTTGGTTGTGACCTGGCAATGGGTCAGTAAATATGCCAAGTGGCTTGGAGGCTCGAGAATTGCCCTGGTTTAAGTGGCTTGTGATCATGGCCCAATCAAGGCACCTGTCATCATTTAAATCGTAAATAAAATCCTGAAAAATAATGCATTGTTCTACGGTATGACCATGTTGTTGGTGGTATTGACAGTAACGTAGTCTGCTGGCCCCGGGGAGTAGAGGCTTAGCAACTGGGAGGGAGATACTATTTGTGTCCATTAGTACCCTAAAAATCCTAGTTAGTGTTTCTGGGAGGGGAGGGTAAGAGTCGCTCTTTTCCATTCGTCTCTGATCATAGGATGTCAGAGGGGAGACCTCATTATAAGTACTTTGGGTGGGCTGCCTAGGATTTAGGTTCTGATTTCTTAGGAAGGTGGAATAGATAGGGGTCCTAGGCTGGCCTTGTCTTGAAATTACAGGGCTTTGGACCGGAGAACTTTGGATTACCGGGTTTTGTTGTATCAGCACAGGGACGGGTACTGATTGAGTAGCGAAATTTTGGTTTATTGGCCGAGGTGGCGCATACCCGGATTTACAAGACGTGTACTGTCTCAGAGCCGTTCCTCGATCAGGAACCCGTGCTCCTTTTGGGTAGAGTGCCGATACTTGGGTAATCCACTCTACAGTGGGGGTTTGTGCCTTACGAGGCGGTTGTCCAACCCTATGGCATAGGCGGGGGGACTTGGTTGGGACTAATGGGGCTGCACAACAGGAAATCCTGTTGTGGCAGTCAATTAGAAGCTGATATGTAGTACAGTCCCCGTACAAAAGGCTCATACGAAGCTCTGGACTCAGGCTCTGTAACATCATGTCAATTTCTTGACATTCTGTGAGTTGTAGGCCAGTTCGGTGGACAAGTGTGCGCCACCGAGACACGTATTGTTCATATTCCTCTCTAGGCCTCATTCTCTCTATGGTTAAATCTGAAATAGAGGGGGTCCTGATCCTCTGGTAACCGTAGCGGCCTAAGAACTCGCTTACAGCCGAGAAACTCGACAAGTGATCTACAGGGAGGGTGGAGAACCATTGTAGTGCTTCTCCTTCCAATGATTTCTGGAAGAGGAAGACTAGCAGAGGTTGATTATCTAGAAAGGGGCGGGCGTCTAGATAAAAGGCAGTTAAATGGATGTCTGGGTCTCCACGACCGTTATACCGGCGGAATTTGGGGATTTTGAATCCCTCCGGTAGGTGGACTGACGGGAATTGTCTCAGGTTATGTAGAGACATGTGCTTGGGGGCTGAGGGACCTGTCTCGGAGAGGATTTTCCGGATGGTTTCATCCAGTGTTTCTCCCCTGGGAGGGCTGCCTAGCGGTCCCGGGTTTGGGGTGGCCTGGTAAGGGCCTGGGGAGGAAATGGTTGGGAACATTGGATTCGCGGGGGAAAGGGGGGTGAACGAAAAAATGCTCGGGTTGACCGAGCGGCTGGGTGTGGATGGGGTTTTGGGAATGGCCTTGGGGGTTTCGACAGGGGCCTCCTGTCTCAAGGTTTTGACCTGACGGTAGTCGGCAAGGTCATGAAACATGTCCTCTACGGATTGGTATCCTAGACTGGCCATCTTTTCCTCTAGATGGGTCAGGAATTGCGTGGCCTGACCCTCTTGGTGGATTCTCTCCTCTAGTATCTCCTCCTCTATGCGGGATTCCATGATGTGTGTGAAATGATTCAAGGGAATGAATGCAGATATAAAGCAGTAAATAAAGCGGTAAAGGATTGCGTAGCGGTGTGCGGCTTACAAAGCAGTAAAGGATTGCGCAACGGTGTGCGGCTTACAAAGCAGTAAAGGATTGCGCAGCGGTGTGCGGCTTATAAAGCAGTAAATGATATTGTGATGCGAAGTAGAGGAGGATCTGATTCGAGGGGTGGGAAACTCTAACCTTCCTAAAGGATTGATAGCATTCTAGTCAAGCTTGTAAAAGGGAGGCAGAAGAGGATTACCTTTTGTTGTTTTTCACGAGGGAAGTCCCACCGTGATGGCCGGATTTGTCGGCGTCGAATTCCGTTGGTGTCGGAAAGAATCCGCGGTGGGGGTGGTGGTTGCGTGTGTGGGGATTCTTCGGGGATTCGGATCGGATGCGTGCCCTGGCGGGCTCGGACGGATCGTCTTCTCGGAAGGGTGGTGTCGTTCCTGGTTGAGGCACCCGACAGCGGCTCAAGAGGATTCCAGGGTTTGTGTGATCGCCACCTACTTTTTCTAAAAGCAGGAAAAGGTTGGGTTGGATCGCCTACGTGGGGAGTTTGTGGGGTCTCCGCTCTGAGATACGGATATACCGTACACAGAGGTGAAAAACAGGTGATTCTATTATGCTTCCGGGGCTTGGCTAAAGGAGTCTTGGGACAAAGGGGTGCAAATGGGGTGTGGATATGGGGCGGCTAGTCGGATCCAGCCGTCGGGTATGGGGTGGCTACTAGGGTTTAGCCGTCCGGGGCCTGGGTTGGTTTGGGCAGAACTTCGGTAGGAAATGGGTTTGGTCTTGGACAGAGGCTAAGCTAGGTTTAGCCCGGGTTTCTGGAGGGTGGAATGAGAGGGTGTTTTTGTGTAGGGAATGGATTTTTCTCTCACAAAAGGGGCTCTCTTTCTCTCTCTCTTGGGATTTCTAGTGGGGGAAGGGAATGGATATCAAGTAGGTTGGGATTTGGTGGATGTGAATTGTGGATGATCTTTAAAGGCTTGGGACCTGCTCTATTTATAGTAAAAAAGAGGCAGGGGATACCCAAGGGGTAAAAGAATGGCTTGGTTAATAGTGTGTTTGATTAGACTCCTCATTAATTCTCTGGTTCTTCTGTCAGGACCAGGTGAAGGGCGGCTAGTCCTAACTAGCCGCCCAGGAAAGGGCGGCTACTTCCTGGTAGCCGCCCCTATCCTGACCTACCAAACGTTCCATCTCTGACAAGCGGTGGCTTGGGTCGGTTACTTGGGTTCATCCGGCCAAGATAGGGCGGCTAAAGGTCACAACCCGCCACAATGATTAGCATTTAATGCTGCTTTATGTCCCATCCAGGGAAGCGGTTCAAGGTCGGCCAGGGGGGTGGCTAGTGATAACTAGCCGCCTGGTATGGGGCGGCTAGTTAGGGCTAGCCGCCCCTTGCCAGGGACTCGGGGTTTCTTTTGGGTTTTTTGGGGTTTAGAGTTTCTCTAGGTGGGGGTTCCTGGTTTGGGCCAGGGTCTGGTTTAGGGTAGGGTTTAGGTCAGGGTTAGGGTTTAGGGTTAGGGTTAGGGTTTTCGGCCAGGCTAAGGTTTAGGGTTAGGTTTAGGGTTTTTGGTCAGGCTAGGGTTTTGGTTTAGGTCTGGGGTTTAGGGTTAGGTCTGGGGTTTAGGGTTAGGGTTTCCGGTTTCTTGAACTTTTGGTTCTCTATTAGATGTCCAAATGTGGGATATTTCCGGGTGTTACTTGAAGTATTTCTGTCTTTCTGGACGGTCAAAATTGGGGTATCTACAGGAAGTACACCACGGAAATCAAACCGGACAAATCCTTGGCCTCCTAGAGGAAAGGATGGCCACCCTAGGATACCAATCGCTAGAGGACATGCTAAATGCCCTAGCCGACCTTCACCAAGCTAAGCTTTTAAAACATGAGACCCCTGTTAAGACACCCAAGGCTTACCTCACCCCCATTATTCCACCAACACCTAGTTTCTTGTTAATCCGACTCCATTTTCTCCCCCAACATTTTCATTTACTCCACCTTCCCCGGTGAATCCAATATTCCCAATAGCTTCTGCTCCAGTCCCTACCAAGCCACATCCAGTCCACGACCACTGAACCACCAATCCAGGCAGAAACGTTGGATGAAACCATTCAGAGGATCATCTCCGAGACAGTATCTAGTCCAGGACAACCGCTACAAAAGGTGCAAACCCCCACAGTAGAGGGGATCACACCGGAAGTCTCGACACTCTTCCCGAATGTTATTATGTGTCACTTTTTGGTCTAATGGTCACATTAGGGTCATTTCTGGCCATTTTTCATTTTTCGATCGAAGCGCTAAATTTTTTCTTTTTAGCCTTCTGCGTGAGCCGGACTACTCCGATTAGAAATCTAATTACATATTATGGGTCATGGTATCATTTAGTACTACCCACAAAAATTTCATCGAATTCCGATAACGTTTTAAAATTATGCAGTTTCAAACCGTATCCGGGTTTTGATCGTTACTGGTTTTGTGAGAGGAATAGTAATGGAAATAGTTGGTGGTTAGAGTGACCCTAGGTAACCTTACCCCTCCATTGCTTAGGGACTAAGCAATGCACTGGTTATTTTCTTTGCTAGTGGGTGAGATTAGATTAGACTTACCCCCTACCATTTCCTTCCCATTACCCTCACCAAATGAGAGTTTTGAAACACTCTCTCTCTCTCCCTCTCTCTCTCTCTCTCGTATTCCTCTCCCTCTTTCTCTCTGTTTTGTGTGTGTGTGTGTGTTGATTTGTGGAGAAGAAGCACAAAAAGTGGAGAAGTGAAGGAGAAGGAGCACACAAAGGTGTGTGTGTGAGTGTTTGTTGTTGTTGATAATTCCTTCTCTCCTTATTTTCTCTCATGTCTCCCCCCTGTTTTTCAGCCATTAGAAGGCTGAGGAGTTGCTGAGGTGGTGGTGGTGGTAGTGGAGGTGCCGAAGGATCTTCCCTTCCTTTTTCCCCTCATTTGGTGAGCTCTCCTCCCCCCTTTTCTTTGGTTTTCTTGCTTGAGGGGCCGTTGGGGAGGTCATCATGTTAAGTATTTGGGTTTGGGTGTGTGTGAGGGCAGGGGAGAGGTTAGAAGGGGCCTGGGCGCGCGCGCAGGCCTATTCGCGCGCGTGCGTGTGCTGGCAGGCGTGGGCGCACGCATAGGCGCTCGTGTGCGCGTATGCATAGGCGTGCGGGCGTGCAAGGTCTGTGGCCACGCGTGAGCGGCTGGATGTTTTGGCACGCGAGGAGCGCACACGTGCGTACACGTGTGTGCATGTGCGGGGCCGCGCGCGAGGATTGCCGGGGTGCTAGGGAGGGTGCTAGGGGCTCGGGCATGCGTGCATAGGTGCGTGCAAGCTCGTATGTGCACGTGTCTTTGCCCTTCCTTATTATTTTTGCCAATTTAAAGTGTTTGAATGTGGTTGTACTCACCTAATTTAATGCCCTTGTGTTGCAGATCATGGCGAACGGTCACGCAACGACTCGGGTTGTGGTGAGTGGGTCGCCAACCCAGTTGGGAGGCGTTCGATGCACGTACACATGCATCGCCCTGCCCTGGGGTACCATAACTACATATTAACCATATTTGCATGTATATGTTAAAATTGGCCTTGCTAGGTTGCATCCATCCCATGTTAGACTTAGCATGTTAGGATTAAACATCCTAGTATCATGTGTAGGGACCAATATTTGTTCATGCATCATATCCCATGTTAGCATAACATCGATTCTTACGTGCACCCTGACTTTGCCTTAGCATATCCTTAGCTATCTATGAGAAGCGTAAGTGTAAGCATGCCTTAGAAATTATTATAACCTTGTTATTATGTTGTTTAAATGATTCCATGATGAATTCCATGTTATATGCTTAAGTTAAGCCATAAATCTTGCCTAATGAGATTAGGCAAGTGTATGACCACTTATGGGGTCATACATGGCAATTGACACCTTGAATAATCTATTTTCCACGGATCTATGGGAATTCATGAGAATTCGTTACTTTATCAGTGTTTAGTAACCGGTGACAACGGATCCAAGAGGATCGTATCCGCAAGTGTAGATCGTTCTCCGTTTCGTTGGATCCGTGTAGGAACTTTCCGGTGTTGGAAACGCTGTCCTGACACAGGGCTCCCATCTGTAGGTATTACCGATGCATGCAGGACGTACTGATCGAGGGAGTATGCCAGGTAGAGGCTACCTGGGGAAGGGCTACCAGTGGACGGAGGGTGTAGAGCAACCTAATCTCTCCCAAAAGTCCTATGTCACCCCTAGAGGGTGAGGGTGAGGGTGGGGTGGGTCAGCGTATCTACGACCCACCAATAGTTACTCCCATTTTAGGGGCTTTAATGATTTGAAGGGTTAATATGAGTTGTGTAGCATGGATTGTACCATTCACTGAGCGTGTGGCTCACCCCTCACAAATGTTTTTCTCCAGTTGTCGCTGAGTCGGAGCTGAAGGAGGAGCTCCCTCGGGTGTAGTACAAGTAGTGGAGCAGCGTCCGCGTTTTGGGTTGCAAGTGAGAGAGGCCATCAGCATCCCCATTTTTTCGTGTATGTATCGTTACTCGTGCTTGTGCACAATACTTGTTGTTGATATCTTTTGTTTTATATTGGCTCTCACAGGACAGTTGATTATGTATTCTAGTATGTAATATGTCTTTGAATTACAGACTTAGTCGTTTAAGCTTCCGTTATATGTGTATATATTATGTCAGCTACCTTGTTAATTGCTTTATTACCGTTGATGTCGTGTAGAGTCTTTTATTGATCTCGTGTATGGATTGCTGATATTATATATATTTGCCAGTCTCGGGGACGGCAGCCCTGGGGCGTGACAAAAGTTGGTATTAGAGCCGGGTCCTGTCAGCGCCAATTGTTGTCTTAGCGATGAGTCCTAGGATTTCTATACGAGTATTCTGATCCTAGTGTCTGTTTCTTAGGTTGCTGATATGCCTCCTCACAGACGGATGCGTGGACATGGTCCCCCTCAGGCCTTGACGATTTCCGAACCTACCCGAGGTGAGGAGACTACTGACGAGTCCTCAGCTATTGGACCAGGACCTGCTGCGCCAAAGCCTCCTGCATAGGTCTGTGCTTACGCTCGTATAGCGGATCTATTGGACACTCAGACTAGGGCACTGCAGGCCCAGACTAAGGCATTGGTTGAGCATGCGCGAGAGATCCAGGTGCTACGGGCAGCCTACGAGATGATTCTAAAGGTACCCTTAGTAGCAGATCCACCAATGGTGCCGAGGTACCCCCTGTGCCGGCGGAGGTTCCTGTGGAGGAAGTTCACGGACTCGAGGAGCGGGAGGTGGAGCTAGAGGCTACGACACGGGTGCATCAGGCCGGCCTCATTGCCTTTTTGAAGCTTCACCCTCCCGAGTTCCATGGCTCGACAATGGATCCCCTTGCCCCCGAGCGTTGGTTGATGGAGATAGACAAGATCTTCTCGACCATGCACTGCACCAACCACCAGTGTGTCTCAGACTACTCTATGCGGTTCATGAGGTTTTCTCGGTTCACTCCTGCCTTGGTGATGAATGCGGAGACGCGATGCCGACGGTTCGAGATGGGTATCAACAGCACCATCAGGGTGCACGTGACCTCTCAGGCATTCTCAAAGTACACTGACCTGGTGTCCCGTTTGATGACAGTCGAGCACAACCTCGGGGTTCCCTCATTGGTTCAAACCCCTTCGACGGACCAGAGGGCCCCCAGGAGCCAGGAGCTGGGGCGTCGCAAGAACAAGCGGCCCCGCTTTGATCAGTCAGCGACCACCGCTACTCCAGTCGATGTGGTGCCCTGCACTCATTGCTACTGTTCCATTCCAGGCTAGGCGACCGGAGACGCGACGTTACTACCACTGTAATCGGGTCGAACATATTGCCTATGTTTGCCCCAATGCTGGCCGACCTCCTGTGCCTCGACAGCAGCCATAGCAGTAGCAGCCATGCCAGTAGCAGTAGCCGCAGCGTCAGCAGCAACCACAGGGTGGCCGGATTGACCAGAGGAGGAAGCCAGTGCAGCCTGCGAGGCATGCCCCTGCTCCTCAACCGCAGCTTGTCCAGGGGCGTGTAGCGTCATTCGAGGTATTGTTCTGATCTCCCAGCTTCCTACTTATGTGCTATTTGATTCCGGGACCACACACTCGTTCGTGTCTCCCATTTTTGTGAGACGGATGGGTGTGGTGTCAGCCCCTCTTGATGCCTTGCTGGAGATATCATTACCAGTCAGAGACTTTATTCTCCTTCGTTCTGTGTATAGGGGTTGTTCTGTGGCGATCGAGGAGCATGAATTTTCAGTGGAGTTGGTCGAGCGGACTTCGATGCCATCCTAGGAATGGATTGGCTCTCAGCTAGTCACGCCAGCATCGACTTTTTTGTAAAATCAGTGTCTTTCCGCATCCCTGGCCGGAGGTCCTTCCAGTTCATAGGTGATCAGGACATAGCCCCTTTGGGGTTCGTGTCATCCATCCAGACGTGCAGACTCCTATAGGGCGGATGAGAGGGTTATCTGGCGTGCATTGTGGATGAGGATACACCGCTAGGGACAGATATCAACCAGACTCTGGTTGTGTCGGAATATCCGAGGGTTTTTCCCGATGATCTTCCGGGCCTACCACCAGATCGCGCGATCGACTTTGAGATTAATCTAATTCTGGGGACCGACCCGATTTCTAGGGCTCCGTACCGGATGGCCCCAGCAGAGCTGAAGGTGCTCAAGGAGAAGCTGGAGGAGTTGCTCGAGAAGGGGTTCTCACGTCCGAGTGTCTCTCTGTGGGGAGCCCCTGTTCTGTTTGTTCGGAAGAAGGTCGGTTCGCTGCGACTCTGTATTGATTACAGGCAGCTGAACAAGCGGACCGTGAAGAACAAGTACCCCTTACCACGGATTGATGATCAGTTTGACCACCTCCAGGGAGCACGTGTCTTTTCAAAGATCGATCTCCATTCGGGCTACTATCAGCTGAAGATCCGGAAGACTGCCATTGGGTACTGCCATTGGGTTGACGAACGCGTTAGCAACCTTCATGGATCTGATGAACCGGGTATTTCGGCTCTTCCTCGACTCCTTTTTGGTAGTCTTCATCGATGATATTCTGGTATACTCGAGTAGTCTTGAGGAGCACGCTGACCATCTTCGCACTGTCTTAGAGACTTTGGCTCGACATTAGTTGTTCGTCAAGTTTAATAAGTGCGAGTTCTGGTCGGAGCGTGTGGCTTTCCTTGGCCATGTGATTTCCGATGAGGGCATATCTGTGGACCCAGACAAGACGCTCACCGTGTCGAATTGGCGGCGACCGTCGAATCCCACCAAGATTCGGAGCTTCCTGGGTTTGGTGGGTTATTATCGGAGGTTTGTCGAGGGTTTCTCGAAGAGAGCCATCCCTTTGACCTACCTTACGCGGAAGGATGTCTGATTCGAGTGGTCCCCATCTTACGAGGAGAGCTTCTAGTAGTTGAAGCGGAGACTCACCTCACCGCCAGTTCTTACCCTTCTGTCTGGGAGTGGTGAATTCACAGTCTACTCCGACGCATCGCAGTTGGGTTTGGGTTGAGTCCTGATGGAGAACGGTAAGGTTGTTGCCTACGCATCACGTTAGTTGAAGCCCCATGAACAGAATTACCCCACCCACGACCTGGAGTTAGTAGCGATCATCTTTGCGCTGAAGATATGGAGGCACTATCTCTAGGGAGAGGAGTTTGAGCTATTCATGGATCACAAGAGCCTGACTTATTTTCAGTCCCAGCCGGAGCTCAACATGCGTCAGCGATGTTTGGTCGAGTTCCTGAAGGACTATGATTGTGACATCACTTACCATCCGGGTAAGGCGAATGTTGTGGCTGACGCTCTTAGTAGGCAGCCCTTGGGCATGGCCGCCCACTTGGCTATACGTCGTCGGAGGCTTCTAGAGGAGGTCGCTTGCTGGATCAGCGTTCGGGAGACACCTGCTGGTGGCTTTTTGGCCAGGCTAGTGGTGCAGCCCGTTCTCCTCGATGATATCCGCACAGCTCAGAGGTGGGATCCTCACTTTCTGGTCCTTTTTGAAGGCGTCGTCCGAGCTGAGTGACCAGATTACCAGATTTAGGAGGACAGAATCCTGCACTTCAGAGGCCGGGTATGTATTCCTGAAGCAGAAGATCATGGACGAGGTCCATCGTTCGAGGTAAATAGTTCATCTGGGTGGCACGAAGATGTACAGGGGCTTCGTCGTGGCTACTGGTGGCGCGGGATGAAGGCGGATGTTGGCCGTTTCCTTGCCCGTTGCTTGGTGTGCCAGCAGCTGAAGTCAGAGCATCAGCGTCCTGTGGGGAAGTTGCAGTCCATTGAGATTCCTCATTGGAAGTGGGAGCAGATTACTATGGACTTTATTTTGAGCTTGCCGAAGTCACGTTCGGGTCGCGATGCCATCTGGGTGATCGTTGACCGACTGACCAAGTCCGTTCATTTCCCCCCATCCGACTCACCGATTCTCTGGACACCCTGGTGCAGTTGTTTGTCTCAGAGATCGTTCGTCTCCATGGCACTCCGATTAGCATCATTTCTGAAGGAGACACAAGGATTACTTTGAGGTTCTGGCATAGCCTCCAGCACACCTATGGTACGAACCTCCATTTCAGTACAGCATTTCATCCACAGACGGACGGCCAGTCGGAGAGGACGATTCAGACCCCAGAGGACATGTTGCGTGCCTGCGTTCTCGACTTTAGAGGCAGTTGGGAGAGGCATCTCCCGTTGGTGGAGTTCGCCTACAACAACAGTTACCACTCGAGTATTCGGATGGCACTATATGAGGCACTCTACGACCGCAGCTACAGATCTCCCATGTGTTGGGACGAGGTCGGAGAACGCCAGTTGGAGGGTCAAGACGATTCATGAGCGTATCCGCACCGCTCAGAGCCGTCGGAAGAGCTACGCCGACCGTCGTCGCCGTGAGCTCGCCTTCGAAGTTGGTGACCATGTCTTCCTGAAGGTGTCCCCATTGAAGGGCATCTTCTGTTTCGGTGTGTGGGGCAAGCTGAGTCTGCGTTTCATTGGCCCGTTTATCCTCCTGAAGCGGATTGGAGAGTTGGCCTATCGCATAGCCTTGTCCCCATAGCTGGCTCAAACCCATGACGTCTTCCATATCTCGCAGCTGAGGCGTTATGTCCATGATCCTGCCCACGTCATTCCGTTCGAGCCGCTCATCCTTGAGCCGGACTTGTCATTCATGGAGTAGCTGATCGAGAACCTGGACCGACGCGAGAAGAGGCTCCGCACCAAGACCGTCCAGTTGGTTAAGGTGCAGTGGTAGCATCGTTCTGGTGCCGGATGGGAGCCCGGTGCCAGGACAGCGTTTTCAACGCCGGGAAGATCCTATACAGACGATATTGGGAGAAACTCTAACTACATTCGATAATCACATATCGAAGATAACCAATACTCTTGTACTCCCACATGGGTTCATCGCTCAGACGCGAGGGGTTACCTCTGCTCTCGTGCAGAAATAAACCCAAGGCATTACCCAACAAGCGATTCATACACACGTTTAGCACGGGTAGGCCCAACCAAATGTCGTAACCACCGGTTTAACAAAACCGATACAACGATGAATTCTCCTTAATTCTAAATGAATGCATCCCTTGGATGCAAGGGGGTGATTACATCGCTAACGCTCTAACTAATGGGGTACAACCTGATCGCGGGTCGTACCCACACATATCCCGGATAGGCCCAATTAGTTTTAACATGCGCATATATATTACAAGAGAATCCCATCACAGTTGTATACATGATCCGCATGCAAAATAACATATGATTAACTGTAGGGGTACTCCCTGACATGGATTTACATCATTAACAATTCATACATCATGCATACAAAGAATGACTTACTTAAACATGCATACAAGGGCATAATAAACATTCAATCATGCAAAGGATGACTCAAGCAGGCGTTGGATATCATCAACTCCGAGGGGAGGGTTAAGCGCAATCTACGCACCAACCGATGCATAATGATAATCCCAAGCGGACATGAGTCAAGTAGGAACCACATCTACTTACTCAGTTTACGCAAGAGGGAGGGCAAGAGAGGGAAAGCCTCATCCTCTCTGAAAGCTGGTCACAGCTTTGCCCCAATAGATGGGTGCAAAAACTATACCACATCCTCTAGTCTTATCGTAAGGGAATATTAGTTATGCATCCGGTAATTAACCTAGGATTAAGCATGCTGGATATAATTAATATAGTGGGGGTAGTATTACAATACTACCTAAGGCATGCCATATTCTAATACATCCATACACAATTTGGAAATACATGCCAAAATATGAGGGCGCATGAAAACATGATCATTCAAACACGAATACAATACATACGCAATATACGTGCTATACTAACTTATCATGCAATATCTAACATAATAGGGGTGCAAGGAAGCCCCATGGATGCGCGATGCACGACTACGCGCATTGAGCGCATCCCGAAGGGTTGGATCGAACCACTCACCTAACGAGCGCACGGCTCGCGATATACAAGAGGGCGACAACTTGAATCTGGAGAAAGAAACCAATCTGCCAAGAATCGACCAACGGATGCATTAGGCTATTACAAGTGCTCGATACCCCGTGACGCACTCCGCGCGTTCCCAAGCACCGCAAGCACGCTCCGAACAACCCATGCAAGCTGTCCACACGCTCCGCACACATCCAAGAACACAAATCATGCACTTGAGCACCCCATGCGCGCTATCCACGTGCTCCTCATGCATGCGAGAATGCCAATCATGCTACCGATGTGTCAAACATACTCCCCTTTAGCCTATAAATACAATTCAAGTGATGCATGAGGAAAACCATTGGAAGGAAGAGGATAACGGCATACATGGTTCACTCACGCATACTCACAAATGGGTGGCGTGCACATAGACACAACACATAACACATAACACATGAGCAAGGGCTTCTCTCCCTCATCCTCTCCACTTTCATGCACAAACAACTACAACCACAAGGCGATGGAGCCTTCCACACATGCTCCAAGGAGGGGAAAAGAATACCCCGAGAGGGAGGACAAGAGGGTGGCCAGGCAAGTTCAAACACACATCCACCTCTTCTGAATCGTCAATACATGCTCCCCTAGCCCCAAGCACTCCATTCATACAATACACGCACCACCAAGCATAAGTGTGCACTCCACGCATGCACTCCGCGCACTACCAGCGGACCCGAGTACATCTAGCACCTCCTCCTATTCACGCTTGAAACCCCTACGCTCTCTCCCGCGAGAATGAACTTCACCACCCTCATTGGGGAAGAAGAAGAGGGAGACCAAGAAATGCACACCCAACCTTTCTTCATTTTATTCTTTTGCATTCCTCCTCATCGTTGCCGTCCCGAGAGAGAGTGCGTGAGAAGAAGAAGCCGATTAATAGGGAGGAGCAAAGTGAGAGAGAGAGCAATTAATACACATAAAGTGGGTTGGTGGGATGAGGTAGGGGGAAGGTGATTTTAAGCCTCCATCACCACTCACACACAAATATCCAAAGAAAATGACTTGGCGGCTAAGTAAAGTGCACCACTACATCTCACCAAACAACCCAGTAAATGAAAACCCGGATACCAAACGGAACTGTATATTTTTCTCAAACGATTTTGGAATTCGATGAAATTTTTATGGGCAGTACTAATTGATACCAGGACCCATAATATGCAGTTAAAATTTTAATCGAAGTACTCTAACTCACGCAGTTAGCTAAAAAATCAAAATTTTAGTGACTCCAATCGAAAAAAAAAATGCCCTAAATGACCCAAAAGTGACCAAAGCTTAACCAAAATGGCTCCAAATGACACAGGCACAACACTAACTGCACTCAATTTTTTAGTTGCTTCAACTCTCACGATGAATCCAACTTTCCCAACAAATCCTGCCCCAGGTCTTTACCAAGCCACGTACAGTGTAGGACAACCAAATTACCCACCCAAAGTGGAAACTTTGGATAAAACAATTTAGAGGATCATCTATGAGATAGATCCATCTGCTCCTAAGCTTGTATCCTTGCATAACCTACAGCAGATCCCATCTGTCAGCCTCCCGACGGAATTTAAAATTCTGAAATACCACTGATATAATGGTTGTGGGAATTCGGACATCCACTTAACTGCCTTTTATTTGGGCTCCTGGCCCTTCCTAGATAACCAACCTCTCCACGTATTCCTGTTCCAGAAATCCATGGAAGGAGAGTCACTTCAGCTGTTCTCCACACACCCTGTAGGTCACTTGTCAAACTTTTCAGCCGTGAGTAAAAATTTTCTGGGTCACTACGGCTACCAAAGAGCCAGGTTCACCTTCATCTCGGACCATACTGTTGAAAAGATGAGGCTGAGGGAGGAATTTGAGTCTTTTGTGTCCAGGTGGTGCACTCTACTTCATAGGACTGGCCTACAATTAATAGAATGCCAAAAAATTGTCATGATGTTGCAAAGCTTGAGCCCAGAGCTTCATACGAGCCTTTCGTACAAAAACTACACCTCCTAACAGCTCCTAATTGACAGGCATAACAAGATCTCCTATTGCATGGTCCCTCCCACTTCATCATCTATCAACAACAGAGTCGGGCCACCAAGAAAGACACAAACCCCTATGGTAGAGGTGGTAACACAAGTTTCAACAATCTACCCAAACAGAGAGCGAGTCCCAAATCTAGGGCCTGCTCCGAAAACATACACAACAAGTCCTTCTCAATATGTACCGCCTCGGATGGCGACCTAATCTAATAATTTTAGCCCTTGATCGGCGCCCGCTTTCGTGCCGTCATAACAGAACCCTACAGTCCAAAGTCCACTAATCTAACAATTTTGTATTTTTTAACATTATATATTTGCTTTAAATATATAATAGAAATTTTAATTGAATTTTTTTTTCAGATTCGGCGGTGGGCCCAAATGGGTCCAATTTTATTTATAATTACAATAATTAAAAATTGATCTTGATATATTTATTTTATATATTTCTGAAGATTTTTATAGATCCAAAAACCTTTGGATGAAATTTTGTGAAATTTTAAATTTGGTGTATTAGATTTTTAGGATTATGTGTTAAGTTATTGAGCCTTGGGACCTAGTTGCGAATCTAGAATATCTTTTAATAGCATTCAGGGACCTGGCTATAAATCACATAGGGACCTAGTTGTAAATCTGGAAACCTTGTGGAAACGTTTTGTAATTCTGGCAAAACAGAAAACCCCCCATATAAATATCATGTTCTGGGCTATGGTTTTCATCCACTTTTCATATAGCATGAGGGTTGGTGATGACCTGACCCTATCACAAAAGATTAAGATGGTGGCTTGTGCTTGTGATTGTAGCGCGTGGCTTCGACTTTGAATCACCAACACTGTTGTTCCATGTGAAAGGTTTGAATTCTAGGGTCTAAGAAAAGAAAATTGGATATTTGCTTGGAGTCTAATCTTGAATCGGTGAAGAAGGTCCACGGCTTGTAAATTAGTGTTAGAATTTGTGATTAGATGATTTGTTTGATTAGATATAAATAGATCCCAAATTATTTCCCAAGATCTAATTTGGATGATTCAAGGATTATTTTCGGGTGAAAGGTATATCTGCATGTTAAATCGTATTTTTTACAATGATAGATTAGTTTCTGGAAAACATGTATTTGACAAACAGAAAATAGATTTTGAAAAGATCTTTCCAACGACAACAAATCATGAATCATCCAATTTGGAGTCATGGGTAGAAAGTTATGAGTTTTCAAAGTTTTCTGTGCAGTTTAATATAATGCAAATATTCAGCTCGATGACCAAGTCTGATGAATTTTAGAGATTATGGGGATCTTAAATGGATGTTTAATGGGTATAATTTAATTTTTGGGTTTTGGTGTTCTTATTGATCTTGGTGATTCAAATTGGATCTTAAATCAATTAATTTAGTTTAGCGGGTTCAATGAATAATAATTGGATATTATTGTTATTTGGATGTAAATTGATTGACTTAAGTTATATGGATCATTGGAGTTGTAGTTGAGCCTCATTGGATTTATCTAAATATTTATTTGAGGATTGATCGATTATGTGGGCCTTATGGAATAAATGGATATTGATTATCGGATCATTGTGAGTATATGAATGTTTTAATATTTATTCAGAGTTGGGATGTTCGTTGGGCCTTTGAGTTGAGTTGCGGAATTTAGTTCCATTAGGCATGGGCTCTTGGGATTATTAGGCCTAGTGTTGCTGTAAGTGTCACGCCCCAGGGCAGCCATCCCCGAGACGTAGCAAATATATATAATATCACTTATCCATACACATGATCAATAAAGACTCTAACACAACATACAAGGTAACAAAGTAAATATCAAGAGATAGCTGTCATATAAGCGGAAGTTAAACAACTAAGTCTGTAATCCAAATCATATTATAAACTGGAATATATATTCAACTGTCATGTGAGAGCCAACATAACCAAAAGACATCAGTATACACATTGTGCACAAGCACTAGTATCAATACATACAAGAGAAGGGGGAGGATGTTGATAGCCTCTCACTTGCAAAAGCCATAACATGGACGTTGCACAGCTGCTGATATTGTGCCTAAGGGAGCTCCTCCTTCGAAACCAACTCGACGCCAACTGGCGAAAACAACAGGTGAGAGGTGAGCCACATGCTCAGTGAATAGTATAATCCACGCAACACAACTCATATTAACATTTCAAAACAATTAATGTCCCAACAAAGATGGGAGTAACCACTCAGACTGGCAGGTCGCGTACCGACACGAGCCCACCACACCTTCACCCTCCAACGGTGACATAAGACTATCAGGAGAAATTCTTTTGTTCTACACCATTCATCATCCGGTAGTCCACTCCTAGGTAGCCTCTACCTGGTATCCTCCCATGATCAGTACATCTGTCAGATGAGTATGTCAACATGCCTCGGTAGTACCAACAAGTGGGGGGCCCTCACAGGATAACTTCAACCCGGGCAGCTTTAATTCAAAGTGACGAAGGAGAGAAACACTTTGTAATGCCCCTGAACCCACGACTCCGTTTTGAAGCATGAAATCTGGTTGCGTTAACTAAATTCGTCGAATCTCAGTTCTATGTTTCTTTTTTCTTTATCCAGAGATACAAAATAATACTAAAAAGAACTTCAACCTTTAATAATAATATAACATTTAAGATTTTCACAATACTACCAATTATTATGGATATAACTTACACATAAAATATATACAACTTGATACACAAACATGGTTACTAGGAAGATGGGCCAACTACATGCCAAATGAAATTAATCAGTCATTCGACCAAGCAAGTCTAACATCCTTGCATCAACAATCTCGTTCGCAGCTACACGAGATCCAACATTCTAATCCTTTAAATCTGAAAGGTTGGGAAAAATGAGGGGTGAGCAACCACACGCTCAGTGAATTGACCTATGACGTCCCGTTAATAATAATATATATCAAAATAACTTTTATAAGATATCATAAGAAACCATTTGCAAATACAATATGATGATATTTCTATAAAATTATATATCAAAACATAACTTAACAGAAGCCTCATTTCAAGATGCATAGTCCCATAAAAACTTCAAAATCATATGATGCATATGTATGCAACAGACACGCATGCTCGTATGGCACGCAGCCGAAAGATGCTCCGTCTAGAGCTTGGTCACGCAGACCGATGTCACGCAGACGGTGTCACGCAAACAGTGTCACGCAAACAGGGTCTCACTGGATCGTGATCTTGCAGATCGGTCGTCACGCAGACAATGTCACGCAGATAGGTGTCACACAGACGGATGAAATACATGCATGATCAGTTCAACAACTCATAGTTTGCATGCAAGAATAACATAGTCTCCAACATATAGTTCATACATAAAATAATGTCCCAAAATGTGATGTCATGCTCATGTATTCCATACTCAAGATAACAGTTGTATTCAAAAATAGGCATGATGTCATCATGATATAAATATAAATAGTGTTGTCCCAGTGTCATTTCGAGCCATTTCGGTTAAGCCTTGATCACTTCTGGGTCATTTAGGGCCTTTTCTTTTTTCGATCGGAGTCGCTAAAATTTTAACTTTTTAGCTACCTGCGTGAGTTAGAGTATTCTGATTAAAAATCTGACTGCATATTATGGGTCCTGGTACCATTTAGTACTACCCATAAAAATTTCATCGAATTTCGGTAACGTTTTAAAAATTGTATAGTTCTGAACCGTATACGAGTTTCGGTCGTTACTAGTTTGGTTGGTGGAATAGTAATTAGATATTTTGGTGGTTATGGTTGTCGGCGTCGGACTCCATCGGTGTCGGAAAGAATCCGCGGTGGGGGGTTGCGTGTGTGGGGGTTCTTCGGGGATTCGGATCAGATGCGTGCCCTAGCGGGCTCGGTCGGATCGTCTTCTCGGAAGGGTGGTGTCGTTCCCGGTTGAGGCGCCCGACAGCGGCTCAAGAGGATTCCCGGGTTTGTGTGATCGCCACCTGCTTTTTCTAAAAGCAGGAAAAGGTTGGGTTAGATTTGATCGCCTACGTGGGGAGTTTGTGGGGTCTCCGCTCTGAGATACGGATATACCGTACACAGAGGTGAAAAACAGGTAATCCTATTTTACTTCCGGGGCTTGGCTAAAGGAGTCTTGGGACAAAGGGGTGCAAATGGGGTGTGGATATGGGGCGGCTAGTCGGGTATGGGGCGGCTACTAGGGTTTAGCCGTCCGGGGCCTGGGTTTGTTTGGGCAGAACTTCGGTAGGGAAGGGGTTTGGTCTTGGATAGAGACTAAGCTAGGTTTAGCCGGGGTTTCTGGAGGGTGGAATGAGAGGGTGTTTTTGTGTAGGGAATGGATTTTTCTCTCACAAAAGGGGCTCTCTTTCTCTCTCTCTTGGGATTTCTAGTGGGGGAAGGGAATAAATATCAAGTAGGTTGGGATTAGGTGGATGTGAATTGTCGATTCTAATCAAGATTGGGAGTGTGTTAGAAATGTTTTGAACCCCCTCTGTTTATAGTAAAAGTGAGGCAGGGGAATATCCATGGGGTAATGGAGTGGCTTAGTTAATAGTGTGTTTGATTAGACCCCACATTAATTCACTGGTTCTTCTGTCAGGACCAGGTAAAGGGCGGCTAGTCCTTACTAGCCGCCCAGGATGGGGTGGCTACTTCCTGGTAGCCGCCCCTATCATGACCTGCCAAGTGTCCCATCTTTGACAAGCAGTGGTTTGGGTCGGTTACTTGGGTTGATCCGGCCAAGATAGGGCGGCTAAAGGTCACAACCCGCCGCAATGATCAGCATTTAATGTTGCTTTATGTCCCATCCAGGGAAGCAGTTCAAGGTTGGTCAGGGGGACGGCTAGTACTAACTAGCCGCCTGGTATGGGACGGCTAGTTAGGGACAGCCGCCCCTTGCCAGGGACTTGGGGTACTCTAGCGTTTTTAGAGTTTCTCTAGGTGGGGGTTCCTGGTTTGGGTCAGGGTCTGGTTTAGGGTCAAGGTTTCTGCTTTAGGTTAGGGTTTAGGGTTAGGGTTAGGGTTTCCGGTCTGGCTACAGTTTAGGGTTAGGGTTAGGGTTTCTGATCAGGCTAGGGTTTAGGGTTAGGGTTACGGTTTTCGGTCAGGCTAGGGTTTAGGGTTTCCGGTTAGGCTAGGGTTTAGGCATAGGGTTAGGGTTTAGGGTTAGGGTTTCCGGTGTCCTAAACTTTTGGTTCTCTATTAGATGTCCAAATGTGGGATATTTCTGGGTGTTACTTGAACTATTTCTATCTTTCTGGACAGTCAAAATTGGGGTATCTACAATTGTCCCTCATTGGACGGAGTCTTTGTGCGAAGTAGAAAAGACTTCGACCGATGATAAGGAAAGAGACCCCTATTTTGGCCGGCCCGACCTTCAAGACGTTATGCCAACACAAACAGTTCTATTCGGGGAGTTGATTTAGACCGTCAGAGGCTAGGTCTTGACTTAGAATTTTTAACTGAAAGGATGATCCAGGTGGAAAGCGGGAAAAGTAAATGGTGAGTGATCCAACCCATGGTCGGGGTTCTTAGCTATCGTGCAAGGAGCAGCCCAGCGTCAGTTTTCTCGTGCCTACCATTCCCGTGCTTGGGAGCAAGGAGGGGATATCGCCAACAAAAAGCAAGTAAAAGTTGAGTTGGTGAATTGGATCATCTGAAGGATAAGAACTCTGGAAAAGAACCAGAACTGAAGAAATTCGATTTTGAATGGTACTGAAAGGGGGCAAAACTTCAGGAAAGTCGTGTTTGATCAAGTAGTGCCTGGAAATAAGCCAATACATGGTTGTTGGTATGGAAAACCTTGGAACTAGGGCTGAAAAGAGATTGGGAAGGGGTTTCAAGTGAATACAGGAAAACACAGAGGGGAACTAGCCGCCCGAGAGGGGGCGGCTGCTCGTGAGTAGCCGCCTCCCGACTGGGTCCCTTATAACCAAAAAGGGACCCTCTCTCTTCCCATTTTTCAAAAACAGTTTCTCTCCCTCTTCTTCTTATTCTCTACGGTTTCAAACCCAAAAACCCTGATTTATTTGCCTTCTCTTCCTCCATTTCGTCCTCAATCTTCTCTCTTTCTCTTGATTTTGAAACCCTAGTTTTGGGTTCTCCTTTTTCTTTTCAAACCGAGCAAGATGACGAGGTCAAAGGCGATCGCTTCGAGGGGAAAACGACCACGGGTGGCTCGTGGAGAGCGTAGCCCGAGCTCTTCATCATCGGAGAGTGATTGGCCGGAGGTCGAGGCCGTGGGGGAGGCTATGGGTATGACGGAGGTGCCGTCGGTGGGCACCCACGCGAGTGAGGTCGGGGATTTGGCTTCGGGGGCTGTCCTGGAGGTAGGGGGAGTACGATAAGTTACACACGCAAGAGGAGGCGTGTGGATCGACCGGTGGTGGTCGAGGAGGTGGTTTCGGGGGTCGGAGGACCGATTGAGGGTGCAACCGAGGGAGTAGGGGCCGAGGGGTCAGTGAAGATGTGAGGGCATCATTGGATGCCCTTGTTGGGATGCTGGATAGGGAGGCCACAGAGGCCAGGGCTGAGGAGGAGGAAAGCAGGGCTATGGGGGCCTTTGCGGAGTTTATCTCCGGCGTGGGGAGGGTGGAGGGGACTGGAGAGGTTAGGGGTGAGGCCGGGGAGGTCGAGGGTATGGATACCGGGGCTGCAGAGGCCGGTGTTGGTGTTGAGGCTGAGGCCGTGGAGGCCGTGTTCGAGGAAGATGAGGAGGAGGGGGTTGACGACAGGATGGACGATCTTGACGAGGCCGAGGTGGACGCTCCTGGGTCCACACGGGCCGTGGTAATTTCCTTGACACCTTTTTAGCTTTTAGCTCTTATTTAGTATATATGCATGTTTTTTTTGGGTGGTATGAACAGGTGACTTAGCGTATAATACTTGTATATGTGTGTTTTTAATAGGCATGCTTGGTGTATAAGCTAATCACGGTGGGATGTGTAAGCATGTTGGATGTTGGCATGGGTTTGTCTTTAGGTAAAGGGGGGGGGGCAATTTTTCATATATATATATCCATGTTTGTTATATGTATATAAAGGAGAGGGGAATGATATGGCTAGTATACTTGCATGCGATACATTTTTGTGTGCATATAGTTTTTAGGGTGTGACTTCGCATGTGTTTGATCGTGGTAGAGCATGAGGGAGTATATGCTTGTATTTCACGGTCCAAGTGTTTTCCATATGCTTAGGTGTGTTCAGGGAAAGTATATAAGCATGATAGGCCGTGATGCAAGAGAGAGCGTAAGTTGTGACCACGGTGGGATTTTAATGTCTTTTGCATGTGTGATCATATGGGGGGTGTTTTGTAAATAATGGGAGGGGAACCTTTAAGCTTCTTATTTTAATTCTTTCGTTTTTGATTTAGTATATGGAAGTTTTATTTTGCTAAGCATGATTTTTCTTAAACGAATATTAGGCTTTTGGATTCTTACCTCTCGATTGCTCTCTAAACTAACGCATGTCTTCTTCTTTTGCTTGCAGCGGCCGAACCGTATCCGGGCTTTATGGCACGGGACGAAGAGGTGGTACGATGCCTTGGGCAGGAGGAGAGGAGTTTAGTGGATGGAGTGGGCTTCCGTTCCTTCTTTCTGATTGAGCCATTCCACGTCCATCGCCCATATGTGGAGGCATTGGCGAAGAGATGGGACCCGGAGAGTTGTACGTTCATCCTCCCTACCGGTGCCGTTATGCCGACCCTTGAGGACGTCCACAGATTACTGGCCTTCCGGTCTTTGGGGAAGCGGTCTTTGCAGCCACCCTCACGGACTATAGGGGGCTGTTTCGAGAGTTGATCGGGGAATGGGAGTTCGTGGAGCGGGAGCAAACGCTGAACCGGATCCCTTTGGGGAGGCTTTCGGGGCAGTATGGCCTCGGTTCCTTTATAGACACCAGAAGGGTGAAGCTGCAGCTAGCTTCGAGAGGATGTGGGCGATGATCGAGGCGAGAGAGGCGTCTGCGTGCCCACAGAGGGCACGGAGGGAGTTGAGGGCATTCTTTCTTTACTTCTTCGGCCGGGTCCTCTTTTCGATGGCCTCTGATAAGGTTTCCTCGCATTCCCTTTTGCTGATGAGGGACCTGGAGGGCATGGGACGCTACGCCTGGGGAGTGGCGATGCTCGCCCATCTCTTCGCGGAGCTCTCGAAGAAAGTCAAGAGGGCCGGGGGAAAGAACCTTGGTGGCTTCGCGCCATTTCTTCAGGTATGTGTAAGTGGTAAATGTCCTTTTCTTAGATTAGTTCACTTTGATTATGATAATTTTCCTCTTGGTTTGCTAGATTTTCGGGTACAAGCACTTCGCCATTGATCGCCCGACTCTGGCGCCGTTTGATCATGCCCTCCCTTGGGCCATGAGATGGGAACCCCAGGGATCCTCTCGCTTGTACCGCCTTGCCCAATTCTGAGAGGCCTTCCGCGTCTTGTCAGAAGAATAGGTATATGTTTTTCTTCAAATTTCGTTGGCTTGCATTTGGTTTTCTTTTGACTAAGCTCTCTCCCTATCTTTTGATGTTTTTAGATGACGTGGAAGCCTTATTCGGAGGAGGTTCCCGAGGACCTGGCGTGAGACGTCTGGTTGATCTATTTTAATGAGGTCGTGTTTCATGCGATCAGCCGGGACGTCCGCCAGCTTGGGTATCACCAGTGGGTGCCCGATCCTCTGCCGCGGCGCCCCTCGATCCCGGTGGCTGGGATTCCTCTGGACACGAGCCTCCCGAGAAATTACGCTACGTATGTGGCAGGATGGATGGGCCAAGGTTTCTTGGTGGAGCGTCGTCCTAAGGTGACTTCTGTAATACCCCAATTTTGACCGTCCAGAAAGACAGAAATACTTCAAGTAACACCCGGAAATATCCCACATTTGGACATCTAGTAGAGAACCAAAGTTCAGAAAACCAGAAACCCTAACCCTAGCCCTAACCTAAACCGGAAACCCTAACCCTAGCCCTAACCTAAACCAGAAACCCTAAACCCTGACCTAAACCTAAGCCCTAACCGTAGCCCCAAACCCTGACCTAAACCCTAACCCTAACCCTAAACCTAACCCTAGCCAGACCCTGGCTCAAACCAGAACCCCACCTAAGAGAAGCTCCAAAAACCCAAAAAAACCCTGAGTCCCTGGAAAGAGGCGGCTAGACCTAACTAGCCGCCCCATACCAGGCGGCTAGTTAGCACTAGCCGCCCCCTGGCCGACCTTGAACCGCTTCCCTGGGACATAAAGCAGCATTAAATGCTGATCATTGCGGCAGGTCGTGACCTTTAGCCACCCCATCTTGGCCGGATCAACCCAAGTAACCGACCCAAGCCACCGCTTGTCAGAGATGGGACGTTTGGCAGGTCATGATAGGGGTGGCTACCAAGAAGTAGCCGCCCCATCCTGGGCAGCTAGTTAGAACTAGCCGCCCTTCACCTGGTCCTAACAGAAGAACCAGAGAATTAATGAGGGGTCTAATCACACACACTATTAGCCAAGCCATTCTTTTACCCCCTGGATATTCCCTGCCTCTCTTTTACTATAAATAGAGGAGATCCACATCCACATCCACAATCCACAATCCACAATCCACATCCACAATCCACAATTTACAATCCACAATCCACAATTTCACATTCCTAATTCACAATCAAAATTCACTCCCTTTACCCACTAAAAATCCCGAGAGAGAGAGAGAGTCCCTTTTGTGAGAGAAATACCCATTCCCTACATAAAATTCCCTCTCATTCCACCCTCCAGAAACCCGGGCTAAGCCTAGCTTAGCCTCTGTCCAAAACCAAACCCATTTCCTACCAAAGTTCTGCCCAAACCAGACCAGGCCCCGGACGGCTAAACCCTAGTAGCGGCCCCTCACCATATGGCTTGATCCCACTAGCCGCCCCCCTATCCACGCCCCACTTACACCCCTATGTCCCAAGACTCCTTTAGTCAAGCCCCGGAAGCAGAATAGGATTATCTGTTTTTCACCTCTGTGTACGGTATATCCGTGTCTCAGAGCAGAGACCCCACAAACTCCCCACGTAGGCGATCAAATCCAACCCAACCTTTTCCTGCTTTTAGAAAAAGCAGGTGGCGATCACACAAACCCTGGAATCCTCTTCAGCCGCTGTCGGGCACCTCAACTAGGGACGACACCTCACCCTTCCGAGAAGACGATCCGACCGAGCCCGCCAGGGCACGCATCCGATCCGAATCCCCGAAGAACCCCCACACACGCACACCCCCCACCGCCGGATTCTTTTCGACACCCACGGAGTACCGACGCACCGACAAATCTAGCGATCACGGTGGGACCTCCTTCGTGAAAAACAACAAAAGGTAATCCTCTTCTGCCCCCTTTACAAGCTTGACTAGAACGCTATCAACCCTTTAGAAAGGTTAGAGTTTCCCACCCCACGAATCAGATCCTCCTCTACTTCGCATCACTGCATCATTTACTGCTTTGTAAGCCACACACCACTGCGCAATCCTTTACTACTTTGTAAGCCGCACACCGCTGTGCAATCCTTTACTGCTTTATAAGCCGCACACCGTTGCGCAACCCTTTACCGCTTATTTACTGCTTTATATCTACATTCATTCCCTTGAACCATTTCACACACGTCATGGAATCCCGCATAGAGGAGGTGATACTAGAGGAAAGAATCCACCAAGAGGGTCAGGCCACGCAATTCCTGACCCATCTAGAGGAAAAGATGGCCAGTCTAGGATACCAATCCATAGAGGACATGTTTCATGACCTCGCCGACTATCATCAGGTCGAAACCCTGAGACAGGAGGCCCCTGTCGAAACCTCCAAGGCCATTCCCAAAACCCGTGCACACCCAGCCACTCGGTCACTCCAAGCCATTCTTTCGTTCACCCCCCTTTTCCCGGCGAATCCAATGTTCCCAACCGTTTCCACCCCAGGCCCCTACCAGGCCACCCCAAACCCGGGACCGCTAGGCAGCCCTCCCAGGGGAGAAACACTGGATGAAACCATCTGGAGAATCCTCTCCGAGATTGGTCCCTCAGCCCCCAAGCATATATCTCTACATAACCTGAGACAAATCCCGTCAGTCCACCTACCGGAGGGATTCAGAATCCCCAAATTCCGCTGGTATAACGGTCGTGGAGACCCAGACATCCATTTAACTGCCTTTTATCTAGACGCCAACCCCTTTCTAGATAATCAACCTTTGCTAGTCTTCCTCTTCCAGAAATCATTGGAAGGAGAAGCACTACAATTGTTCTCCACCCTCCCTGTAGATCACTTGTCGAATTTCTCGGCTGTAAGCGAGAGGTTCTTAGGCCGTTACAGTTACCAGAGGACCAGAACCCCCTCTATTTCGGATTAAACGTAGAGAGAATGAGGCCGAGGGAGGAATTTGAACAATACGTGTCTCGGTGGTGCACACTTGTCCACCGAACCGGCCTACAACTCACGAAATTGACATAATGTTACAAAGCCTGAGTCCAGAGCTTCGTACGAGCCTTTCATACAGAGACTGTACTAAGTATCAGCTTCTAATTGACCATCACAACAGGATTTCCCGTTGTGCAGCCCCAGTAGTCCAAACCCAGCCCCCACCTATCAGCCATAGGGTTGGACAACCGCCTCGTAAGGCACAAACCCCCACAGTAGAGGGGATTATTACCCAAGTATCGACACTCTACCCGAATGGAGCACGAGTTCCTGATTGAGGAACGGCTCTGAGACAGTACACGTCCGGTTCATCCAGATATGCATCGCCTCGGCCAATCAACCAGAATTTCGCTACTCGATCAGTACCCGTCCCCGTGCCGACACAACAAAACCCGATAATCCAAAGTTCCCCGGTCCAAAGCCCTGTAATTTCAAGACAAGGCCAGCCTAGGACCCCTTTCTATTCCAACTTCCTAAGAAGTCAAAACCCAAATCCTAGGCAGCCCGCCCAAAATACTTATAATGAGGTTTCCCCTCCAACATCCTATGATCAGAGACGAATGGGAAAGAGGGACTCTTACCCTCCCCTCCCAGAAACACTAACTAGGATTTTTAGGGTACTAATGGACACAAATAGTATCTCCCTCCCAGTTGCTAAGCCTCCACTCCCCGGGGCCAGCAGACTGCGTTACTGTCAATACCACCAACAGCATGGTCATACCGTAGAACAATGCATTGTTTTTCAGGATTTTATTTACGATTTAAATGATAACAGGCGCCTTGATTGGGCCATGATCAAAAGCCATTTAAACCAGGGCAATTCTCGAGCCTTCAAGCCACTTGGCATTTTTACTGACCCATTGCCAGGTCACAACTAAGCATCCACATCTGGAGCCCACATGGTAAACATGGTCAGGAGAGGGAGACAACCATCACCACAACCAAGCAGTTCAGAAGACGTCACTAATGACAGTCTGTCTGAAGAATCCGAGGAGGAAGAGTAGAATGAACCCTTCCAGCTAGACCTCGACAATCATGACCTCGCCATACTCTATGGCGAAGAAGAAGATGCAGTTCTCGCCCTGCCCGCGGTCATCAACATCGAGTCCAACACAAGTGGACTAGAAAACCCGGGAGGAGACGAAGAAGAAGAGCCCTTTGAGGAGATCCCTGAAGGAGCTAGCGAGGGACCCGAGGGAGGGGAATGTACGTCGGATGATCTGCATCCAGACGACAATGGGTCCTCCAAGAGTACCGACACTGTTGGTGGCCCCCACCGCCCAATGACCATTTCATTCACCGACCACGACCTCTCGGATCCTAGACTGCGAGTCTACCCCCTACACATCCGTGGACGACTTCAAATGTTGTGGCTAAACAACATATTCGTGGACCCATGGTCAGGAATGAACATAATGACAGGCTCCACCCACCAAAAGATACCCGGACTAGGCTGTCCTCCCGTCCAACCAGCTCACCATACTATTCAAGCTTTCAACCATATCGGGAAGACTCTCCGCGGCCCCGGAACATTCGATCTGTCCGTCGGCCCTCTCATCTGTGAAGTAGCCTTCTTCGTGGCCGACATCGACACAAGGTACCCATTGATGCTAGGGCGATCGTGGTTAGACAGCATCCAAGCTATCTGTTCCCCCCGACACCATTGCCTTCGACTGCCCTTCATGAGTCATGTACTGACAATCTAGGGAGAGACACGCCTCCAGTACGAGAACGAGAACAACTGGGCAATACATAATATGTTCACACTAGCCCTGCGACCGGGGAATGAGGATGAAGGTGGTAGCCCACCTGAGTCCCCTTATAACGACAACTATCCCTCGGAAGAAGCGGCCAGGACCCTGCATCCACCAACCAATCTTACGGAGCCCAACTCGATCACCTTCCCCCCCATGAAGTCGCAAAAGCCGGAGCACGCTCCGCACCCCTCGCAATCACTGCCATACTCGGAGGGAGGGAATTCTGGCACATTCTCATCGATACGGGAGCGGAAACTAATGTTCTTACATATTTCGCCTACCAAACGCTAGAAGGCAGGGTTCCTAGATTGGAGCCTCGGATGAATACATTTACTCCTTCGACAGCACGCGCAAGAATGCTTGCGGACTGGTCACACTCCCACTAAAGATCGGCCCGGTCTCCACCATCGTCAACCGCATGGTAATGAACATTCGATCACCCCACCCTCTGATTGTTGGGAGGACATGGCTTAACAGCATCGAAGCTGTCTCATCCACCCGACACCAATGTCTTCGCTTCCCGTACCGCGGGGAGTGGTATCCATATGGGGAGAAGCACGCTTTGACGAGACACGGGCCTGGAATCAGAGCGTCTGTGCCATGCGCATCCGGCTAGAGGTGCTTGCATGTTGGCAGCCAGGCTCCACCGACGAAGAACTGCTCCTTCAAGGAAGGCCCTTGAAGAGGCTCAAGGAGGAAGAGTTTGGGAATAGGGGACCCCCACCAGACATCAGCCGGCCGCCCGAACGAAGCCGACTCGAGGAAACAATACGAATCCAAAACCGGGTACCGATCCTCCCGGGTGAGCTTTCAACATCCTGTACATATTTGTTTACAGCTTTTTCCAAAAATCAAAAGATCAAAATATTTGTTTACCAGCTTTCGTTTTCAACATCCTGTACATATTTGTTTACAACTTTTTCCAAATCAAAAGATGAAAATATTTGTTTACCAGCTTTCATTTTCATCACCCTATACATATTTGTTTACCTGCCTTCCTAAAAGAAACCAAAATCCAAAAAAAAATACATGCTAATCAGGTCTCATTCCCCAACTCTGAACATACTTGTTTCCAGCTTTATTTCCACTCTTTTTCCAAAAAAATGTTTTCTAAAAACATGTTTTCCAAACTCTCCTTCAAAACAAAAGTTTTACAAAACCGTATTCCCGTACTTTCAAACAAAATAAAGCACTTTCCCAAACTTTCTTTACTTGTTTACCAAACAACGAAAATATTTACAAGCCGTATTTCCATTCTTCTTCAAAACGAAAATGTTTTCCCAATCTACGCTTCTTCAAAACTAAATGTTTTACAAAGCCGTGTTTCCATGATTTCCGCCAAAAAATGTTTACAAACTGTCTTCTCACACTTTCCTTCTAAAGAACAAAATCGTTTTTCAAACCTTCTTTTTCCAAAAGTATATCTATTCGCCGACACTGGCCTTTTCAAAACCGTAAGTATGCATCTGTCTTCACACTTTCGAAAACATAAAATATCAAAATATATGCCAAAAGAGGGAACTACTAGACGAGAAATGATTAAGAGCGGCAGACCATGCCCAGGCCTACCAAAGAAGGGTGGCAAGGGCATTTGTAAAGAAGGTAATAAAAAGAAAATTTGAAATCGGGGAATTAGTACTTAAGCAAATCATGCCATCAAGGCAGCCTCACCCAAGAGGGAAGTTGCAACCCACATGGGAGGGACCCTATGTGATCAACCATGCCTATTCCAGGAATGCCTACCGCCTGGTAGATGCCGAAGGAGTCGAGGTTTCAGGTTCGTGGAATGCACTTTATCTAAAGAAATTTCATGCATGAATAGCTTTCAATACTTGAGAACTATTATTCTTTCTTCCTGCAATTTCCAGCGTTTAGTACTTGATGATAGAATTATAAAACTCTCAAAGATAAACTCGTATCTATTTGAACACATCTCCGCCAAATCATGCCACTTCATTCACGCACGTATAACTGGACTACATTTACCTGATAGAAGAAAAATTGTCTACCCCGTAGACTAGGACAATTTAAAACCGCAAAGCAAAGCATGAAAAGAATCTCCCTCAAATATCAGGCAATGAGAGGCCAACAAAAGAAAAATCTGCCCTACTCGTATATAACCGAAGGTCAACAATGACTGGAGTTACCTAGGACATATTCCGGATAATTCTAAAATATGTCGCCAACTATGTCTACTGGGAAAGGCGAAATTTCGACCAAAGGTAGATCACTATACACACACACATGAGTTCACTTAGAAATTTGCCTATCCAAAGGAAGCTTATTTAACTTGACTCCTGGTACACTCATGGATTTTTCAACATGTTTAGAATAATACAATCAAGCATTTGAGAACCGTGAACCTAGAAAAAACTGACACCTAAGGCCTATGCCTTTCAAATACAACCCTGGGGGCTCCTCCACAGGGACTTGATGGTATCTTTTACTTAAGAAAGTCGAGAACATTGCCTTCTCACATAAAAAAAAAGCCATTGAAGAATTAAAATGCCCACTTATGCCACAATACTTACGCATAAGTTCGCATTTTCCTTTTCCAAAACACCTAGGCATTCGATTTCCTTGAAATGCTAAAATTGAGCCCCCGTACCAATGATAAGATTACCCCCATCTACACTCCTTCTACGCCCTTCTGCACATGCTTGAGAAGAAATTGTCCCACTATTCACACGTACCTAAGAGTTTTCTTCGCTCACGCACTTGGAATCCCTCCCTTGCATACTAAAGCATGGTTTCCCGCACTTTCCTTTCTCGCATTCGATTTTCATTTTACCTTAAGATGGGTTGTAGCCCTTGACAATTCAAGCAAGAAGGGCTCGAAAGTCAGTGCAAGGGCGCAATCCGGACAGATTTAACACTTGGTCCATGGAAAGGATGTTTTTATAGGTCTCAAGAGTCGAAGCGGTCACAAAGGCTTTCAGTAGCAGCAAGCAGGAGCAGCAAAACCAGAAGAATTGTCCCAGGCAGGGGGCGGCTAAACTTGACTAGCCGCCTCTTACTGGGCGGCTAGTTTACACTAGCCGCCCCAGCCTTTGGTTTCAGATAAGCATGCCCCAGGCAGGGGGCGGCTAAACCTAACTAGCCGTCCCTCACTGGGGCGGCTAGTTTACACTAGCCGCCCCCTGCCTGCACCTATTTCAGGTATGTCAGACCATGTCCAAATCAGCTCTTCAACACTTCTTCACCTACTGAAATTAGTTCTTTCCAAAACTTGCATACACACATTTTCATATACGTAAACATTCACAAGACACACACTAACGCATTTAAAAGTCACCACATTTCAAAAACACATGTCCATCCGTAAACATAAACAAAACTAAACCAAACACCCATTCATCCTTTCATCCACCCATACAAACTTATAAAAACCATTCGCGACCAAACTAAAACCAATAAACCAAACAAAACTAAACCAAATACCCATGTTTGTTCATATACCTAAGGAAGAAAGGAAAATTGTTCAAAAAGAAGAAAGATAAACCCACTTAGAACTGAAATCAAAATAGATAAGGATCCGTCTGAAGCTTCCCTCTACGTGTCTTGAGCTATGCATCACCAAAACAATCACCTAAAACCAAAAGGAAAAGAAGAAAAGCATGAATTCCTTGCATATATACCATTCTTCTACCTAAAACCAAGACGCAAAGAAGCTATACCTCGACGTATCGTCACCCGCTGGAGGCTGAGTAGGAGGAACATCCTGACTTGGCTGAGAAGGGAGCGGCGGCTGAGGGGAGGACTGAACCTCTGGAACATCAGAATCGGCAGGATTCTCTCGAACTGAGGACGCAGCCCTAGCATATATCCCACGACTCCGAGACGCCGAAGGACGAGAAGCACGACTGAAGGTGGCCCCGGTAGCCAAGCGAGAGAATGGTCAGGCTCAAGCGGGAGAAGGTCGAGGTCTGCCTCGGTCATAGAGCCCCCTCCAACCAATTTCCCCCTCATATACCCCGGCCCTCTTAACTTTCTTTGAGAGCTCCGCAAAGAGATGGGCGAGCATCGCCGCTCCCCAGGCATAGCGTCCATGCCCTCCAGGTCCCTCATCAGCAAAAGAGAATGCGAGGAGACCTTATCAGAAGCCGTCAAAAAGAGGACTCGGCCGAAGAAGTAAAGAAAGAACGCCCTCAACTCCCTCCGTGCCCTCTGTGGGCACGCGGCCGCCTCTCTCGCCTCGATCATCGCCCGCCTCCTCTCGAAGCTAGCTGCAGCTTCACCCTTCTGGCTCTCTGTAAACGAATCGAGGCCATACTGCCCCGAAAGCCTCCCTAAAGGAATCCGGTTCAACGTCCGCTCCCGCTCCATGAACTCCCATTCTCCAATCAACTCTCAAAACAGCCCCCTATAATCCGCAAGGGTGGCCGCAATCACCGCTTCCCCCAAGACCGGAAGACCGGTGATCCGATGAACGTCCTCAAGGGTCGGCATAACGGTGCCAGTAGGGAGGATGAACGTACAACTCTCTGGATCCCATCTCTCTGCCAATGCCTCCATATATGGGCGATGGACGTGGAACGGCTCAATCAGAAAGAAGGAGCGGAAGCCCGCTCCATCCACTAAGCTCCTCTCCTCCTGCCCCAAGGCATCTTATGACCTCTTCGTCCCGTGCCATAAAGCCCGAATACGATTCGGCCGCTGCAAACAAACGAAGAAGAGATGGGTTATTTTAAAAGAGCAACCGAGAGGTAAAAATCTAAAACCTAAAAATCATTTAGAGATCATGCTTAGCAAATTATAATTCTCATATCTAATACAAAAGCATTCACTTAAAGGTTCACCTCCCATAATTCACAGAACACTCCTCATATGACCACGCATGCAAACAAAAATATGTCAAAATCCCACCGTGGTCACCACTCACGCTCTTTCTTGCATCACGGCCCATCATGCTTATATACTTTCCCTAAACACACCCAAACATATAGAAAGCACTTGAAACCATGAAATGCATGCATACAATCTCTCAAGCTCTACCACGATCAAGCACATACACGAAGACACGCCTTAAAAATTATATACACATAAAAAAGTATCGCATGCAAGCATACAAACCATGCCATTCACTTCCTTCTAAAAAATAGAACAAACATGGATATATATATATGAAAAATTATCCCCCTTTCCTAGAAACAAACCCATATGATTACCTTATACACCAAGCATGCTTATTAAAAAAACACATATACGACTTGTTCATACCACCAAAACACATGCACATACACCAAAATAAACAAAAAATAATAATAATAAGGCTAAAACTAGAAGGTTAGGAACATACCACGGCCCGTGTGGACCCAGGAGCGCCCACCTCGGCCTCGTCGGGATCATCCATCCAGTCGTCATCTCCCTCCTCCTCATCTTCCTCGAACACGGCCTCCTCGGCCTCAGCCTCAACACCAACACCGGTCTCTGCAGCCCTGGTGCCTATACCCTCGGCCTCCCCGGCCTCATCCCTAACCTCTCCAGTCCCCTAAACCCTCCCCACGTAGGAGATAAACTCCGCAAAGGCCCCCATAGCCCTGCTTTCCTCCTCCTCAGCCCTGGCCTCTGTGGCCTCCCTGTCCAACATCCCAACAAGGGCATCCAATGATCCCCTCACATCTTCACTAACTCCCTTGGCCCCCACTACCTCGGTTGCACCCTCAATCGGTCCTCCGACACCGAAACCACCTCCTCGACCGCCATCGGTCGATCCCCACGCCTCCTCTTGCATGTGTAACCTATCATACTCCCCCCTATCTCTGGGACAGCCCCCGAAGGCAAATCCTCGACCTCACCCGCGCCGATACCCACCGGCGGCACCTCCGCCATAACCATAGCCTCGACCTCCGACCTATCGCTCCAAGAGCAACCTGTGGTCGTTTTCCCCTCGAAACGATCTCCTTCGACCTCGTCATCTTCCTCGGTTTGAAAAGAAAAAGGAGAACCCAAAACTAGGGTTTTGAAATCAAGAGAAGGAGAGAAGATTGAGGACAAAATGGAGGAAGAGAAGGCAAATAAATCAGGGTTTTTGGGTTTGAAACCGAAGAGAAGAAGAAGAAGTGGGAGAGACACCGTTTTTGAAAAATGGGAAGAGAGAGGGTCCCTTTTCGGTTATAAGGGACCCAGTCGGGCGGCTAGTTATCACTAGCCGCCCCTCCCAGTTTTTCTGTTTACACTTGAAACCCCTTTCCAATCTCTTTTCAGCCCTAATTCCAAGGTTTTCTATACCAAACAGCCATGTATTGGTTTATTTCCAAACACTACTTGATCAAAAACGACTTTCCCGAAGTTTTTCCGCCCTTTCAGTACCACTCAAAATCGAATTTCTTCAGTTCTGGTTCTTTTCCAGAGTTCTTATCCTTCGGATGATCCAATTCACCAAACTCAACTTTTACTTGCTTTCTGTCAGCGATATCCCCACCTTGCTGAGTTTTCCCAAACACGGGAACGGTAGGCATGAGGAAACTGATGCTGGGCTGCTCTGTGCACGAAAGCTAAGAACCCCGACCGCGGGTTGGATCACTCACCATTTACTTTTCCCGCTTTTTAGATACCCCAATTTTGACCGTCCAGAAAGATAGAAATACTTCAAGTAACACCTGGAAATATCCCACATTTGGACATCTAGTAGAGAACCAAAGTTCAGGAAACCGGAAACCCTAACCCTAGCCCCAAACTCTGACCTAAACCCTAACCCAAACCCTAAACCTAACCCTAGCCAGACCCTGGGTCAAACCAGAACCCCACCTAAGAGAAGCACCAAAAACCCAAAAAAATCCTGAGTCCCTGGCAAGAGGCGGCTAGACCTAACTAGCCGCCCCATACCAGGCGGCTAGTTAGCACTAGCCGCCCCCCTGGCTGACCTTGAACCGCTTCCCTAGATGGGACATAAAGCAGCATTAAATGCTGATCATTGCGGTGGGTTGTGACCTTTAGCCGCCCCATCTTGGCCGGATCAACCCAAGTAACCGACCCAAGCCACCGCTTGTCATAGATGGGACGTTTGGCAGGTCATGATAGGGGCGACTACCAGGAAGTAGCCGCCCCATCCGGGGTGGCTAGTTTGAACTAGCTGCCCTTCACCTGGTACTGACAGAAGAACCATTGAATTAATGAGAGGTCTAATCACACACACTATTAGCCAAGCCATTCTTTTACCCCCTCGATATTCCCTTGCCTCTCTTTTACTATAAATAGAGGAGATCCACATCCACATCCACAATCCACAATCCACATCCACAATCCACATCCACATCCACAATCCACGATTCACAATCCACAATTTCACATTCCCAATTCACAATCAAAATTCACTCCCTTTCCCCACTAAAAATCCCAAGAGAGAGAGAGAGAGAGTCCCTTTTGTGAGAGAAATACCCATTCCCTACATAAAATACCCTCTCATTCCACCCTCCAGAAACCCGGGCTAAGCCTAGCTTAGCCTCTGTCCAAAACCAAACCCATTTCCTACCAAAGTTCTGCCCAAACCAGACCACGCCCCGGACGGCTAAACCCTACTAGCCGCCCCTCACCAGACAGCTTGATCCCACTAGCCGGACCCCTATCCACGCCCCATTTACACCCCTATGTCCCAAGACTCCTTTAGTCAAGCCCCGAAAGCAGAATAGGATTATCTGTTTCACCTCTATGTACGGTATATCCGTGTCTCAGAGCGGAGACCACACAAACTCCCCATGTAGGCGATCAAATCCAACCCAACCTTTTCCTGCTTTTAGAAAAAGCAGGTGGCGCTCACACAAACCCTGGAATCCTCTTGAGCCGCTGTCGGGCGCCTCAACCAGGAACGACACCTCACCCTTCCGAGAAGATAATCCGACCGAGCCCACCAGAGCACGCATCTGATCCGAATCCCCGAAGAACCCCCACACACACACCCCCCCCCCCCACCGCCGGATCCTTCCTGACACCCACGGAGATCCGACGCCGACAACTTCGAGTGACGAATACCTGGCTTGGTATCATCAGGAGTATGCGGGTATCCTCAGGACGATGGAGGGGGAGATCCCGGATGCTTACGTAAGTTGGAAACCCTTCTCCTCTTCCTCGTTCTCTCTTGCTTGAATATTTTCTGAATAGTGTTTCTCTTCTCCATTTTCTGAATGAGATGGAGAAGAGGATCAAGACCGCCAATGAGCACCTCCAAGCGCGGGCTAGGTAGATAGAAGCGCTACGGGTACAATGGAGACGCTCTCAGGACCAGGTCCGGGTTCTCAAGGCTCAGGTGGATGCTCTGTCGAGAGCGAGAGCCGATGGCACTTCCTCTTCTTCCGCCCCTCCTCCATCCATGGTTTCCGAGCTTGAGCTCGAGCTGACGAGGGAGTTAGATGCGGCCCGGAGTGAATTGATGGCAACACGGATGTAGCTGGGCCAGGTGAGGGGTAGGGCTTCTCGGGCTGAGGAGGAGACGGACCGGCTGAGGTCCATGATGGCTTTGAGAGAGGAGGGGTTCATCACCCTAGGCCGCGAGAGGGACTCCCTCCAGATGAGGGTGTTGGAGTTGGAGGCTTCAGCGGGTGTTCCTGGAGGTTTGGTGGGGGACTTGGTTCGTTCTCTCCAGGAGGCGGGGATAGGGACCGAGAAGCGCTCAGGGCATCAGAGGCGAGGGCACGAGAGTTGGAGGAGAGGTTGAGGGCTGCTGAGGATCGGGCTAGAGGGACAAAGAGTCGCCTCCGATAGAGATTGGAGAGGAGAGAGAGAGATATGCAGCAGGTTCATCTCTGGGAGGCAACTATGAGGGGGAAATGGGTTGGAGGGGGCTCTATGACCAAGGTGGACCTCGACCTTCTCCCGCTTGAGCCTGACCATTCTCTCTCGGCTTCCTTGGCTACCGGGGCCACCTTCAGCCGTGCTTCTCATCCTTCGGCGTCTCAGAGTCGTGGGATATATGCGAGGGCTGCGTCTTCGGTTCGAGAGACTCCTGCCGCTCTAGACGCTCTAGGGGCTCAGTCTTCTCATCAGCCGCCGCTCCCTTCTCAGCCAAGTCAGGATGTTCCTCCTACTCAGCCTCCAGCAGATGACGATGACACTCCGAGGTATAACCCTTGTGTCTTGATTTTGGGTAGAAGAATAGTATATAAGCAAGGAATTCATGTTTTTCTTCTTGACTTAGGTGATCATTTCAATGGCGTGTAGCTCATGACTTTGATGGAAGCTTCTCATGGATCTTTATTTATTTTGATTTTAGTTTTAAGTAGGTTTACCTTTCTTTTTTATGGACAATTTTCCCATTCTTTCTTTTGTGTATGAACAAACATGGCTGTTTTTAACTTGATTTATTGGTTTCAGTTTGGTCGTGTATGTGGAATGGTTTTATAAGGTCGTATGGGTGGATGGAAGAATGAACGGGTGTATGGTTTAGTTTTGTTATGTTTACGGATGGACAGGTGTTTTTGAAATGTGGTTAATTTTTAAATAAGTTGGTGTGTGTTATATGAATGTTTACGTATATGATGCGTGTATGCAAGTTTTGGAAAGAACTGATTTCAGTATGTAAAGAAGTGTCGAAGAGTTGATTGGATATGGACTGACATAGCTGAAATAGGTGCAGGCAGGGGGCGGCTAATGCTAACTATCCGCCCAGTGAGGGGTGGCTAGTTAGGTTTAGCCGCCCCCTTCCTGGGGCATGCTTACCTGAAACAAAGGGCTGGGGCGGCTAGTGTAAACTAGCCGCCCAGTGAGAGGCGGCTAGTCGAGTTTAGCCGCCCCCTGCCTGGGGCAGTTTGGTTCTGCTGTTCCTGTCTGCTGCTGCTGCAAGTCCTTGCGAGTGTTTTCATCTTCGAGATCTATAAAAACATCCCTTTCCATGGACCAAGTATTAAATCTGTCCAGATTGCACCCCTGCACTGACTTTTGAGCCTTTCTTCCTTGAATTGTCAAGGGCTACAATCCATCTTAAGGTAAATGGAAAGATAATGCGAGAAAGTAAAGTGCGGGAAACCATGCTTTAGTACGCAAGGGAGGGATTCCAAGTGCGTGAGCGAAGAAAAATCTTAAGTATGCGAGAAAGTGGGGGGAGATTGGGGTAAGAGTAATATCTTCCTTTTGGGCAATATTTTAGAATCGTCCGAGTCTAGCATATGTCCTACTTTCTAGGTCCCTCTGGCTTTCTTCTTTTTACCAATTCTTTATTTTGGGTGGAAAGTACAGTCCTTTGTTTGGATCCTGTACTAGTATAGCCGTTTGTTTGGCATATACGTGTGCGCAAAGGCGTGAAAGCCTGCTAAAATAGAGAGCTTAACCCGTTCACTTGGGTGTTATTTTTCTTTTGTTGGCCTCTCATTGCCTGATTTTTTTTTATTTGAGGGGTGGTCTCTTCTGTTTTTCACCCTGATTCTTTTCATGCTTCCCCTCTAGAAGTGTTTGTATAGTGCTAGAGCCAGTCTACGGGGTAGGCAATTTCTCTTCTATCAGGTAAATCTATTGTCAAGTCATACGTGTGTGAAGGAAGCGGCATGATTTGCGGAGATGTGTTCAAATAGATACGAGTTTATCTTTGAGGGTCTTATAATTCTATCATCAAGTACTAAACGCTGGAAATTGCAGGAAGAAAGAATAATAGTTCTCAAGTATTGAAAGCTATTCGTGCATGGAATTTCTTTAGATAAAGTGCATTCCACGAACCTGAAACCTCGACTACTTCGGCATCTATCGGGCGGTAGGCATTCCCAGAATAGGCATGGGTAATCACATAAGGTCCCTCCCATGTGGGTTGTAACTTCCCTCTTGGGTGGGGCTGTTTTGATGGCATGATTTGCTTAAGTACTAACTCTCTGATTTCAAATTATCTTTTTATTACCTTCTTTTCACATGCCCTTGCCACCCTTCTTTGGTAGGCCTGGGCATGGTCTGCCGCTCTTAATCTTTTCTCTCTTTTTGGTATTTTTTGATATTTTATGTTTCGCAAGTGTGGAAACAAATGCATACTTATGGTTTTGAAAAAGGGGCTGCGTTGGCGAATAGATATATTTTTGAAAAAGAATGGAGATAAAGTTTGAAAAATGATTTTGTTTTTAGAAGGAAAGCATGGGAAGACAGTTCGTAAACATTTTTGGTGGAAATCATGGAAATACGGCTTCGTAAAACATTTTGTTTTGAAGAAGGGTGCAGAAGCGCAGATTGTAAAACGTTTTTGTTTTGAAGAAGAGTGTGGAAATGCGGCTTGTAAATATTTTCGTTGTTTGGTAAACAAGTAAAGAAAGTTTGGGAAATGTTTTATTTTTTTGTTTTGGAGGAAATTATGGAAATACGGTTTTGGTAAAACTTTTGTTTTGGAGGGTGCGGAAACCCAGATTGTAAAACGTTTTTGTTTTGAAGAAGAGTGTGGAAAAACGTTTTAGAAAACTTTTTTTTTTGAAGAAGAGTGGAAATAAAGCTGGAAACAAGTATGTTCGAATTGGCGAATGAGAGCTGATTAGCATGTATTTTTGGATTTTGATTTCTTTTTAGGAAAGCGGGTAAACAAATTTGTATAGGGTGACGAAAACAAAAGTTGATAAACAAATATTTTTTATTTTAGATTTTTAGGAAAGCCATAAACAAAATATGTATAGGAGATGAAAGCGAAAGGTGGTAAGTAAATGTTATTCGATTTTCGATTTTTAGAAAAAGCTATAAACAAATATGTACAGGGTGTTGAAAGCGAAAGCTGGTAAGTAAATGTTTTTCGATTTTCGATTTTTAGAAAAAGCTGAAAACAAATATGTACAAGGTGTTGAAAGCTCACCCCGGGGGATCGGTACCTGGTTCTTGGATTCGTATTGCTTCCTCGAGTCGTCTTCTTTTTGGTGGTCGGCTGATGTCTGGTGGGGGTCCCCTATTCCCAAACTCTTCCTCCCTGAGCCTCTTCAAGGGTCTTCCTCGCTGGAGCAGTTCTTCATCGATGGAGCCTGGCTGCCAACATGCAGGCACCTCTAGCCGGATGCGCATGGCACAGACGCTCCAATTCCGGGCCCGTGTCTCGTTAAAGCGTGCTTCTCCAGAGATGGATATCATTTCCCCACGGTACGGGAAGCGAAGGCATTGGTGTCGGTGGATGAGACGGCTTCGATGCTGTTGAGCCATGTCCTCCCAACAATCAGAGGGTGGGGTGATCGAATGTTCATTACCATGCAGTTGTCGATGGTGGAGACCGGCCCGATCTTTAGTGGGAGCGTGACCAGTCCGCAAGCGTTCTTGCGTGTGCTGTCGAAGGCGTAAATGAATTCGTCCGAGGGCTCCTATCTAGGAACCCTGCCTTCTAGCTTCTGGTAGGCGGAATATGAAAGAACGTTAGTTTCTGCTCCCGTATCGATGAGAATGTGCCGGAACTCCCTTCCTCCGAGTATGGCAGTGATTGCGAGGGGTGCGGAGCGCGCTCCGGCTTTTGCGACTTCATGGGGGAGGAAGGTGATCGAGTTGGGTTCCGTAAGATTGCTTGATGGATGCAGGGTCGCGGCCGCTTCTTCCGAGGGATAGTCGTCGTTATAAGGGGACCCAGGTGGGCTACCACCTTCATCCTCGTTCCCCGGTCGCGGGCTAGTATGAACATATTATGTATTGCCCAGTTGTTCTAATTCTCGTACTGGAGGCATGCCTCTCCCCAGATTGTCAAAACATGACTCATGAAGGGCAGTCGAAGGTATTGGTGCTGGGGGGGAACAGATAGCTTGGATGCTATCCAACCATGGTCGTCCTAGCATCGATGGGTACCTTGTGTCGATGTCGGCCACGAAGCAGGCTACTTCACATATGAGAGGGCCGACGGATAACTCGAATGTTCAAGGGCCATGGAGAGTCTTCCCGGTATGGTTGAAAGCTTGAATAGTATGGTGGGCCTGTTGGACGGGAGGACGGCCTAGTCCGGGTATCTTTCGGTAGGTGGAGCACGTCATTATGTTCATTCCTGACCCTGGGTCGACGAAGATGTTGTTTAGCCATAAGATTTGAAGTCGTTCACGGATGTGAAGGTGGTAGACTCGCAGTATGGGATCCGGGAGGTCTTGGTCAGTGAATGATATGGTCATTGGGCGGCGGGGGCCATCGACAGTGTCGGTACTCTTGGAGGACCCATTGTCGTCTAGATGCAGATCATCCGAAGTATATTCCCCTCCCTTGGGTCCTTCGCTAGCTCCTTCGGGGATCTCCTCAAAGGGTTCTTCTTCTTCTCCTCCTCCCGGGTTTTCTAGTCCGCTTTCGTCAGACTCAATGTTGTTGATCGCGGGTAGGGCGAGAACTGCATCTTCTTCTTCGCCATAGTGTATGGCGAGGTCATGGTTGTCGAGGTTCAGCTGGAAGGGCTCGTTCTCCTCCTCCTCCTCGGATTCCTCGGATAGACTGTCATCAGTGACGTCTTCTGAACTGCTTGGTTGCGGTGATGGTTGTCTCCCTCTCCTGACCATGTTTACCATGTGGGCTCCAGATGTGGACGCTTGGTTGTGACCTGGCAATGGGTCAGTAACTATGCCAAGTGGCTTGGAGGTTCAAGAATTGCCCTAGTTCAAGTGGCTTTTGATCATGGCCCAATCAAGGCGCCTGTCATCATTTAAATCGTAAATAAAATCCTGAAAGACAATGAATTGTTCTACAGTATGACCATGCTATTGGTGGTATTGATAGTAACACAATCTGCTGTGCCCGGGGAGTGGAGGCTTAGCAACTGGGAGGGAGATACTATTTGTGTCCATTAGTACCCTAAAAATCCTAGTTAGTGTTTCTGGGAGGGGAGGGTAAGAGTCCCTCTTTCCCATTCGTCTCTGATCATAGGATGTCGGAGGGGAGACCTCATCATAAGTATTTTGGGTGGGCTGCCTAGGATTTAGGTTATGACTTCATAGGAAGGTGGAATAGAAAGGGGTCCTAGGCTGGCCTTGTCTTGAAATTACAGGGCTTTGGACAGGGGAACTTTGGATTACCGGGTTTTTTTGTATCGGCACGGGGACTGGTACTGATCGAGTAGTGAAATTTTGGTTGATTGGCCGAGGCGGCGCATACCCGGATGAACCGGACGTGTACTGTCTCTGAGTCGTTCCTCGATCAGGAACCCGTGCTCCGTTTGGGTAGAGTGCCGATACTTGGGTAATCCCCTCTACCGTTGGGGTTTGTGCCTTACAAGGCAGTTGTCCAACCCTATGGCTAATAGGTGGGGATTGGGTTTGGACTATTGGGGCTGCACAATGGGAAATCCATTTGTGGCGGTCAATTAGAAGCTGATACGTAGTACAGTCTGTGAGTCGTAGGCCGGTTCGGTGGACAAGTGTGCGCCACCTGGTATGGGGCGGCTAGTTAGGGCTAGCCGCCCCTTGCCAGGGACTCGGGGTTTCTTTAGGGTCACACTTGTCCAGCAAACCGGCCTGCGACTCACAGACTGTACTACGTATCAGCTTCTAATTGTCTACCACAACAGGATTTCCCGTTGTGCAGCCCCAGTAGTCCAAACCCAGTCCCCACCTATCAGCCATAGGGTTGGACAACCGCCTCATAAGGCACAAACCCCCACGGTAGAGGGGATTACCCAAGTAACGGCACTCTACCCAAACGAAGCATGGTTCCTGATCGAGGAACAGCTCTGAGACAGTACACGTCCGGTTCATCTGGGTATATGCTGCCTCGGCCAATCAACCAAAATTTCGCTACTCGATCAGTACCCATCCCCGTGCCGATATAACAAAACCCCGCAGCCCATGATTCCCCAATTCAGGCCCCCTTAATCCAAAACCGGGACCAAAACAGGAGCCCCTTTTATTCTACCCTGCCAAGAACGCAAGGCATAGCCCCTAGAGAACCCACGCGCAGCCCCCATGATAAGGCTGCACCTTCCTCCTTCTACGGCCCGAGATGGTCAAACAGAAGGGATAGCTATCCTCCCCTTCAAGAAACCCTAGGAAGCATCTTTAGAGCCTTATTAAAGGTCAATGGCATTTCCTTACCCATGGCTAGACCTTCGCCTATCTGTGCCGACCCCACTCATTTTTGTCAGTATCACCGACATCACGGCCACATCATCGAACAATGCACCTCGTTTCGAGACATCGTCTACAACCTTGATGAAGAGAGGCGCTTAGACTAGGCCACCATCAGGGGACTCAAAAACAACCTAGTTACAAAGTCACTAGAAGTCGAGCTAGCCCCAGAAACCCCCAGCCCTGTAGGAGCCAAAACTCAAGACCCAAGGCCAGTCGCAAAGGCTCTCTTAGAAGAACCAGAGAGCCTAAGCTGTGAAAGTTTCTACACCATAAAAGCCGCTGACTACAAAGAGTCACCCAGAATCATCCCGAGTGGCTTAGTCCTACCAGCCTCTTCCCCCGTCCTACCAGCCCCCTCCCCCATTCTCCCAAGCCCCGCAAAGCTCCCCTTCTCTAAAAAACTCCAACCATTACCCCCCTCACCAATTAACGAAAGCCTATACCCATCAAAACAAAACCCCCGAACCACCATTGACGCTCTGAACCATCATACTACTAGAGCAGGTAGAATTTTCAATGCTGTCCCCTCTTAAGGACATCCCCTGCCTGAAACAGAGACTTAGGAACCCCACGCCGAAGATAAGATCGACATCCTAGACCAACTCTGAAAAATCCTCCTGAAAATTTCCATTTTAGAGCTAATAGAAACCTCAAAACACCACCAACAGGCTCTAAGAATGTTCCTAGACAGAATCCAAGTCAACTAACAAATCTCTACCCTAGGCGCACCAATAGCTCTAGCCACTGCAAGACTAGGGCCCATCATAACCTTTAAACCTAAAGAAGAGATTCATGACAAGGTCGTTAGCACCTCGACCCTATGCATAACAATTAACCTCGAAGGGTATTCGGTGGATAAAGTCCTAATTGACACCGGTGCAGGGGTAAGCCTCATGTCGCTACAAACCTTCGAGCACATTAACGGACGCATAACTACACTCTTCGAAACGGACACCCGTATATTTGCTTATGACAAAACAGCTCGTCCGGTTCTCGGCTTTAAAGACTTCCGATTAAAAGTAGGGCCGCTAGAAACTAGCGCTAAAGCTTATGTCCTAGAAATGGATTTAGATTATAATATGATCTTAGGACGCAAATGGCTATCATCCATAAAAGGGTTCTTCTCTCTCCTACACCAGTGTCTGAAGTTCCCCTAGGAGGTCGGATAATCGAAATACAGGGAGATGCGATCAAAGGACCTAAATCAAGATTCACCGATAATGAAATCATCGCTGTAAAAACCAATAACTCAAAACCCATAGGAGCCACCATCCACATCTTAGATTTCCTGGTCAATTGGCTAAATCCTCATAACGTTTTCTCCGATACCACAGAGACAAGCCACCCTAGACTTCAGAACCCTGGCTGGCATATAATGGGGATCATGGGTCATCTCCCCGGGGGAATCTTGGGACAAAAAAATGGGATCTTGGACCCCATCGAACTCCCAGCATTGCTAGATAAAGGGGGCATCGGCTCACCCAAGCACCACCCTAAATTAAAAAAAAATACAATTGGAGGTTATACGAACATTTCGTAAGGGGAATAATCGTAGAACCCGCCAAAGAGGCCATATGCCCCCTGGACCCTATCCAAGAAAGAGAGCCAGACTATCTCTCTGGCTCCCTTGAATGGCTGTTCCCACACCCTGATAAACACCTAAACACACACTCACTGCCAGATGATAAAACTCCAACTGACCCAGCCTCCTTTTCTCGCAGTGCTCAAGCATCGCAACAAAGGAGCGCTAGCTGCTGGAGGAAAGTTGGTTGAAACACTTCCACCAATCCAGTAGGTTGTGAATAATAAGTGTCTTTTCTGTTAAAAAAACAAAAAAAAACAAACAAAAAGAAAAAAACACAAAAACAACAAAAAAAAAAAGAAAACACAAAGAATAGGATGGAAACCAAAACCCTGGGATTCCTGTTCGACAAAGATGACTTCACCCTGGCATGGCACCCTTTCAGCGATGACTCTGATCTCCTGGATAAACTACAGCGTCTAGCCAGTCAAGCTAAGAGTCCCGACCCTAGTACCTCGTCCAAAATAGTCAAACCTACTAGGAGTCAAATACCTAACCAGATCATTAGCAACTTAGAAGGGTATAGCAGGGTCATATTAGGCTTAGAAAAATTTGAATCAATAGCAGTTATAGAAGAACCAGACCTAGATAACATAGAGAACCTAGACAATGGTCTAGGAGTCTTCGAAATCTGTGATGAGAACGATGAAGAAAAAGAGGACCTATCTAAAGAATTCCAGCAGAGCCTTCAAAGGTTTGATGAAAAGGCGGATGAGAAGGTAGAGGTGCTAAACCTAGGGACAAAGGCTGACCCCAAAATCATTTCAATTAGCGAAGGACTAAATCACGATGAGAGAGAGGGCTTGGTTAAAATATTACATGAGTATAAAGACGTCTTTGCATGATCTTACAAGGACATGCCTGGACTAGAACCTCTTTAGTCGAACATCAGTTAATCTTAGAACCAAACGCAAAGCTGGTAAAACAAAAACTGAGGCGCCTTCATCCCGAGGTGGCTTTAAAAATCAAAGATGAGGTGGACAAACTCCACCAGGCTAAATTTATCCGGGTAGTCTTATACCCAAAATGGGTAGCTAATATCGTTCCAGTATCCAAGAAAGATGGAAAGATCCGGATATGCATCGACTTCAGGGACCTCAATCGAGCGTGCCCAAAAGATGACTTCCCACTCCCGCATATTGACCTCCTTGTCGACAACACGGCAGGATATGAGATGCTCTCTTTCATGGATGGCTTTTCTGGATACAACCAGATTTGGCTGGCAGAAAAAGACCAAGAAAAGACTTCCTTTACCACACCCTGGGGGACTTACTGCTATATAGTGATGCCTTTCGGGCTCAAAAATGCGGGTGCAACATATCAAAGGGCTATGACCTCAATATTCCATGATATGATGCACAGACTAGTAGAAGTATATGTGGATGACATCTTAGTTAAATCTAGGACTCGGATAGGACACGCAGACATACTTAGGCAAGTGCTACAGAGATGCAGAGAGTTTTCACTTAAAATGAATCCAAAGAAATGTCGCTTTGGTGTCTCCTCTGGGAAACTCTTGGGATTCATGGTAAGTAAAAGGGGGATCGAAATAGATCCGACCAAGGCAAAAGCCATCGCCCAAATGCCCCCACCTAAGAACCTAAAGGAATTAAGGGGGCTCGTCGGAAGGTTGCAATTTATTAGGAGATTTATTTCACAACATGCTGAAAGATGTCTCCCCTTTTAGAAACTACTAAAAGGGGGAGTCAGGTTTAATTGGGGTAGTGAATGCCAAAAGGCCTTTGATAATTTAAAAGAGTACCTTCTTAATCCCCCGGTCCTCTCAGCTCCAGTGCCCGGACGACCCCTGCTTCTCTATATAGCTGCAACTAAGGAAGCCAATGGTGCAGTGCTTGCACAACACGATGACATGGGAAGAAAGGAAAAGACCATTTACTACATAAGTAAAACCCTGATTGAATACGAAAAAGCCTACCCTCCTACAGAAAAAACTTGTCTAGCATTAGTATTGGCTTCCCAAAGGTTGCGACATTACATTCTTGCCCACAAAGTCAAGTACTTTGCCAAAATGGACCAAGTAAGGTTCCTATTCAAGAAATCTGTATTAACTGGACGCTTAGCCCAGTGGCAAGTGCAGTTAAATGAGTTTGACATCACGTACACCACTCCAAAATCCATCAAGGGGCAAGCTACCGCTGACCACCTCGCGCAACTCCCCCTCCCTGATTATGAACCAGTAAAAACTGACTTCCCGGATAAGGAAATATTTGCGCTTATTGAAGAAAAAATAGAAAGACATGGACGTTATACTTTGACGGAGCGGTCAACCAAAAGGGAAAGGGAATAGGGATAGCACTAATCTCCCCTGAAGGCATTATCATCCCACGAGCGTTTCATCTTACATTTAATGCCACCAACAATATTGCCGAATACAAAGCCCTGATAGCAGGTTTGAAGGCAGCCTTAGCCCTAGGAGTTAAAAGTTTAGATATTATTGGGGACTCCCTCTTAGTGATCCGCCAAACTCTTAAAAAATATCAGACTAGAGACCCGAAGCTGAAGCCATATATAGAACTAGCCATAGTCTTGCTAAAACAATTCCATGAGGTTACTCACATTTCATACCGCGGACCGGCAATATCCTTGCGGACTCTCTGGCCTCTCTAGCCTGATCGCTCACCTTCCCCATATCTAGGACATCTGAAACAGTCACTATCCAGAGACTGGAAACACCTGCCACCGAACTCAGTGACTATAGAACTCGAGCTCTCCTGAAAAGGAACCAAACAGACAAAAATGCTAGTGCCACGAAAATCCTAGCCCTTGAACTAGGAGATATGGACAATGGAAATCCATGGTACTTTGACCTCAAAAATTACCTTGAAGATGGTTCATTCCCAGGCTATGCTACTAGCAATGACCAGAAAATAGTTAAAAGAATAGCGGTCAAATACTGCCTTCGAGGAGGGATATTCTTCCGAGCATCTTTCAATGGAGAACTACTCAGATGCTTGGACGACGGAGAAGCATATACCATTGTAGAGGAAGCTCACTCTAGAGTGTGTGGAGGGCACGTCAACGCCCAGATGCTAGCAAAAAAGGTATTAAGAATGGGCTACTATTGGCCCACGCTTGAAGGGGACTGCAAAAAATACGTTAAGCGTTGTATCCAATGTCAAACCCATGCCAACAAGATACATGCACCAGCATCCTCTTTACACCCCATGACTTCACCATGGCCCTTCTCTATGTGAGCGCTAGATGTGATAGGACCATTCCAGGACACTGTAGAAAACACCACCCAAAAAGCCTTCATCATCACCGCTACAGAATACTTTACCAAATGGGCTGAAGCCGAGTCCTATGTAGTAATTAAAGCTCTACCCTGGCTCGTTGTGTCCACACTCACATCCTTGCACGGTTCGGCACCCCCAAAGTAATTATAACTGATAATGGCCCCCAGTTCATCTCCCAAGAATTCCAAGACCTATGCAATAAACATCATATAGAACTTCATCATTCCACGCCATATTATCCACAGGGGAACGGACAAGCAGAGGCCACCAACAAAACCTTGCTCAAAACTATAAAGAAAACAGTAGAAACCCACAAGGCTACCGATTGGCCTGATAAATTGGGAGACGCCCTCTACGCATACCGAACCTCCATTAGGACACCCACTGGTCAAACCCCCAATTCGCTCACATTTGGGGCCGAAGCAGTAGTACCTTACGAAATTCTCATCCCATCCTTAAGAATAGTACTAGAAGAAGACCTCCAAATTGAGGAAAGTAGGGAGGCACTTCTACTACGCCTCGAACTACTAGACAAGAAAAGATTAAGAGCGGCAAACCATGCCCAGGCCTACCAAAGAAGGGTGGCATGGGCATTTGAAAAGAAGGTAATAAAAAGAAAATTTGAAATTGGGGAGTTAGTACTTAAGCAAATCATGCCATCACGACAGCCCTACCCAAGAGGGAAGTTGTAACCCACATGGGAGGGACCCTATGTGATCACCCATGCCTATTCCGGGAATGCCAACCGCCTGGTAGATGCCAAAGGAGTCGAGGTTTCAGGTTCGTGGAATGCACTTTATCTAAAGAAATTCCATGCATAAATAGCTTTCAATACTTGAGAACTATTATTCTTTCTTCCTGCAATTTCCAACGTTTAGTACTTGATGATAGAATTATAAGACTCTCCAAGATAAACTCATGTCTATTTGAACACATCTCCGCCAAATCATGCCGCTTCCTTCACACACATATGACTTGATAATAGATTTACCTGATAGAAGAGAAATTGCCTACCCCGTAGACAGGGACAATTTAAAACCCCAAAGCAAACCTCCCTTATTTTCGCTCCACTCGTATTAACCCCAGGTCAAAATGAGGAGTTACCCGGACCTAGCATATGTCCCAAAACTGGCTCTGGCACTATACAAACACTTCTAGAGGGGAAGCATGAAAAGAATCGGGGTGAAAAACAGAAGACCCCCCCCCCTCAAAACAAAAAAAAATCAGGCAATGAGAGGCCAACTAAAGAAAAATAACACCCAAGTGAACGGGTTAAACTCTCTATTTTAGCAAGCTTTCACGCCTTTACACACAAGTATATGCCAAACAAACGGCTATACTAGTACAGGGTCCAAACAAAGAACTGTACTTTTCACCCAAAATAAAGAAGTGGTAAAAAGAAAAAAGCCAGAGGGACCTAGAAAGTAGGACATATGCTAGACTGGGACAATTCTAAAATATTACCCGAAAGGAAGATATTTCTCTTACCCCATTCTCCCCCACCCTTTTTATTTCACAATGGGATTCAAAATTGAACTATGTCTACCGGGAAAGGCAAAATATCGACCAAAGGTAGAACATTTCCAGGTTTACAACTACACACACTCACATGAGTTCACTTAGAAACTTGCCTATCCAAAGGAAGCTTATTTAACTTGACTCCTGGTACACTCATGGATCTTTCAGCATGTTTAGAATAATACGATCAAGCATTTGAGAACCATGAACCTAGAAAAACCGACACCTATGGCCTCTGCCTTTCAAATACAACCCTGGTTTGGACATAGGTGACCACAAGGGCTCCTCTGTAGGGACTTGATGGTATCTTTTACTTAAAAAAGTCGAGAACATTGCCCTCTCACATAAAAAACCATTGAAGAATTAAAATGCCCACTTATGCCACTCATACTTACACATAAGTTCGCATTTTCCTTTTCCAAAACACCTAGGCATCCGATTTTCTTGAAATGCTAAAATTGACCCCCCGTACCAAGATTAAAATTACCCCCATCTACACTCATTTTATGCCTTTCCGCACATGCTTGAGAAGAAATTATCCCACTTTCACACATACTTAAGAGTTTTCTTCACTCACGCACTTGGAATCCCTCCCTTGCGTACTAAAGCATGGTTTCCCGCACTTTACTTTCTCGCATTATCTTTCCATGTACCTTAAGATGGATTGTAGCCCTTGACAATTCAAGCAAGAAGGGCTCGAAAGTCAGCGTAGGGGTGCAATCTGGACAGATTTAATACTTGATCCATGGAAAGGGATGTTTTTATAGGTCTAGAAGATGAAAACACTCGCAAGGACTTTCAGCAGCAGCAGACAGGAACAACAGAACCAGACTGCCCCAGGCTGGGGACGGCTAAACTCGACTAGCCGCCCCAACCCTTTGTTTAAGGTAAGCATGCCCCAGGAAGGGGGTGGCTAAACCTAACTAGCCGCCCCTCACTGGGCGGCTAGTTTACACTAGCCGCCCCCTGTCTGCACCTATTTCAGCTATGTCAGTCCATACCCAATCAACTCTTCAACACTTCTTTACCTACTAAAATCAGTTCATATACATAAACATTCATAAGACACACACCAACGCATTTAAAAAATAACCACATTTCAAAAACACCTGTCCATCCGTAAACATAACAAAACTAAACCACACGTCCATCTCATACAATCATCCACCCATAGAACCTTATAAAAACATTCCACATACATCACCCAATTAAAACCAAACAAAGCTAAACACCCATGTTTGTTCGTACACCTACGGAGAAAGAAAAGGATTGTTCATAAATATAAAATTCAGACCTAGTCTTAAACTTAAATTTTGAAAACAAATAGACTAGAGGTAAATAGATAAGATCCATCGGAAGCTCCCACCAAATATCTTGAGCTAGGCACCACCAAAACATCACTTGAGTCAAGACAAAAGAAGAAAAGCAAGAATTATTTGCATATATACTATTCTTCTACCCAAAACCAAGACACAAGGGTTATACCTCGGAGTGTCATCGTCATCTGCTGGAGGCTGAGTAAGAGGAACATCCTGACTTGGCTGAGAAGGGAGCGGCGGCTGATGAGAAGACTGAACCTCTGGAGCATTAGGAGCGGCAGGAGTCTCTCGAACCGAAGACGCAGCCCTCGCATATATCCCACGACTCCGAGACGCCGAAGGACGAGAAGCAGGGCTGAAGGTGGCCCCGGTAGCCAAGGAAGCCGAGAGAGAATGGCCAGGCTCAAGCGGGAGAAGCTCGAGGTCCGCATTGGTCATAGAGCCCCCTCCAACCAATTTCCCCCTCATAGTTGCCTCCCAGAGATGAACCTGCTGCATATCTCTGTCTCTCCTCTCCAATCTCTGTCGGAGCCGACTCTCTGTCCCTCTAGCCCGATCCTCAGCAGCCCTCAACCTCTCCTCCAACTCCCGTGCCCTCGCCTCTGATGCCCTGAGCCCCTCTCGGTCCCTGTCCCCGGCCGCCTGGAGAGAACGAACCAAGTCCCCCATCAAACCTTCAGGAACACCCGCTGAAGCCTCCAACTCCGACACCCTCATCTGGAGGGAGTCCCTCTCGCAGCCTAGGGTGATGAACCCCTCCTCTCTCAAAGCCTTCATGGACCTCAGCCGGTCCGTCTCCTCCTCAGCCCGAGAAGCCCTACCCCTCGCCTAGCCCAGCTCCATCCGTGTGGCTGTCAATTCTCTCTGGGCCGCATCCAACTCCCTCGTCAGCTCGAGCTTGCGCTCGGGAACCATGGAAGGAGGAGGGGCGGAAGAAGAGGAAGCGCCATCGGCTCTCGCTCTCGACAGAGCATCCAGCTGAGCCTCGAGGACCCGGACCTGGTCCTGCAAGCGTCTCCGTTGTACCCATAGCGCTTCTATCTGCCTAGCCCGCGCTTGGAGGTGCTCATTGGTGGTCTTGAGCCTCTTCTCCATCTCATTCAACTCAACCTACAAGAGAAACACTATTCAAAAAATATTCAAGCAAGAGAGAACGAGGAAGAGGAGAAGGGTTTCCAACTTACGTAAGCATCCGGGATCTCCTCCTCCATCGTCCCAAGGATACCCGCATACTCCTGACGATACCAAGCCAGGTATTCGTCACTCGAAGTCACCTCAGGACGACGCTCCACCAAGATTCCTCGGCCCATCCACCCTGCCACATACGTAGCGTAATTCCTCGGGAGGTTCGTGTCCTGAGGAATCCCAGCCACCGGGATCAAGGGGCGCCGCGACAGAGGATCGGGCACCCACTGGTGATACCCAAGCTGGCGGACGACCCGGCTGATCGCATGAAACACGACCTCATTAAAATAGATCAACCAGACGTCTCGCGCCAGGGCCTTGGGAACCTCCTCTGAATAAGGCCTCCACGTTATCTAAAAGCATCAAAAGATAGGAAGAGCGCTTAGTCAAAAGAAAACCAAATGCAAGCCAAAGAAATTCGAAGAAAAACTTATACCTCTTCCTCTGACAAGATGCGAAAGGTCTCTCGGAATTGGGCAAGTCGGTACAAGCGAGAGGATCCCCGGGGTTCCCATCTCGTGGCCAAAGGGAGGGCACGATCAAACGGCACCAGAGTCAGGCGATCAATGGTGAAGTGCTCGGACCCAAAAATCTAGCAAAGCAAGAGGGAAATTATCATAATCAAAGTGAACTAAATCAAGAAAAGGACATTTACCACTCACTTACACATACCTTAAGAAATGGCGCGAAGCCGCCAAGGTTCTTTCCCCCGGCCCTCTTGACTTTCTTCGAGAGCTCCGCGAAGAGATGGGCGAGCATCGCCGCTCCCCAGGCATAGCGTCCCATGCCCTCCAGGTCCCTCATCAGAGGCCGTCGAAAAGAGGACCCGACCAAAGAAGTAAAGGAAGAACACCCTCAACTCCCTCTGTTCCCTCTGTGGGCACGCGGCCCCCTCTCTCGCCTCGATCATCGCCCGCCTCCTCTCGAAGCTAGCTGCAGCTTCGCCCTTCTGAAAGCCTGAAAGCCTCCCCAAAGGGATCCGGTTCAGCGTCCGCTCCCTGATAAGCATATTATTTTCACATTTAAACCCTTTAATTTAGTTTTCTATTCCTAATTTTATGTGTAATAATGACTAATATTCCAAATTTATATGTTATTACAGGTAATTGAGATAAATGATTATTATCAATGCAAGATACTCTATGAAGCATTTGAAGATATGAATGAGAATCAAGAGGACTCTAGGAGATCCAAAATTATGCTAGAAAAAGATTTGGTGAAGAGAGAATCAAAAATCAAATTCCAATCAAATATTCTTCAAATCAATGTTGAAACTGTCCAACTGTTTTGACCATAACTTTTGCCTCAAATATCGTATTTTAGCCCAAAATATGGCGTTGGAAAGATATTTTCAAGATCTACAAATCAATGTTTCATGAATATTTTGCAATTCCACTATGTTAGGGTCAAAAATTCATCCGAAGATTCTGCAGAAAATCAATGACGGGAATGAAAGCTTTTACCTGCTAAATCTGTCAAAGATGCATATTAGGAAGGTTAATGGTTAATCTTGATCATCCAATTTATTGCAAATCAACGGTTGAAATTCAAGGCTGAAGGCTATAAAAGGAACACATATGAAGCCAAGAAAAAAAATCAAAACAAGGAGGAAAAAGGACAACCAAAGGAGAAAGATTCAAGAGTTTTCTTTTTGTTTTTCTTTTCATATGCTTGTAGTCATTTAGATCTGAATTTTTATATTAGGTTTTTTTGTTTTCAGAATATTTTTTTTATATAATATGGTTTCTTTTATTTTTCTTTTATTTCGTTTGATCATGACTAGCTAAATCTTCAACTAGGGTTGAAGATGAAACCATGCAATGCTAGTTTAGGATTTTATATTTAGATCTGAATTCTTCATATTGTTTGCTTTATTGAGTATCAATCTCTCCTTCAATTCTCTTTTGAAACCTTTTATGTGAATTTCTTGTTACTTTCTTCAAAAATCTCATGTATTTGATTTGATAAAATATGCTTTGATTGAGTTCTCTGATATTTTATGCTCTTCTTAACAAGTTGAATATTGAGTTGGTAGATTTTATAAAGGGAAGGCAGATAGATCATTATATTGGGTTTTCATAAATCAAGGTTTTTTAATCGTAGAATCATCTTCAAGGATCTCTTGTTTAGGGTTTGATAGGGTATGCTTGATTAACTATTTTGATATCTTATTCTCTTCCTAATGTGTGAATGTTGAGATGATTGTTTTGATTTTAAATCTGATTTTATGAAATAATATGATTTTAAATATTTATTTTCCGATTAATATTTGATTAACGTCAGTATTGATTGAGTTATATGAGAGTTTCATATTTGAATATAATCCCTACATTGGTATTGCATGGTGGATTCTAAAACCCTAGTTATCTTTTTATATTCATATTAGCTTTTAATAAAAAACATAATAATAAAAAAACTTCATCAATCTTTCTTTCTAGTTCGATTAGTTAAATCAATTAATAATCTGATTTGAACAATTCTCTGTGGGTTCGAACCGTATTTGCTAAATCTATACTACTGTAACGATCCGTGCACTTGCGGTAATTAATAATAACTTAAAATATTCAATCAAGTTTTTGGCGCCGTTGCCGGGGAATTGTTTCAAATTATATTTGATATTGATTTATCTTTCGGATTAGTTTTTTTTTCTTCTTTTGTTGATTTTTTTTATATGCTTTGCAGGATATCAAGAACCTACAAGAACACAACAAAGAATGGTGTAAGGCTTAGACCATTATTTCTCTAAACAAGCATCCAAAAGTGTTCGAAGGCGACCCTAAGGTGAACCATTTCATCACGGTAAAAAGGTGGATTTAATTCTTCCCTCACTGTGTGTGAGTTGTGAGTATTTCATTCACCCACGAATCTTCTGCAAGTGGGTTACTTTTGGGGTTGATTGGGATTTTCGGTGTGTGCATTTTTCAATTAGCATACATTAATTAATTAATCTAAGGGTTGTCCCACATAACATAAGGTGGGGATTTCATCACCCTCCCTTGGCCCACAAATCATTATCTTGAGCATTTGTCAAACTCATGAGCCTAATTAAAGTAAAATGAATTAGACTTGACCCTAGGTTTTCGAGCTCAATAGGACAAGAGACGCCAAGAGATAATCCAGTGAGCAATAAACCATTTAATGATGTCTAGGAAAGTGGTTTCATAAGGTTTCTACCTTAAAGGACAGTGGTTACTTAATTGAGGAACACGTGAAAGCGTGGAAGACCCCCCACTAATCCTTTACACTTTCCTGGTTGTTAGGTGGTTGATTGTTAATTGGCAAGCTTGAGGCATATCTTGTAACAGTTAGGAACTGTCCATTAAGGGAGGAACATCCTCAACAACTAGATTTTTTAAAAATCATCATCCCTCACTTAACAAGATAAATCTTAATCTGTTGATTGTGAAAGTATATTCTTGATTTGGGATATTTTGGTTTATGAACATTTGGTCTAGAGATTCTAAAAAACTGATTGATTCGTACCGAGTCAACCATCACCATTGATAACACAGTAGCTGTTATCCCAAAGACCTTGAATGATTACATGTATCCATCTAGAATTACGCAACCCTCATGCATTGTGTTACCAACAACCAATGCTAAGAACTTTGAGATCAAGCCTGGGATGATTAATATGCTCCCAAAATTTGATGGATCCGAGGATCCATATCTTTTCATTAGGGAATTTGAAGAAGTCTGTTCCACTCTAAAACTTCAACAACTAACTGATGATTCCATCCGGTTGAGGTTAATCAACTTCTCCCTCAAAGATAATGCTAAAAAGTGGTTGTATGCTCTAACTGCAAATTCTATCACCACTTGGGATCAATTAGTTATGATATTTCTGAAGAAGTTCTTTCCTAATCATAAAACTGCTAAGATTCGCATGAATATAAATCAATTCATTCAAAAGGATGGGGAATCTTTATGGAGATATTTAGAGAGATTCAAGGACTTGCTGTTGCAATGTCCTCATCATGGATTTGAGGTTTGGAGATTAGTGCAAATTTTATATGAAGGTTTGAATTACACCACAAGGACTATGGTTGAATCAATGTGTAGTGGTGAATTTACCAATAAAAATGAAACTGAAGCGTGGGCATTTCTAGAAGAAGTAGCTGAAAAATCCATGCAATGGGAGACAATTAGAGAGCCTGAGAAACTCATGCATTCTAAGGGAGGTATTCATTCCATTGATAGTAGTTTTGAGTCTGAAGCCAAGTTTGCATCTCTCATTCGTAGAGTAGAGGCCCTAGAGATGAAACCAAATCATGATTCTATTAATCAAGTCTCTACCTCCAACTCTGCTATTGTCTGCATTTTATGTAAATCTTCAAATCATCTAGCGGAAGACTGTCCTTCCCTGTCATCCCACAAGGAAGGTTGGGCCGAACATGCCAATAGCTTACAATGGAGGAAAAATGACCCATATGCTCAAACTTATAATCCTGGATGGAGGAATCATCCAAATCTGTCATGGACTCAAGGCCCACATCAAGGAGGCCCACAAGGACCTCCTCAAGCTCCCATGTATCCTAGACCAAACACAGGACCCATTCCTACTCCATTTCCTCCGCCTGGTCTTCAAACAGAAAATGAGAAGAAGTTCTCTTCCTTAGAGAAAGGGTTGGATGTTCTTATGAAGTCCACTCACAATCTAACTCAATCATCCTCCCAGATGTCTGCCACTTTGAATCAATTCATGCAATCTACAGGGCAAATCCTTCAATCCACCACACAGGCAATCTCCCGTCTTGAGATTCAAGTTGGTCAATTGGCCACCACCATGAGTGAGAGAGAGAAAGGAAAGTTTCCTAGTCAACCGGAACCCAACCCTAGAGGACCCATTCTTCAAGGACAAATCCAAGATTCTTCTAGTAACCAGTCCAACCAGGTTAATGCAATCACTACTCTTAGGTCTGGTAGACAAGTAGACAACAAGGTTATTATGCCTAGTAATGATGTCGAAGATGATAAGGACAAACCCAAATTAATTCATGAGGACCCAGATTCTGAACCCATCCCTCCTGGCACATCCATCCCAGAGAAGCCCAATGATTCTCCTGAGAGAGTTTATGTTCCAAAGCCTCCATATCCCCAGAGATTAGGTACAATTAAGAAATCTGCACAGCTAGATAAAATTTTAGAGGTGTTTAAGCAAGTTCGCGTGAACATTCCGCTCCTAGATGTTGTCCAACAGGTACCTGCCTATGCCAAATTTTTGAAGGACTTATGCACCCAAAAAAGGACCAACAATGTACCCAAGAAAGCTTTCTTGGCATCCCATATAAGCTCCATTCTTTCATGTGAGACTCCAATCAAGTATAAGGACCCAGGTTGTCCCACCATTTCATGTGTGATTGGAGACACTCGTATTGATCGAGCTTTGTTAGACTTAGGTGCGAGTGTAAATCTACTACCCTATTCAGTGTACAAACAGTTAGGCTTAGGAGAATTGAGACCTACCCCAGTGACCTTACAATTAGCAGATCGATCTGTGAAAATTCCTAAAGGTGTCATTGAGGATGTCCTTATTATTGGGGATTTCATCTTTCCTGTTGACTTTATAGTTTTAGAAACTCAACCTGTTCTAAACCCGAAGGGGCAAATTCCTGTAATTTTGGGTAGACCATTCCTGGCTACATCTAATGCTTTGATTAACTGTCGAAATGGATTGATGAAATTATCTTTTGGAAATATGACAGCTGACCTAAATATCTTTCACATTGGAAAACAACCAGGAGATTATAATGATGAATTAGAAGATGTGAACTCTATTGAGGAAATAAATGAAGATTTGAAACATCATTCTATGTCTACTAAAGATCCTTTAGAATTTTGTCTTGCTCACTTTGGAGAAAATTTTGATATGGAAAAATCGATCATGGAAGTAAATGCTCTCCTAGATTCAGAACCAACCATCCCATTCAATAAGTGGCAACCAAAACCTGAGCCCCTTCCTCTATCTCAATCACCACCCCTTCCTTCCATTGACAAGCCTCCCAAGCTAGAACTTAAACCTCTTCCTGACAATTTAAAATATGTTTTCTTAGGTCCAGCTGAAACCCTTCCTGTAATTATTGCTTCTGATCTTAATAAGGAACAAGAATGTGAGCTAATCAGTGTCCTTAGGGAACATAAAGAGGCCATTGGGTGGAGTATGGCAAACATTAAAGGAATAAGTCCATCTGTGGTTCAACACCGAATTCATCTTGAGGACAATACAAGTATTACTAGGGAACCACAAAGGCGTTTGAATCCTGTCATGAAGGAGGTTGTAAGAGCTGAAGTTTTGAAACTTCTTGATGTTGGGATCATTTATCCCATTTCTGATAGTAAATGGGTAAGCCCAATTCATGTTGTTCCTAAGAAATCTGGCATTACAGTGATAAAGAATGATAATAATGAGTTAGTTCCCACTAGAGTACAAACTAAGTGGCGTGTATGCATTGATTATCGTAAACTAAATTCTGCCACTAGGAAGGATCATTTTCCACTCCCATTCATAGATCAGATGCTAGAAAGGTTGACCGTTCATGCTTTTTATTGCTTCCTTGATGGTTATTCCGGTTATAATCAGATTCCCATAGCTCCAGAGGATCAAGAGAAAACCACCTTCACCTGTCCTTTTGGGATGTTCGCTTACCGTCGCATGCCCTTTGGGTTATGCAATGCACCAGCTACTTTTCAGCGGTGTATGATTAGCATTTTCTCTGATATGGTAGAGCGTTTCCTTGAGGTATTCATGGATGATTTCTCAGTATTCGGATCAACATTTTCTGATTGCTTACACCACCTCTCTCTTGTTCTGATCAGGTGTAAGGAGAAAAATTTAGTACTAAATTGGGAAAAATGTAACTTTATGGTGAAAAGGGGAATTGTTTTAGGTCATGTGGTTTCTGATAAAGGTATTGAGGTAGATAAAGCCAAGATTGATTTAATTACTAATCTTCCTCCCCCAAGGACTGTTAAGGAAATTCGATCATTTTTGGGGCATGCAGGTTTTTATAGGAGATTCATTAAGGATTTTAGCAAAAAAGCTAGACCCTTAAGCAATTTGTTGGCTAAAGATATTCCCTTTGAATTTGATGATGAATGTATGCAAGCCTTTGAAATCTTAAAAAAAGAGTTAACCTCAGCCCCTATCATTAGACCTCCAGATTGGACCCAACCCTTTGAACTCATGTGTGATGCTTCTGACTATGCTATAGGTGTTGTTTTGGGTCAGCGAATTAATAAACTCCCCCATGTGATATCATATGCTAGTAGGACTTTGAATGATGCACAACTTCACTATTCCACCACTGAGAAGGAATTCCTAGCTGTAATCTTTGCCTTAGAGAAATTTCGATCATATCTTATAGGTTCTAAGGTCAATGTCTATTCTGATCATGCGGCTCTTAGATACCTTCTATCCAAGAAAGATGCTAAGACCCGTCTCATCCGTTGGATTCTATTGCTACAAGAGTTTGATTTAGAAATCCATGATAAGAAAGGTTCTGAAAATGTTGTAGCTGACCATCTCTCTCGGTTGACCCTAGACCCTATTGAAGACCTTCCTGTGACTGAAATTTTTCCTGATGAGCAGTTAATGGAAGTATCTACGTTACCCTGGTTTGCTGATATTGTGAACTACCTTGTTACTGGCGAAATGCCTTCTCATTGGTCCAAACAAGATAGATTTAGATTTTTATCCAAGGTCAAACACTTTTACTGGGATGATCCTTACTTGTTCAAACACTGTCCTGATCAGATCATTAGGAGATGTATTCCAAATTCTGAGTGTCGAAGTGTCCTGTCATTTTGTCATGACCAGGCATGTGGTGGTCATTTTAGTGCTAGAAAAACTGCTGCTAAGATTTTGCAGTGTGGTTTTTATTGGCCCACCATTTTTAGGGATGCAGCTGAATATTGTGCAAGTTGTGAGAGATGCCAACAATTGGGAAGGATTACAAGAAGAAACATGATGCCACTCAATCCTATTCTAATTATTGAAATTTTTGATGTTTGGGGCAATGATTTTATGGGGCCATTTCCTAATTCATATGGAAATCTATACATTCTTCTGGCAGTTGACTATGTCTCTAAGTGGGTGGAAGCAATACCATGTAAAATGAATGATAACAAGGTTGTTATAAGATTTATTAAAGAAAATATTTTCTCTCGTTTTGGAACCCCTCGTGCCATTATAACTGATAGAGGAACTCATTTTTGCAATCGTTCTTTTGAGAGTCTCATGAGGAAATACTCTATCACTCATAAAGTGTCTACACCCTATCATCCCCAGACTAGTGGTCAGGTTGAGGTGTCCAATAGGCAAATTAAGCAAATTTTAGAGAAAACAGTAAATTCAACTCGAAAAGACTGGTCCTTGAAATTAAATGATGCATTATGGGCCTATAGAACTGCTTATAAGACCAACCTTGGCATGTCACCCTACAGGATTGTCTTTGGAAAAGCTTGCCATTTGCCTGTTGAACTAGAACACCGTGCATTTTGGGCCATTAAGCAATTAAATTTTGAATTTTCCGAAGCTGGAGACCAAAGGAAACTCCAACTTGCTGAATTAGAAGAGATCCGCAATGAGGCCTATGAGAATGGAAAGATATATAAGGAGAAAATGAAAGTGTTCCATGACAAAAACATTCATCGGAAGTCATTTGACACAGGCCAGAAGGTCCTCCTTTATGATTCGAGGTTACATATTTTTCCAGGCAAGTTGAGATCCCATTGGACTGGCACATATTTAGTGAGAACGGTCTATTCCCATGGTGCCATTGAGGTTGAGAATCCAAAGTGTTAGACCTGTGTCATTTAGAGTCCTAATTTCGATCGGAGTCGCTAAAATTTTGATTTTTAGCTACCTTCTGGGGTTTAAGGACTCTGATTGAAGATATAACTGCATATTATGGGTCCTGGTACTGTTTAGTACTGCCCATAAAATTTTCGTTTAATTCCGATAACGTTTTTGGAATTATGCAGTTTCGGATTGGCATTCGGATTTGATTTTGTAAAAATCCAAGACGAAGAGATAAAAATCCGATATTATTACGAGATGTTCAGTTTTGAGATAGCTTCCATATAGAAGTGGAATTGGATCAACTGGATTCGTATATTAAAAGTTATGGGTATTTTTCCGAGTATACCCCGAAGTTGAGAAGTCCAGGCAGCAGCCCTGTAAGATGTTTATCCTAGATTGCGGAATATCTGGAGAGGTTATTTGATCTGGGTACATGAAAGCTGTAGATAATCTTCTTAGCTTTCCAATTCCACTGGAATCGTGCAATTCGGAGCTGTATTGAGGAAGTTATGGCCGTTTAAGTGAAGGCTGCGCAGAGTTTTTAGTCCGAGGACGACTTGGTCTTTCAGCCCGACCTTAGCCTATTTAACCCCCCTCCCCCCCCAAAATGTTACGACCTTAGCCTATTTTTTCACCTCTTTTGGCCTCTGGTCCAGCCCTCTTTGGGTGGAGGAAATGGTGGTGATGGTGGGGGAAGGAGCACCAAATGGAGAAGGAAGGTGTGTATGCTTTAGCTTTGTTGTTGTGTTGTTGGTTCTCCTCCTTCTCCTCCTCCCCCCTAGCTGATCCCCCCTTGTATTTTTCCCTCCCCTTTGGACCAACAGCCCCCCATGTGTTTGTTGTAATGCCACATTGAAGAAGAAGAGCAAGAAAGAGGTGGTGGTTGCGGTGGTTGCGGTTAGGGTGGCCGAGGGTGCGCTTGCGAGCCCCTACGGCCCCCTTTCCTTTCCCCCCTCTCCTTTGGTGAGTTTTCCCTCTTCTTTTTGTGGTTTTTATGCATATAAGGGTGCTTGGGAGGGCTTTCCTGTGAGGTGTTTGTGTTTGGGTGCATGTGGGGGGCATGGGAGAAGGTGTTGGAGGCTGGGCGCGCGGGTCCGCACGCACGAGCTCGCGCGCGGGTGCGCGCCGGGTGCGGGCGCGCGCTGGGTCGCGCGGGAGTGCGCGTGCGAACGCGCAGGGGCGCGCGTGTCTGCGCGCGGGATTAGGCACGCATCTGCGCGCGTTCTGCGCGCGGTGCGCGCGGGCGTGCGCGGAAGCGCGCCTAGGCGCACGGCAGTGCGCCGGGGGTGTGCGAGGCCGCGTGCGCATGTGCGCATGCATGCGTATGAGTGCGGGGGCCACGCGTGTGGCTGCCTAGGGGTTCGGGTAGGTGTCGGGGCACTCAGATATGCGTGCGTACGCACGTTCTTGCATGCGTGCGAGCCCGTATGCGTGCGTATCTGAGTCTTTGACATTTCTAGTCTATTTTAAGTATTTTTATGTGTTTGTATGTGGTTATACTCACCTTTATTGATACCCTTACCTTGCAGACCTCGTCGGATGGGATGCGCGTCGATCCGGGTATCGGTGAGTGGTTCGATCCAACACTTTGGGATGCGCTCGATGCACGCCGCCGTGCATTGTGCATCCTTGGGGCATCTCGACCCCTAAATATGCTAGATATTTGCATGTTAGGGTTGTATAGCTCGTATATTGTGTAGAACCTCCTATTCTACCCTATACTTGCTTATGCATGTATTCATGTTTGAATAAATGTGTTTTCACGCGCCCCTTGTGTTTCGGGCATATATTTTCGAATGAGTGTATGGATGTATAGAATATGAATGCCTTAGGTAAGGGTCACCAAAAAGCCCGTGGCCCGAAAGCCCGGCCCGCCCGGCCCGGGCCCGCAGGGCCAAAGACCGGCCCGGGCCCGTTCGCGGGCCGGGCCTGCCCGGCCCGTTTTCAGGGAGGGCCGGGCTTGGGCCTGGTTCTGGGGCCCGGGCCCGGCCCGTAGGCCCGCCCGAGCCCGGCCCGTTCGGGCTGGCCCGTAGGCCCGCCCGCGGGCCCGACCCAGGCCCATGGAGGGTGATCCAATGCTAGTAACATGTAATTTTTATTTGAATTGTGGTTGAGTTATACAAATTATTAACATTTATATAGGTGTTAACCTGTTAGGTCATGTAATTATTTATTTTTGTAAGTAATTAATTCATTTAATATTTTTATTTTGAAAATTCAATAGATATATATTTTTTTCAACATTTCTTTAAATTTTGTGTTATTTTAACATTATATACAAATAAACAACGTAAAATAAAAAAATAAAATGTTTTGAATTTGGGCCCGTAGGCCCGCCCGTGGGCCCGAACCCAGGCCCGGCCCGGAGGCCCGTTCAGGCCCGGGCCCGTGGGCAGGGCCTGGGCCCTGTTTTTTTGCCACGGGCCGGCCCAGCCCGGGCCCGTTGGCCAAAGGCCCGCGGGCCTGGGCCCAGGGCCGGGCTTGGGCCCTGTTTCAACGGGCCGGGCCGGGCCGGAGGCCCGTTGCCGACCCCTGCCTTAGGTAGTATTGTAATACTCCTCCCCCTATATGAGTAATATCCAGCATGTCAAATCTTGGGTTAATAACCGGATGCGTACTAATATTCCCTTATGATTAGACTGGAGGAATGGTGTAGTTGTTGCACCCATCTGTTGGGGCAAAGCTATGACCAGCATTCCGGAGAGGATGAGACTTTCCCTCTCTCTCGCCCTCCCTCTTTGCGTAAACTGAGTAAGTAGATACGATTCCTACTTGACTCAGGTTCGCTTGGGATTATCGGTATGCATCGGTTGGCGCGCGAGATCACGCTTAACCCCCCTTGGAGTTGGTAATATCCAACGCCTGCTTGAGTCATCCTTTACATGATTGAATGTTTATTATTGCCTTATAAGCATGTTTAAGTGGGTCATACCTTGTATGCATATTGTATGATTTGTTGTTTATGATGTAAATCCATGTTAGGGAGTACCCCTATAGTTATATATATATATATTATTGTGCATGTGGCACATATTATCATGTTATGATTCTCCTCATATATATATATGTGCGCATGTTAATTAATTGGGCATATCTCTAATAGGCGAGGGTATGACCCGCGGTCGGGTCGTACCCTATTAGTTAAAGCGCTAGCGATGTAATCGCCCCTTGCATCCGAGTGACGCATTCGTATCGAATTCTGAAGAATTCATCGTGGCATCGATTAATTTGGGCCTACCCTTGCTAGGCGTGTGTCTGAACCGCCTACTGGGTTATGCCCTGGCTTTTCTACATGAGTGTAGAGATAGTCCTCGCGTCCGAGTGACGCCTCCGTGTGGGAATACAAGAGTATTCGATATCATCGATATATGTATGTAAGTACCAAGGGTAGTTGACTTTCCCATAGGGTTCGCATTACGAACGCAGGGTGCTTCCTCCTGACATCGTCATGAGTGAAAGCTACCCGACATAGAAGCTGTCCTGTATGGTGCCACCACTTGTAGGTGCTACTGATGCGTACCGCGGTACACATCTAGGGAATGTACTGATCGTGGAAGGCCGACAGGTAGAGGCTGCGCGGGAGAGAGAGCTACCAAGTGATATTTCGGGCTTCAAGTCGTTCTCCCCTTCGTCGGATCCGTGTTGAAGCTGCCCGGTTCGTAGTTGTCCTGTGGGGTGCTCCCAGACGTATTTATGACACCTATTGGTGCGCCCATATGGTAGAGATAGCGGTCATGGAGAGCCTACCAGGTCGAGGCTCTTCGGGAGAGGGCTACCGGATGAAGATGGGTGTAGAGCAACTGAGTTCGTTCTAAAAGTCCCTAGAGTCACCCCTCCGGGGGCTAGGGTGAGGATGAGTTGTTGTCACGTCGCCACGTGACCCAAATGCCCATCGAGTATACTCTGGGTTTGTTACTCCTGATGCTTGAGGTATCGAAGTACATCTCTACCTCGTAGCAGATGGACGCGCTGTGTCTCGTTAACCAGTAACACGTGGTGTTATGGTTAACCCTCGTTTGTCCCCGGGTCTCCCTGGAGCTCCCCTTCGGGGGCGGGGGTGACGAATGTGTTGAGTCACGACGCTACGTGACCCATTTGTTTGTTCACCCGTTCCCATATTTGTTGGGTCCGGTTAAGTATCAATGTTGAGTGACATCAATGACAATTATCTCTATGTAGATCACAATAGTGTGGTGTCGACCAGTAATTCCGCGTCTCCTTGACAAACGGTATGGTCTCTCCCCAAGAGTCCCAAGAGTCTCCCTTCGGGAGTGAGGGTGTGGGTGAGACGGGTTGCACCGCCGTGTGACCCTATTATCCATTGGGTTTCAACCCATGTCTTTCCTTGAAAGGAAATTGCCTTAACATTAAATTGTTATAGTGGTGTTTGGTTTCCAACCACTCACTGAGCTTGTAGCTCACCCCTCGCGTACTGTTTCTTTTACAGGGGCGTTGTTGGGCGTGGAGCTGGAGTTTTCCTATGGCGTGGTCTTGCGTGCGTGGAAGCGTTCTGTCCGGCGGATTGGCGAGTGCGAGGCTGTCAGCAGTCCTAGAGTCTTGTGTATTGGTAATTCGTGCGTGTGGCACTTGTTGTATTTTATTGGCTAGATTTGGCTCTCACAGGACAATGATTGTGTATTCGAGTCTGTAATAATATTTTTGGTTTACAGACTTATTGATAGTATGCTTCCGCTTTTCAGTTGTTTTATCAGTTGTCATTGCTTCATTAGCCTTGTGTATTGTTTATTGGAGTCATCTGTTGACCTCTTGTATGATAGCTAATATTACATTATTGCCACGTCTCGGGGACGGCCGCCCTGGGGCGTGACACAAAGAATGGTGATGTTTTTAAAGTGAATGGTCATAGACTCAAACCATTTTTGGAGTTACCGTTGGAGAAAATGGAGGTCATTCACCTCCATGATTCCATCTATCAAGATTAAGCTCTCTTGGTAATCATTTTGTACTATATTTTTCTGGGTTGCCTTTCCTTCCGAGTCATCAATTCCTTGTTCATGTTGTAAACTAGGTTTGGGGGCGTTAGGGTAATTTTCCATTTTCAGTCTAGGCTTTGTGTTTGTTGCATCCACTATCATCGAGTCATTGAATGTAATCTTTATTTTGAAGTATATTGAACTAATAAAATTGTTTTTATGTCATCGTATACCAGCAGTTCAATGGTGATCACTTGATATGGTAAAATTCTTCCTTTTTCATTTTCTTTTCTTGATATTTCATGTGTCCAATTATATGAACATTGAGGACAATGTTAGATTTAGGTTTGGGGGTGTAATCAACAAATTTTGATGTGATATAAAAAAAATTTGGGAAAAATTTAATCATTGAGATGCATTTGACTTGCCAGATCAATTTTCATTAGTTGTTAATCATATCCTGTGTCTAAAATGTTTTTCACAAATTTCAAGTCTTGAAAAAAAAAAATTTCAACACTTATAGCCACATATATGTAGCCTAAATGGAAAAGTGAAATTTAAGGGAGAGATCTGGAAGAATCATTAGTGGAGACTTAACCCATGAGAGATTTGAGCCATTCTATTCTTGGAGGGATTTTACATAATTCTGAGTTACAAGTTAACTCAAATTTTTCTTGTTTTCGCTTTTAAAAAAAAAAAGAAATGTCGTTTGCTTGATCTCTTTATTCTTGTTTTGATCAAAGATTCATGAACACCATAAAAATTGGATTACTACACTAGAAACTCCTCTGAAATCTTTTCAAGGCATACAATAACCATATGAAACTTAGGAAATGATTTAGGCCATCTTTGCTAACCGATCTATCATGTTCAGCCAACCTATTTTTATACTTATCCACTAATCAAACCCCTTGAGCTATATAAGCCTTTCTTTGTTTAACCTATTTTCCCATCCTACACTTTATTTAATGAGTGTAACCTTAAAATTTTGTTTTGGGAACGAGGAAAGAAAAAGAAAAAAAAATCAAACAATTACTATGAAATTTCATGGAGGGTTATTACTATCATGATTCTTGAAAAAAAAAAAAAGAAAAAAAAGAAGAAGAGAAGAAGCCGATATTCATCGAAAAATAAACAAATCTTCAAAGCATTTCAAAATAAACCTTGTCCAATTTCCAACAATAACTCTAGCCCCATTACAACCTATTGAAAAGACCTACTTGATCCTAAATGTAATGTGGTTAAAATGTGGAGAATAGATGAAGAGGACTTATGGTGTTTAATCCAATGTTCTTGAGTAGATGATATTCCGTACCTGAGATCAATTTAATTTTCTTTTTCTTTGATATGGTCCGTCCTTCTATAAAATCTTATATGTGGATTATTTGAATTTTGATTCCTTGCCACATATAAGTTGAGAGAAATGAGCCCACCTCTGAGTGAATTCCTTGTTAAGTGTAATATCCAGTGAGTTTTTTTGAAGTCAAGGCGAAATCCATTATGAAGGTGATCAAAATTAAGTTTTACTTGGAAAAAGAAAGTTACATCCTTGTTGGTTATGCACACACACACTTCAGGACTTGATTATGAGTGGAAACTTCTGACATATGGATAGAGTTCTCAACTTTAGTGGATTTTTATCAAGCTCCTTAACATGTCATTTTTCTCAGATTTTCAAAAAAAAAAAAGTCATGAATTTTGTGGGTAGATTCGCTGCAAACCCTCACGAGTTAAACTCGTCCACTAGGGGTGACCTAGGGGTTTAAGGGCTTGTTGCATACGCTAAATGCAACCGTGAGAGCCTGCGAAAGTGGCCTTATCCTTTTTTTATATATATTTTGTTTAATCACTTTAATTTGATTGCTAGAGGACCAGCAAAATCTAGGTTTGGGGGTATTTGATAAGCATATTATTTTCACATTTAAACCATTTAATTTAGTTTTCTATTCCTAATTTTATGTGTAATAATGACTAATATTCCAAATTTATATGTTATTACAGGTAATTGAGATAAATGATGATTATCAATGCAAGATAATCTATGAAGCATTTGAAGATATGAATGAGAATCAAGAGGACTCTAGGAGATCCAAAATTATGCTAGAAAAAGATTTGGTGAAGAGAGAATCAAAAATCAAATTCCAATCAAATATTCTTCAAATCAATGTTGAAACCGTCCAACTGTTTTGACCATAACTTTTGTCTCAAATATCGTATTTTAGCCCAAAATATGGCGTTGGAAAGATATTTTCAAGATCTACAAATCAATGTTTCATGAATATTTTGCAATTCCACTATGTTAGGGGTCAAAAATTCATCCGAAGATTCTGCAGAAAATCAATGACGGGAATGAAAGCTTTTACCTGCTAAATCTGTCAAAGATGCATATTAGGAAAGTTAATGGTTAATCTTGACCATCCAATTTATTGCAAATCAACGGTTGAAATTCAAGGCTGAAGGCTATAAAAGGAACACATATGAGCCAAGAAAAAAAATCAAAACAAGGAGGAAAAAGGACAACCAAAGGAGAAAGATTCAAGAGTTTTCTTTTTATTTTTCTTTTCATATGCTTGTACTCATTTAGATCTGAATTTTTATATTAGGTTTTTTTGTTTTCAGAATATTTTTTTTATATAATATGGTTTCTTTTATTTTTCTTTTATTTCGTTTGATCATGACTAGCTAAATCGTCAACTAGGGTTGAAGATGAAACCATGCAATGCTAGTTTAGGATTTTATATTTAGATCTGAATTCTTCATATTGTTTGCTTTATTGAGTATCAATCTCTCCTTCAATTCTCTTTTGAAACCTTTTATGTGAATTTCTTGTTACTTTCTTCAAAAATCTCTTGTATTTGATTTGATAAAATATGCTTTGATTGAGTTCTCTGATATTTTATGCTCTTCTTAACAAGTTGAATATTGAGTTGGTAGATTTTATAAAGGGAAGGGAGAGAGATCATTATATTGGGTTTTCATAAATCAAGGTTTTTTAATCGTAGAATCATCTTCAAGGATCTCTTGTTTAGGGTTTGATAGGGTATGCTTGATTAACTATTTTGATATCTTATTCTCTTCCTAATGTGTGAATGTTGAGATGATTGTTTTGATTTTAAATCTGATTTTATGAAATAATATGATTTTAAATATTTATTTTCCGATTAATATTTGATTAACGTCAGTATTGATTGAGTTAGATGATGGAGTTTCATATTTGAATATAATCCCTACATTGGTATTGCATGGTGGATTCTAAAACCCTAGTTATCTTTTTATATTCATATTAGCTTTTAATAAAAAACATAATAATAAAAAAACTTCATCAATCTTTCTTTCTAGTTCGATTAGTTAAATCAATTAATAATCTGATTTGAACAATTCTCTGTGGGTTCGACCCGTATTTGCTAAATCTATACTACTGTAACGATCCGTGCACTTGCGGTAATTAATAATAACTTAAAATATTCAATCACTCCACTCCACGAACTCCCATTCCCCGATCAACTCTCGAAACAGCCCGCTATAGTCCGCGAGGGTGGCCGCAATCACTGCTTTCCCCAAGACTGGAAGGCTAATAATCCGGTGGACGTCCTCAAGGGTCGGCATAACGGCACCAGTAGGGAGAATGAACGTGCAACTCTCCGGGTTCCATCTCTCCGCCAATGCCTCCACATATGGGCGATGGACGTGGAACGGCTCAATCAAAAAGAAGGAACGGAAGCCCGCTCCATCCACTAAACTCCTCTCCTCCTGCCCCAAGGCATTGTACCACCTCTTCGTCTCGTGCCATATAGCCCGGATACGGTTCGGCCGCTGCAAGCAAAAGAAGACATGGGTTAGTTCAGAGAGCAATCGAGAGGTAAGAATCCAAAAGCCTAAGATTCGTTTAGAAAAATCATGCTGAAACTTCCATATACTAAATCAAAGATGAAAGCATGAAAATAAGAAGCTTAAAACACGTAAAGGTTCCCCACCCATTATTTACAAAACACCCTCCATATGATCACATTAAAATCCCACCGTGGTCACCATTTACGCTCTTTCTTTCATCAACACACCTAAGCATATGGAAAACACTTGGACCCGTGAAATACATGCACTCTACCACGATCAAACACATGTGAAGTCACACCCTAAAAACTATATGCACACAAAAAATGTATCGCATGCAAGTATACTAGCCATGTCATTCCCCTCTCCTTTATATACATATAACAAACATGGATATATATATATGAAAAATTGCCCCCCCCCCCTTTTTCCTAAAGACAAACCCATGCCAACATACAGCATGTTTACACATCCCACTGTGATTAGCTTATACACCAAGCATGCCTATTAAAAACACACATATACAAGTATTATACGCTAAGTCACCTGTTCATACCACCAAAAAAAACATGCATATATACCAAATAAGAGATAAAAGCTAAAAAGGGGTCAAGGAAATTACCACGTTCCGTGTGGACCCAGGAGCGTCCACCTCGGCCTCGTCGAGATCATCCATCCCGTCGTCACCCCCCTCCTCCTCATCTTCCTCAAACACGTCTCCTCGGCCACAGCCTCAACACCAACACCGGCCTCCGCAGCCCCGGTACCCATACCCTCGACCTCCCCGGCCTCATCCCTAACCTCACCAGTCCCCTCCTGTAACGACTATGGTTTTTCCAAGTCGTTCTTAATTTCGTGCATTGGGTCATATTCCTATAGAGCCTTGGAGGACTTATATATCTCCAAATTCAGAAATTAAGGTTTGGTTGGAATCCTTATTCTGTTAGGTTTCTAACGCTTTTTACGGATCGTGAATTGGATAAGTATCGATCAAGTTATGAGCCAAACTGTGCCATAAGGTCGGGCAGAGGAAATAGCGACGGACCAATAGAGCCGTCGGTGTTGTGACGGATCCAACAAGTGTCGTCAGATTTCTGGGTGACGGACGTGATCAGAGCCGTCGGTGGTGTTGGGAGACGGCTGCAATAGGAGCCGTCGATGTGGAAAATCATATTTTTGAAATATGATCCATTTTTGGAAAAAAATGTCTTGATTAGAAATAATTCTGATTAATGGTTTCTTATTTAGATAAATCATATTTTTAAAATTTGGTCCGTTTGTGGAAACAAACAAGTAAATTGATTTGGGATTTAATTTAAAATAATAGTTTCATATTTTTGTCTCCCATGTGTATAAGCCTATATATACCCCCACTTTTCCTCTCTTTGCATTAAAACCTAAAATCCTAGAGATTTTCAAACCCTAAAACCCAAGTCTTCTTCTTCTTCTCTTGTTTTCGGCGCCGTTGTTGAGGAGCTCGGGAAGGGGTTCGAATAAGGGATCCTTGTGAGTATTACCCTCTGATTATAAAGAGTTTTGATTAATAAAAATTCTCTTTAAAACTTCTTTTCATGTGATTTCGTTTTTAGGATTTTCAAACAAAAAGAATATGTTTTTCTTCTTGATCCTTAAAGTTTTATATAATATTGGGTCTTGTATTATACCAATGATTTGTCGATGTTTTTGTGATATTTTATAAAGTTTTATATGAAGCTATTAGTCCACACGTGTATTTTTGGATTTGTTGATCTCTTATGTTTTCATCTTGAGTTTTTATAGTTTTGATGATTTAAGAGTCATTTTCGGGTTGATTGTATACCTGGGCATTTATCGTGTTTTTGGCTATGAAAGAGTCGTTTTGGGGAAAAATGTATTTCACAAACAGAAATAGATTTTGAAAATACCTTTCCATTGAATCATAAATCGTCCAATTCGGAATTACGGATTAAAAGTTATGATTTTTCAAATATTTCTGTATCGCTCTTATATACGTTTTATAAATCCTTAGAGGGTCTAAGATAAAGATAATAGGATATCATGTTAGGTACAATGACATGGTATTTCTCATGGTTGTCAAAGGATTTTGTAAAGTATACTTAGATCCTTGTGTGTACCAAGAGTTTTAGTGTTTTATCGATACTTTACCGTTTTCCCATAAGCTAGGGTTTCGAATGAATTATTCTTATATACGATTTTCAATCTATTTCCTAAATGTTTTGTATCGGTTACATATTATATATTGATTTTGATAATATGAATAGATCTAGGTTTTGAGAAAATTTTCAAACAAGATTTTATTACTTTTAATTACATGTTTTGCGAATCCTTAAACCTAGGGCTTTTAATTGGGTTTTCTTTCACATGACTAATCTTAATATACATTCCTTGCTATTTTCAAAGGATTTTATCGAGTATGTTCAGATCTTGGGTATACCAAGTGTTTTAACGTTTTATCGATATTTTTTCGTTTTCTATGGATTAGGGTTTCGAACCGATTTTTTTTTATTCATACGATCGTGATCTATCTCCTAAAGCATTTTACTTTTGTTTTACCTATTCTATATATATATATGTGTGTGTGTGTATATATATATATATATTGATTTTTGTCTATGATGGATTTAGGATTTTTGAAGATGTTTTAAACGAATTTTTTATTTATTCAATCGGATTATCGTACGCGTGATTGGATTTCTACAATATGATTTCCTTACTGTTTATATTGTTTTAAACGACCCACATAGGGTTTTCAATGATAGAATGTGTTAGGATGTTTTAACAAAAAAAAATAATTATAATAAAATAATATAGGGGTTTTCTTCTGTTCCGGGACGACTCCGTCGGGTATTCTTTGGGATGGCTCCTTGCGGAGCCATCGGTTTTGCCATGGACGAGCCCCTATAGGAGCCGTCTGGTTGCTTCTAGACGGCTCTTCCTAGAGCCGTCGGTTTCTGTAAGTACGGGTACCATTAGGTCCCGTACTATTTGCGCGTATTGTGACCTAGTCGTACTATTTCAGGACTGGTTAGATTGCTGTACGATTTCATGCTTGATTTGCATGTCGTTGGACCGAAGGTGAGTGGGTCTCATCCCCTATGTAGTTTTGAAGGATTTTACCAATGATTTGAAATGCTATTTTTGTATAACTCAAGCATATCACATTATATGGGCTGATGCCTTATTATGTATTGTTTGGAAAATGTCGATATTTTGAAAACTGTTGCATGCACATTCTTGGAAGGAAAAATATGTATTGATCATGCATGCATACTATTCGTCTGCGTGACAATCAGTCTGCGTGACCCAGTCCAGTGGGATCGTGTCTGAGTGACACCCGTCTGCGTGACGACTGGTCTGCGTGACCAAGCTCTAGATGGAGCACCATTCGGCTGCGTGCCATACGGGCATGCGTGTCCGCTGCATTCATACACATCATGTTGTTTTGATAAGATTTCTATGAGACTATACATCTTGAAAATGAGGCTTCTATTGAGTTATATTGGTATACTATCTTATTGCATTTGCAATTGTTTTCTTATGATATCTTATTAAAGATTATTATTTTGATATCAATTATTATTGGGACCTAAAGGTCCATTCACTGAGCGTGTGGTTGCTCACCCCACTTTTTCCAACCTTTCAGATTTAAAGACTTAGATTGGTGGATCTCGTGTAGCTGCGAACGAGATTGTGGGTGCGAGTATGTTAGAGTTGCTTGGTCGAAAGACTATAAATTTTATTTGGCATGTAGTTGGCCCCTCCTTGTAGTAACCATTTTGTATTAAGTTGTATCTTTTTCCATGTATAAATTATATCCAGAGTAATTGAGAGTATTGTGGAAATTTTAGATGTTATGTTATTATTAAAGGTTGAAGTTCTTTTAGTATGATTTTGTATCTCTGGATAAAGGAAAAAGGAAAAGTAGAACTCTGAGATTTGAGGAAATTAAAAATTAACACAACCGTATTTCACGCTTTAAAATGGAATCGTGAGTACGGGGGCGTTACAGAGTGGTATCAGAGCGTAGGTTCAACTCTCGGACTGTAGGTTATGGGTGTATTAGTTGGCCTTTGTGGTTTAGAGTTTGAGATCGATTAACCTAAGGAGTTGTGGTTTAGCTACCCTAAATATAAGAATGTTTTGGTTATCTTATTTAGCCTAGAACTTAGGTTTCTAGTTGGGTTATGAGGTTCTATGTTTAGGTTGACCATCCTAAGGAAATTAAGTTTTGCTATCCTATAGAAAAAAAATTATTTGGGCTATTTTGGTTACCCTAGAATTTTGGTTATGGTGGTCTGGATTATCTTTTAAGTTTTGATACCCTATTGCACTTTAAGGCAGCCTATAGGAGAAATTCCTTTGACGCCTCGGATAGACATAGAGTATGTTAGGATGCTTTGCATATAGGGTTTGCATTCTAACCGTTTGTTATTTGTTATAACGAAATTTTGGTAGAGCAGGTGCACATTGGGAGCTTACCAAAGCGGTTATGATTTCTTTTCATAGTGTACGTGGTGGCTAAGCATTTGCGACCTTCAAGGATGTTGCATGTTCTAATTGGAGACATAGAAGGCAAAAAAAAAAAAAAAAAAAATTTGTATGCGCAAGGCGGTAAATTAAATTTATTTCTTCATGTTAGAAATATCATTAGGGTTGTTGTCATCAAATTGCCCCTTTTGCATTGTACAAGTTGGACCATTTATGGTATGGGACGTAAATGGACCTAACTTATACAATTTGGATGAAAATTGTTTGTCTTGAATTGTTTTCTTATCATTGATTGTATAATATAAGTTGGACTACCTGGGGAATGACACATAGGTAGGTCCGACTTATACAAGTGATTGTGTGTAATTATGTGTATTGTTGCTTTGTTTGTACTATATAAGCTAAGACATCTATAATGTGGGGCGTAGGTGAGCTTGACCTATATAGTAATTGTTGTGATTGAGAATGTCTTGTTGCTTTTGTTTGCGTCATATAAGTTAATCCACGTGTGATTTGGGTCACTATGTATCAGAGTGGCGTAGCGGAAGTATTGTGGACCAAGTTTATATGATTGTTTTGTTGTTATTTCGTTGTATGATTGTTTGCTTGATATAAGTTGAAGCTTCAATGCGGAGCATTGATGGTTTGACATATACATTATTATTTGTTTGTGGTGTATAAGTGGACTACTTATACCGTTGTTTGTTGTGCTTGGGTGGTATGAGTCAGACACATGAGCTGATTCATACTATCATTGTTTGAATGATTGTTTTATTGGCATTGGATATCATATATCCATTATTTGTGTTTTTCTTTGAATTTTGAGGACAAAATTCCTTTAAGGGGGAAATGATGTAACGACTATGGTTTTTCCAAGTCGTTCTTAATTTCGTGCATTGGGTCATATTCCTATAGAGTCTTGGAGGACTTATATATCTCCAAATTCAGAAATTAAGGTCTGGTTGGAAACCTTATTCTGTTAGGTTTCTAACGCTTTTTACAGATCATGAATTGGATGAGTATCGATCAAGTTATGAGCCAAACTGTGCAGAGAGGTCGGGCAGAGGAAATAGCGACGGACCAATAGAGCCGTCGGTGTTGTGACGGATCCAACAAGTGTCATCAGATTTCTGGGTGACGGACGTGATCAGAGCCGTCGGTGGTGTTGGGAGATGGCTGCAATAGGAGCCATCGATCTGGAAAATCATATTTTTGAAATATGATCCATTTTTGAAAAGAAATAAGTGTCTTGATTGGAAATAATTCTGATTAATGGTTTCTTATTTAGATAAATCATATTTTTAAAATTTGGTCCGTTTGTGGGAACAAACAAGTAAATAGATTTGGGATTTAATTTAAAATAATAGTTTCATATTTTTGTCTCCCATGTGTATATATGCCTATATATACCCCCACATTTACTCTCTTTGCATTAAAACCTAAAACCCTAGAGATTTTCAAACCCTAAAACCCAAGTCTTCTTCTTCTTCTTCTTCTCTTGTTTTCGGCGCCGTTGTTGAGCAGCTCGGGAAGGGGTTCGAATAAAGGATCCTTGTGAGTATTACCCTCTGATTATAAAGAGTTTTGATTAATAAAAATTCTCTTTAGAACTTCTTTTCATATGATTTCGTTTTTAGGATTTTCAAACAAAAAGAATATATTTTTCTTCTTGATCCTTGAAAGTTTTATATAATTTTGGGTCTTTTTATTATACCAATGATTTGTCGATGTTTTTGTGATGTTTTATAAAGTTTTATATGATGCTATTAGTCCACACATGTGTATTTTTGGATTTGTTGATCTCTTGTGTTTTCATCTTGTGTTTTTATAGTTTTGATGATTTAAGAGTCATTTTCGGGTTGATTGTATACCTGAGTATTTATCGTGTTTTTGGCAATGATAGAGTCGTTTCTGGGAAAAATGTATTTCACAAACTGAAATAGGTTTTGAAAATACCTTTCCATCGAATTATAAATCGTCCAATTCGGAATTACGGATTCAAAGTTATGATTTTTCAAAGATTTATGTATCGCTCTTATATACGTTTTATAAATCCTTAGAGGGTCTAAGATAAAGATAATAGGATATCATGTTAGGTACAATGACATGGTATTTCTCATGGTTTTTAAAGGATTTTGTAAAGTATACTTAGATCCTTTGGTGTACCAAGAGTTTTAATGTTTTATCGATACTTTACCGTTTTCCCATAAGCTAGGGTTTCGAATGAATTATTCTTATATACGATTTTCGATCTATTTCCTAAATGCTTTGTATCGGTTACATATTATATATTGATTTTGATAATATGAATAGATCTAGGTTTTGAGGAAATTTTCTAATAAGATTTTATTACTTTTAATGACATGTTTTGCGAATCCTTAAACCTAGGGTTTTTAATTGGGTTTTCTTTCACATGACTAATCTTAATATACATTCCTTGCTATTTTCAAAGGATTTTATCGAGTATGTTCAGATCTTGGGTATACCAAGTGTTTTAACGTTTTATCGATATTTTTCCGTTTTCTATGGATTAGGGTTTCGAACCGATTTTTTTTATTCATACGATCGTGATCTATCTCCTAAAGCATTTTACTTTTGTTTTACCTATTCTATATATATATATATGTGTGTGTGTGTGTGTGTGTGTGTGTATATATATATATATATATATTGATTTTTGTCTATGATGGATTTAGGATTTTTGAAGATGTTTTAAACGAATTTTTGATTTATTCAATCGGATTATCGTACGCGTGATTGGATTTCTACAATATGATTTCCTTACTGTTTTATATTGTTTTAAACGACCCACATAGGGTTTTCAATGATAGAATGTGTTAGGATGTTTTAACAAAAAAAAAATAATTATAATAAAATAATATAGGGTTTTTCTTCTGTTCCGGGACGACTCTATTGAGAGCCGTCGGGTATTCTTTGGGACGGCTCCTTGCGGAGCCATCGGTTTTGCCATGGACGAGCCCCTATAGGAGCCGTCTGGTTGCTTCTAGACGGCTCTTCCTAGAGCCGTCGGTTTCTGTAAGTACGGGTACCATTAGGTCCCGTACTATTTGCTCGTATTGTGACCTAGTCGTACTATTTCAGGACTAGTTAGATTGCTGTACGATTTCTTGCTTGATTTGCATGTCGTTGGACCGAAGGTGAGTGGGTCTCGTCCCCTATGTAGTTTTGAAGGATACCAATGATTTGAAATGCTATTTTTGTATAACTCGAGCATATCACTTTATATGGGCTGATGCCTTGTTATGTATTGTTTGGAAAATGTCGATATTTTGAAAACTGTTGCATGCATATTCTTGGAAGGAAAAATATGTATTGATCATGCATGCATACTATTCGTCTGCGTGACAATTGGTCTGCGTGACCCAGTCCAGTGGGATCGTGTCTGCGTGACACCCGTCTGCGTGACGCCGTCTGCGCGACCAAGCTCTAGATGGAGCATCTTTCAGCTGCGTGCCATACGGGCATACGTGTCCACTGCATTCATACACATCATGTTGTTTTGATAAGATTTCTATGAGACTATGCATCTTGAAAATGAGGCTTCTATTGAGTTATATTGGTATACTATCTTATTGCATTTGCAATTGTTTTCTTATGATATCTTATTAAAGATTATTATTTTGATATCAATTATTATTGGGACCTAAATGTCCATTCCCTGAGCGTGTGGTTGCTCACCCCTCTTTTCCCAACCTTTTAGATTTAAAGACTTAGATTGGTGGATCTCGTGTAGCTGCGAACGAGATTGTGGGTGCGAGTATGTTAGAGTTGCTTGGTCGAAAGACTATAAATTTTATTTGGCATGTAGTTGGCCCCTCCTTGTAGTAACCATTTTGTATCAAGTTGTATCTTTTTCCATGTATAAATTATCTCCAGAGTAATTGAGAGTATTGTGGAAATTTTAGATGTTATGTTATTATTAAAGGTTGAAGTTCTTTTAGTATGATTTTGTATCTCTAGATAAAGGAAAAAGGAAAAGTAGAACTCTGAGATTTGAGGAAATTAAAAATTAACGCAACCGTATTTCACGCTTCAAAATGGAGTCGCGAGTACGGGGGCGTTACACAGTGGTATCTGAGCATAGGTTCAACTCTCGGACTGTAGGTTATGGGTGTATTAGTTGGCCTTTGTGGTTTAGAGTTTGAGATCCATTAACCTAAGGAGTTTTGGTTTAGCTACCCTAAATATAAGAATGTTTTGGTTATCTTATTTAGCCTAGAACTTAGGTTTCTAGTTGGCTTATGATGTTCAATGTTTAGGTTGACCATCGAAAGGAAATTATGTTTTGCTGTCCTATAGAAAAAAATTATTTGGGCTATTTTGGTTACCCTAGAATTTTGGTTATGGTGATCTGGATTATCTTTTATGTTTTGATACCCTATCGCACTTTAAGGCACCCTATAGGAGAAATTCCTTTGACGCCTCGGATAGACTAAGAGTATGTTAGGATGCATTGCGTATAGGGTTTGTATTCTAACCGTTTGTTATTTGTTATAACGAAATTTTGGTAGAGCAGGTGCACATTGGGAGCTTACCAAAGCGGTTATGATTTCTTTTCATAGTGTACGTGGTGGCAAAGCATTTGCGACCTTCAAGGATGTTGCATGTTCTAATTGGAGACATAGAAGGCAAAAAAAAAAAAATTGTATGCGCAAGGCAGTAAATTAAATTTATTTCTTCATGTTAGAAATATCATTAGTGTTGCTGTCGTCTAATTGCCCCTTTTGCATTGTACAAGTTGGACCATTTATGGTATGGGACGTAAATGGACCTAACTTTTTGTAACGCCCCACATTTACCTAATCGTTTATCGGACGGTAAATGGGTCGCTACTAAATTTAATCCAATTACAAGACCATAATTTGCAGCTCTTTTTTTTTATAGACCAATATAATATAAATATAATAAAACCGATAATAATAAAATAAATAATACCAATAGTTTTAAATCATCAATGACTTTACAATATATCCGAGTTTTTGCGGAGACAAGATACTAAAAAGAAAATACATAACAAACTACCCCTGTGGGAGCCATATAAACTAAACAAACATAAATAGTCAGTCGTAACTATAATTTACTCTCGAACTGCTACCCCGGAGCAATTTCTGAAAGACGCGAAAAGTCTAATATTCATCTTAATCCTCAGAATACGTAATGCCTGGTTATGAAACAACCAGCCCATATCGAATAGGGTGAGTGATTAACTCAGTGAATAAGTCCACTGACAAATTACCTTACGTGACAGTATATATAAAAATAAAGTTTTATGAAAATTGGAATTTTATTTTGATAAATCTTTTATATTATTAAATCAATATAAAATTATGAATTTTTTTTATAAAAATATTTTAATGCGCACGTGACACAATCCTTGGCCCACATCAGAGAAATCATGAGAGTAAAAAAAATATCATCATATATATATATATATATATATATATATATATATATATATAAAATAAGAATTTTCTTTTAAAAATCAAATTAAATTCATGAGCTTAATAGAATATAATTTTAATGCAATCATATATATATATATATAATAAGAATTTTCTTTTAAAAATCAAATTAAATTCATGAGCTTAATAGAATATAATTTTAATGCAATCACGTGGCCCAATCCTTGGTCCACATCATAAAAATCATGCAGCTTAAATGATATGACCGGGTAGGGTTCTCAATCGGAAGAACCGTTCCCCAAAACAGGTGTGCCAAGCCCCAAGCGACTAAATCGCTTAAAAAGCTCCCTCAAGGAGACGTCGGATCTAGAAGATGCTGATGGGTCGCCGCTGCCATCACTACGAGAACACCAGCACAGGATGCCTCGATTGCTACAGACTCCAAACAAAGGAATCCGCCGCTGTAAGGAATGTTTTACCACACCCCTCACCGATCTTCGAACTATTCGAGTCCTAGACCTTCCTCCCCAAAGGCGAAATACTACGGGGGGATTTATTCCAGAAAATATGTCATGATATGCATCTTGATAAAATCTCCTAGGACCAGGTTGTCTCCACTAATCCTAAATTTTTCCAAAAGTCTCGAAATGAAAATCTTTAATCCAAATGTTATTTCGAAAACATCAACATCAAAAATGTATTATGTTAATTCTTGAAACATGAATAGCATAATTCATGCTATTTTAAATGACAAGACGAAGGAATTAAATCATGCAAAATAATCATAATATAAATGCATGGATATCACATAATATCATACAAATATAATGAACACGTGAAATTCAACGATGAAAAGAAAAACTCACATAAAATAAATCAATAGGCCTACTCACCTCGAATGGACCCTAGGTCCGGAGAATGAAGCCCACAACAAAAATTATAACCTAAATAAACCAAATAAGTTATTAATCAAAACCTATAATTTAAGTCAAGACCTAATTTCCTTAATCATAATCAATAGGTATAAATCTTTATACCCAATGAGCTAAATTTATCTCATATAAATCATACAAAAGAAAATATAATAGAGCCTAAGAAGAGGATAGAAACCTACCATACATATAACCAGTCACTAAAAGACAAAACCAGAAAAGACAAAACACAGAAAAAGACAAAAATCCAAAAAATTTAAAATAATAATAAAATAACAAAAATTCATAAAATAATACAAAAATATTTTTTTTTCTATAAAAAAAACTCTTAGTCAATAAAAATTGAAAATAAATAAAACTTATTAAGTATAGGTATAACTCATAACCCTATTATTAATAACTTATATTTTAGAAATCTAAACATAGATCTAATCTTTAAAATAAATAATAAATCGAAACCCTAAGTTTATGAATACTCAAAAATTTAAAAACCTAACATAGATCTAACAATTACAAATAATATATCAAAACCCTAGTTCTTATAAAAACTTAGAAATCCAATAACATGAACATATATCTATCAAAACTCTAATTTTATTAAAAACTCAAAATCTCAAAACATAAAAATAAATTTAATCTTTAAAATAAATAATAAATCAAAACTCTATTTTTATTAAAAGCTTAAAAATCCAAACACCTAAACATGGATCTAATTAATAAAAAGAAAATAAAAGGATAAAAAGAAAAGATTAAATACCTTTTCTCTCTCTCTCTCTCTCTCTCTCTCTCTCTCTCTCTCTCTCTCTCTCTCTCGGTTTCTGCCGAACAACCCACCGCACACCTTATATAGATATATATACTTAGATAACTAAATTTAACGAAAATGACAAAACGACCCCTGGATTGTTTTGGATTTACATATAGGCCCCTATCTGAATTACAGATAGGTCCCTACTGTTTATAATAAAAATTTTAAGATTGAAAACTAGGTCCCTAAAAAATAATAACAATGAAATATCAAAACTTATTCTTTTGAGCTCCAATATTAACAAGATTGAAACCATTTAAGATCTTGAAGATCTTAAAAAATATATATATATAAAAATTTCAACATAACAATTAATATTTAAAATTACAAATTGAAATGGGCCCCATAATTATACACTAAGTGGGCCAAAACTTAAAAACACACAAAACACATTAATTTTAATTTAAATATTTTATTTATATATTTAAATTAAATATATAAATATGATAAAATTCACAAGTGTTACACTTATACAATTTGGATGAAAATTGTTTGTCTTGAATTGTTTTCTTATCATTGCTTGTATAATATAAGTTGGACTACCTGTGGAATGGGACATAGGTAGGTCTGACTTATACAGTGATTGTGTGTAATTATGTGTATTGTTGCTTTGTTTGTACTATATAAGCTAAGACATCTAGTGTGGGGCGTAGGTGAGCTTGACCTATATAGTAATTGTTGTGATTGAGAATGTCTTGTTGCTTTTGTTTGCGTCATATAAGTTAATCCACGTATGGTTTGGGTCACTATGTATCAGAGTGGCGTAGCGGAAGTATTGTGGACCAAGTTTATATGATTGTTTTGTTGTTATTTCGTTGTATGATTGTTTGCTTGCTATAAGTTGAAGCTTCAATGCGGAGCATTGATGGTTTGACTTATACATTATTATTTGTTTGTGGTGTATAAGTTGACTACTTATACCGTTGTTTGTTGTGCTTGGGTGGTATGAGTCAGACACATGAGCTGATTCATACTATCATTGTTTGAATGATTGTTTTATTGGCATTGGATATCATATATCCTTTATTTGTGTTTTTCTTTGAATTTTGAGGACAAAATTCTTTAAGTGGGAAATGATGTAACGACTATGGCTTTTCCAAGTTGTTCTTATTTCTTGCATTGGGTCATATTCCTATAGAGTCTTGGAGAACTTATATATCTCCAAATTCAGAAATTAAGGTCTGGTTGGAATCCTTATTCTGTTAGGTTTCTAACGCTTTTTACAGATCATGAATTGGATGAGTATCGATCAAGTTATGAGCCAAACTGTGCAGAGAGGTCGGGCAGAGGAAATAGCGACGGACCAATAGAGCCGTCGGTGTTGTGACGGATCCAACAAGTGTCATCAGATTTCTGGGTGACGGACGTGATCAGAGCCGTCGGTGGTGTTGGGAGATGGCTGCAATAGGAGCCATCGATCTGGAAAATCATATTTTTGAAATATGATCCATTTTTGGAAAGAAATAAGTGTCTTGATTGGAAAATAATTCTAATTAATGGTTTCTTATTTAGATAAATCATATTTTCAAAATTTGGTCCGTTTGTGGAAACAAACAAGTAAATTGATTTGGGATTTAATTTAAAATAATAGTTTCATATTTTTGTCTCCCATGTGTATATGCCTATATATACCCCCACTTTTCCTCTCTTTGCATTAAAACCTAAAACCCAACAGATTTTCAAACCCTAAAACCCAAGTCTTCTTCTTCTTCTCTTGTTTTCGGCACCGTTGTTGAGGAGCTCGGGAAGGGGTTCGAATAAAGTATCCTTGTGAGTATTACCCTCTGATTATAAAGAGTTTTGATTAATAAAAATTCTCTTTAGAACTTCTTTTCATATGATTTCGTTTTTAGGATTTTCAAACAAAAAGAATATGTTTTTCTTCTTGATCCTTGAAAGTTTTATATAATTTTGGGTCTTGTATTATACCAATGATTTGTCGTTGTTTTTGTGATGTTTCATAAAGTTTATATGATGCTATTAGTCCACACTTGTGTATTTTTGGATTTGTTGATCTCTTGTGTTTTCATCTTGAGTTTTTATAGTTTTGATGATTTAAGAGTCATTTTCAGGTTGATTGTATACCTGGGCATTTATCGTATTTTTGGCTATGATAGAGTCGTTTCTGGGAAAAATGTATTTCACAAACAGAAATAGGTTTTGAAAATACCTTTCCATCGAATCATAAATCGTCCAATGCGGACTTACAGATTAAAAGTTATGATTTTTCAAAGATTTCTGTATCGCTCTTATATACGTTTTATAAATCCTTAGAGGGTCTAAGATAAAGATAATAGGATATCATGTTAGGTATAATGACATGGTATTTCTCATGGTTTTCAAAGGATTTTGTAAAGTATATTTAGATCCTTGGGTATACCAAGAGTTTTAGTGTTTTATCGATACTTTACCGTTTTCCCATAACCAAGGGTTTCGAATGAATTATTCTTATATACGATTTTCGATCTATTTCCTAAATGTTTTGTATCATTTACATATTATATATTGATTTTTATAATATGAATAGATCTAGGTTTTGAGAAAATTTTCAAATAAGATTTTATTACTTTTAATGACATGTTTTGCGAATCCTTAAACCTAGGGTTTTTAATTGGGTTTTCTTTCACATGACTAATCTTAATATACATTCCTTGCTATTTTCAAAGGATTTTATCAAGTATGTTCAGATCTTGGGTATACCAAGTGTTTTAACATTTTATCGATATTTTTCCATTTTCGATGGATTAGGGTTTCGAACCGATTTTTTTTTATTCATACGATCGTGATCTATTCCTAAAGCATTTTACTATTGTTTTACATATTCTATATATATGTGTGTGTGTATATATATATATTGATTTTTGTCTATGATGGATTTAGGATTTTTGAAGATGTTTTAAACAAATTTTTGATTTATTCAATCGGATTATCGTACGCGTGATTGGATTTCTACAATATGATTTCCTTACTGTTTTAAACGACCCACATAGGGTTTTCAATGATAGAATGTGTTAGGATGTTTTAACAAAATAATAATAATAATTATTATTATAATAAAATAATATAGGGTTTTTCTTCTGTTCCGGGACGGCTCTATTGAGAGCCGTCGGGTATTCTTCGGGACGGCTCCTTGCGGAGCCGTCGGTTTTGCCATGGACGGGCCCCTATAGGAGCCGTCTGGTTGCTTCTGGACGGCTCTTCCTAGAGCCGTCGGTTTCTGTAAGTACGGGTACCATTAGGTCCCGTACTATTTGCGCGTATTGTGACCTAGTCATACTATTTCAGGACTGGTTAGATTGTTGTACGATTTCTTGCTTGATTTGCGTGTCATTGGACCGAAGGTGAGTGGGTCTCGTCCCCTATGTAGTTTTGAAGGATTTTACCAATAATTTGAAATACTATTTTTGTATAACTCGAGCATATCACTTTATATGGGCTGATGATGCCTTATTATGTGTTGTTTGGAAAATGTCAATATTTTGAAAACTGTTGCATGCATATTCTTGGAAGGAAAAATATGTATTGATCATGCATGCATACTATTCGTCTGCGTGACCCAGTCCAGTGGGATCGTGTCTGCGTGACACTCGTCTGCGTGACGCCGTCTGCGTGACGACTGGTCTGCGTGACCAAGCTCTAGATGGAGCACCTTTCGGCTGCGTGGCGTACGGGCTTGCGTGTCCGCTGCATTCATATGCATCCTGTTGTTTTGATAAGATTTCTATGAGACTATGCATCTTGAAAATGAGGCTTCTATTGAGTTATATTGGTATACTATCTTATTGCATTTGCAATTGTTTTCTTCTGATATCTTATTAAATATTATTATTTTGATATCAATTATTATGGGGATCTAAAGGTCCATTCACTGAGCGTGTGGTTGCTCACCCCTCTTTTCCCAACCTTTCAGATTTAAAGACTTAGATTGGTGTAGCTGCGAATGAGATTGTGGGTGCGAGTATGTTAGACTTGCTTGGTCGAAAGACTATAAATTTTATTTGGCATGTAGTTGGCCCCTCCTTGTAGTAACCATTTTGTATCAAGTTGTATCTTTTTCCATGTATAAATTATATCCAGAGTAATTGAGAGTATTGTGGAAATTTTAGATGTTATGTTATTATTAAAGATTGAAGTTCTTTTAGTATGATTTTGTATCTCTGGATAAAGGAAAAAGGAAAAGTAGAACTCTGAGATTTGAGAAAATTAAAAATTAACGTAAGCGTATTTCACGCTTCAAAATGGAGTCGTGAGTACAATGGCGTTACACCTCAGCCCCTACCCCCTCAGTTGCACCCTCGACCGGTCCTCCGACCCCCGAAACCACCTCCTAGACCACCACCAGTCGATCCCCACGCCTCCTCTTGCGTGTATAACCTATCTTACTTCCCCCAACCTCCAGGACAGCCCCCGAAGGCGTACCCCCGACCTCACCCGCGCGTGCCCACCGACGGCACCTCCGTCGTACCCATAGCCTCCGCCACGGCCTCGACCTCCGGCCTATCGCTCTCCGATGATGAAGAGCTCGGGCTACGCTCTCCATGAGCCACCCGTGTTCGTTTTTCCCTCGAAGCGATCGCCTTCGACCTCGTCATCTTCCTCGGTTTGAAAAGAAAAAGGAGAACCCAAAGCTAGGGTTTCGAAATCAATAGAAAGAGAGAAGATTGAGGACGAAATGGAGGAAGAGAAGGCAAATAATTCAGGGTTTTTGGGTTTGAAACCGAAGAGAAGAAGAATTAGAAAGAGAGAAACCGTTTTTGAAAAATGGGAAGAGAGAGGGTCCCTTTTCGGTTATAAGGGACCTAGTCGGGAGGCGGCTACTCACGAGTAGCCGCCCCCTCTCAGGCGGCTAGTTACAACTAGCCGCCCCTCCCAGTTTTCTTGTCTTCACTTGAAACCCCTTTCCAATCGCTTTTCAGCCCTAGTTCCAAGGTTTTTCATACCAAACAGCCATGTATTGGCTTATTTTCAGGCACTACTTGATCAAACACGGCATTCCCAAAGTTTTGCCGCACTTTCAGTACCATTCAAAATCAAATTTCTTCAGTTCTGGTTCTTTTTCAGAGTTCTTATCATTCGGATGATCCAATTCACCAAATCAACTTTTACTTGCTTTCTGTCGGCGATATCCCCTCCTTGTTGAGTTTTCCCAAGCACGGGAATGGTAGGCATGAGGAAACTGACGCTGGGCTGCTCCGTGCACGATAGCTAAAAACCCCGACCGCAGGTTGGATCACTCAGCATTTACTTTTCCCGCCTTCCACCTAGATCATCCTTTCGGTTAAAAATTCTAAGTCAAGACCTAGCCTCTGACGGTCTAAATCAACTCTCCGAATAGTACTGTTTGTGTTGGCATAACTTCTTGAAGGTCGGGCCGGCCAAAATAGGGGTCTCTTTCCTTATCATCGGTCGAAGTCTTTCCTGCTTCGCACAAAGACTCCGTCCGATGAGGGACAATTGTAGATACCCCAATTTTGACCATCCAGAAAGACAGAAATACTTCAAGTAACACCCGGAAATATGCCACATTTGGACATCTAATAGAGAACCAAAAGTTCAAGAAACCAGAAACCCTAACAATAACCCTAAACCCCAGACCTAACCCTAAACCCCAGACCTAAACCTAAACCCTAGCCTGACTAAAAACCCTAAACCTAACCCTAAACCCTAGTCTGACCGGAAACCATAACCCTAACCCTAAACCCTAACCCTGACCTAAAACCCTACCCTAAACCAGACCTTGGCCCAAACCAGGAACCCCCACCTAAAGAAATTCTAAACCCCAAAAAACCCTAAAGAAACCCCGAGTCCCTTGCAAGGGGCGGCTAGCCCTAACTAGCCGCCCCATACCAGGCGGCTAGTTATCACTAGCCGCCCCCGTGGCCGACCTTGAACCGCTTCCCTGAATGGGACATAAAGCAGCATTAAATGCTGATCATTGCGGCGGGTTGTGACCTTTAGCCGCCCTATCTTGGCCGGATGAACCCAAGTAACCGAACCAAGCCACCGCTTGTCAAAGATGGGATGTTTGGCAGGTCATGATAGGGGCGGCTACCAGGAAGTAGCCGCCCCATCCTGGGCGGCTAGTTAGGACTAGCCGCCCTTCACCTAGTCCTGACAGAAGAACCAGAGAATTAATGAGGAGTCTAATCAAACACACTATTAACCAAGCCACTCTTTTACCCCCTGGGTATTCCCCTGCCTCTTTTTTACTATAAATAGAGGAGGTCCCAAGCCTTTAAAAATCATCCACAATTCACATCCACCAAATCCCAACCTACTTGATATCCATTCCCTTCCCCCACTAGAAATCCCAAGAGAGAGGGAAAGAGAGCCCCTTTTGTGAGAGAAAAATCCATTCCCTACACAAAAACACCCTCTCATTCCACCCTCTAGAAACCCGGGCTAAACCTAGCTTAGCCTCTGTCCAAGACCAAACCCATTTCCTACCGAAGTTCTGCCCAAACCAACCCAGGCCCCATACCCGACGGCTGGATCTGATTAGCCGCCCCATATCCACACGCCATTTGCACCCCTTTGTCCCAAGACTCCTTTAGCCAAGCCCCGAAAGCAGAATATGATTACCTGTTTTTCACCTCTGTGTACGGTATATCCGTATCTCAGAGCAGAGACCCCAAAAACTCTCCATGTAGGCGATCAAATCCAACCCAAATCACACAAACCCTGGAATCCTCTTGAGCCGCTGTCGGGCGCCTCAACCAGGAACGACACCACCCTTCCGAGAAGACGATCAAACCGAGCCCGCCAGGGCACGCATCCGATCTGAATCCCCGAAGAACCCCCACACACGCAACCACCCCCCCCCCCCACCGCGGATTCTTTCCAACACCGATGGAATCCGACACCGACAATGCATACATGTAAGAACTAGATACATGGCTAACTAGGTGGGAGCATGCATGAAACAAGGCTATCCTAGCATGAGACATGATGTACCGTCCGATGAGGGGCAATTGTAAATACCCCAATTTTGACCATCCAAAAAAAGAAAGTTACCTCAAGTAATACTTTAAAATAACCACATTTGGACCTTAAAAGGAAACATCTTAAAAAGAATTAGAGGGTGAAAAGAAGAAAGAAAACCTGGCCAAACACTTAGAAAAATCAAGAGACCAGGACCTTGACGACTACTTCAAAATAGCCGTCTCTCCCCGATGGCTCAATTCAACAAACCATCCCCCAAACCATCAAAATACTGATATGCAACCCTACATCGTGCATTTGTCCAAAAACGCTCTTCAAACAACCATCATTATCCAAATCAATCCTATGAAAAAAATTAAATTTATTTCATGTTGCCTGCTAAAGTACTGAATGAGTGCTTCGACATCGCCTTCCCTAAGCTCGAGACATCTTATTTTATTGAGAAAATTCTGACAATCCCTTTTTGTAAATGAAAGTTGATCATATCCCCCTCTTTCGACAAGTAAGACATCAAATGTCTTGTAGGGAGGAACCCCAGAAGCATCATTTATCGCCAGTTGTTCATGGCATACGTGGTCAATGTCCAATGACATTTGTGAAACCGTGAGAGCTTTGGATCCACCTCATGATTATGTTTAAGAACGAGTAGGTCCAACAACCATATACCATCTCCATACGTCTTAACAACCATTCTCGCCTTGTAGTTGGTCTTACATAATGGTTTATGACGATGCACAGATTTCACCGGACCGCTCTCGGTTGCCTTCTTCTTCCTCTACTTACCTTCCTTGGAACACGCAAATATCACGACCTTTAGATCTCCTTCAACAATGTATTTCCGTCCCGTTTTAACGATGTTGAACCCACAACGGTATGCATATTTTTTTTTATAGAATTGGAACACGTAAATATCACGGCTTCATCATTTGACTTGAGTTTCATTCCATCTTTTAGTTCTGGATCTCTATTTCCCTCATCTTCCATGTTGATATATGCATCTGTTGTATGAATTTCGTTGCCCCCGCACGAACCCGTATACTGAAAAAATAAATAATATAGTAAGCATGTGCTCATTTAAATGGTATATACTTAATTAAAAAGTACATACGACATTAACTTAGTGTACGCTAAGTTAAATTTATATACACTACGTTACATAAGTGCACACTAATATGACATAGTATACACCAGTATAGTCTAGTGTATGCTTTTTTCCTATTTTTTCTTTATTTATTTCCCCTCTCTTCTTCACCATTCAAAAACAACAATCAATTATTATGCCTCTTTCATCTTATTCAACGTTTGTTTGATGTTACACACCGAATCAATTCCATCAACGAAATACTTTGTTATATATGTGTCACTTTTTAGCCTAAGGGTCACATTTGGGTCATTTCTGACCATTTTCTAATTTTTTTATTTTTCGATCGGAGCCGCTAAAATTTTATTTTTTAGCCATCTGCATGAGTTTGAGTACTCCGATTGAGAATCTAACTGCATATTATGGGTCCTGGTACCATTTTATACCATCCATAAAAATTTCATCGAATTCTGGTAACGTTTTAAAAATTATGCAATTCCGAACCGTATTCGGGTGTCGTTACCGGTTTTGTGGGAGGAATAGTTGTTAGGCCTATGTCATTTAGAGTCCTAATTTTGATCGGAGTCGCTAAAATTTTGGTTTTTAGCTACCTGTTGGGGTTTGAGGACTCTGATTGAAATATAACTACATATTATGGGTCCTGGTACCGTTTAGCCCATAAAATTTTCGTTTAATTCCAATAAAGTTTTTGGAATTATGCAGTTTTGATTTAGTATTCGGATTTGATTTTGTTAAAATCCAAAATGAAGAGATAAAAATCCAATATTATCATGAGACGTCCAATTTTGAGCTAGCTTCCATACAGAAGTGAAATTAGATAAACTGGATTCGTGTATCAAAAGTTATGGGTATTTTTCCGATTATACCCCGGGAATGAGAAATCACAGCCCTGTAAGATGTTTAGCCTAGATTTCGAAATAGCTGGAGAGGTTATTTGATCTGGATATAAACATAAAAGTTGTAGATAATCTTCTTAACTTTCCAATAGCATTGGAATCAAGAAATTCAGAGCTGTATTGAGGAAGTTATGGTCATTTAAGTGAAGGCTATCTGGAGATCTAGTGGTGCACGTGACTTAGCCACTAAGGCATTTTCTTTTGATATTGTGTGTGTGTGGTGAGAGATGCTTAAACTCACCCCCCCCCCCCTTAACTCATCCCACCAACCCCCCTTTTATTGAATTAAATGTTCTCCTCCTCAAGAGGGACTTTTTCTTCTCGAGCTCGCTCTCTCGGGACGACAATGAAGAGGAGGAAAGCGAAAGAAGGGGGTGTGTTTGTGCATTTCTTTGTCTCCCTCACCTTTTCCAAAGAGTATGGGGAGGTTTATGCTTGCGATGGGGAGCATTGGATCTTTGAGCATGGCCGCGGATGGAGCGTGCGTTGGGGGAGCTCGGGTCCGCTCGGAGCGCGCGGTGTGCATGCAAGGAGTGCTCACTTATGCTCGGTTGTGCGTGTGGAGTATGCACGGAGTGCTTGGGGCTAGGCAAGCAAGTGTTGATGATTCTGAAGAGGGGGATGTGTGTTTGAACTTGCTTGGCCTCCCTCTCGTCCTCCCTCGTGGGGCATTCCCTTCCCCTTCTTTGAGCATGTGTGGAGGTTCCAATGCCTTGTGTTGTTGTTGTGTGTGCATGGAATTGAAGAAGATGAGGGAGAGAAGCACATACTCATGTGTTATGTGTTGTGTATGTGTGCACACCACCCATTTGTGAGTATGTGTGAGTGAACCTAGTATGGTCCTTCTTCTCCTCTTTCCATTAGTTTTCCTCATACATCACCTTAACTTTTGTTTGTGTACTAAGGGGGCATAGGATTGACGCATTGGTACGCTCGAGTTCACATAAGAGGTTTGCGGGGTTGCGGGCGCGCGCTCGGTGTGCTCGCATGCGTGCGGAGTGCGTGGGCAGCGTGCATGGGATGCTCGGAGGGCGTGCTTGCGGTGCTCTGACGCATTTGAAGTGTGCTTCGGGATGTCGAGCACTTTGTTGCGGCCTAACCCAAACCATTGGATGATTCTTGGCGAATTGATATCATGCTTCATATTCAAATTGTCGCCCTCTTGCGTTTCGCGAGCCGTGCGCTCGTTAGGTGAGTGGTTTGATTCCAACCCTTCCGGGAGCACTCGATGCACACAATCGTGCTTCGCGCTTCCATGGGGCTTTATTTGCACCCTGAATATGCTAGATATCATGCATGCTAGGTTATATAGCTCGTACATTGTGTAGAACCCCTATTCTACCTTATACTTGCCTATGTATTGTATAGAATATGGCATGCCTTAGGTAGTTTTGTTTGAAATACTACCCCTATTATTATTCATATCAAGCATGTTTAATTTGGGTTAACAATAGGGTACATGCATGATATTCATTTGATTTAGGACTTGAGGGTGTGGTATAGTTGTTGCACCCATCTTATTGGAGCAAAACTATGACCTGTATCAGGAGAGGATGAGGCCTTCCCTCTCTCTCGCCCTCCCTCTTTTCTTGAACTGAGTAAGTAGATATAGTTCCTACTTGATTCAGGCTTGCTTGGAATTATTGGCATGCACCTATTGTTGCACGGATCGCGCTTAACCCTTCCCTTCTAGGTTGGTGTTATCCAACGTATGTTAGGTTGTAATTTGTGTATTTGCCTGTTTGACTTCATGTATGCATGTTAAGTAAGCCACCCTTGGGTATTAATTGCATATTATGTATATGCCTATTTGGCCATGAGCCTTGTCTAATGTATTTAGGCAAGTGTATGACCTCTTATGGGGTCATACCATGGCATTGACACTTAGAATAAAATGTCTTCCCTGCATCTGAGTTATGCGCCCTAGAGGGAATTCATGAGAATTCATTGCGCTTATCGGTGTTTGATAAACGATGATGACAGATCCATAGGGATCGTATTCGCGTGTGTTGAGTGTTTTTCCCTTCGTCGGCTTCGAGTGAGACTGTCCGGCGTAGTAAAGTCCGGCGAGGTGCTCCCAGATACTACTCATGACGCGTGTTGGTGTGTAGCGGTCATGGGAGGCTACCTGGTATAGGCCAGAACCCTGTGAGGTGCTCCTAGGATCTATCTACGACGCTTGTTGGTGTGCCCATATAGCAGAGATAGGGACCTGGGAGGCTACCAGGTAGTAGAGGCCACACTGGGAGAGACTACCGGATGACGAGAGGTGTAGAACAATCGACCTCTTCCCCAAGAGCCTATGTCACCCGGAGGAAGGGGTGAGGGTGAGGGTGTGGTGGGTCGGCGTTGGTTCGATCTGCCAGTTTGTGCAATTTTCCAAAATCCTATGTCACCCATCGGGCTGAGGGTGAGGGTGTTAGTGTGAGTGTGGTGAGCTCGAGTTGATACTCGACCCACCAGCTTGTGTAGTTGGTTTTGTCATGGGGTTCGCGTTGCGAACATGTAATGGTTCCTCCCAATATCGTCGTATCCTGGGGCCCCGACGTTGAAGCTGCCCTGACAGAGGACTCCCACTTGTAAGTACTCCCAATGCATTCAACGGATGTACTGATCATGGGAGTGTACCAGGTGAGGCTACACGAGGGTGGACCACCGGACGATATTGCAAGCATGAATCGTTCTCCCTTTTGCCGGATTCGTGTTGATGCTTCCTAGGTACGAGCCACCCTGGGTGGACCTCCACCTGTAGGTACCATCGACGTGCTCGACAGTGTACTGACCGTGGCCGGCTCCAGGTAGAGGTTGCCCGGGAGAGCGCTACCGGATGACGAACGGTGTAGAACAGCAAGTTTTATCCTTCAAGTCCCTAGGCTCACCCCTATGAGGGCTAGGGCTAGGGCGAGGGCGGGGTATGGTCGCGCCGTCGCGTGACCTTGTAGCTCACCCCTCGCGTACTGTTTCTTTTACAGGGGCGTTGTTGGGCGTGGAGCTGGAGCTTCCTTGTGGTGTGGTCTTGCGTGCGTGGAAGCGTCCTGTCCGGCGGATTGGCGAGTGCAAGGCTGTCAGCAGTCCTAGAGTCTTGTGTATTTGTAACCGTGCATGTGGCACTTGTTGTATATTATTTGGCCAGACTTGGCTCTCACAGGACAGTGATTGTGTATTCGGGTCTGTAATAATGTTTTGAATTACAGACTTATTGACATTTTTAAGCTTCCGCCTTTCATTTGAGTTATCAGTTATCATTGCTTGCTAGCCTTGTGCATTGTTTATTTTGTTGACCTCTTGTATGATAGCTGATGCTTTATATATTTGCCATGTCTCAGGGACGCCTGGGGCGTGACAAAAGTTGGTATCAGAGCCTGGTCCTGTCAGAGCCTAAGTCGAGTCGTGTTGATGAGTCGTAGGATTGCCATCCGAGTACTCTGGTTTTAGAAGTTTTCTTATGTTGCTGACATGCCTCCTTGCATCCGTGGACGTGGACGTGGCCACCCCTAGACTCCCCTTAAGTTGTCGACTAGGTCGACTGTATAGGGTCAATTGTTGGGTCTCTGTTGTGGGACTAAGGCTTGGGAAGGAGTTTCCAGCCTGATTGTGTCGTATTGATGGACTTGTTGTGATTGTGGGTTTGGATCGTGTCTCAATGATGGAGCTCCGTTCCCGGATATTGGTATCGTTGGTAACCATGGAGTTCGCGTGCGGCGCCGGTTTCAAGTTTTGAGGATGTGGCATATTATTTATTAATGGGGATGTCTTCTTCCATTTCCCTGATCGGGATTAAGGGGTCTTGTGGGGTCATCGTTGAGACTCGGGCTAGGGCTAGGGTGAGGGCAGGGTACGGAGTGCGTGGGCAGCGTGCATGGGATGCTCGGAGGGCGTGCTTGCGGTGCTCTGACGCATTTGAAGTGTGCTTCATGATGTCGAGCACTTTGTTGCGGCCTAACCCAAACCATTGGACGATTCTTGGTGAATTGATATGATGCTTCGGATTCAAATGGTCGCCCTCTTGCATTTCACGAGCCGTGCGCTTGTTAGGTGAGTGGTTTGATTCCAACCCTTCCGGGAGCGCTCGATGCACGCAGTCGCGCTTCACGCTTCCATGGGGCTTTATTTGCACCATAAATATGCTAGATATCATGCATGGTAGGTTGTATAGCTCGTATATTGTGTAAAACTCCTATTCTACCTTATACTTGCCTATGTATTGTATAGAATATGGCATGACTTAGGTAGTTTTGTTTGAAATACTACCCCTATTATTATTCATATCAAGCATGTTTAACTTGGGTTAACAATGGGGTACATGCATGATATTCATTTGATTTAGGACTTGAGGGTGTGGTATAGTTGTTGCACCCATCTTGTTGGGGCAAAACAATGACCCGTTTCTGGAGATGATGAGGCCTTCCCTCTCTCTTGCCCTCCCTCTTTTCACGATCTGAGTAAGTAGATGTAGTTTATACTTGATTCATGCTTGCTTGGAATTATTGGCATGCACCTATTGTTGCGCGGATCGCGCTTAACCATTCCCTTCTAGGTTGGTGTTATCCAACGTATGTTAGGTTGTAATTTGTGTATTTGCCTATTTGACTTCATGTATGCATGTTAAGTAAGCCACCCTTGGGTATTAATTGCATATTATGTATATGCCTATTTGACCATGAGCCTTGCCTAATGCATTTAGGCAAGTGTATGACCTCTTATGGGATCATACCAAGGCATTGACACTTAGAATAAAATGTCTTCCCCGCATCTGAGTTATGCGCCCTGGAGAGAATTCATGAGAATTCATTGCGCTTATCGGTGTTTGATAAATAATGATGACAGATCCATAGGGATCGTATTCGCGTGTGTCGAGTGTTCTTCCCTTCGTCGGCTCCGAGTAGAGACTGTTCGACGTAGTAAAGTCCGGCGAGATGCTCCCAGATACTACTCATGACGCGTGTTGGTGTGCCCATACGGCCGAGGTAGCAGTCATGGGAGGCTACCCAGTAGAGGCCAGAACCTTGTGAGGTGCTCCTAGAAACTATCCACGACGCTTGTTGGTGTGTCCATATAGCAGAGATAGGGACCTGGGAAGCTACCAGGTAGTAGAGGCCACACTGGGAGAGACTACCGGATGACGAGCGGTGTAGAACAATCGACTTCTTCCCCAAGAGCCTATGTCACCCGGAGGAGGGGGTGAGGGTGAGGGTGTGGTGGGTTGGTGTTGGTTCGATCTGCCAGTTTGTGCAATTTCCCAAAATCCTATGTCACCCGTCGGGGTGAGGGTGAGGGTGTTAGTGTGAGTTTGGTGGGATCGAGTTGATACTCGACCCACCAGATGGTGTAGTTGGTTTTCCCATGGGGTTTGCGTTGTGAACATGTAATGGTTTCTCCCAATATCATCGTATACCGGGGCCCCGACATTGAAGCTGCCCTAACAGAGGACTCCCACTTGTAGGTACTCCCGATGCATTCGGTGGATGTACTGATCATGGGAGTGTACCAGGTGAGGTTACACGAGGGTGGACCACAGGACGATATTGCGAGCATGAATCGTTCTCCCCTTTGCCGGATCCGTGTTGATGCTTTCTAGGTACGAGCCGCCTTGAGTGGACCCCCACCTGTAGGTACCATCGACGCGCTCGACAGTGTACTGACTGTGGCCGGCTCCAGGTAGAGGCTTCCCGGGAGAGCGCTACCGGATGACGAACGGTGTAGAACAGCAAGTTTTGTCCTTCAAGTCCCTAGGCTCACCCCTGTGGGGGCTAGGGCGAGGGCGGGGTATGGTCGCGCCGTCACGTGACCTTGTTACCCGTTGGGTTTCCATCCATGTTTTTCCTTGATAGGAAATTGCCTTAGTATCGAATTGTTGTGTTGGTGTTTGGTTTCTGACCACTCACTGAGCTTGTAGCTCACCCCTCGCGTACTGTTTCTTTTACAATGGCGTTGTTGGGCGTGGAGCTGGAACTTCCTTGTGGCGTGGTCTTGCGTGCGTGGAAGCGTCCTGTCCGGCGGATTGGCGAGTGCAAGGCTGTCAGCAGTCCTAGAGTTGTGTATTTGTAATCGTGCATATGGCACTTGTTGTATTTTATTTGGCCAGACTTGGCTCTCACAGGACAGTGATTGTGTATTCGAGTCTGTAATAATGTTTTGAATTATAGACTTTTTGACATTTTTATGCTTCCGCCTTTCATTTGAGTTATCAGTTATCATTGCTTGCTAGCCTTGTGTATTGTTTATTGGAGTCATTGTTGACCTCTTGTATGATAGCTGATGCTTTATATATTTGCCACGTCTCAGGGACGCCTTGGGCATGACAATAGTGTTGGGATATTTGGTGTCTATGGTGACCCTAGGTAACCTCACCCCCTCTTGCTTAGTGGTTAAGAAACCATTGGTTATTTTTGGTGTGTGGGTGAGTTTTGCTTAAGTTCACCCCCACCTTTTTCTTTCCTTCTCATCACCCCCCCTTTTGTTGTAGTCGTGTATTGCATATTTTTCCCCTCCCTTTCGTTGTTATATTGGCTCTGTGTGTGTGTGTGAAGAGATCAGAAGGAAGGGAAGGAGAAGAGGCACAAGAAGGTGTGTGTGTGTGTGTGTATGTGTTTGTGCATATATGTTGTTGTTGTTGTTTCCCTCTCTTTGGCACTCTCATACCCCTCCCCCTTTTATCCCTTGTTTTCAGCCAAGAAGAGCTAGTGGAGAGGCTGAGGAGGTAGTGGTAGTAGTGGTGGGGTTGTGGTGGTCATGGGTGCATCGAGGGCCCCCAAATCCCCCCTTTCAATCCCCCTCTCTTGGTGAGGGGTTGTAAGGGTTTTGGGCGTGCGTGCTTGAGCAGGAGGACGTGCAGTCAGGCGCAGAGTAGGGCGTGCGCGTGCGGGCGTGTACGGGCGCGCAGGCGGGGTCCGCGGGCGCAGTGGGGGACGTTGGCGGGCATGCGCACGGGCTGCTGGCGGGGTGCGCGCAAGTGCGCGAGCGCGCGTGGCTGGGCACCAACGGGTGCGGGAGCGCATGTGCGCGTGCGTACACATGCGGGGGCCACGTATGTGGCTGCCCGAGGGCTCGGGTAGGTGTCAGGGCACTCGGACATCCGTGCATACGTGCGTACTCGCATGCGTGTGAGCCCGTATGCGTGCATGTCTAAGTCTTTGGCATTTCTAGTCAATTTTAAGTATTTTTATGTGGTTATACTGACCAATTTGGATGCCCTTGTCTTGCAGATCTCAGTGAACGATCATGCAACGAACCGGGTTGCGGTGAGTGGGTCAATCCAACCCCGTTGGGAGGCGTTCGATGCACGTTGACGTGCATTGTCCTCTTCTGGGGCACCATAACTGCATATTAACTTGTTAATTAAAAAAAAATATGTTAATGCATGTTTTGCTATGATACACCCATGCCATGCTAGACATTGTATGCTAGGGTTATACATTCATGTATCATGTATAAGAGCCCATGCATGTCTAGATACCATGTTCCATGTTAGCATAGCCTTGATCCATGCAGGTTTCCATCTAGTTTAATTTAATTAAATCAAAATGTGCGTGTATAACTATAAGCATGCCTTAGATGATATTATAGGTTGTTGTATATTATTTAAAATACTTCCATGATTAATTCCTTGCTTAATAAATTATATGTCGTATATGTATTTATACTTATGAGCCATGAACCTTGCCTAATGAGATTAAGCAAGTGTATGACCTCTGATGGGATCATACCGTGGCATTGACACTACGAATAATATGTTTTCCACGCATCTGAGTTATGCGCCCTGAAGGGAATTCATGAGAATTTGTTACCTTATTGGTGTTTAATAACTGGTGACGACAGATCCAAGAGGATCGTATCCGTGAGTATAGATTGTTCCCCCCTTCGTTGGATTTGTATAAGAACTTCCAGGCGTTGAAAACGTTGTCCTGGCACCGGGCTCCCATCCGTAGGTATTACCGATGCATCTAGGGACGTACTGATCGTGGGAGTATGTCAGGTAGAGGCTACCCGGGGAAAGGGCTACCGGTGAACCAAGGGTGTAGAGCAATCTAATCTCTCCCAAAAGGCCTATGTCACCCCTAGAGGGTGACAGTGGGTCGGCGTCGTTATGACCCACCAGTTGTGCAGTTGCTCCCATTTTAGGGACTTTAATGATTTGAAGGTTAATATGAGTTGTGTTGCGTGGATTGTGCCAGTCACTGAGTGTGTGGCTCACCCCTCGCATATGTTTTTCTCCAGTTGTCGATGAGTCGGATCTGTAGGAGGAGCTCCCCGAGGCGTGGTACCAGTAGAGGAGCAGCGTTCACGTTTTGAGTCTGCGAGTGAGAGAGGCTATCAGCATCCCCCCTTTTCTTTGTATATATCGTTACTTGTGCTTGTGCACGGTACTTGTGTTGATGTCTTTTGTTATATATTGACTCTCACAGGACAGTTGATTATGTATTATAGTATGTAATATGTCTTTGAATTACAGACTTAATCTTTTAAGCTTCTGTTATATGTATATATATTATGTCAGCTACCTTGTTAACTGCTTTATTGCCCTTGTTGTTGTGTAGAGTCTTTATTGATCTCGTGTATGAATTGCTGATATTATATATATTGCCACGTCTCGGGGACGGCCGCCCTGGGCGTGACATACCTATTTCAACATAAAAGAACTGTTTGAACTGTTTCTAGAACAAACCCTTTTTGTACCAATATCAAAAGTTAAAAAAAGTCACACGTTTCATCTTACAAAAGAAAATGTCAAGAATTGTAGTGATTAAAAGCTATGCTCCCAACATCACGTGAAAAATATTACACAAACAGACAAATACTTACTTTCCATTTGCAACTGGATATTCGCATCACTGCTTCAAATGTTGCACAAAAAATGCAGCACGAACAATGTAAACTCACTTTTAGAAGATTCAGCACAAAAAAGGCATGAGGTCCCACCGAAGCAAAGCTAAAAGTGAAATAAATGAAACCCTCATTATAAAAATTTGGAGGTAAAGTGGTTTTGAAGGGAAATAAAAATTTGGTTTTGGGAGGAAAATAAAAAAAGATGGCGACGTGGCTAGTATTGATGTGGAGGAGAGAATGAGGCATTTTCTATAGTCATACATAGAGACTGCACGATGGGCTGTAATTTGAACTGCCTGCATCGATACCCACATTTTGCAAGTACCTTCTCTGGCAATTTTATAGAGATTTATATAAAGGAAAAGGATACATATAGAGCCCCTATTGCAGCCCCAATTGCAGTCCATCTCATTTTTAATTTTTTATAAAATTATACACTTACCCTTTGAAATGCACACTATTATATAAAATGAAGTATATACTGAGATATATTAGTGTATTATTTTTCATGATGAAAAAATAAAATAAAAATTACAATATATACTATGATAGTGCATTATACACTATGATAGTGCTGTATATACTGCGTTATTATAGCGTATGAGTTGCAGAATGGATTGCGTGTATCAACACTCTTATAAGCCCCCGTTTGGAACGGGGATAGGTTTTATTATAGGGTATACATTTATCCGAGCATGTGAATATAAATAAGGATAAAGTGATTTTGTGTTGTTTGTATTTTGAATTATTCTAATTGGTAAACGTAAGAATAAATGTTTTGTTGTTTGGGTAAAATGTGAATAAAGTATGAATAAGGATTTATAAAAGGTAAAAAAAATAATGATAGTTGATTTGACAGATGATTTATAAGAGTTAATGACAGTTGATTTGACAGTGGGTCCACATATTCTTTGTGTGAAATAACCCAGCATAACTTTTATTTCAGAGGTTGATTGGAATGTATATACCATTTTATTAGGGTTTATTCTGACATGCTTTATTTAGAATTATCCGAGGTAAATAAACACCCCACAATACTTATCAGAGTTATCCAATGGGTTATATCGAAAACAAACGGGCTTAGATAAATTGTTCCCCACCTTTTATTTAACGGACATAGAATAAGATAGCTACTTCGCGACCACATTTAAAATGGACCCTCATCTGTTAAGACTGGTGTATTGCAGCCGTCCATATGGTCATCCTCGCTTTTTCTGCGAAGCATCCGTAATAACAGTGGTCCTGCTTGAAAATCAGAGGAAGAGACGAAGAAGGCTCACCATTGAAGGGTGGAGAGGCGGCTGTAGAGCTTCTTGGGTTTCTCTTATGTAAGTCCTCTCGTTTGACTTTATATTTTGGTCTCGGTTCTTCCTTTATCATGGGTTCTTTTAGCTTTGAGCGGCCTCCGTTCTTAACCGTCTGTTTCTGGGTTTTGTGGATGGTTATATTTTCAGAGTCTTTGGTTTTTACCCTCTGTTTTGATTGATTTTGGATTGCAAAATTGAAATTTTGTTTTGTTGGTGGGAGAGATGGAGATGTATATATTATTAGAGTGAAAGATTTTCATCATGGATGAATACATGATTGGTTCGGATTGGGAAAAAAATGATAACTTGTGGCTTGCTTCCTTGGCTTATGAATCTAAGTTTTTTTAAAATATTATTTGTTTCATCTCAATGGAAGATATAGATTATTTGGGGATTGATACTTGCATTTGGAATTTATATTGCAAAAATGAATGAACAAGATATTGGCTGATTTGGGCAGCTGAAAGACAGGAAAGTACTGAAATTTTGTATATGATGCAATATAATTTGATTTTGTGAATCAGTTCTATGTACTGAAGAAGTTTAGTTTTGGGGGATTCTTTTATCCTATTGAATATTAAGATCTGGGATAGCTTGGATTGCAATAGTGTGCAGGATCAGGTTTGGCTGTTGTTTGATGTTATTTGGTTGATATGAACTACTATATTTTTTCTTAGTTGTGTTTTTCATTTGGTCTCTCTTATTTGATTCCAGATTTGATTCAAAGCATTGGAATTGAAGCTGAAGAGGGTATGGATCTTTTGTTTCTGGACCTTTGATAAAGCTTAGCTGTACATTGTTGGCGATAGACTTTAGATAGATAAGTTTGAGATAATGGATCTCAAAAAAAGGCAATCTCCCGAAGATCCAATCTCCTCTTCCTCTACTTTTGCTGATGATCCATCCAAATATTTCTTTGCAAACCAACCATTCCCTAACTTTGATCCCTTTCAACAACCCCTCATCGAGGTCTGCCCACCAGTGGATCCATTGACTGACGTCAAAACACCAAATCAGTTGGATGGAACAACTCCCAAATCGACGCACAACAGCACTTCCATTCAAGAGTGGGATGCACATACCATATTAAATAGCCTCTCCCTCCTCGAGCAGAAGATCCATGAAGTCCAAAATATTGTCCGCTCAATCAGCCCGTCTGATTCTCATCCCACTGCTCGATCCATTGAAATCACTGCTCAGAAGCAGCAGCTTGTGACCGCTAATGTAACCAGCATCATTATCCAATTGATATCAACGGTTGGCTCTCTCCTCCCATCTGTGAAGAGCTTTGTCCCATCTATCTCCTCAACAAATACTCTTCATGAGCAGTTGGACAGCATGAAAGGTTCCGACTCTGATGAAAAGGTCAAATGTGGGGGTGAAATTGATCCTTGCAGTTTCACCATAGAAGAGTCAGAGCCCATTATCACCATCGAGGACCACGAAATGAAGGACTGCGAAGATGGAGGCGAAGGAGAGAATCTACCACCAGGCTCCTTTGAAGTGTTGCAACTTGAAAAGGATGAGATCTTAGCCCCCCACACGCACTTCTGTTTGATCTGTGGGAAGGGCTTCAAGAGGGATGCAAATCTGAGAATGCACATGAGAGGGCATGGAGACGAGTACAAGACTCCTGCTGCTCTCGCAAAGCCAAGCAAGGACACAAGTTCTGAGGCCATGCTCGTGAAGCGCTACTCGTGTCCTTTTGCTGGATGCAAAAGAAACAAGGATCACAAGAAATTCCAGCCTTTAAAGACAATCCTGTGTGTGAAAAATCACTACAAGAGGAGTCACTGTGACAAGAGCTACACTTGCAGTCGATGCAATAGTAAGAAATTTTCGGTTATTGCAGATCTGAAGACGCATGAGAAGCACTGTGGGCGCGATAAGTGGCTTTGCTCTTGTGGAACAACCTTTTCAAGGAAGGATAAGCTCTTCGGGCACATCACGCTCTTCCAAGGCCACACGCCAGCGCTACCCCCAGATGAGACCAAAGGGTCTGGGTCGTCCATTGACGTACAGAACAATGAAGGCAGTACTAATTTTGATAGTTCAAATGGGAAGAAAATAATTGAAGAGGACCAGGGTTATTTCTCACCATTAAATTTAGATGTCTGTAATTTTGGAGTGCTTCAGGAGTTCCCACGGCCAACATTTGAAGTTGGAGATAACCCATTTGCTTTCCTCACCAATGGATCATGCAATTTCATCCGGAAGCGTGGAGATGAGACTTTGGATGACCTGTGATGATCTGGATGACCCAGAAAGCATTCTGGACATGCTGATAGTTGCATTCTCGACTGTGAACATGATAGTGAACATTGTACCTCCTATGTCCCAAGTATGTTGTTTTTCATAAACTATGTACTATGTTGATCTTCTTCATATAATTCATCCACTGTGTTTCCCTTTGCCAATCTTTCCTACAAATATGTTGCCTTTCTCCTCAGAACTGTGTGTGTTTTTAATATTTCTTTTTGCTGGGGAATAGGGGTTCTTAATGTATTCAGTGGCTGGAGAGACTTTAGTAGATAGCTTTTCTACCACTGTCTCTTTGGACCCTTCCCCCTCTTTTTGTTCATTTGGTTTGCTTGCTTTTGAGCATTCTCTTATATATATATAGCGAAATGATAATATGCGGTCTGTGCGAACCACGCATATACACCCCTTTAAAGTGTATATGCATCGATAAATGATGCATATAGCCCATGAGGTACATGCTTCAATGAATTGATATGCTTTATTTATCGACGCATATACCTTGATAATGGATGTATATACGCGGTTCGCACGGACCGCACAGACCGCACCTAATTAAGTCTATATATATATATATATATATATATATATATGGACATGATTAGGTGCGGCCACGCGGCAGGTGCGAACCGCATATATACTTCATTTATCATGGTATATGCATCGATAAAGATAATATATACTTTTTTTACCAGCATATACCTCATTGAAACTTATCAAGGTATATACTTTCTTTATCCATGCATATACTATGATAAATGAAGTATATACGTGGTTCGCACTTGCCGCATGATCGCACCTATATATATATATATATATATATATATATATATATATATATATATAGGACATGATTAGGTGAGGTTATGCTACAGTTGCGAACCGCGTATATACATCACTTATTCAAGGTATATGCATCGATAAAGATAACATATCAGATCATTGAAGCATGTACCTCATTGAAGCTTATTGAGGTATATATTTTATTTATCGACGCATATACCTCGGTAAATGATGTATATACGCAGTTTGCACCTGCCGTATGGCATCACCTAATCATTTCAATATATATATATATAGTAATGATATGGTACGGTCTGTACGGTCCATGCGAACTGCGTATATACATCCTTATCATGGTATATGCGTCGATAAAGAAAACATATAAGCTCATTGAAGTATATACCTTATTGGGCTATATGCTTATTTTATCAACGCATATACACCTTTAAGGGTGTATATACGTGGTTCGCATGGACCGCATATTATCATTCAATTATATACATATTCATATATATATATATATATATATGAAAATGATTATGTGCGACCATGCGGCAGGTGCGAACTGCAGGTGCGAACCACGTATATACATCATTTATCGAGGTATATGCGTCGATAAAGATGGTATATCAGATCATTGAAACATATACCTCATTGAAGCTTATCAGTGTATATATATATTTTCTTTATCGACGCATATACCACGATAAATATGTATATACGCAGTTTGCACATGTCGAATAGCCGCACCTAATCATTTATATATATATATATATATATATATATCTTTTCGTTCCTTTTGCTTTAATCTGAATGTACATGAAGTTCATAGCATCTTCAACATCTTATATTCGTAACAGGCCGTGAAATTAAGCTTCGAGACCTCCCACATAAGAAGGGCATCACATGCCTTAGATCTATTTATGTGGATGTCATGTTTCATTGTTTATTACACCTAGATTCATTTTCAGTCTCAAATTCCAACCTTATATTTGTGGATAGAAAATTAATATCGCATATACTCATGTTAATAAGACACATGCTTTGAAAGAATTTTTTTAAATTTTTTTATAATTGCATCAATCCAATTTATTGGAGTATATGTTTTTTTTTATAAAAGCATACACCTCATTAAATGATAATGAAGTATATTATTTTTTAAAAATTTAAAATACATGTAAATTGGAATTGAGACTGAAAATGGGGTGAACATAACATTATCCTTTTACAATAACAAGGTGAGGAGAAGAGTCTAGGTAGCAACTACTGTAAGCCTCATTTTCTCAGGGTGTCGGATACACGAATTCACGGGAATACGTCATTAATAAATCCTCTGGATTATCGTGATACGAACCTGTTTAGATTTTCTTGTAAATTAGAATAACATGAAGTTGACTTTGCCTGCCATGTGTGCTGGCCAGCATGCACATTTAATGGTTTTAATAGATATATATTCTCTATCATGTGATCTTGAGTCATTGGAATTCAAAATTTTGAAGGAATCAATGCATCGAAACACTAAAAATTAAGTGAAAGTTTTTTTTTTCATGTATATCATCATGCTATTTATTTTTATATTATTCTGAATAACTTATTTATTTTTATGTTATTAGAATAAATTATGCATATTTACCATTTAAGTTAAGTTCCATCAAAATTTCTATTAAAACCATTAGTCTAAGAGAGATAAATGATCAAATTATCCTTATATTTTTATTTTGCATGTTTTACCTTACCAAATACAATATGTATGAAAATAAAAATATTTAATATTAACATCAAAACGATAAATTTCATCTAAAATCCAAAAACATAAAAATTAAACATAAATACTATTTATTAGCAAATACATAGTACTTATTAATACTTACATTAATATAAGTTTTTTATTTTTAAGTCTCCATAAACCATAGGATTTAGTGATCGATCCCTCACTTATTCGTATTTTGGTTTTAGTCCCTAGATTTAAAGGATATGCTCTTTTTTAATCCCTGGGAGGGATCTATCCTTAAATTATTCGGTTTTCTTTTTATTCCCTGGACTGGGAGGGACTAAAAAATAACATATCATTTAAATTTGAGGATTAAAACCAAAATACGAAGAAGTGAGGGATCAATCACTAAATCCTATGGTTTACGGGGACTTAAAAATAAAAAACCCTTAATATAAATGAAAAAAAAAAGGTGCTTCAATAAATGGATCATATCCCCGGCGACCTATTGCCCGATTACGGATATGCAATCCAGGTGACCCGCAACCCCTTAGATCGGCCCACCGGCCCGCTCGGATCCAGTAGCAAAAACATCCCAAGTCAGTATCTCATATCTATTATCTCAATTAAAGGATTACCAAATTACTGATTTTTCAAATCCCAACTTAATATATCCCATATTTGGAGCTATCAATACTTGATTCTCAAATCAATGTAGTATATTTAAAATAAATCTCATCATTAATTGATTGACCAAATCCCAACAATATATGAATATTAAATCAGGGATAATTATGAAGATCCGAGGAAATATCTATATAATTGATCCCTTAAATTAGATATCCCTTTCCATCCATCGGATTTGGAAGAGATCCACAAGTCATCACAGGGAAACCTGAAAAGCACTATAAATAAAGAGCTAATTTTCTCAATACTTTATTGAGGTATATGAAATCTTTTCAGGAAATTTGCATTTATACCCCTGTAAAATATGATATTTTGTGTTATACACTCCTTCAAAAGCTAATTGCATCTATACCCTTAGAAAATTCTTTTCTGTTGCAATTGTGCCATTCCGTCTGTGTCTGTTACCATGATTAACCTAACTATGATTGAAACCCTAACCATACCCTATGAAATCCCTCTTTTACCCCTGACTAATCTAACCAAAATTCCCAAACAAAAAAGAGAAAAACTTAAACACTCTCAAAACCTTTCTTCCTCACGAAGCCGAGCAAAACCCTAGCCCTAAAACTATTTGAAATCCTTAAACACTCTCAAAACCTTTCTTCCTCACGAAGCCGAGCAAAACCCTAGCCTTAAATCGAAGATTCCCTCTTGAAACCTCAAATCCTTCACATCTTTCAGCAATGTGGAGGCATAGACACTCATTGAGAAGCGTAGTGAGGACTCCTGATGGGCGTCTTGTACCTCGTGGTTCGGCCAGTCGCTTGCCGAGGACGAGTATTGATGATCCTATCTTGTTAGACACAGACATTGTAAGTAAACCTCTTTAATCTGACTTTCATTTGCTTATTTGAGTAATAATGTTGTGTTTAGGGTTTCTTGTAAATGTATTTGGAATTTATGAATGTGGATAATGTTAGATTTTTTAAAGTTTTGTTAGAATTTGTCAATGTGATAATGTTTTAAAATTATCAATGAAGAATGTGGTTTATTTATGTATGTTCAATTATGATGTGTAGAACTTGTTCAGATTGTATGTTGTTATGCTATGCAGATTGTGAATGTTATAAATAGATTGCTATTGTTATTATGCTGTAGAGAATATATTGTTATGCTATGTATGTAAATAGTATTGCATTGATAACTTATTAGTAGTATTGGAATTTATGAATGTGGATATTATTGTTTGAAATGCAGTTAAAAGAGGACACTTATGTTAACATAGTGTTTAGACATGGAGGATTTTGGAAGCCAGAAAAGGGATCAGGGAAAAGATCATATAGGTTAGGTAGGCAGAAGAAGGTCAGGGTAGACCAGGATTGTTTAAACATGGATGATATACTTGTGGAAATTGATAAGTTCATGCAGTCTGGTCTAGATGATCATATGATTATGCAATACAAGTTCCCAGATCAAGATCAATATGCTTTACATGATTCTGATGCTGATGTTATGAGAATGTTTATTATTCATAAGAAAAGCAAACAAATAGATGTTATATAACATTGGAGAAGAATGTGGAAGGCAATTGTGATGTTTTACCCACACCAGATGTGTGGCGGCCCGTGTTCCAAAATACCGACACGTGCACGCCACCCGAGCTCTGATACCAACTGTGGCGGCTCGTGTCCCAAAACGCCGACACGAGCGCGTCACGTGCCTAAAACCCACCATAATCCTTTTTTTTCTAAAATAAAACATCGAAATGTCCACCCTATATAATCACATATGATAACAACCCTGGGATAACAGATAATCAACAAGATATGTATAATCACCTATATCACAACACACCCAGGAAAGTTTAAGCAGTCAATAGAGTAGCTAACACACCTCATATACAGTCATCCATATATACAGAGCATTTAACATAGGCATGGTTCGCTAGACCAGCCTCTACCAAAATAATCATATACAGATCCAAAACATTAAACTATACACATCTATATATACCTATCACTAGCTGGACGTGGCACCAAAAGAAGACTAAGCCAACGTCCACCAACCCCGCCTCTACTCTGCGAAGTAAGAGAAAATAGAATGGAATGAGCGAAAAATGCTCAGTAAGTAACCCAGACATTCCACGCACAAGGAAAACAAGAATGACATCCAAAGTCAAGCTCAATAATCTCAATAAACACCAGGTCAAAGTATAATGACAAATGGAATCATTGTATAAGCATCAGCGGAGAACAATAACATCGCTGATATATAAATATAGGAATGAATAGCTCAAACTAACACCTCACCATTGATAAAGCCAATGAATATCATCAAGATGTATCACAATTGGACTGAAAGCAAGTACTCTGAAATTACCCATCAATCAAAAGGATGTTAATTAAATCACTGATGGCCCTGGAAATGTCACAATGCTACAAGAATGATAAGGAAATCACAATTCTGGCCCCCAAATGTCCAAAGCGTAGGATTGACCATCTGCACGACCCCACCATCTTGGCCCCTATGTCCAAGATATCCACATACCTCGCGTGTGGCCCTCGGAACGTCCACCGCGGATTCACTACCTGGCCCCTGGAACGTCCAGGTACGGCAGGGTATTCTCAAGTCCCCCTCGCTGGACCATACATATTCATGCGCGCTAGGGAGGCAAACCTCAACCCTCACTGTAAGGTCTATGGTCATCCAACTCCAAGTACACGAGGAATATAGAAGCAACGATGTCAATCACACTACAAGGCTTCATGGTCAAACAACACGAGCATAGAGATCATAGGTTCATAGAAAGACACTAAGATGGATACATATCATGATCAAAGACAGGCTCACGATACTAACAAGTCAATTATAAGCTCACAAGATATAAACAAGGAAAGTAAGCTGGAATCCAATAAAGAATAACTCCAAGATACAAATAGACCAATTATAAAGAATAACCCCAAGATACAAATAGACCAATTATAAAGAATAACTCCAAGATACAAATAGACCAATTATAAGAATAACTCCAAGATACAAATAGACCAATTATAAAGAATAACTCCAAGATACAAATAGATCAATTATAAGAATATTTTAGAATCTCTAACAATCACAGTCTAACATCAATGAAGGAATATGTCTCAATAATAGACCATTTAAATGCAGTGCTCACAATCGAAATCATCTGGATTATCAAATACAATTGAATAGCCTCAACAACAATAAAAATGTGGGGAACGGAATGGAATGAGTATATATCGAACCAACAATACCACGTGGAACGGAATGGAACAAATAATGGAATGGAATGAAACAAGCAAATATCGATCGGGATACTTACAACAATACAATGTGGAATGAAATGGAACACAAAAATCAATCGGGTTACTTACCTCACAATTCACAATCCAAGCTGGACTCACCCTAACCCAGCTTCTAAATCACGCAGACCAGGGCGGCCGTCCCCGAGACGTGGCAAATATATAAATGATATCAACAATCCATACACGAAATCAAATAAGGACTCCACAACAGAAAACGTAATAAACAAGTAACTGACATCAAATATATACAAATAGCGGAAGCTCAAACGACTAAGTCTGTAATTCAAAGATATATTACAGACTAGAGTACACAATCAACTGTCCTGTGAGAGCCAATATATACAAAAACAGACATCAACAGTCTACATACTGTGCACAAGCACAAGTATAATACATACAATGAAAGGGGATGCTGATAGCCTCTCACTCGCAAGACATCCAACGCGAACGCGGGTCTCCGACTCGTATTGCGCCAGGGGAGCTCTTCCCTTGGATCCGACTCAGCGTCATCTGGAGGAAAACATAAGCGAGGGGTGAGCCATAAGCCCATTGAGTGGTCAGAAACCAAACACCAACATAATCATTCGATACAAAGTTAGTCTCCTATCAAGGAAAGCCCTGGGTAGAAACCCAAAGGTTACAAGGTCACACAGCGGTGCGACCATACCTCGCCCTCGCCCTAGCCCTCACAGGGGTGAGTCTAGGGACTTGAAGGGCAAAACTTGCTGTTCTACACCGTTCATCATCCGGTAGCGCTCTCCCGGGTAGCCTCTACCTGGAGCCGGCCACGGTCAGTACACTGTCGACATCGTCGATGGTACCTACAGGTGGGGGTCCACCCAGGGCGGCTCGTACCTAGGAAGCATCCACACGGATCCTGCAAAGGGGAGAATGATAATTCACGCTCGCAATATCGTCCGACGGCCCACCGTCGTGTAGCCTTACCTGGTACACTCCCATGATCAGTACATCCGCCGAATGCATCGGGAGTACCTACAAGTGGAAGTCCTCTGTCAGGGCAGCTTCAATGTCGAGGCCCCGATACGATGATATTGGGAGGACTCATTACACGCTCGCAACGCGAACCCCACGGGAAACCATCTATACAAGCTGACGGGTCGAGTATCAACTCGAGCCCACCCCACTGACGCCAACACCCTCACCCTCACCCTCACCCTGACGGGTGACATAGGATCTTGGGAGCAATACCCTTACCCTCACTCCGACAGGTGACATAGGATCTTGGGAGCAATACCCTCACCCTCACTCCGACGGGTGACATAGGATCTTGAGAAATTGCACAAACTGGCAGATCGAACCAACGCTGACCCACTACACCCTCACCCTCACCCCCTCCCCGGGGTGACATAGGCTCTTGGGGAAGAGGTCGATTGTTCTACACCACTCGTCTTCCAGTAGTCTCTCCCGGTGTGGCCTCTACTACCTTGTACACAGGGTTCAGGCCTCTACCGGACTAGTCTCCCATGACTGATACCTCAGCCGTATGGGCACACCAACACGCGTCATGAGTAGTATCTGGGAGCGCTCCACCGGACTTTACTACGCCGGGCAGTCTCTACTCGGAGCCGACGAAGAAAAGAACACTCGACACCGGCGAATACGATCCCTATGGATCCGTCATCATCGGTTATCAAACACCGATAAACGCAATGAATTCTCATGAATTCCCTCCAGGGCGCATAACTCAGATGCGGGGAAGACATTTTATTATAAGTGTCAAGCCATAGTATGACCCCACAAGAGGTCATACACTTGTCTAACACATTAGACAAGAATCATGGCCATATCGACATATATATATATATATATATAATATGCAATTAACTACCCAACGATGGCCTACTTAAACATGCATACATGGCTTCAAACAGGTAAACACACAGATTACAACCTAATATACGTTGGATAACACCAACCTAGAAGGGAAGGTTTAAGCGCGATCCGTGCAACAACAGGTGCATGCCAATAATTCTAAGCAAGCCTGAGTCAAGTAGGAACTACATCTACTTACTCAACTTGCAAAAATAGGGAGGACGAGAGAGAGGGAAAGCCTCATCCTCTCTTGAAGCGGGTCATAGTTTTGCCCCAACTAGATGGGTGCAACAACTATATCATACCCTCGAGTACTAAATCAGGAATATTACGCATACACCCCGTTATTAACCCAAGTTAAACATGCTTTATTAATAGGGGTAGTATTTCAAACAAAAATACCTAAGTCATGCCATATTCTATACAATACATAGGCAAGTATACGGTAGAATAGGGGTTCTACACAATATACGAGCTATACAACCTAGCATGCATGATATCTAGCATATTTAGGGTACAATTAAAGCCCCATGGAAGCGCGAAGCACGACTACGTGCATCGAGCGCTCCCGGAAGGGTTGGAATCAAACCACTCACCGATACCCGGGTCGTCGCGCATCCCAACCGACGAGGTCTGCAAGTTAAGGGTACCAAAAAGGGGTGAGTAAAACTACATACAAACATATAACAATCAAATAGGGATGCCTAAGATTGGACATCCACGCATACGGGCTCGAACGCACGCAAGCATGCACGCACGCACGCACGCGTGCCCGTGCCCCCCGGACACCCACTCGAGGTGCCGACTCTCAGCCGCCCAACCCGGGCCCCGGGCAGCACCCGCACGCACCCCGGGGAGCCTTGGGCATCCCCGCGCGCACAGGCCGTGCGCCCCGCGCGCAGACACGCGCGCGCACCTCGCGCGACCCCCCCCCCCCCCCCCCCGCGCGCCCAGCACTCCCCAGCCCTCCCCCAAGCCTCCCACATGCACCCAAACACAAACACCACCCATGCATGCCCTCCCAACAACCCCCAAAGTCATAAAACCAATTAAAAGAAGGTGGAGAACTTACCAAACCTAAGAGGGGAGGGAAAGGGGAGAGGTTGGGGCCCTCGAGCACACCCACGACCATCTCGACCACCACTACCACAACCACCACCTCTCTTTGGCTTCTCTTCTTCACATGGCTTCACCTTGGCATTAGCACAAACACATGGGGGCAGATGGTTAGAGAGGGGAAGGAAGAGAGCAAAGATAGGGGGAAAGGGAAAGGATCATCAACACCCACAACAACTCACCTTCTTCAACTTCTTCTTCTCCATCACCTCCACCCAAACCACCCACAACAAAGGGGCTGACCAGAACAAAGAGAGGGGAAAAATTAGGCCAAAGTCGTGCACATTTGGGGGGTTTAAATAGGCAAGGTCGGCTGAAAGACCAAGTCGTCCTCGGACTAAAATCTCTACGCAGCCTTCACTTAAATGACCATAACTTCCTCAATACAGCTCCAAATTGTACGATTCCAGTGGTATTGGAAAGCTAAGAAGATTATCTACAGCTTTTATGTTTACACCTAGATCAAATAACCCCTCCAGCTATTCTGAAATCTAGGCTAAACATCTTACAGGGCTGCTGCCTGGATTTCTCAACTTCGGGGTATACACGGAAAAATACCCATAACTTTTGATATACGAATCCAGTTGATCCAATTCCACTTCTATATGAAGCTATCTCAAAACTGAACATCTCGTAATAATATCAGATTTTTATCTCTTCATCTTTGATTTTAACAAAATCAAATCCAAATACTAAATCCAAAACTGCATAATTCCAAAAACGTTATCGGAATTAAACGAAAATTTTATGGGCAGTACTAAACAGTACCAGGACCCATAATATACACTTATATATTCAATCAGAGTCCTCAAACCCCACCAGGTAGCTAAAAAAATCAAAATTTTAGCGACTCCGATCGAAATTAGGACTCTAAATGACACAGGCCTAACATTATTCAGCCCCAAAAACATAATCATATTCCAGCCCCAAATCACAAATTTAATTCAAAACTGAAATAAAACAACCCTAAACGAAGAATAACAATGAAAAGAGCAAAAATCATTACCCAATGTATCACGAAAAATGCTCCACGAAGCTTTTCCCAATTTTTCTAATTTTTCCCCTGATTTTCCTTTTTTTTTTCTCTTCAAACAGTGTCTCGGACGACACTCTCTCTCTCCCCGCACATATATCACCACCCTTCGCCAAATTACGTAAATGCCCTTCCATTAAAATCTGCGCAGCGTTGACTCAAACAGCCATATCTTCTCGTAGGGAAATCCACTTCACATGAAACAACTTCTGTTGAAAGCTGATGAAAATATCTTCAACTTCTATGTTTGAGCCAAGATCAGAAGAAGCCTCCAACTGTATTTAAAATAACGACGAATAGAAGACCTCGCGATTTCTTCTTCTAAGGGCAGAAATGGTAAAACAGCCATAACTTTTCTAATATAACTCCAAATAACGCCAAACCAATTTTATATGAAAGGTAACTCAAAAATGAAGACTTCATATGTTTAGCGCAAATCCAAAATATGCCTTGAAAGTACTTTTCAAAAATTAAACCAAATGTACGACTTCAGGGAGAATAAAGACCAAAAGCCAAATAACATAAAATTATCTTCTCCTGTAAACCAAACATGTAAATATTAGCATAAACCGGCATAAGAGGGTCCCGGCTATTACATCCTACCCCCTCTTAAATAGGATTTGGTCCTCCAAATCCGCAAAGTATACCTTATGATGAAAATAGGTGAGGATAACGCTCCCTCATCTCTGCTTCACGCTCCCACGTCGCATCCTCGGATGTCTGATGTTGCCATAGGACCTTAACCAATGGAATGGTCTTAGTCCTCAACTGCTGCTCTCGACGTGCTAAAATATGGATGGGTCGTACCTCAAATGTCAAATCCGCATGAACCTCTAAAGGTTGATAATCGATAACGTGCGACGGATCCGGATGATATTTCCTCAACATGGACACATGAAACACATTATGAACGCCTCCCAACTGCGGTAGCAATGCAAGCCGGTATGCCGACGTACCAATCCTCTCTAGGATCTCAAATGGACCAGTATATCTAGGGCCCAACTTGCCCTTCTTCCCAAACCTCATCACCCCTTTCGTCGGTGATATCTTTAGGAAAACGTGGTCCCCAACTCGAAACTCCAATCTCTCCTTCTGTTATCGGCATAGCTCTTCTGCTGACTCTGAGCTGTTCTAAGCCAATCCCTGATGATACGAACCTTGTCGGTCGATTGCTAGACGATTTCTGGTCCAAACATCTGTCGATCTCCCACCTCCTCCCAGCAAATAGGAGTCCTACACCGCCTACCATACAATGCCTCAAAGGGTGCCATCCCAATGCTGCTATGATAACTATTATTGTAGGCAAACTCCATCAATGGTAGGTTCTTTTCCCATCCACCCTCAAACTCAAGAACGGATGCTCTCAACATGTCCTCGAGAGTCTGGATGGTCCTCTCCGATTGACCATCGGTCTGGGGGTGAAATGCTGTGCTAAACTGCAATCTGGTCCCCAAAGCTTGCTGTAGACCTCTCCAAAAATGTGATGTAAACCTTGGATCACGGTCTGATACGATACTGACAGGCACTCCATGATATCGAACAACTCCATCAATATACTTAGCCGCCAGACTATCCATCGACTGCGTAGCTCGGACAGCAAGAAAGTGGGCTGATTTCGTCAGTCTGTCCACGATAACCCATATGGTATCACACCCCTTCTCGGATCGAGGTAAACTGCACACGAAATCCATAGTGACATGTTCCCACTTCCATTCTGGCACCTCCAATGGTTGCAACAGGCCTCCCGGTCGCTGGTGTTCTGCTTTGATCCTTTAACAAGTCAGACATCTCCCAATGAACTCTGCAATATCCTTCTTCATGCCTCGCCACCAGTACAAGCCTCGTAAATTCTGGTACATTTTCGTGCTACCAGGATGCATAGTGTATGCAGAATGGTGTGCCTCCTGTAGGATCTCTCGTCGGATCTCCTCATCTGGCGGAACTCAAATCCTTCCTCGGAAGCAGAGCAATCAATCTGTCCTCATCTTCCACTCAATCTATTGCCTCAGACTCAGCTACACGACGAAACTCCTCAAACTCGACATCCTTCCTCTGAGCTTCTCCGATCTGAGTCAACAAGATCGGTTGTACCCTCATTTGGGCGATCAAAACTCCTGGCCTTCCCATTTGCAATATCACATCAGAGTCTCGAACTTACTCGAGCAAACACCACTCATGAACCATTAGGTGCGCCACACTTGCAGCTGACTTTCTGCTTAGAGCATCAGCAACGAAGTTCGCTTTCCCGGGATGGTATTGAATGGTGCAGTCATAATCCTTCAAAAGTTCGAGCCACCGTCTTTGACGAAGGTTCAATTCCTTATGTGAAAATAAATATCTTAAGCTCTTGTGGTCTGTGAATACCTCAAATTTCTGACCATAAAGATGGTGCCTCCATATCTTCAATGCAAAAACTACGGCTGCCAATTCCAGATCATGGGTAGGATAGTTCTGCTCATGCGGCTTCAACTGTCTCGATGCATAAGCTACTACCTTGCCATGTTGCATCAATACACAACCCAGCCCTCTTTGTGAGGCATCATTATAGACCACAAAGCCTCCTATACTATCAGGAATAGTGAGAACTGGAGCTGAAGTCAAACACCTCTTCAACTCCTCAAAACTCGCTTCGCACTGATCTGTCCACTCAAATCTAGCATTCTTCTGTGTTAGATGAGTCAGTGGAACTGCAATCCTCGAGAAATCCATGATAAATCTGCGATAGTAATCAGCCAACCCAAGAAAACTACGAATCTCTGTGGCATTGGTGGGGCGCTTCCAGCTCATCACTGCCTCCACCTTAGCAGGGTCCACCTCAACTCCCTTCTTCGAGATCACATGCCCTAAGAATGCCACTTTCTCCAACCAGAATTCGCACTTGCTGAATTTAGCATTCAGCCTGTGTGCTTGTAGGACACCAAGGACAATCCTCAGGTGTTGCGCATGCTCCTCTCTGTTCGGCGAGTATATCAAGATGTCGTCGATGAACACCACCACAAACTGGTCTAGATATGGTTGAAATATCTTGTTCATTAACGCCATGAATACTGCAGGAGCATTCGTCCGCCCAAAAGGCATGACGACAAACTCATAATGGTCATATCTGGTCCGAAATGTTGTCTTCGGAATGTCCTCCCCTTGGCACTTGATCGCCCGGAAGGTCTTCTCCAACAAGAATAACCACTCCTCTACAATCAACGGATCTGTTGTACCATAGAATAGTGGTGGAGCCATCCTCATGAAAGTATCATACATCCCCCGCTCTTTGGCTGTTGCATTCGACTGCCTGAGCTCCAGGGTAGCATTAATATGCTCCCGCAATATCCCTGTCATGTCCCCAATGGCCTGGATCACCCTAGCAGCATCTGATGATTCCGGGTGAGCTGCAGGCGTCGATTCAGATCCCTGATCCATCAAGACCTACAAAACACAACATCAAATAAATTAAAAATATCTTCTCCTATCCCAAGTGCTCTGTATAATACTCTAGACAACTAACCCTATCCTATAGCTCTATTGAACTTCAGCTTAAATCCTCAATTGACTCAATGAGGCCTAACCTAAGCTCTAATACCAACTGTGACGGCCCGTGTCCCAAAATACCGACACGTGCACGCCACCCGAGCTCTGATACCAACTGTAGCGGCCCGTGTCCGAAAATGCCGACACGAGCACGTCACGTGCCTAAAAACCCACCATAATCCTTTTTTTTTCTAAAATAAAACATTGAAATGTCCACCCTATATAATCACATATGATAACAACCTGGGATAATAGATAATCAACAAGATATGTATAATCACCTATATCACAACACACCCAGAAAGTTTAAGTAGTCAACAGAGCAGCTGACACACCTCATATACAGTCATCCATATATACAGAGCATTTAACATAGGCATGGTTCGCTAGACCAGCCTCTACCAAAATAATCATATACAGATCCAAAACATCAAACTATACACATCTATATATACCTATCACTAGCTGGACGTGGCACCAAAAGAAGACTAAGCCAACGTCCACCAACCCCGCCTCTACTCTGCGAAGTAAGAGAAAATAGAATGGAATGAGCGAAAGATGCTCAGTAAGTAACCCAGACATTCCACGCACAAGGAAAACAAGAATGACATCCAAAGTCAAGCTCAATAATCTCAATAAACACCAGGTCAGAGTATAATGACAAATGGAATCACTGTATAAGCATCAGCGGAGAACAATAACATCGCTGATATATAAACATAGGAATGAATAGCTCAAACTAACACCTCACCACTGATAAAGCCAGTGAATATCATCAAGATGTATCACAATTGGACTTAAAGCAAGTACTCTGAAATTACCCATCAATCAAAAGGATGTTAATTAAATCACTGATGGTCGTGGAAATGTCACAATGCTACAAGAATGATAAGGAAATCACAATTCTGGCCCCCAAATGTCCAAAGCGTAGGATTGACCATCTGCACGACCCCACCATCTTGGCCCCTATGTCCAAGATATCCACATACCTCGCGTGTGACCCTCGGAACGTCCACCGCGGATTCACTACCTCGCCCTCGGAACGTCCAGGCACGGCAGGGTATTCTCAAGTCCCCCTCACTGGACCGTACGTACTTATGCGCGCTAGGGATTATAAGAATAACTCCAAGATACAAATAGACCAATTATAAAGAATAACTCCAAGATACAAATAGACCAATTATAAAGAATAACTCCAAGATACAAATAGACCAATTATAAAGAATAACTCCAAGATACAAATAGATCAATTATAAGAATATTTTAGAATCTCTAACAATCACAATCGAACATCAATAAAGAAATATGTCTCAATAATAAACCATTTAAATGCAGTACTCACAATCGAAATCATCTGGATTATCAAATACAATTGAATAGCCTCAACAACAATAAAAATGTGGGGAACGGAATGGAATGAGTATATATCAAACCAACAATACCACGTGGAACGGAATGGAACAAATAATGGAATGGAATGAAACAAGCAAATATCGATCGGGATACTTACAACAATACAACGTGGAATGAAATGGAACAGGTAAAAGTCAATCGGGTTACTTACCTCACAATTCACAATCCAAGCTGGAGTCACCCTAACCCAGCTCCTAAATCACGCAGACAGGAATTCACTGATAAAATTATAACCTCAATCAGATACTAAAATATAACCCCATTAATCAAACAATTCCCAAATCCATCAAGACAAACATGACATCCCCAAAATGATACTGTAAAATCAACCATCGAATACCTATTTATTCAGCCCCAAAAACATAATCATAGTCCAGCCCCAAATCACAAATTTAATTCAAAACTGAAATAAAACAACCCTAGACAAAGAATAACAATGAAAAGAACAAAAATCTTTACCCAATGTATCGCAAAAAATGCTCCACGAAGCTTTTCCCAATTTTTCTAATTTTTCCCCTGATTTCCCTTTTTTTTCTCTTCAAACAGTGTCTCGGACGACACTCTCTCTCCCCACACATATATCACCACCCTCCACCGACTCACCAAAAATTAAAAACTTTAGGTTTCGCCAAATTACATAAATGCCCTTCCATTAAAATCTGCGCATCCTTGACTCAAACAGTCATATCTTCTCATAGGGAAATCCACTTCACATGAAACAACTTCTGTTGGAAAGCTGATGAAAATATCTTCAACTTCTATATTTGAACCAAGATTAGAAGAAGCCTCCAGCTATATTTTAAATAACGACGAATAGAAGACCTCGCGATTTCTTCCTCTAAGGGCAGAAATGGTAAAACAGCCATAACTTTTCTAATATAACTCCAAATAATGCCAAACAAATTTTATATGAAAGGTAACTCAAAAATGAAGACTTCATATGTTTAGCGCAAATCCAAAATATGCCTTGAAGGTACTTTTCAAAAATTAAACCAAATGTACGACTTTAGAGAGAATAAAGACCAAAAGCCAAATAACATAAAATTATCCTCTCCTGTAAACCAAACATGTAAATATTAGCATAAATCGGCATAAGAGGGTCCCGGCTATTACAAGATGAGTTTGAAGGGGAAAAAAGAGTGGTAGAGGAAAGTTCAGATGATTCTGATAGTGTTAATGACAGTGACAATGGCATGGGTGATTGCAATCCTACTGTGTTTGAGGATGCAATTGTTGATGATGTAGTGGATGGGAATTACGTTGATGTTGAGGGTGAAGAACCATTAGAGCCATCAAAGGAAACAGAAGCTAGGGAGGGGGATGAGAGGCAGAGAGATAAAGGAAAAACAGTGATGACAGATAAATTGGGTGATATGCAGGCAGCAAAAGCTACAGAGGGGGATGATATGCAGAGGGCAGAGGATGGGGAACTAGGTGAAGGCTGTGAGAATGTTTGCAGTGAGTCAAGCTGTCATGAATTGTATAGCTCTGACACTGCTCAGTTTGTGACTGAAAATGATGGTCCATTTGATCATTCGGATGTAGAGGATCCCAACATTAATGTAAGGATCAAATTTCAGAATATTGATTGTTTCAGGGATGCATTGAGGCAGCATGCCATTAGAAAAGAGTTTTCTGTTAAATATTTTAAAAGTGAGCCATCAAGAGTGATAGCCAAATGTGCAGATCCAGATTGTCCTTGGAGGATTCATGCTTCAGTTATGCATGATAAAGTGACCTTTCAAATCAAGACCCATAACCCCACACACACCTGTTCCTCCATGAACAGGAAAGGTACCAGCATGGCCTCTGCTGAGTGGATTTCAAACAAAATTGTTGAGTGGCTAAGGCATGAAGGTGATATTCCCATTTCATAGATCAAGAGAGGTTGCAGAGGACATATGGGCTTGACAATGTGCCATATCATAGGTATTGAAGGGGAAAAGACAGATAAAATTTTAAGATCTGGGGATCTTATGAGGATCTGTATGCTCTGGTGCCTTCTATGAGGGCTGAGTTACTAAAAAGAAATGAGGGTAGTGTTATTCACTACACAGTTGATGATGTAGATCATTCATTTGAAAGATTTTTTGTGTGTTTCAAGCCTATAGCTCAGGGTTCATCAATGGTTGTAGACCATTCATAGGCCTTGATGGTTGTCATTTGAAGAGCAAGTATTTGGGTTCCCTACTGTCAGCAACGGCAATGGATGGGAACAGTGGACTATTTCCAGTGGCATATGCAATAGTTGAGGGGGAGAACAGTAGTAGCTGGCAGTGGTTCTTAGAGTATCTACATGAGGTCATTGGAGATGTAAATGGTCTTGTGTTTATGTCAGACAGAGGTAAAGGGCTTGATGATGCAGTGAAGGTTGTTTTTTCACAGGCAGAGCACAGGGCATGCATGAGACATTTATACAAGACCTTCAAAAGAAAGTACCCTGGAGAGTTTCTGGAGAGATTAATTTGGTCAGCTGCTAGAGCCTATACCCCACAGTGGCATGCAGAATTCATGAGGCAGATTGAGGTGACATCAAAGGATGCATTGAATTATTTGTTGGCTGAGAAAGACCATTGTTGGAGTAGGGCTATGTTTGGAGAAACTGCAAGATGTCATTACCTCACAAATAATATGTCAGAATCATTCAATGTACTTGTTGGGGATGCAAGATTCAAACCCATAATTTATTGCATTGATGCCATCAGACAGAAGTTGATGAAAGTAATGCACAATAGGAGAATAAAAGCGCAACAATGGACAGGTTAGTTGTGTTTACATATGCTATTGTGTTTAGTAATTGACAGGTTTAAATTGAACTTGACTCACTACATATGACTTTGTTAATTGAACAGAGGTTCTGGTTTCAGAGGTTCAGAAATAGATTAATGAGCTCAACAAAGGTAATGGAGGATATGATGTACAAAGATCAACTGATATGAGAGCTGAGGTTGATGGACCTGAAGGGAGGTCTGATGTGATGCTCAATGAAAGAAAATGCAGTTGTAGAATGTGGCAGGTAACAAGCATATTTTGTATTGTTTTAGATTTAGGTTTAGGTTTGTTTGTTTCAGCTATATAATGAGGCAGGTAACAAGCAATAGGTTGTAATGAAAAATAATGCAATAGATATTTGTTTCAGTTGAACAGAATAATGTTGATGTTGCGGGTAACAGGCATATCATGTAAACATGCTGCCGCAGTTCTTTCGTCAATTAGAGGTGTGAAGTGGGAATATTTTGTGGACATTTGTTACACAGTTGATAGGTATATTAGTTATATTCAAATTTTTATATAATATATTTATGTTTTATCTAAATCTAAGGAAGATAACATGTTTTGTTGATAGGTATAAGGCAGCCTATGCCTCAAAAATTTCACCATTACCAGACAAGTCGATGTGGGAGGCAGTAGACCTAACCTACACTGTTTTACCTCCAAAGTACACTAGGCCACCAGGTAGGCCAAAGAAAAAAAGAATTCGTCCATTTGATGAAGAGACTAGTAGTAGCACAACAGTGAAGAAGGTCCATAGGTGCAAAAGGTGCCTAGAAGTTGGTCATCATAAAAAAACATGTAAAAATCCAATTAGGACCAGTGAGGAGCAATCTACTGAAAGCTCAAGGTAAAAAGGTCATGGTACTACTAACAACCAATTTGATGTTACTTATGCAGTTTGTAGAAGAGACCTCCAGGAAGACCAGCAAAAAAACAATCAAGAGGATCTCTTTCAGTTGGCAGAGGCATAGCAATAGGTGTAAAGTATTGCTATATTTGAGTGTAATATAGAAATCTTTGTTGGCATAAAATCTTTACTACAAATATTTCTCTTATTTATCATCAGGTCATGGTAGAGGGTCAATGACAATTCAATATGAGCCAGTACCATCTACAACTAATCTTGAGTCAGCTGCACCACTACAGGAGGGAGGTCAAAGCACTGTTGGTAGAGGCTTGTATGCACCATCCAATTATTCAACAAGAGGAACAAGCAGGGGGTCAATGGGCTTGAGGGGAAAGCCATTGCAACCAAATAGAGGTGGAGCAAGTAGTTCATGGTTCAATAGAGGTGGTAGTTCTATGTGATGCAAAAGATGTATGTCTGGTTGATGTTGTAGTAGGTTGTAGTGATGTATAACAAAACAATGTTTGTGTGGTCTGTTATTGTAACAAAACAATGTTTTTGAGGTGTGTAAGAAAACAATATTTGTGTGGCTATTGTAGTTTTGATGTAAGGAAAACAATGTTAGCTTGCTTGATATAATGTGATGTTATGTGAGTTTATAAACAAACAGATTTATTGTGTGTTTATATATGTTTGTATGTGTGAGTCATATTCTTTATACATAGGCAGTTTATAAATTGTCAGCTTATATCAATTTGTTTATACATATATGCTGCTGCTGGTTTTACTAGTTGTACCATGCACATTCCCATTATAGAAAATGATCTCATATTATACACATGCATTCTTGGCTTAATACTTGACAAACAAACATCTCATTACATACCAATTTCATTACAAAACAGGTGAATCAACTATTTCACAATCAATATTACAATAAGTAAGAACCCTATAATGAATAGGCACAACCAAATTTGTTTACGCATGTCATCAATCTTCTCTTCCATTTTTTCAACCACATTTCGCATTACAGCGACATTCTCATCCATTTTTTCTTGAAATATGTTGATTTGTTGTTTCAATGTAGCAATGCCTGGATAAATTTCATCCACCCAAGAAAAGAAATGGCAGTCCTCTGAAGTCTGAAACAAATCACAACAAATCAAATACATTCTCATCAACATAAACACTTTAACAACATAAACAACCAAATCAAATACATTGTCATCATAAACACCCAAATTAAACATTTACTTTCCATTGTCGACATCTGTAGAACTTTCTTCCCTTGCTTGTTTCTCTGTTGGATGTCAGCACCACTGTGACCACCCCGCATCGACAATTAGAGTTTCGTAGAGTATGGACAGAGGAAGATAAAGCTTCAGTCATCTCTGCTGGAGAAGAAGCAGTTGCAGCTGAAGTCGACCGTTGGTGAAGCAGCCGATCGTTGGAGAAGAAGTAGTTGCAGTTGAAACCGACCGTTGTAGCAGAAGAAGAGAGGTTGAAGATGACCTTATATGCATCTGACAGAGGCAGGGGTGTGGGTGTAATTTTTCAAAGCTCAAACAGTCATAAGGGCAATTTGAACATTTCAACATAGGCTAAACGGCGTTAATGGAATATTCCTGGCATATTCCACTCTCAACGGACGGAACTAAACCTGAAGGACACAGTTGTAACAGAAAAGAATTTTCTAGGGGTATAGATGCAATTAGCTTTTGAAGGAGGGTATGACGCAAAATATCATATTTTACAGGGGTATAAATGTAAATTTCCCAATCTTTTCCCTAAAGACCTAGTTTGGCCACCATTACTGACTTGAACATTAGAGAGTCTTCTGTAGATCCCCACATCCCTGTGTCTTCGATGCCCAAGAAGGAGCACTCGCCGGCGACAATCACCACTAGTGGAGCATAAGATTTTCGACAAGCGGGAGTAGACAAATTCGACTACCCAAACACGATAAGCAGATTTTCAGCCCTCCAGCTTGGCGCCATCTAGGGATCTGGACAAAAAAGCCTAGCTCTTCACCATGCCTCCCAAGATCTCTTCCATCCACCTCCCTTCTGGCAAGCACTTCAGTGACCAATCCGTCCTCTGTCCTTGACGTGTCGATAGAAGACAACCCCAACCACGAGGTCACTAGCCTGCGGTAGATCTGCGTTGAGGCCATTCTCAGGCAGAATGAGCTGAAATGAGGATCGAGGAGCTCATACATACCCTCAAAGACGCACGACAAGAGAACGAACATCTTCATGCCGAGCATGAAAACCCCAGCCCGCTGGACCCGCAACATTTTCTTCCTCTATTCGCTAATGACCTCCCATGTAGCAATGGGTGGGTAGATCCTCCGAAGAACAACCCGTCAAATCCTGAATAACATGCGGCTTCCTCCAACATGGTTGTGAACTCAAAGCTCCCCGCTGACTGTCGGTATCGGATTTCAGAGGAGGTTGGGGTCCGGGGCACCGAGCTTCGGAAAGGCCTCCTTCCTTTGTTTATGTGGCGTGTGTGGGGGTTTTTCAGGGATTCGAATCTGGTGCGTGCCTTGGTAGGCTCAGTCGAATCATCTCTTAGAAGGGGGTTGGGGTTTGATTCCTTGCTAAGGCGCCCGACAGCTACTCAGGTGGATTCAAGGGTATTTGTGATCGCCACCTGCTTTTTTAAAAAGCAGAAAAAGTTAGGGTAGGATTTGATTGCCTTCGTAGCGGAGTTTGTGGGGTCTTCACTCTGAGATACGGGCATGCCGCACACAGAGGTGAAAAACAAGAATCATTTTTCGCTTCAAGAACATGACAAAGGGGGTTTGAAAGTCAGGGATGTAGATGAGGGCCAGCTAGTAGAAATTAGCCACCTAAAAGGGGACGGCTAGTTAGGATTATCCGCCTGGTGTCTCGTTCAATGTGGGCAAAATCTGGGTAGGAAGTGGGTTAGGGTCTTTGCAGGGGTTAAACTAGGTTTAACCTTGGTTTTGGAGAGTGGATTTGGAGAGTGAATTTGTGTAGGAATTAGGTTTCTGTCTCTCTTTCTCTATAAGGTTTCAAGTGGGGGAGGGGGTATGGGGTTGTGAGTGTGGCTTGGGAATGAAAATGTATGTGTTGATTTGAATTGGGATGAGTAGAAAAAGAGTTGGATGCCTCCTATTTATAGTAAAAAGGGGCAGAGGAGTGTCTACTGGACAATAGATCAAATTGGATAATAGGGTGGTTGATTTAACCCCCAATTAAGTCTTTGTTCTTCTAACATTGTCCAGGTGAGGGGCGACTACTTGAAACTAGCCGCCCAGTGAGGGGCGGCTACTTACAAGTTGCCGCCCCAATGATGACATGTCAAACATTCCATCTCTGACAAACGGTGGCTTGGGTTGATTACTAGGGTTGAACCAGCCAAGATGAGCCGGCTAAAGGGAACAAACCGCCGCAATCATCAGCATTAAATGCTGCTTTATGTCCCATCTAATGAAAGCGGTGGGGGGTGGTTTAAGGGCCGGCTAGTTGAAACTAGCCGTCTAGTGAGGGGCGGCTACTTTCAACTAGCCGCCTAGCTTCTAGTCATTTAATTTTTCTAAGTGTTGTGGCCAGGTTTCTTTTGTTCATTTTTAAAGATGTTTTCTATTAGATGTCAAATTGTAGTCATTTCTAAATATTACTTGAAGTAAATTCTTTTATTTGGATGGTCAAAATTAAAGTATCTACAATTGTCACTCATTGGACGGAGTCTTTATGTGAAACATAAAGACTTAATCCACTCTCCAAAAACTCGAGTTAAACCAGGTTTAACTTTTGCCAAAAGCCAAGCCCCTTTCCTACCTAGGTTCTGTCCAGGTTGACCCATGCTCCGGACGGCTAACCCTAACTAGCCCCCCCATACCCGACGGCTCAAACCCACTAGCCGCCCCTTATCTACACCCTACTTGACCCAAGACTCCTCTGACCAAGCCAAAAGCATAATCGGATATCTGTTTTTCACCTCTGTGTACGGTATATCGTATCTCAGAGCGGAGACCCCACAAACTCTTCCACATAGGTGATCAAATCCCAACCCGATTTTTCCTGCTTTTCAAAAAACCAGGTGGCAATTACAAACCACTGGAATCCTCTTGATCCGCTACCGGGCGCTTCAACCAGGAACGATACCACACCACCCTTCCGAGAGACGATCTGACCAAGCCCGTCAAGGCCCGTACCAGACCCGAATCCCCGAAGAACCCCCACACACGCAACGCGGATTTCTCCAACACCGAGAAATCCGTTACCGACAAATCTGGCGATCACGGTGGGACCTCTCTCATGAAAAATAACAACGGTAATCCTCTTCTGCTTTTTTTGCAAGCTTGACTAGAATGCCATCACCCCCCTAGGGAAGCTAGAATTTCTCACACCCTAAGTTAGATCCTCCTCTACTTCGCATTACAGCATCTTTACTGCTTTAACCACAATATCTCTACAGTTTTAAGCCGCACAAGCTGCGCACCCTTTATTTATTTAAGCCACACACAACTACGCATCCTTTTATTTCTTTAAGCCACACACAGTTGCGCACCCTTTTATTGCTTTAAGCCGCACACAACTGCGCACCCCTTTACTGCTTTCTTAAGTCACACACAGCTGCGCGTACTTTACTGCTTTACATCTGCATTCATCCATTTATGCGTTATTTTCATATTCAACCATGGATACCTACACCCATGATAAAATCATAGAGGAGAGACATGACCAAGAGGGTCACCCACGCAGTTTCTTAGCCATCTAGAGGAAAGGATGGCTAGGATACCAATCAGTGGAGGACATGTTCCATGACCTCACTGATTATCACCGAGTCAAGACCTTGAGACAGGAAATCCCTGTCGAAACCCCCAAGGGTACTCCCAAAATCTCGTCAATCCGTGCATCTTTTCATTCGGTCCACTTTCCCCTGTGAATCCAATATTCCCGACCGTTTCTACCCCTGGCCCTTACCAGGCCACCCCAAACCCAGGACCGCTAAGCAGCCCTCCCAGGGGTGAAACGCTAGATGAAACTATCCGGAGAATCCTTTCTGAGACTGGTCCTTCTGCCCCCAAACACATGTCTCTACACAACTTCAGACAAATCCCGTCAGTCCACTTACCGGAGGGATTCAAAATCCCAAAATTGCACCGGTATAACGGTCGTGGAGACCCAGACGTTCACTTAACCACTTTTTATCTAGACGCCCGACCGTTTCTAGATAATCAACCTCTGTTAGTGTTTCTCTTCCAAAAATCATTAGAAGGAGAAGCACTACAATGGTTCTCCACCCTCCCCATAGATAGTTTGTCGAACTTCTCGGCTGTAAGCGTAAAGTTCTTAGGCCGCTACGATTATCAGATGATTAGGTCCCCCTCTATTTCAGACCTAACCGTAGAATGAATGAGGCATAGGGAGGAATTCAAACAGTACATGTCTCAGTGGCGCACACTTGTCCACCGAACCGGCCTACAACTCACGGAGTGACAAGAAAATGACATGATGTTACAGAATCTGAGTCCAGAACTTTGTATGAGCCTTTCATATGGGGACTCCACTACGTACCAGCTTCTGATTGACAGTCACAACAGGATTTCCTATTGTGCCACCCCAGTAGTTCAAACCTAGTCCCCACCTATCAGCCATAGGGTTGGACAACCGCCACGTAAGACACAAACCCCCACGGTAGAGGGGATTACCCAGATTTTGGCACTCTACCTGAATGGAGCGCGAGTTCCTAATCGAGGAACGGCTCTGAGACAGTACACATCCGGTTCGTCCGAATATGCGTTGCCTCGGCAAGCTAATCAAAGTTTTACCCCCCGATCAGTACCTGCCCCCGTGCCGATACGACTAAGTCCTATATTCCAAAACTTTATAAATCAGATCTCTGTACGTGTAGATCCTGTAAAGGATATTGGAAAATAACAGCTAGAACCTACTATACAACCCCTGATGAGAGAACTAGAAGACCTGCCTAGGATCATTCCGGGTGGCCTAATCCTTCCAGCACCTTCCCCAATACACCCAAACCCTATCAGATCCCTCCCCCTATACACAGAACAAGTACTCGTGCCCATCCTAGTTCATCCATAAAGGGAGGTCCCATCCGACCATTGGACTATTTCTCCCAGGCACAACCTAGTCAGACATGTGGCAACAAAGCCAGAGTTCTTCCTGCCTGTCCCCCTACTCCACTAGGGACACAAGCCTTTGTTCCCCTGCAACTACCCCAAAGAAAATACACCGCTATTCCTCCCCCATCGACCTATGGGTCTCCAACACCTGAAATTATTGAATATGTGGAATGTTGCAATAAGGATTCTGACAATGATGAAGTGTTTTTGGCTGGAGAACTATTGAAACTTTTTACCCTTCCCCAGCACAAAATGAATCCATCATCCAAGTCATACAACCGATTAAATTTGAATACCCCTTGTCTCTACCTACTCAAGATCAAATTATATCAATGCCCGTCGAACCTACCCTGGTCATCTCACATAACTCACCTTCTGACTCATCAGATTATGAGATTGACATAGACATAATACAACCAATAGGGCATGTCCCCAAATCAGAACCACGCATATTTAGAAATACACAATTTAAGGGAGCAGTCGAGCTATCTTGATTGCCAGGTCCACTTAACTTGCCTTCCCATCTGTCAGAGGAACCCCCTCTTTCAGACTTCCCCGCCATATCCAAATCAATTATTCCGTATCTGGTCCATAAGCCCCTGATTACTCCAGTTAAAGAGTCTTCACTCTCACCACCACTAGGGCATCAACAACACGTTGATTCGTGCACCCTTGCACTTGTTCAGTCAATAGTCGCCCCTACGACTTGCTTTTCCATATCCACATCTTTATTGACTAACCCACCTTTGAGAAAGGATTCCCTTCCTGCTAAGGGTCTATGGAAAATCAAGTGTCTCTTGCACCTTCAATAACATCCAGACTTTGATATTCTGATGGATGCTGTTAGAATAGACGCTGAACAACAGTGGCTGAGAAGGCGTCAAACGCACTTCATGATAGAGAAGAATCGATACATAATGAATGATACATCAGAAAATTCAAATATCATTCCCCTAAAGATCCTGCAATTTAAGCCTCCATAAAAGACTCACCTTGCACCATCATTTCCTGTAGGTCACGCTTCCCCTGCAACAACCCATACTCAAACGCACACACTCCCACCGTGATTAATTTTCTACATACACACGACAAGCATGCCTATTAAACACAAATATATACACACTATCACCTATTCATGCTACAAATATCTAATTTACCAAAAATGTACATAACATAAAGCTAAAAGCAAGAGGAAAATGGAGACATACCATGGCTCGTATAGCCCCGGGAGCCTCCACCTCAGCCTCGTCGGGATCATCCATCTCGTCATCGTCTCCCTCCTCCTCATCCCCCTCTTCCTCAACTCTGGCCTCCTCGGCCTCCTCCGCACCAAAATCAATGGCCTCCTCGGCCTCAACCTCAACACCAGCCCCCGCGGCTCCTACGCCCGCACCCATGGCCTCCTCGGCCTCCTCTCCAACACCCATACCCTCCTCCGTGCCCGCCGCACCGAGGGCTAACTCCACAAAAACACCCATGGCTCTTCTCTCCTCCTCCTCAGCCCTGGCCTCTGTGGCCTCCCCACCCAACATCCCAATAATGGCATGCAATGATGCCCTCACATCCTCACTAACTCCCTCAGTCCCTACCTCCTCGATTACACCCTCGGTTGGTCCTCCGACCTCTAAAACCACCACCGGTCGATACCCACGCCTCCTCTTGCATGTCTACCCTATCATACTTCTCCCTACTTCCGGGACAGGCCCCGAAGGCGTGCCCCCAACCTCACCCGCATCGGTGCCCACCAACAGCACCTCCGCTGCACTCATAACCTCCCCCACGGCCTCTACCTCCGTCCTATCGCTCTCCGATGATGAAGAGCTCAGACTACGCTCTCCACGAGCCACCCGTGGTCATTTCCCCCTCGAAGCAATGGCCTTCGACCTCGTCATCTTTCTCGGTTTGAAAAGAAAAAGGAGAACCAAAACCTAGGGTTTCAAAATCAAGGAAGAAGGAAGGATCTAGGTCAAAATAAAGGATTGGAAGGCAAAGAAAATCAAGGTTTGCAGTTTTAAAATGAAGAAGGAGTAATAGAGGGAGAGAAACCATTTGGAACGCGTAGGGAGAGAGAGGGTCCCTTTTTCAGTTATAAAGGACCCAGTCTAGAGGCAGCTACTCGCGAATGGCTGCCCCCCATGGGACGGCTAGTTTATACTAGCCGCCCCTCCCTATCGGGTCCGTTTTAGTAGCCGCCCCCCTGCCAACTTTTAAAAACATTTATTCCCAAGTTTTCTAAATCAAATTGCCATGTATTGATTTATTTCTAAGTACTACTTGATCGAACATGACTTTTCCAAAATTTTACCACACTTCCAGTACCATTACAGTTCGAATTTCTTCAGTTCTGGTTCCTTTCCAGAGTTTTTATCCTTCAGATGATCCAATCCACCAACTCAAATCTACTTTACTTGCTTTATGTCGGCGATATCCTCACTTGTTGAGCTTCCCAAGCACGGGAATGGTAGGCACGAGGAAATTGGCACTGGGCTGCTCCGTGCATGAACGTTAAGAACCCCGACCGCGGGTTGGATCACTCACCATTTACTTTTCCCGCCTTTCACCTAGATCATCCCTTCGGTTGAAAATTCTAGTCAAGACCTAGCCTCTGATAGTCTAAATCTACTCTCTGAATAGCATTGGTCGTGTTGTCTCAACTTCTTGAAGGTCGGGCCAGCCAAACTAGGGTCTCTTTCCTTATCATCGATCGAAGTACTTCCTGCTTCGCGCAAAGACTCCATCCGATGAGGGATAATTGTAGATACCCCAATTTTGACCGTCCAGAAAGACCAAAATACTCCAAGTAACACTTAGAAATAACCCACATTTGGACATCAAATAGAAACCAAATCTCAGAAAACCAAAATCGAAAACCCTACCCAACACATAGAAATATCTAAGCCTGGCCATGGCCGGCTAACCCTAACTAGCCGCCCCATCCCAGGGGGATAGTGTCAACTAGCCGCCCCCCTTAGCCGACCCGAGACCACTTCCCTGGATGGGACATAAAGCAGCATTAAATATTGATCATTTAGCCACCCCATCTTTTCCGGTTCAATCCAAGTAACCGACCCAAGCCACCGCTTGTCAGAGATTGAATGTTTGGCAGGTCATGTTGGGGGCGGCTACCACAAAGTAGTCGTTCCTTACTGGGTGGCTAGTTTCAACTAGCCACCCCGCACCTGGTCTCTGATAGAAGAACAGAGAATTAATAGGGGTCTAATAAAACACACTATTATTCAATTTAATATATTACCCACTGGACACTCCCCTGCTTCTCTTTTACTATAAATAGAGGGGGTCCAAAACATTTCTATAATCAATTAATTTTCAATCCACAAATATTCCCAATCCACAATTCACATCTTGAATTCCAATTCACATCTCCAATTCCAACCCATTTGTGAAGAGAAACCTACTCCCTATACAAATTCATCCTCCCAATCCACCCTCCAAAAACTCGGGTTAAACCAGGTTTAACCTTTGCCAAAAGCCAAGCCCCTTTCCTATCCACATTCTGCCCAGGTTGACCCAGGCTCCGGACGGCTAACCCTAACTAGCTACCCCATACCCGACGGCTCAAACCCACTAACCGCCCCTTATCTACACCCCATTTGACCCAAGACTCCTCTAGCTAAGCCAAAAGCAGAATAAGATACCTATTTATCACCTCTGTGTATGATATATCTGTATCTCTGAGCGGAGACCCAACAAACTCCCCCACGTAGGCGATCAAATCCTAACCTGATTTTTCCTACTGGTGGCGATCACAAACCACTGGAATCCTCTTGAGCCGCTATCGGGCGCCTCAACTAGGAACGACACCCCACCACCCTTCCGAGAGACATTCCGATCGAGCCCGCCAAGGCCCGTCCCGGACCCGAATCCCCAAAGAACCCCCACACACGCAACACGGATTTCTCCAACACTGACAAATCTGATATCAACAGCCCCGTTCGGCTATGTCGTACAAACGACTCAAGCCTAAGGCGACCCGGCTCACTCGCTTCACCCCGTTCGGCTACGTCGTACAAACGACTCGAGCCTCGTCCCGTTTGGCCATGTTGTACAAACGACTCATGCCCAAGGCGACTCGCTCGCTTCACCCCATTCGGCGACGTCGTGAAAACTACTCAAGCTCAAGGCAACTTTGGAACCAATCTCCGAGAGCCACGCCGTCTGACTATTCATGCTAGCGAGATCAATATTGACTCCCACATGGCGGCATCGCCCTTGCGGCCCGAGCCAGGGGGCAACATCTTATCTTGCAGGAAACACCACCTTGTGGTTTATACAAAAAGGACATCATGTCACACAAGGATACGCGGTTCACCATTGACCCATATTCCACGAACCTACCCCATAGGGTGATGCCGCACAACCGGTTCGAATCTGGGGTGGTTCAATGCTGGTCCCAAAGGGTAACGTTTCACAGGTGGTTCAAACCAATGAGACACACCCTGAACCCCACATGATAGTGCCATTTTGATGGTTCAAGTAAGGGGAACAGACCGACTTCCACAAGGTGATGCCATCTTAGTGGTTCAAGCCCGGGGTCAACACGTTATCTGGTGGGTGATGCCAATTTCGCGCCCACGACATAACTTCAACAAAAAGTGCATCATCAAAGGCCACGTCACTATGAGACAAACCTCTACAGGTTAATGTTGTCCTGACGGCTAAAATCTGCATCCAAACAGGACCGAAGCATCATCTCATCACAACTGGCGAACGCCAGATCCTCGTGAAATACCAGCACCCGCCGAAGTTTGGTTTGTGGTGCGCGGGGAACAACGATCAATCACAACGGGATCTGCACTATCTCAACCGTACAACGAAGAACGGCGAGAAACGAACGAAAAAATCAGAAGCTCTGGGCGAACATGTGACGAAGGGCGGTGGCACCCTCATCCATACAATTTATAGGTCGAAGATCCGCCTCTTCATCTTCACCTTGCCGTTCCTTGAACCAAAGCAATCATTTATGATGGGGCAATAATCCAAGTCCCTCGTAAACCGTCGGGTGCCCTTTTCGAAACAACATCTCGTCGATTCAATCAACCTGACACCTAACGCCTCCATCCAGTACTCCCTACGAAACAAGGTGAGCTATCAAATCAAAAGGGATACGCCCCCAACCCGAGATGAATTATTTTGATGTGCCATAGGTTGTGGCCCGACACATGGCGCCTCGTACAAAAAAATTTCCACTCGACAGGAAGAGCTCCCAATCGAGTAGGAAAATGGGGACATCTGTGGGTGCCAAATTTTTAGGCTACTCAAAGCGGGCCGAGCCCGAAGAAACTCAATTCGAAGGCCCATACCCAACCGATTACAATAGACCAAGTCGGTATTTATTCGATCATATGTTGCCTTGATCTTCTTAGATATATTGCATTAACTAATAATTATTATCATTCAAATTCAATCAGTGCTGGTATTAATAATCAAATCAAGTCATCAATGACTGTGTCCACCAAATCCCAACAATATCATTGAGGATTCCTAAAATCCTAACAACATATATTTTGGATTTGGAGTTATCAATATTTGATTACCAAATCCCAACAATATATGTTAGATTTAGAAAGATCATTAATTGATTCCATATAATCCCAAACAAAATATCTGTATTTATTAGGGATAATCAATTATGGATTATGCAAATCCCTAAATATACATAGATTTGATCACCTAAATCAGGGATCTCTTCTCATCCGTCTGATGAATGAAAGATCCATCATTGGATCTTCCCTCGAGTTCGGTTCGTTCAAGGAATAAGATCGCCGGCAACCAAGCGGTACCCGTCGGAGGAGACAGGAGCCGGTAAGCAAATTTTCGCTCCTCCATTATTGTTATTTATGGGTGATATTAGATTTATGTTTAGGCTATTTAATCTTTATTTTAAATAAAATAAAATAAATAAAATTAAGGTTTTGATTTATTTTCAAGGTTAAATATATTTTTATGTTATGGGATTTTATTTTTTGATCAAGTTAGAGTTTTGATATGTATATGTTCCTGTTGTTAGATTCTTATGATTTTATAAAAAAACAAGGGTTTTGATCTATTATTTATTATTATTAGATCTCTATTAGACATTTAGATTTTTGAGTCTTCATAAACTTAGGGTTTCGATTTATTATTTTTTTTTAAAGATTAGATCTATGTTCAGATTTCTGAAATTTAAGTTTTTAATAAAACTAGGGTCATGATTTATGCGTATACTTAATAAGCTTTATTTTTTTTAATTTTTACTAATTAATTGTTTATTTTTATAGAAAAAAGTGTTTTCATATTATTTTATTATTATTTTTAATTTCTAGATTTTTGTCCTTTCTGTTTTGTCTTTTCTGGTTGCCTTTTCTAGTTTTGTCCTTTAGTGTCTGGTTTTATTGTAAATATATTTTTGATCTTCTTCTTAGGTTGTGGGATATATGGATGGGTTTAGATTGTTGGGTTTTAAAATTTATACCTATTAACTATGGATAGATAATTAGGTCTTGGGCTTAGGCTTAAATTATAGGTTTTAATTAATAATTTATTTCATTTATCTAGATTGTAATTTTTGTTGTGGGCTTCATTCTCCGGACCTAGGGTCCATTCGAGGTGAGTAGGCCTATCGATTTATTTTATGTGAGTTTTTCTCTATATCATTTAATTTCATGTACAAATTATATTTGTGTGATATTATGTGATATCCATGCATTTATATTATGATAATTTTGCATGATTTAATTCCTTCATTATGTCCTTTAAATAGCATGAATTATGCCATTCATGTTTCAAGAATTAACATAATACATTTTCTGATGCTTATGTTTTTAAAATAATATTTGGATTAAAGATTTTCATTTCGAGACTTTTGAAAAAATTTAGGACTAGTGGAGACAATCTAGTCCTATGAGATTTTATCAAGATGCATATCATGACATTTTTCTGGAATAAATCCCCTTTATATTTCGCCTTTGGGGAGGAAGGTCTAGGACTCAAAGAGTTCCAAGATCGGTGAGGGGTGTGGTAAAGCCTTCCTTGCAGTGGTGAATTTCTTTGTTTGGATTCTGCAGCAACCGGGGCATTCTGTGCTGGTATTCTCGTAGTGATGGCAGCTGCGACCCATCAGCGTTTTCAAGATCCGACGTCTCCCCGAGGAACCATTTTGAGCGATTTAGTCATTTTGGCTTGGCACACCTATTCTGGGAGAACGGTTCTTCCGATTGAGAATCCTACCCAGTCATAGCATTTAAGCTGCATGATTTCTATGATGTGGACCAAGGATTGGGCCACGTGATTGCATTAAAATATATTTTTAAATGCGTGAATTTAAATTGAATTTATTAAAGAAAATTATTGTTTTTAATATAACTTTATATATATATATATTTGATGGTATCATTTAACTCTCATGTTTTCTCGGATGTTGGCCAAGGATTGGGCCACGTGTGCATTCAAATATTTTTTTAAAGTTCATGATTTTAAATTGATTTAATAAAATAAAAGATTTATTAAATAAAATTCTGATTTTCATAAAAATTTATTTTTATATATATTATCACGTGAGGTAATTTGTCAGTGGGCTTATTCACTGAGTTAATCACTCACCCTATTCCAAATGGCTGGTTGTTTTCAGGTAGCTTATCTTCTGAGGACCAAGATAAAGCTTGAACTTTTCATAAACTTCAGGGATCTCGTTGAGGTAGCAGTGTTGGAGAATAAATAATTTGGATATACTTTAGTTTAGATGGCTCCCACATGGGTTGTTTAGTATGTCTTTCCATTCTACTATTTTGTTTCCGCTAGACTCTGATATTTTGTAAGACCATCGGTGATTTAAAACCATTGGATATTATTTATATTATTATCGTCAGTTCTGTTATATTCATATTATATTGGTATCGTATAAAAACACACACACACACACACATAAAAATAAAAAGGGTCAAAATTTTGGTCTTGTATTTGGATTAAGTTTAGTCGCGACCCATTTACCGTCCGATAAGCGGTTTGTAAATGTGGGGCATTACAGATGGTATTAGAGTCATATCCTGCCAGAGCCTAGGTTTGGGTTTGTGTCTAGAAAAAAAATGTTTAATTATTTGTGACGTTTGTTATTTCATTTTAGATTTTTTTGACAATAAGGGATTGTAGTATTGCCTCTAATGTGGTCATTTAGTGTGGTAGATAACCCAATTTTGACCGTCCAGAAAGACGAAAATACTTCAAGTAACACTTGCAAATAACATACATTTATGCATCAAATAGAAAACAATTCTCAGAAAACCAAATCCAAAAACCCTGGTCCAAACCTTAGAAACCTAAGACCGTGGAAAGGGGCGGCTAACCCTAATTAGCCACCCCCTCCCAGGCGGCTAGTTTACACTAGCTACCCCTCTGGCTGACCCCAAACTGCTTCCCTGGATGGGACATAAAGCAACATTAAATGCTTATCATTGCGGCGGATTGTGACCTTTAGCCGCCCCATCTTGGCCGGTTCAACCCAGATAACCGACCCAAGCCACCGCTTGTCAGAGATGGGACGTTTGGTAGGTCATGATGGGGGCGGCTAACCCTAACTAGCCGTCCCGCACCTAGTCTCAGACAGAAGAAGTAGAGAATTAATGAGGGGTCCAATCAAACACACTATTAACCAAGCCCTTCTATTACCCACTGGACACTCCCCTGCCTCTTTTTTACTATAAAGAGAGGAGGTCTCAAGCCTTTCTAAATAATCAATAATCATCCACCCACACCTTCAATTCCAATTCCCACATCTTCATCAACACACTCACAACCTATTTCCACTACTTGAAATCCCTAGAGAGAGAGAGAGAGTCCCATTTGTAAGAGAAAAACTCATTCCCTACACAAAATCACCCTCTCAATCCACTCTCCAAAACCGAGGTTAAACCTAGCTTGACCTCTGCCAAAACCAAACCCATTTTCTACCCAGGTTCTACCCAGGTTGACCCAGGCCCCGGACGGTTAACCCTAACTAGCCACTCCATATCCGACTGCTCAAACCCACTAGCCGCCCCCCACCTACACCCCCATTTGTCTCAAGACTCCTCTAGCCAAGCCCGAAGCAGAATAGGATTACCAGTTTTTCACCTCTGTGTACGGTATATCTGTGTGTCAGAACGGAGACCCCACAAACTCCCCCACGTAGGCGATCAAATCCAACCCAACTTTTCCTGCTTTTCGAAAAAGCAGGTGGCGATCACACACACACACCGGAATAGCCGCTGTCGGGCGTCTCAACTGAGAACGAGACCTCACCTCTTTTCCGAGAGACGATCCAATCGAGCCCACCAAGGCGTGCACCAGATCCGAATCCCCGAAGAACCCCCACACACGCCCGAAGCACGGATTCCTCGACACCTGACGGAATCCCACACTGACAAATCTAGCGATCACGGTGGGACATCCCTCGTGAAAAACACAAAAGGTAATCCTCTTCTACCTCCTTTTTACAAGCTTGACTAGAATGCTATCAACCCTCTAGGAAGGTTAGCGTTTTCTATCCCTCGAATCAGATCTTCCTCTATTCTGCATTACAACATCTTTACTGCTTTGTAAGCCGCATACCGCTGCGCAATCCTTTACTGCTTTGTAAGATGCCGCACACTACTGCGCAATCCTTTACTACTTTCATAAGCTGCACACAGCTGCGCAATCCTTTACTGCTTTATTTATCGCTTTCAATCTGCATTCATCCCCGCTCTTAAATCATTCCGCACCCGCATCATGGAATCCCACCTGGAGGAGGAGATACTAGAGGAGAGAATCACCTGAGAGAGTCAGGCCACGCAACTCCTGACCCATCTAGAGGAAAAGATGGCTAGTCTAGGGTACCAAATGAAAGAGGACATGTTTCATGACCTTGCTGACTACCGTCATACCAAGACCTTGAGACAGGAGACCCCCCATCGAAACCCCCAAGGCGACTCCCAAAACCCCGTCCACACCCAGCCGCTCGGTCAATCCGAGAATCTTTTTTTTCACCCCCCTTTTCTACCCCAGGCCCTTACCAGGCCACTTCAAACCCGGGACCGCTAGGCAGCCCTCCCACGGGAGAAACGCTAGATGACTCTCCGAGACTGGTCCCTCAGCCCCCAAGTACATGTCTCTACATAACCTGAGACAAATCCCATCAGTCCACTTACCCGAGGGATTCAAAATCCCCAAATTTCACCGGTATAACGGTCGTGGAGACCCAGACATTCATCTAACTACTTTTTATCTAGACGCCCGACCATTTCTAGATAATCAACCTCTGCTAGTCTTCCTCTTCCAGAAATTATTAGAAGGAGAAGTGCTACAATGGTTCTCCACCCTCCCTGTAGATCACTTGTCGAACTTCTCGGCTATAAGTGAGAAGTTCTTAGGCCGCTACAGTTATCAGAGGATCAGAACCCCCTCTATTTCGGATTTAACCGTAGAGAGAATGAGGCCTAGAGAGGAATTTAAAAAATACATGTCTCGGTGGCGCACACTTGTCCACCGGACCGGCCTGCAACTCACAGAATGTCAAGAAATTGACATGATGTTACAGAGTCTGAGTCCAGAGCTTTGTATGAGCCTTTCGTACGAAGATTGTACTACGTATCAACTTCTGATTGACCGCCACAACAGGATTTCCCATAGTGCAGCCCCAGTAGTCCAAACATAGTCCCCACCTATCAGCCATAGGGTTGGACAACCGCCACGTAAGGTGCAAACCCCCACGGTAGAGGGGATCACACAAGTTTTGGCACTCTACCCGAACGGAGCACGGGTTCCTGATCGAGGAACCGCTCTGGGGCAATACACGTCCGGTTCATCCGAGTATGCGCCACCTAGGCCAACTAACCAAAACTTTATACCTCGATCAATACCCATCCCCGTGCCGACACAACGAAACCTGATAATCCAAAGTTCCCCAGTCCAAAGCCCCATAATTTCAAGACAAGATCAGCCTAGGACCCCTTTCTATTCCACTTTCTTGATAAACCAAAACTTAAGTCCTAGGCAGCCAACACAAAGTACTGTTAATGAGATTTCCCCACCAACATCCTATGACCAGAGACGAATGGGAAAGAGGGATTCCTAGCATCCCCTCCCAGAAATATTAACTAGGATTTTTAGGGTGCTAATGGACACTAACAGTATCTCCCTCCTAGCTGCTAAACCTTCACTCCCCGGGGCCAGCAGGATGCGTTGCTGTCAATATCACCAACAACATTGGCATACCGTAGAAAAATGTGTTATTTTTCAGGATTTTATTTATGATTGGAACGATGACAGATGCTTTGATTGGGCCATGATCAAAAGCCACTTAAGCCAGAGTAGTTCCCAAGCATCCAAGCCACTTGGCATATTTACTGACCCACTGCCAGGTCACGATCAATCCTCCACTTCTGGAGCCCGCACTATTAATATGATCAGGAGGGGGACAACCACAGCTCGGGAGAGTCACCGACGGTAGTCTCTCCGAAGAGACAGAGGAGGAAGGGGAAAATGAGCCTTTCCAGCTGAACATCGACGATCACGACCTCGCCATACTCTATGGCGAAGAAGAACAAGCAGTCCTCGCCCTACCCGCAGTCATCAATGCGGAGTCTGACGAAAGCGGCTAAGCAACCCAAGAGAAGACGAAGAAGAGGAACCCTTTGAGGAGGTTCCCGAAGAGGCAAGCAAAGGGCCCACACAAGGGGAATGTACTTCAGATGACCTGCATCCGAATGACAACGGGTCCTCCAAGAGTACCGACACTGTCGATGGCCCCTGCCGCCCGATGACCATATCTTTTACCGATGAAGACCTCCCGGACTCAAGACTGCAGGTATACCACGTACACATCCGCGGAAGGGTCGGGGATGAATATAATGACGTGCTCCACTGTTAGGCCTGTGTCATTTAGAGTCATAATTTCGATCGGAGTCGCTAAAATTTTAGTTTTTAGCTACCTGCTGGGGTTTGAGGACTCTGATTGAAATTATAACTGTATATTATGGGTCCTTGAACTGTTTTGTACTGCCCATAAAATTTTCATTAAATTCCGATAACATTTTTGGAATTATGCAGTTTTGATTTAGTATTCGGATTTGATTTTGTTAAAATCCAAGATGATGAGGTAAAAATCCGATATTACCATGAGATATTCAGTTTTGAGCTAGATTAAGGTGTGCATGATTGGTAGTTGTTGCCTCCTCCCTCTCCCCCTTCTCTAGCCCCTTTCATGGTCCCCTCCCCTGTTTCCAGCCAAGAAGAAGAGATGTGGAGGCTGAGATGGTAGTTGTGGTGGTGGCGATTGAGGTAGTCGTGGGTGTGCTTACGAGCCCCACACCTCCCCCTTCCCTTCCCCTCTCTTGGTAAGCTTTCCCCTCTTATTTTTTCTAGTTTTTAGCACATTTGGTGTGTTGGGAGTTGATGCATGCCATGTGTTTGTATTTATGTTTGTGTGGTGTGTGTGCTTGGTTGCTTGGGTGTAGGGGTGTCGGCGTGCCCGCATGCATGCTGCCCTGTGTGTGCTGCCTATGCCCAGCATGCCCCTGTCTGCTGCCCTGCCAGCACTAGCAATGGTGCCCCAGCAGACCCTGCCTGCTGCCCTGGCAGCCCCAACACCTGTGTTCTGGCAGCCCAGCACCTGTGCCCTGCCAATCCCAGCACCTGGGCCCAGCATACCCAACAATTGTGCCCCAGCCGACCCTGCCAGCTCAAGCACCTGTGCCCAGCGCGTCCTGCAGCATTCCCAGCGTCTGTACCCAGCGCATCCTGCGACGTTCCCAGCACCTGTTAACAGCGTGCCCGACAGCGTTCCCAGCACCTGTTCCCAGCGTGCCCAGCAATGTCCCCAGCACCTGTTCCCAGCGTGCCCGGTAGCGTTCCTGCACTTGTTACTAGTGTGCCCGGCAGCGTTCCCAGCACCTGTTCCCAGCGTGCCCGGCGCTTATGCCCGACGGCATGCCCGGCACGCCCTACCGTGCCTGCGCACCCCGGGTGCTGTCCCGTGCGTGCATGCTCCCCCGTGCGTGCATGTTGTCTCGCGTGCGTGCTATCCCGCCTGCCCCACATGCGTGTTGTTCCGCGTGCATGCTGCCCTGCTTGCCCTTCTCGCGTGCTTCCACTCAATGCGCGACAACCCGGGTATCGATGAGTGGTTCGATCCAACCCTTCGGGATGCCCTCGATGCACGTAGTCGTGCATCGCGCATCTATGGGGCATCTTTGCACCCCAAATATGTTAGTTATTGCATGCTAGGATTGTAAGGCTCGTATACTAGGTAGAACCCCCTATTCTACCATGTACGTGCCTACGTATTGTATTAATCTTGAATGATCGTATTTGCATATGTATTGTATTCATGTTGAATGATTAAGTTTTCATGCGCCTCGTGTTTTGGCATGTATTTCTGAGTTGTGTATGGATGTATTAGAATATGACATGCCTTAGGTAGTATTGTAATACTACCCCCACTATATTAATTATATCCAGCATGTTTAATCCTGGGTTAATAACCAGATGCATAACTAATATTCCTTGGTGAAATGACTGGAGGACGTGGTATAGTTGTTGCGCCCCTCTGTTGGGGCATAGCTATGACCAGCTTTCAGAGAGGATGAGACTTTCCCTCTCTCTTGCCCTCCCTCTTTGCGTAAACTAAGTAAGTAGATGCGGTTCTTACTTGACTCAGGTTCGCTTAGGATTATCAGCATGCACCGGTTAGTGCGCGAGACCGCGCTTGACCCTTCCCTTTTAAGTTGGTGATATCCAACGTATGTTAGGTTGCATCTTGTGTGTATGCATGTGTAGTTAGGCCATGCCTTAGATATATGTTTCATGTTACGTTGTTTATTATGTGTATTCATGTTAGAGGGGACCCCCCTATAGTTAATTATATATATATTATTGTGCATGTGGCACATATAACTACGTTATGAATTACCCTTATATATATATATGCGCATGTTAACTAATTTGGCCTATCCGTAATAGGCGAGAGTATGACCCGCTGACGGGTCGTACCCTATTAGTTAAAGCGCCAGTGAGGTAATCGCCCCGTGCATCCGAGTGCTGCATTCGTATTGAATTCAGAAGAATTCATCGTTGCATCGGTTTTGTTAAACTGATAGCTACGACATTTAAAGTTGGGCCTACCCGTGCTAGGCGTGTGTATGAACCGCCTATTGGGTTATGCCCTTGGCTTTTCTACACGAGTGTAGAGATAGTCACCGCGTCCGAGTGATGCCTCCATGTGGGAAAACAAGAGTATTTGATATCATCGATATATATATAAGTACCAAAGGTAGTTGGCTTTTCCATAGGGTTCGCATTGCGAACGCAGGGTGCTTCCTCCTGACATCGTCATGAGTCGAAGCTACCCGACATAGAGGTTGTCCTGTATGGTGCCACCACTTGTAGGTGCTACCGATGCGTACCGCGGTACACATCTAGCGAATGTACTGATCGTGGAAGGCCGACAGGTAGGGCTATACGGGAGAGGGTTACCAAGTGATATTGCGGGCTTGAAGTCGTTCTCCCCTTCGTCGGATCCGTGTCGAAGCTGCCCGGTTTGAAGCTGCCCGGTTTGTAGTTGTCTTGTGGGGTGCTCCCAGACGCTATTTATGACATCTGTTGGTGCGCCCAGATGGTAGAGATAGCAATCATGGAGAGGCTACTAAGTAGAGGCTCCCTGGGAGAGAGCTACCAGATGACGATGGGTGTAGAGCAACTGAATTCATTCCAAAAGTTCCTAGGGTCACCCCTCCGGGGGCTAGAGTGGGGATGAGTAGTGGTCACGTCATCATGTGACCCAAATACCCATCGAGTATACTCTGGGTATGCTACTCCTAACGCTTGAGGTATCGAAGTATATCTCTACCTCGTAGCAGACGAACGCGTTGTGTCTTGTTATCCAGTAACACATGGTGTTATGGTTAACCCTCGTTTCTCCCCGGGTCTCCCTGGAGCTCCCCTTCGAGGGCGGGGGCGGGGAATGTGTTGAGTCACGTCGCTACGTTACCCATTTGTTTGTTCATCCATTCCCATAGTTATTGCGGCTGGTTAAGTATCAATGTTGAGAGACACCGATGGGCAATTATCTCTATGAAGATGATCCAATAGTGTTGTGTAGATCAGTAATTCCGCGTCTCCTTGACAAACGGTATGGTCTCTCCCCAAGAGTCCCAAGAGTCTCCCGGGTGAGGGTGAGATGGGTTTCAACCCATGTTTTTTTCCTTGAAAGGAAATTACCTTAACATTAAATTGTTGTAGTGGTGTTTGGTTTCCAACCACTCGCTGAGCTTGTAGCTCACCCCTCGCATACTGTTTCTTTTACAGGGGCATTGTTGGGCATGGAGCTGGAGTTTCCCTATAGCGTGGTCTTGCGTGAGTGGAAGCGTTCTGTCCGATGGATTGGCGAGTGCGAGGCTGTCAGCAGTCCGAGAGTCTTGTGTATTTATAAATCGTGCGTGTGGCACTTGTTGTATTTTATTGGCTATGCTTGGCTCTCACAGCATAGTGATTGTGTATTCGAGTCTGTAATAATATTGTTGGTTTACAGACTTATTGATAGTTTATACTTCCGCTTTTCAGTTGTGTTCTCAATTGTCATTGCTTCATTAGCCTTGTGTATTATTTATTGGAGTCATTGTTGACCTCTTGTTTATGATAACTGATATTATAATATTGCCATGTCTCGGGAACGGCCGCCCTAGGGCATGACAAAAGTTGGTATTAGAGCTTGATCCTGTCAGAGCCTAAGTCGAGTCGTATAGATGAGTCGTAGGATTGTTATCCGAGTACTCTGGTTTTAGAAGTTTTCTTAGGTTGCTGACATGCCTCCTCGCATCCGTGGACGTGGACATGGCCACACCTGGACCCCCTTAAAGTTGTCGACTAGGTCGACTGATTGGGGTTAGTGTTGGGTCCCCTGTTGTGGGAGTAAGGCTTGGGAAGGAGTTTCCAGTCCAGTTGTGTCGTTTTGATGGATCGTTGCAATTTCTAAGGTTGGATCGCTTCTCGACTATGGAGCTTCGTTCCCGGACATCGCTATTGCTATTAACCATGGAGTTTGTGTGCGGCGCCAGTTTCAAGTTTTGAGGATGTGGCGTATTGTTCATTAATGAGCGATGTCTTCTTTCATCTTCTTGCTCAGGATTAAGGGGCCTTGCAGGGTCATCAATGAGACCCGGGCTAGGGTGCTCAGTGTTCCTTGTTTGGTTGTCGGGATGTCCTATTTCGGGACTCATTGTGCCTCTCAAGAGGTTCTTTTTCCCAGTCAGGGAATATCTTTGAAACATCTATTTTGATGATTGCCTTTCCCTCTCACTTGGAAGGTGTTGTAGCGAGTGGTGATGCGTACGATCGGGATTGGGTGTATCCTTTTGCAACATGGTGGGCGATCGCTTATGGACTGGGTTCCATAGCCATATCTGAAGTCGCTTCGATATATCATCATGCGTTGTAGCGGTCTGGTAGAAGCCAGAGTCCTGTGAGTGTAGATACCCCAATTTTGACCGTCCAGAGAGACAGAAATACTTCAAGTAACATATGGAAATATCCCACATTTGGACATCCAATAGAGAACCAAAGTTCAGGAAACCGGAAGCCTTGACCTAAAACTGGAACCCTAAACCCTAGCCTTGACCTAAATCGGAAACCCTAAACCAACCCTAAACCCTAGCCCTAAACCCAAACCCTAAACCTACCCTAAACCTAAAACAAACCCCGCCACTCTAAAAACCCAAAAACCCCAAGTCCCTGGAAAGGGGCGGCCAGCCCTAACTAGCCGCCCCATACTAGGCGGCTAGTTTACACTAGCCGCCCCACTGACCGCCCCCTGGCCGACTTTGGACCATTCCCCTGGATGGGACATAAAGCAGCATTAAATGCTGATCATTGCGGCGGGTCATGACCTTTAGCCGCCCTCTCTGGGCCGGATCAAACCAAGTAACCGACCCAAGCCACCGCTTGTCAGAGATGGGACGTTTGGCAGGTCATGATTGGGGCGGCTACCAGGAAGTAGCCGCCCCATCCTGGGCGGCTAGTTAGGACTAACCGCCCATCACCTGGTCTCTGACAGAAGAACCAGAGAATTAATGAGGGGTCTAATCGAAGCCAACCCACTCCATTACCCCCGGGATATTTCCCTGCCTCTCTTTTACTATAAATAGAGGGGTCCCAAAGCCCAAATACAACATCTTGAATCACCAATCCACACCCTCACTTGATCAAACCCTTCCACCACTAGAAATCCCAAGAGAGAGAGAGAGAGAGAGAGAGCCCCTTTTGTGAGAGAAACACCCATTCCCTACATAAAATACCCTCTCATCCCACCCACCAGAAACCCAGGCTAAACCTAGCTTAGCCTCTGTCCAAAACCAAACCCATTTCCTACCGAAGTTCTGCCCAAACCAACCCAGACCCTGGACGGCTAACCCTAGCTAGCCGCCCCCTGGCCGACGGCTAAACACAACTAGCCGCCCCCTATCCACACCCCATATCCACACCCCTTTGTCCCAAGACTCCTTTAGTCAAGCCCCGGAAGCATAATAGGATACATGTTTTTCACCTCTGTGTATGGTATATCCGTGTCTCAGAGCGGAGACCCCACAAACTCCCAACGTAGGCGACCAAAACCAAACCCAACCTTTTCCTGCTTTTAGAAAAAGCAGGTGGCGATCACACAAACCCTGGAATCCTCTTGAGCCGCTATCGAGCGCCTCAACCAGGACCAACACACCCTGACCCCTTCCGAGAAGACGATCCGACCGAGCCCGCCAGGGCACGCATCCGATCCGAATCCCCGAAGAACCCCCACACACGCACGCGCTCACCGTGCACCCCGCCGGGATCCGCTCCGACACACCGACATCGGAGGCCTTCCCGACGGTACCGACAGTGAGGTGCTCCCAGGTACTATCCACGACGCTTGTTGGTGAGTCCATATAGCAGACCGGGAGGCTTACCAGGTAGAGGCCACACCGGGAGGGTGCTACTGGATGATGTCGAGAGCTTGGACAACCTGTGATGAATCTGCCCATTGAGTGCATAATGCTGCAGTTCCAATTATTATAATTGGGCGACATGTCGTTGGCGGCATGTGAGGCACAGTTCGCAGTACTGTCGCGTTTTGCCCCCACATGGGTCGTAAATGAAGAGACACGATGCTAGCGTTCGTGATGGGACTCAACCGCCATATCAGATGGATGACGTCGCGTAGGCATTGTCGGGAATCGACGACCTCCTGTTGCACGTATTACGAATTAAGTGCGGTCGAGCGGCTTACCCAGTGTGTAAGTGACATCATGAGCGTCAGCCATGCTCGAGAAGCAGAATTTGGACTTAATCGTCCCAGGAATTATTTTGATCTCCCCGTAGGGGTTGAAGATCAAGTACCCCTTGCCACGAATTGAAGATCTATTCGACCAGCTCTGGGAGCGAGTGTCTTCCTTTAGATCGATCTTCGTGCAGGGTACCACTAATGGGGATCTAGGAGTCAGGCATTCCATAGATGACCTTTCATGACCGTTTCGGGCACTACGAATTTTGAGTACTGCCATCGGGGTAAACGAATGCGTCAGATGCCTACAAGGATCTCAAAAGTTTTATTGGGCCTCCGTGGGCTGTTCTGCGGTAGCCTTCATTGAGGTGATTGATCGGCATGCCCTCAAGCAAAGTTGTGGATCCTCGCGTTGGAATGCGTTCGTCCATCGAGATTCCTCAGTGAACGTGGGAGTGAGTTATCATGGATTTTGTTGCGGGCTCGCTAAAGTCACGTTCTTGTCGCGACGCCGTCTAGGTGATCATTGACCGATTCACTAAGTCTACACTTTCCTCCCTATCCAACTGACTGAGTCTCTGGACGCTTTGGCGTGGGTATTCATCTCTGCGATTGTTCATCTTCATGGCACTCTACGGGCGCAGTTTTATACCTCCCTTGAGTTGGGACCGTTGAAGCGCGCCAGTTGGAGGGGCCATAAGTTATTTAATTGACCTTGCGGTGGTCAAGATGGTTCGCATGTGCGTCCACACCTCCCGGAACCGTCAAAAAGGCTACGCAGGTCATAGTCGTCAAGAGCCTACCTTCGGGTTCAACGACCATGTTATCATGAGGTGTCCCGGTTTAAGGGCATCCTATGTTTCGAAGTTCGGAGCGAGTTGAGTCGGCCTTCCATCGGACCAGTTTTCGTCCTTGAGTGGATTGGGGGAGGTGGCTGTCATGAAGCCTTGCCCCCGTAGCTGACTCATTCCCGTGACGTCATCCCTGTCTCATAGTTGAGGCATCATGTCCACGATCCTGCTCATGTCATTCCGTTCGAGCCGCTCATCCTTGAGCAAGATTTGTCGTTCGTCGAGCAGTTGATCGAGACCATGGACCAATGTGATAAGAGGCTCCGCACCCAGACCGTTCCTTCAGTTAAAGTGCGTGGTAGAACTAGTTTGGTGTCTGGACCACTCAGAGCCAAGGGACTCTATGAGTGACACTTCTACGTTCGGTCTTCCCTTTGGGTTTCCTTAAATTTCGAGAACTAAATTTCCTAAGGGGAGGGGAGAATGTTAGGCCTGTGTCATTTAGAGTCCTAATTTCGATCGGAGTCACTAAAATTTTGGTTTTTAGCTACTTGCTGGGGTTTGAGGACTCTGATTGAATTTCTAACTATATATTATGGGTCCTAGTATTGTTTTGTATAGCCCATAAAATTTCATTAAATTCCGATAACATTTTTGGAATTATGCAGTTTTGATTTGATATTCGGATTTAATTTTGTTAAAATCCAAGATGATGAGGTAAAAATCCGATACTACCATGAGATGTTCAGTTTTGAGCTAGCTTTTATAAAAAGTAGAATTGGATCAATTGGATTCATGTATCAAAAGTTATGGGTATTTTTTCGATTATACCCCGAGGATGTGAAATCCTGGCAGCAGCCCTGTATGATGTTTATCCTAGATTTTGGAATAGCTGGAGTGGTTATTTGATCTGGATATAAACATGAAAGTCGTAGATAGTCTTCTTAGCTTTCCAATGACATTGGAAATGTGCAATTTGGAGCTCTATTGTGGAAGTTATGACCATTCTAGTGAAGTTAGACCTGAGTTTCGGGGTCAAGGTCGATTTTGCTATTTGAAATCCTCTTTTGGCTATAAAATCCCCCAAATGTTACGACTTTCTCTGGTCCAGCCCCTTTGTGTGGATTTTCTTGTTGTAGATGTTGAAGGAGTGCATGGAGAGATGGAGCAAGAAGAGGATGATTAAGGTGTGCATGATTGGTAGTTGTTGCCTCCTCCCTCTCCCCCTTCTCTAGCCCCTTTCATGGTCCCCTCCCCTGTTTCCAGCCAAGAAGAAGAGATGTGGAGGCTGAGATGGTGGTTGTGGTGGTGGCGGTTGAGGTAGTCGTGGGTGTGCTTACGAGCCCCACACCTCCCCCTTCCCTTCCCCTCTATTGGTAAGCTTTCCCCTTTTATTTTTTCTAGTTTTTAGCACATTTGGTGTGTTGGGAGGTGGTGCATGCCATGTATTTATATTTATGTTTGTGTGGTGTGTGTGTGTGTGCTTGGTTGCTTGGGTGTAGGGGTGTCGGCATGCTGCCCTGTGTGTGCTGCCTGTGCCCAGCATTCCCCTGTCTGCTGCCCTGCCAGCACTACCAATGGTGCCCCAGCAAACCCTGCCTTCTGCCCTGGCAGCCCCAGCACCTGTGTTCTGGCAGCCCAGCATACCTAGCAATTGTGCCCCAGCTGGCCCTGCCATCCCCAGCACCTGTGCCCAGCGCGTCCTGCGGCCTTCCCAGCGTCTGTGCCCAGCACGCCCACAGACTCTGCCCAGCGCATCCTGCGACGTTCCCAGCACCTGTTAACAGCGTGCCCGGCAGCGTTCCCAGCACCTATTCCTAGCGTGCCCGGCAACGTTCCCAGCACATGTTCCCAGCGTGCCCGGTAGCATTCCTAGCACCTGTTCCCATCGTGCCCGGCAGCGTTCCAATCACCTGTTCCCTGCGTGCCGTGATTCCCAGCGTGCCCGGCACCTATGCCCGATGGCATGCCCAGCACGCCCTACCCTACCTGCGCACCCCGGATGCTGCCCCGTGCGTGCATGCTCCCCCGTGCGTGCGTGTTGTCTCGCGTGCGTGCTGTCCCGCCTGCCCTGCATGCGTGCTATTCCGCGTGCATGCTGCCCCGCTTGCCCTGCTCGCGTGCTTCCACTCGATGCGCAACAACCCGAGTATCGGTGAGTGGTTCGATCCAACCCTTCGGGATGCCCTCAATGCACATAGTCGTGCATCGCGCCTCCATGGGGCATCTTTGCACCCCAAATATGTTAGATATTGCAAGCTAGGACTGTAAGGCTCGTATACTGGGTAGAATCCCCTATTCTACCGTGTACGTGCGTACGTATAGTATTAATCTTGAATGATTGTATTCTCATATGTATTGTATTCGTGTTGAATGATTGAGTTTTCATTCACCTCGTGTTTTGGCATGTATTTCTGAGTTGTGTATGGATGTATTAGAATATGGCATGCCTTAGATAGTATTGTAATACTACCCCCACTATATTAATTATATCCAGCGTGTTTAATCCTGGGTTAATAACCGGATGCATAACTAATATTCCTTGGTCAAAAAACTGGAGGGCGTGGTATAGTTGTTGCGCCCATCTGTTGGGGTCATAGCTATGACCAGATTTCAGAGAGGATGAGGCTTTCCCTCTCTCTCGACCTCCCTCTTTGCGTAAATTGAGTAAGTAGATACGGTTCTTACTTGACTCAGGTTCGCTTAGGATTATCGACATGCACCGGTTAGTGCGCGAGACCGCGCTTGACCCTTCCCTTTTAAGTTGGTGATATCTAACGTATGTTAGGTTCCATCTTGTGTGTATGCATGTGTAGTCAGGCCATGCCTTATATGTATGTTTCATGTTATGTTGTTTATTATGTTTATTCATGTTAGAGTGGACTCCCCTATAGTTAATTATATATATATTATCGTGCATGTGGCACATATAACTATGTTATGAATAATCCTTATATATATATGCGCATGTTAACTAATTTGGCCTATCCGTAATAGGTGAGGGTATGACCCGCTGACAGGTCATACCCTATTAGTTAAAGCGCCAGCGAGGTAATCGCCCCCTGCATCCGAGTGATGCATTCGTATTGAATTCAGAAGAATTCATCGTTGCATCGGTTTTGTTAAACTGATAGCTACGGCATTTAATGTTGGGCCTACCCGTGCTAGGCGTGTGTATGAACCGCCTATTGGGTTATGCCCTTGGCTTTTCTACACGAGCGTAGAGATAGTCATCACGTCCGAGTGACGCCTCCATGTGGGAATACAAGAGTATTCGATATCATTGATATATATATAAGTACCAAAGGTAGTTGGCTTTCCCATAGGGTTCGCATTGCGAACGCTGGGCGCTTCCTCATGACATCGTCATGAGTTGAAGCTACCCGACATAGAAGCTGTCATGTATGGTGCCACCACTTGTAGGTGTTATCGATGCGTACCGCGGTACACATCTAGCGAATGTACTGATCGTGGAAGGCCGACAGGTAGAGGCTGCGCGGGAGAGGGCTACCAAGTGATATTGTGGGCTTGAAGTCATTCTCCCCTTCGTCGGATCCGTGTCGAAGCTGCCCGGTTTGTAATTGTCCTGTGGGGTGCTCCCAGACGCTATTTATGACATCTGATAATGCACCCATATGGTAGAGATTGCAATCATGGAGAGGCTACCAAGTAGAGGCTCCCCGGGAGAGGGCTACCAGATGATGAAGGGTGTAGAGCAACTGAATTCGTTCCAAAAATCCCTAGGGTCACCCCTCCAGGGGCTAAGGTGAGGATGAGTTGTGGTCACGTCATCACGTGACCCAAATACCCATCGAGTATACTCTCAGTATACTACTCTTAACGCTTGAGGTTTTGAAGTATATCTCTACCTCCTAGCAGACAGACACGTTGCCTTGTTATCCAGTAACACAAGGTGTTATGGTTAACCCTCGTTTCTCCCCGGGTCTCCCTGGAGCTCCCCTTCGGGGCCGGGGGTGGGGAATGTGTTGAGTCACGTCGCTACGTGACTCATTCGTTTGTTCATCCATTCTCATAGTTGTTGGGGCTGGTTAAGTATCAATGTTGAGAGACACCGAAGGGCAATTATCTCTGTGGAGATGATCCAATAGTGTGACTCATTCCGCGTCTCCTTGACAAATGGTATGGTCTCTCCCCAAGAGTCCCAAGAGTCTCCCGGGTGAGGGTGAGATGGGTTGCACCACCGTGTGACCCTATTATCCATTGGGTTTCAACCCATGTTTTTTCCTTGAAAGGAAATTACCTGAACATTAAATTGTTGTAGTGGTGTTTGGTTTCCAACCACTCACTGAGCTTGTAGCTCACCCCTCACGTACCGTTTCTTTTACAGGGGCGTTGTTGGGCGTGGAGCTGGAGTTTCCCTATAGCGTGTTCTTGCGTGAGTGGAAGTGTTCTGTCCGATGGATTGGCGAGTGCGAGGCTGTCAGCAGTCCTAGAGTCTTGTGTATTTATAAATCGTGCGTGTGGCACTTGTTGTATTTTATAGGCTAGACTTGGCTCTCACAGGACAGTGATTGTGTATTCGAGTCTGTAATAATATTGTTGGTTTACAGACTTATTGATAGTTTATGCTTTAAGTGAAAAACGGAAAACTGGGTGGGGCGGCTAGTTCAAACTAGCCGCCAGAGAGGGGGCGCTACTCGTGAGTAGTCCCGCCTCCCGACTGGGTCCCTTATAACCGAAAAAGGGACCCTCTCTCTTTCCACTTTTCAAAAACGGTTTCTCTCCCTCTTCTTCTTCTCCACTTCGGTTTCAAACCCAAAAACCTTGATTTATTTGCCTTCTTTTCCTCCATTTCGACCTCAATCCTTTCTCTTTCTCTTGATTTCGAAATCCTATGTTTGGGTTCTCCTTTTTCTTTTCAAACCGAGGAAGATGACGAGGTCGAAGGCGATTGCTTCAAGAGGGAAACGCCACGGGTGGCTCGTGGAGAGCGTAGCCCGAGCTCTTCATCATCGGAGAGTGATAGGCCGGAGGTCGAGGCCGTGGGAGAGGCTATGGGTACGATGGAGGTGCCGTCGGTGGGCACCCGCGCAGGTGAGGTCAGGGGTACGCCTTTGGGGGCTGTCCCGGAGGTAGGGGTAGTATGATAGGTTATACGCGCAAGAGGAGGCGTGGGGATCGACCGGTGGCGGTCGAGGAGGTGGTTCCGGAGGTCGATGGGTTGGTCGAGGGTGCAACCGAGGGGGTAGGGGCTGAGGGAGTTAGTGAGGATGTGAGGGCATCGTTGGATGCCATTGTCGGGATGTTGGATAGGGAGGCCACGGAGGCCAGGGCTGAGGAGGAGGAAAGAAGGGCTATGGGGCCCTTTGCGGAGTTTGTCTCCGGCACGGGGAGAGTGGAGGGAACTGGAGAGGTTAGGGACAAGGCCGGGGAGGCCGAGGGTATGGGCACCGGGGCCAAAGAGGCCAGTGTTGGTGCCGAGGCTGAGGGCGAGGAGGCTGTGTTTGAGGAGGATGAGGAGGAGGGGGATGACGCCGGGATGGACGATCCTGACGAGGCCGAGGTGGACGTTCCCGGGTCCACACGGGCCATGGTAATTCCTTGACCCCTTTTACTCTAGCTTTTATTTGGTATATATGCATGTCTTTTGGTGGTATGAATATATATGCGTGTTTTTAATGGGCATGCTTGTGTATAAGTTAATTATGGTGGGATGTGTAAGCATGCTGTATGTTGACATGGGTTTGTTTTTCAGAAGGGGGATAATTTTTCATACGTACATCCATTTTTGTTATATGCCTATATAGGAAAGGAAAGGGTACGGCTTAGTATGCTTGCATGTGTGGTTTTGCATGTATATAATCTTTGAAGTATATTTTTATACGTATTTGACTGTGGTGGAGTAAGAGGGAGTATAAAAGGGAGTGCATGCATTTCTATGGGTCTGAGTTCTTCCATATGCTTGGTTGAGTTCGTAAAAAAGTATATATAAGCATGATGAGTGGTATTTTGAAAAAGGAAATATGCGAGTAATGACCACGGTGGGATAAGAGGGTAAAGCATGTGATCTTATAGACAGGTTTTGCACATAAAGGAGGGTAAATTTTCATATGAAGTCTCGTATTTTCATGCTTTTATCTGCTTTAGTATGTGGAAGTCCATCTTGCTAAGCATGGTTTCTAAAATGAATTCTAGGCTCAGATTCTAACCTCTTAATTGTTTTTTTAAACTAACCCATGCCTTCTTCGTTCGCTTGTAGCGGCCGAATCATATCCGGGCTTTATGGCACGGGACGACGAGGTGGTATGACGCTTTGGGGCAGGGGGAGAGGAGGTTGGTGGACGGAGTGGGCTTCCGTTCCTTCTTCTTGATTGAGCCGTTCCACGTCCACCGTCCTTACGTGGAAGCGTTGGTAGAGAGGTGGGACCGGAGAGTTGCTCCTTCATTCTCCCCACCGGCGCCGTTATGCCGACCCTCGATGACGTCCATCGGATCACCGGCCTTCCGGTCTCAGGGGAAGCGGTGATTGTGGCCACCCTTGCGGACTATAGGGGGCTGTTTCGAGAGTTGGTCGGGGAATGGGAGTTCATGGAGCGGGAGCGGATGCTGAATTGGATCCCCTTGGGGAGGCTTTCGAGGGAAGTATGGCCTCGGTTCCTTCACAGAGCGTCAGAAGGGCGAAGCTGCAGCTAGCTTTGAGAGGAGGCGTGCGATGATCGAGGCGAGAGAGGCGGCCGCGTGCGCACAGAGGGCACGGAGGGAGTTGAGGGCGTTCTTCCTTTATTTCTTCGGCCGGGTCCTCTTCTCGACGGCCTCTGATAAGGTCTCCTCTCATTCCCTTTTGCTGATGAGAGACCTGGAGGGCATGGGACGCTACGCCTAGGGAGCGGCGATGCTCGCCCATCTCTTCGCGGAGCTTTCGAAGAAGGTCAAGAGGGCCAGGGGAAAGAACCTTGGTGGCTTTGCGGTATTTCTTTAGGTATGTGTAAGTGAGCAGTAGATGTCTTCTTCTTGGTTTAGTTCACTTGATCATGACGATTTCCCTCTTGCTTTGCTAGATTTTTGGATAGGAGTACTTCGCCATTGACCGCCCGACTCTGGCGCCGTTTGATCGTGCTCTCCCTTGGGCCATGAAATGGGAACCCCAAGGATCTTCGTGTTTGCACCGCCTCGCCCAATTTCAGGAGGCCTTCCGTGTCTTGTCGGAGGAAGAGGTATAAATTTTTCGTTGAATTTTCTTTGGCTTGTATTTGGTTTTACTTTTGGCTAAGCACTCTTCCAATCTTTGATGCTTTATAGATGACGTGGAGGCCCTACACGGAGGGGGAGGTTCCCGAGGATCTGTCGCGGGAAGTCTGGCTGATCTATTTCAATGAGGTCGTGTTTCATCCGATCAGCCGGGTCATCCGCCAGCTTGGGTATCACCAGTGGGTGCCCGATCCTCTACCGCGGCGTCCCTCGATCCCTATTCCTGGCGACACGAACCTCCCAAGGAATTACGCTACGTATGTGGCGGGATGGATGGGCCGAGGTGTCTTGGTGGAGCGTCATCCTGAGGTGACTTCAAGCAATGAATACCTGGCTTGGTATCGTCAGGAGTATGCGGGCATCCTTGGGACGATGGAGGAGGAGATCCCGGACGCCTACGTAAGTTAGGAACCCTTCTTCTCTTTCTCGTTCTCTTTTGTTGAATATTTTTCCGAGTGGTGTCTCTTTTGCAGGTTGAGTTGAATGAGATGGAGAAGAGACTCAAGACCGCCAACGAGCACCTTCGAGCGCGGAGTGGGCAAGTGGAGCACTTGAGGGCTCAGAGGCGTCGGTTACAGGACAAGTCCGGGTCCTCGAGGCTCAGGTGGATGCTCTGTCGAGAGCGAGGGCCATCGGTGCCTCTTCTTCTTCGGCTCCTCCTCCTTCGATGGTTTCCTGAGCGAGAGCTCGAGCTGACAAGGGAGTTAGATGCGGCCCGATGCGAATTGGCGGCCACATGGATGGAGCTGGGCCAAGCGAGGGGTAGGGCTTCTTGGGCTGAGGAGGAGACGGACCGGATGAGGTCCATGATGGCTTTGAGAGAGGAGGGGTTCATCACCCTAGGCCACGAGAGGGACTTCCTCCAGATGAGGGTGTTGGAGTTGGAGGCTTCAGCGAGTGTTCCTAGAGGTTTGATGGGGGGCTTAGTTCGTTCTCTCTAGGCAGCTGGGGACAGGGACCGAGAGGTGCTCAGGGCTGTAGATACCCCAATTTTGACCGTCCAAAGAGAAGAAAATTACTTCAAGTAACATTTTTAAATAACCACATTTGGATCAAATAGAAAACTACCCAAAGTTGAATAGATATGAAAATAAAAGGAAAAGATAAAACTGTCGGAAGGTGGCTACTTTAAAGTAGCCGCCCCTCCTCAGGCGGCTACTTTCAAGTAGCCGTCGGACGCAGAGAAAAGGTGGCATCTTAAAAGTAGCCGCCCCTCACGGGGCGGCTAGTTACGAGTAGCCGCCCCTTGACCGACCCCAAACCGCTTCTCCTGATGGGACATAAAGCAGCATTTAATGCTGATTGGCAGGTCATCATGGGGTGGCATCTTGAAAGTAACCGCCCCTCATGGGGCGGCTAGTTACGAGTAGCCGCCCCATGTCTGGACAGTTTTTCACAACAAATATCTGGATTCCTTAGGGGTGAAGTTTGCTTAAACCACTCTATTATCCAATCCATGCCATTATCCAATGAATAAACATATGCATCCCTTTCTACTATAAAAGGAGGGGTAGGGGTGAGAATCAAGGGGTGGCCATTTTCATTTACAAAGTGTGTGAAAGAGAGAGAGAGAGAGAGAGAGAGGGAGAGAGCCCTAGTTGAGAGAGAAGGAAAGTCATTCCCCACCAAATTCCACTCTCCATAAACCCCCCCTCTAAACCATTATCCTAAACCACTCTTAGCCCTAGCCAGAGAAATCCAAATTCTTACATAGGTGCTGCCCAAATCTAGAAGAGGAAACCACCAACACCACTTTCAATCCTCACTACCACCACCCTAGCCAAGGCCGAAACACTTCCCTACCTAGGTTCTGTCCAAATCCAGAAAATCAAGAACCAGGTACCAGGCGGCTAGTCCAAAACAACCGTCCCCTACCAGGCGGCTAGGTTCAAGTAGTCGGTGCTTTACTGTTATTTCTATTACTTGCTCTACTTATCTGCTTTATCTTTGTATCTGCTTTTCGACCAATATTCGACGTTTCAACTAGAGGCGGCTAACACCCCTTTGTTGAATTCTGTACGGTGGTCACTTTCTTCTTTTTACAACTTTTATTTACTTCTGCTTTATATCTGCTTTTCGACCAATACCCGACGTTTCAACTAGAGGCAGCTAACACCCCCCCTGGTTGAATTCTGTACGGTGGTCACATTTACATTTCCCTCCCACGTGTCAGCAGCCCCTTTTTCAAGTTCTTATCTAGCAGAATAGGATTTCCAGTTTTTCACCTCTGTGTGCGGTATATCCGTAGCTCAGAGAGGAGAACCTACCCAATTACCCCGCGAGGCGATCATCAGCAACACCAACTTTTCCTTCTTTTTTTGAGAAAGCAGGTGGCGATCACAACAAAACCCCGTCATTTCTGAGAAGCAGTCGGGCGGCTCAGGAACGACTCTCCGGGCGGTGATCTGATCAGTCGCGAGACGGACCAGGACCAAGTTCGCAGAAACCCCCAGTTTTTACATTCCGACTAATTGGCGATCACGGTGGGACTCCCTTCGTGAAAAACAACAAATGGTAATTCTTTTCTGCATGCTAAGAACTTGATAAAACTGCTATTTCTGGGACTCTCCGGTTTGCCCCAAGTGGCCGCCAAGCCTACTACTTTATTTGTTTCTTCACATCTGGTCACGCTAAGTTGCTTTAATTATCGCTTTATTTATTTCTTTTGAGTCACTTTATCTGTCTCAAAATGGCTCAATTCTATAGCGATAATCCCTTCAATAACAAAGTACAACAGTTAAACTATAAGGAGCAGGTTCTAGGTCAGTTAGAGGAACATATGAACGCATTAGGGTATCTTTCAGTGGATGACATGCTAAATGCCTTGGCTAACCACTGCCAACAGACCCAGACATCCTCTTTAAACCAAGGGACCCCTGTTACCGGCCCAGTCACCCCACAAAATGCCCAACCAATTACTCCACCAAGGGCTTATCTAGGTGCTCCTATTTATCCGGTTACCCCTACTCATCCAGTTGGTCATACCTATCCAAATACTCCTACTTATCCAATCACCCATATAGCTCCAGTGGCCCCCATAACCACACCGGGTCCTTACCCAGTTATACCAAATCCAGGACCGCTAACCTATTCACCCAAAGCCGAAACTCTCGATGACACCATCCGGAGAATCCTCTCTGAGAAAAAAATGACCACCCCCAACCACAGGTCCTTACACCACCTACAACAAATCCCTTCCGTCAGTCTCCCGGCAAATTTTAAAATTCCAAAATATCGCCGGTACAATGGCCGCGGAGACCCAGATGTCCACCTAAAAGCCTTTTATCTGGACTCTCGTCCTTTCTTAGATAATGAAGCTCTCCTTGTATACCTATTTCAAAAGTCCTTGGAAGGAGAGGCTATCCAATGGTTTTCTACCCTGCCGGTAGACCATTTGTCCAATTTTTCAGCCGTAAGCAACAAATTCCTAAGTCGCTACGGTTACCAAAGAACTAGGATCCCCTCTATCTCAAACCTCACAGCTGAACGAATGGAGCATGGAGAGGACTTTGAATCCTATGTGTCTAGGTGGCGCACCCTTGTGCACCAAACTGGCCTACAATTAACAGAATGTCAAGAAATTGACATGATGTTACTAAACCTAACCCCAGAACTTCGTACGAGTCTGTCGTACGGAGATTGCACCACCTATCAACTCCTAGTAGATAGACACAACCGGATCCAACGCTGTACTGGACCCCCTACCCCATTCACTTCCAACAACTGGTCAAGACTCTTTAGGAAAAACCCCTTGACAACCCCCACGGTAGAGGGGATTACAAGACAAGTTTCGGCACTCTACCCGAACGAAGTGTGTGTTCCTGATCAAGGACCAGCCCCGAGACAGTATACACCTGGTCCTTCTGGATATATGCTGCCTCAGCAAGCTACTTATTCTAATACCTTTTCTCCTCAATCAGTACCCGCTTCCGTGCCGTTACAACAGCACCCTATAATCCAAAACCCTATCAAGCCCCTCCCCCCATACTCAGAACAAATACCTGAGTCCATCTCAATTTATCCCATAGAGGGAGGTCCAATCCGACCATTGAACCATTTCTCCCAGACACAGCATAGTCAGGCCTATAGTGATAGAGCCAAAATTCCCTCTGACAATGCCCCTACTCCACAAAGATCACGAACCTTTGTTCCCCGGCAACCGCTCCAAAGGCAATACACTGCTATTCCACCCCCATCATCCTATGAGTCTCTGGCACCTGAAATCATAGAATTTATAGAATGTCCCAAGCATGACTCTGATGATGATGAAGAGTTTTTGGATGGAGAACTATTGGAACTCTTTTACCCTACTCCCACACAACCTGAATCCACCATCCAACCCTTAGACCTGACTGAGGTTGAATATCCATTGTCTATAACTGCTCAAGATCCAATCATATCATGGCCTATTGAACCCATCTTGACCATCTCAGATGACTCGGATTCTGACTCATCACATTCTGAGATTGACCTAGATCCGGTTCAATCAATTGTGCGTATCATCAAGTCAGAACCACTTATATTTAAAAATGCACAATTTGAGGGAGCAATCGAACCATCCCAATTGCCAGACCCACTTGACTTGCCAACCCATCTGTTAGAGGAGCTCCCTCCGGATTCCCCCGCTATATCCAAATCAATCATTTCTGATCTGATCCATATGCCCCTAATTGCACCAATTAAGGAGTCTTTACCTCCACCATCATTAGGGTCTCAGCATTATGATGAATTGTGCTCCCTTGCACCTGTTCAGTCAGTAGTCGCCTCTGCGACCTGTTTTTCCATATCCACATCTTTGTTAACTGACCCCTCTATGAGGGATCGTTCTCTTTCTGCTGAGGATCTATGGCAGATCAAGTGCCACTCGCGCTTTCGACATCATTCAAGCAGTGTTCCTTTGAAACTGCTTCAATTTGAGCCTCCATAGAGGACTCACCCTGCACCATCATTTTCTGGAGGCCATCCTCCAGCACTGTACATTATTTTCCCTTCCGGCATGTTGTTTGTTTACTGCTTTCTTTAAATTCAAAATCCAAAAAAAATCGAATATGTTAAAAGCTCAAAAAAAAAATTCCTTTACAAAGTTTGTTTATTTCAGCTATTATGCATGCATTTAAAAGCTTTCATCAAAACAAAAACAAAAAAAAGGTCTCTTATACATATTTAGTTTATTTCAATTATGCCCCCCACTTTTAAGTTTTTAAAATATATAAACAAAAGGGGTACAATGAAAAGGGAAGGAAATCATGGAGATGGTACCCGACAAAATCAGGCCATCAAGACAACCCCATCAATGGAAAAATTGCAACCAATATGAGAGGGACCTTATGTGATCACTCATGCCTATTCTAAGAATGCTTACCGCTTGGTAAACGCCAACGGGGGTGAGATTTCAGGTCGGTGGAATGCACTTTACCTGAAGAAATTCTATGGATAATTTTTAATATTTGAGAAATTTTACTCTTCCTTACTGTGAATTCCAGCGTTTAGTGCTTGATGACAATATTTAAAAATCCTGAAGATAACCTGCATTTTACTTAGACTCATATCCGCCAATCATGCCACCTCCACTACACGAGTATGATTTAAGGCTTGGTTCACCTGATAAAAGGGAAAATTGCCTGCCCCATGGACTGGGGCAATTGTTAATTTTAATTTTAATTTTTTTTTTTTTTTTTGGGATTATCTTTCCCTTGTTTTTCTCTTGCTTCGTGTCAACTAAGATTTACAAGAAATATACCCCAGACCTGGCATACGTCCCAAAACTGGCTCTGGCACTATACAAACACTTCTAGAGGGGAAGCATGAAAAGAATCGGGGTGAAAAACAGAAGAGCCCCCCCCCCTCAAATCAAAAAAAAAAAATCAGGCAATGAGAGGCCAACAAAAGAAAAATAACACCCAAGTGAATGGGTTAAACTCTCTATTTTAGCAGGCTTTCACGCCTTTACGCACAAGTATATGCCGAACAAACGGCTATACTAGTACAGGGTCCAAACAAAGGACTGTACTTTCCACCAAAAAAAAAAAAAGAAGTGGTAAAAAGAAGAAAGCCAGAGGGACCTAGAAAGTAAGATTTATGCTAGGACTGGGGCAATTTTAAAGTGATTCAAAGAAGATATTACTCTCATCCCCATTCACCCACTCTTTTCCCACCATGATTCAATTCAACCAAGTCCGTTGGCTAGGTGAAATTTCAACCAAGGGTGAACATTTCCTTACATTTACAACAGCACACACTCTCACATGAGTCTATTTAAAGTCTTGCATATCTGAGGGATACTTATTATGTTTGATTCTTGGCACATTCATGGAGTTTTCAGCATGTTTAGAGTAACATGATCAAATATTTGAAAACTACTCCACTTGGAAACTTACCCCTCAAGCTAAACCACTTCCAAATGTCCTGGGTTGGACATGAGTGAATCACAAGGTGTTTTGCTTCATATTATTAGCGTGTCTTGATTAGAATGATTAAAATTATCCCCCTTTCTCACATCAATGCATGAGTTTGGCATCCATCTTAATACTTGACTATCAAAAATTGTCACCCATGCTCATTTACAAATTGCTCCGCTATGCTTCTTAAGAAAAACTACTTCAACCTCTCTTTTCTTGACATCACACAACATATTCTATCTTCATACATGTCACAATACACATGTGCTAAACTCAAATACCACCATGATGAAATGCATGTAAAGTTACCCTTCTTTTAACTCATATGCTCTGCTCCAAACAAGTCACATCACATGCATGCAATTCCACCATGACAACACATGCAAACTTTCAAACTCATGCTAGTTCAAATCCCACCGTGACAGAACACGCATGCAAAAAAAAAAAAATCCTTTCTAAAAAAAAAAAAAAAAATCCATGCTCACATTTACACTTAGAAATATAAAACATGCTTGTTTAAATCCCACCATGATGCATATGTATGCAAGGCATCCCTTTTTTTAACAAAATTCTGTTCTATCAAGAATGCATGCACTCCCTGCCAATATCCCAATCAAACTCAAAATTCCAAAGTTTTCTACAACCACAGCCATGTCTTGGTTAATTTTAAAAATTCCACTTGATTAAAACACGACTCACTTGGAGTCTTATCACCTTACCAGTGCCATTCAGCTCGAATTTCCTCAGTTCTGGTTCTTTTCCAGAATTTTTATCCTTTGGATGATCCAATTCACCAACTCAATACCTTTACTTGCTTTCTGTCGGCGATATCCCCTCCTTGCTGAGTTTTCCCAAACACGGGAACGGTAGGCACGAGGAAACTGATGCTGGGCTGCTCCGTGCACGATAGCTAAGAACCCCGACCGCGGGTTGGATCACTCACCATTTTACTTTTCTCGCCTTCCACCTGGATCATTCCTTTCGGTTGAAAATTCTAGTCAAGACCTAGCCTCTGACAGTCTAAATTAACTCCCTGAATTGTATTGGTCATGAGACCAAGACTTCTTGAAGGTCGGGCCGGTCAAAATAGGGGTCTCTTTCCTTATCATCGGTCGAAGTCTTTCCTGCTTCGCACAAAGACTCCATCCGATGAGGGGCAATTGTAGATACCCCAATTTTGACCGTCCAAAGAGAAGAAAATTACTTCAAGTAACATTTTTAAATAACCACATTTGGATCAAATAGAAAACTACCCAAAGTTGAATAGATATGAAAATAAAAGGAAAAGATAAAACTGTCGGAAGGTGGCTACTTGAAAGTAGCCGCCCCTCCTCAGGCGGCTACTTTCAAGTAGCCGTCGGACGCAGAGAAAAGGTGGCATCTTAAAAGTAGCCGCCCCTCACGGGGCGGCTAGTTACGAGTAGCCGCCCCTTGACCGACCCCAAACCGCTTCTCCTGATGGGACATAAAGCAGCATTTAATGCTGATTGGCAGGTCATCATGGGGGTGGCATCTTGAAAGTAGCCGCCCCTCATGGGGCGGCTAGTTACGAGTAGCCGCCCCATGTCTGGACAGTTTTTCACAACAAATATCTGGATTCCTTAGGGGTGAAGTTTGCTTAAACCACTCTATTATCCAATCCATGCCATTATCCAATGAATAAACATATGCATCCCTTTCTACTATAAAAGGAGGGGTAGGGGTGAGAATCAAGGGGTGGCCATTTTCATTTACAAAGTGTGTGAAAGAGAGAGAGAGAGAGAGAGAGAGGGAGAGAGCCCTAGTTGAGAGAGAAGGAAAGTCATTCCCCACCAAATTCCACTCTCCATAAACCCCCCTCTAAACCATTATCCTAAACCACTCTTAGCCCTAGCCAGAGAAATCCAAATTCTTACATAGGTGCTGCCCAAATCTAGAAGAGGAAACCACCAACACCACTTTCAATCCTCACTACCACCACCCTAGCCAAGGCCGAAACACTTCCCTACCTAGGTTCTGTCCAAATCCAGAAAATCAAGAACCAGGTACCAGGCGGCTAGTCCAAAACAACCGTCCCCTACCAGGCGGCTAGGTTCAAGTAGCCGGTGCTTTACTGTTATTTCTATTACTTGCTCTACTTATCTGCTTTATCTTTGTATCTGCTTTTCGACCAATATTCGACGTTTCAACTAGAGGCGGCTAACACCCCTTTGTTGAATTCTGTACGGTGGTCACTTTCTTCTTTTTATAACTTTTATTTACTTCTGCTTTATATCTGCTTTTCGACCAATACCCGACGTTTCAACTAGAGGCAGCTAACACCCCCCCTGGTTGAATTCTGTACGGTGGTCACATTTACATTTCCCTCCCACGTGTCAGCAACCCCTTTTTCAAGTTCTTATCTAGCAGAATAGGATTTCCAGTTTTTCACCTCTGTGTGCGGTATATCCGTAGCTCAGAGAGGAGAACCTACCCAATTACCCCGCGAGGCGATCATCAGCAACACCAACTTTTCCTGCTTTTTTTGAGAAAGCAGGTGGCGATCACAACAAAACCCCGTCATTTCTGAGAAGCAGTCGGGCGGCTCAGGAACGACTCTCCGGGCGGTGATCTGATCAGTCGCGAGACGGACCAAGACCAAGTTCGCAGAAACCCCCAGTTTTTACATTCCGACAAGGGCGTCAGAGGCGAGGTTGAGGGCTGCTGAGGATCGGGCCAGAGGGACAAAGAGTCACCTCCGACAGAGATTGGAGAGAAGAGACAGAGATATGCAGCAGGTCCATCTCTGGGAGGCAACTATGAGGGGGAAATTGGTTGGTGGGGGCTCTATGACCGAGGCGGACCTCGACCTTCTCCCACTTGAGCCTAACCATTCTCTCTCGGCTTCCTTGGCTACCTAGGCCACCTTCAGCCGTGCTTCTCGTCCTTCGGCGTCCAGGAGTCGTGGGATATACGTGAGGGCCTTGTCATCAGTTCGAGAGACTCCTGCCGCTCCTGATGCTCCAAAGGTCCAGTCTTCTTATCAGCCACCGCTCCCTTCCCAGCCGAGTCAGGACGTTCCTGTAGATACCCCAATTTTGACCGTCCAGAGAGACAGAAATACTTCAAGTAACACACGGAAATATCCCACAGTTGGACATCCAATAGAGAACCAAAGGTTCGGTAAACCGGAAACCCTAACCCTAGCCTTGACCTAAACCTAAACCGGAAACCCTAACCCTAGCCATGACCTAAACCTAAACCTGAAACCCTAACCCTATCCATGACCTAAACCTAAACCGGAAACCCTAACCCTAGCCTTGACCTAAACCTAAGCCCTAAACCCTAACCCTAGCCTTGACCTAGCCCTAAACCCTAACCCTAACCTAAACCTAAACCTAAAACCTAAATCGGAAACCCTAATTCTAAAAACCCTAGAACCCCAAGTCCCTGGAATTATGAGGGGTCTAATCGAGGCCAACCCACTCCATTACCCCCGGGATATTTCCCTGCCTCTCTTTTACTATAAATAGAGGGGTCCCAAGCCCAAATACAACACCACCAATTCATCTTCAATCACCAAAAAATCCCAACATCCTTCAAACCACAAAATCCACACTAGAAATCCCTAGAGAGAGAGAGAGAGAGCCTCTTGTGTGAGAGAAAACACCCATTCCCTACACAAAAACACCCTCTCATCCCACCCTCCAGAAACCCGGGCTAAACCTAGCTTAGCCTCTGCCCAAAACCAAACTCATTTCCTACCAAAGCTCTGCCCAAACCAACCCAGGCCCTGGATTACCTATTTTTCACCTCTGTGTACGGTATATCCGTGTCTCAGAGCGGAGACCCCACAAACTCCCCCCCCCCCCGCAAGGCGATCAAATCCAACCCCAACTTTTCCTACTTTTTGAGAAAGCAGGTGGCGATCACAACAAAACCCCGTCTTTTCTGAGAAGCAGTTGGGCGGCTCAAAAACGACTCTCCGGGCGGTGATCTGATCAGTCGCGAGACGGACCAGGACCAAGTTCGCAGAACCCCCCAGTTTTTACATACCGACAAATCTGGCAATCACGGTGGGACATCCCTCGTGAAAAACAACAAAAGGTAACCCTCTTCTGCCCCCTTTTACAAGCTTGACTAGAATGCTATCAACCCTCTAGGAAGGTTAGAGTTTCTCACTCCTTGAATTAAATCCTCTTCTACTGTGCATTATAACATCCTTTATTGCTTTGTAAGCCGCACACAGCTGCGCAATCCCTTACTTCTTTCGTAAGTCGCACACAGCTGCGCAATCCTTTACTGCTTTCGTAAGTCGCACACAGCTGTGCAATCCTTTACTGCTTTCGTAAGTCGCACACAGCTGCGCAATCCTTTACTGCTTTATTTACTGCTTTCAATCTGCATTCATCCCCACTCCACGTCATGGAATCCCACATAGAAGAGGAGGTATTAGAGGAAAGGAATCACCAAGAGGGTCAGGCCACACAGTTCCTGACCCATCTAGAGGAAAGGATGGCTAGCCTAGGGTATCAAACGGTAGAGGACATGTTTCATGACCTCGCCGACTACCGCCAGGTCAAAACCCTAAGTTAGGAGGCCCCTGTCGAAATCCCTAAGGCCATTCCCAAAACCCCGTTCACACCCAGTCACTCGGTCAACCCGAGCGTCTTTTCGTTCACCCCCCTTTCCCCCGCGAATCCAATATTCCCAGCTGTTTCCACCCCAGGCCCTTACCAGGCCACCCCAAACTCGGGACCGCTAGGCAGCCCACCCAGGGGAGAAACACTGGATGAAACCATCCGGAGAATCCTCTCCGAGACTGGTCCCTCAGCCCCCAAGCACATGTCTCTACATAACCTGAGACAAATCCCGTCAGTCCACCTACCGAAGGGATTCAGAATCCCCAAATTCCACCGGTATAATGGTCGTGGAGACCCAGACATTCATTTAATTGTCTTTTATCTAGACGCACGCCCGTTTCTAGATAATCAACCTCTACTAGTCTTCCTCTTCCAGAAATCATTGGAAGGAGAAGCACTACAATGGTTCTCCACCCTCCCTGTAGATCACTTGTCGAATTTCTCAGCTGTAAGCGAGAAATTCTTGGGCCGCTACAGTTACCAGAGGATTAGGACCCCCTCTATTTCAGATTTAACCATAGAGAGAATGAGGCCTAGGGAGGAATTCGAACAATACGTGTCTCGGTGGCGCACCCTTGTCCACCGAACCTCTCTGCAACTCACAGAATGTCAAGAAATTGACATGATGTTATAGAGCCTGAGTCCAGAGCTCCGTACGAGCCTTTTGTACGGAGACTGCACTACGTATCAACTTCTGATTGACCGCCACAACAGGATTTCCCGTTGTGCAGCACCAGTAGTCCAAACCCAGTCCCCACCTATCAGCCATAGGGTTGGACAACCGCCTCGTAAGGCGCAAACCCCCACGGTAGAGGGGATCATTAGCCAAGTATCAGCACTCTACCCGAAAGGAGCGCGAGTTCCTGACCGAGGAACAGCTCCGAGATAGTACACGCCCGGTTCATCCGGATATGCACCGCCTCGGCAAGCGAATCAAAATTTTACCCCTCGATCAGTACCCGTCCCCGTGCCGACGCAACAAAACACCCTCTCATCCCACCCTCCAGAAACCCGGGCTAAACCTAGCTTAGCCTCTGCCCAAAACCTAACCCATTTCCTACCAAAGCTCTGCCCAAACCAACCCAGGCCCTGGATGGCTAAACCCTAGTAGCCGCCCCATACCCGACGGCTCAAACCCACTAGCCGCCCCCCATATCCGACACTCCTTTGTCCCAAGACTCCTTTAGTCAAGCCCGGAAGCAGAATAGGATTACCTGTTTTTCACCTCTGAGTACGGTATATCCGTGTCTCAGAGCGGAGACCCCACAAACTCCCCCCCCCCCGCAAGGCGATCAAATCCAACCCCAACTTTTCCTGCTTTTTTGAGAAAGCAGGTGGCGATCACAACAAAACCCCGTCTTTTCTGAGAAGCAGTCGGGTGGCTCAGAAACGACTCTCCGGGCGGTGATCTGATCAGTCGCGAGACGGACCAGGACCAAGTCCGCAGAACCCCCCAGTTTTTACATATCGACAGTTCCTCCCACTCAGCCTCCCGCAGATGATGATGACACTCTGAGGTATACTCCCTTGTGTCTTGGTTTTGGGTAGAAGAATAGTATATATGCAAGGAATTCATGCTTTTCTTCTTTTGTTTTGACTCAGGTGATATTTTGGTGAAGCATAGCTCAAGACTTTGGAGTTTTGGAGCTCTCGGTGGACCCATCTCTTCCTCACTCTTTCATAAAGACTCTTTTTTATGCACTCTCTTAGGTTTTTAGAAAACAATCTATGTTTATGGTCTTGGTGGGACAATTTTATGGTTTCTATGCATGGTCTGGTGTAGTTAGTATGGATGTTTTGGTATTTTTCAAGGGGTTTCTTATATTTTGAAAAACGCATATCGCGTGGACGAATGAACTTGGTGTTTATAAGTTTTAATTTATCGACTGATGTAGGATTCTAATACATATAATCATTCTAGCATGGTATTTATACAGGTTTTGTGTATGAATTTGTCTGAAAAGTGTGTATGCATGTTTGGGAAAAAGAATATTTTGACAGGTTTTGAAGAGTTGAAGAGTTGACTGAGGATGGGACTGACAGGGCAGATGGGGCAGCAGGTGAGGGGTGGCTACTTGCGTTTAGCCGCCCCATTCCTGGGGTCTTTACCTGGAAAAAAGGGGCAGGAGCGGCTAGCGCTAATCTACCATCTAGTGGGGGGGCGGCTAGTCAGGTTTAGCCGTCCCTTGCCTGGGACAATTCTTCTGATTTTGTTTCTTGTCTACTGCTGCTGAAAGCCTTTGTGACCATTTCAACCTTCGAGACCTATAAAAACATTCCTTCCATGAACCAAGCGTTAAATCTGTCCGGATTGCGCCCCTGCACTGACTTTCAAGCCCTTCTTGTTTGAATTGTCAAGGGCTACAATCCATCTTAAGGTAAAATGAAAATCGAATGCGAGAAAGGAAAGCACGGGAAATCATGCTTTAGCACACAAGGGAGGGATTCCAAGTGCGTGAGCGAAGAAACTCTTAAGTATGTGTGAAAGTGGGACAATTTTTTCTCAAGCATGTGCGGAAGGGCTTGAAATGAGTGTAAATGGGGGCAATTTTAATGTTGGTATAGGTGGTCAATTTTAGTATTTCAAAAAAAAATCGGATGCCTAGGTGTTTTGGAAAAGGAAAATGCGAGCTTATGCGTAAGTATAAGTGGCATGAGGGGGCATTTTAATTCTTCAATGGTCTTTTATGTGAGAGGTCAATGTTTTTTACTTTCTTAAGCAAAGGATACCGTCAAGTCCCTATGGAGGAGCCCTTGTGGTCACTTATGTCAAAACCAGGATTGTATTTGAAAGGTATAAGCCTTAGGTGTCGGTTTTTTTCTAGGTTCATGGTTCTCAAACGCTTGATCGTATTATTCTAAACTTGCTGAAAGATCCATGAGTGTACCAGGAGTCAAGTCAAATAAGTTTCTTTTGGATAGGCAAGTTTCTAAGTGAACTCATGTGAGTGTGTGCAGTTGTAAACATGGAAAGACCCTTGGTCAAAATTTCACCTTTCCCGGTAAACATAGTTCAATTTTGAATCCCATTGTGAAATAAAAGAGGGGGGGGGAATGGGGTAAGAGTAATATCTTCCTTTCAGACAATATCTTAGAATTGTCCCAGTCTAGCATATGTCCTACTTTCTAGGTCCCTCTGGCTTTCTTCTTTTTATCACTTCTTTATTTTGGGTGGAAAGTACAGTCCTTTGTTTAGACTTGTACTAGTATAGCCATTTGTTTGGCATATACTTGTGCGTAAAGGCGTAAAAGCCTGCTAAAGTATCGAGTCTAATCCATTCACTTGGGTGTTATTTTTCTTTTGTTGGCCTCTCATTGCCGATTTTTTTTTATTTGAGGGGGGGCTCTTCTGTTTTTCACCCCGATTCTTTTCATGCTTTCCCTCTAGAAGTGTTTGTATAGTGCCAGAGCCAGTTTTGGGAATGCTAGGTCCAGGTAACTCCTCATTTTGACCTTGGGTTAATACGAGTGGGGTGGAAATAATGGAGGTTTGCTTTGAGGTTTTAAATTGTCCCAGTCTACGGGGTAGGCAATTTCTCTTCTATCAGGTAAATCGATTGTCCAGTCATACGTGTGTGAAGGAAGCGGCATGAATGGCAGATATGTGTTCAAATAAATACGAGTTTATCTTTGAGAGTCTTATAATTCTATCATCAAGTACTTAAACGCTGGAAATTGCAGGAAGAAAGAGTGATAGTTCTCAAGTATTGAAAACTATTCATGCATGGAATTTCTTTAGATAAAGTGCATTCCACGAACCTGAAACCTCGACTCCTTCAGCATCTACCAAGCGGTAGGCTTTCCCAGAATAGGCATGGGTGATCACATAGGGTCCCTCCCATGTGGGTTGCAACTTCCCTCTTGGGTGAGGCTGTCTTGATGGCATGATTTGCTTAAGTACTAACTCCCCGAATTTAAATTTTCTTTCTATTACCTTCTTTTCAAATGCCCTTGCCACCCTTCTTTGGTAGGCCTGGGCATGGTCTGCCGCTCTTAATCTTTTCTCGTCTAGTAGTTTGAGGCGTAATAGAAGTGCCTCCCTCCTTTCCTCAATTTGGAGGTCTTCTTCTAGTACTATTCTTAAGGATGGAACGAGAGTTTTGTAAGGTACTACTGCTTCCGCCCCAAATGTAAGTGAATAGGGAGTTTGACCAGTGGGTGTTCTAATGGAGGTTCGGTATGCCCAGAGGGCGTCTACCAATTTATCAGGCCAATCGGTGGCCTTGTGGGTTTCTACCGTCTTCTTTATAATTTTGAGCAAGGTTTTGTTGGTGGCCTCTGCTTGTCCATTCCCCTGGGGATAATATGGCGTGGAATGATGAAGTTCTATATGATGTTTATTGCATAGGTCTTGGAATTCTTGGGAGATGAATTGGGGGCCATTATCAGTTATAATCACTTTGGGGGACCAAACCGTGCAAGGATGTGAGTGTAGACAAAACGAGCTAGGGTAGAGCTTTTAATCACTATATAGGATTCGGCTTTGGCCCATTTGGTAAAGTATTCCGTAGCGGTAAGGATGAAGGCTTTTTGGGTGCTGTTTTCTATAGTGTCCCGAAACGGTCCTATCACATCTAGTGCCCACATAGAGAAGGGCCATGGTGAAGTCATGGGGTCTAAAGAAGATGTTGGTGCATGTATTTTGTTGGCATGGGTTTGACATCGGATACAGCGCTTAACGTATTTGTTGCAGTCCCCTTCAAGCGTGTGCCAATAATAGCCCATTCTTAGTACCGTTTTTGCTAGCATCTGGGCGTTGACGTGCCCTCCACATACTCCAGAGTGAGCTTCTTCTACGATGGTATACGCTTCTTCATCATCCAAGCATCTGAGTAGTTCTAAATTGAAGGACGCTCGGAAAAGTATCCCTCCTCGGAGGCAATATTTGACTGCTATCCTCTTAACTATTTTCTGGTCATTGCTAGTAGCGTAGCCTGGGAATGAACCATCTTCAAGGTAAATTTTAATGTCAAAGTACCATGGATTTCCATCGTCCCTATCTCCTAGTTCAAGGGCTAGGATTTTCGTGGTACTAGTGTTTTTGTCTGTTTGGTCCCTTTTTAGGAGATCTCGAGTTTTACAGTCTCGAAGTTCGGTGGCAGGTGTTTCTAGTCTCTGGATAGTGACTATTTTAGATGTCCCAGATATGGGGAAGGTGAGCGACGAGGCTAGAGAATCTGCAAGAATATTGTCGGTCCATGGTATGAAAATGTGAGTAACCTTATGGAATTGTTTTAGTAGGACTATGGCTAGTTCTCTATATGGCTTCAGCTTTGGGTCTCTAGTCTGATATTTTTTAAGAGTTTGGCGGATCACTAAGAGAGAATCCCCAATAATGTCAAAACTTTTAACTCCTAGGGTTAGGGCTGCCTTCAAACCTGCTATCAGGGCTTCGTATTCGGCAATATTGTTGGTGACATTGAACGTCAGCTGAAATGCTCATGGGATAATGACGCCTTCGGGGAAGACTAGTACTATCCCTATTCCCTTGCCTTGTCGATTGACCACTCCGTCGAAATATAATGTCCAGGTTTTTTGATCTTCTTCTTTGACAAGCGCAAATATTTATTCATCTGGGAAGTCAGTTTTCACTGGTACGTAATTAGGGAGCGGAAATTGAGCGAGATGATCAGCGATGGCCTGACCCTTGATAGACTTCTAAGTAGCATAAATGATGTCAAACTCATTTAGCTGGACTTGCCATCAGGCTAAGCGTCCAGTTAAAACAGCTTTCTCGAATAAGAACCTTACTGGGTCCATTTTGGCAAAGTACTTGACTTTGTGGGCAAGAAAGTAATGTCGTAATTTTTGGGAAGCCCATACTAACGCTAGGCAAGTTTTTTTCTGTGGGAGGGTAGGCTTTTTCATATTCGATCAGGGTCTTACTTAGGTAGTAAATAGCCTTTTCCTTCCTTCCTATATCGTCGTGTTGTGCGAGCACTGCACCAATGGCTTCCTTGGTCGCAGCTATATAGAGAAGCAGGGGTCGTCCGGGCACTGGGCTGAGAGGACTAGGGGATTAAGAAGGTACTCCTTTAAATTATTGAAGGCCTTTTGGCATTCACTATCCCAGTTAAACCTAACTCCCCCTTTTAGCAGTTTGTAAAAGGGGTGACATCTTTCAGCATGTTGTGAAATAAATCTCCTAATGAATTGCAACCTTCCTCTGAGCCCTCTCAATTCCTTTAGGTTCTTAGGTGGGGGCATTTGGGCGATGGCTTTCGCCTTGATCGGATCTACTTCGATCCCCCTTTTGCTTACCATGAATCCCAGGAGTTTCCCGGAGGAGACACCAAAGCGACACTTCTTTGGATTCATTTTGAGCGAAAACTCTTTGCATCTCTGTAATACTTGCCTAAGTATGTCCGCGTGTCCTATTCGAGTCCTAGACTTAACTAAGATGTCATCCACATAAACTTCTACTAGTTTGTTCATCATATCATGAAATATTGAGGTCATAGCTCTTTGATATGTTGCACCTGCATTTTTAAGCCCGAAAGGCATTACTATATAGCAGTAAGTCCCCTAAGATGTGGTAAAGGAAGTATTTTCTTGGTCTTTTTCTGCCAACCAGATCTGGTTGTATCCGAAAAAGCCATCCATGAAAGAGAGCATCTCATACCCTGCCGTGTTGTCGACAAGGAGGTCAATATGTGGGAGTGGGAAGTCATCTTTTGGGCACGCTCGATTGAGGTCCCTGAAGTCGATGCATACCCGGATCTTACCATCTTTCTTGGATACCGGAATGATATTAGCTATCCATTTTGGGTATAAGACTACCCGGATAAATTTAGCCTGGTGGAGTTTGTCCACCTCATCTTTGATTTTTAAAGCCACCTCAGGATGAAGGCGTCTCAGTTTTTATTTTACTGGCTTTGCATTGGGTTCCAGGATTAACCGATGCTCGACTAAAGAGGTGTCGAGCCAGGCATGACTTTGTAAGACCATGCGAAGACGTCTTTATACTCATGTAATATTTTAACCAGGCCCTTTCTCTCATTGTGACTTAGTCCCGCACTAATTAAAATGATTTTGGGTTCAGCCTTTGTCCCCAAATTTAGCTCTTCTACCTTCTCATCTGCTTCTTCTGTCTTTTCATCAAACCTTTGAAGGCTTTGCTCGAACTCTTTAGATAGGTCCTCTTCTCCTTCATCGTTCTCATCACAGATTTCGAAGACTCCTAGACCATCATCTAGTTTTTCTGTGTTATCTAGGTCTGGTTCTTCTATAACTGCTATTGATTCAAATTTTTCCAAGCCCAATATGGCCCTGCTACACTCTTCTAAGTTGCTGATGATCTGGTTAGGTATCTGACTCCTTGTAGGTTTGATTGTCTTGGACGAGGTACTAGGGTCGGGACTCTTAGCTTGACTGGCTAGACATTGTAGTTTATTCAGGAGATCAGAGTCATCATTGAAAGGGTGCCATGCCGGGGTGAAGTCATCTTTGTCGAACAGGGACCCTAGGGTTTTGGTTTTCATCCTATTTTTTGTTTTTTTTTTTTGGTTTGGTATATTTTTTTTAATAGAAAAGACACTTATTATTCACAACCTACTGGATTGGAGGAAGTGTTTCAACCGACTTTCCTCCAGTAGCTGGCGCTCCTTTGTTGCGATGCTTGAGCACTGTGAGAAAAGGAGGCTGGGTCAGTTGGAGTTTTATCGTCTAGTGGTGAGTGTGTGTTTAGGTGCTTATCAGGGTGTGGAAATAATCAATCAAGGGAGCCAGAGAGATAGTCTGGCTCTCTTTCTTGGATAGGATTTAGGGGGCGGAAGTATATGGTTTCCTTAGCTGGTTCTACGATCATTCCCTTTATGAAATGTTCGTATAACCTCCAATTGTATTTTTCTTTTAATTTAGGGTGACGCTTGGATGAGCCAATGCCTCTTTTGTCTAGCCATGCTGGGAGTTCGATGGGCTCCAAGATCCCATTTTTTAGTCCCAAGGTTCCCCTGGGGAGATGACCCATGATCCCCATTATGTGCCAGCCAGGATTCTAAAGTCTAGGGTGACTTGTCTCTGTGGTACCAGAGGGAGTGTTCCGATGATCTAGCCAATTGGCTGGGAAATCTAAGATGTGGACGGTGGCTTCTATGGGTTTTGGGTCACTGGTTTTTACAGCAATGGTTTCATTATCGGTGAACCTCGATTTAGGTCCTTTCACCGCGTCTCCCTATATTTTGATTATCCGATCTCCCAAGGGGAACTTCAAGCACTGGTGTAGGGGAGAGGAGACTCCTTTTATGGATGTTAGCCATTTACATCCTAGGATCATATTATAGTCTGAATCCATTTCTAGGACGTAAGCTTTAGCGCTAGTTTCCAGCGGTCCAACTTTTAACCGGAAGTCTTTAAAGCCGTGAACCGGATGAGCTGTCTTGTCATAAGCAAATATACGGGTGTCCGTCTCGAGGAGTGTGGTTATGGGTCCGTCAATGTGCTTGAAGATTTGTAGTGACATGAGGTTTACCCCCGCGCCGGTGTCAATTAGAACTTTATCCACCGAATACACTTCGAGGTTAATTGTTATGCGTAAGGTCGAGGTGTTAACGACCTTATCATAAATCTCTTCTTTAGGTCTAAAGGTTATGATTGGCCCTAGCCCCACGGAGGCTAAAGCTATTGGCATGCCTAGGGTAGAGATTTGCGGGTCAATTTGGATTCTTTCTAGGAACGTCCTTAGGGCTTGCTGGTGATGTTCTGAGGTTTCAATCAGCTCTAAAAATAGAAATTTTTACAGGGATTTTTAGGAGTTGGTCTAGGATGTCGATCTTATCTCCGGCGCGGGGCTCCTCGGTTTCTGTTTTGGGCAGGGGGTGTCTATAAGAGGGGACAGCGTTGAAAATTCTGCATGCCGTAGTAGTATGATGGTTCAGAGCGTCAATGGTGGTTCGGGGGTCTTGTTTTTATAGGTATAAGCTTTCATTAATTGGTGAGAGGGGTAATGGTTGGAGGTTTTTAGGGAAGGGGTACTTCGCGGGGCTTGGGAGAATGGGGGAGGGGGCTCGTAGGATGGGGGAGGAGGCTGGTAGGATTAAGCCACCTCGGATGATTATGGGTGACTCTTTGTGGTCAATGGCCTTTATGGTGTACACTTTCAAAGCTTAGGCTTTCCGGTTCTTCTAAGAGACCCTTTGGAGCCGGCTTTGGGTTTTGAGTTTTGGCTCCTACGGGGCTGGGAGTTTCTGGGGTTTGCTTGAGGAGTGGGCTTAACTGGGCTTCTAGTGACTTCGTAGCTGGGTTGTTTTTGAGTCCCCTGATGGTGGCCCAGTCTAAGTGCCTTTCTTCATCAAGGTTGTAGACGATGTCTCGAAACGAGGAGCATTGTTTGATGGTGTGACTGTGATGTCAGTGATACTGACAAAAACGGGTGGGGTCGGCACCGATAGGCGAAGGTCTAGCCATGGGTAAGGAAATGCCATCGACTTTTACTAAGGCCCTAAAGATGTTTCCTAGGGTTTCTGGAAGGGGAGGATAGCTATCCCTTCTGTTTGACCATCTCGGGCCGTAGAAGGAGGAAGGTGTAGCCTTATCACGGGGGCTTTGTGTGGGATGTTTAGGGGCTATGCTTTGCATTCTTGGGAGAGTAGAATAAGAGGGGGTCCTAATTTGGTTCCGATTTTGGACTATGGGGGCTTGAATTGGGGAATCATGGGCTACGTGGTTTTGTTGTACCGGCACGAGGACGGGTACTGACCAAGTAACAAAATTTTGGTTGGTTGGCCGATGCGGCGCATACCTGGATGAATTGGACGTGTACTGTCTCAGAGCCATTCCTCGATCAGAACCCGCGCTCCGTTTCGGTAGAGTGCTGATACTTGTGTAATCCCCTCTACCGTGGGGGTTTGTGCCTTACGAGGCGGTTGTCCAACCCTATGGCCGATAGGTGGGGACTAGGTTTGGACTACTGGGCTGCACAACGGGAAATCCTGTTGTGGCGGTCAATTAGAAGTTGATACGTAGTACAGTCTCCGTACGAAAGGCTCGTACGAAGCTCTGGACTCAGGCTCTGTAACATCATGTCAATTTCTTGACATTCTGTGAGTTGCAGGCCGGTGGACAAGTGTGCGCCACCGAGACACGTATTGTTCAAATTCCTCCCTAGGCCTCATTCTCTCTACGGTTAAATCTGAAATAGAGGGGGTTCTGATCCTCTGGTAACCGTAGCGGCCCAAGAACTTCTCGCTTACAGCCGAGAAGTTCGACAAGTGATCTACAGGGAGGGTGGAGAACCATTGCAACGCTTCTCCTTCCAATGATTTCTGGAAGAGGAAGACTAGCAGAGGTTGATTATCTAGAAATGGGCAGGCGTCTAGATAAAAGGCAGTTAAATGGATGTCTGGGTCTCCACGACCATTATACCGATGGAACTTGGGGATTTTGAATCCCTCTGGCAGGTGGACTGACGGGATCTGTCTCAGGTTATGAAAAGACATGTGCTTGGGGGCTGAAGGACCAGTCTTGGAGAGGATTCTCCGGATGGTTTCATCTAGTGTTTCTACCCTGGGAGGGCTGCCTAGCGGTCCCGGGTTTGGGGTGGCCTAGTAAGGGACTGGGGTGGAAATGGTTGGGAATATTGGATTCACGGGGGAAAGGGGGGGGAACGGAAAAAATGCTCGGATTGACCGAGCGACTGGGTGCGGACGGGGTTTTTGGAATGGCCTTGGGGGTTTCGACAGGGGCATCCTGTCTCAAGGTCTTGGCATGATGGTAGTCGGCGAGGTCATGAAACATGTCCTCTATGGATTGGTACCCTAGACTGGCCATCTTTTCCTCTAGATGGGTCAGGAATTGTGTGGCCTGACCCTCTTGGTGGGTGATTCTCTCCTCTAGTATCTCCTCCTCTAGGTGGGATTCCATGACGCGTGTGGAATGATGAGTGCAGATTGAAAACAGTAAATAAAGCAATAAAGGATTGCGCAGCTATGTGCGGCTTACAAAGCAGTAAAGGACTGCACAGTGGTGTGCGGCTTACAAAGCAGTAAAGGATTGCGCAGCGGTGTGCGGCTTACAAAGCAGTAAATGATGTGGTGATGCGTAGTAGAGGAGGATCTAATTCGAGGGGTGGGAAATTCTAACCTTCCTAGAGGGTTGATAGCATTCTAGTCAAGCTTGTAAAAGGGGAGGCAGAAGAGGATTACCTTTTGTTGCTTTTCACGAGGGAGGTCCCACCATGATCGCCAGATTTGTCGGTGCTAAAAAATCCCGTGAGTGTGGGTGCGGAAAAAATCTGCGTGTGGCGTGTGTGGGGGTTCTTCAGGGATTCGGATCGGATGCGTGCCCTGGAGGGCTCGGTCGGATCGTCTTCTCGGAAGGGTGGTTGTCATTCTTAGTTGAGGCACCCGACAGCGGCTCAATAGGATTCTAGGGTTTGTGTGATCGCCACCTGCTTTTTTGAAAAGCAAAAAAGGTTGGGTTGGATTTGATCACCTACGTGGGGAGTTTGTGGGGTCTCCGCTCTGATACATGGATATACCGTACACAGAGGTGAAAAACAAGTAATTCTATTCTGCTTTCGGGGCTTGACTAAAGGAGTCTTGGGACAAAGGGGTGTAAGTGGGGTGTGGGTATGGGGCGGCTAGTGGGATGCAGCCGTCGAGTATGGGGCGGCTACTAGGGTTTAGCCGTCCGGGGCCTAGGTTAGTTTGGACAGAACTTCGATAGGAAATGGGTTTGCTTTTGGACAAAGGCTAAGCTAGGTTTAACCCGGGTTTCTGGAGAGTGGAATGAGAGGGTGTTTCTGTGTAGGAAATGGGTTTTTCTCTCCCAAAAGGGGCTCTCTCTCTCTCTCTAGGGATTTCTAATAGTGGAAGGGGGTAGGAACTATGAGTGAATTGTCAATTGGAATTCTGGATGTGTTTAAAGGCTTGGGACCTCCTCTATTTATAGTAAAAAGGAGGCAGGGGAATGTCCAGGGGGTAATAGGATGGCTTAGTTAATAGTGTGTTTGATTAGACCCCTCATTTAATTCTCTGGTTCTTCTATCAGGACCAGGTGAAGGGCGGCTAGTCCTAACTAACCGCCCAGGATGGGGCGGCTACTTTCTGGTAGCCGCCCCCATCATGACATGCCAAACGTCCCATCTCTGACAAGTGGTGGCTTGGGTCGGTTACTTGGATTGATCCAGCCAAGATGGGGCGGCTAAAGGTCAGAACCCGCTGCAATGATCAGCATTTAATGCTGCTTTATGTCCCATCCAGGGAAGTGGTTCAGGGTCGGCCAGGGGGGTGGCTAGTGCCTACTAGCCGCCTAGTGTGGAACAGCTAGTTAGGTTTAGCCGCCCATTCCAGGGTCTTAGGATTTCTAGGGTTTTTAGGGTTTTCCTAGGTGGGTTTAGGGTTGGGACCAGGTTTTTAGGTCAGGGTTAGGGTTTTCGGTTTAGGTTAGGGTTAGGGTTTCCGGTTTAGGTTAGGGTTTAGGGTTAGGTCTGGTTTAGGTTTAGGGTTTCCGGTCAGGGCTTGGTTTAGGGTTAGGGTTTTCGGTTTAGGTTAGGGTTTAAGTTTAGGCCTGGTTTAGGTTTAGGATTCCTGGTTCCGGCCAGGGTTTGTTTTAGGGTTTCCGGTCTAGGTTAGGGTTCCTGGTTTGGGCCAGGGTTTGGTTTAGGGTTTCCGATTTCCTGAACTTTTGGTTTTTTATTGGATGCCCAAATGTGGGTTATTTCCAGGTGTTACTTGAAGTATTTCTATCTTTCTGGACAGTCAAAATTGGGGTATCTACAATGGGAGGCTACCAGGTAGAGGTTACTCGGGAGAGGGCTACCAGATGATGAAAGGAGTAGACCAGTTGACCCCTTTTCCCCAATAGTCCTGTCACCCGATGGTGAGGGTGAGGGTGTAGTGGGTTTAGGTTGATACCTGACCCAGTAACTTAAGTAACTGTTCCATCTGTTGGAACCTAAATCACTTGGAATAATTAATATGGTGTGGTAGGTTGGGGTTGACACCCAACCCGCCAACTTAAGTTGTGATTCAATTATTAAGACTTGATTGCTACATGGATTGTACCATTCACTAAGCGTGTGTCTCATCCGTCGCATATGTTTTTCCTCCAATTGTCGCTGAGCCAGACCTGAAGAAGGAGCTTCCATAGGCGCAGTACCATAGCAGAGCGGCGTACGTGTTTTGGGCTGAGGACGAGGTGGACCAGTGAGGTTAGAGAGAGATTTGAGAGAGGAGGAGATAGACCAGCTGCGATCCGAGTTAGCAATGAGAGAGGGAGAGTCAACCACTATGGTCCGTGTTTCTTCAGGCCCAGGTGGCGAAGTTGGAGTCATCGGTTGGGATGCCTGGTGGGTTGATGGGAGACCTGGTCCGCTCTCTTCAAGCGGCAGGGGACAAGATCGAGAGGCGCTCAGGGCATCAGAGGCGAGGGCACGGGAGTTGGAAGAGAGGTTAAGGGTGGTAGAGGATCGGGCCAGAGGGACGGAGAGTCACCTCCAACAGAGATTGGAGAGAAGGGATAGAGACATGCAGGAGGTTCATCTCTGGGAGGTGACCATGAGGGGGAAATTGGTTGGAGGGGGTTCTATGACCAAGGCGGATCTCGACCTTCTCCCGCTCGAGCCCGACCACTCAGTTTCTGCTCCGTTGGCCACTGGAGCTACCATTAGTCGTGCTTCTCGCCCATCCATGACCCAGAGCCGTCGGAGATACTCCAGGGCTACCTCCTCCATTCGAGAGACTCCCGCGGTTCAGGATGCTCCAGAGGTTCAGTCTTCTCATCAGCCGCCACTGCCTTCCCAACCGAGTCAGGATGTTACACCTACTCAGCTTCCCGTGGATGATGATATGCCAAGGTATAGCCTTTTGTGTCTTGGTTTGAAGTAGAAGAATTGTATATATGCAAGGAATTCATGCTTTTCTTCTTTTCTTATGTCTTTCAGGTAATATTTCGATGGGGCGTAGCTGAAGGCTTTGGATTTGGAACTTCTGGCGGACCTATCTTTCCTCTTCTTTTCTCTCTTTTTTATGTAACTTTTACTTTTTAGGGACAATTTTATTTTTGCATGCTATATGGGATAATTTCTTTTGGATTTCTCTCTTCTTTTTATTATGAGTGGGGTGCAAGTAGCATGGATGTATAGGTTAGGTAAATGCATATGGCTTGGATGAATGAATTTGGTTATGTAAGTCTAACTTATGTAGGATTTTAGATATATACTTGTTCTCGCATGGTATATATACAGGTTTTCCGTATGAATATGCATATGAAATGCGTGTATGCAGGATTTGGAAGGAAATACTTTTGCGGGTATTTAAAGAGTTGAAGAGATGATTAAATTGAACTGACAGGAACAGGTTAGGCAGTAGCCGCCCCTCCCTGGGGCATTTTTTACCTGGGATAAAGGGGGTAGGGGGTCGGCATGTTGAGAATAGCCACCCAAGGACAGGCGGCTTGTGGCGAGTAGCCACCCCTAGTCTGGGTGAACCTCCTTGTCCTGCCTCTTGTCTGCTGCTGCTGAAAGTTCCTCTAAGTGTTCGTTTAACCATCAAAACCTATAAAAACATTCTTTCCATGGACCAAGTGTAAAATCCGCCTAGATTGCGCCCCTGTCGTGGTTGAAATATCCATGTGTGTTGGGGTTCTTCGGGGATTCAAATCCGGTGCGCACCTTGGCGGGCTCGATCAGATCGTCTCTCGGAAGGGTGGTGGTGTCTCGTTCCCAGTAGGGGCACCCGACAGCGGCTCAAGGGGATTCCGGTGTGTGTGTGATCGCCACCTGCTTTTTCAAAAAGCAGGAAAAGTTGGGTTGGATTTGGTCACCTAAGTGGAGGAGTTTGTGGGGTCTCCACTCTGGGACACGGATATACCATACACAGAGGTGAAAAACAGGTATCCTATTTTGCTTTTGGCTTGGCTAGAGGAGTCTTGGGTCAAGTGGGGGTGTAGGTGGGGGGCAGCTAATGGGTTTGAGCCGTCAGTATGGGGCGGCTAGTTAGGTTTAGCCGTCCGGCACTGGGTCAATTTGGGCAGAACCTGGGTAGGAAGTGGGTTTGGTTTTGGCAGAGGTTAAACCTGGTTTAACCTGAGTTTTGGAGGGTGGATTGAGAGGGTGATTTTGTGTAGGGAATGGACTTTTCTCTCACAAATGGGACTCTCTCTCTCTCTCTAGGGATTTCAAGTGGTGGAAATGGGTTGTGAATGTGAGTTGTGGATTGGGAATTCTTGATGTGGATTGGATGTGAATATTTGATGGATGTTGTGTATGAATTAGACAGGCTTGGGACCCCCTCTATTTATAGTAAAAGAGAGGCAAGAGAATGTCCAGTGGGTAATAAAATGTCTTGGGTAATGTGTGTTTGATTAGACCCCTCATTAATTCTCTGTTTCTTCTATAAGAGACTAGGTGAGGGGTGGCTATTTAGGGTTAGCCGCCCCCATCATGACCTGCCAAACATCCCATCTTTGACGAGCGGTGGCTTGGGTCAGTTACTTGATTTGAACCGGCAAAGATGGGGCGGCTAAAGGTCAAAACCCGCCGCAATGATCAACATTTAATGCTGCTTTATGTCCCATCCAGGGAAGCGGTCTGGGGTCGGCCAAGGGGGCGGCTTGTGGAAGCTAGCCGCCTGGGATGGGGCGGTTAGTTAGGGTTAGCTACCCCCTTCCAGGGCCCTAGGTTTTCTAAGTGTTGGGATTTTCTGATTCGGGTTTTTCTGAGAATTGTTTTCTATATTAATTTCCAAATGTGGTTAATCCTAAGTGTTACTTGAAGTATTTTCTTCTTTCTAGACGGTCAAAATAGGGGTATCTACAATTGTCCCTCATCAGATGGAGTCCTTGCGCGAAGAAGGAAAGACTTCGACCGATGATAAGGAAAGAGACCCCTATTTTGGCCAGCCCGACCTTCAAGAAGTTTTAGACAACACGACCAATACTATTCAGGGAGTTGATTTAGAGTGTCAGAGGCTAGGTCTTGACTAGAATTTTCAACCGAAATGATGATTCAGGTGGAAGGCGGGAAAAGTAAATGGTGAGTGATCCAACCCGCGGTCGGGGTTCTTAGCTATCATACACGGAGCAGCCCACCGTCAATTTCCTCGTGCCTACCATTCCCGTGCTTTGAAAAACTCAGCAAGGAGGGGATATCGCCAACAGAAAACAAGTAAAGATTTGAGTTGGTGAATTGGATCATCTGAAGGATAAAAACTCTGGAAAAGAACCAGAACTGAAGAAATTCAAACTGAATGGTACTTAAAATATGGTAAAACTTCAGGAGAGTCGTGTTTGATCAAGTAGTACTTGGAAATAAACCAATACATGGTTGTTTGTTTTAGAAAACTTCAAATTAGGATTGGAAAGAACTTGGAAATGGGTCTTAAGTAAAAATTGAAAAAACTGGGAGGGGCGTCTAGTTGAAACTAGCTGCCCGAGAGGGGGCGGCTAGTCATGGGTAGCCTCCCCATTACTGGGTCCCTTATAACCGAAAGAGACCCTCTATTTCCCCACATTTCAAAACGGTTTTTGTTTTTCTTCTTCCCTCTCTTCTCATTCTCTTCGGTTTCAAAGCAAAAAACCTTGATTTCTTTGGCTTTCTTTCCTCCATTTCGAGCTAGAATCTTCCTCTCGCCCTTGATTTCGAAACCCTAGGTTTGGGTACTCCTTTTCTTTTCAAATCGAGGAAGATGACGAGGTCGAAGGCGATTGCTTTGAGGGGGAAACGGCCTTGGGTGGCTCGTGGAGAGTGTAGCCCGAGCTCTTCTTCATCGGAGAGCGATAGGTTGGATGTAGAGGCCGTGGGGGAGGCTATGGGTGCGGCGGAGGTGCCGTCGGTGGACACCGGCGCGGGTGAGATCGGGGGCACGCCTTCGGGGGCTGTCCCGGAGGTTGGGAGTAGTTCTACAAGTGGGGTGATTGGATACACACGTAAGAGGAAGCATGGGGATCGACCGGCGGTGGTCGAAGAGGTGGTTTTGGAGGTCAGAGGACCAACCATGGAGGTAGGGGCTGAGGGAGTTAGTGAGGATGTGAGGGCATCATTGGATGCCACTGTTGGGATGCTGGATAGGGAGGTCACAGAGGCCAGGGCTGAGGAGGAAGAAAGAAAGGCTATAGGTGTGTTTGAGGGATTGGCCTCCGGTGCGGTGGGCACGGAGGAGACCGGGGGTGTTGGAGTGGAAGCCGAGGAGGCCATGGGTATGGGTAGAGGAGCCGTGGGGGCTGGTGCTGAGGCTGAGGCCGAGGAGGCCATAGTTGAGGAGGAGGGAGATGACGAGGAGGAGGGGGATGACGACGGGATGGACGATCCCGACGAGGCCGAGGCGGATGCTCCTGGGTCCACACGGGCCATGGTATTTCCTCAACCCTTTTGCTCTTGCTTTTTATTTATATATACATGTCTTTTGTGGTATGAATAGGCGATTTGTGTGTGATATTTATATATAAGTGTTTCTAATAGGCATGCTTGTATGTATAATTTAATCACGGTGGGATAACAAGCATGCAAATATGGGTTTGGGTCGTAGAAAGGGGACAATTTTATATGTACATCCATATTTACATATGCATAAGGAAAGAGAAGTGGTATGGCTAGTGTCCGCCCCAGGGTGGCCGTCCCCAAGACGTGGCAATAATATAATATCAGCTATCATAAACAAGAGGTCAACAATAACTCCAATAAATAATACACAATGCTAATGAAGCAATGACAACTGATAACACAACTGAAAAGCGGAAGTATAAACTATCAATAAGTCTGTAAACCAAAAATATTATTACAGACTCGAATAGACAATCACTGTCCTGTGAGAGCCAAGTCTAGCCAATAAAATACAACAGGTGCCACACGCACGATTTACAAATATACAAGACTCTAGGACTGCTGACAGCCTCGCACTCGCCAATCCGCCAGACAGAACGCTTCCATGCACGCAAGACCACGTCATATGGAAACTCCAACTCCACGCCCAACAACGCCCCAGTAAAAGAAATAGTACGCGAGGGGTGAGCTACAAACTCAGTGAGTTGTTCGAAATCAAACACCATAACAACAACTTAATGTTAAGGCAATTTCCTTTCAAGGAAAAACATGGGTTGAAACCCAATGGATATTAGGGTCACACGGCGGCGCAACCCACCTCACCCTCACCCTCACTCCCGAAGGGAGACTCTTGGGACTCTTGGGGAGAGACCATACGTTTGTCAAGGAGACACGAAATTACTGATCTACACAACACTATTGGATCGTCTACGTAGAGATAATTGCCCATCGATGTCTCTCAACATTAATACTTAACCAGCCCCAACGACTATGGGAACAGATGAGCAAACGAAAGTGTTACATAGCGACGTGACTTCAACTCATCCCCTACCCCCGCACTCGAAGGGAAACTCCTGGGAGACCCAGGGAGAAACAAGGTTCACCATAACACCTGGTGTTACAAGTTAACAGGTCACAACGAGTCCATCCGCGATGAGGGAGAGATATACTTCGATACCTCAAGCGTTAGGAGAAGCATACCTAGAGTAGACTTGATGGGTATAAGGGTCACGTGACGATGTGACAACAACTCATCCTCAACCTATCCCCCGGAGGGGTGACCCTAGGGACTTTTGGAACAAACTCAATTGCTCTAAACCCTTCGTCATCCGGTAGCCCTCTCCTGGGGAGCCTCTACCTGGTAGCCTCTCCATGATTGCTTTCTCTACCATATGGGTGCACCAACAGATGTCATAAATATCATCTGGGAACACCCCACAGGACAACTACTAACCGGGCAGCTTCGACACGGATCCGACGAAGAGGAGAACGACTTCAAGTTCGCAAAATCACTCGGTAGCCCTTTTCCGCACAGCCTCTACCTGTCGGCCTTCCACGATCAGTACATTCACCCAATGTGTACCGTGATATGAATCGGTAGCACCTACAAGTGGTGGCACCATACAGGACAGCTTCTATGTCGGGTAGCTTCGACTCATGACGATGTCAGGAGGAAGCACCCTGCGTTCGCAATGCGAACCCTATGGGAAAGCCAGCTACCTTTGGTAATTATATATATATCGATGATATCGAATACTCTTGTATTCCCGCACAGAGGCGTCACTCGGACGCGAGGACTATCTCTACACTCGTGTAGAAAAGCCAAGGGCATAACCCAATAGGTGGTTCATACACACGCCAAGCACAGGTAGGCCCAACTTAAAAGCCGTAGCTATCAGTTTAACAAAACCAATGCAACGATGAATTCTTCTGAATTAAATACAAATGCATCACCCTGATGAAAGGGGGAGATTACATCGCTAGCGCTTTAACTAATAGGATACGACCCGACAACGGGTCATACCCTCGCCTATTACGGATAGGCCAAATTAGTTTAGCATGCGTATATATATATGAGGAGAATCATAACGTAAATATATGTGCCGCATGCACGATAATATATGAAATAGCTATAGGGGTACTCCCTAACTTGGATTTACATCATAAACAACAAATCATATAACATGCATACAAGGTATGGCCTACTTAAACATGCTTATAAGGCCATTAATCATACAATCATACAAAAATATATCCTAACATTCGTTGGTTATCACAACTTAAGAGGAAAGGGTCAAGCGCGATCTCGCGCACTAACAGGTGCATGCCAATATTCACAAACGAACCTGAGTCTAGTAGGAAGTACATCTACTTACTCAGTTTACGCAAAGAGGGAGGGCAAGAGAGGGAAAGTCTCATCTTTGAAAACTGGTCATAGCTTTGCCCCAACAGATGGGTGCAACAACTAACAGGTGCATGCCAACTATACCCGGATCGACGCGCATCCCATCCGACGAGGTCTACAAGGTAAGGGTATCAATATGGGTGAGTATTACCACATAAAAATACTTAAAATTGACTAGAAATGTCAAAGACTCAGATACGCACGCATACGGGCTCGCACGCATGCAAGTACGCACATATGCACGCATATCCAAGCACCCCGATACCTACCCGATCCCTCGGATAGCCACACGCGTGGCCCCCGCACACATACGCATGCATGCGCATATGCGCACGCGCCCCAGCACTCCCCCGGCGCACTGCCGTGCACCAAGACACACCTGCGAGCGCGCACACCATGCGCACCGTGCACACCACGCGCAACGCACCCAGACGCAAGCACAGACACGCGTGTGCACCCTCACGCGCCCGCCCACGCGTTGCCGCGCGTACCCCCGCATACGCCCGCGCGCCCGCGCACGCGCTTGCGCGTGCAAACCCGCGCCCAGCCTCCCAAACCCTCCCCCAAGCCCCCCACATGCACCCAAACCCAACCACATGGCATGCACATCCCCAAACCCATCCATATATGCCTAAAAACCAATTAAAGAAGAGGGAAAACTCACCATAAGAGAGGGGAAAGGGAAGGGGGAGATGTAGGGGCTCGCAAGCACACCCTCGACCACCTCGACTGTAACCACCATTACCACCATCTCTACCCATTGCATCTCTTCTTCATGGCTGATCCAAAGGAGGGGGGGGGACAACATGGAAGACACCATGAGAGGGCTAGAGGAGGAGGAGGAGAAAGAGGGGATCCTCAATAACAACAAAAACACACACATACCTAGACTTGCACTTGTACTTCCTCTCCTTTTCTTCCACCTTGGCATTTCAACAAACACATGGTGGGCTTCCGATCCAAGGGGGAGGGAAAACAATGAGGGGGAGCTAGAGAGAAGAGGATGGAGAAGGAAAAGAAACAACACTTACACATCTTCTTTTCTCCATTTTTGTGCTCCTTCTTCTCCATCACCCTCACTTCCTCCACCCAATACACACACAAAGAGGGGCTGGACCAGAGAGCAAAAGAGGGAAAAGAGAGAGCCATGGACGTGCACTTGGGGGGGTATTTATAGCCAAAGAGGAATGAAATGACCAAGCCGTCCTCGGACTAAAAACTCTGGATAGCCTTTACTAGAACGGCCATAACTTCCACAATATAGCTCCGAATTGTACGATTCTATCTCCATTGGAAAGTTAAGAAGATTAGCTACAACTTTCATGTTTGTACCCAGATCAAATAACCTCTCCAGCTATTCCGAAATCTAGGCTAAACATCATACAGGGCTGCTGCCTGGATTTCTCATCTTCGGGGTATACTCGGAAAAATGCCCATATCTTTTGATATATGAATCCAGTTGGTCCAATTCTACTTTTGTATGGAAGCTAGCTCAAAATTGAACATCTCATGATAATATCGTATTTTTACCTCTTCATCTTGGATTTTAACAAAATCAAATCCTAATACCAATCAGAACTGCATAATCCCAAAAAAATGTTTTCGGAATTTAATGAAAATTTTATGGGCAGTGCTAAACGGTATCAGGACCCATTATATTTCCAATCAGAGTCCTCAAACTCTAGCAGATAGCTAAAAATCAAAGTTTTAGCGACTCCGATCGAAATTAGGACTCTAAATGACACAGGCCTAACATTCTCCCACCCCCCCCCCCTTAGGAAATTTAGTCCTCGAAATTTAAAGAAACCCAAAGGGAAGATCGAACGTAGAAGTGTCACGCATAGAGTCCCTTGGCTCCCGAGTGGTTCGGGCACCAAACTGGTGCTACCACGCACTTTAACCGAAGGAATGGTCTTAGTGCAGAGCCTCTTCTCACATTGGTCCATGGTCTCGATCAACTGCTCCACGAATGACAAATCCTGCTCGTGGGTGAGCGGCTCGAACGTTATGACATGAGCAGGATCGTGGACATAATGCCTCAGCTATGAGACATGGATAACGTCACGGGCATGAGTCAGCTACGGGGGCAAGGCTTCATGACAGCCACCTCCCCAATTCACTCAAGGACAAAAACATTCCGATGATGGATCGACTCAGCTTGCCCCGAACGTCGACAGTGAGGATGCCCTAAAACTGGGACATCTTCTGGAAAACTTGATCGCCAAACCCGAGGGTAAGCTCCTGGCGATGATGACCTGCGTAGCCCTTCCGACGGTTCTGGGTGGTGCAGAGGCACGCATGAACCATCTCGGCCACTGCAAGGTCAAATAATTATTTGCGGCCGCTCCAACTGGCGCTCTTCAACCATCCCAACACAAGGGAGGTAAAATACAGTGCCTGTAGAGTGCCTCTTACAATTCCATCTGGATGCTCGAACAGCAGTAGCCTCGCAGGCAAACCCCACAATCAAGCACACAGGCACTTAGCATGTCCTCCAAGGTTTAAATCGTCCTCTTGCCTGGCTATCCGTCGACGATGAAACGCTGTACTTAAAGGGAGGCTTGTGCAAAAGCCTGTCGAAGGCTATGCCAGAACCTCGAAGTAACCCACGCATCTCGGTTTGAAATAGCACCGACTGGAGTGCCATGAAGACGAACAATTACGAAGGCGAATACCCACGTCAAAGCGTCCAGAGACTCAGTTAGTCAGATAGGGATGAAATTGCGGACTTAGTCAGTTGGTTAATGATCACCCAGACGGCGTCGCGACCCGAAGGTGACTTTAGCGAGCCTGCAACGAAATTCATGATAACTCACTCCCATGTCCACTGAGGAATCTCGATGGACGACCGCATTCCAATGCGACGATCCACAACTTCGCTTGAGGGCATGCCGACCAATAACATCAACGAAGGCCACCTCAGAACAGCCCACGGAGGACCAATAAAGTTTTGAGATCCTCGTAGGCATCTGGCGCATTCGTCTACCCCGACGGCAATACTCAAATTTCGTAGTGCCTGAAACGGTCACGAAAGGCCATCTACGGAATGCCCAACTCCCGAATCTCCAATTAGGGTACCCTGCGCAAAGATCGATCAACAGAAAGAAACTGGCTCCCAGAGCTGGTCAAAATAGATCATCAATTCGCGGCAAGGGGTACACGATCTTCAACCCCTACGGGGAGATCAAAATAATTCTTAGGACGATTAAGTCCAGATTCCCGCTCCTTGAGCATGGCTGGCGCTCATGATGACACTTACACGCTGGGTAAGCCGCTCAACCGCACTTAATCCGCAAGACACGCAACAGGAGGTTGCCGAATTCCGACAACGCCTGTGCGACGTCCTCTGGTTGATATGGCGGTTGAGTCCCATCACGAACGCTTAGCGTCACGTCTCCTTATTTACGATCCATGTGGGGGTAAAACGCGACAGTATTGCCAACTGTGCTTCACATGCCGCTAACAACAGGTCGCCCAACTATAATCATTGGAACTCCAGCATCATGCACTCAATGGGCAGATTCATCATGGGGAGTCCAAGCTCTCGACGTCATCGAGTAGAACACTCCCGGTGTGGCCTCTACCTGGTAGCCTTCCACGTCCACTATCTCTGCTATATGGGCACGCCAACAAGCCTCGTGGATAGTACCTGGGAGCACCTCACAGGACTCTGGCCTCTACCGAGCCGCTACAACGCGCGATGATATATCGAAGCGCCTCCAGATGTGGCTATGGAACCCTAGTCCATAAGTTATCGCCCACCAAGATGCAAAAGGACGCACTCAATCCCAATCGTACGCATCACCACTCGCTATAGCACCTTCCAAGTGAGAGGGAAAGGCAATCATCAAAAGATGTTCCAAAGATATTCCCTGACCGGGGAAAAGAACCTCTTGAGAGGCATAATGAGGTCACGAAATAGGACATCCCGACAACCAAACAAGGAACATGGAGCACCCTAGCCCAGGTCTCAATGATGACCCTACAAGGCCCCTTAATCCCGAGCAGGAAAACAGAAGAAGACATCACTCATTAATGATAAAACGCCACATCCTCAAAACTGGAAGCCGGTGCCGCTCGCAAACTCCATGGTTACCAGCAATACCGATGTCTGAAAATGAAGCTCCATAATCGAGACGCGATCCAACCTTAGAAATTGCAACGATCCATCAAAATGACATAACTGGGCTGGAAACTCCTTCCCAAGCCTTAGTCCCAAACCAGGGGACCAAACACCGACCCTGATCAGTTGACCCAATTGACAACTTAAGGGGGTCCAGGGGTAGCCACGTCCACGTCCACGGATGCGAGGAAACATGTCAACAACCTAAGAAAACTTCTAAAACCAGAGTACTCGGATAACAATCCTACGATTCATCTATACGACTCGACTTAGGCTCTGACAGGACCAGGCTCTGATACCAATTTTTGTCACGCCCCAGGGCGGCCGTCCCCGAGACATGGCAATAATATAATATCACCTATCATAAACAAGAGGTCAACAATAATTCCAATAAATAATACACAAGGCTAATGAAGCAATGACAACTGATAACACAACTGAAAAGCGGAAGCATAAACTATCAATAAGTTTGTAAGCCAAAAATATTATTACAGACTCGAATACACAATCACTGTCCTGTGAGAGCCAAGTCTAGCCAATAAAATACAACAAGTGCAACACGCACGATTTACATATACACAAGACTCTAGGACTGCTGACAACCTCGCACTCGCCAATCCACCAGACCGAACGCTTCCACGCACGCAAGACCACGCCATAGGGAAACTCCAGCTCCACGTCCAACAACACCCCTGTAAAAGAAACAGTATGCGAGCGGTGAGCTACAAGCTCAGTGAGTGGTTGGAAACCAAACACCACAACAACAATTTAATGTTAAGGCAATTTCCTTTCAAGGAAAAACATGGGTTGAAACCTAATGGATATTAGGGTCACACGGCGGCGCAACCCACCTCACCCTCACCCTCACTCCCAAAGGGAGACTCTTGGGACTCTTGGGGAGAGACCATATCATTTGTCAAGGAGACACAGAATTACTGATCTACACAACACTATTGGATAATCTAGTAGAGATAATTGCCCATCGGTGTCTCTCAACATTGATACTTAACAACCCCAACGACTATGGGAACGGACGAGCAAACGAAAGTGTCAAGTAGCGATGTGAATTAAACTCATCCCCTGCCCCTACCCTCGAAGGGAAACTCCTGGGAGACCCGGGGAGAAACAAGGTTCACCATAACACCTGGTGTTACTTGTTAACGGGACACAACGAGTCCATCCGCGATGAGGTAGAGATATACTTCGATACCTCAAGCGTTAGGAGAAGCATACCCAGAGTATACTCGATGGGTATAAGGGTCACGTGACGACGTGACAACAACTCATCCTCAACCTATCCCCCGGAGGGGTGACCCTAGGGACATTTGGAACAAACTCAGTTGCTCTAAACCCTTCGTCATCCGGTAGCCCTCTCCCGGAGAGCCTCTACCTGGTATCCTCTCCATGATTCCTATCTCTACAATATGGGCGCACCAACAGATGTCATAAATAGCGTCTGGGAGCACCCTACAGGACAACTACTAACCGGGCAGCTTCGACACGGATCCGACGAAGGGGAGAACGACTTCAAGTTCGCAATATCACTCGATAGCCCTTTCCTGCGCAGCCTCTACCTGTCGGCCTTCCACGATCAGTACATTCGCTAGATGTGTATCACGATATGCATCGGTAGCACCTACAAGTGGTGGCACCATACAGGACAGGTTCTATGTCAGGTAGCTTCAAGTCATGACGATGTTAGGAGAAAGCACCCTGCGTTCGCAATGCGAACCCTATGGGAAAGCCAACTACCTTTGATACTTGTATATATTTCGATGATATCGAATACTCTTGTATTCCCGCACGGAGGCGTCACTCGATGCAAGGACTATCTCTACACTCGTGTAGAAAAACCAAGGGCATAACCCAATAGGCGGTTCATACACACGCCTAGCACGGGTAGGCCCAACTTAAAAGCCGTAGCTATCGGTTTAACAAAACCGATGCAACGATGAATTCTTCTGAATTCAATACAAATGCATCACCCGGATGCAAGGGGACATTACATCACTAGCGCTTTAACAAATAGGGTACGACCGACAGCGGGTCATACCCTCGCCTATTACGGATAGACCAAATTAGTTTAGAATGCGCATATATATATGAGGAGAATCATAACGTAAATATATGTGCCGCATGCACGATAATATATTAAATAGCTATAGGGGTACTCCCTAACATGGATTTATATCATAAACAACAAATCATACAACATGCATACAAGGTATGGCCTATTTAAACATGCTTATAAGGCCATTAATCATACAATCATACAAAAATATATCCTAACATTCGTTGGTTATCACCAACTTAAGAGGAAAGGGTCAAGCGCGATCTCGCGCACTAACAGGTGCATGCCAATATTCACAAACGAACCTGAGTCTAGTAGGAACTACATCTACTTACTCAGTTTACGCAAAGAGGGAGGGCGAGAGAGAGGGAAAGTCTCATCCTCTCCGGAAACTGGTCATAGCTTTGCCCTAACAGATGGGTGCAACAACTATACCACGTCCTCCAGTCTTTTGACCAAGGAATATTAGTTATGTATCTGGTTATTAACCCAGGATTAATCATGCTTGATATAATTAATATAGTGGGGGTAGTATTACAATACTATCTAAGGCATGCCATATTCTAGTACATCGATACACAACTCAGAAATACATGCCAAAACACGAGGTGCATGAAAACTCGATCATTCAACACGAATACAATACATATGCAAATACGATCATTGAAGATTAATACAATGCATAGGCACGTACATGGTAGAATAGGGGGTTCTATCCAGTATACGAGCCTTATATCTAACATATTTGGAGTGCAAAGATGGCCCATGGATGCGCGATGCACGACTACGTGCATCGAGGGCATCCCGAAGGGTTGGATTGAACCACCCACCGATACCCGGATCGACGCGCATCCCATCTGACGAGGTCTGCAAGGTAAAGGTATCAATATGGGTGAGTATTACCACATAAAAATACTTAAAATTGACAAAAAATGTCAAAGACTCAGATATGCACACATATGGGCTCGCATGCATGCAAGTACGCATGTACGCACGCACATCCAAGCACCCCGATACCTACCCGAGCCCTCGGGCAGCCACACGCGTGGCCCCCGCACTCCCCCGGCGCACTGCCGTGTGCCAAGACACGCACCTGCGCGCCTGCACCTGCGCGCGCCCGCGCGCGCGCTTGCGCGTGCAGACCCGCGCCCAGCCTCCCAAACCCTCCCCCAAGCCCCCCACATGCACCCAAACCCAACCACATGGCATGCACAACCCCACACCCATCCATATTGCCTAAAAACCAATTAAAGAAGAGGGAAAACTCACCATAAGAGAGGGGAAAGAGAAGGGGGAGATGTAGGGGCTCGCAAGCACACCCTCGACCACCTCGACTGCAACCACCACCACCACCATCTCTACCCTTTGCATCTCTTCTTCATGGCTGATCCAAAGGAGGGGGGGAACAACATGGAAGACACCATGAGAGGGCTAGAGGAGGAGGAGGAGAAAGAGAGGGGATCCTCAATAACAACAAAAACACACACATACCTAGACTTGCACTTGTACTTCCTCTCCTTTTCTTCCACCTTGGCATTTCAACAAACACATGGTGGGCTGCTGATCCAAGGGGGAGGGAAAACAATGAGGGGGAGCTAGAGTGAAGAGGATGGAGAAGGAAAAGAAACAACAACACTTACACATCTTCTTTTCTCCATTTTTGTGCTCCTTCTTCTCCATCACCCTCACTTCCTCCACCCATACACACACAAAGAGGGGCTGGACCAGAGAGCAAAAGAGGGAAAAGAGAGAGCTATGGACATGCACATGGGGGGGTATTTATAGCCAAAGAGGAATGAAATGACCAAGCCGTCATCGGACTAAAAACTCTGGACAGCCTTTACTAGAACGGCCATAACTTCCACAATATAGCTCCGAATTGCACGATTCTAATGCCATTGGAAAGCTAAAAAGATTATCTACAACATGCTTGTACCCAGATCAAATAACCTCTCCAGATATTCTAAAATCTACGCTAAACATCATACAGGGCTGCTGCCTAAATTTCTCATCTTTGGGGTATACTCGGAAAAATGCCCATATCTTTTGATATATGAATCTAGTTGATCCAATTCCACTTTTGTATGGAAGATAGCTCAAAATTGAACATCTCATGATAATATCGGATTTTTACCTCTTCATCTTGGATTTTAACAAAATCATATCTGAATACCAATCAAAACTGCATAATCCCAAAAAAATGTTTTCAGAATTTAATGAAAATTTTATGGGCTGTACTAAACGGTACCAGGACCCATAATATACAGTTATATTTCCAATCAGAGTCCTCAAACTCTAGCAGATAGCTAAAAATTAAAATTTTAGCGACTCCGATCGAAATTAGAACTCTAAATGACACATGCCTAACAGCTAGCATGCTGGTTTTGTATGCATATAATTTTTTAGGCTTATTTTCATGTGTTTGATCGTGGTGGAGTAAAAGGTAGTGCATGCATTTTTATGGGCCTGAGTATTCCTTCATATGCTTGGGTGAGCTCGTGGAAGACATATATGAAAGAAAGTATGCAAGTAATGTCCACGGTGGAATAATAGTTTAGAATACGTGATTATATGAAGGGTTTTTTTTGCAAATAATTGAAGGTGAATCCTCATGTGAAGCCTCCTATTTTTCATGCTTTTGCTTGACTTAGTGTGAGGGAGTTTATCTTACTGAGCATGGTTTTTATCTCATGGGGCATGGTTTCTTGAAAATGGATTTGTAGACTCTGGATTCTTACTTTTTGACTGCTTTTAAACTAACCCATGTTCCTTTCGTTTGTTTGTAGCGGCCGAACCGCATCCGGGCTTTGTGGCATGAAACGAAAAGGTGGTATGCTGCCTTGGGCCAGGGGGAGAGGAGGTTGGTGGATGGAGCGGGTTTCCGTTCCTTCTTTCTGATCGAGCCATTCCACGTCCACCGTCCTTATGTGGAGGCTTTGGCGGAGAGGTGGGATCCGGAGAGTTGCGCCTTCATCCTTCCTACGGGGCACCATTATGCCGTCTCTCGAGGACGTTCATCGGATTACCGGTCTTCCAGTTCCAGGGGAGGCAGTGATCGTTGCTACCCTTGCTGAATACAAGGCGCTCTTCCAGGAGTTGATCGGGGAGTGGGAGTTAGCTTCGAGAGGAGATGGGCGATGATCGAGGCGAGAGAGGCGGTTGCATGTCCATAGAGGGCACGGAGGGAGCTTAGAGCGTTCTTCCTCTACTTCTTCGGCCGGGTCCTCTTCTCGACGGCCTCTGACAAGGTCTCCTCTCATTCCCTACTGCTGATGAGGGACCTAGAGGGCATGGGACGCTACGCTTGTGGAGCCGCGATGCTCGCCCACCTCTTTGCGGAACTCTCAAAGAAGGTGAAGCGGGCCGGGGGTAAGAACCTCGGCGGTTTTGCTCCCTTTCTCCAGGTATGTGTTTAGCAAGTAGAGGGGTGTTTTCTTGTTGGTTTGACTCACTTAATTTTGATAATTTCTATCCTATTCTGCAAGTCTTCGTGTATGAGCATTTTGCGATCGACCGCTCGACTCCGACTCCGTTTAACCGTGCTCTCCCTTGGACCATGAGATGGGCACCCCGGGGATCTTTGCGCTTACATCGCCTTGCTCAGTTCTGGGAGGCCTTCCGCGTCTTGATAGAGAAAGAGGTATATATTTCTTCAAGTTTCTTTGGCTTGTTCTTTATTTCCTTTTGACTAAGCGCCCTTCCTATTCTTTCGGTGTCTTGTAGATGACTTGGAGGCCTTACATGGAGGAGGTCCCCGAGGAGTTGTCATGGGACATTTGGCTGATTTATTTCAACGAGGTCGTGTTTCACACGATCAGCTGAGTCGTCCGTCAACTTGGGTACCAATAGTGGGTGCCCGCTCCCTTGCCAAAGCGTCCTTCGATCCCAGTGACAAGAATTTTTCGGGACACGAACCTCCCGAGGAATTATGCAACGTATGTAGCGGGATGGATGAGCAGGGGTGCCTTGGTGGAGCGCCATCCCGAGGAGACCAGCAGCAAGGAGTATTTGGCCTGGTACCGCCTGGAGTATGTCAGCATCCTCAGGACCATGGAGGAGGAGATCCCGGATGCTTATGTAAGACAGAACCCTTCCCCTTTTTCTTGTTCTCTTCTCATTTGAATATTTTCTGAGTGGTGTCGCTTTTGCAGGTTGAGTTGAATAAGCTAGAGAAGAAGCTCAAGACCGCCCATGAGCACCTCCAAGCGTGGGCCAGGCAAATGGAAGTGTTGTGAGCACAAAGGAGATGGGGGACCTGGTCCGTTCTCTTCAAGTGGCCAGGGATAGGGATCGAGAGGTGCTCATGGCATTGGAGGTGAGGGCATGAGAGTTAGAGGAGAGATTGAGGGTGGTCGAGGATCGGGCCAAAGGGATGGAGAGTAGCCTCCTAAATATGCTTATCCAATGATTATCCTTGGGGCATCTTAACCCCTAAATATGCTAGATATTTGCATGTTAGGGTTGTATAACTCGTATATTGTGTAGAACCCCCTAATCTACCCTATACTTGCATAAGTATGTATTCATGTTTGAATAATTGTGTTTTCATGCGCCCCTTGTGTTTCGGGCATGTATTTTCGAATGAGTTTATGGATGTATTAGAATATGGCATGGCTTAGGTAGTATTGTAATACTACCCCCACTATATTAATTATATCCAGCATGTCTAATCATGGGTTAATAATCGGATGCATAATTAATATTCCTTGGTCAAAAGACTGGAGGACGTAGTATAGTTGTTGTACCCATCTGTTGGGGCAAAGCTATGACCAGCTTTCGGAGAGGATGAGGCTTTCCCTCTCTCTTGCCCTCCCTCTTTGCGTAAACTGAGTATGTAGATGTAGTTCCTACTAGACTCAGGTTCGTTTGAGAATATTGGCATGCACCTGTTAGTGAGTGAGATCACACTTGACCCTTTCCTCTTAAGTTGGTGATAACCAACGAATGTTAGGATATATTTTTGTATGATTGTATGATTAATGGCCTTATAAGCATTTTTAAGTAGGCCATACCTTGTATGCATGTTGTATGATTTATTGTTTATGATGTAAAACCATGTTAGGGAGTACCCCTACAGCTATTTAATATATTATCATGCATGTGGCACATATAACTACGTTATGATTCTCCTTATATATATATGCGTGCATGTTAACTAATTGAGCCTATCTATAATAGGCGTAGGTATGACCCGCTGTCGGGTCCTACCCTATTAGTTAAAGCGCTAGCGATGTAATTGCCCCTTGCATCCGAGTGATGCATTCGTATCGAATTCCGAAGAATTCATCATGGCATCAGTTTTGTTAAACCGATAGCTACGGCATTAAGTTGGGCCTACCCATGCTAGGCGTGTGTCTGAACTGCCTATTGGGTTATGCCCTTGCTTTTCTACACGAGTGTAGAGATAGTCCTCGGTCCAAGTGCGCCTCCATGTGGGAATACAAAAGTATTCGATATCATCGATATATATATATATATATATATATATATATATATATATATATAAGTACCAAAGGTAGTTGGCTTTCCCATAGGGTTCGCATTGCGAATGCAGGGTGCTTCCTGCTGACATCGACATGAGTCGAAGCTACCCGACATAGAAGCTGTCCTGTATGGTGCCACCACTTCTAGGTGCTACTAATGCGTACCGCGGTACACATCTAGCGAATGTATTGATCGTGGAAGGCCGACAGGTAGAGGCTACGCGGGAGAGGGCTACCAAGTGATATTGCGAACTTGAAGTCGTTCTCCCCTTTGTCGGATCCGTGTCGAAGCTGCCCGGCTTGTAGTTTTCCTATGGGGTGCTCCCAGACGCTATTTATGACATCTGTTGGTGCGCCTATATGGTAGAGATAGCAATCATGGAGAGGCTACCAGGTAGAGGCTCTCCGGAAGAGGGCTACCGAATGACGATGGGTGTAGAGCAACTGAGTTCGTTCCAAAAGTCCCTAGGGTCACCCCTCCGGGGGCTAGGGTGAGGATGAGTTGCGGTCACGTCATCACGTGACCCAAGTACCCATCGAGTATACTCTGGGTATGATACTCCTACCTCGTAGCAGATGGACGCGTTGTGTCTTGTTAACCAGTAACACAAGGTGTTATGGTTAACCCTCGTTTCTCCCCGGGTCTCCCTAGAGCTCCCCTTCGAGGGCTGGGGCGGGGAATGTGTTGAGTCACATCGCTACGTGACCCATTCATTTGTTCATTCATTCCCATAGTTGTTGGGGCTGGTTAAGTATCAATGTTGAGAGACATCGATGGGCAATTATCTCTATGTAGCTGATCCAATAGTGTTGTGTAGATCAGTAATTCCGCGTCTCCTTGACAAACGGTATGGTCTCTCCCCAAGTGTCCCAAGAGTCTCCCTTCGGGAGTGAGGGTGAGGGTGAGTGGGTTGCACCGCCATGTGACCCTATTATTCATTGGGTCCAACCCATGTTTTTTATTGAAAGGAAATTGCCTTAACATTAAATTGTTGTAGTGGTGTATGGTTTCCAACCACTCACTGAGCTTGTAGCTCACCCCTCGCGTACTGTTTCTTTTACAGGGGCGTTGTTGGGCGTGGAGCTGGAGTTTTCCTATGGCGTGGTTTTGCGTGCGTGGAAGCGTTCTGTCCGTTGGATTAGCGAGTGCGAGGCTGTCAGCAGTCCTAGAGTCTTGTGTATTTGTAATTCGTGCGTGTGGCACTTGTTGTATTTTATTGGCTAGACTTGGCTCTCACAGGATAGTGATTGTGTATTTGAGTCTATAATAATATTTTTGGGTTTACAGACTTATTGATAGTTTATGCTTCCGCTTTTCAGTTGTGTTATCAGTTGTCGTTGCTTCATTAGCCTTGTGTATTATTGATTGGAATCATTGTTGACCTCTTGTTTATGATAGCTGATATTATATTATTGCCACATCTCGGGGATGGCCGCCCTGGGGCGTGACATACGGGCTCACACGCATGCGAATACGCACGTACGCACGCATGTCCGAGTGCCCCGACACCTACCTAAGCCCTCGAGCAGCCACATGCGTGGCCCCCACACACACCCGCACGTGCACGCATGTGTGCACGCGCTCCCGCACATGATGGCGCACTAACCCGCGCCCAGGTCCCCTACCACGCGCCCTGACGCACACCCGCGTGCCCAGACGCGCAGCCTGCGCGCATTGTGCTCCGCATACCCCCACGCGCGTACGCATCGCGCGCACGAGCGTGCCTGTGCATCCGCCACCGTGTGCGTGGACAGCCCCGCGCACACGCCCAAACCTGTCCTAACCCCTCCCCTGCCCTGTCACACACCCCAACCCATAAACATAGCATGCTTGACCTCACTAGCTGCCCCTACCATCAAGAAACCAAAGAAAAGGAAGGGGGAATGCTTACCAAGGGAGGGGAAAGGAAAAGGTGAGATTCGGGGCCCTCGATTTGCCCACGGCCACCTCTACTACCACCACCACCTCCTCCAACAGCCTCTCCACCAGCCCTTATTGGCTGAAAAATAGGGCAAAGGGAGCTTGGGATGGAGCCAAAGAGAGGGAAACAACAACAATAACAACTCTCACCTTTTGTGCTTCTAACCCTTAATGGTCTTCTTCTTCTCTTTGTTTTCATCACCAAAATCAGCACCAAAGGGAGCCAAAGAGAGGGTGAAAGAGGCTCATGTTGGAGGGAGAGAGATGTGAGAAAGTGAGAGCAAAACTCACTTTGGGGGGGGGGGTAATAGGAAGGGAAAAAGGAGGGGGTAAGTATAATCTAAACTCACCTACACACAAAGAAAATAACCAATGGTTTCTTAACCATTAAGCAAGAGGGGGGTAAGGTTACCAAGGGTCACCATAACCACCAACTATTCCAGCACTATTTCCTCCTACAAAACCAGTAACGACCCAAACCCGGATACGATTCAGAACTGCATAATTTTTAAACGTAACCGGAATTCGATGAAATTTTAATGGGTGGTATAAAATGGTACCAGGATCCATAATGTGCAGTCAGATTTCCAATCGGAGTACTCCAGGTCACACAGATAGCTAAAAAACAAAATTTTAGCGACTCCGATCGAAAAAAGAAAATTTCAAAAATGACCAGAAATAACCCATAGGTGACCAATAGGCTAAAAAGTGACACATATATAACACCTCTAGCTTTCTTCTTTTTACCACTTCTTTATTTTGGGTGGAAAGTACAATCCGCATGTTCGGATCTATACTAGTATAGCCGTTGTTTAGCCTATACTGTGCGTAAAGGCGTGAAACCCTGCTAAAGTAGAGAGTTTAATCCGTTCACTTGGGTGTTATTTTTCTTTTGTTGGCCTCTCATTGCCTGATTTTTTTTATTTGAGGGGGGGTTCTTTTGTTTTTCACCCCGATTCATGCTTCCCCTCTAGAAGTGTTTGTATAGTGCTAGAGCCAGTTTTCAGACATATGCTAGTTCCAGGCAACTCCTTATTATGACCTTGAGTTAATACGAGTAATGGCAAAAATAAGGGAGGGATGCTTTGGGGGCTTTTAAAATTGTCCCAGTCTGTGAGGTAGACAATTTCTCTTCTATCAAATGAACCAATTCTTAAGTCATACGTATGAAGGAAGTGGCATGATTGGCGGATATGAGTTTAAATAACTACAAGTTTATCTTTGGGAGTCTTATATTTCTATCATCAAGTGCTAAACGTTGGAAATTGCAAGAAGGAAGAATAATATTTCTCAAGTATTGAAATTTTTACGCATGGAATTTCTTCAGATAAAGTGCATTCCACGAACATTAAACCTCGACTCCTTCGGCATCTACCAAGCGGTAGGCATTCCTGGAGTAGGCATGGGTGATCACATAGGGTGTCTTCCATGTGGGTTGCAGCTTTCCTCTTGGGTGGGGCTACCTTGATGGCATGATTTGCTTAAGTACTAACTCCCTGATTTTGAACCTTTTTTCTATTACTTTCTTTTCAAATGCGCTTGCCACCCTTCTCTGGTAGACCTGGGCATGTTCTTTTGATTTTCGAAAGCATGCGAGGGGTTTGAAATAAACAACTCTTTTGTTTTGTGGGGTTGTCCCCCTTTTTAAAAGCATGTAAAGGGGCTAGAAAGAAATAAATCCTTTTTTTTTTTTTGTTTTATAAAGCGTGTAAATTTTTGGAAATAGTAAAGTATGTAAAAGATAGAATATGTAGCACTGGAGGATGGCCTCCAGGGATGATGGTATAAGGTGAGTCCTCTATGGAGGCTCAAATTGCAGGATCTTCAGGGGAATGATACTTGAATTTTCTGATGTATCATTGGTTGTGTATCGATTCTTCTCTATCTTAATGCGCGTTTGACGCCTTATTAACCACTCCTGTTCAGCATCTATTCTGACTCTGTCAGAATATCAAAATCTAAATTTTGTTGAAAGCGCGAGTGGCGCTTGATCTGAGATAGACCCTTAGCTAGAAGAGAATCTTTCGTCAAAGACGGATCAGTCAATAAAGATGTAGATATGGAAAAGCAAGTCACAAGGGCGACTATTGACTCGACAGGTGCAAGAGAGCATGGTTTACCATAATGTTGAGACCCTAATAATGGCGGGGGTAAAGACTTATCTACTAGTGCAATTAAGGGCACATGGGCCAGATATGGAATAATTGATTTGGATATGGTGGGAGTCTGAAAGAGGGGGTTCCTCTGACATTAAGGGCACATGGGCCAGATATGGAATAACTAGGATGGGCTCAGGTATTTGTTCTGTGTATAGGGGGAGGGGCTTGATAGGGTTTGGGTGTATTGGGAAAGGTGCCGGAAGGATTAGGCCACCCGAAATGATCCTAGGCAGGTCTTTTGGTTCTTCTCTCAAGGGTTGTATGGTAGGTTCTAGCTTTTACTTTCCAATATTCATTACATGATCTACACGTACAAAGGTCTGATTTATAAAGTTTGGAATATAGGATTTAGTCGTGTCGGCACTGTCGGTATCGTCGGAATCTCCGAGATGTCAATGCTGTCGGAAAGAATCCCGGCGGTGCGCGGGTGCACGTGCATGTGTGGGGGTTCTTCGGGGATTCGGATCAGATGCGTGCCCTGGCGGGCTCGGTCGGATCGTCTTCTTGGAAGGGTGAGGGTGTCGTTCCTGGTTGAGGCGCCCGATAGCGGCTCAAGAGGATTCCAGGGTTTGTGTGATCGCCACCTGCTTTTTCTAAAAAGCAGGAAAAGGTTGGGTTGGATTTGATCGCCTACGTGGGGAGTTTGTGGGGTCTCCGCTCTGAGACACGGATATACCGTACACAGAGGTGAAAAAATATCCTATTTTTCTTCCGGGGCTTGACTAAAGGAATCTTGGGACATAGGGGTGCAAATGGGGTTTGTATAGGGGGGCGGCTAGTGGGATCAAGCCGTCTGGTGAGGGGTGGCTACTAGGGTTTAGCCGTCCGGGGCCTGGTCTAGTTTGGGCAGAACTTCGGTAGGAAATGGGTTTGGTTTTAGACAGAGGCTAAGCTAGGTTTAGCCGGGTTTCTGGAGGGTGGAATGAGAGGGTATTTTATGTAGGGAAATGGGTATTTCTCTCACAAAAGGGCTCTCTCTCTCTCTCTTGGGATTTCTAGTGGGGAAAGGGAATGTGAATTGTGGGTTGTGAATTGGTGTCTATTGGATTGTGTATTTTTTAAAGTTCCTCTATTTATAGTAAAAAAGAGGCAGGGGAATATCCAGGGGGTAAAAGAGTGGCTTGACAAATAGTGTGTGTGATTAGACCCCTCATTAATTCTCTGGTTCTTCTGTCAGGACCAAGTGAAGGGCGGCTAGTGCTAACTAGCCACCCAGTATGGGGCGGCTACTTCCCGGTAGCCGCCCCTATCATGACCTGCCAAACGTCCCATCTCTGACAAGCGGTGGCTTGGGTCGGTTACTTGGGTTGATCTGGCTAAGATAGGGCGGCTAAAGATCATCACCCGCCGCAATGATCAGCATTTAATACTGCTTTATGTCCCATCCAGGGGACTGGTCCAAAGTCGGCCATGGGGGCGGCTAGTGCTAACTAGCCGCCTAGTATGGGGCGGTTAGTTAGGTCTAACCGCCCCTTGCCAGGGACTTTAGGGTTTTTGGGTTTCTAGTTTTCTGGTTTTAGGTTTAGGGCCAGGGTTAGGGTTTCCGGTTTTAGGTTAGGGCTAGGGTTAGGGTTTTCGGTTAGGGCTAGGGCTAGGGTTAGGGTTTGGGTTTAGGTTAGGGCTAGGGTTAGGGTTTGGGTTTAGGTTAGGGCTAGGGTTAGGGTTTGGGTTTAGGTTAGGGCTAGGGTTAGGGTTTCCGGTTAGGGCTCGGGTTAGGGCTTCCGGTTTCCAAATCTTCGATTCTCTACTAGATGTCCAAATGTGGGATATTTCTGGGTGTTACTTGAAGTATTTCTGTCTCTCTGGACGGTCAAAATTGTCCCTCATCAGACGGAGTCTTTGTGCGAAGCTAGAAAGACTTCGACCGATGATAAGGAAAGAGACCCCTATTTTGGCAGGCCCGACCTTCAAGAAGTCATGCCAACACGAACAGCACTATTCAGGGAGTTGATTTAGACCGTCAGAGGCTAGGTCTTGACTTAGAAATTTTTAACTGAAAGGATGATCTAGGTGGAAGGCGGGGAAAAGTAAATGGTGAGTGATCCAACCCGCGGTCGGGGTTCTTAGCTATCATGCGCGGAGCAGCCTGGCGTCAGTTTCCGCATGCCTACCGTTCCCGTGCTTGGGAAAACTCAGCAAGGAGGGGATATCACCGACAGAAAGCAGGTAAAAGTTGATTTGGTGAATTGGATCATCCGAAGGATGAGAACTCTGGAAAAGAACCAGAACTGAAGAAATTCGAATTTGAACGGTACTGAAAGTGTAGCAAAACTTCGGGAAAGTCGTGTTTGATCAAGTAGTGTCTGGAAATAAACCAATACATGGCTGTTTGGTATGGAAAACCTTGGAATTTAGGGCTGAAAAGAGATTGAAAAGGGGTTTTAAGTGAAAGTAGAAAACTGGGAGGGGCGGCTAGTTGTAACTAGCCGCCCGAGATGGGGCGACTACTCGCGAGTAGCCGCCTCCAGACTGGGTCCCTTATAACCGAAAAGGGACCCTCTCTCTCTCTCCATATATTTTTAAAACGGTTACTCTTCCCTCCTCTCTTCTTCTTCTTCATTTAAACCGAAAACCTTGATTCCTTTTGCCTTTTCTTCCTTCATTTCGACCTAGATCCGTCCTCCTCTCTTGATTTAGAAACCCTAGTTTTTGGGTTCTCCTTTTTCTTTTCAATCCGAGGAAGATGACGAGGTCGAAGGCGATTGCTTCGAGGGGGAAACGACCACGGGTGGCTCGTGAAGAGCATAGCCTGAGCTCTTCATCGTCAGAGAGCGATAGGCCGGAGGTCGAGGTCGTGGGGGAGGCTATGGGTGTGACGGAGGTGCCGCTGGTGGATATCGGCGCGGGTGAGGTTGGGGATTTGCCTTTGGGGGCTGTCCCGGAGGTTGGGAGTAGCATGATAGGGTATACACGCAAGAGGAGGCGTGGGGATCGACCGGCGGTGGTCGAGGAGGTGGTTTTGGGGGTCGGGGAATCAGTTGAGGGTGCAACCGAGGGAGTAGGGGCCGAGGGGGTTAGTGAAGATGTGAGGGCGTCGTTGGATGCCCTTGTTGGGATGTTGGACAGGGAGGCCACAGAGGCCAGGGCTGAGGAGGAAGAAAGTAGGGCTATGGGGGCTTTTGCACAGTTTATCTTCGGCGCGGGGAGGGTGGAGGGGACAGGAGAGGTTAGGGGTGAGGCCGAGGAGGCCGAGGGTATGGGTACCGGGGGTGCAGAGACCGGTGTTGGTGTTGAGGCTGAGGCCGAGGAGGCCGTGTTTGAGGAGGATGAAGAGGGGGGGGGGTGACGACGAGATGGACGATCCTGACGAGGCCGAGGTGGACGCTCCTGGGTCCACACGGGCCATGGTATGTTCCTAACCTTTTAGTCTTAGCCTTTTTTATTTTTGGTGTATATGCATGTGTTTAGGTGGTATGAACAGGTTGTATGTGTGTATTATACTCGTATATGTGTGTTTTAAATAGGCATGCTTGTGTATAAGTTTAATCACGGTGGGATAGTAAGCATGCGAACGTGTACGGGTTGTAGAAAGAAAAGGAGATAATTCTTCATACATACATCCATTTTTGTTGTACGCATATAAAGGAAAGGAAAGGGAATGGCTTGGTATGCTTGCATGTGATGGTTTTGCATGTATGTTTTTATGTGTATTTGACCATGGTGGAGTAAGAGGGAGTATAAGAGGGAGTATATGCATGCATTTTTATGGGCCTAAGTTCCTTCATATGCTTAGTTCGTGGAAAGTATATATAAGCATGATAAGCGGTATTTTGAAAATGAAACATACGAGTAATGACCACGGTGGGATAATTTTCTCTCAAGCATGTGCAGAAGGGCGTAGAATGAATGTAGGTGGGGGTAATTTTATCATTGGTACGGGGGGTCAATTTTAACATTTCAAGAAAATCGAATGCCTAGGTGCTTTGGAAAAGGAAAATGCGAACTTATGCGCAAGTATTGTGGCATAAGTGGGCATTTTAATTCTTCAATGGCTTTTTACGTGAGTGGGTAATGTTTTCGACTTTCTGAAGTAAAATATACCATCAAGTCCCCGTGGAGGAGCCCTTGTGGTCACCTATGTCCAAACCAGGATTGTATTTGAAAGGTATAGGCCTTAGGTGCCGGTTTTTCTAGGTTCATGGTTCTCAAATGCTTGATCGTATTATTTTAAACATGCTGAAAAATCCATGAGTGTACCAGGAGTCAAGTTAAATAAGCTTCCTTTGGATAGGCAAGTTTCTAAGTGAACTCATGTGAGTGTGTGTAATTTGTAAACCTGGAAATGATCTACCTTCGGTCGAAATTTCGCCTTTCCTGGTAGACATAGTCCAATTTTGAATCCCATTGCGAAAAAATAAAAGGGGGGGGGAGAATGGGGTAAGAGTAATATCTTCCTTTCGGGCAATATTTTATAATTGTCCCAGTCTAGCATATGTCCTACTCTAGGTCCCTCTGGCTTTCTTCTTTTTACCACTTCTTTATTTTGGGATGGAAAGTACAGTCCATTGTTTGGATCTGTACTGGCATAGCCGTTGTCTAGCGTATACCGTGCGTAAAGGCGTGAAAGCCTGCTAAAATAGAGAGTTTAACCCATTCACTTGGGTGTTATTTTTCTTTTGTTGGCCTCTCATTGCTGATTTTTTTTATTTGATTTGAGGGGGGGGGGCTCTTCTGCTTTTCACCCCGATTCTTTTCATGCTTCCCCTCTAGAAGTGTTTGTATAGTGCCAGAGCCAGTTTTGGGACATATGCCAGGTCTAGGTAACTCCTCATTTTGACCTAGGGTTAATACGAGTGGGGTGGAAATAAGGGAGGTTTTGCTTTGGGGGTTTTAAATTGTCTCAGTCTACGGGGTAGGCAATTTCTCTTCTATCAGGTAAATCGATCGTCCAGTTATACGTGTGTGAATGAAGTGGCATGATTTGGCGGAGATGTGTTCAAATAGATACGAGTTTATCTTTGAGAGTCTTATAATTCTATCATCAAGTACTAAACGTTGAAAATTGCAGGAAGAAAGAATAATAATTCTCAAGTATTGAAAGCTATTCATGCATGGAATTTCTTTAGATAAAGTGCATTCCACGAACCTGAAACCTCGACTCTTTCGGCATCTACCAAGCGGTAGGCATTCCTGGAATAGGCATGGGTGATCACATAGGGTCCCTCCCATGTGGGTTGCAACTTCCCTTTTGGGTGAGGCTGTCTTGATGGCATGATTTGCTTAAGTACTAATTCCCCGATTTCAAATTTTCTTTTTATTACCTTCTTTTCAAATGCCCTTGCCACCCTTCTTTGGTAGGCCTGGGCATGGTCTGCCGCTCTTAATCTTTTCTCGTCTAGTAATTAGCTCTTTTTGGTATTTTTTTATTTTATATTTTCGAAAGTGTGGAGACAGATGCATACTTATATTTTAAAAAAATGGGCCTGCGTTGGCGAATAAATATATTTTTGGAAAGAGAATGGAGATAAAGTTTGGAAAACGATTTTGTTTTAGAGGGAAAGCATGGAAAGACAGTTCGTAAAGCATTTTTTGTGGAAATCATGGAATCAAGGTTCCATAAAATATTTTGTTTTGAAGAAGAGTGTTGGAGCGCAGATTTGGAAAACGTTTTCGTTTTGAAAAAGAGTGGAAATGCATTTTGTAAATATTTTCGTTGTTTTGGTAAACAGGGAAAGAAAGTTTGGGAAAGTGCTTTTATTTTGTTTTGGAAGTATGGAAATACGGTTTTGTAAAACATTTAGTTTTGAAGGAGACTGTGGGAACAAATATGTATAGGGTGGTGAAAGCGAAAGCTGGTAAACAAATATTTTGATCTTTTGATTTTTTTTGGAAAAAAAGCTGTAAACATGTACAGGATGATGAAAGCGAAAGCTGGTAAACAAATATTTTTCAATTTTGATTTTTTAGAAAAAGCTGTAAGCAAATATGTACAGGAGTTGAAAGCTCACCCAGGGGGATCGGTACCTGGTTCTTGGATTCGTATTGTTTCCTCGAGTCGGCTTCGCTTGGGCGGCCGGCTGATGTCTGGTGGGGTCCCCTATTCCCGAATTCTTCCTCCCTGATCCTTTTCAAGGGCCTTCCCTGATGGAGCAATTCTTTGTCGGTGGAGCCTGGCTGCCAACATGCGAGCACCTCTAGCCGGATGTGCATGGCACAGACGCTCCAATTCCGGGCCCGTGTCTCGTTAAAGCATGCTTCTCCCCATATGATACTACTTTCCCGCGGTACGGGAAGCGAAGACATTGGTGTCGGGTGGACGAGACGGCTTCGATGCTGTTGAGCCATGTCCTCCCAACAATCAGAGGGTGGGGTGATTGGATGTTCATTACCATGCAGTTGACGATGGTGGAGACCGGGCCGATCTTTAGTGGGAGCGTGACCATCCGCAAGCGTTCTTGCGCGTGCTGTCGAAGGCATAAATGTATTCGTCCGAGGGCTCCAATCTAGGAACCCTACCTTCTAGCTTCTGGTAGGCGGAATATGTAAGAACGTTAGTTTCCGCTCCCGTATCAATGAGAATGTGCCGAAATTCCTTCCCTCCGAGTATGGCAGTGATTGCGAGGGGTGTGGAGCGTGCTCCGGCTTTTGTGACTTCATGGGGGAGGAAGGTGATCGATTTGGGCTCCGTAGGATTGCTTGGTGGATGCAAGGTCCTAAGCGCTTCTTCCGAGGGATAGTTGTCGTTATAAGGGGACCCAGGTGGGCTACCACTTTCATTCTCGTTCCCCGGTCGCAGGGCTAGTGTGAACATATTATGTATTGCCCAGTTGTTCTCGTTCCGTACTGGAGGCGTGCTTCTCCCCAGACTGTCAGTACATGACTCATGAAGGACAGTCGAAGGCATTGTGTCGGGGGGAACAGATAGCTTGGATGTTGTCTAACCACAGTCGCCCTAGCATCAATGGGTACCTTGTGTCGATGTCGGCCACGAAGCAAGCTACTTCACAGATAAGAGGGCCGACAGATAGCTCGAATGTTCTGGGGCCACAGAGAGTCTTCACGGTATGGTTGAAGGCTTGAATAGTGTGGTGGGCCGGTTGGACGGGAGGACGGCCTAGTCCGGGTATCTTTTGGTAGGTGGAGCATGTCATTATGTTCATTCCTGACCCTGGGTCCACGAAGATGTTGTTTAGCCACAACATTTGAAGTCGTCCACGGATGTGTAGGGGGTAGACTCGCAATCTGGGATCCGGGAGGTCTTGGTCAGTGAATGAAATGGTCATTGGGCGGCGGGGGCCATCGACAGTGTCGGTACTCTTGGAGGACCCATTGTTGTCTGGATGCAGATCATCCGATGTACATTCCCCTCCCTCGGGTCCTTCGCTAGCTCCTTCAGGGATCTCCTCAAATGGCTCTTCTTCTTCGTCTCCTCCCGGGTTTTCTAGTCCGCTTTCGTCAGACTCGATGTTGATGACTGCGGGTAGGGCGAAACTGCATCTTCTTCTTCGCCATAGAGTATGGCGAGGTCATGATTGTCGAGGTTCAGTTGGAAGAGCTCGTTCTGCTCTTCCTCCTCAGATTCTTCGGACAGACTGTCATCAGTGACGTCTTCTGAACTGCTTGGTTGTGGTGGTGGCTGTCTCCCTCTTCTGACCATGTTTACCATGTGGGCTCCAGATGTGGATGCTTAGTTGTGACCTGGCAATGGGTCAGTAAAAATGTCAAGTGGCTTGGAGGCTCTAGAATTGCCCTGGTTTAAGTGGCTTTTGATCATGGCCCAATCAAGGCGCCTGTCATCATTTAAATCGTAAATAAAATCCTGAAAAACAATGCATTGTTCTACGGTATGACCATGCTATTGGTGGTATTGACAGTAACGCAGTCTGCTGGCCCCGGGGAGTGGAGGTTTAGCAGCTGGGAGGGAGATACTATTTGTGTCCATTAGTACCCTAAAAATCCTAGTTAGTGTCTCTGGGAGGGGAGGGTAAGAGTCTCTCTTTCCCATTCGTCTCTGATCATAGGATGTCGGAGGGGAGACCTCATTATAAGTATCTTGGGAGGTCTGCCTAGGATTTGGGTTTTGACTTCTTAGGAAGGTGGAATAGAAAGGGGTCCTAGGCTGGCCTTGTCTTGAATTTTCAGGGTTTTGGACCGGGGAACTTTGGATTACCGGGTTTTGTTGTGTCGGCACGGGGACGGGTACTGATCGAGTAGTGAAGTTTTGGTTGATTGGCCGAGGCGGCGCATACCCGGATGAACCGGACGTGTACTGTCTCAGAGCCGTTCCTCGATCAGGAACTCGTGCTCCGTTCGGGTAGAGTGTCGATACTTGTGTAATAATCCCCTCTACCGTGGGGATTTGCGCCTTACGTGGCGGTTGTCCAACCCTATGGATGATAGGTGGGGACTGGGTTTGGACTATTGGGGCTGCACAATGGGAAATCCTGTTGTGGCGGTCAATCAGAAGCTGATACGTAGTACAGTCTCCGTACGAAAGGCTCGTACGGAGCTCTAGACTCAAACTCTGCAACATCATGTCAATTTCTTGACATTCTGTGAGTTGCAGGCCGGTCCGGTGGACAAGTGTGCGCCACCGAGACACATATTATTCAAATTTCTCCCTAGGCCTCATTCTCTCTACGGTTAAATATGAAATAGTGGGGGTTCTGATCCTCTGATAACCGTAGCGGCCTAAGAACTTCTCGCTTACAGTCGAGAAGTTCGATAAGTGATCTACAGGGAGGGTGGAGAACCATTGTAGTGCTTCTCCTTCCAATGATTTCTAGAAGAGGAAGACTAGCAGAGGTTGATTATCTAAAAATGGTCAGGCGTCTAGATAAAAGGCAGTTAGATGAATCTTTGGGTCTCCACGACCGTTATACCGGTGAAATTTAGGGATTTTGAATCCCTCCGATAAGTGGACTGATGGTATTTATCTCAGGTTGTGTAGAAACATGCGCTTGGGGGTTGAAGGATCGGTCTCGGAGAGGATTCTCCGGATGGTTTCATCTAGCATTTCTCCCCTAGGAGGGCTGCTTAGCGGTCCTGGGTTTGGGGTGGCCTGGTAAGGGCCCGGGGTAGAAACGGTCGGGAATATTGGATTCGCGGGGGATAAGGGGGCGAATGAAAAGATGCTCGGATTAACCGAGCAGCTGGGTGTGGACGGGGTTTTGGGAGTAGCCTTGGGAGTTTCGACAGGGATTTCCTGTCTCAAGGTTTTGACGTGGCGGCAATCAGTGAGGTCATGAAACATGTCTTCCACTGACTGGTATCCTAGACTAGCCATTCTTTCTTCTAAGTGGCTAAGAAACTGCGTGGCCTGACCCTCTTGGGTGGTTCTCTCATCTAGTATTTCCTCCTCTAGGTGGGATTCCATGATGTGAGTGTGGAACGATTTAAGGGTGGGAATGGATGCAGATACAAAGCAAAAATAAAGCAGCAAAGGATTGCGCAGCTGTGTGCGGCTTACGAAAGCAGTAAAGGATTGCACAGCTGTGTGCGGCTTACAAAAGCAGTGAAGGATTGCGTAGCTATGTGCGGCTTACAAAAGCAATAAAGATGTTGTAATGCAGAATAGAGGAGAACCTGATTCGAGGGGTGGAAAACTCTAACTTTCCTAGAGGGTTGACAACATTCTAGTTAAGCAGTAAAGGGAAGGCAGAAGAGGATTACCTTTTATCGTTTTTCACGAGGGAGGTCCCACTGTGATCGCCAGATTTGTCAGTGTTCAAAAATCCGCGTGTGTGGGGGTTCTTCGAGGATTCAGATCCGGTGCGCGCCTTGGCGGGCTCGATCGGATCATCTCTCAGAAGGGTGGTGGTGTCTTGTTCTCGGTTGGGGCGCCCGATAGCGGCTCAAGGGGATTCCGGTGTGTGCGTGATCGCCACCTGCTTTTTCAAAAAGCAGGAAAAGTTGGGTTGGATTTGATCACCTACGTGGGGGAGTTTGTGGGGTCTTCGCTCTGGGACACGGATATACCGTATACAGAGGTGAAAAACAGGTATCATATTCTGCTTTTGGCTTGGATAGAGGAGTCTTGGGTCAAGTGGGGGTGTAGGTGGGGGGCGGCTACTGGGTTTGAGCCGTCGGGTATGGGGCGGCTAGTTAGGTTTAGCCGTCCGGGGCTAGGTCAATTTGGGTAGAACCTGGGTAGGAAGTGGGTTTGGTTTTGGCAGAGGTTAAACCTGGGTTTTAGAGGGTGAATTGAGAGAGTGATTTTGTGTAGGGAATGAACTTTTCTCTCACAAATGGGACTCTCTCTCTCTCTAGGGATTTTAAGTGGTGAAAATGGGTTGTGAATGTGAGTTGTGGTTTGGGAATTCTTGATGTGGATTGGATGTGAATATTTGATGGATGTTGTGTATGAATTAGAAAGGCTTGGGACCCTCTCCATTTATAGTAAAAGAGAGGCAGGAGAATGTCTAGTGGGTAATAAAATGCCTTGGAAAATAGTGTGTTTGATTAGACCCCTCATTAATTCTCTATTTCTTCTGTCAGAAACCAAGTGAGGGGCAGCTAGTTTCATGGGGCGGCTAGTTAGAGTTAGCCGCCCCCATCATGACCTGCCAACACATTCCATCTCTGACAAGCGTGGCTTGGTTCAATTATTTGGTTTGAACCGGCCAAGATGGGGCAGCTAAAGGTCACAACCTGCAGCAATGATCAGCATTAATGCTGCTTTATGTCCCATCCAGGGAAGTAGTATGGGGTCAGCCAGGGAGCGGCTAGTGGAAACTAGCCACCTGGGATGGGGCGGCTAGTTAGAATTAGCCACCTCCATCCAGGGCCCTAGGTTTTCTAAGTGTTGGAATTTTCTGGTTCGGGTTTACCATAATTGTTTTCTATTTTAATGTCCAAATGTGGTTAATTTTAAGTGTTGCTTGATGTATTTTCATCTTTCTGACGGTCCAAATTGGGGTATCTACAATTGTCCCTCATCAGATGGAGTCTTTGCGCGAAGAAGGAAAGACTTTGACCGATGATAAGGAAAGAGAGCCCTATTTTGGTCAGCCCGACCTTCAAGAAGTTTTAGACAACACGACCAATACTATTCAGGGAGTTGATTTAGACTGTCAGAGGCTAGGTCTTTATTAGAATTTTCAACCGAAAGGATGATCCAGGTGGAAGGCGGAAAAAGTAAATGGTGAGTGATTCAATGCGCGGTCGGGGTTCTTAGCTATCATGCACGGAGCAGCCCAGCGTCAGTAGGTATGGTTGATCACATAGGGTCCCTCCCATGTGGGTTGCAGTTTTCCTCTTGGGTGGGGCTGCCTTGATGGGATGATTTGCTTAAGTACTAACTCTCCGATTTTAAATTTTCTTTCTATTACCTTTTTTTCAAACGCCCTTGCCCCCTCAGTTGGTAGGCATGGGCGTGGTCTGCAGCTCTTGACCTTTTCTTTCGTCTTTGTTTCTTTTTTTTTCAGTTTTTTTGAAAGCGTGTAAACAGATATGTATAGGGGTTTGAAAGCTTAAGATGGTAAACAAATTTTTTTTTCGTTATCTTCGTTTGAGAAAGCATGTAAAACATTTAGAAATAGGAAAGCAAGTAAAAGATAGTATATAGCACTGAAGGGTGAGCTCTAGGAAATGATGGTGCAAGGTGAGTCCTCTACGAAGGCTCAAATTGTAGGATCTTTAGGGGAATGATACTTGAATTTTCTGTTGTATCATTGATTGTGTATCGATTTTCCTCTTTCTTGAAGTGCGTCTGATGCCTTCTCAGCCACTGTTGTTCAGCATCTATTCTGACAGCATCTACCAGAATATCAAAGCCTAAATGTGTTCGAAAGCGCGAGTGACGCTTGACCTTCCATAGACCTTTAGTAGGAACAAAATCTTTCCTCAAAGGTGGGTTAGTCAATAAAGATGTGGATATAAAAAAGCAAGTCGCAGGGGCAACTATTGACTGAACATGTGCAAGGGTACACGAATCAACGTGATGTTGATGCCCTAGTGGTGGTGAGAGTGAAGACTCTTTAACTGGCAGTCGGGATAACTCGACTGCTCCCTTAAATTGTGTATTTATAGATATGAGTATTTCTCATTCAAGAACATACTCAATTGATTGATCTAAATCTTAGTCGATCTCTGAATCTAATGAGTGAAGATGTGAGTCATCTGAGATCGTTATGGTAGGTTTGACGGGCATTGATATGACTTGATCTTGAATAGGTAGAAGTAATGGGGATTCAAATTCAGTTGATTGTAGGTTTTGGATGGTGGATTCAGGCCGTATTGGTGTAGGGTAAGAGAATTCCAATAGTTCTCCAGCCAAAAACTCTTCATCATTGTCAGAGTCTTGCTTGGGACATTCTACGGATTCAATAGTTTCAGGTACTGGAGACTCGCCGTAAGAAATCCTTGACCAGCTCTAGAAGAGGGAATGAAAGAGCGCTTCTCAGCATCTGCAAAGGGTACATGTACAGCTTGCTAGGGGTTCTTTCCTTCATGTCGAAGAAATTTTTGTAGGGAGTCACAATGATATCGATGGAGTCCGAGATGGATAAGGTGGACCGCAGCCTCTGAGTTATATCCATGGACATTGCAAAAGGTGAGAAGAAAGAAGACTTGAAATCAGGGAAGAAGAAGTGAAGGTATTCCTTTTTCAGATTCTCTGTCTTCTGCTCTTCGAAATGAAAGAGATTTCATAGAGGGGAACTTCTCCATGAGAAACCCCCGTATTCATAATGAAAGAGCACGAAAATCAAGATCGTGGGAAGATTTACCGCTGAAATCTTCTGTGAAATTCAAGGCACAGTTAGCGTGATAGGCAAGGCGACAGTTCAATGCACGTGGCAAGCATTTAATTACGACTTTTTTTTTTTTTACCAAATGAAACATTCTTTTGGAAGTTCTCTTTATGTCAAAAATGAATTTGCAACATTCTAAGAGATTTCAAGAGGTTGTAAAAGGATATTTAAAGCCTTTTTTATTAATGGGGAGGGTATATGTTAAGATAGAATATTCTGCTAACATTTTTAGTTTGTTGAATATTGATTATTTATAATGCCTAATAATATTTTAAGGGGGTTTATACTAATATTATATTTTGAAGTGATTTTTAATAATTTACATATTTTAAGAGGGGGTGCAAACTAAATAATCTTCAATATAAAAGGTGGTGGGTTCAGGAATAACAAAATTTTAGGCTATGGGTTCAATAAGATGGGGGTCAACAAAATGGGTGATAGTGATTCCCATGAAGACAGTCACACCTACCAAACCAAATAATCGGTCACCCATCACACCTGCTACAATACGAAAGGTTTCCTCCTCTCCCACCATGAACGTCCTACACGACAAGATCGACCGCAAGTACCGATATACCCCCCGAAATATTTCGTTCCTCCAGTCAAATCCGTGATCCCATCCCCGTTTTTTCGTACATGGTCCCGCCTCGTCTCTTTCGCTCATGAACCCTTTATGTCGATGAAAATCGAATTCTTTCCAAGTCCTTTAATGGCGGATTGTACAAACCCTAAATCGGTAGTCGGCCTCCTCATCGAAGCGGCATCACTGATACCGACTTCACAATACCTCCTGGGCCTCGTATTGTTCGTTCTGATCTTCCTTTACAACTTCCTCGAGTTCCACTTATTTAGGGACCTCTTCAAGGGCTTCCGAGGTGACCAAGTCTCTCTCACCTTCAATCCAAGATCTCATATCTACGAAGGTGTCGTGTCCAAGTGTCGCATCCTCCATGGGAGGTACAGATTCCTGTTTCTTTGAACCAATCGGCATCAAAGACTTGGCTGAAATAGCTGCAGAGCATGTCCATCCAAAAATGAAATTAATTTATGTCTTGAAAATTGTAGATTCAAATCAAGTCTGATTGAAATAACAGAAAATGTATTTATTTATATATTTTTTGGGTTCTTGGAGGGTTCTGATTGATTTCTTTATATGCAGGTACTTGGCGACGCCATGGCTGTCGAACCCGCATTTCCAGACGGCATTCTTGAATTTCTTCGGAAGGCCTCCCGTTTTCAATTACAAGCGGTAAGTTTTAGCGCGAGTCTTTTTTTTATTTTTTAAATTTCATGTGTTGGACTATGTTAGAGGTACTTGATATGATAAAATTTGCGCTCACATTTGTTTTAAAATGTTTTAGAAACAGAACTTGCTATGGTAGGTTTCTAGTTTCTTAGCATAGGCACACTCATAGCCACTTGAAAGAACATTTTGGGTCTGTGTTTTGGTATTTCATTGCATTTAATTTGTGTGGGAAAAATACATTTGGTCTTCAGTTGGTATTGGCTTCTTTTATGGGGACTGGGTTATGGTTTATGATATTGAAATTGGTTCCCCACTACAATGATGGAAGGTTTACCATTTTTTTTTTGGATAATGCCCTTAAAGATGCTATTATGAATTTGGAGTCACGGGATTTTGATATTTAATGGCTGAAAACCTATTTGGGTTGTCTTCACCGTATGAATTGAATCCACTCAATTCAACTACTTGTGCGCTTGCTTTTTCTTTTTTCTCTGACATGCAACAACTCTATCTTGAACAACTTTTGCATCTCAGGCAAGTATTTCAAATACCTGATGGAGGGACTATTGCTTTGGATTGGTTGATGGATTCTGATAGTAAGTATAATGTGCCTTCCAAGTAGACCATGAATTATGCTATTGTGAGTGCTCATTTTTTTCTCTGTTTGGTTTAGTGGATGACTAGTCTCCCTCCATTAACACGATGTGCGTGTATAAAAAAAAATCTGCCCACAACTAGTACCCTCAATTTTTTCAATCCATTTATATGCGATATAATATATCATGTTATATTAAAGTTTTAATAATGATTAAATAAATCATTTGTAGAATTTATTATGAATTTACACGTAAAAAGGATACGTTATAACTGAAGATGAGTTTTTTTTTGTATATATACCCCTCAACCAATCCTATGTTGTAAAAAGAACTCATTTGAAACTCTAAAACCAACAATATTGCTTGAATGGATAAAAAAAATAACGTTAATGCACAATTTAAACCCTTTCGAATAGTATTGTTGGAAATAACAAATCATCAGGGATATTCTACTAAAATGTGATTTTTAAGGGTATATATAAAACAAAATCATTAAGATTTGATAGATATGGATGATATTATCTGATGTATATATAGATACAAGAAAAATCAAGAATTATACTATTTTAAATTTCGTAACTTTTCAAGTACAACTCTAATTTGGGTGATCAAATATCTTGTTGGAATGGGCATTTCGGACTTATGATTGTGAAATAGATTTTTCCCAAAATGACTATTTAATGATGAAAAGTTGCAGTTCTAGGAATGGAAGGGGATAAAGCCCCCGGTCCGGATGGTTTTTCTGTTAAATTCTTTCAACAGTTATGGCATGTGGTCAAGGAAGATGTAATGGAAATGTTTGAGGAGTTTTACTTGGTCAACAGGGTTGTGGGTGCCTTAATGCCACTTTTATTGCCCTCATTCCTAAGAAAAGTGAAGCAGATCGAGTTAGTGATTATCGCCCTATTAGCCTCCTCAACAGTTCTTATAAAATTATTGCAATGGTTTTGGCCAGTTGACTTCGGAGTGTACTTAAAGAGTTAGTGGATCTCAGCCAGTCAGCATTCATTCAAGGAAGATCTCTTCTAGATGGTTTCTTGATTGCCCAAGAATGTGTGGCAGGGGCACATAACTCGAGACTATGCAAGTTGGATTTTGAGAAGGCTTATGGTTCTGTTTGGTGGGATTTTCTTTGGCAACTTCTGAAGGATTATGGTTTCTCATCGAAATGGTTATGGTGGCTCAAGGAATGTATTAGCACAGACAAGCTCTCAATCCTTGTTAATGGCAAAGCAGTGGGTTATTTCAATTTGGGAAGAGGTCTTTGGAAGGGGACCCTCTCTCACCCTTCATATTTATTCTTGTTGCTAATGTCCTTAGTCATACGATTCATAAAGGAGTGTCACTTGGTTGGATTCATGGTCTCGAGGTAACAAAAGGAGGCTCTCGTGTTTCTCATATTCAATATGCGGATGACACAATTCTCCTTTGTGATGAGAGGGAAAGCAATCTGGATAGTTTTGTGTTTATCATTAAGTGCTTTGGTATTCTCTCGGGCCTCAAGGTTGACCTTAACAAGACTAATTTTTTTGGTATTCATATCCCCTTGGACAAGTTAATAATATCACCGCTCGCTTGAATTGCAAAACTGCTAGCTTTCCGACCAAATACCTTGGGCTACCTCTGCACACCTCATCGCTTCGGAAGATAGATTGGGCACCTCTTATCAATTGAAGGGTGGAAAGGGAGAGCACTTAGTTTGGGGGGCAGATTGGTTCTTCTCAATGCGGTTCTTGCAAGCCTCCCAATTTATTTTCTCTCTATATTCAAGATTCCAGTCGGCATTCTTAATGATGTGGACAAGATTAGGAGGAGATTCTTATGGCGTGGTACTAAAGAAGGAGGTTCGAGGCCATATTTGGCTAAGTGGGATCTTGTCTGTAGGGATAAGGACGGTGGCATGGGGGTTCTTAACCTTCAAAATATGAATAAGGCGTTGTTGGGCAAGTGGCTATGGCGTTTAATTGCTGACCAGGATTCGCTTTGGATCCGAGTTATTAGAGAGAAATATTATAAGAAATGTACGCGATTAGAGTTAATCCCTCATTCTAGAGCTGCTATGTCCAAAATTTGGAAGGATATACTCGAGAGTGCGGAGGCAATTAAAGAATTCTCAATTTTTATTCCGGGCTTTGGATCCGAGTTATTAGAGAGAAATATTATAAGAAATGCACGCGATTAGAGTTAATCCCTCATTCTAGAGCTGCTATGTCCAAAATTTGGAAGGATATACTCGAGAGTGCGGAGGCAATTAAAGAATTCTCAATTTTTATTCCGGGCAATGGAGTTGAAACTAAATTCTGGAAAGAAACTTGGCTCCGTGGTGCGTCGCTGGCTAGTATTTGTCCTAATTTATTCAGGGTGGCATCAAATGTGGAAGACTTGATATGTGACTCTTTTACTTGTGGGGTTAACTCTATCATCTGGTGTCCTTGATTGCGCCGAAATTTAAATGACGTCGAAGCCATGGAATTTACTAATCTTATGGATCTTCTACAAGGTGTGGAGTTAAAATTGGAAGATGAGGATGTGGTAATATGGAAATTAGCACCTCTTCTTGGGTTCTCGGCGAAAATCCTTTATCAGAAGATTAACAAAGTATCATCTCCAATTCCGTCTGCGAACACCCATACTCTTATTTGGAGTACTCTAGCGCCTTTGAAAATCAGAGCGTTTATGTGGTTACTCTCTGTAAACAAAGTGCTCACCAAGGTTAATAGGGCAAAATGGGTTCCCAACAGTGATACTTCATGTTTGCTGTGTGGTGGTGCTGAGGAGGATAGGGAGCATTTGTTCTTTACATGTCCATTCGTCTTATCGATTTGGGAATTGGTTGGGGAAGCTATTGGTTCGTCGTGTAATTTCCTTAATATTGATGAGATGTGGAGCCTATTCCATCTGAGAAAGAAGAAAGGGGACCGTAGTAATATGGCTAAATTTCAGTATTTTATTCCTCATGCGGTGTGTTGGAGTATTTGGTTGACGTGGAGTGAATGTTTATTTCAAAGAAAGAGGGTGTATGTGGAAAACACTTGGGTGCATATTTCATTCTTGCTCAAGGATTAGGTGAAGATGATCCTCCAAGAAGATAATCCTGCCACGGTTATGGGTCTATTGTGGTTCGCGAGGAAGTGATTCAAAGTATTTTCTTATTTCTATGATTTGGGATTATCCTCAAATCGTACTTTTGTAATTTTATTGGAGATTCCTTGTCTCCTTTTGTTCGGGGGTTTTTAATCAATAAAAGTTCCTATCTTTATTAAAAAAAAAAATCATATTTGATCATAAATTGCTATTTATCACTTATATTCCATGATTATCTCAAACTAAATCGATGAAAAATAATAACAAAAAAAGATGATGTGGCATGATCACCACCACTCATTCAATAAATTTTTAAAAAATCATTACAAATATTGAGATTAATTTGGTGGATATGAATATCATATTTTCCATTTATATATATACAGCTATATAAATATATAGATATTTTTTTTTATCCTTATCCCAATATAAAACTAATAAAAATATCTTTCCATTCTTAACCTTAATTTAAAATCAAATATAATTAATAACTAAGGGTAAATTCGAAAAATGAAAATGTTACAAAGGAATAGACTTGAAAACTTAAACACTTTCGCTTAGTATAATAGATAGATTTATTATAACTATATGAATTTCCACTTTTCATTGTACTTTGTTTACTAGAATATAATCATGTTGAGATAGTGTGTAAGCATATATTCTCACCTTACACGTGTTGAATTAAGATTGGTGGATGGCCAACTAATATGCAACGAACGCTAACTTGAATACGCTCACCAAGGGAGGCTATGTGCCTGCAAAAATCTCTTCTATGCTCAAGTTAGTGGTGGATCAATGCATATTGCTTAATGACTCTAAACAAATGCAAGCTCTCATTTATTTTGGGACTTAAGAGGATTCTGTGCTGATTTCCACATTGATTATCCAGATTTTTGGTTGATCTATAATTAAAATTTGTAGATTCTTTGTGATGTGTTGGGGCATTATGACCATGATCTTTGGGTATGGGACGCTGTGCCAACTATGGTACATAGCCCTATTTTCTAGTATGAATGGTTACGCTCAATGAGTTGTCATCAACTCATCTTTCAATTGCTCGACCATATCGATCGATCGATTTGAAGGATGACTGTGATAGAGCATTTCTGATCAATCAAATAATCGAGCTCTTTGATTGACCGAGAGCTATTGATAGATATGAAGAGTTTGGGTGGATGTTAGGTTTGACCGATCGATTAGCTGATTTGTGATGTGACTTGTTTAATCATATCGATGAAGATCGTGTGATGGGATGATCAATCTATCTGACACACCGCCCTATTTCCACGTGTCCTTCGCCTTTATTGGGGTCAATAAATGTATCTACACATGCCCCCTTTTTCACCGTTTCCGAGGGGGATTTGAGGATGTGGTGAAAAACACTTGAGTGAAATTGTACCCGGCCCATTTCACGTGTTGATTAGGTTGTTGTTTCAAATCTCCTTCTGACATCTTGCCTGTTGCTGTGGATTCGTAGCCGTTATGGCTTCTTGTACTGAATGTGTATAAAATAGTGGAGCATCAGACGTTTCACATTTTCACCATTTTCATCTTCCTCACTCTTAGTAATCTTGCAGTAATTTCTTGTGGGGCGAGTATTCCTCTTCTTTTTTTTGTTTCTCTCTTTCTCGTCATTGGGGCCATGGAGGCACCAGAAAGAGCCCACCGTTGTGGTTGGAGGGCATTGGAAATCAATGGACATTCAAATTCCTGTGAACTTCGACCTCCTCTCTGTCCTATTTCCTTTCTGATTTCGTTAGGAGTTTGTTGCATTAAATATGTGCTTATCTTGTGTTTGCTGCCTTGTCCAAGAGTAGAGAGCTCTCAATCGGGTGGATTGCTGCTTTTTAGAAGGAGAACATTTGGGATTCTCAGGGTAACAAGAAACCTGGCGGCCCCTTTTGTCGCGGCTTACGCAGCCACGCTGTGCATTGTGGCCTAATTAGAACATAGAGTAGGGCCTCCCAGGTGTGTCTCTTTGAGGGGGTTGCGGCACTGCATTATGCGCAATTTTGCGTTGTAGCATTGCAATCACCTCTTCGAGCTGCCTATCGTGTCTTCGGAGTGCCGGACCTACTCTTTTAGGTTGCGGTCCTGGAGGCAAGGTTCCTTTGGTGCCTACGCGTTCGCACCTTAAGGAGTCTTCCTTAGGAGGTAGGTAGGGTTGCCCCCCGTGCCATCACTTTCCCATGTAGTTGGATGGTGGAAGAGTCTCGTTGTGGTACATTCCGTAGTTCGCTCCTTAAATGCATCATGCTCCAAGATCTCTAAAAATATGTAAATCAGAGATAACACTTTTTTTTCCCCATTAACATCAATGAGGGGCTCATTTTTGATATAAAACATCAAACTAAAGTCGATCCATTTTTCTTGGTATAGTTATAATAATTTTAATATATTAATTGTTTCTTCACCCTGCTTGTTTTCATGAGATTTTAATGCTTCAATAGAAAGAAGCAACACCGCATTTGACTACTTATTCAAATTATTTTGTCTATACCAATAGTTTTATGTATGTACTGTACAGTTGGAAGAGGAGCTTTTGGTCATGACATTTCCGAGGATGATTTAGCTCCCATCGTGGTTGTGATACCTGGACTGACGAGTGATTCTTCTTCTGCTGTAAGTTCAATAGTTTACAACATCTTCCTTTCTTGCTTTCTTTGTCTAGCTGTAATGTCTAGATTAGAGCTGTTTTTGTTTCTTCTAGGAAAAGTGAAGTTTCAGACATGATCTTGTTCTTATGCACATATTGAGTTTATTCATGTGAATGTAAAATAGTGGTTTTGTTTTTTGATGAATAGACTCTAGATCATTAAAAAATTTCATGAAATATATGGATAATTATCATGATGATGTCCTTAAGGGCCCATTTGGATTCGAGATCCAAATGCGGGCTTTTGAGAATCCATCCCTCAAAATGACGTTTGAACAACATTATTCTCCAGCTTTTGAAATGCCCGAGTTTTTTTGTGAAAAATGTGTATAATGTATCATTAATGCCAAATGCCCAATTTTGTTTTGATCCATGATGGGGAATTTTCAGCTTTTGCACTGCCAAAGCTGCTCCACTATGAATCTAAAAGAGGCCCAAGGTTGTCCACAAAAACTATCAAAGTGATAATCTTTGATCAACTTCATATAGTTTAATCCATAAATATGTAAAACATGAATCAACCGGCATTTAATGTCATTTGGATAGGATAATCCCATACATCAAAATTAAATGTAAACCCTAACACCACACTATTGTGTCAAAGCAAAAAAGGTTACAAGTAACATTCTAGCATGAAATTGGAAACACCTACTCAAATGAAACTGAAAAACTTGAGTAATCTTATGTAATGATAATTGCCCCTAAACAAAAGGAGACGAGGGATCTTTGTACAAACATGAAATAGAGCAATGTGATAAAAGGTTCAAATGCAAGAAATGGGAAAAGCGATCCCCCTCCCTCGATGATACCATCACACCCCAAACAAATGATTGCCAATGATAGGAGTCCATGCCGATGATCATTTGATCCAATCCTATAGCAATGTGGACAGCGCTGACCACATGTTTTCCAGATAGAATATCGTGTTGGAAGATGCATTGGTGGCAAGTGATCCAAATACTCCACCATATCACTGGGGGACTAACCATAGTTTTAAACTGTGTGCGGACCGCATGTGCGGTGAGGTCCGCACACAGTATATGCGGCCGCATGTACTGTACATGCGGCCGCACTTTAGTATAGGAAGGAGTTCGAACGGGCGTTCGAACGCCTTCCTTTTTTTTTAAAACAAAAATACACAGGACGCTCGAACGCCCGTTCGAACGTCCTCGGGCTTTTAAGTCGGGTTCAGCCCGAAACCCTTCCCATCTCTCCTCTCTCATTCCATTCGAACCCAAATCGTCCAAACCCTTCCAAACCCCTTTTTCCACTTCAAATCTCTCTTTCAAACCCCCCCAAATTCATCCCAAATTCTCCTAAAACACATCCAAATCCTTCAAACACCATTTAAGGTATGCATTCTACTCTTCTTCATCTCCATTATCAATGTTTTTAATTTTTTTTTGTTTAATAGTTGAATATAAATGATGAATGATGTTTATTGTTGTATATTCTTTTGTTTTGCAGCCTCAATCATTCATTTTTTTAATTCTACAACATTTCTCATCTCCCTAGTCCCAACTTGAAACCCTAGATCCCAAAATCACAAATTCTCAACCATGCATATCACTCAACTTTTTCTTGCATTTGTTATCTTGATGGTAAATAAGAAATTACCAAAACGTGCTAGGGAAACTTTTTTTTATTTCAGAGGTGGCATTCACGCATTGACGAGCATTTGAATTGGGCATCCTAATCAAATGCATTCTAAACCGAGCTAAACCACCGGTGGCAACATAATTATTACACAAGATGCATTTAATCCTACTTTTGTCATTCGCACTAGCATATTGGCCATACTTCCAACAAGGGTCATTGGAAACGGGTCTAAGGGGAAATTCGGATGACATGTTTAGTGTTGTGTAGTGAGTCTAGTGACTAGTGAAACAAATAAACACAAGATATTGAGATAAGAAGATGCAAACAATTGATGAACTCCTCAAGAGTCTCCTCCAAATGCCTTCAAGATCCTTTTAAGCCTTCTTCAACAATCCCTACAATAGAAAACCAAATGAATCATACTATACTAACAAGTGGAAATGGTAAATTTCAAAGAGCATCAAGAGTTTTGAGAATTGAGAAATTTGAAAATTTGAGAGTTTTGAGAATTTGAGAGTTTGGAGAGATGTTAGAGTTGTTTTAGATGCATTTGAGATTCAAATGGGACCTATTTTATAGTGGGTACTCTAAAAAAAAGGCCCCAAAATGTTTTCCAACGACTAGTTGGAAACTAGCCGCACTTGACCATTGGATCATGTGCGCAGTACATCGGCGCACATGCCCGTCAAGTGCACCCGGGGGTGCACTTTAAACTATGGGACTAACCATTGGATCTTCACCCAGTTGCTAAAGGTCACCATTCTTACACCTCTTTCAAAACCAACTCCACATCCCTTCTATTTCATTAAAGGGGCACCGAGGTGGCAAACCCACCTTTTCCCATATCATTGTATTAAAGGAGCAATGAAAGAAAAAAGTCTCTAGTTTCCTCTTCCAACTCGCATAATACACAAGTAATATCACTGTCATTTGCCCATTTGGAGCAATTGATCTTGTTGAGAACCTTGATGAGATGGAGAAGCCACATAAAGCATCAGATTTGTGAAAGAGATTCTTATTGAGCTTCTTGTAAAGTGACCTCACGGAGAATCCAGAGCGTGGTGCCAACTCCCAATTTACCGAGTTCTCTTCCAAATCCAAGCTCACCTCTTGAAGCGCCTTAAGAAGAGAGGTTTGGTTCCCCATTTAATCCTCGTCAAGGTTTTGACATAACTGAAGATTCAAAGGTTCTGGTTTTCATCACATGTGTAAGAATCACAAATGAGATCATCCTCATCAAGCATTACTTAGGATAAATTTAGGAAGGGGGAAGTCGGAGACTTGCTTTGAAGCCATTTGTCCTTCGAAATTTTGTTTCCGCCCCATTTCCTAGCAGGAAAATAATATTCTCCTTAAACGCTTCCACCACTTTAAGAATATCTACAATATCTTTGAGACAACTCTTGGTTGAAGATACATTGTAAGCCTAGTGCACCCCTCAGTATTTCTCTCTTTCAAACATGCAAGCATAAAATCATCACTACAAGAAACTCACCTGCAACACCAAACCATACTACTCTGGAAAATTGTCACATAAGGCAGGTGAGGTATGACGCTCAATGAATGGATGACTACTGGAGTGCTTCTCATATATACAAGAAACTACAATATAATAATACAAGTGCGAAGCATGAGGTCAAAATTAATGTATCAAATCTCTGGTTTAGATACATTGTCCTAGTTAGATGTCCAATGTAACTTCAGAGCGGAAAGGTTGTCTGCGCCAAAGCCTGTTAACATGCATCCATAATAGGTACCAAGAAGGTTACATTCCACCAATACACCCATGTCATGTATAAAGATGATTACATACCACATTGAGCATTGAGCATTCACACATGATACATATCATGATGGCCATATACTCTAGTAAATGCATATATAGATGTTTCCTCGAATGATGGTGCTACAGACTGGCCAGCCCAGCTCACTGGGTCATGAGCCTGCTATCTTGCTTCCCTGTGCACTGATGATCTAGTCACACAGTTGAAATTATGCATTACCTTCATGGTGTACTAAAATATGGGATATCCTCGATTATTAGGGATCAGTCATCATGGTTGCATGATAACTATATATCATGTGTGCATCTTTCTAAAACACATAATCTCATGTTGAATAGAGGACATGTCAATAATAAATAAGAAAACATGCTATATCATGAAAAATCTCATGAATACCAAGTTCCAAAATGAATTAGTCATGCAAATGAAATCAGGATGGTTATGCAAATCTCAAATGTATACACACACATACATACATATAGGTACACACACATCTATATGTATATTTACATGTGTATTTATGTTGTATGTATATGTGTGCGTGCTATCTATATGCATATATATGGATATCAATATGTACACATGTTTGTGTGTATATATGTGTGTGTATATTCATCCATGTGTGCAGGTATATATGTGTATATATATGTATGCTTGTGGGTACAAAACCATGAGAATACATGGATACATTCACCTCACAGCTAAACAAATTATGAAAACAATTTCCATGGTTGACCTTCTCATCATGTAACCAAAGTGACTTGCTAAGTTCTGTTCCTTTTGTTTGGATCATAATAATTTGTTTTCTGTTTTGCTAGAACTAGCCAATCGAGGTATCATGCCATCCTTAAGAACCTCCAATTGGATATCACATTTCAGTGGAGAATGAGGGACTTATGTCTAATTCTTTAGCTTAGATTAGAGTTTAGATGGGCTTCAATGTCCTAGACAATGAGATTCTTACAATATGTACTAGGAGGGATAATGATTCATTTTGGTGAATTTCGTGATAACCTACAGTTGAAATTTTGCATTGTTGAATGAAATTTTCATTAACATCAATTATTAACTGTTGAATGAAATGTTGAATAAATCTCTGCATCATTGAACTTTTTTGCCCCCAAAAGGCCAGTTTATGAGAATTGCTAAATGTTTCTTTTTCATTGTTATGTAATGTGGTGCAGTACATAAAGCATCTTGTTTTCAAGATTGCAAAACGAGGATGGAATGTTGTTGTTAGCAACCATCGTGGACTAGGTGGCATTTCCTTAACTGTATGTATCTAACTGTGAGTTGTACACTTGCTGTTCTTTTAAATGTTTTAGTTGGAAAAGATTTGTAATTCTTGGTCTCCTAAATTTATGGAGTTCTGTTGTAGGAAATGCAAGGGTAGCAGGCATATAACATATTTTTTTTGAAGATAAGAGCCCCCAAACAATGGAGACGAGAAAACTCCATACAAAGTTAAAGAAAAAACAAAACACAAGAAGCAAATAATTGATGGGGTAGGTGACCCCACAAGTGAAACCCTGGCTTGTCACCTCTCGACCTACTTGTTGGTGCTTTGATTGTCGTTAAAGTCTCGTCTTTGCCAACAAAATATAAATCCTTTACTTATTCTTGGTAAAAAGTGGTCGAATCCACATGGAGGCTATTGAAGTATACAAATAAAAGTAAAAAGGCATAAAAAAGATTAAAAATAAGGATTTGAAGGGTTGATATGAGAAAGCTAAAATAAAAATCTTAGGTTGGACAAATTATGAAGAAGACCACCAAGGATTAGAAATCCATCCCATGTGTATCGTGATGATTCTTCCTTTTGCATTTAATGAAAACAAACTATTTTAAAAGCAATTCACTTCTAATCGATTTAAAAATAGGGATTATAAAGCATCAACCGTATCCCATCTAAGTAGAATGACGGAAGATCTAAAAATACCCATAATCAAAAGAAATCTGATTTGAAGAAACTATATAAACATGAAGAACAAATCGGACAACATCAATGCATAAGGAAAAGAATCAATCACTCAAACGTATAGGGTGGAATCCTCTCCTTGATGGAAGGATTTTCTAGCCTACCATGGTTGATGAAATTCTAAAATAAAAATAAAAATAATCCATGCAAATAAAATAAAGAGACACTTCTATTGAAATCACAATGGAATCTATGTCTATAATATCAAAGAAACTAAAAACAAAAACTCAAAACAGGAAAGAAAGGACAAAAGCTGAAAATAAATTCCTTCTTGGCTGAATGAAGAGATCCCCTTTGGCTCTCTGTAGTGCCCTTTTTATAGGGGTTTTGAGGGTTGAATTAGTTATAAATGCTGATTTGCTTGAGTTGTTAATGCTGATCTGCAAAATATGTTGAAAATCTTGTTGATTTGTTGGAGATGTCAAAGCTGATTTGATTGAAGCTTTTATTGATTTTGTGGATTAGATTTAGAAGCTTTGATGAATCTTTAAATGTTAATTTCTTCTCCAATTTATAACCTATCAAATTTAGATCCTGCAAAATTTAAATACCGCCAAATTTAGATTTCTGAATTTTAAAATATGGCTTCATATGAAAAATGTGATAATGCATATTAATTGTATAAATATTGTCAATTTGTGCAAAATATGATTTGAATATAAAGAATATAAACTTCCCTAATATGCATGTATAAACGAATAATTAAATAGGGAAATGTTCCAAAACAACTCTTAAAAGCATATGAAAATATGTTCATTTGAATATCTAACACTACCAATTACCCATAATGGTAGAAGGGGTATCAACCCCTAGTATCATATTGACCCAATCGATAAGAAAGGAAGCTATCACTGCCCAAGTGTTTTTCAAAAAACAATCACTTTTGTTGGAAAATGCATTCTTTGTAAGAAAGCCAAATGCTCCAAGACTTCGCATGTAGAATTAACCATTACAATTTGGTGAGATTGCTATGATCAGCTCTCTTGTGCCTATTGTGGAACGAAATCCACATTTTTTCGATCTGTAAAGGAGCAGCGAGACTCTAAGGCCAATCCCACCTTTACCCATATCTTTTTGCTATAAGAACAGTGAAAGAAGAGATGGTCTCTCGATTCTCTTCCAAACCATGAAGCTCATAAGTAACATTGTCATCTTGAATCCATCTTGAACGATTAGCCTCGGTGAGGACCTTGTCAAGTGAAAGCATCGAATTTTCAAATGTCCAGGCAATGCCATATTGATTGTTCAAGCCCAAAGCAAACCTCCTCCCATCGAAGGGGCATCGCATCGAAAATGTTATCCTCGAGGAATTTTACACAAGATAGGAAGACAACATCCGTTGTCTTGATGCCCTGCGAGAATAGATAGGGGGTCATCACAAATGAATGTCAAAACACAGTTTTCGATGGGAAGGACTCACCAGTGACTGAAATGGCTTGGAATAGGGACTTCCAGTGCTCCCTCGACTTCCAGTTGCCACATACCAGAATGATTTGGTCTTTCCAATTCTTACTTGGATCAGGAAGCTCAGCGACCAAGCTCTGGTCCTTCCAAGTGAACATATGGTACTTGTCCCTCTCATTCTGGATCATTGCCAAGTTACAGCAGAAGAGGACGTCGAAGAGTCATCGGTTCATGCCGCAGGTCACTTTTAGGAACAGGATGGCGGTCAAGATCCGAAAAACATTCGGGATGACCTGCATCAGGCATAGACACTAAAAACAAAAAAAGATGAAAGATGGGTGAAGATGAAAGTTAACCTCTAGAAGATGTCGGGCGGAGAACCCAACCTAGCCTGGAATGAGCCCTTCGCCGGTCTTGATGTTTACATGTCGAGGGACTTCCCCGAACTCCATGTCATCTTGAATGTCATTGTCCTCTTTGATAGTTTTGAAATATTGCCTCCATATGTTGCGAGACGACATCTTCAGATTGAAAATTCGTTGTTGAGAGTGTTTGGAAGAACAGATGGGGTTCTGATACCACTTGTCATAGCTCACCCCCAAGCAGGCAAGGTGACAAGATTTCCTCACATATTACGATTTCGAGTTGCGCTACAAACCTGGTCCTACAAACTAGGTGGCCGACCCTTTGAGCTGTCGGTTCCAACACTGATGGTGGCCGCGCTTGTTACGCGTACCACAAGCAACATTCTGGAGTGCATCAAAGAAGAAACAGGACGTGATCAACTTGTAAGTAAAATGGTTAAGCAAGTTACTGATGGATTGACTCGATGTTTTTTCTGGTAGAGGAAGGATTTCTATATGCCCGGGGTAGGCGACCCTATGTTCTAGGAACGGACGGGTTACGGCAACTCTTGACACCAAGTGAAGCACGTTGGTGCTCCTTAGTGCCAGTTTCTATCGGCCAAATATATCGGCCATATATCAAACTCGACGTGGAAGCCTAAGTTCGAACTAGTTTTTAAAATATCGATAAAATTGATATATTGATTTAGGGTTCAATTGATATATCGATCAATATATCGATATATCGATCGGACTTTTTTTGTTTTTGAAAAAAAAGCTGAAAAAACAGCAAAAATAAGATAGAAAATTGTGAAAAATAATGAAAATGAATAATTTGATATGAAGATATTAATAATGTTCCAATGGTTTTGGTTTGAAATAAAAATGCATAACTAATTAACTACAACATAAAACTATAAAAGTGAGGAAATTTTATTTAAATAGATAATCCATTGCATTGAAAATCCCCTCCTTGGGTTCCACCTAATGGTGTGCCATAACCATAAGAGGTGCCACCACCATCATTGCCGCCGTGTCCACCATTATTGTCATCCGAATTTGTGTCTTATTCCTGAATTTCATTATCCACATCTTTTGTTTCATATGAAGATCCAACTCCTAGGCCCTGAAATTGTGTTGCTGGGATGACTTCATCTTCTTCATCATCATCATCATTCTCATCTTCAGGCTCCTCAATGATCGGCCTTTTCCCACGACATCTTGCACCTTGAGATTGCTGAGTCTGCTGCATGGACCGTCTTGGGCGTTGATGTTCTATGGTGTCGTTGAAGCTCCACTTGAGACCATATCAAGTCTTCACCTTGGAATACTGGACTGTTGACATCCATAATCCACTCTTTGTAGTCTTTCAATGAATCCAAATTGATTGGATCTTCATGTGCTGGGTTATGTTGAAGATTTTGGAAACGCTCATACAATTTTTGATTGTATTGCACGAATACCAAATCATTCAACTTCTTTTGCTTCAATTGATTCCTCTTCTTGGTGTGTAACTGTTAAAAACAAGAAAATTAAAGTTAAATTTTATGAAGTAGATCAATTTTAAAAATCGTACTTCATAAATTTGTAAGGACAACTCACATTTTCAAATGCACTCCAGTTTCTCTCACAACCGGAAGATGAACAAGTCTAAGAATTTTGATGGCGATCTTCCTCAACTCCGCTACCTCACCCTTGTATTTATCCAACCAATTGACTGGGATTGTGTTGTCCCTTGCTCTCACGATGGTTCCCCAACTGAACGGTCCACTTTCCTGTAAATAATAATCCAGTTGTTTTTTCAGTCTGTTTTGCACCTTCGGATCTGACTCCATCTTCGCCATTGCCTACACACAGCGAATCATATGTGTTTGGACTGCCACGTCCCGGTCCGCGGTCTTAAACCATACTCCGGGGTTAATGACAAATCCTGCATGGTAAAGGTCAGACGACATCTGACGACTCCATCTTCCTTCTATTACCTCAATAATAGGGCCATATTGCAGTGGTCTATGCTGATAGTTTTCCTTAATTTTTTCTTTGGCCCTATCCATTGCATTGTCTAAGTAGCCCATAGAGGGTTTCTCATCTCCATCAACTAATCTCAAGACATTGACCAGAGTAATTCCAGCGTGAAGGGCTCGTTGTACACCTTTCCAGAACTGAACAAAAAGAATAGTTCTTTTTGTTTGTTTTCCGGTTCTAAGGTTATACCACTTCTTCTTCCATTCCTCTGCTACCATGAGTGTCCTAAGTGCATTCTTATATTCCCAAAGTGATTGCAAAGTTAAGAATGATGTGGAAAATCTAGTGGGTCCTGACCTAACAATATCTCCATTGCAAAACAATCTCATTATATGCAATAATTGTGTGTGCATAAATGAAATAGTGATTCTTCTAGCTAAACTGATAATTCTAATATGCATCTTATCAATGTCTACCAAAATTAAATCAATACAATTTGCAGCACATGGTGTTCAAAATATTGTGGGGTGCCTATCTATCACTAATTCACGTGCAACTTTATAGTTAGCAACATTATCAGCTACAATTTGAACAACATTTTCTTTTCCAATAATATTTCAATAACATCATTTATTTCTGTAAAAAATATACTGCAGTGTGTGAATGTGCAGATGCATCAATGGATTTCAAAAACATGGTTCCTTTTGGAGAATTAGCTAAAAAGTTAATTAATGATCTTTGTTTCCTGTCTGTCCATCGATCACACATTAATGTACAACTATAAGTTTTCCAATTTCCTTTATGCGTCTCTAAAATCTTATGAGTTTCTCTTACCTCTTCTTGCAAACATGTTTCACTTATCTCATGCATTGATGGTGGGGCTAAACCAGACCCAAATCTACCTATTGCTTCTAATACAACATGAAAAGAACGTGAAGTTAATGCATGAAAAGATACACCTGCAATGATTGTCCATTTAGCTATCTTCTTAATTGCATTTTTCCTTTCTTCTTTTTTTAACCTATTTCCTAAAGTTGTTTGTCCAGGGCCTCCTCTTAATCTTTGATCAACTACATCTTCAACATTACCTCTACAAAATAAATCCATAGGACCCCTAGTGTTTTTCCTTCTTTGTTTGGATGGAGGCCTTGAACTAGGACCACCAATTTCTATTATATCATCATCACCTACATGTGGTTGTTTATCTCCTGTCTCTAGCAAAATCTTCAGAATAAAATGAACCTCTTCTACATTTACTATCAGATTTTTTATTCATGAATTGTTCTATTTCTTTTCTAATTTCTGGTGTTGTTTTAGTGCAAGGTTTAGCATTAGCTCTTAGTGAATGCAATATGTGTTCTTTGAGTCTGATTATGCCACCACTTCATAGATGTGAGCAAAATTAACATTTAATAATATGTTTTTAGTAGCACTTTTATGTTTTTCATATTTCCATGTAGGGTCTTTTGTATTAGTTGGTCTTAGACTAGATGAACTAGCTCTAGAAGAAGATTTTTTTTTTCAAAAATGTTTTTGTAGGTTTTAAAAAATAAATATTTATTATTTAATTAAGTGGATGGTGTTACTTTAACTACTTTCTAAAAAAACTCTACTAAGTGCAAAGAATAAATACTTCTAAAAATAGGAGAAAAATTGAAAGAGGAGAAGTCTTTCTCCAAAAGCTTCCAAAGCCTCTACCAAAAGCCTCCAAGAACTCCACCAAAGTCCTCCAAGTAGTCCACCAATATCTCCACCAAGAAAGGAAATTTTAGGATTTTTGATGGATTTTTGGATTTTTTTAAATGGAATTTTGCTTCTTTTGGGATTGAGGGATTTTTGGAAGAAATTGTTTGCAAATAAGGAAGTAGAGAACTAGAGATTGTATGAGAGTGATTGAATGGTAGATATCTCATAATTTATCCCCTTATCAAACCAGCCCTAAAATGATGCTGGCCACACACTTTAAATGAAGAATTTATAAAGCATGAAGACTTGGCTAAATGGGTTGCTTGGTTATTTTCAATCTCAATTAATTTATGGGCAATCTTAGCTAAAACCTTTTTTTTATTATGATATGAGAAGGAATGTGCTGTCATTTTAAAGGTGTGAACACTAGGAGGTGATGTAGTGGGCAAAGCCGGACAAATGGTATGAACACCCGGAAAATGGTTGAAAAGCGCTCCGATTCTTTTCTTGTTCTTTTTCTTTTAAAAGGTGTGAACGCCTCTTTATGTACGTAAATTGTGAAAGATGCGGCTGAGCTTGTATTCATTCGTCCTTCATAATTGAGATTTAAAAAATAAGTTATTTTAATTTTAGAGAATAATTTTTTTTATTAATTTTGTTCATATTTATATTTTTTAAAATTGAAATAAAAAGTAGAGATAATGTTGTCGCAGTTTTTAGGTGGATCAAAATATTTTCATTTTCATTTCAAAATTGGGGCAACTGTACACAGTTTATCTCGATTATTTTTATACAAAATGTGATAAGTTATGGAATGGCTCGTGCGAGCACACAACCATCGAGACTTGAGAGAACGTGGGTGACGTGACGTGACGTGGTGTATGACACACGTAGCCACACGCGGGCTCATCAAGAACATTGACAGTTGCAAGGAATGTGGGAGTTGGCAGTTAGACGCGCCTTGGTGGGTAGTAGTTACATGCGCCACGAGGTAGATGGTTGCACTGGACGCGGAAGTGGGTGAGGAGCGTGCGTGGGTGACTACGTGGCGCACAAGGATGACCACACATGGGCACAAAGGATCATGGTCGGTAGTTACACCCCTATGTGGGCAAAACAGTTATGTAAACTTGCTGTAGTGGCCCTGCGTGAGAAGAACAGTTTTAAAGCCTATTTATAGTCTGGGCATGCTTTTGAAGTAGCCAGGCTAAGTGTAATTCCTTTGAGAGAGCGTAAATGAAAAATGATGTTTTGTCCAAAAACGTATTGAGTCCCTCGTGTGCCAAAAAGGTGTGTAGGCAGAAAATGTTATATATATCCTGAAAATATTATATATATTCTGCTCGTCAAACACCCAAAAGTGATCAATCATGCCATCTTTAAGTAGTGGATCTCGATTAGCCTGTGAAATTTGATCTTAAGGGGTCCATTTCCAAGCCATACATCCTGCCATAAGAGTATCTCTTTCCTGTTCCCAACCTTCCAATTTATTGCCTCCTTGAAGTCCTCGGCCACCTCAGCATACCCTTCCAGATTTTTGGTATCCTTGGGGTGATGCGAGAGAATCATTCCCACTAGGATCACTGCTTGCATATCTATCCTAAACCAGCTGGTTCAAATCAGTGAGCTTCCATCCAGCCATCTCCATAACCATTTTCTTAGGAGTTGCAACCCCGTACATTGCACTATCGCATCACTTTGTATGAGCTCTATAGTAGTGTATGGAGCTGTAATTATATATATATATATATATTTAAATGCACTAGTGTATCTTAGTGCATACTTCCATACGTAGCCCGACTGATGCAGGACGGGATACGATGGAAGGGTATGTGATGAAAACTAGGGTTAGGGTTAGGGTTGGGGATATGTGGTTTGAGAAAATAAAATTAAAGAAGATAGATTCTAGGGCATTACACCCAAGAAGGTTAGAGTTTCACACCCTAGGGCTTCACACCCACAAAAGTTAGGGTTTCACACTCTCACAAAATCTGACTTCCCCTCATGGAGGTCTTCACAGGTACTTGGTCCATTGGCGAGACAGACCTACCACAGACTGTACATAGGGTTTCACACCCTCACAAAATCCCATCGCAGGATCTCTGAAAAAGAAACTTTTATTTCATTCTCAATCTCTCTCTCTCCGTAGAGATTATAACTTTATTTAATGAGAAAGTGATTTAATCTAGGCCATTGATCATTCTAAAGATCTATGGTCTAGATTGAATCCTATAATAACATAAATTAAATAACAAACAAATTAAGTGATTTAATCTAGGCCATTGATCATCCTAAAAATCAATGGTCCAGATAAAATCCTACAATTCTTATTCAAAATAAAATAAAAAACTAACTAATCTTTATCCATAGAAGAATATTATTAGATCTTTTGCCCTTCCTCCTTTGATAACCTTTAAATGCATTTATTGACTTGATGTCCTCATCAATTCTCCCCTTGTTTGAGAAAACTCGTCCTCGAGTTTTAGAGAATGATATAACTCGAAGGTCATGAGGTTCTTGTTGCATGTATCTAAAAGGATTCTGATGGAAAAGTAAAATCTTCCATTGCAGCTTTGCATCAAATATTTGACGAGGAAATATTAAGTCCACTTGTTGTTCTATCAGCATATAAATTTCTTTTGGATCGCCGATCTCTATAGCGATTTCCTTACAAGTTGATGGTTGTTGTGAAACAGACATAGGAGGCGGTTGTTGTGAAACAGGCATAGGAGGCTGTTGTTGTGAAATAGGCATAGGTATCCGATCTTCCACTAATGAAACATCAAACTTCTCTTGAATTTCATCTTTATGTTGTCTCTCTGGAGGTGCATCTTTTGTTGGCGTTGATGATCTCGCATCTGGCAATCCTTTAAGGATAATTTTCTTCTGTATACAAAGCGGGCGTATGGTGCATGATCTCCCTTCATGATCAAATATACATTTCCGAGCTCTTATCCATGGCTGACCCAATATAATAGAACGTTTGGATGATGAAAACATGTCACACCACGCTCCATCAAAATATGAAGGTTTCATAGACCATTCAACAAAAGCAACTTGATTTTCTACAATAATTTCCCTAGTCTTAGATAACATATCCACAACCGCTTGAGAAATCATATTCTTCTCAAGACTTTCATCGATAACCAAGGAAGCACCTTTCCCATTAGGTAAGCGAATTAGGGTTTTCAGAACGAACATAGAATCAACCATTTTCTTCTTCTTCTTCTTCTTCTTCTTAACTCTTGATGGTATTGCCAATTGGGATGCAAGGGAGGGACTCACACAGCAACAATAGGGCAGCAACACGAGAAGAATATTGATGGCAGCAACACAAGAGCAGCACGTCAGCAACACAGCAGCAACACGGGGGCTGTTGGAGGCTTAGATCTAGGGTTTCACACCCTAGGAGCCTTGGCTCTGATACCAAAATTGATGCAGGACGGGATACGATGGAAGGGCATGTGATGAAGACTAGGGTTAGGGTTAGGGTTGGGGATATGTGGTTTGAGAAATAAAATTAAAGAAGATAGATTCTAAGGCATCACACCCAAGAAGGTTAGGGTTTCACACCCTAGGGCTTCACACCCACAAAAGTTGAGGTTTCACACCCTCACAAAATCCCATCGCAGGATCTATGAAAAAGAAACTTTTCATTCATTCTCAATCTCTCTCTCTCCGTAGAGATTACAACTTTATTTAATGAGAAAATGATTTAATCTAGGCCATTGATCATTCTAAAGATCTATGGTCTAGATTGAATCCTACAATCACATAAATTAAATAACAAACAAATTAAGTGATTTAATCTAGGTCATTGATCATCCTAAAAATCAATGGTCCAGATAAAATCCTACAATTCATATCCAAAATAAAATAAAAAACTAACTAATCTCTATCTATAAAAGAATAGTATTAGATCTCTTGCCCTTCCTCCTTTGATAACCTTTAAATGCATTTATTGACTTGATGTCCCCTTCACCGACTCACTCACTACTGAACTTTTCTTGATAAGATCTTATGTCATCTTTCTTTTTCTTAAAACTCCATTCATTCTACTTTAGGTCAAAGGCCTAATGGTCAGTCATACTTCATATAACATATGTACTTCAACATACGAGTGTATAGTTTTTTAGAAAAAGATAAATCAGGAGTGGGCTGCCAATGGGGTTGCATACTGGTCTGGACAAATCATTTTCCTAATTTACCATCTAAAATATTGCATGATAGTACTGTAGAGGACACATGAAATAAAATAAAATTCTGACCCCCTAAACCACTAGAGATATTGTATACAAAATCTGACCCATAATTATATAACTTTGAAGCACCAAATTATCTCTCTGTTGTTGGGTTTCTTATTATTTCCACAAACATATAGGCTTTTGGATGCCAGCATTCCTACATGTCATAGTTCAACAACCCCAATATTTTTTTATATGAAAAACATTATGTTATTCTATTAATATGCACCAAGTTAATCCTGAATTATAGAGAATTAGTCACCCATGATACTATAAAAGGCAAGTAGGTTAATGGTGATATCAGAATATTTCTTTCTGTTCCATATATTCTTTAACTATTGTATTGGCTAACGTACTAGCATCTGATAGGAAACTAAAGACCTTCAGCTAATTTTTCTTTTGTCCATCTCAAGGTCAATTGACACTGATTATATTTTAATGTTTGGAAGCCTCCTTTAAAGTTGTTATATGCACACATCATAATTTGACACCAGTGATAGGAACTTCCTATCCCATTGACATCCATATATGATTCATTCTTAATCAAACAACCTATCATTACCTTTCCTTTGTATCATTTCAACTTAGAGCATGTAAAAGTTTAAAACTGTCTGATTGGTTTGACATACAAGATAAGGTGACCAAGTCCAAACTTTGAGATTTTGTCACTATTTTATAGTGTGGCTTTTTTTTTCTCTCTTTAAATTCTAGTTAACCCAAGAAGTATGTAATGTATGCCAATATTGGTCAGTCTGATTGTTTTTATAATGCTGGATGGACGGAGGATGTGCGGAGAGTCATCAACTATCTTCACCAAGAGCATCCAAAATCTCCATTATTTGCTGTGGGGACAAGTATTGGCGCCAACATTCTGGTACTTCTTTTATCCTTTTAGCTTACTATTTCATCTCCTATTTTCTGCAGGTGGCCATGACCAATTTACTTTTCAGATTTTTCTTGATTTTTTAATACATTGTCTACTATACTGAAATAATGGCTTAAGCTTCAGCGTTGCTGTTTCACAGTATCCAATTTCATCAACTTTGACATTTTGATTGTTAAACTAAATTCAGGTGAAGTATCTTGGAGAGAATAGAGAGGACACACCCATTGCAGGTGCTGCTTCTATTTGCTCACCTTGGGATCTAGTGGTGAGCTTGGAATCTCTCTAACATTACAAGAATTGCCTTAGCAGTCTACAAAGAAAGAATCCATCTTTAGCCTGTGTCACTTACGTAATTCTGCGTATTTTTAGTTTTCTCTGTTATGTGTTCCCTTTCTGAATTATCATATTTTCTTTAAGGTGAATAAACATATCTCTGAGCAAGTTTGTGTTAAAAGTGGATCTTCACCAGCATGTGATTAGAATGATCATAATTTGGTCAAGGATATTTTCAAAATATAATAACGAGTAGCTAAGCACCTTGGTCATGGTAAATGACAGCTAATAGGATGTTTAGGGAACCTTGGTGGTTGTGGATCATCCTCAAAGTCATCTTCTAATCAATTACGCCATATAAGCTTCACAGGGAATCCACGATCTACTTGAGGACCATGAAGAGGAGTTGGGAGTATGGGAGCATCCAGAGGTGCATTTATTGGAACTTTGACACGAGACTGGTCAATCTTAGCTTTGAGAGGATTTGGGAATACGGAAGCATCTAGAGGTATAGGATCTGTGGAAACAATGACATGATACGAGGAAAGATCAGTTCTAGCTTGAGGAGGATTTGGAAGAAATCCATCTGGACTGTTTTGGTTTGATTGATTTCTTACAACTGAATGTGATTCAGGACTATTTTCAGCTTTACATCAGGCTGAATATTGAAAGCTCTCATTAGCTGGACAAATTGTTCAGATTCTGCTACGTATCTCCCCTACAAATGTGTTCAATGCACCTATGATCATTTTCAAATCAACAATGGAGTCCTTGCTTTCCTTGAATCCTTTGTTCTAAGGTATTAAATTCAGTTTGCAATTCCACCATGTTGATTAAAAATTGAAAAATCAATATTGAATTTTTTAAAGTTTTTTTTGGACTCTTTTGGAAGTGGGTTTGATTTTCTGAGATTTTTCTTTCTTATGGGAGAGGAGTTGGTATAAGTACAGACTTGGGGGGGGGGGGGGGGGGAGGGCTTAGTGAATGCCGGGAAGGGAAACAGAAAGGGGGTGGAAATGATATGGGACCGCAGGAGATTTTTAAGAGAGAACCATGAAGTGTTCTTTAAATATTCTATTAATAAATTTATGAACTAGTTGTTTTTCCAAATAATGTATTTTGGAACTAATAAAGATCAAAAGAAGCTAGAAGTCATATTGGGTTTAGGCGTTGCTGGTTTTCTGTTTAGTGCAGAATAAACAATTTTGTTGCTGGCTAGCCTCTTGCTTAGCCATGCATAGTACTTTGAGAGAAATCATCTTATATTTTAGTTGAACTTCTTGAATATAACACAATTTTGAAGTCTTAATTGGGTTTTAACAAGATGATTATAGTTGAGCGCGTAAAGTGTTGGTGGCTTTGATTGTCGTTAAAATCTCGTCTTCGCCAACAAAATAAAGACTCTTACCTACTCTTGGTAGAAAGTGGCAGTAAGAGGTCGATTCCACAAGGAGGCTATTGAAGCAAACAAATAAAAGTAAAAGATTATCAATTTTTGGTAAAAAGGTTAAAAACAAATTGTCAATGATTGATTTGCGAAAAGTATTTTGAAAACTAAATTTGAAATCAATATATGAAAAAGACTACCAAGGATTGGAAATCCACCCCATGTGTATCATGATGATTCTTTCTTTTGCATTAAATTAAAACAAACTATTTAAAAAGCAGTTCATTTCTACTCGATTTAAAAATAGGGTTTATAAAGCATCGACCGTATCCCTTCTAAGTAGAACGACGGAAGATCTAAAAATACCCATAATCAAAAGAAATCTGAATTGAAGAAATTATATAAACATGAAGAACAAATTGAAAAACATCAATGCACAAAGAAAATAATCAATCACTCAAACGCATGGGGTGGAATCCTCTCCTTGATGGAAGAATTTTCTAACCTATCATGGTTGATGAAATTATAAAATAAAAATAAAAATAATCAATTCAAATCAAATAAAGAGACACTTCTATTGAAATCACAATGGAATCTATGTCTATAATATCAAAGAAACTAAAAACAAAAACTGAAAAAAAAAACTCAAAACAGAAAAGAAAGGACAAAAGCTGAAAATAAATTCCTTCTTGGCTCAATGAAGAGATCCTCCTTGGCTGAATTGAATAGATTTTTCCTTGGCTCTCTGTAGTGCCCTTTTTATAGGGGTTTTGAGGGTTCAATTAGTTGTAAATGCTGATTTGCTTGAGTTGTTAATGCTGATCTGCAAACTATGTTGGAGATCTTGTTGATTTGTTGCAGATGTCAAAGCTGATTTGATTGAAGATTTTATTGATTTGGTGGATCAGATTTTGAAGCTTTGATGAATCTTTGAATGCTAATTTCTTCTCCAATTTATAACCTTCCAAATTTAGATCCTGCAAATTTAAATACTGCCAAATTTAGATTTATGAATTTGAAAATATGACTCCATATGAAAAATATGATAATGCATATTAATTGTATAAATATTGTCAATTTGTGCAAAATATGCTTTGAATATAAAGAATAGAAACTTCTCTAATATGCATGTATAAATGAATAATTACATAGGAAAATGTTTCAAAACAACTCTTAAAAGCATATGAAAATATATTCTTTTGAATATCTAACATAAAGCATCTGCTTAAAGAGTCCAATATTTCTGATTGGTGGGGAGAGGGATTATTGGAAAATACTATTACTAGTTTATAAGTTGGATCAATGCTCAACGTTTATTCATGTGTAGAATTATTCTGTAGGAAGGTTTAATAACTAACCTCAGTAAAATATCCACGAGGTATGCCCAGAGCATTGGCTCCCTCTTCCTTGTATCAATATTATGGTAGGCATTATTTTATCATCTAACTAATACCTTTGTTAATAATTTGGGAACAATTTGGGTTTCTTTGATCTTAATAATTGGCGTCCTCAATTTTCTGTTTATTATTTTTGCAAAAGAAAGAAAGGCTATCTTAAAATAGTTTTGGTGGAGCATTAGTAAAACCGGAACTGCATCATTATGTTTAATTTGAAATAGACAAGGATCCTGCTATATCTATTAGAAAACAGGTAGTCTGAGATGGAGTATTGAACGCTTCATAAAATTTGCTGGAAGCAATTGATTATTAAGAAATTTAATGTTGAGTTGGCATTTTCATGTAGAACACGGAAACATGGTTGACAGTGATGCTTTTCCTCAATGAATGACAGATTAGCCAGGTTGCTAGGCTATCTACTCTTTTGATTGTCCAAGAAGTCTTTGCCATGAACATAATTTATTGTATCTTAAGCTATTGATTTGAGCAATAGTAAAGTATTTCAGCTAGGTTCAAGTCCTAGGAGTGGTCAGTTTGTATAAAAACTTTCAATGGTTAGGACCATATCTGATCTTTCCCATCCTAACATCTTGCTGTATATGAGATAGTTCTAGGTGATGGCCATTTTCTATTCATATGAGCATTAGGCAGTTTTTTTATACTTCGGTGCCTATCTTTTTTTAAAAGAATTGACAGACTTCCTGATGCATTATATTGAAAAAAGAGGAAGAGATCAAAATTGAAATAAATAAAATAAGATTCATTACACGAGGAATATCATTATCCCAATAAAGACAGCTAAGAAAATTTTTCCTCAACAACAATTGAGCCTTCTTCCCTCACCCAAGTTATGCTTGCATGCAAGTTGTTCATTTAGTTTTGCTTGCCATGATCTCATGACGTTTGCTTGATTTATCATGCCTTGTTTGGATTACCTTTCAATGTGCTCTTCTTTTTGTTTCTGTCATTGTCGTAGGTTTGTGACAGGTTTATTACTCGAAGGCTCATCCAAAGGTTTTATGACAGAGCTCTCACAATTGGCCTTCAAGGTTATGCTCAAATGTATGTACCTGTTGACTTCTTGTGGAAATCTTTTTGTCAAGTACATTTACAGTTATTCAACTTTGGCAGCATGGCCTTAACTATACGATATATATTAACAATAAAGTTGGTTCTCATCATTTACTTTTCTTTTTAAGCTTAATAGAGTTGTCTCGATGATTGCATGATCTTGCTATCCTTGCAGACATCAAACTGTATATTCTCGACTTGCAGATTGGGAAGGAATAAAAAAGGTTTGCCAACCAATCCATGAATTTATAATTGTTCACCTCTTGTACTTTTTTTAAAAATTTTCTTTCATTGGCAGACACAATTATCATTTTCTTTATGTTTTACTGTCATTCCTTTGCCATGGATGCGTTCTAGTTATCAACTAATGAAAAGACTGTTGTTTTATGTATATTGTTTAAAAGGAGGATTTCATGCAGTGTTTCCACTCTCATTTTCCATGGATTGGAATTCTAGACCTTAAAGATAATTAGTAACTGGAAATATTAAGGTAAAGATGGGTTGGCTTGCTGTTTAGTAATAGGAAATATTATGAATGAGCAATGACACAAATAAGTCCGACCCACAATATCAGTTGAGATTACATTTGGAAAAGTTGTTGCGACACAAAATCAACAATGTTGCATAGCCTTTTTTTTGTGGCTGACAGAACCCCTACATTATTTTTTTCTGAAAGTTGGGAAAATCGCGGATGCGCAGTATCAACAACAAATACTGTGCTTTAGGTATGCCCGGGAGGACTTGAATACGAGACCTATGGAGAGCAAAACCCATTACCCTAGCCAAATGGCCAATCCTGTGTGGGTTGATGCCACGTAGCTTGGACAATAAAATCTAGATTCAAAATTTCAGCCCAAAAAAGAGCACCATTATTTTGAGATCAAATTGCTTTTTGCGGTTTTACTCATTTTGGGTTAGTTATCCATGATCTAGACTATTATAAACTTCGAATATCTATCCTCCTTCCATTTTAAGACACTAATAAGTCCAATCCACAATATCAGTTGAGATTACATTTGGAAAAGTTGTTGCGACACAAATCAACAATGTTGCATAGCCTTTTTTTTTTGTGGCTGACAGAACCCGCAGATTAATTTTTTTTGAAAGTTGGGAAAATTGCGGATGCGCAAAATCAACAACAAATACTGTGCTTTAGGTATGCCCGGGAGGACTTAAATACGAGACCTATGGAGAGCGAAACCATGACTCTAGCCAAATGGCCAATCCTGTGTGGGTTGATGCCACGTAGCTTGGACAATAAAATCTAGATACAAAATTTCAACCCAAAAAAGAGCACCATTATTTTGGATCAAATTGCATTTTGCGGTTTTACTCATTTTGGGTTAGACATCCATGATCTAGACTATGAAAAACTTCAAATATCTTTCCTCCCATTTTAAGACACCAAGTAGAATACTTTTTTTTATATATATTAAAACAGTATGCATCTAATCTACCCTACTATTAAGAAGAAAGAGCCCAAAATGGGAAATACAAGAAACAAATAAAAGCATACAAGGAATCCTTGAACCGATATCCCATAGAAGACGTGTCTATGAGTCCTTCAAGGGACCACACAAAGCCTACTCCTCAATCTGGAATTGATCCCCCACAAAACGTATCTGACCCACCCCTGCGCAAAATCTTCCCCACTCCGGAATGCAATCTGACCACCTTCTCCCAAATGTCCTCTGCATGTGGGGTGCTCCCTTCGAAAAGGGAATGGTTTTGGATAAGCCAGGTGGATCAGATTATTGTTGGTACGAACAGCTGAGATATCTTTGCACGCGTACTCCCATCCCCTGATCTCCTCAAGCGCTTTCTGGCCTCCCACAGGTCTTCAAGGGACGAGAAGTTGCAGTCCATCAGAGTTGCCTCCCTTAGCCACCCCATACACATCTCACCATGGGGCACATGATCATCAAATGCTACACTGTCTCTTCTTCTCTGCACAGAAATCACAGAATGTCCCCATCTGTTGCCCATTGAGTTCTATAGGACTTCGTCAGTATCCTGTGCAAGTACACAGTCCAGATAGAGGCCTTGGCTTTCAAAGGAATCCTGCAACCCCATGTTTTCCTTGTGCTTTTGTGCAGTTACCGAAGTGATTGGCCTGTCTTTCCTCCACCATTCATAGCAGCTGTGGACGGTGAATCCCTCACGTGGATTTGGTCCCAATATAACAGCATCTTAACCTCCTGAACCATGGACACTCTCTGGATAGCATCCAGAATCTCCAGGTGGCTGTCGACTTCCTAGTCTGAAGATTGCGCCTCACCTGTATTTACTAGTGTCCAGCACTAAGTAGAATTCTTATTATAATTGTACTTCTATTTTCAAATCGTAAATAATCCAACAAAGAAAAACCAGTACAAATGAACAAAAATTACGTACATTATCTTCATTTTTCTGATCCAACCAATTAGCAAGCCAAGTTTGGCTTCATAAATCCTTGATAATACTGCCAAAACTCTAGTTCAGCTCAATAAAATATATAAATAAACTTTAAAATTTTAATTATTTGGCAATTTAAAAATGTCTCCTACCATAACCAACTACCATCATCCCATATAATAGTGTTGGCATATATGGATTATATATTTATGATACATCATTTGGTTGTATTTTACATTCCCAACATTAGTTCCCCAATGGATTATGCTGAATTTATGGAAGAATATATGGTGAATGGGAAAACTACCTTACTTCGGGGCATTCAATTAGTTAACTGCAAGTGTAAATTGATATCTAGGTTGATACTTACTTTTCTAACTTGAATATTTTTGACCACCTCCCCGCATTTTTTTTCCCATTTTTCATCACCTTCGATGCGGCATTTTACTTTGACTGTTTAGCATAGTTCAAAGTGCGGCCGCACTTACCGGTAGGTGCGGCCGCACGTGCTGATGTGTTCCCTTCAGCGCACATTAGCACCCTGGTGCTGCCCAAGTGTTGTCCAAGTGCGGTCATGTGCAGTTATGTGCAGACATATGTGGCCATGTGCGGCCAGCCGTTCGATCCCATTTCGAACGGGAATCAAACGGTCTTTAGGCGTTCGAATTCAGTTCGAATAGGAAATCAAACGGCCCTTTAAGCATTCGAACCCAGTTTGAACGGGATTCAAACGGCCTTTAAGCGTTTGAACCTAGTTCAAACGGAATTCAAACGGTTCGAACCCAGTTTGAACGGGATTCAAACAACCCTTACGCGTCTGAACCTAGTTCGAACGGGATTTAAAAGGTCCTTAGGCGTTCGAATTCCGTTCGAACGAGGTTCAAACGCCCATATACTAAATTTTCTTTTTTTTAAAAAATAAAATATACAATGTGCTGCCGCATGTACTGAATGCGGACCCCACCGCATATGGGGTCCGCACATGTTTTTTAAACTATGCTATTTAGCCTACCGGCCACCAAGTATTGTTAGCGCCTCTTTTTACACAGGTGGAACAACCCTTCTATTCATCACATTTTCATTAATGTTGATAGTATGAAAGTTTCCCATAGTAAAGAAATAATTGATATTTTAATGGTAATCATCCATTTTAGATGATGTTTCTTAATTTCATTAATCATTAGATTTTCAGCCATGATTGGAGGATTATTGGTGGCTTTAATAATAATATGTGGGAAGAACTACAAGTTCAATTGTTTTATCCATTAGGATATATCAACAATTATCTGATCTGATGTATATCCACATTTATATGTGAATCCATGGTCATGTAGTTTAGAGATTCTAGGATACTTTTCATATGGACAATAGAGGGAATTTATGTATTAGACAAGGAAAAACTTCAGTGTCATAAGAGAGGCAGCAAAACCCGGACAAGACCGTAACAGTAGGGAAAAACCAAAGCACCCTAACATACCTCTTAAACATTCCCTTAATCTTTGAATTGTACTTGTGAGAGCAAGAAATATCGCCTTACACAGGGCAACCGAGGATAGGTTGATGATCAGCAATGGTTGTTTGAGAGGGAGACATCGGATCCCAGCCACTCTGACGCTCAATTTAGGATGATCTATATATTTTGTGCATCGCTAATTGTATAATTGCGTACCTTTATATTACCTTCTCTGTTGATTCTATTCCCCCCAGTCATTAATTATCTGGATTTGGAGCTGGTTCTTCGTGAATACCATCTGGATTTTGCTATTAATGGGCGTATCGTAGCCGTGTTCGCTTAGTGTGATCTGAGGCAGCTGTTCCATCATATGATCCTCTTAACACGAATGAGAGTGATTATATCGTGTTTGTGTCTGAACCGGTGATTTGGTGATATGGTCAATTATTTTTTTTATTTTTATTTTTTTCTTGATAATTGCTTTTGTATTAATAGAGGACAAATTTACAATGCCGAAAACAGACGAAACAGAGGATGAGCAGTGACACAACTCCAACGACCTTTGCGAAGAGCAATAGGCACATCAGAGTCAGATGAAGGCAAATCAGGAATAGAATGTGGAGTGATCAAGGAAGAAGGTATACCTGAGTCCGAGGAGGATGTCGACAAGTGAGCAGGAGAGAGGTGGTCGAGGTCTACGAGTGTATACAATAAGAGGAGACTGTGGTGGTGATGACTGTAGATGTGACGACTGTGGTGGTGGCGACTGTGGCTATGGCAAAGGCAATGACTGAAAAATGAAGCCGGTCGAACTGGTGAAGAAGAATGTTGTAGAACTGTGTTAGAAAAATATGGTATATCCTCAAAAAATGTAACATCAAGGGAATGGAACAATCTCTGAGAAATAGGATCATAGCATCATTATCCTTTGGACATGGTGGAATGACCAAGGAAAACACAACGTATAGACTTATCATCAAGCTTGGTGCCTAAGGGCCCCCTATCCTGAACAAAACAAGTACACCCGAAGACTCGAGGAATGATGGGGAAAAGAGTACAACCAGGATACAAAATATGGAAAGGAACTTGACCTCCTAAAGTACGATTGGGAGTCTGACTCTCATACTCCAATAGGACTTTGGAACATTCATTCCTCGAAGGAGACAACGAACCACATTCATGAGATGACGATTCTTGCGTTTTGCCACCCCATTCTGCTCAGGTGTATATGGACAAGTCAACTGTTGAAGGATTCCCAACTCATTCAGATGAGACCGAAAAGTATCCTAGACATACTCCCCCCCCCCCCCCATTATCAGACCTGATACTCTTGACAGTAATGTTAAACTGTGTTTTAATCATGTGTAAAAAATTAACACACTGAGAGGATACCTCAGACCGAGATTTAAGAAGATAAACCCAAGTATATCTAGAAAAATCATTAATGAATGTCAAGTACTATCTATGACCACCAAAAGCTGTAACTGGAGAGGGACCCCACACATTAGAATGAATCAATTCAAACAACCCATAAGCTTTATTCATGTGAGAAATATTAGTACGTGTATGTTTAGAAAGCTCACACACAGCTCATTGAAATTTATGAGTCTTACATGAAGAGCGAAAATTAGGAAATAAATAACATAGATGCTGGAAATTGGCATGTCCTAAACGAGCATGCCATAAATATGGAGATTGTAGAGAAAAACTATGCGAATGATCGGTGGGCAAAATGGAAGCATGGGCCATGGTGGGTGGTTCTCCGAAGACGTAAAAGCCATCTTTCTCATATCCCTTGCCAAAAATCCTTTGTGTACTCAGGTCCTGAAAAACACAATGATCAGGGTAAAAAGTCATTGAACAATTCAAAACCTTAGTCAATTGGCTAACAGAAAGAAGGTTAAGAGTAAGATTGGGAACATGTAACACAGTGTAATGATAAAGAGGAAGATAAAGGAACAATACCCTTACTGATGACAGGTGTAAGTGAGCCATCAGCAAGACGTACCTCTCTGTGCATAGAAGGTGATGTCAGGGGAGTAAACAATCGAGACTCACCAGACATGCGTTTTGTAGCGCTTGAATCAATGACCCAAGTAGGAGACCTAATTGGTTAATATTGGAGTCATTGTATAGGCCTGTTGTTGGGCCTATTCCCGGAGGCCCGGGGGTTGGGGGCCAACGCCCCCCATGGGCTGCAGACCCCCCCGGGCCGGATTTGACTTTCGCTGTCAGCGTAGTGAGTCAATTAATGCATGCCCCACAGACTTCTCACCTAAATGCTGTTTACAGGATTCTTCGATACTTGAAGTCATGCCCAGGTCTTGGCTTATTCTATGCTACTAGTGCTTAGCCTACCATTTCTTGCTACACTGATGCAGATTATGCTGGTTCACTCACTGATCGTCGATCCACTTCTAGTTTCTGTACTTTTCATGGGGGCAACCTTATTTCCTAGAAAAGTATGTTGGTTCACTCACTGATCGTCGATTCCCTTCTGGTTTCTATACTTTTCATGGGGGCAACCTTATTTTCTGGAAAAGTAAGAAACAGAGTGTTGTCTCTCGTTCTTTTGCTGAGGCAGAATATCGTGCCATGGCCCAAGGCATATGTGAGATTATTTGGTTGCGCTCTCTTCTAACAGAGTTGGGATTTCCTGTAGCTGGTTCATCTACTTTGTTTTGTGATAACCGATCTGCCATTATGCTTGCTTCAGACTCATTTCTTCATGAGCGACCAAACACATTGAGGTTGATGTTCACTTTCTTTGAGAGAAAGTACAGTCGGGCGCCATTGACACAGTTTTTGTCTCTTCCAACGAGCAGCTTGCTGATATGTTCACCAAGTCTGTTGGTCCCTCTATTCTTCGTTCTAGCTTGACCAAGTTGGGCTTGATTGATATCTTCGCTCCAACTTGAGAGGGAGTAATGGAGTCATGTATAGGCCTGTTGTTGGGCCTATTCCCGGAGGCCGGGTTTGGGGGGCAACGCCCCCCATGGGTTTTTTGGTCATTTTCCTATTCTAGGGCTTGTACATCTTGTAATTATATAAGGGACCTTTCGGTCACCATTACATAATACAAAAATTATTATTCCATCTGTTTCTTCTATTAACATGGTAGGTGGAGGGGATACCTAAGGTAGAGGAAGAAGCAGCAAAGGATGTTGGACCAGCATTAGAGAGACCAGCATGAGAGACATAAGAGGCAAGACGCTCCCGAACTATGGCATCAATATGGTTATGAATAGTACGCATATCAAAGGATCCAGATGGAGCAGAAGGGGCATTCACCCAGAACCGTGGCATCAGCAATAGCAGCGCGAGGGGTAGACGAAGGAGCTCCAATATTGCGAGATCGCATCTAGTGTGGGTATAGAAGAAAACATCTGACTTTTTCATGCCCTGTTTTTCCACAGTGGCCACAAGTCACAATATTGCTGCGTCCATGATCACGACCGTGACCACTATCCCCGTGGCCGTGAGAGTCATATCCAGAAGTGGCCGCCAATGCCATCTGATCACCAAAGGTTCCAGTGGTCGCTGAGGAAGAGATCTGATGGCGATGCTCATCACCCTCAATAATAGCAAATGCCTCAAATAGAGAAGTGGTGTGGTATTCAAGATCTGAACACGAAGAGATTTGAACTCCGATCGAAGGCCCATAAGAAACGCATACGCCTGTTGGCGTTGTAGTCGGCCAACCACAATCGTGGCAGCCTCCTTAGGCAACTCTGAAAGTGGCTCATAGTGACAAGTTTCTCCCATCGAGCCTGGAGAAATCCAAAATAATCAGTAACAGATTGGGAACCTTGGGTGGCCTGGGCAATATCCTTGTACAACTCATAGATCCGTGAGTCATTCCTGGCATGACCATAGGTCTTCTTCAAAACAGCCCATAGAGAGTCGACCGTATCATGATACATGAACATATTGTAGATCCGGATCTCCATGGAGTTGAAGAGCCAACCTAGAACTGTACAGTTGTTGATCTCCCATTGATTGAAAGTCGCATCAGTTTTTACCGGCTTTTTAATGGTGCCAAGAAGAAGGCCTGAGATGCCTCGACTACCAAAATATAATCTAACTGAATGCGACCAGGATGGATAATTTCGTCATCAAGAAGCACATTGGTAATTCATTGAGCATGAGAATTGTGCCCTAATGGGATGGTGGTGTCCTTGATCTCCACACCCGACAATGGCGTGGGGTCTTCTGTGTTGTGTCCATTGCAAATCTCAAATCTCGACCCGAGAGAGGAAAAGATAATAGTGGTCACCATGACCCGTGATGAAAAAAAAATCGTGAAACTCTAAGCCCCCGTTTGGATAGAGAATTGAGTTATTCAGGATAGATAACTATACCAGTATAGATAAAGAATATATAATTTTTTGTTTGGTTGTATTTTTAGTTATTCTCATTAGAATAAGTAATAATGAATTTTTGTTGTTTGCTTGATGAAGAATAAATTGTGGATAGATAGTGAATAAGATGTAAATAAAAATGTATATTTTTTTTTTTGACATTTTAATCAACCCCCCATGCATTTAATTATGTGTGTGTATTATATACACATCTTATTAAAAAAAAAGAGGTCATAAGTGATGGTGGTGGTGTGGGTGGAAAGAGACTAGACATTGTGGTGGTTTTGGTGCCTGCGACCGCGAAGTTGTTGGTGGTGGCGGCGGTCTGGGTGGACGATGACCTGGACGTGGTGGACCTGGAGGTTGGTGTCCGCGGGGGTGCCGGTGGTGGTGGCGGTCTAAATGGTGCTGGATTGGATGGAAGAAGACCTGAAAATAGGGGTGATTTTGGTGATGGTGGCGGTCAAACTGGTGGTGCTGGTGTGGTGGACAGACATGGAAAAGGTGGAGGATTCAATGGTGGTGTGTGTTGGGGAAAAAGGTTTGATGTGACCAGTGGGGGCCCACATATGCAGGTGGAATGGATAAATGTGGAATAAGCAATTCCATGGGGGAGGAGGGATACCAATACGACTCTATACTAGCATACCAATTCCCATTTATTCTTGGTTTCCAAACACTTTTTTTTTCACTATCCATGCTTATACTAGCCTATACTGCCCCTATTCCTCCATCCAAACAGGGGGTTAAGGTTTCGTTGTGGCTCTGATACTAAGAAGAAATAAATGGAATAATGTATTGTATTGAAAAAAACCAAAATACCAATGACAAAGGCCGGGGGGGGGGGGGGGGGGAGGGGCTGCGGCCCATGGGGGGCATTGCCCCTGGCCTCCGGGAATAGGTTCAACAACAGGCCTATATAATGACTCCAATAAATGACATGGTTTGTCTTGAAGGCGAGGGTAATGATAGAATTCCCGATCCACCAGGATAAGGACAACGTTTCTCTAGATCAATCTATTTTGTTAGGATAGCTATTTGGTTAGAATATTATTTGTTACTAGTTTGTTATTTAGCCTCTAGACTTTAGGTAATTAGTTGTAAACCAAAGTCTATTTAAATACTATATTTTCTAAATAGGTCATAGAAGAATTCAACCATAAAGCAGGACGTTTGTCTCTCTTGAAGAGTTTAGAAGGTTAGGTTTCCCCTGAAGAAGCTTATTCTTTATCTCTGTTCTTATCAATCCATCTTGAAGTTCTCCCGTAGGCTGTGGCATCTCCTCTGTCGCTCTCCACTCCCATTCTCTCCTTCCCAACCACTCCCATTCTCTCCACTCCCATTCCATGAGGACCATGTGTGCTTCCAAATTTCAACAGGTTTTTGAGGGATGGAGCAAGGCTCGAATGCTACATTGTGCTCTCCATCTTTGATGACATGGGTTCACCATCGCTCCCGATTTATTCACGCTCAACATCCTCAATAATTACCCCCGCAAACTAAATTGGGTCAATCTCGGTTTATTAGTTCTTGGGGACAAATGCCTTTGCTTGCCATGAAAAATTCACGGTTGAGTTGTTTGTTGATATGTTCAAGAAGGAATACCCTTTTGACATAGTGACTTATTCGACGTTCATCGAAGGCCTCTGAAAGGCAGGCAACACCTAAGCACTCTCCATTTGCTCATACTAATAGATGTGATGAGTCTGGCATGTATACAGCTTCATGATTGTCGGCCTTTGCAAGATAGGAATTAGGATAGACAGAGGATGCTCTGAAGCTCTTCAAAGAATGATTGATCAATTCAGCGGAGAGAGGCAGGGAGTTGCTTGATGAATTGGTTAGTTCATGTAGAAAATAAATTGCACTTATACATATTTTCTGAGTTTCATGTACTATTTTCTAAAACCATACACTTCTAATGCATTTGTTTCATGAAAATTCATGCATGCATGAATATAATTGTAGTTGCTATGTACATATTTATGTAGTCTATAATTTATCAAATTATGTATAGACATCAGTTTTGCATATAAACTTTTACACAGAAATAACACAAAGTAAGAGGGAGCGGGTTTGGGTGGACCTGGACCTGGACCTGACCCGATTTGGCAAATGTGTCAGTTAAGTTGGGGTCCACATTGGGTTCCAAGTCCACAGTATTGGGTCCATAGCCTTTTTACTTGGTTGGATTTGGTTCAGGACTGGGTTAGGACCCTACCTACTGACTGGACTACCCCTCACATTCTTAAAGATTCAGTTCATTAGTAATGTCAGAAGTAAGAGAATAGAGCTCACTTAAGACTTTAGGATGACTTTTAGCAGCTTGCTCTCTGGTAAGCGTCTTTTGTGATTTTGATAGTCCCTCTGTTTGATGTTGAGATAGAAGTTCTATTCTCCCTCACCCACACCACCCCCCTCCCCCCCAAACGCACCACCCACCCACATGTACATGTATCAATCATAGGAGTGGCCGAACCGATTTTCTGTTGTTTAATTGAATTGAACCTCTAACCTTTATCTCCAGAGTGCTTGGAGGCTCTTCTTTGGGGCTGGATTGTCCTTCATAAGTTGAATGTGTTGCTGATTGTTATAGTCAATTCGCCTTTAGAAATATTTGGCATCAGATAGCTGCAGTCTTCACTTTATCTGAAGCCTGGAATAACATTCAGTCTGTTAGGTAGATGAGATCACCATTTGAGATTCAGTGGAACCATCTGAAGTCTCCTTTGTTTTTGAGAGGTCTCCATTTAGCTTGATATGGCATTCTTGAACGTTATCCTGTTCTAAGTGTGCATCACTACCTAGTGAACATAATACATGATAAATAGGGAAAAGGTGTTGTTGGGAAATCTACACAGATAGGATCGCGTACTCGGTTACCAAATGCAATGGAGGGTCCTACTCCAGTATCCGCTTCGATTCATGTAGCTACTATGGTCACAGCTGGTGTTTTCATGATACCACTGCCTGGGAGCATGATTTACCTATTGGTCAATTCATCTTGAAAGAGAGTAAATTCCTTCTTTCCATTCGCCCCTCGCGAGCCCTATTGAATAAGTCAGAGTTCACTCACATACCGGATCCTGTGTTACACTCTGAGGTTTGCATTAAATAGTGAGTTGTTCAGTGCCAACGAACAATCCCACGGTTTTGGTTGGAACAAAACAGAAGCCAAAAATCATGGCTTTTCTAGTCAGTCACTTAACTTGGTAGGGCACTTTGCTTTCCTTTTACTTTGTCCAAACATGCCACATCTGCTTTAATCTGCCCGATACAGAGTTTAGTCAAAGTGATGATGGGCGGGCATAATGGAAAGCCTGTTCCCACCGCTCTCACGGCCTGGCTGGCCTTCATGCTGGTCGTCTTGTTTCAATAACTTCACCTATTGCTCCATAGGAATAGAATTACCCATATACCTCTCAAACTTTGAGAGAGGTTGACTTAAAATGAGTGGAGCCTGTAGGAAACACACCCATGCTTATGACCAGGTGGGGTTTTTTTTTTTTTTTTTTTTGGGGGGGGGGGGGGGAGGAGGGGATAAAAAAACCTATGATATTAGGGGTTGCTCTGATACCCTGTTAGATAGATAAAAAGCTTCATTATTATTAGAGTACGAATCCCCATAAATAGTGCAATGAAGTAGAATAACTACTAAGAATTGGAAAATACTACAGTATGCAAAACATGCTTAACATTAAGGATGTCTTGCATTCATGATTACTTTAAATACAAAATGCAAATCATGTGAATGCCATTTAATGTGTGGATTGTTTCTGTGTGCTTTGCTGCTATTTTTCATTAACCGGTAATCTTGGTGCTTTGACAGTCTCGTTCTGTTCGAGATTTTGACAACTATGCAACTTGCCTTGTTGGAAAGTTTGAGGTATTGAAATTTGCATTTTGCTATTTTTTAGTTTCCTTATTTATGAGTTAGTAATATAGGCAATGCATTGCAATAGACTGTAGATACATACTATCGCCACTGCAGTAGTGCAAGTTTTGTGGGGAACGTAGCTGTTCCACTGCTCTGTATCAGTGCTTTGGATGATCCTGTTTGCACGAAGGAAGCCATTCCATGGGATGAATGCAGGTATCGGGTTCTTTTCATATTACTGAAGGTGATTTTCCACCAATTTTGTTGTCATCCATTCATCAAGGAAGTATCTGATTCACTGTCATCATTTATCTCAGGGCGAATAGAAACATTATCTTGGCCACTACAAGACATGGAGGACATCTAGGTTTTTTTGAAGGCATATTGGGGGACAGATTATGGTACATCACCCTTTTTCCATCTCAGTATTGCGTTTGTTTCTGCATTTTTTCATGTTTGGTCACTCGATCACCATTCAAGTATGGGACACCCTCGGGCAATATATAATATGATATACAGAGCAAGCTTGTCATGAATCTTCTTTTCTGTGTAATATTTCCTCTGGTCAATAGAAATTTGGATTTTTATGTGCATTTGTTTGTGTTTCTTTGAGAGAGAGAGGGGAAGGTGGGAGATGCAGATGACAGGTTCCACTCCATCATTATTGGGTGGATGTACTTTTCAAAGAAAATTCCAATAATCTGCCTTTAACTAGTTCTTTTGATCTTACCTGTTCAAAAAAGTTGCTTATTCTTGAAGAGTTTTTTTCTATTTATATATGAATTGTTTTGGTTATGTTTACTAGAGCATGTCCAAAATTGTAGAATTTACAAAGTTCTTTCTCCTGGGTTTCTTTTTAGTAAATGGGAGGGAAATCTAGTCAAATTGAACAGAATCCCCATTTTTGTAAAGAGAATTCCACAAGATACGAATTCAGTGCCAGGTTTGCATTCACAGCCTACAGAGAGCAGTGATACAATTAAGTTTTCTGAAACTACTTTGTTCTGCTGTAGATGATACCCTGTGCATCATTTGACAGAGCCTCCTCCAACTGTGGTCAGATTTCATCTGCTGTGATCAGCTAAATATGTTTTTGTTTCTGCCATCCTGCGAAAAACAAGTTTGTTTCCCTCCCCGTTTATATGAGTGGATTTCCATTGATTCATTGAAGAAAGATTCTTCTCAATATTTCTGAAAAGCCTTCCAAGGAACACAGAATCTGCTACGCCAACATGCTAAAGTTGTTTTTGAGTCAGCCTCTATCCAAATGTTTGAGGCACCCAGATTTTTACATATCTGAACTCCTGCATATAAATTTTAGTATATTGATTGAAATAGTTTAGATATGTGCTGCAATGAATTCCCCTTTGTTATTCCTTATCACAACCCCATAACCTGCTATAAAGTCAGAAAGTGCTCTATCAGAGTTCCATTTGAAAACCCTCGTTTTTTTTTTCCGTGGATGGGGTTGGTGGTGTGCGGGGGTTAACCTTTGTTTACTTGACAGGTTTTAGATTTGTATACCCCAATTTCCAGCTATAACCTGAAGTTTTGGAATCAATACATCTTGCAGTACATGTCATGAGAAAGCTTCCTGGACAGAAGAAAAGTGGTTACTGACCAAATTAGATCTGTGCGTCTGCTTGTTACGAATATTTGAGAGTTGCATTCCTTCCACAATAGCCTTTAACACCTTTGTAGCACCAACATAAAATTTTCTTGAAAGCCATTTAATGAAATCTATCAATCTAGCATGAGATTTGCATATAACATACAGATTGGAACCAAATACTTTCTGTAAAGTGACACCATATTCGGTGCTTTCTGGAGACAAGCATACCACATACAACAAGAGTGCTTTAGTGTTTGGTATCTTTGCCATAACCATTTTATTCATTTGTCATATCACTACTGCATTTCAGAAATTTTCAGGCTTCTCTAATAGTAAGTTGACCATCAACGCTGCTAAATCCATACCCTGTCCCCTTATTTCCATTGGATTCCCATACAGTTCTCCATTGATTGGGCTGTCTTTGGGGCATTTTCCAGCGACCATTCTGTATTAAATTAGCAACTGTAGCCTTTTTGGGAGGTCCAAACAGATAATTTACACCATTCACCGAGCGACTGACTTGCCTTTCAACCAAGGATCATAAAACAAGTTAATATGGCATCCAGAGAATATAATATATAGCTGCAGCCATTATCTTGCCAATATAATTTTATGCCATATGCCAGCAGATTTTGAAGAGGGGCAAACGGTCCATATGTTATCATTTTGAATGCATCCATCTCACCCACCGGCATTCCTTTGCCGCAATGTTCCATAGTCTAGCTACCATAGCCACTTTTGCCCAGTCAGTTTTCTAAACCCAGTCCACCCTCACTCTTAGATAAGTAAGCTTGCATCCAGTTCACATGATGTAATTTCTTTCTTCATCTCTCGACCACTCCATAAATTTCCCATAGCTTTTCAATACATTTCATAGTGTTCCTTGGCAGCATGAAAGCAGATGTCAGAGGATTTAGAAGCCGCTTATAAAATTTTTCAGCAACTTTAATGCTTCAACAGGTTTGAATGAATCTCTATACTTTGTAGGTTTATTGTTTTTTTTTCTTCTGAATATTCATGAAATTAATCATTTTTCTTGACTCTTCAGAATATAGCCCGTTTTACCAAGCTGTAGTATTTCACAATTGCTACCTCTAATTGTGACTTGTTGCTCTTCATACATCCAATGGTAGTTTGCAATGTTGAATCTTAATGTTGCATAAAAACATTCATAACATTTCCATAAGCTTTTGTTAAATAGTCAAGATTTTAGATTCCAAAACTGCTTCAGTAGGTTGCTTATCCATCTATTTCTGCCTCTGTACACCTCTTAGTTTGGTTTTTGTGGTGTCTTTAATAAACTGCACATTGTAAGCAGTGAACATAACTATTTGCAGGTGGGTAAGAGCTGTTGATGAATTTCTTGGTGTCCTGCATTCTAGTCCATTCATGCATGGCCAAAAAGAGGTGCAATTTCTTTCTTAGCTGTTCTCTGCTTTCTGTGTCCATAGTATTATCCACACTCAAGATATTGATGGCGAATTTTCTTTGTATTGTAGGACCCATGTGTTTGTCAGCATTTTTCGACGGAATCTAACATTGACAAGGGTCCATATCTGAATATGATGGATGATGGAATGGTTAGTGCGATGTGCAATGAAGGAACACAAATTGACAAAACAGAAGATGCATCCGAAGACCTATTAACTCGTGATGAGAAAACTGAGATCACAACTGTAGTTGTGGAATCAGAAGAACAAAAAATAGAAGAAAACCCAAGCTATACAAATGAGGCAATCCCATATTTAAAGTTTGAGCAGAGAAATCAGATTGTTAATGATGTGAAGGATATAACAGCTCCTGTAAAGAAGCGCATGAAACAGCTCTTGAAGCAGAACAAGACATCTATGTGGTTTCTCATGTACATTGCTGTCATAACCACATGGCCATTGGTGGGGCCAGCACTTCTAATATTTTTCAAAAGGAAACTAAAAAATTCCTTGCCTCCAGCATGGCCCAGGAGATAAATTTATCGGGAAACAAAACTTTCCCCAATTTTATAAGGTTTTCCCGTACCAGGTTATATGCATGGACGTCATGGAATGAGAGAGACTAAATCATCCATCCAGGATGTACTAGTGTTCAAAAGGGGCTGGGTGATGCTCTTGTAATTTATACTTGTTTAAGAAAAGTATATACTATAATTGATGCATTTCTTAAATTTAATTTAATATTCTGAATTTGCCAAAGTGTAATCTATATGTAATTCGATTGATGGACTTTTTTTTTTTTACTTTTTATGTGATGCATATGCTCTCCATAGCACAGGTAACAGACTCAAAACCCCCAACCATTGATCATTACCTCTGAAACAATAATTGTTTCGAAAATAGGGAAAGAAAGAAAAAACTTTAGGGGTTTTTTGCGTGTTTACCATCTAAAACATACTATTTAATTTTATACCACTACAAATAATCTATTTGTTTTCATACTATTGAAAAATATAGAATTTATGTATATTTATTATCTTAGTTAATTTCTATTCAAATTTTCATTAAAACCATTAAAGCCTTCGAGAAAAAACCAAATTACCCATATTTATTTATTTTTCATAGTTAACCTTATCAAATACAATATTTATAAAAATAAAAATATTAATTTTAGCATGAAAATGATAAATTTCATCTAAAATCCAAAAACATAAAAATTAATCACAAATTATTTATTAGCAAAGATATAATAATGATTAATACTTGTATTAGTAAAAATAAAACAAAATTATTTTGAGAGCAATTAATCATATATGTCAAAATACCAATTTTTTTTTTTAAAATTAGATCTTGATTGGAAGAAAGGAAAGAAAGGGTAAGGTTGAATGCTTCATGGTTAATTTAAAAAGAACATAAAATTAATTAGGTTATTATGTTTAAGTATTTACATTATTACAAAAATATGATATGTTCAGGTTATTTTTGTCATTTTTATTTCTTGATTAATAAACTAACTATAGTTGATGTTCATTTTGGTTCAAAATGATAAAAGATGGACACATTTTTACATTAAGAAAAACCAAGGGGGGTTTGGGTAAGATGATTATGGGAGGAATAGGTAGGAATAGGCATGGAATAGGGGAAAAAAGGTGTTTGGGTAAGGGGAATAAGGTGGTATTTGGATGCCGGAATAACAAAGAATAAATGGGTATAGTAATCCCCCCTTACTCATGGAATTAGCCTATTCCAATAATAATCATAAGTTTGTCCCACAGTTTTTTTTTTCTTTTCATTTCAAATCATCTGTCATTACCTCTTATACATCAATGGGACCCACATGTCAAATCAACTTTTTACACCTTATTCACATTTTCTTCATCACCAACCAAACACTCAACCTTTATTATTGGGTTTCCCAATGAGAATAACTAAAAAGACAACTAACTGAAAATCACTTATTCCATTGATAAAGTCTGTTATATATGTGTCACTTTTTAGCTTTCTGGTAACCCTTGGGTCAATTCTGGCCATTTTTGAAATTTTCTTTTTCGATCGGAACCGCAAAGATTTTGGCTTTTAGTCATATGCGGGAGCTAGAAAACTCTGATTGAAAATCTGACTACGGATTATGGGTCCTGGTACCGTTTTATACCACCCATAAATTTTTCATTCGAATTCCGGTTACGTTTTAGAAAATTAGGCAGTTCCGAATCGTATCCGGATTTTGATCAAATTTGGGAAAGTCAAAGAGAGAAGACCTTGACCAAGTCAAAGAAGACCTTGACTAGTCAAATGTGACTTTTGACTAGTCAATGGGTTTTGTTTTTTAGCTTGGTTGAGTTGACCAAAGTCAAAACTCACCAACTCACTTTTTGAGCATTAAGTGCTCTCTCTCTCTCTTTTTCTCTCCCTCTCTCTCTCCCTCCCCCTTGTCAACGTGCATTTCATTTTCCTCTCCCTCTTTTGTTTTTCATTTCCTCTAAGTGTGTGAGTGTGTGTGAGAAGTGAAGGAGAAGGACTCACAAACAAGGTGTGTGTGTGTGTCTATGTGTGTGTATGTATATATTGTGTGTTGTTGTTGATTCCCTCTCTTTAGCTTCCTTTAGAACCCCCTTTTTCCACTGATTTCCAACAAGTAGGGGCTGGTGGGGAGGCTAGGGAGGGGTGGTAGTGGTGGTGGTTGCGCCGGGTGCACCCGAGGGGCCCCGAAAACCCCCATTCCCTTCCCCTTCCTTTGTTAGCCTTCTTTTCCCCCTCTTTTCTTTGGTTTTCAAGTGTTAGGGGCTGTTAGGGAGTCATGCATGCTAGGTGTTTGAGTTAGGGGTGAGTGGAGAGGGCAAAAGGGGGGCTTGACAGCCCTGGGCGCACGCGCAGAAGCGCGCGCAGGAGAGGCCAGGCGGGCGTGCAGACGCGCGCGGGCACGCGAGCGCAGGCGCGCGCAGGGAGTGTGGGGCACAGTGCCGCGTGTGCGAGTGCGCGCGGGCGCGCGCGAGCGTGCGCGAGCTGCGCGTCTGGGCGCGCGAGTGCGAGGCGAGGGGCTGGACGTGCGGGCAGCGCGTCCGGAGGCGCGGGTCAGTGCGCCATCGAGCGCGGGGGCGCGTGCGCGCGTGCTTGCGCGTGCGTACGCGTGCGGGGGCCATGCGTGTGGCTGCCCGGGGGCTCGGGTAGGTGTCGGGGCACTTGGACATGTGCGCGTACGTGCGTACTCGTATGCGTGCGAGCCCGTATGCGTGCATATCCAAGTCTTTGGCATTTCTAGTTGTTTTTAAGTGTCTTTATGTGGTTTTACTCACCTATTTGGATGCCTTGTCTTGCAGATCTTGGCGAGCGGTCGCGCGACGACCCGGTTTACTGTGAGTGGGTCAATCCAACCCAGTCGGGAGGTGTTCGATGCACGTAGACGTACATTGCCCTCCCCTGGGGCACCGTAACCACATATTAACCTTCTTAAGTGTGCATGTTATTGCTTATCTTGCTAGGTTGCATCCATGTCATACTAAGACTTAATATGTTAGGATCATACACCCTAGTACCATGTGTAGGGGACCCATACTTGTCTATGTATTGTGTCCCATGCTAGGTTATTCATGTGTTAGTATTTACATGTATGCATGAGTATAAGGCATGAATAAGGTAGTGACCTTAAATATTTTTCTATCATGTTAGACTTGTATACTAGAGTATTACATCCATGTGTTATACATATGAGCCCAAGCATGCCTTAGACAATATTATAATTTTGTTATAGCATTATTTGTATGCTTCCTTGATTAATTCTTTGTGTAACTAATTATGTGTTGTATATTATATCTCTAGATATATCTTATATATATATAGAGGCCATAAACCTTGCTTAATAAGATTAAGCAAGCGTATGACCTCCGATGGGTCATACCGTGGCATTGACATTACGAATCATCTGTCTTCCCCGCATCTGAGTTATGCGCTCTGGTGGAATTCATGAGAATTTGTAACCTTATCGACGACGGATCCATGAGGATCAAAACCGCGTATGTCAAGTGCTCTCCCCTTCGTCGCTTCCGTGTCGAAGCTACCCGGGTTTAGTTGTCCTGCTAGGCTCTCCCAGACACTATTCATGACGCCGGGTGGTGCGCCCATACGGTAGAGGTAGAGGTCATGGGAGGATACCAGGTCAAGGCTACTCGGCAGAGGGCTATCGGATGACGAAAGGCGTAGACCAGTTGACCCCTTTTCCCCAATAGTCATATGTCACCTAAGGGTGAGGGTGAGGGTGTAGTGGGTTGGGTTGAGACCCGACCCAATGACTTAAGTGACTGTTCCATCTGTTGGAACCCCAATCACTCAGAATATTTAACATGGTGTGGTAGGTTTGGGTCGACACCCAACCGCCAACTTAAGTTGTTGATTTCAGTTATTGTGACTTGATTGCTTGAAAGATTAATATGAGTGTGTGAGGCTTGGATCATACCATTCACTGAGCGTGTGGCTCACCCCTCGCATATGTTTTCTCCAGTTGTTGCGGAGTCAGATATGTAGGAGGAGTTCCGCAAGGCGTGGTACTTGTAGCGGAGCAGCGTTCGAGTTTTGTCTGCGAGTGAGAGAGGCCATCAGCATCCCCCATTTCCTTGTATGTATTGCTACTCGTGCTTGAGCACAGTACTGGTGTTTGATGTCTTTGTTGTATATTGGCTCACAGGACAGTTGATTATGTGGTCCGGTCTGTAATATGTCTTTAGATTACAGACTAAGTCATTTTATGCTTCCGCCATATGTTTATATATCATGTCAGCTTCCTCGTTAAATGTTTTAAGTACCTTGATGATTGAGTAGAGTCTTTTATTGATCTCGTGTATGAATTTCTGATATTATATATTTGCCACGTCTCGGAGACGGCCGCTCTGGGGCGTGACAAAAGTTGGTATCAGAGCCTGGTCCTGTCAGAGCCAATTGTCGTCTTATTGATGTCTTAGAGATGAGTCCTAGGATTTCTATACGAGTATTATGATCCTAGTGTCTGTTTCTTAGGTTGCTGATATGCCTCCTCGCAGACGGATGCACGGACGCGGTCTCCCTCAGGCCTCGGAGGTTTCGAACCTACCGGGGGTGAGGAGTCCCCTGAGGTGTCCTCGGCCGCGAGGCCAGGACCTGCGCAGGAGCCTCCTGCATGGGAGCGTGCTTACGCTCGCATAGCAGATCTACTAGAGACTCTGACTTGTGTACTGGAGGCTCAGACTGCGGCGTTTGCGGATCAGGCGCGAGTGATCCAGGAGCTGAGGGAGGCCTGTGGGGTGCCCCCGCAGGTACCCTTAGTTGTTGATCCACCAGTAGTACTAGTTGTTCTCCCTGTACCGAGGGAGGTTCCTGTGGAGGAAGTTCAAGGACGTCGCAAGAGCAAGCGGCCCCGTCATGATCGACCAGCGGCCGCCGCTACACCAGTGGGAGTGGTGCCAGTTCAGGGTCCTGCACCCATGGCTGCCGTTCCGATCCGCGTTAGAGGACCGAAGATGCGACGATGTTACCACTGTCAGCGAGTCGGCCATCTGGCCAATGCTTGCCCAGATGCTGGCCAACCTCCTGTGCCACGACAGCAGCCGCAGCCGCAGCCGCAGCGTCAGCAGCGGCAGCCACAGGGTGGCCAGGTGGAGCAGAGGAGGCAGCCAGCGCAGCCTGCGAGGCGTGCCCCTGCTCCTCAGCCGCAGCTCGTTCAGGGTCGTGTTGCAGCACCTATGATCGATGAGGCGCAAGCTTCGGGTAGCGTCGTCCGAGGTATTGTTCTGATCTCCCAGCTTCCTGCTTATGTGCTATTTGATTCAGGGGCCATGCACTCGTTCGTGTCTCCCGCTTTCGCGAGACGGATGGGTGCAGTGTCAGCCCTCTTAATGTGGTGCTGGAGATATAATTACAGGTCGGAGACCGTATTCTCCTCCGTTCTGTTTATCGGGGGTGTACCATAGAATTCGCGTGCGGCACCAGTTTTAAGTGTTGAGGATGTGGCGTAAGCTCATTAAGGGGTGATGTCTTCTTCCAGTCTTCCTACTCAGGATAAGGGGCCTTGCAGGGTCAGCGTTGAGACCCGGGCTAGGGTACTCCGTGTTCCTTGTTTGGTTGTCGGGATATCCTATATCGGGACCTCATGAGGCCCTCCCGAGGTTCTTCTCCCAGTCAAGGAATACCTTTGAAGCATCAAATTGATGATGGATTTTTCCTCACTTGGAAGGTGCGATAGCGGGTGGTGATGCATACGATCGGATTGAGTGCATCTTGTTGCAGCTTAGTGGGCGATAGCTTATGGACTAGGGTTCCATAGCCGTATCCGGAGTCGCTTCGATATATCATCATGCGTTGTAGCGGTCCGGTAGAGGCCAGAGTCCTGCGAGGTGCTCCCTGGGACTATCAACGACGCTTGTTGGTGTGCCCATATAGCAGAGATAGTGGACATGGGAGGCTATCAGGTAGAGGCCACACCGGAAGAGTGCTACTGGATGACGTCGAGAGCTCAGATTCCCCGTGATGAATCGGTCCATTGAGTGCATGATGCTGGAATTCCAATGGTTATAGTTGAATGACCTATTGGTGGCGGCATGTGAAGCACAGTTTGCAGTACTGTCGCGTTTTGCCCCCACATGGGTCGTAAATGAGGAGACGCGACGCTAAGCGTTCGTGATGGGACTCAACCGCCATATCAGGTAGATGACGTCGCTTAGGCGTTGTCGGGAATCGACGACCTCCAATTGCGTGTCTTACGGATTAAGTGCGGTCGAGCGGCTTACCCAGCGTGTAAGGGTCATCATGAGCGTCAGCCATGCTCGAGGAGCAGATTTGGACTTAATCGTCCCAGGAATTATTTTTGATCTCCCCATAGGGATTGAAGATCAAGTACCCCTTGCCGCGAATTGACGATCTGTTTTGACCAGCTCTGGGAGCCAGTGTCGTTCTGTTGATCGATCTTCGCGCAGGGTACCCAATTTGGAGATCCGGGAGTTGGGCATTTCGAAGACGGCCTTTCGCACCCGTTACGGGCACTACGAGTTTCGAGTACTGCCGTTCGGGTTGATGAATGCGCCGGCAGGCTTCATGGATCTGATGAACCGGGTATTTCGACCCTTCCTCGACTCCTTTGTAGTAGTCTTCATTGACAATATTCTGGTGTACTCGAGGAGTCTTGAGGAGCACGCTGACCATCTTCGCAGTGTCTTGGAGACCTTGGCCCGACATCAGTTGTTCGCCAAGTTCAGTAAGTGCGAGTTCTGGTTGGAGCGTGTGGCCTTCCTTGGCCATGTTATTTTCGGTGAGGGTATATCTGTGGACCCGGACAAGACGCTTGCCGTGTCGAATTGGCGGCGACCATCGAACCCCACCGAGATTCGGAGCTTCCTTGGGTTGGCGGGTTATTATCGGAGGTTTGTTGAGGGGTTCTCGAAGATAGCCGTCCCTCTGACCCGCCTCACGCGGAAGGACGTCCGGTTCGAGTGGTCCCCATCTTGCGAGGAGAGCTTCCAGGAGTTGAAGCGGAGACTCACCTCAGCGCCCGTTCTTACCATTCCGTCGGGGAGTGGCGGATTCGCAGTCTACTCCGATGCGTCACGGCTGGGGTTGGGTTGCGTCCTGATGTAGAAGGGTAAGGTTGTTGCTTACGCGTCACGTCAGTTGAAGCCCCATGAGCAGAATTACCCCACCCATGACCTGGAGTTAGCAGCGATCATCCTTTGCGCTGAAGGTTGGGAGGCACTGCCTCCATGGTGAGGAGTTTGAGCTCTTCATGGATCACAAGAGCTTGACTTATCTGCAGTCCCAGCCGGAACTCAACATGCGTCAGAGACGTTGGGTCGAGTTCCTAAAGGACTACGATTGTGACATCGCTTACCATCCGGGTAAGGCGAATGTCGTGGCAGATGCTCTTAGTAGGCAGCCCTTGGGCATGGCCGCCCACTTGGCTGTGCGTCATTGGAGGCTTCTTCAGGAGGCCGCTTGCTAGATCAGTGTTCGGGAGACGCCTGCTGGTGGCTTTCTAGCCAGGCTAGTGGTGCAGCCCGTTCTCCTCGACGAGATCCGCACGGCACAGGGGCGGGATCCTCACTTTCTGGTCCTTTCTGAAGGCGTCGCCCGGGGCGAGCGACCGGATTACCAGATTCACGAGGATGGAATCCTGCGGTTCAGAGGCCGAGTATGTATTCCTGACGTAGCTGAGCTGAAGCAGAAGATCTTGGTCGAGGCCCCTCGTTCGAGGTACACAGTGCATCCTGGTGGCACGAAGTTGTACAGGGGCCTTCACCGTGGCCACTAGTGGCGCATGATGAAGGCGGATGTTGGCCGTTTCATTGCCCGTTGCTTGGCATGCCCTCAGGCGAAGTTTGTGAATCATCATCGCGTTGAGTAGCGTCAGTCCATCGAGATTCCTCAGTGGACGTGGGAGTGAGTTATCATGAATATCATTGCGGGCTCGCTAAAGTCACGTTCGGGTCACGACGCCGTCTGGGTGATCATTGACCGACTGACTAAGTCCGCACTTTCCTCCCTATCCAACTAACTGAGTCTCTGGACGCTTCGATGCGGGTATGAGCCTCCGCGATTGTTGTCTTCATGGCACTCCGGTCGGTGCTATTTCAGACTGAGACGTGTGGTTTACTTCGAGGTTCTGGCGCAGCCTTTGGCAGGCTTTTGCGCGAGCCTCCCTTTAAGTACATCGTTTCGTTACCGACGGACGGCCAGGCAATGAGGACGATTTAGACCCTGGAGGACATGCTAAATGCCTGCATGCTTGACTGTGGGGCAGTTGGGGAGGCATCATCCATTTGGTGGGGTTTGCCTGTGGAACGACTGCCATTCGAGCATCCGGATAGAATTGTATGAGGCACTCTACGGGCGCGGTTTTATACCTCCCTTGGGTTGGGACGATTGTGGAGCGCCAATTGGAGTGGCCGCAAATAATTTATTGACCTTGCGGTGGACGAGAGGGTTCGTGTGTGCCTCTGCACCACCCGGAGCCGCCAGAAGAGCTACGCCGACCGTCGTCGCCGTGAGCTCGCCTTCGAGGTTGGTGACCATGTCTTCCTGAAGGTGTCCCCGTCGAAGGGCATCTTCCGTTTCGGTGTGCGGGGCAAGCTGAGTCCGCGTTTTATCGGCCCGTTTCTCATCCTGGAGCGGATTGGGGAGGTGGCCTATCGCCTAGCCTTGCCCCCACACTTGGCCCAAGCCCATGACGTCTTCCATGTCTCGCAGCTGAGGCGTTATGTCCACGATCCTGCCCACATCATCCCGTTCGAGCCGCTTGTCTTCGAGCCGGACTTGTCATTCGTGGAGCAGCCGATCGAGATCTTGGACCGACGTGAGAAGAAGCTCCGCACCAAGACCGTCCAGTTGGTTAAGGTGCGTTGGCAGCACTGCTCCGGTGCCGAGGCCACATGGGAGCGCGAGGACGCCATGCGTGACGCATATCCACATCTTTTTCCTTCTTAGATGTTTTTGTAATAAATTTTGTGGACAAAATTTCCTAAGGGGGGAAGAATGTTATATATGTGTCACTTTTCAGCCTTCTGGTAACCCTTGGGTCAATTCTCGCCATTTTCGAAATTTTCTTTTTCGATCGGAACCGCAAAGATTTTGGCTTTTAGCCATCTGTGGGAGCTAGAAAACTCCGATTGAAAATCTGACTGCGGATTATGGGTCCTGGTACCGTTTTATACCACCCATAAATTTTTCATCGAATTCCGGTTACGTTTTAGAAAATTAGGCAGTTCCGAATCGTATCCGGATTTTGGTCAAATTTGGGAAAGTCAAAGAGAAAAGACCTTGACCAAGTCAAAGGATGACTTGGACCAAGTCAAAGAAGACCTTGACTAGTCAAATGTGACTTTTGACTAGTCAATGGGTTTTGTTTTTTAGCTTGGTTGAGTTGACCAAAGTCAAAACTCACCAACTCACTTTTTGAGCATTAAGTGCTCTCTCTCTCTCTCTCTCTTTTTCTCTCCCTCTCTCTCTCCCTCCCCCTTGTCAACGTGCATTTCATTTTCCTCTCCCTCTTTTGTTTTTCATTTCCTCTAAGTGTGTGAGTGTGTGTGAGAAGTGAAGGAGAAGAAGGACTCACAAACAAGGTGTGTGTGTGTGTCTATGTGTGTGTATGTATATATTGTGTGTTGTTGTTGATTCCCTCTCTTTAGCTTCCTTTAGAACCCCCTTTTTCCACTGATTTCCAACAAGTAGGGGCTGGTGGGGAGGCTAGGGAGGGGTGGTAGTGGTGGTTGTGGTGGTGGTTGCGCCGGGTGCACCCGAGGGGCCCCGAAAACCCCCATTCCCTTCCCCCTCCTTTGTTAGCCTTCTTTTCCCCCTCTTTTCTTTGGTTTTTAGGGGCTGTTAGGGAGTCATGCATGCTAGGTGTTTGAGTTAGGGGTGAGTGGAGAGGGCAAAAGGGGGGCTTGACAGCCCTGGGCGCGCGCGCAGGAGAGGCCAGGCGGGCGTGCAAACGCGCGCGTGCGAGTGCGCGCGGGTGCGCGAGCGCAGGCGCGCGCGGGGAGCGTGCGAGGCACAGTGCCGCGCACTGTGCGCGAGCTGAGCGTGCGAGGCACAGTGCCTCGCACTGTGCGCGCGGGTGCGCGAGCGCAGGCGCGCGCGGGGAGCGTGCGAGGCACAGTGCGAGGCACGTAGACATGCATTGCCCTCCCCTGGGGCACCGTAACCACATATTAACCTTCTTAAGTGTGCATGTTATTGCTTATCTTGCTAGGTTGCATCCATGTCATACTAGGACTTAATATGTTAGGATCATACACCCTAGTACCATGTGTAGGGACCCATACTTGTCTATGTATTGTGTCCCATGCTAGGTTATTCATGTGTTAGTATTTACATGTATGCATGAGTATAAGGCATGAATAAGGTAGTGACCTTAAATATTTTTCTATCATGTTAGACTTGTATACTAGAGTATTACATCCATGTGTTATACATATGAGCCCAAGCATGCCTTAGACAATATTATAATTTTGTTATAGCATTATTTGTATGCTTCCTTGATTAATTCTTTGTGTAACTAATTATGTGTTGTATATTATATCTCTAGATATATCTTATATATATATAGAGGCCATAAACCTTGCTTAATAAGATTAAGCAAGCGTATGACCTCCGATGGGTCATACCGTGGCATTGACATTACGAATCATCTGTCTTCCCCGCATCTGAGTTATGCGCTCTGGTGGGAATTCATGAGAATTCGTAACCTTATCGACGACGGATCCATGAGGATCAAAACCACGTATGTCAAGTGCTCTCCCCTTCGTCGCTTCCGTGTCGAAGCTACCCGGGTTTAGTTGTCCTGCTAGGCTGTCCCAGACACTATTCATGACGCCGGGTGGTGCGCCCATATGGTAGAGGTAGAGGTCATGGGAGGATACCAGGTCGAGGCTACTCGGCAGAGGGCTATCGGATGACGAAAGGCGTAGACCAGTTGACCCCTTTTCCCCAATAGTCATATGTCACCTAAGGGTGAGGGTGAGGGTGTAGTGGGTTGGGTTGAGACCCGACCCAATGACTTAAGTGACTGTTCCATCTGTTGGAACCCCAATCACTGAGAATATTTAACATGGTGTGGTAGGTTTGCATGCGTGCACGACTACGTGTATCGATCACGTCCCGAAGGGTTGGATCGAACCACTCACCAATACCCGGATCGTCGCGCATCCCATCTAACGAGATCTGCAAAGTAAGGGCATCAAAAGGATGAATATAACCACATAACATCATCATCAAATGGATAAATAGGCAAAGGGTTTAGACATGCACCCATACGAGCTCGCACGCATGCAAACACGCACGCACGGACGCATGCCTGAGCCCCCCCACACACAACCCGAGGCATGCTGACCCTCAGCACACCTCAAAACACCCCCAGCAACCCTAGGCAGCCCCCCACACGCAGCCCTGCACGCCCGCGCGCACCCGCGCACACAATTCGCGCGCAATGCTGCCCAGCCAGCGCCCCCGCGCGCGCGTAGCAACTTGTAACCCCTTCCCCACCCTCATGACACACCCAAACCCATACACCCCATATGCATGCCCTCCCAAACACCCAACATGCATAAAACCATATAAAGAAGAGTGAAAACTCACCAAAAGATAAGGGGAGGGAAGGGGGAGATGTAGGGGTTCGCAAGCGCACCCTTGACCGCCGCCGCCACTACCACCACCTTAGCTTTGGGAGCTATTCTTCTTGCTGAACTAGGGAGAAGGAAAGGGGCTATGAGAGGGAACTAGGGAGAGAGGAGATGTAGAAGGGAAAGAAACAACAACAACAACACACCCACATTGATTTCCTCTTCATGCACCTCCTCCTTCATTTGCTTCTTCTTCTCAAACAGCAAAGAGAGCAAAAGAAAATGGAAAAAAAATGGTGGTCGGATGTGTTGATTTTTGCTTGTGAGAAGGGGAGAGAGAGAGAGAAAAAGAGAGGGGGGCTTTTAATGCCCAAAAAGTGAGTGGGTGGGGGTTGACAAGTCAACCCAACCACAAACACCACCAAAAATGCACCTTTTACTTGTCAAAGTCCCCATTTAGGCATGCACAATTAAGTCTCATCTCCCATCTAGTGAAGACCAAACCCTGATGCGATTCGGAACTGCATATTTTTCCCAAACGATACCGGAATTCGATGAAATTTTTATGGGAAGTACAAAATAGTACCAGGACCCATAATATGCAGTCAAATTTTCAATCGGAGTACTTAAACTCACGCAGATAGCTAAAAACTAAAATTTTAGCGACTCTGATCCAAAAAAAATAAGGCTCCAAATAACATAGGCATAACAAGACATTCATCTAACCGCCTTTAATCTAGATGCCCAATCGTTTCTAGATAACCAACCTCTGTTAGTGTTCCTCTTCCAAAAATCATTGGAAGGTGAAGCATACAATGATTCTCCACCCTCCCTATAGATCACTTGTCGAACTTCTCGGCTGTAAGCGAGAAGTTCTTAGGCCACTACGGTTATCAGAGAATTAGGACCCCCTCTATTTTAGACCAAGCCGTGGAAAGAATGAGGCATAGGGAGGAATTCGAGCAGTAAGTGTCTCGGTGGCGCACACTTGTCCAATGAACCAGCCTGCAACTCATGGAGTGTCAAGAAATTGACATGATGTTGTAGAGCCTGAGTCCAGACCTCCGTACAAGCCTTTCATACGGAGACTGTACTACGTTCCAGCTTCTGATTAACCACCACAACAAGATTTCCCGTTGTGCCGCTCCAGTAGCCCAAACCCATTCCCCACCTATCAACCATAGGGTTGGACAACCGCCGCGAAAGGTTCAAACCCCCATGGTAGAGGGGATTACCCAGATTTTGGCACTCTACCCAAACGGAGTACGAGTTTTTGATCGAGGATCAGCTCTGAAACAGTACACACCCGGTTCGTCCGGATATGCGCCACCTCGGCAAGCCAATCAAAGTTTCATTCCTCGTTCAGTATTCGCCCCAGTGCCAACACGACAAAACCTGATAGTCCAAAATTCCCCAGTCCAGAGCTCCATAACCCAAAGCCACGGCCAAACTAGGACTCCCCTTTTCTATTCTGCTCCCCCAAGAGCACAAAACTCAAACTCTAGGCAGCCCACACAAAGTACCTATAACGAGGTTATGCCCCCAACATCCTACAGCCCAAGACGAATGGGAAAGAGGGATTCCTACCCACCCCTCCTAGAAACCTTAACCATGATTTTTAATGTAATCATGGACACAAATAGCATCTCCCACCCTGTCGCTAGGCCTTCACTACCCGAGACCAGCACGGCACGTTACTGTCAATATCATCAACAATATGGTAACACCGTAGAACAATGCATTATTTTTCAGGACTTTATTTACGATTTAAATGATGATAGGCGCCTTGATTGGGCCATGATCAAAGGCCACCTAAGCCAAGGCAATACCCAAGCATCCAAGCCACTTGGCATATTCACTGACCCACTACTAGGTCACAATCGAGCCTCCTCTTCCAGAGCCCATGCCATTAACATGGTCAGGAGGGGGAGACGCCCGTCACCGGAGCCGAGCAGCTCGAAAGACATCACCGACGGCAGTCTATCCGAAGAATTGGAGGAGGAAAGGCAGGACAAGCTTTTCCAGCTGAATCTCGACGAGCACGACCTCGCCGTACTCTACGGCGAGGAAGAACAAGTAATCTTCTCCCTACCCGGAGTCATCAACATAGAGTCTGACGAAAGTGGACTAGACAACCCGGGAGAAGAAGAAGAGGAGGAACCATTTGAAGAGGTTCCCAAGGGAGCGAGCGAAGGACCCGAGCAAGGGGAATGTACATCGTATGATTTGCATCCGGACGACAACGGGTCCTCCAAAAGCACTAATACTGTCGACGGTCCCTGCTGCCCGATGACCATATTATTTACTGATAAAGACCTCCCAGACTCCAGATTGCGAGTATATCCCCTGCACATTCGTGGGCGACTTCAGATGTTGGGCTGAACAACATCTTCATCGACCTAGGGTCAGGGATGAATATAATGACCTGCTCCACCTACCAGGAAATGCCCAGGTGGGGCAGCCCTTTTGTCCAACCAGTACATGCCACCATTCAAGCTTTCAACCATTCTGGGAAAACCATATGCGCCCCCGAACTATTCGAGCTGGCTGTCGGCCTAGACTAGGTATCCTATAATGCTAGGGCGACCATGGCTGAACAACATCCAAGCCATCTACTCCTCTAGACACCAGTGCCTCCGACTACCATTCATGGGCCACGTACTGACCATTTGGGGAGAGGTGCTCCTCCAATATGACAATGAGGGCAACTGGGTGCTACACAACATGTTTGCACTAACCTTGCACCCAGGAGTCCAAAACGGAGGTGACAGCCCACCTGAATCCCCCTACAACAATCACTACCCCTCGGAGGAGACAGACGAGACCATGAACTCGATAAACAACTGCATGGAGCCTAGTCTGATTGCCTTCCTCCCCCATGAAGTTGCCTAAGCCGGAGCACGCTCCGCACCCCTCGCAATCACCACCGAGCTCGGAGGAAGGGAGTTCAAGCACATTCTGATTGACACAGGAGTGAAAACCAATGTCCTCACATATTCTGCTTACCACAAGCTTGAAGGCAGAATCCCCAGATTAGAGCCGTCAGACGAATTCATCTACGCCTTTGATACCACACGCAAGAACACTTACGGACTAGTCACAGTCCCACTGACGATCAGCCTGATCTCCACCAATGTCAATTGCATGGTAATGGACATCTGATCACCCCATCCCCTAATCGTCGGAAGAACGTGGCTCGACAACATCAAAGCCGTTTCATCCACTCGACACCAATGCCTTTGCTTCCCATACCATGGGGGAGTGATGTCCATATGGGGAGAAGCATGCTTCAAAGGAGCACGAGTCTGGAATTGGAGCATCTTTGCAATGCGCATCCGGCTAGTGGTGCTCGCATGCTGGAAACCGGACTCCACCTATGAAGACTTGCTATAGCAAGGAAGGCCCCTAAAAAGGCTAAGGGAGGGAGAATCCGAAAACAAGGGACCACCACCGTATCTCAAAAATGCATGTTCATCCATAAATCAAACTTGCAAAGCTGAGGTTCATTCATATACATACACATCCACATAAGTCAAAAGACTTTCCAAAACACTAAACATCCATGCTAGCTACACCAAATCATGCATGCAAACAAACTATAAAATTGTCCCACCAAGACCATAAACATAAATTGTTTCTAAAAACCTAAAAAGTTATATAAAAGAATGTTATTATAAAGCGAAAGAAGAGGTAGATCCGCCAAAGCCAAAATTCGAATGTCTTGAGCCATCCATCGTCAAAATAGTTACCTAAACCAAAAGAGAAAAAGAAAACATGAATTCTTTGCCATACCTATGAGTTTTCTATTGAAACCAAGACAGAAATTACCCTACAGATCACTTAGAGAAATGCAAACTTAAACTTATTACCACAAACACCAAAGTTTTTTTACCAAAGAAAAGGGTATACCTAGGCGTATCATCGTCCGTGGGAGGCTGGGTCGAATGAGGAGCATTCTGGCCTGACTGAGGAGGTGGCAGCAGAGTAGAAGACTGGACTTCTTGAGCGGCGGGAGTCTCTCGAACCGAAGACGCCGCCCTCGCGTATATCCCATGACTCCGAGATGCTGAAGGATGGGAGGCTCGGCTAAAAGTAGCCCTGGTAGCCAAGGAAGCAGAGATAGAAAGCTCAGGCTTGAGAGGGAGGGGGTCAAGGGCTGCCTCGGTCTTGACCCCTCCACCAACCAACTTTCCTCACATAGTGGCCTCCCAGAGATGGACTTACTGCATATCACGATCTCTCGTCTCCAACCTTTGGCGAAGACAACCTTCCATGCTCCTTGATCGGTCCTCGACCGCCCTCAACCTCTCTTCCAACTCCCGTGCCCTCACCTCCGAGACTCTGAGATAGCATTTAAGAGGCAAAGAATTCTAATCCAAAGTTCATTTTAAATCATGCCTATTAGGAACTCCCACACACTAAATCAAACAAAAAATATGAAATATGAGGCTTCATACGAAGATTTACCTTCCTTTATTGCAAAACTTTTCCATGTGATCAAATATTTTATCCTCTTATCCCATCGTGGTCATTACTTGCATACTTTCTTTTATCATTACCCATCATGCTTGTATACCCTTTCATGAACTCGCCCAAGCATATGAAGGAAGACATAGGCTCATAAAATATATATACCTCCTCTTACCTCCACCATGACTAAATGCATATAAGAACATGCCTCAACACCATATGCATGCAAAACCACCATGATATAACACATACAAGCATGCTATGATGTACTATTTCTCCCTTATGTCTTTTTATATATACGTAGTAAAAATGGATACACATATAAAGATTGTCCCTCTTTTTACAACCCATACTCACATACCATACCCACATACATGCAAAAAAAACCCACCGTGATCAAATTTATGTCTACCACAAACACATCCTTTACTTAGAAAAATCTAAACACACTACCTCTACTCATGCCATTTAAAATTATTAACATATATCCAAACATCTACAATTTAAAACATAAATTAGAAACAAAGGGAATTAGGGAAATACCGTGGCTCATGTAGCCCTAGGAGCCTCCACCTTGGCCGTGTTGGGAACATCCATCCCGTCATCATCTCCCTCCTCCTCAGCCATGGCCTCCTCGGCCTCAACCTTAGCACCAGCCCCTGTGGCCTCTATATCCACATCCTCGGCCTCACAGCCTCAACCCCGACACCTCCGGTCTCCTCCGTGCCCATTGCTCCGGAGGCCAACACCTCAAACACACCTATGGCCCTCCTCTTCTCCTCCTCTGCCCTGACCTCTGTGGCCTCCTTGTCCAACATCCCAATGATGGCATCCGAGGATGCCCTCTCACCCTCGCTAACTGTTAGGCCTGTGTCATTTAGAGTCCTAATTTCGACTGGAGTCGCTAAAATTTTGACTTTAGCTACCTGCTGGGGTTTGAAGACTCTGATTAATAATCTAACTGCATATTATGGATCCTGGTACTGTTTTGTACTGCCCATAAAATTTTAATTAAATTCCGATAACGTTTTTGGAATTATGCAGTTTTGATTTAGTATTCGGATTTGATTTTATAAAAATCCAAGATGAAGAGGTAAAAATCCAATATTATTATGTGATGTTTAGTTTTGTGCTAGCTTTCGCACAAAAGTGGAATTGGAACAGCTGGATTCGTGTATCAAAAGATATGGGTATTTTTCCAAGTATACCCCGAAGATGAGAAATCCAGGCAGCAGCCCTGTATGATGTTCAGCCTAGATTTTGGAAAAGCTAGATAGATTATTTGATTTGGGTATAAACATGAAAGCTGTAGATAATCTTCTTATCTTTCCAATGGCGTTGGAATCATGCAATGCGGAGCTGTATTGAGGAAGTTATGACCGTTTAAGTGAAGGCTGTCCAGAGTTTTAGTCCGAGGACGGCTTGGTCATTTCATTTCCTCTTTGGCTATAAATACCCCCCCAAAATCCAACTCGTGGAGCTCTCTCTTCTCCTCTTTTGCTCTGTGGTCCAGCCCTTCTTTTGTGTGAGTTTGGTGTATGATTAGGTGGAGGAAGTGGAGGTGAGTGTACATACATGTATATTTGTTGTTGTTTCTCTCCTTTCTCCATCTCCTCCTCTCTCTCAAACTCCCTCACATGGTCCAGCCCTTTGTATGTGTTCAGCCCCCCACATACTTGATGAAATGCCAAGGAGAAGGAGTGCTTGGAAGGGGTTGTGCTTGAAGAAGAAGATGATCAAGGTTGGTGTGTGTTGATGTTTCTCCTCCCTCTCCTCCTCCCCTAGCCTGTGAGATGACTGCCATTCGAGCACCCAGATGAAATGGAAAAGGAGCACTCTACGGGCGCAGTTTTATACATCCCCTATGCTGGGACGGTTGTAGAGTGCCTGTTGGATGGGCCATAAGTTATTTAATTGACCTTGTGGTGGCCGAGATGGTTCGTGCGTGCCTCTGCACCACCCAGAACCGTCGGAAGGGCTACGCAGGTCATCGTCACCAGGAGCCTACCTTCGGGTTCGGCGACCATGTTGGCATGAGGTGTCCCGGTTTAAGGGCATCCTCTGTTTCGACGTTCGGGGCGAGTTGAGTCGGCCTTCTATCGGACCGGTTTTCGTCCTTGAGTGGATTAGGGGAGGTGGCTGTCATGAAGCCTTGCCCCCGTAGCTGACTCATGCCCGTGACGTCACCCATGTCTCATAGCTGAGGCATTATGTCCACGATCCTGGTCACGTCTTTCCGTTCGAGCCGCTCACCCTCGAGCTGGATTTGTCGTTCGTGGAGCAGTTGATCGAGACCATAGACCAATGTGAGAAGAGGCTCCGTACCCAGACCGTTCCTTCGGTTAAAGTGCGTGGTAGCACCAGTTTGGTGTCTGGACCACTCGGGAGCCAAGGGACTCTATGGGCGAAACTTCTATGTTCGGTCTTCCCTTTTGGGTTTCCTTAAATTTCGAGGACTAAATTTCCTAAGGGGGGGAGAATGTTAGACCTGTGTCATTTAGAGTCCTAATTTCGATCGGAGTCGCTAAAATTTTGGTTTTTAGCTACCTTCTGGGGTTTAAGGACTCTGATTGAAGATATAACTGTATATTATGTGTCCTGGTACTGTTTAGTACCGCCCATAAAATTTTCGTTTAATTCCGATAACGTTTTTGGAATTATGCAGTTTTGGATTGGTATTTGGATTTGATTTTGTTAAAATCTAAGATGATGAGGTAAAAATCCGATATTATTTCGAGATGTTCAATTTTTAGATAGCTTCCATATAGAAGTGGAATTTGATCAACTGGATTCGTATATTAAAAGTTATGGGTATTTTTCCATGTATACCCCGAAATTGAGAAATCCAGGCAGCAGCCCTGTAAGATGTTTAGCCTAGATTTCGGAATAGCTGGAGAGATTATTTGATCTGGATGTAAACATGAAAGCTGTAGATAATCTTCTTAGCATTCCAATGCCGCTGGAATCGTGTAATTTGGAGCTGTATTGGGGAAGTTATGGCCGTTTAAGTGAAGGCTGCGCAGAGTTTTAAGTCCGAGGACAGCTCGGTCTTTCACTTCTCTTTTGCCTATTTAACCACCCCATGTGCACGACCTTGGCATAATTTCCCCCCTTTTTGGATCTGGTCCAGCCCTTGGTGTTGTGTGTGTTGGGTGGTGGATGGAGAAGGAGATGGAGCAAGAAGAGGAAGTGTTAGAAGTGAAGGAATCAAGGTTTGTGTGTGTATGTTATGTTGTTGTTTCTCATCTCCTCCTCTCTCTCAAGCTCCCTCACATGGTTCAGCCCTTTGTATGTGTTCAGCCCCCACATACTTGATGAAATGCCAAGGAGAAGGAGTGCTTGGAAGGGGTTGTGCTTGAAGAAGTAGACGATCAAGGTTGGTGTGTGTTGATGTTTCTCCTCCCTCTCCTCCTCCCCTAGCCCTCCAATGGTCTCTCACTGATTTTCTCCTCCCCTTTGGATCAGCCAAGAAGAAGAGAAGCAATAGAAGAGGTGGTGGTAGTGGTGGTGGCGGCGAGGTGGTCAAGGGTGCGCTTGCGAGCCCCTACATCTCCCCCTTCGCTATCCCTCTCAATTGGGTGAGTTTTCCCTCTTCTTTTGGTGGTTTTTGTGCATATAAGGGTGCTTGGGAGGGCATGCATGTGGGGTGTTACAGTTTGGGTGCATGTGGAGGCTTGGGGGGAGTGTTTCGGGGCTTGGGAGCGCGGGTCCATGAGTGTGGGCGCGCGCGGGCGCACGTGTGGGTTGGGCACGCGTCTGCGCGCAGTGCGCGCGGGTGGTGCTCGCGGGTGCGCGCGTGGCAGTGTGCCAATGGACGCGAGGGCGCGTGCACACGTGCATGCACGTCCGTGCGCATGCGGGGGCCATGCGTGTGGCTGCCCGGGGGTTCAGGTAGGTGTCGGGGTGCTTGGATATGCGTGCGTACATGCGTGTACTTGCATGCGTGCAAGCCCATATGGGTGCATATCTGAGTCTTTGACATTTCTAGTCTATTTTAAGTATTTTTATGTGTTTGTATGTGGTTATACTCACCCCTATTGATACCCTTACCTTGCAGACCTCGTCGGATGGGATGCGCGTTGATCCGGGTATCGGTGAGTGGTTCGATCCAACACTTCGGGACGCGCTCGATGCACGCCGTCGTGCATTGCGCATCCTTGGGGCATCTTAACCCCTAAATATGCTAGATATTTGCATGTTAAGGTAGTATAGCTCGTATATTGTGTAGAACCCTTATTCTATCCTATACTTGCTTAAGTAAGTATTCATGTTTGAATAATTGTGTTTTCATGCGCCCCTTGTGTTTCGGGCATGTATTTTCGAATGAGTTTATGGATGTATAGAATATGCATGCCTTAGGTAGTATTGTAATACTCCTCCCCCTATATGAGTAATATCCAGCATGTTAAACCTTGGGTTAATAACTGGATGCGTACTAATATTCCCTTACGATTAGACTGGAGGAATGGTGTAGTTGTTGCACCCATCTGTTGGGGCAAAGCTATGACCAGCATTCCAGAGAGGATGAGACTTTCCCTCTCTCTCGCCCTCCCTCTTCGCGTAAACTGAGTAAGTAGAGGTAGTTCCTACTAGATTCAGGTTCGCTTGAGAATATTGGCATGCACCTATTAGTGCGCGAGATCGCGCTTGACCCTTTCCTCTTAAGTTGGTGATAACCAACAAATGTTATGATATATTTTGTATGATTGTATGATTAATGGCCTTATAAGCATGTTTAAGTAGGCCATACCTTGTATGCATGTTGTATGATTTGTTATTTATGATGTAAATACATGTTAGGGAGTACCCCTATAGCTATTTAATATATTACGTGCATGTGGCACATATAATTGCGTATGATTCTCCTCATATATATTCATGCGCATGCTAACTAATTGGGCCTACCTATAATAGGCGTAGGTATGACCCGTTGTCGGGTCCTACCCTATTAGTTAAAGCGCTAGCGATATAATCGCCCCTTGCATCCGAGTGATGCATTCGTATTGAATTCAGGAGAATTCTCCGTTGTATCGGTTTTGTTAAACCGACAATTACAACATTAAGTTGGGCCTACCCGTGCTAAGCGTGTGTATGAACTACTTGTTGGGTAATGCCTTGGGCTTAGTTCTGCTCGAGAGCAGAGGTAGCCCCTCGCGTCTGAGCGATGCACCCGTGTGGGAGTACAAGAGTATTGGTTATCTTCGATATGTGATTATCGAATGTAATTAGAGTTCCTCCCAATATCATCCGTGTCGAAGATACCCAGGTTTAGTTGTCCTATGAGGTGCTCCCAGACATTATTCATGACACCGGTTGGTGCACCCAAACGGCAGAGGTAGCAGTCATGGGAGGCTACCAGGTAGAGGCTACTTGGGAGAGGACCACCATATGATATTGAGAACATAGAGTCACCCCTCCCCTTTGTCGGCTCCGTGTCGAAGCTACCCGGGCATAGTTGTCCTGCGAGGTGCTCCCAGACACTATTCATGACGCCGGTTGGTGCGCCCATGCGGTAGAGGTAGCAGTCATGGGAGGCTACCAGGTAGAGGCTACTCGGGAGAGGGCTACCGGATGACGAAGGGTGTAGAGCAACTGAGTTTGTTCCGAAAGTCCCTAGGGTCACCCCTCCAGGGGCTAGGGTGAGGATGAGTTGTGGTCACGTCATCACGTGACCCAAATACCCATCGAATATACTCTGGGTATGCTACTCCTAACGCTTGAGGTCTCGAAGTATATCTCTACCTCGTAGCAGATGGACGCGTTGTGTCTTGTTAACCAGTAACACATGGTGTTATGGTTAACCCTCGTTTCTCCCCGGGTCTCCCTGGAGCTCCCCTTCTGGGGCGGGGGGCGGGGAATGTGTTGAGTCACGTCGCTACGTGACCCATTCGTTTGTTCATCCGTTCCCATATTTGTTGGGTCCGGTTAGGTATCAATGTTGAGAGACATCGATGACAATTATCTCTATGTAGATGATCCCAATAGTGTTGTGTAGACCAGTAATTCCGCGTCTCCTTGACAAACGGTATGGTCTCTCCCCAAGAGTCCCTAGAGTCTCCCTTCGAGAGTGAAGGTGAGGGTGAGGTGGGTTACGCCGCCGCGTGACCCCATTATCCATTGGGTTTCAACCCATCTCTTTCCTTGAAAGGAAATTGCCTTAACATTAAATTGTTGTAGTGGTGTTTGGTTTCCAACCACTCACTGAGCTTGTAGCTCACCCCTCGCGTACTGTTTCTTTTACAGGGGTGTTGTTGGGCGTGGAGCTGGAGTTTCCCTATGGCGTGGTCTTGCGTGTGTGGAAGCGTCCTGTCCGGCGGATTGGCGAGTGCGAGGCTGTCAGCAGTCCTAGAGTCTTGTGTATTTGTAAATCGTGTGTGTGGCACTTGTTGTATTTTATTGGCTAGACTTGGCTCTCACAGGACAGTAATTGTGTATTCGAGTCTGTAATAATATTTTTGGTTTACAGACTTATTGATAGTTTATGCTTCTGCTTTTCAGTTATGTTATCAGTTGTCATTGCTTCATTAGCCTTGTGTATTATTTATTGGAGTCATTGTTGACGTCTTGTTTATGATAGCTGATATTATATTATTGCCACGTCTCGGGGACGGCCACCCTGGAGCGTGACACTAACCACCTCAGTCTCAGCCCCTTCGCCCGCGCCCTTGGCCGGCCCTCCAGCCTCTGAAACCACCTCTTCGACCACCGCCAGTAGATCCCCACGCTTCTTCTTACGCGTATATCCAATCACCCCACTCGTAGAACCACTCCAAATCACCATTTTGAAACGTATGAAGATAGAGAGGGTGACTTTTCAGTTATAATGGGCCCGTTGGCCGGTGGTTACTCGTGAGTAGTCGCCCCAGATACAACGGCTAGTTTATACTATCCGCCCCTCCTTGCCAGCTCCTTTCCGGTAGCCGCCCTCTGCCAGCTCCTAAAAACATTTATTTTCAAGTTTTCTAAAAACAAACAGTCATGTATTGGTTCATTTCTAAAACCTACTTGATCATACACAACTCTCTTGAAAGTTTTGTCACATTTGCAGTACCGTTCAAACTCGAATTTCTTCAGTTCTGGTTCCTTTCTAGAGTTTTTATCCTTCGGATGATCCATTCACCAACTCAAACATTTTACTTGCTTTCTATCAGCGATATTCCCTCTTTGCTGAGCTACCAAAGCACGGGTATGGTAGGCAAGAGAAAACTGACGTTGGGCTGCTACGTGCACGATGGCCAAGAACCCCGTCCGAGAGTTGGATCACTCGCTACTTTACGTTTGCCGCCTTCCGCCTGGATCATCCTTTCGGTTGAAAATTCTAGTAAAGACCTATGTCACGCCCCAGGGCGGCCGTCCCCGAGACGTGGCAATAATATAATATCAGCTATCATAAACAAGAGGTTAACAATGACTCCAATAAACAATACACAAGGCTAATGAAGCAATGACAACTGATAATACAACTGAAAAGCGGAAGCATAAACTATCAATAAGTCTGTAAACCGAAAATATTAGTACAGACTCGAATACACAATCACTGTCCTGTGAGAGCCAAGTCTAGCCAATAAAATACAACAAGTGCCACACGCACGAATTACCAATACACAAGACTCTAGGACTGCTGACAGCCTCGCACTCGCCAATCCGTCGGACAGAACGTTTCCACGCACGCAAGACCACGCCATAGGAAAACTCCAGCTCCACGCCCAACAACGCCCCTGTAAAAGAAACAGTACGCGAGGGGTGAGCTACAAGCTCAGTGAGTGGTCGGAAACCGAACACCACTATAACAATTTAATGTTAAGGCAATTTCCTTTCAAGGAAAGACATGGGTTGAAACCCAATGGATAATAGGGTCACACGGCGGTGCAACCCGTCTCACCCACACCCTCACTCCCGAAGGGAGACTCTTGGGACTCTTGGGGAGAGACCATACCGTTTGTCAAGGAGACGCGGAATTACTGGTCTAAACAACACTATTGTGATCATCTACATAGAGATAGTTATTATCGATATCTCTCAACATCGATACTTAACCAGACCCAACCAATATGGGAACGGGTGAACAAACCAATGGGTCACGTAGCAACGTGACTTAATACATTCATCGCCCCGACCCCGAAGGGGAGCTCCAGGGAGACCCGGGGACAAACAAGGGTTAACCATAACACCACGTGTTACTGGTTAACGAGACACAACACGTCCATCTGCTACGAGGTAGAGATATACTTCGATACCTCAAGCGTCAGAAGTAACAAACCCAGAGTATACTCGATGGGTATTTGGGTCACGTGGCGACGTGACAACAACTCATCCTCACCCTAGCCCCCGGAGGGGTGACTAGGGACTTTTGAAACGAACTCAGTTGCTCTCCACCCATCGTCATCCGGTAGCCCTCTCCCGGGGAGCCTCTACCTGGTAGCCTCTCCATGACCGCTATCTCTACCATATGGGCGCACCAATAGGTGTCATAAATACGTCTGGGAGCACCCCACAGGACAACTACGAGCCGGGCAGCTTCAACACGGATCCGACGAAGGGGAGAACGACTTGAAGCCCGAAATATCACTTGGTAGCTCTCTCCCGTGCAGCCTCTACCTGTCGGCCTTCCCTGATCAGTACATTCCCTAGATGTGTACCGCGGTACGCATCGGTAGCACCTACAAGTGGTGGCACCCTACAGGACAGCTTCTATGTCGGGTAGCTTCGACTCATGACGATGTCAGGAGGAAGCACCTTGCGTTCGCAATGCGAACCCTATGGGAAAGCCAACTACCCTTGGTACTTACACACATATATCGATGATATCGAATACTCTTGTATTCCCACACGGAGGCGTCACTCGAACGCGAGGACTATCTCTACACTCATGTAGAAAAGCCAGGGGCATAACCCAATAGGCGGTTCAGACACACGCCTAGCACGGGTAGGCCCAAGTTACTACCGTAGCTATCGGTTTAACAAAACCGAGGCCTCGATGAATTCTTCAGAATTCGATACGAATGCATCACTCGGATGCAAGGGTGATTACATCGCTAGCGCTTTAACTAATAGGGTACGACCCGACCGCGGGTCATACCCTCGCCTATTACGGATAGGCCAAATTAGTTAACATGCGCACATATATATATATATATAAGGAGAATCATAACATGATAATATGTGCCACATGCACAATAATATATATATATAACTATAGGGGTACTCCCTAACATGGATTTACATCATAAACAACAAATCATACAATATGCATACAAGGTATGACCCACTTAAACAAGCTTATAAGGTCATAATCATACAATCACACAAAATATATCATAGCATTCGTTGGTTATCACCAACTTGAGAGGAAAGGGTCAAGCGCGATCTCGCGCACTAATCGGTGCATACTAATTTTCTCAAGCGCACCTGAGTCTAGTAGGAACTACATCTACTTACTCAGTTTGCGTAAAGAGGGAGGGCGAGAGAGAGGGAAAGTCTCATCCTCTCCGGAAAGGCTGGTCATAGTTTTGCCCCAACAGATGGGTGCAACAACTACACCATTCCTCCAGTCTAATCATAAGGGAAAATATTAGCACGCATTCGGTTATTAACCCAAGGTTTGACATGCTGGATATTACTCATATAGGGGAGGAGTATTACAATACTACCTAAGGCATGCATATTCTATACATCCATACACTCATTCGAAAATATATGCCCAAAACACAAGGGGCACATGAAAACACATTTATTCAAACATGAATGCATATATAAGCAAGTATAGGGTAGAATAGGGGTTCTACGCAGTATACGAGCTATACCACCCTAACATGCAAATATCTAGCATATTTAGGGGTTAAGATGCCCCAAGGACGTGCGGTGCACGACTACGTGCATCGAGCGCGTCCCGAAGTGTTGGATCGAACCACTCACCTAACGAGCGCACGGCTCGCGAAACGCAAGAGAGCGACGAGTTGAATCCGAAGCCCGATAGCAATCCGCCAAGGATCATCCAATGGTTGCATTTGGCTATAACAAGCTGCTCAACACCACGAAGCACTCCGAACGCGTCTGAGCACCGCAAGCACGCCCTCGAGTACCCCGTGCACGCTGTCCATGCACCCTGCACGCATCAAACAACGTCAAGCACGTCCTCGAGCACCTCGTGCATGCTTCCCACGCACTCCGCACGCATCGGGCAAGGCCAAGCACGCCCTTGAGCACCTCGTGCACGCTGCCCGTACACTCCGCACGCATCGAACAACGTCAAGCACACCCTCGAGCACCTCATGCACGCTTCCCGCGCACTCCGCACGCATGCGAGCACCTTATGCATGCTTCCCGCGCACTCCGCACGCATGCGAGCACCTCATGCACGCTTCCCGCGCACTCCGCACGCATGCGAGCACCTCATGCACGCTTCCCGCGCACTCCGCACGCATGCGAGCACCCCCACAAACATGTGGCATGCACACCAGCTACAAAAGAGATGGCTGAACCCAACCGAGGAGAGCGGGAGGTCCATACGCGGCTCCGGCATGCACGCACACTGTTGCTCCACCGCCAACACCCCCGACGCCCCGCACCTCCTTACAAACAACACACCTTCAAATACATTGGAAGAGGAGACTTCATCACCACCTCCACCAACAACCAAGCACTCCTTATATGCATAAGAACCACAAAAAGAAGAGGGAAAACTCACCAAAGGAGAGGGGGGAAAAGGAAAGGAAAGGGGGGCGTAGGGGCTCGCAAGCGCACCCTCGGCCACCCCAACCGCAACCACCGCAACCACCACCTCTTCCTTGCTCTTCTTCTTCAATGTGGCATTACAACAAACACATGGGGGGCTGCTGTCCAAAGGGGAGGGGAAAACAATGAGGGGGAGCTTGAGGAAGATGGATTAAGAAGGGAGGATAACAAAGCACAACAACAACATAAACACACCTTTTCCACTCCTTTTTGATCTTCTTCTCCACCACCATCACCTCCTCCACCCAAAACACATACAAAAGGGGGGCTGGACCAGAAAAGAGAGGAGGAGAGACCCAAAGTCGTGCACATTTGGGGATTAAATAAGCAAAGGTCGAGTAAATGACCAAGTCATCCTCGGACTTAAAACCTCTGCGCAGCCTTCACTTAAACGGCCATAACTTCCTCAATACAGCTCAGAATTGCACGATTCCAGTGGCATTTGAAAGATAAGACGATTATCTACAACTTTCATGTTTACACCCAGATCAAATAACCTCTCCAGCTATTCCAAAATCTAGGCTAAACATCTTACAGGGCTGCTGCCTGGATTTCTCAACTTCGGGGTATACTCGGAAAAATACCCATAACTTTTAATATACGAATCCAGTTGATCCAATTCCACTTCTATATGGAAGCTATCACCAAACTTAACATCTCTAATAATATCGGATTTTTATCTCTTCGTCTTGGATTTTAACAAAATCAAATCCAAATATCAATCCGAAAGTGTATAATTCCAAAAACGTTATCGGAATTAAACGAAAATTTTATGGGCAGTATTAAACTGTACCAAGACCCATAATATGCAGTTAGATTTATTAATCAGAGTCTTCAAACCCAGCACATAGCTAAACCAAAATTTTAGCGACTCCGATCGAAATTAGGACTCTAAATGACACAGGCCTAACATTCTCCCCCCCTTAGGAAATTTAGTCCTCGAAATTTAAGGAAACCCAAAGGGAAGACCGAACGTAGAAGTGTCACCCATAGAGTCCATTGGCTCCCAAGTGGTCCGCGCACCAAACTGGTGCTACCACGCACTTTAGCCGAAGGAACGGTCTTGGTGCGGAGCCTCTTCTCGCATTGGTCCATGTTCTCGATCAACTGCTTCGCGAACGACAAATCCAGCGCGAGGATGAGCCGCTCGAACTGAAAGATGTGAGCAGGATCGTGGACTTAATGTCTCAGCTGCGAGACGGGGATGATGTCACGGGCATGAGTCAGCCACGGGGGCAAGGCTTCATGATAGCCACCTCCCCTAATCCACTCAAGGACGGAAACCGGTCCGATGGAAGGCCGACTCAGCTCGCCCTGAACGTCGAAACAACGGATGCCCTTAAACCGGGACACCTTCAGAAAAACTTGATCGCCAACCCGAAGGTAAATTCCTGGCGACGATGACCTGCGTAGCCCTTCCGACGGTTCTGGGTGGTGCAGAGGCACGCACGAACCATCTCGGCCACCGCAAGGTCAATAAAATAACTTGCGGCCACTCCAACTAGTGCTCTACAACCGTCCCAACACAAGGGAGGTATAAAACCGCGCCCGTAGAGTGCCTCTTCCATTTCATCTGGGTGCTCAAATGGCAGTCGTTACACAGGCAGACCCCTTCCTAGAGGGTGGTGCCTCTCTCAACTGCCCCAAGTCGAGCACGCAGGCAAATAGCATGTCCTCCAGGCCTAAATCGTCCTCTTGCCTGGCTGTCCATCAGCAATGAAACGCTATACTTAAATGAAGGCTCGCGACAAAGCCTACCAAAGGCTGTGCAAGCACCTCAAAGTAACACACGCGTCTCGATCCGAAATAGCGCCGACCGGAGTGCCATGAAGACGAACAATCGCGAAGGCTCAAACCCGCGTCGAAGCGTCCAGAGACTCAGTTAGTTGGATAGGGAGGAAGGTGCGGACTTAGTCAATCGGTCAACGATCACCTAGACGGCGTCGCGACCCGAACATAACTTTAACGAGCCCGCAACGAGATTCGTGATAACTCACTCCCACGTCCACTGAGGAATCTTGATGGACGAACGCATTCCATCGCGACGATCCACAACTTCGCCTGAGGGCATGCCAACCAACATCCTCAACGAAGGCTACCTCAGAACAGCCCACGGAGGTCCAATAACATATTCGAGATCCTTGTAGGCATCTGGCATACTCGTCTACCCCGACGGCAGTACACAAAATTCGTAGTGCCTGAAACGGTCACGAAAGGCCAACTAAAGAATGCCAACTCCCGGATCTCCAAATAGGGTACCCTGCGCGAAGATCGATCAACAGAAAGACACTAGCTCCTAAAGCTGGTCAAAATAGATCATCAATTCGCGGCAATGGGTACTTGATCTTCAACCCCTATGGGGAGATCAAAATAATTCCTGGGACGATTAAGTCCAAATTCTGCTCCTTGAGCATGGCTGACGCTCATGATGACCCTTACACGCTGGGTAAGCCGCTCGACCGCACTTAATCCGCAAGACACGCAATAGGAGGTCGTCGATTCCCGACAACGCCTCAGCGACGTCATCTACCTGATATGGCGGTCGAGTCCCATCACGAACACTAGCATCGCGTCTCCTCATTTACGACCCATGTGGGGCAAAACGCGACAGTACCGCGAACTGTGCTTCACATGCCGTCACCGATAGGTCGCCCAACTATACTCATTGGAACTCCAGCATCATGCACTCAATGGGCAGATTCATCACGGGGAGTCTGAACTCTCGACGTCATCCAGTAGCACTCCGCCGGTGTGGTCTCTACCTGGTAGCCTCCCATGTCCACTATCTCTGCTATATGGGCACACCAACAAGCGTCGTGGATAGTCCCAGGGAGCACCTCACAGGACTCTGACCTCTACCGGACCGCTACAACGCACGATGATATATCGAAGCGACTCCGGATATGGCTATGGAACCCTAGTCCATAAGCTATCGCCCACTAAGCTGCAAAAGGACGCATTCAATCCCGATCGTATGCTTCACCACTCGCTCTCGCACCTTCCAAGTGAGGAAAAATCCATCATCAATTTGATGCTTCAATGGTATTCCTTAGCTGGGAAAAGAACCTTGGGAGGGCCCCATGAGGTCCCGATATAGGATATCCCGACAACCAAACAAGGAACACGGAGTACCCTAGCCCGGGTCTCAACGCTGACCCTGCAAGGCCCCTTATCCTGAGTAGGAAGACTGAAAGAAGACATCACTCCTTAATGAGCAACACACCACATCCTCAACACTTGAAACTGGCGCATCACGCGAACTCCATGGTTAATAGCAATAACGATGTCCGGGAACGAAGCTCCATAGTCGAGACGCGATCCAACCTTAGAAATTTCACGATCCATCAAAACGACACAACTGGGCTGGAAACTCCTTCCCAAGCCTTAGTCCCACAACAAGGAACCCAACACTGACCCTGATCAGTCGACCCAGTCGACAACTTAAGGGGAGTCCAGGGGTGGCCACGTCCACGTCCACGGATGCGAGGAGGCATGTCAGCAACCTAAGAAAACTTCTAAACCAGAGTACTCGGATAACAATCCTACGACTCATCTATACGACTTGACTTAGGCTCTGACAGGACCAGGCTCTGATACCAACTTTTGTCACGCCCCAGGGCGGCCGTCCCCGAGACGTGGCAATAATATAATATCAGCTATCATAAACAAGAGGTCAACAATGACTCCAATAAACAATACACAAGGCTAATGAAGCAATGACAACTGATAATACAACTGAAAAGCGGAAGCATAAACTATCAATAAGTCTGTAAACCGAAAATATTATTACAGACTCGAATACACAATCACTGTCCTGTGAGAGCCAAGTCTAGCCAATAAAATACAACAAGTGCCACACGCACGAATTACCAATACACAAGACTCTAGGACTGCTGACAGCCTCGCACTCGCCAATCCGCCGGACAGAACGTTTCCACGCACGCAAGACCACGCCATAGGAAAACTCCAGCTCCACGCCCAACAACGCCCCTGTAAAAGAAACAGTACGCGAGGGGTGAGCTACAAGCTCAGTGAGTGGTCGGAAACCGAACACCACTATAACAATTTAATGTTAAGGCAATTTCCTTTCAAGGAAAGACATGGGTTGAAACCCAATGGATAATAGGGTCACACGGCGGTGCAACCCGTCTCACCCACACCCTCACTCCCGAAGGGAGACTCTTGGGACTCTTGGGGAGAGACCATACCGTTTGTCAAGGAGACGCGGAATTACTGGTCTAAACAACACTATTGTGATCATCTACATAGAGATAGTTGTTATCGATATCTCTCAACATCGATACTTAACCAGACCCAACCAATATGGGAACGGGTGAACAAACCAATGGGTCACGTAGCGACGTGACTTAACACATTCATCGCCCCGACCCTGAAGGGGAGCTCCAAAGAGACCCGGGGACAAACGAGGGTTAACCATAACACCACGTGTTACTGGTTAACGAGACACAACGTCCATCTGCTACGAGGTAGAGATATACTTCGATACCTCAAGCGTCAGAAGTAACAAACCCAGAGTATACTCGATGGGTATTTGGGTCACGTGGCGACGTGACAACAACTCATCCTCACCCTAGCCCCCGGAGGGGTGACTAGGGACTTTTGAAACGAACTCAGTTGCTCTACACCCATCGTCATCCGGTAGCCCTCTCCCGGGGAGCCTCTACCTGGTAGCCTCTCCATGACCGCTATCTCTACCATATGGGCGCACCAATAGGTGTCATAAATACGTCTGGGAGCACCCCACAGGACAACTACGAGCCGGGCAGCTTCAACACGGATCCGACGAAGGGGAGAACGACTTGAAGCCCGAAATATCACTTGGTAGCTCTCTCCCGTGCAGCCTCTACCTGTCGGCCTTCCACGATCAGTACATTCCCTAGATGTGTACCGCGGTACGCATCGGTAGCACCTACAAGTGGTGGCACCCTACAGGACAGCTTCTATGTCGGGTAGCTTCGACTCATGACGATGTCAGGAGGAAGCACCTTGCGTTCGCAATGCGAACCCTATGGGAAAGCCAACTACCCTTGGTACTTACACACATATATCGATGATATCGAATACTCTTGTATTCCCACACGGAGGCGTCACTCGAACGCGAGGACTATCTCTACACTCATGTAGAAAAGCCAGGGGCATAACCCAATAGGCGGTTCAGACACACGCCTAGCACGGGTAGGCCCAAGTTACTACCGTAGCTATCGGTTTAACAAAACCGAGGCCTCGATGAATTCTTCAGAATTCGATACGAATGCATCACTCGGATGCAAGGGTGATTACATCGCTAGCGCTTTAACTAATAGGGTACGACCCGACCGCGGGTCATACCCTCGCCTATTACGGATAGGCCAAATTAGTTAACATGCGCACATATATATATATATATAAGGAGAATCATAACATGATAATATGTGCCACATGCACAATAATATATATATATAACTATAGGGGTACTCCCTAACATGGATTTACATCATAAACAACAAATCATACAATATGCATACAAGGTATGACCCACTTAAACATGCTTATAAGGCCATAATCATACAATCACACAAAATATATCATAGCATTCGTTGGTTATCACCAACTTGAGAGGAAAGGGTCAAGCGCGATCTCGCGCACTAATCGGTGCATACTAATTTTCTCAAGCGCACCTGAGTCTAGTAGGAACTACATCTACTTACTCAGTTTGCGTAAAGAGGGAGGGCGAGAGAGAGGGAAAGTCTCATCCTCTCCGGAAAGGCTGGTCATAGTTTTGCCCCAACAGATGGGTGCAACAACTACACCATTCCTCCAGTCTAATCATAAGGGAAAATATTAGCACGCATTCGGTTATTAACCCAAGGTTTGACATGCTGGATATTACTCATATAGGGGAGGAGTATTACAATACTACCTAAGGCATGCATATTCTATACATCCATACACTCATTCGAAAATATATGCCCAAAACACAAGGGGCACATGAAAACACATTTATTCAAACATGAATGCATATATAAGCAAGTATAGGGTAGAATAGGGGTTCTACGCAGTATACGAGCTATACCACCCTAACATGCAAATATCTAGCATATTTAGGGGTTAAGATGCCCCAAGGACGTGCGGTGCACGACTACGTGCATCGGGCGCGTCCCGAAGTGTTGGATCGAACCACTCACCTAACGAGCGCACGGCTCGCGAAACGCAAGAGAGCGACGAGTTGAATCCGAAGCCCGATACCAATCCGCCAAGGATCATCCAATGGTTGCATTTGGCTATAACAAGCTGCTCAACACCACGAAGCACTCCGAACGCGTCTGAGCACCGCAAGCACGCCCTCGAGTACCCCGTGCACGCTGCCCATGCACCCTGCACGCATCAAACAACGTCAAGCACGTCCTCGAGCACCTCGTGCATGCTTCCCACGCACTCCGCACGCATCGGGCAAGGCCAAGCACGCCCTTGAGCACCTCGTGCACGCTGCCCGCACACTCCGCACGCATCGAACAACGTCAAGCACACCCTCGAGCACCTCATGCACGCTTCCCGCGCACTCCGCACGCATGCGAGCACCTTATGCATGCTTCCCGCGCACTCCGCACGCATGCGAGCACCTCATGCACGCTTCCCGCGCACTCCGCACGCATGCGAGCACCTCATGCACGCTTCCCGCGCACTCCGCACGCATGCGAGCACCCCCACAAACATGTGGCATGCACACCAGCTACAAAAGAGATGGCTGAACCCAACCGAGGAGAGCGGGAGGTCCATACGCGGCTCCGGCATGCACGCACACTGTTGCTCCACCGCCAACACCCCCGACGCCCCGCGCCTCCTTACAAACAACACACCTTCAAATACATTGGAAGAGGAGACTTCATCACCACCTCCACCAACAACCAAGCACTCCTTATATGCATAAGAACCACAAAAAGAAGAGGGAAAACTCACCAAAGGAGAGGGGGGAAAAGGAAAGGAAAGGGGGGCGTAGGGGCTCGCAAGCGCACCCTCGGCCACCCCAACCGCAACCACCGCAACCACCACCTCTTCCTTGCTCTTCTTCTTCAATGTGGCATTACAACAAACACATGGGGGGCTGCTGTCCAAAGGGGAGGGGAAAACAATGAGGGGGAGCTTGAGGAAGATGGATTAAGAAGGGAGGATAACAAAGCACAACAACAACATAAACACACCTTTTCCACTCCTTTTTGATCTTCTTCTCCACCACCATCACCTCCTCCACCCAAAACACATACAAAAGGGGGGCTGGACCAGAAAAGAGAGGAGGAGAGACCCAAAGTCGTGCACATTTGGGGATTAAATAAGCAAAGGTCGAGTAAATGACCAAGTCATCCTCGGACTTAAAACCTCTGCGCAGCCTTCACTTAAACGGCCATAACTTCCTCAATACAGCTCAGAATTGCACGATTCCAGTGGCATTTGAAAGATAAGACGATTATCTACAACTTTCATGTTTACACCCAGATCAAATAACCTCTCCAGCTATTCCAAAATCTAGGCTAAACATCTTACAGGGCTGCTGCCTGGATTTCTCAACTTCGGGGTATACTCGGAAAAATACCCATAACTTTTAATATACGAATCCAGTTGATCCAATTCCACTTCTATATGGAAGCTATCACCAAACTTAACATCTCCTAATAATATCGGATTTTTATCTCTTCGTCTTGGATTTTAACAAAATCAAATCCAAATATCAATCCGAAAGTGTATAATTCCAAAAACGTTATCGGAATTAAACGAAAATTTTATGGGCAGTATAAAACTGTACCAAGACCCATAATATGCAGTTAGATTTATTAATCAGAGTCTTCAAACCCTAGCACATAGCTAAAGTCAAAATTTTAGCGACTCCGATCGAAATTAGGACTCTAAATGACACAGGCCTAACAACCTAGCCTCTCACAGCCTAAATCAACTCCCTGAACAATATTGCTCATGCCACCTAAACTTCTTGAAGGTTGGGCCGGCCAAAATAATGCTCTTTCCTTATCATCGGTTGAAGTCTTTCTGTTTCACACAAAGTGTCCACTGGACAATTGTATATACCCTAATTTTGACCGTCTATAGAAAAGAAATTTACTTCAAGTAATATCAGGAATAAACCACATTTGGACACTAAAAGAAAATCAAAACCGAAAACCCTGGTCCAACACTTAGACAATTCTGGGAACTGGACAGGGGTGGCTAATGGGAAGTAGCTGCCCCAAATTAGGCGGCTAGTCTCAACTAGCCGCCCCTCACCTGGTCCCTGACAGAAGAACAGAGGATTAATGGGGGGTCAAATCAACCACCCTATTATCTAAATTGATATATTGTCCAGTGGACACTCCCCTGCCTCACTTTTACTATAAATAGGGGGTGTCCAAAACATTTCTAACACATCATCCACATTCACAATTCACATCTTGAATCCACAATCCTTCAACACAACCCACACCCACTACTTGAAATCCTTAAAGAGCCGTTTTGCTAACTATAGATCCTCATAAAAGCAACTTATTGACCCCAAATTGTATAAAAATGAATTCTCTTACTCTTAGTGGAAAAGACGGATTGGACAACGAAACTTAACCAAACAATAAACGGATACTGTCTCCCTTGCTGGATGGGTAGGCCGAAACTCTTCTTGCCGAGGACGATAGTCACTGTCACGCTTCTCCATACCCCGACGTTCTCATTCTTTGTTTCTTCATTGGTCGCTGCCAACAATGTAGTAGATAGTTAGAAGTAGGAAAAATACGGACTTCGTTCACCTGACTAAACCCGTCAACAATGGAAGTTATTCTTGTCGATTCTGTTTTTCTTTCTTTGGAGATGAATTGTTTGTTTTGCTTTCTTTTTTCTGCTTTACCAAAGGAAGAAGCGAGCGTAGTCGCAGGCTAAGAAGCAGAAACAGAGGAAGAAGAATCCCATAATAAGACGAACAGAGAGAAGCAGAGGGAGCTTGTCTCTTGGAGTGATGAGGAGTCGAACGTGCCGAGGCAAGCTTGGAGTGCTGATCATTGTGTAGAAGCAATCGTAGTGAGAACCAGATCGGCTTATCAAGATAAATGTCCAGGGAGACGATCATAGCGGGGTTTTTTAAGGTGCGAAGCAGAGGGCGAGCGTCGCGAGTGAGAGAGAGAGAGAGAGAGTTCCATTTGTGAGGAGATACATATTCCCTACACAAATCCATTCTCCCAATCCACTCTCCAAAACCCAGGTTAAACCAGGTTTAACCTTTGCCAAAATCAAATCCCATTCCTATCTAGGTTCTGCCCAAGTTGACCCAGGCCCCAGGCGGATAACCCCAACTAGCCGCCCCATACCCGACGGCTAATTTCCACTAGTCGACCCCCACCTACACCCTCACTTGAACCAAGCCTCCTCTAGTCAGCTTCAAAGCAGAATAGGATACCTATTTTTCACCTCTGCGTACCTTATATCCGTATCCCAGAGCGGAGACCCCATAAACTCCCCCAAGAAGGCGATCAAATCCACCCCCAACTTTTCCTGCTTTTGAGAAAGCAGGTGGCGATCACACACACCCCTGAATACTCTTGAGCCGCTCTCGGGCGCCTCAACCAGGAACGAGACCCCACCACCCTTTCGAGAAACGATCCGACCAAGCCTGCCAAGGCGCGCACTGGATTCGAATATCCAAAGAACCCCCACACACGCAGTTTTCAACACCGACACCTATGAGTTGTTGACTGGGTCAACTGAACAGGGTCAATTGTTGGGTCCCTTGTCGTGGGCCTAAGGTTTGGGCAGGAGATTTCAGCCCAGTTGTATTGTACTGATGGATTTATTGCAATTTCTAAGGTATGGTTCACGTCTCGATAATTGAGCTTTGTTCCCGTGCATTGGTATTGCTGGTAACCATGGAGTTCGCGTGCGACGCCAACTTCCAGTTTGAGGGTGTGGCATTTTAATCATTATTGGGTGATGTCTTGTCACGCCCCAGAGCGGCCGTCCCCAAGATGTGGCAAATATATAATATCAACAATCCAACACGAGGTCAATAAAAGACTCTACTCAACATCAAAGGTACTAAAGCAGTTAACAAGGAAGCTAACATAATATATAAACATATGGCGGAAACTTAAAATGACTAAGTCTGTAATTCAAAGACACATTTACAGACCGAAATACATAATCAACTGTCCTGTGAGAGCCAATATACAACAAAAGACATCAAACACCAGTACTGTGCGCAAGCACGAGTAGCAATACATACAAGGAAAAGGGGGATGCTGATGGCCTCTCACACTCGCAAATCCAAAACACGTATGCCACTCTACTACGGTATTGCGCCTATGGAAGCTCCTCCTTCAGACCCGGCTCAGCGACAACTGGAGGAAAACATATGCGAGGGGTGAGACACACGCTCAGTGAATGGTACGATCCATGCAGCACAACTCAATATTTATATTTCAAGCAATCAAGTCTCAATAATTTAATCAACAACTTAAAATTGGTGGGTCGGGTGTCAACCCAAACCTACCACACCATATTAAATATTCTAAGTGATTGGGGTTCCAACAGATGGAACAATCACTTAAGTTACTGGGTCGGGTATCAACCCATCACACTACACCCTCACCCTCACCCTCGGGTGACAAAGGACTATTGGGGAAAAGGGATTAACTGGTCTACACCTTTCGTCATCCGGTAGCCCTCTCCCGAGTAGCCTCTACCTGGTAGCCTCCCAAGACTACTACCTCTACCGTATGGGTGCACCAACCGGTGTCATGAATAGTGTCTGGGAGCACCTCGCAGGACAACTATACCCGGGTAGCTTTGACACGGAGGCAACGAAGGGGAGAGCACTTGACATACGCGGATATGATCCTCATGATTCCGTCGTCGGTAAGGTTACAAATTCTCATGAATTCCCACCAGGGCTCATAACTCAAATGCGGAGAAGCAGGTGATTCGTAATGTCAATGCCACGGTATTGTAGATACCCCAATTTTGACCGTCCAGAGAGACAAAAATACTTCAAGTAACACCCGAAAATATCCCACAGTTGGACATCAAGTAGAGAACCGAAGTTCAGGAAACCGGAAACCCTAACCCTAGCCCTAACCAGAAACCCTAACCCTAAACCCAAACCCTAACCCTAAACCCAAACCCTAACCCTAAAACCCTAACCTAAACCCAAACCCTAAAACCCTATCCCTAGCCCTAGCCCTAACCTAAACCCCAAAACCCTAAACCTAGCCCTAAGCTGAAAATCAGAAACCCAGAAACCCTAAGTCCCTGGCTAGGGGCGGCTAGACCTAACTAGCCACCCCATACCAGGCGGCTAGTTAGTACTAGCCGCCCCCCCTGGCCGACTTTGGACCAGTCCCCTGGATGGGACATAAAGCAGTATTAAATACTGATCATTGCGGCTTAACTTGGCCGGATCAACCCAAGTAACCGACCCAAGCCACCGCCTGTCAGAGATGGGACGTTTGGCAGGTTATGATAGGGACGGCTACCAGGAAGTAGCCGCCCCATCCTGGGCGGCTAGTTAGCACTAGCCGCCCTTCACCTGGTCTCTGACAGAAGAACCAAAGAATTAATGAGGGGTCTAATCGAAGCCAACCCACTCCACTACCCCCTGGATATTCTCCTGCCTCTCTTTTACTATAAATAGAGGAGGTCCCAAGCCTTTAAACAAGAACCAATTCACATCAACAATCCACAACCCACAATTCACATTCCCCACTAGAAATCCCAAGAGAGAGAGAGAGAGAGAGCCTCCCTTTTGTGAGAGAAATACCCATTTCCCTACATAAAATACCCTACCGCCGGGACCCTTTTCGAAAGCACCGACACACAGCCCCCTCGGAGGCCTTCCCGACGACACCGACAAAATCAGGCGATCACGGTCGGACCTCCCTCGTGAAAAACAACAAAAGGTAATCCTCTTCTGCCCCCTTTTACAAGCTTGACTAGAATGCTATCAACCCTCTAGGAAGGTTAGAGTTTCCCACCCCTTGAATCAGTTCCTCCTCTAATTCACATCACAGCATCATTTACTGCTTTGTAAGCCGCACATCGCTGCGCAATCCTTTACTGCTTTGTAAGCCGCACACCGCTGCGCAATCCTTTACTGCTTTGTAAGCCGCACATCGCTGCGCAATCCTTTACTACTTTGTAAGCCGCACACCGCTGCGCAATCCTTTACCGCTTTATTTACTGCTTTATATCTGCATTCACTCCCTTAAATCTTTTCACATGCATCATGGAATCCCGCATAGACGAGGAGATACTAGAGGAAAGAACCCACCAAAAGGGTCAGGCCACGCAATTCCTGACCCATCTAGAGGAAAAGTTGGCCAGTCTAGGATACTAATCCGTAGAGGACATGTTTCATGACCTCGCCGACTACCGCCAGGTCAAAACCCTAAGACAGGAGGCCCCTGTCGAAATCCCTAAGGCCATTCCCAAAACCCCGTTCACACCCAGTCACTCGGTCAACCCGAGCGTCTTTTCGTTCGCCCCCCTTTCCCCCGCGAATCCAATATTCCCAGCTGTTTCCACCCCAGGCCCTTACTAGGCCACCCCAAACTCGGGACCGCTAGGCAGCCCTCCCAGGGGAGAAACACTGGATGAAACCATCCGGAGAATGCTCTCCGAGACTGGTCCCTCAGCCCCCAAGCACATGTCTCTACATAACCTGAGACAAATCCCGTCAGTCCACCTACCGAAGGGATTCAGAATCCCCAAATTCCACCGGTATAACGGTCGTGGAGACCCAGACATTCATTTAACTGCCTTTTATCTAGACGCGCGCCTGTTTCTAGATAATCAACCTCTGCTAGTCTTCCTCTTCCAGAAATCATTCAAAGGAGAAGCACTACAATGGTTCTCCACCCTCCCTGTAGATCACTTGTCGAACTTCTCGGCTGTAAGCGAGAAGTTCTTGGGCTGCTATGGTTACCAGAGGATTAGAACCCCCCTATTTCAGATTTAACCGTAGAGAGAATGAGGCCTAGGGAGGAATTCGAACAATACGTGTCTCGGTGGCGCACACTTGTCCACCGAACCGGCCTGCAACTCACAGAATGTCAAGAAATTGACATGATGTTACAGAGCTTCGTACGAGCCTTTCGTTCGGAGACTGTACTACGTATCAACTTCTAATTGACCGCCACAATAGGATTTCCCGTTGTGCAGCCCCAGTAGTCCAAACCCAGTCCCCACCTATCAGCCATAGGGTTGGACAACCGCCTCGTAAGGCACAAACCCCCACGGTAGAGGGGATTATTACACAAGTATCGGCACTCTACCCGAACGGAGCATGAGTTCCTGATCGAGGAACGGCTCCGAGACAGTACATGTCCGGTTCATCCGGATATGCGCCGCCTCGGCCAATCAACCAAAACTTCACTACTCGATCAGTACCCGTCCCCGTGCCGACACAACAAAACCCGGTAATCCAAAATTCCCCGGTCCAAAACCCTGTAATCTCAAGACAAGGCCAGCCTAGGACTCCTTTTTATTCCGCCTTCCTAAGGAGTCAGAACCTAAATCCTAGACAGCCCACCCAAGATACTTATAATGAGGTCTCCCCTCCAACGTCCTATGATCAGAGACGAATGGGAAAGAGGGACTCTTACCCTCCCCTCCCAGAAACACTAACTAGGATTTTTAGAGTACTAATGGACCCAAATAGTATCTCCCTCCCAGCTGCTAAACCCCCACTCCCCGGAGCCAGCAGACTGCGTTACTGTCAATACCACCAACAACATGGTCATACCGTAGGACAATGCATTGTTTTTCAGGATTTTATTTACGATTTAAATGATGACAGGCGCCTTGATTAGGCCATGATCAAAAGCCACTTAAATCAGGGTAATTCTCGAGCCTCCAAGCCACTTGGCATTTTTACTGACCCATTGCCAGGTCACAACCAAGCATCCACTTCTGGAGCCCACATGGTAAACATGGTCAGAAGAGGGAGACAACCATCACCACAACCAAGCAGTTCAGAAGACGTCACTGACGACAGTCTGTCTAAAGAATCCGAGGAGGAAGAGCAGAACGAGCCCTTCCAGCTGAACCTCGACAATCATGACCTTGCCATACTCTATGGTGAAGAAGAAGATGCAGTTCTCGCTCTTCCCGCAGTCATCAACATCGAGTCCGATGTAAGCGGACTAGAAAACCCGGGAGGAGACGAAGAAGAAGAGCCATTTGAGGAGATCCCCCGAGGAGCTAGCGAAGGACCCGAAGGAGGGGAATGTACGTTGGATGATCTGCATTCGGACGACAACGGGTCCTCCAATAGTACCAACACTGTCGATGGCCCCCACTGCCCAATGACCATTTCGTTCACTGACCAAGACCTCCCGGATCCCAAACTGTGAGTCTACCCCGTACACATCCGTGGACGACTTCAAATGTTGTGGCTAAACAACATCTTCGTGGATCCAGGGTCAGGAATGAACATAATGATATGCTCCACCTACCAAAAGATACCCGGACTAGGCCGTTCTCCCGTCCAACCAGCCCACCATACTATTCAAGCCTTCAACCATACCGGGAAGACTCTCTGTGGCCCCGGAACATTCAAGCTATCCATCGGCCCTCTTATCTGTGAAGTAGCCTGCTTCATGGCCGACATCGACACAAGGTACCCATTGATGCTAGGGCGACCGTGGTTTGACAGCATCCAAGCTATCTGTTCCCCCGACACCAGTGCCTTCGATTGCCCTTCTTGAGTCATATACTAACAATCTGGGGAGAGGCACGCCTCCAGTACGAGAACGAGAACAACTAGGCGATACATAATATGTTCACACTAGCCCTGCGACCGGTGAACGAGGATGAAGGTGGTAGTCCACCTGGTCCCCTTACGACAACAACTATCCCTCAGAAGAAGCGGCCAGGACCCTGCATCCACCAAGCGATCTTACGGAGCCCAACTCGATCACCTTTCTCCCCCATGAAGTCGCAAAAGCCGAAGCACACTCCGCACCCTCGCAATCACTGCCATACTCGGAGGGAGGGAATACCGGCACATTCTCATCGATACGGGAGAAGAAACTAACGTTCTTACATATTCCGCCTACCAAAAGCTAGAAGGCCGGATTCCTAGATTGGAGCCCTCAGACGAATACATTTATGCCTTCGACAGCACGCGCAAGAACGCTTGCAGACTGGTCCCACTAAAGATCGGCCCGGTCTCCACCATCATCAATTGCATGGTAATGAATATTCAATCACCCCACCCTCTGATTGTTGGGTGGACATGGCTCAACATAATTGAAGCCGTCTCATCCACCCGACACCAATGTCTTTGCTTCCCGTACCGCGGGAAAGTAGTATCCATATGGGGAGAAGCACGCTTTAACGAGACACGGGCCCAAAATTGGAGCGTCTGTGCCATGCGCATCCAGCTAGAGGTGCTTGCATGTGGCAGCCAGGCTCCACCGACGAAGAACTGCTCCATCAAGGAAGGCCTTTGAAAAGGCTCAGGCTCCACCAGACATCAGCCGACCGCCCAAGCGAAGCCGACTCGAGGAAACAATACGAATCCAAGAACCAGGTACCGATCCCCTTGGGTGAGCTTTCAACTCCCTGTACATATTTGCTTACAGCCCTTTCTAAAAATCTAAAGATCAAAATATTTGTTTACCAGCTTTTGCTTTCATCACCCTATACATATTTGTTTACAGCCTTTTCTAAAATTTAAAAGATCAAAATATTTGTTTACTAGCTTTCGTTTGTTTACCTGCTCACCTAGAAGAAACCAAAATCCAAAAAAAATACATGCTATTCAGTTTTCATTCCCCAACTCTGAACATACCTGTTTCCAGCTTTATTTCCACTCTTCTTTAAAAACAAACAAAATGTTTTTCTAAAAAAAAAATATATTTTCCACACTCTCCTTCAAAACAAAAGTTTTACAAAACTGTATTTCCGCGCTTCCGAAAAAATATAAAACACTTTCCCAAGCTTTCTTTACTTGTTTACCAAACAACGAAAATATTTACAAGCCGCATTTCCAAACGACAATGTTTTCTCAATCTGCGCTTCCTCAAAACTAAACGTTTTACAAAGCCGTACTTCCATGATTTCCGCCAAAAACGTTTTACAAACTGTCTTTCCATACTTTCCTTCTAAAAACAAAATCGTTTTCCAAACTTTATCTCCATTCTTTTCCCAAAAGTATATCTATTCGCCAACACAGGCCTTTTTCAAAACCGTAATTATGCATCTGTCTTCACACTTTCGAAAACAAAAAAATAAAATACCAAAAAGAGCGAACTACTAGACGAAAAAAGATTAAGAGCGGTAGACCATGCCCAGGCCTACCAAAGAAGGTGGCAAGGGCATTTGAAAAGAAGGTAATAAAAAAAAATTGAAATCGGGGAATTAGTACTTAAGCAAATCATGCCATCAAGACAGCCTCACCCAAGAGGAAAGTTGCAACCCACATGGGAGGGACCCTATGTGATCACCCATGCCTATTCCGGGAATGCCTACCGCTTGGTAGATGTCGAAGGAGTCGAGGTTTCAAGTTCGTGGAATGCACTTTATCTAAAGAAATTCCATGCATGAATAGCTTTCAATACTTGAGAATTATTATTCTTTCTTCCTGCGATTTCCAGCATTTAGTACTTGATGATAGAACTATAAGACTCTCAAAGATAAACTCGTATCTATTTGAACACATCTCCGCCAAATCATGCCTCTACATTCACACGTATAACTGGACGATCGATTTACCTGATGGCAGAGAAATTGCCTACCCCGTAGACTGGGACAACTTAAAATCCCCAAAGCAAAACCTCCCTTATTTCCGCCCCACTCGTATTAACCCTAGGTCAAAATGATGAGTTACCTAGACCTGGCATATGTCCCAAAACTGGCTCTGGCACTATACAAACACTTCTAGAGTGGAAGCACAAAAAGAATCGGGGTGAAAACAGAAGAGCCCCCCCCACTCAAATCAAAACAAAAATCAAGCAATGAGAGGCCAACAAAAGAAAAATAACACCCAAGTGAACGGGTTAAACTCTCTATTTTAGCAAGCTTTCACGCCTTTACGCACGGTATACGCTAGACAACGGCTATACCAGTACAGATCCAAACAACGGACTGTACTTTCCACCCAAAATAAAGAAGTGATAAAAAGAAGAAAGCCAGAGGGACCTAAAAAGTAGGATATATGCTAGACTGAGACAATTCTAAAATATTGCCCAAAAGAAAGATATTACTCTTACCCCATTCCCCCCCCATTTATTTTTTTGCAATGGGATTCAAAATTGGACTATGTCTACTGGGAAAGGCAAAATTTCGACCAAGGGTAGATCATTTCCAGGCTTACAAATTACACACACTCACATGAGTTCACTTAGAAACTTGCCTATCAAAGGAAGCTTATCTAAACTTGACTCCTGGTACACTCATGGATTTTTCAGCATGTTTAGAATAATAAGATGAAGCATTTGAGAACCATGAACCTAGAAAAGCCGGCACCTAAGGCCTATACCTTTCAAATACAACCCTGGTTTGGACATAGGTGACCACAAGGGCTCCTCCACGAGGACTTGATGGTATCTTTTACTTAAGAAGATCGAGAACATTGCCCTCTCACATAATAGAAAAACCATTGAAGAATTAAAACGCCCACTTATGCCACAATACTTACGCATAAGTTCACATTTTTCTTTTCCAAAGCACGTAGGCATTTGATTTTCTTGAAATGTTAAAATTGACCTCCCGTACCAATGATAAGTACCCCACACACGCACGCGCACCCGTGCACCGCCGGGACCCTTTCCGAAGCACCGACACACAGCCTTCGGAGGCCTTCCCGACGATACCGACAGGTATGACCCCATCAAAGGTCATACACTTGCTTAATCTTATTAAGCAAGGTCCATGGCCCCATATACAAGATATTTACAGATATACTACACAACATATAATTAATTGCACAAAGAACTAACTCAGGGAAGTATTCAATTAATGCTATAACAAGATTATAATATTGTCTAAGGCATGCTTTGGCTCATATGTATGATACATGGATGTAATACTCTAGTATACCAGTCTAACATGACAGAAAAATCAAGGTCATCACCATAGTCATGCCTTACTCATGCATACATGTAAACACTAACACATGGTTAACTGGGTGAAAAACATGCCCGGAATAGAACTATCCTATCATGAGTCACGGTGTATGTATAGACATGGTTAAACTAACAAGGGACACAATACATATACAAGTAAGGGTCCCTACGCATGGTACTAGAGTAAATGATCCTAACATATTAAGTCTAATATGGCATGGATGCAACCTAACAAGGTAAGCAATAACATGCACACTTAAAGAGGCTAATATGAGGTTATGGTGCCCCAGGGGAGGGCAATGCATGCCTACGTGCATCGGACACCTCCCAACTGGGTTGGATCGGCCCATTCACTGCAATCCGGGTCGTCGCGTGACCGTTCGCCAAGATCTGCAAGACAAGGCATCCAATTTGGTGAGTATAACCACATAAAAATACCTAAAAACAACTAGAAATGTCAAAGACATGGAGATGCAAACATAAGGGCTTGCGCGCATGCGAGTACGCACGTACGCGTGCATGTTCGAGTGCCCCGACACCTACCCGAGTCCCCCCGGCAGCCACACGCATGGCCCCTCCTGCGCGCCTGCCAGGCCCGCCTGGGCGACGCGCACTCGTGCGGACAGACCCGCGCGTGTGCCCAAGTGTGCCAAGCCCCTCCCTTGACCTCCCCACTCACCCCTAACTAACCACCTAACATGCATGACTCTCTAACAGCCCCCAACACTAGAAAAAGCCAAGAACAAGAAGGGAAAAACTTACCAAGGGAGGGGAAGGGAAAGGGAGATTTAGGGCCCCCCTCGGGTGCACCCACGACTACCTCCACCACCACCACAATCACCACAGCCTCCCACCAGCCCTTCTTGACTGAAAAACAGGGGCAAAGGGAGCATGAGAGGGAGCCAAAGAGAAGAGAAGGAAAGAAGGGACCAATATCAACAATGACAATAACACAAACACTAACCTTTAGTGTGTTCTTCTCCTCCTTGACTTCTCACACACACTCACACACTCTTAAACAAGCCAAATAAACAAAAGAGGGAGAGAATGTGAGATTCACGACTACAAGGGGTGAGAGAGGAAGAGAAAAAGAGAGAGAGAGAGGGTAATTAATGTGTGAAAAGGGGGTTGGTGGGTTTTGACTTGGGTCAACCCAACCAAACAAAAAAACAAAACCAGTTGACCTAGTCAATGGTCCAATGAGACTTCCTAAAGTCCCCAATTGACTTGGTCCAAGTCACACCCCCTTGACTTGGTCAAGGTTTCCCCTTTGACTTGGTCAAATTATCCAAAATCCGGATACGATTCGGAACTGCATAATTTTTTAAAACGTAACCGGAATTCGATGAAATAATTATGGGTGGTATAAAATGGTACCACGACCCATAATATATAGTTAGATTTTCAATCGGAGTGCTCTAGCTCTCGCAGATGGCTAAAAGCCAAAATTTTAGCGGCTCCGATAGAAAAAAGAAAATTTCAAAAATGGCCAGAAATGACCAAAAGATTCCAATAGGCTAAAAAGTGACACATATATAACATTCTTGCCCCCTTAGGAAATTTTATCCACAAAATTTAATACAAAAACATCTAAGAAGGAAAAAGATGTGGATATGCGTCACGCATGGCGTCCTCGTGCTCCCAAGTGGCATCGACACCAGAACGATGCTGCCAACACACCTTAACCAACTGGACGATCTTGGTGCAGAGTTTCTTCTTGCGCCGGTCCAAGATCTCGATCGGCTGCTCCACAAATGACAAGTCCGGCTCGAAGACAAGCGGCTCGAACGGGATGACGTGGGCAGGATCGTGGATGTAACGCCTCAACTGCATGACATGGAAGATGCCGTGGGCCTGAGCCAACTGTGGGGGCAAAGCTAGGCGATAGGCCACCTCCCCAATCCGTTCCAGGATGAGAAACGGGCCAATAAAACGCAGGCTTAGCTTACCCCGCACACCTAAACGGAAGATGACCTTCGATGGGGACACCTTTAGGAAGACATGGTCACAAACCTCGAAGGCGAGCTCACGGCGATAACGATCGGCGTAGCTCTTCTGACGGCTATGAGCGGTGCGGATACGCTCATGAATCGTCTTGACCTTCTCTGAGGTCTGGCGAACGATCTCTGGTCCCTCCAACTGGCCCTCTCCGACCTCGTCCCAGCACAAGGGAGACCTGCAGCTGCGCCCATAGGGTGCCTCATATGGTGCCATCCGAATACTCGAGTGGTAGCTGTTGTTGTAGGTGAACTCCACCAATGGGAGATGCCTCTCCCAACTGCCTCCAAACGTGTCGAGAATGCAGGCACGCAGAATGTCCTCTAGGGTCTGAGTCGTCCTCTCCGACTGGCCATCGGTCTGTGGGTGAAACGCCCTACTGAAGTAGAGGTTCGTACCAAGGGCGTGTTGGAGGCTATGCCAAAACCTTGAAGTGAATCTCGCGTCTCTACCGGAGTAACATGGAGATGAACGATCTCTGAGACAAACAACTGCGCCAGGGTGTCCACGGAATTGGTGAGTCGGATGGGGAGGAAATGAGCGGACTTGGTCAGTCGGTCGACGATTACCCAGATGGCATCGCGACCCGAATGTGACTTCGGCAGACCTGAAATAAAGTCCTTAGTAATCTGCTCCCACTTCCACTGAGGAATCTCAATGGACTGCAGCTTCCCCGCAGGACGCTGATGCTCCGACTTCACCTGTTGGCATACCAAGCAACGGGCAACAAAACGGCCAACATCTGTCTTCATCCCGCGCCACTAGTAGCCATGACGAAGGCCCCTGTACATTTTCGTGCCACAAGGATGCACTGTGTACGTCGAACGATGGGTCTTGTCCAAGATCTTCTGCTTCAGCTCTGCGTCATTAGGAATACATACCCGGCCTCTGAACCGCTGGATTCCGTCCTCGGGAATCTGGTAATCCAGTCGCTCGCCCCTGTGCCGTGACGGATCTCGTCGAGCAGAACAGGCTGCACCACCAACCTAGCCAGAAAGCCACCAGCAGGTGTCTCCTGAACGCTGATCCAGCAAGCGGCCTCCTCTAGAAGCCTCCAATGACGCACTGCAAAGTGGGCGGCCATGCCCAAAGGCTGCCTACTGAGAGCGTCCGCCATGACATTCGCTTTACCCGGATGGTAAGCAATGTCGCAATCATAGTCCTTCAGGAACTCGACCCAACGTCTCTGACGCATGTTGAGCTCCGGCTGGGACTGCGGATAAGTCAGGCTCTTGTGATCTGTGAAGAGCTCAAACTCCTCGCCATAGAGGTAGTGCCTCCAAATCTTCAGTGCAAAGATGATCACTACTAACTCCATGTCATGGGTGGGGTAATTCTGCTCATGGGGCTTCAACTGACGCGATGCGTAAGCGACAACCTTACCGTTTTGCATTAGGACGTAACCCAAACCCAGCCACGACGCATCGGAGTAGACTGCGAATCCACCACTCCCGGATGGAATGGTAAGAACTGGCGCTGATGTGAGTCTCCGCTTCAACTCTTGGAAGCTCTCCTCGCAAGATGGGGACCACTCGAACCGGACATCCTTCCGTGTGAGGCGGGTCAAGGGGACGGCTATCTTCGAGAGACCCTCAACAAACCTCCGATAATAACCCGCCAAACCCAGGAAGCTCCGAATCTCGGTCAGGTTCGACGGTCGCCACCAATTCGATACGGCGAGCGTCTTGTCAGGGTCCATAGATATGCCCTCACCGGGAATCACATGGCCAAGGAAGGCCACACGCTCCAACCAGAACTCGCACTTACTGAACTTGGTGAACAACTGATGTCGGGCCAAAGTCTCCAAGACAGTGCGAAGATGGTCAACGTGCTCCTCAAGACTCCTCGAGTACACCAAAATATCATCAATGAAGACTACCACAAAGGAGTCGAGGAAGGGTCGAAATACCCGGTTCATCAGATCCATGAAGGCTGCCGGCACATTTGTCAACCCAAACGGCAGTACTCGAAAATCGTAGTGCCCGTAACGGGTGCAAAAGGCCGTCTTCGGAATATCCGACTCCCGGATCTTCAGCTGATAGTAACCTGAACGGAGACCGACCTTTGAAAAGACGCGCTCCCTGGAGCTGGTCAAACAGATCATCAATCTGCGGTAAGGGGTACTTGTTCTTCACGGTCCGCTTGTTCAGCTGTCTGTAATCAATACAAAGTAACAGCGAACCGTCCTTCTGAATTAGATTAATCTAAAATTCAATCGCGCGATCCGGCGGTAGACCCGGAAGATCATCGGAAAAACCTCCGGATATTCTGCCACGACCGGAGTCTGACTGATATCCGCCCACAGTGGTGCATCCTCCTCAGCGATGTACGCCAGAAAGCCCTCGCATCCTCCCTGAAGGAGTCTCCACGCCTGAACGGACGATACGAATCCCAAAGGAGCTATGTCCCGATCGCCCACGAACTGGAAAGACCTTCGGCCAGGGATGCAGAATTACATCGACTTAGCGAAACAGTCGATACTGGCGTGGCTAGCCGAGAGCCAATCCATCCCCAGGATGGCATTGAAGTCCGTCATGGCGAGCTCGACCAACTCCACTGGAAACTCATGCTCCGTGATCGCCACGATACACCCCCGATACATAGAACGGAGGAGAATACGGTCTCCGACCGGTAATGATATCTCCAGTACCGCATCAAGAGGGGCTGACACCACACCCATCCGTCTCGCGAAAGCGGGAGACACGAATGAGTGCGTGGCCCCGGAATCAAATAGCACATAAGCAGGAAGCTGGGAGATCAGAACAATACCTCGAACGATGCTACCCGAAGCCTGTGCCTCATTGGCCGTAAGTGCTGCAACACGACCCTGAACAAGCTACGGCTGAGGAGCAGGGGCACGCCTCACATGTTGCGCTGGATGCCTCCTCTGCTCAATATGGCCACCCTGTGGCTGCTGCTACTAGCATGGCTGCTGCTGCTGCGGCTGCTGTCGTGGCACAGAAGGTCAGCCAGCATCTGGGCAAGCATTGGCTAGATGCCCGACTCGCTGGCAATGGTAACATCGTCACGTCTCCGATCCTCTAGCGCGGATTGGAATGGCCGCAATGGGTGCAGGACCCTGAACTGGCACCACCCCAACTGGTGTAGCGGTAGAAGTTGGTCGATCCAAGTGGGGCCGCTTGCTCTTGCGACGTCCCTGGTCCTGGTCTGGTCCATTGAAAGGGTTGGAACCACTGAGGGAACCCCAAGGTCTCGCTAGACTATCCTCGCACGGGACACCGGTCGGTGTACTTCGTGAACGCCTGAGAGGTCACGTGCACCCTGATGGTGTTGTTGAGACCCATCTCGAACCGTTGGCACCGCGTCTCCTCGTCCATCACCAAAGCGGGGGCGAACCGAGAAAGCCTTATGATATGCATGGAGTAGTCCGCAACAGACATGGTGCCCTGCGTCAGCTGCTCGAACTCCCGCATCACCATCTGGCGTGTCAAAAAAGGGAAGTACTCTGCCAAGAAGTAGCTCTGAAAATCGCTCCAGAGAAGTCACCCCACAGCCTCACGGATGTCCACAACTCGGGTAGCCCACCAGTCGGCGGCGTTATCCTTCAACATGAATGTGGCTAGCGAGACACGCTGGCGGTCGGTGTAGTGCATGGTCGAGAAGATCTTGTCTATCTCCATCAACCAACGCTCAGGGGCAAGAGGGTCAGCCGTCATACCATGGAATTCGGGAGGGTGAAGCTTCAGAAAGGCTGTGAGGCCGGCCTGATGCACACGTGCCGCGGCCTCTAGCTCCTCCTCCCACTCCTCGGGTCCATGAACTCCCTCCACGGGGATCTCGGCCGGTACAGGGGGTACCACTGGCACTACTGGTGGATCGACTACTAGAGGTACCTGCGGGACCGCCTCACGGGCCGTCCGCAGCTCCTGGATCTCTCGTGCCTGCTCAACCAACGCCCTTGTATGGGCCTCCAGTGCCCTAGTCTGAGTCTCTAGAAGATCTGCTATCTGAGCGTAAGCACGCTCCCAAGCAGGAGGCTCCTATGCAGGTCCTGGCCCAATGACCGAGGACACCGCAATAGACTCCTCGCCACCGGTAGGTTCGGAAACCTCCGAGGTCTGAGGGAGACCGCGTCCATGTATCCATCTGTGAGGAGGTATATCAATAACCTAAGAAATAGACACTAGGATCATAATACTCATATAGAAATCCTAGGACTCATTTCTAAGACAACAATTGGGTCTGACAGGACTAGGCTCTGACACCAACTTTTGTCACGCCCCAGAGCGGCCATCCCCAAGACGTGACAAATATATAATATCAGCAATCCAACACGAGGTCAATAAAAGACTCTACTCAACATCAAGGTTACTGAAGCAGTTAACAAGGAAGCTGACATAATATATAAACATATGGCAGAAACTTAAAACGACTAAGTCTGTAATTCAAAGATACATTTATAGACCGGAATACATAATCAACTAACATGTGAGAGCCAATATACAACAAAAGACATCAAACACCAGTACTGTGCGCAAGCACGAGTAGCAATACATACAAGGAAAAAGGGGATGCTGATGGCCTCTCACACTCACAGATCTAAAGCACGTAAGCCGCTCTGCTACGGTACTGCGCCTATGGAAGATCCTCCTTCAGACCCGGCTCAGCGACAACTGGAGGAAAACATATGCGAGGGGTGAGCCACACGCTCAGTGAATGGTACGATCCATGCAACACAACTCAATATTTATCTTTCAAGTAATCAAGCCTCAATAATTTATTCAACAACTTAAATTGGTCGGTCGGGTATCAACCCAAACCTACCACACCATATTAAATATTCTGAGTGATTGGGGTTTCAACAGATGGAACAATCACTTAAGTTACTGAGTCGGGTATCAACCCAACCCACTACAGCCTCACCCTCACCCTCGGGTGACATAGGACTACTGGGAAAAAGGGTTAACTGGTCTACATCTTTCATCATCCAGTAGCCCTCTCCCAAGTAGCCTCTACCTGGTAGCCTCCCATGACTGCTACATCTACCGTGGGCGCACCAACCGGCATCATGAATAGTGTCTGGGAGCACCTCGCAGGACAACTATACTCGGGTAGCTTCGAAACGGAGGCAACGTAGGGGAGAGCACTTGACATACGCGGATATGATCCTCATAAATCCGTCATCGGTAAGGTTACGAATTCTCATGAATTTCCACCCGGGTGCATAACTCAGATGCGGGGAAGACAGGTGATTTGTAATGTGAATGCCATGGTATGACCCATCAGAGGTCATACACTTGCTTAATCATATTAAGCAAGGTCCATGGCCCCATATACAAGATATTTAGAGATATACTACACAACATATAATTAATTGCACAAAGAATTAAATCAGGGATGTATACAATTAATGCTATAACAAGATTATAATATTCTCTAAGCATACTTGGGCTCATATGTATGATACATGGATGTAATACTCTAGTATACAAGTCTAACATGATAGAAAAATCATTTAAGGTCATCACCATAGTCATGCCTTACTCATGCATACATATAAACGCTAACACATGGTTAACTGGGTGGAAAACATGCCCGGAATAGAACTATCCTATCATGAGTCACGGTGTATGTATAGACATGGTTAAACTAACAAGGGACACAATACATATACAAGTAAGGGTCCCTACGCGTGGTACTAGAGTATATGATCCTAACATATTAAGTCAAATATGGCATGGATGCAACCTAACAAGGTAAGCAATAACATGCACACTTAAAGAGGCTAATATGAGGTTATGGTGCCCCAGGGGAGGGCAATGCACGTCTACGTGCACCGGACACCTCCCAACTGGGTTGGATCGACCCACTCACCGCAATCTGGGTCGTCACGTGACCGTTCGCCAAAATCTGCAAGACAAGGCATCCAATTTGGTGAGTATAACCACATAAAAATACCTAAAAACAACTAGAAATGTCAAAGACTTGGATATGCACACATACGGGCTCGCACGCATGTGAGTACGCACGTACACGCGCATGTCCGAGTGCCCCGACACCTACCTGAGTCCCCCTAGGCAGACACACGCGTGGCCCTCGCACGCGTACGCATGCGCTCCCGTGCCCCCGCTCACGATGGTGCACTGACCCGCGCTCAGCCGCGCGTCCGGACGCGCTGCCGTACGCCCAGACCCCCAGCTGCACGCCTGGATGCGCACTCGCGCGCCCGTGATTACTCGCGCGCACAGTGCGCGTGCACTGTTCCCCGCACGCTCCCTGCACGTGCCCGCGCTCGCGCGTCTGCGTGCGCACGCGCGCGGACAGACCCGCGCGTGCCCAAGTGTGCCAAGACCCTCCCCTGACCTCCCCATTCACCCCCAACTAACCACCTAACATGCATGACTCCCTAACATCCCCCAACACTAGAAAAATCCAAGAACAAGAATTGAAAAACTTACCAAGGGAGGGGGAAGGGAAAGTGAGGTTTAGGGCCACCCTCGGGTGCACACTATAGATACCCCAATTTTGACCATTCAAAAAGATGAAAATACTGCAAGTAACATTTTTAAATGACCACATTTGGATCAAATAGAAAACTACTTTAGCGAATTAAAGGAACAAAAGGAGAAACCCTGGCCACAACACTTAGAAAAATTAGGTGACCAGAAGCCGGGCGGCTAGTTGAAAGTAGCCGCCCCCCTTGGACGGCTAGTTTCAACTAACCGGCCCTTAACTGCCCCCAACCGCTTCTCTTAGATGGGACATAAAGCATCATTTAATGCTGAGGATTGTGGCGGTTTGTTCGAATTAGCCGCCCCTTCTCTGACGGTTCAACCTTAGTAACCGTCTCAAGCCACTGCTTGTCAGAGATTGGGCGGCTGAATCAGGGTAGCCGGCTCGCATCTGGACTCACCCATAAAGCATAAAGCAACTTTACTTAGGTTTGAAGTTATTTAGCCTCATCCTTTTATCGAACCCATGCTATTATCCAATGGACGATACAATGCGTCTTTTTGCAATGAAGTTACTTAGCCTCACCCTTTTATCGAACCCATGCTATTATCCAATGGACGATACAGCGTGTCTTTTGCAATGATGGTTACTTGGCCTCACCCTCTTACCCAACCCATGCTATTGCCAAAAGAATAATCCCCTGCACCCTTTTCTACTATAAAAGGAGGGGTAGGGGTGAGAACCAAAGGGGCGGCCATTTTCATTTCCAAAGTGTGTGTTAGAGAAAGAGAGAAAGAAAGAGAGGGAGAGAGCCTTAGGTGAGAGAGAAGGAAAGTCATTCCCCAAGAAATTCCACTCTCCATAAACCCCCCTCTAAACCATTCTCCTAAACCACTCTTAGCCCTAGACAAACAAATGCAAATTCCTATCTAGGTGCTGTCCAAATCTAGAAGAGGAAACCACCAACACCACTTTCAATCCTCACCGCCACCACCCTAGCCAAAGCCAAAACACTTCCCTACCTAGGTTCTGCCCAAATCCAGAAAATCAAGAACCAGGTACCAGACGGCTAGTCCCAACAAACCGTCCCCTACCAGGCGGCTAATTCCCACTAGCCGACCCCCTCCTAACCTTTTTTTTAGTCCCCTTTGTACCAAGACTCCACTAGTCAAGCCCCTGAAGCAGAATAGGATTACCTGTTTTTCACCTCTGTGTATGTTATATCCGTGTCCCAAATGGGAGAACCCACCCAATTTCCCCACGAGGCGATCAATAGCAACACCAACTTTTTCTACTTTTTGAGAAAGTAGGTGGCGATCACAAACAGACCCCATCTTTTCTGAGAAGCAGTCGGGCGGCTCAGGAACGACTCTCCGGCTGGTGATCTGATCAGTCACGAGACGGACCAGGACCAAGTTTGCAGAACCCCCAGTTTTATATACCGACAATCTGGTGATCACGGTGGGACTCCCTTGTGAAAAACAACAAAAGGTAATCCTCTTCTGCTTCATTCCATAACTTGACTAGAAAGCCATCACCTCTTTAGGAAAGCTAAAATTTTCCACTCCCTCAAGTCAGATCCTCCTTTACTATGCATCACAACACACTTTATTGCTTTAAGCCGCACATAGCTGCGCACCCTTTACTGCCTTAATTGCATCTTTTACTGCTTTAAGTCGCACATAGCTGCGCATACTTTACTGCTTTAAGTCGCACACAGCTACGCACCTTTACTGCTTTAATCGCATCTTTTACTGCTTTAAGCCACACACTACTGTGCACCCTTTACTGCTTTAATCGTATCTTTTATTGCTTTAAGTCGCACACAATAGCGCATCCTTTACTGCTTTAAGTCGCACATAGCTGCGCACCCTTTACTACTTTAATCGCATCTTTTACTGCTTTAAGTCTCACACGGCTGCGCATCCTTTACTACTTTAAGCCGCACACAACTGTGCACCCCTTTGCTGCTTTATTTACTACTTTAAATCTGCATTCATTCACACCTAGGCCATTCCATATTCACACCATGGAAATCTACACCCATGGTAAAACAATAGAGAAGAAAGACAACCAGGGCGACCAAAACACACAATTCCTTAGCAACCTAGAGGAGAGGATGGCTGCTTTAGGGTACCAATCGGTAGAGGACATGTTCAATGACCTCACCGACTATCGCCAGACCAAGACCTTGAGGCAAGAAACCCCTGCCCCAAGGCTCATCCCACCCCCAATACCCCACCAACACCCGGTTTCTCGGTTAATCCAAGACCAAACCCTTTTTCTCCCCCCATCTTTTCATTTGCCCTGACTTCCCCTACGAATCCAATATTTTTGACCATTTCTGCCCCATGCCCTTACCAAGCCACCTCCAACCCGAGACTGCTAACCTATTCACCCAAGGCCGAAACTCTCGATGACACCATCCAGAGAATCCTCTCTGAGAAAAAAACAACCACCCCCAACCACAGGTCCTTACACCACCTACAACAAATCCCTTCCATCAGTCTCCCGGCAAATTTTAAAATTCCAAAATATCGTCAATACGATGGCCGCAGAAACCCGGATGTCCACCTAAAAGCTTTTTATATGGACTCTCGTCCCTTTTTGGATAATGAAGCTCTCCTTGTATACCTATTCCAAAAGTCCATAGAAGGAGAGGCTATCCAATGGTTTTCTACCCTGCCGGTAGACCATTTATCCAATTTTTTAGCCGTGAGTGACAAATTCCTAAGTCGCTATGGTTACTAAAGAATTAGGATCCCCTCTATCTCAGACCTCACAGCTAAACGAATGGAGAATGGCGAGGACTTTGAATCCTACGTGTCTAGGTGGTGCACCCTTGTGCACTAAAATGGCCTGCAATTAACAGAGTGTTAAGAAATTGACATGATGTTACTAAACCTAACCCCAAAACTTCATACGAGTCTGTCGTACGGAGATTGCACCACCTATCAACATCTAATAGATAGACACAACCGGATCCAACGCTGTACTGGACCACCTACCCCATTCACTTCCAACAACTGGTCAAGACTCTTTAGGAAAAACCCCTTGACAACCCCCACAGTAGAGGGGATTACAAGACAAGTTTCGGCACTCTACCCGAACGAAGCCCGTGTTCCTGATCAAGGACCAGCCCCGAGACAGTATACACCTGGTCCTTCTGGATATATGCTGCCTCGGCAAGCTACTTATTCTAATACCTCTTATACTCGATCAGTACCCATTTCCATGCCGTTACAACAACACCCTATAATCCAAAACCCTATCAAGCCCCTCCCTCCATACACAGAACAAATACCTGAATCCATCTCAATTCATCCCATGGAGGGAGGTCCAATCCGACCATTGAACCATTTCTCCCAAACACAGCCTAGTCAGGCCTATAGTGATAGAGCCAAAGTTCCCACTGCCTATGCCCCTGTTCCACAAGAAACACAAACATTTGTTCCCCGACAAGCACTCCAAAGGCAATACGCTACTATTCCACCCCCATCAACCTATGAGTCTCTGGCACCTGAAATGATAGAATCTGCTGAATGTCCCAAGCAGGACCCTAATGATGATGAAGAGTTTTTGGATGGAGAACTATTAGAACTCTTTTACCCCACTCCAACACAACCTGAATCGACCATCCAAACCCTACAAATGGCTGAGTTTGAATCCCCATCATCTATACATGCCCAAAATCCAATCAAATCATGGCCTGTTGAACCCGTCTTGACCATCTCAGATGACTCACATTCTGACTCATCAGATTCTGAGAATGACATAGACCTAATACAATCAATAGTGCATGTCCTTGAATCAGAACCACTCATATTTAAAAATGCACAATTTGAGGGAGCAGTCGAGACATCCCAATTGCCAGATCTACTCGACTTGCCATCCCATCTGATTGAAGATCTCTCTCCAAATCCCCCCGTCATATCCAAATCAATTATTTCTGATCTGATCCATATGCCCCTAATTACACCAATTGAGGAGTCTTTACCCCCACCATCATTAGGGCCTCAGTATTATGTTGAACCGTGCTCCCTTGAACCTGTTCAGTGAGTAGTCGCCTCTGCGACCTGCTTTTCCATATCCACATATTTGTTAACTGACCCCTCTTTGAGGGATCGTTCTCTCTCTACTGAGGATCTATGGCAGATCAAGCGTCACTCGCGCTTTCGACATCATTCAAGCAGTGTTCCTTTAAAACTGCTTCAATTTGAGCCTCCATAGAGGACTCATCCTGCACCATCATTTTCTGGAGGCCATCCTCCAGCACTGTACACTATTTTCCTTTGCAGCATGTTGTTTGTTTACTGCTTTCTTTAAATTCAAAATCCAAAAAAAATAAATATGTTAAAAGCTCAAAAAAAGAAATTTCCTTTACAAAGTTTGTTTATTTCAGCTATTATGCATGCATTTAAAAGCTTTCATCAAAATAAAAAAAATAAAAAGGTCCCTTATACATATTTAGTTTATTTCAATTATGCCCTTCATTTTTAAGTTTTTAAAAATATATAAACAAAAAAGGGGGTACAAGAAAAAGGGAAGGAAATTAGGGAGATGGTGTCCAAAAAAATCAGGCCATCAAGACAACTCCATCCAAGGAAAAATTACAACCAGCATGGGAAGGACCCTATGTGATCACTCATGCCTATTCTAGGAATGCCTACCGCTTGGTAAACGCCGAAGGGGGTGAGATTTCAGGTCTGTGGTATGCACGTTACCAGAAGAAATTCTATGCATAATTTTCAGTAATTGAGAAATTTTACTCTTCCTTACTGTGAATTCCAGCATTTAGTGCTTGATGTCAATATTTAAAAATCCTGAAGATGACTTGCATTTTACATAGACTCATACCCGCCAATCATGCCACCTCCACTACACGAGTACAATTTAAGGCTTGGTTCACCTGATAAAAGGGAAAATTGCCTGCCCCATAGACTGGGGCAATTGTTAATTTTAATTTATTTTATTTTATTTTTTTGGGATTATCTTTCCCTTGTTTTTCTCTTGCTTCGTGTCAACTAAGATTTACAAGAAATATACCCCAGACCTAGCATACGTCCCAAAACTAGCTCTGGCACTATACAAACACTTCAAAAGAAAAAAAAGGGGGAAACAGAAAAGAACAGGGGTAAAAAACCAAAACACCCCCCCTCAAAAGGCTATGAGAAGTCAAAAGTTACAACCCAAAGTGGGTAACACTCTCTATTTTAAATCTAAAAGCCAAAAATTTAGTATATGCCCCTTGGGCTATACTTTCCACCCAAAAGGCAAAAGAAAAAAGAAAAAAAAAAGAAGTGGTAAAAAGAAGAAAGCCAGAGGGACCTACGAAGTAAGATTTATGCTAGGACTGGGGCAATTTTAAAGTGATTTAAAGAAGATATTACTCTCAACCCCATTCACCCATTTTCCCACCATGATTAAATTAAACCAAGTCTATTGGCTAGGCGAAATTTCAACCAAGGGTGAACCTTTCCTTACATTTACAACAGGACACACTCTCACATGAGTCTATTTAAAGTCTAGCATATCTGAGGGATACATATTATGTTTGATTCTTGGCACATTCATGGAGTTTTCAGCATGTTTAGAATAACATGATCAAATATTTGAAAACTACTCCACTTGGAAACTCACCCCTCAAGCTAAACCACTTCCAAATGTCCTGGGTTGAACTTGAGTGATTCACAAGGTGTTCTGCCTCAGATTATCAGCGTGTCTTGATTAGAATGATTAAAATTATCCCCCTTTCTCACATCAATGCATGAGTTTGGCATCCATCTTAATACTTGACCATCAAAAATTGTCATTCATGCTTATTTACAAATTGCTCATTCATGCTTATCAAGAAAACTGCTTCAACCTCTCTTTTCTAATACCTCACACAACACATTTTACCTTCATACATGTCACAACACGCATTTGCTAAATTCAATACCACCATGATGAAATGCATGTAAAGTTGCCCTTCTTTTAACTTAGATGCTATGCTTCTAATAAATCACATCACATGCATGCAATCCCACCATGACAATACATGCAAACTTTCAAACTCATGTTGTTTCAAATTCCACCGTGACAGAACACGCATGCAAAAACAATCCTTTCTAAAAATCCATTCTCACATTTACACTCAGAAATATAAAACATGCTTGTTTAAATCCCACCATGATGCATATGCATGCAGGGCATCCTGTTCTATAAAAAATGCATGCACTCCCTGCCAGTATCTCAAATAAACTCAAATTCCAAAGTTTTCTACAACCACAGCCATGTCTTGGTTAATTTCAAAATTCTACTTGATTAAAACACGACTCACTTGAAGTCCTATCACGTTACCAATACCATTCAGATCGAATTTCTTCAGTTCTAGTTCTTTTCCAGAATTTTTGTCCTTTGGATGATCCAATTCACCAACTCAATACCTTTACTTGTTTTCTGCCGGCGATATCCCATCCTTGCTGAGTTTTTCCAAACACGGGAATGGTAGGCACAAGGAAACTGACATTGGGCTGCTTCGTGCACGATAGCTAAGAACCCCGACCGCGGGTTGGATCACTCACCATTTTACTTTTCCCATCTTCCACCTAGATCATTCCATTCGGTTGAAAATTCTTGTCAAGACCTAGCATCTGACAGTTAAATCAACACCCTGAATTGTATTGGTCATGAATCACAAAGACTTCGTCCGATGAGGGGCAATTGTAGATACCCCAATTTTGATTGTCCAAAAAGATGAAAAATACTTCAAGTAACATTTTTAAATGATCGCATTTGGATCAAATAGAAAACTACTTTAGCGAATTAAAGGAACAAAAGGAGAAACCCTCGCCACAACACTTAGAAAAATTAGGTGACCAGAAGCCGGGTGGCTAGTTGAAAGTAGCCGCCCCTCCTTGGACGGCTAGTATCAACTAGCCGGCCCTTAACCGCCCCCAACCGCTTCTCTTAGATGGAACATAAAGCATAATTTAATGCTGATGATTGCGGCAATTTGTTCCAATTAGCCGCCCCTTCTCTGACGGTTCAACCTTAGTAATCATCTCAAGCCACCGCTTGTCAGAGATTGGACGTTTGGCAGGTCATCATTTCGATGGCATCTCCTAACTAGCCGCCCCTCACCGGGCGGCTGAATTAGGGTAGCCGGCTCGCATCTGGACTCACCCATTAAGCATAAAGCAACTTTACTTAGGTGTGAAGTTACTTAGCCTCACCCTTTTATCCAACCCATGCTATTATCCAATGGATGATAGAGTGCGTCTTTTTGCAATGAAGTTACTGGGTGGCTACTTTCAAGATGCCGCCCAAATGATGACCTGCCAAACGTCCAATCTCTGACAAGCGGTGGCTTGAGGTGGTTATTAGGTTTGAACCGTCAGAGAAGGGGCTGCTAAAAGGAACAAACTTCCACAATCATTAGCATTAAATGCTGCTTTATGTCCCATCTAAGGGAAGCGGTTGGGGGTGTTCTCACCCTTTTATCGAACCCATGCTATTATCCAATGGATGATAGAGTGCGTCTTTTGCAATGATGGTTACTTGGCCTCACCCTCTTACCCAACCCATGCTATTGACCAAAGAATAATCTCATGCACCCATTTCTACTATAAAAAGGAGGGGTAGTGGTGAGAACCAAAGGGGTGGCCATTTTCATTTCCAAAGTGTGTGTCAGAGAAAGAGAGAGAGAAAGAGAGAGAGGCAGAGAGCCTTAGGTGAGAGAGAAGGAAAGTCATTCCCCACCAAATTTCACTCTCCATAAACCCCCCTCTAAACCATTATCCTAAACCACTCTTAGCCCTAGACAAACAAATCCAAATTCCTATCCAGGTGCTACCCAAATCTAGAAGAGGAAACTACCAACACCACTTTCAATCCTCACCGCCACCACCCTAGCCAAAGCCAAAACACTTCCCTACCTAGGTTCTACCCAAATCCAGAAAAGAACCAGGTACCAGGCGGCTAGTCCCAACCAACCGTCCCCTACCAGGCGGCTAATTCCCACTAGCCGACCCCCTCCTAACCTTTTTTTAGTCCCCTTTATACAAAGACTCCTCTAGTCAAGCCCCTGAAGCAGAATAGGATTACCTATTTTTCACTTCTGTGTACGGTATATCTGTGTCCCAGAGAGGAGAACCCACCCAATTTCCCCGCGAGGCGATCAACAGCAACACCAACTTTTCCTGCTTGTTGAGAAAGTAGGTGGCGATCACAAACAAACCTCTTCTTTTCTGAGAAGCAGTCGGGCGGCTCAGAACGACTCTCCAGGTGGTGATCTGATCAGTCGCGAGACGGACCAGGACCAAGTTCGCAGAACCCCCAATTTTACATACCGACACCCACGACTACCTCCACCACTACCACAACCACCACAGCCTCCCACCAGCCCTTCTTGGCTGAAAAACAGGGGCAAAGGGAGCATGAGAGGGAGCCAAAGAGAAGAGAAGGAAAGAAGGGACCAATATCAACAATGACAACAATACAAACACAAACCTTTAGTGTGTTCTTCTCCTCCTTCACTTCTCACACACAACTATTAAACAAGCCAAAAAAAAAAGCGGGAGAGAATGTGAGATTCACAACTACAAGGGGTGAGAGAGGAAGAGAAAAAGAGAGAGAGAGAGAGTAATTGTGTGAAAAGGTGGTTGGTGGGTTTTGACTTAGGTCAACCCAACCAAACAAAAAAACAAAACCAATTGACCTAGTCAATGGTCCAATGAGACTTTCCAAAGTCCCCAATTGACTTGGTCCAAGTCACCCTCCCTTGACTTGGTCAAGGTCTCCCCTTTGACTTCGTCAAATTGACCAAAATCCGGATACGATTTGGAACTGCATAATTTTCTAAAACGTAACTGGAATTCGATGAAATAGTTATTGATGGTATAAAATGGTATCAGGACCCATAATATACAGTTAGATTTTCAATCAGAGTACTCTAGCTCTCGCAAATGGCTAAAAGCTAAAATTTTAGCTGCAACGATCAAAAAAGAAAATTTTGAAAATGGCCAAAAATGACCAAAAGATTACCAATTGGCTAAAATGTGACACATATATAACATGTCTTCTATTGTTTTCCTGCTCGGGATTCAGGTGCCTTACAGGGTCATCATTGAGACCCAAGCAAAGGTGCTCCGTGTTCCTTGTTTGGTTTTCAGGATATCCTATATCGGGACCACATGGTGCCCTCCCAAGTGGTTCCTTTCCCCAGTCAGGGAATATCTTTGAAACATTTGTGTAGCATCGGCCCACGGCCCGATTGAAAGGTGGCCCACGATCCAGATCACCCATCTCATTAGATCGGCCCGCCAGCCAACCAAAAACCTCCGACCCGGTCAAAGGTTATAAAATCCAACAAATCTGAGGCCATCACAATATTGATCCTCTAGATTGCATGGATTTACCCTGTTTATGGGATTGAGAAACGAGTCGAGTCCTAAATCTTAGTAAATCTAGGTCAATTACAAAAGGATAGTGGCTATGGGTAAGATAAATCTAAATTGTATGAGACTAATACCCAGAATCTGAGATCTCATATGATCCATAGGGATGCGATCTCCAAGAAGTTCTAAGGATTGGAAAAACACTATAAAAGGGAATTACATATGACTTGATCCCCATAGACAAATAGGAGGGGTACATAGGCAGCCTAGAGAGAGATCTCAAGGTTCGGTCACAAATAAATTTCTATCATATTCTAGAGGGAAGGAAACTGGCAGGATGAAGGAGGAGATAGGGAGGAACGGGGTCGACGAATCTGGATGACTTGAACCCGGTTTGTCGATTTCTGCGCCTCCAGCTTGGTGCGCCAGGTAGGGGACGCACATGTTTGTAATCATGCCTCCCAAGAAGAACCTTCCATCTCTTCCACCCCTTGTGACCCGATCTGCACTCCGTACCGCCTGTCCGATCCCAGAGGTCTCCCGAGAGATAACCCATGCCTCAACGGTGAAGGCCCACAGCACCATGCAAACGAAGCTGGACTTGAAGTTGAGGAGACAAAACTCCATCATGCTATGGACGAGATGCGGCACGAGAACGAGCACCTTCGCAACCGGCTGGATACTCCATCGGAGCAGGGAGCCGGACCGCATGACCAACAGCCTGGAGGGGGCATCCAGCCCGCACAACCCAATCCTCCACTAGCAGGCGAACGCGTACCTTGTGCGGACCCCTCGATGAATCATGTCCATAGTGAAGAGCCCGCCGATTCATCAAACACGGTTGTCAACTCTGAAAGGCCACGCCACGAGGACCCGAGACTCTGAGAAGATCTGATGAAGGCGGTTGACAAGAAGTTTTGCAACACGAGGCCACGCACTCCAGACGATGGGGTTGATTCACTTGTCCCCACTATTGACGAACATCCTCGACACCCCACGTCCGAAAAATTCACTCTGCTGAAGTTTAAGCTCTACGAGGGGAACATAGATCCTACAGAACACCTTTTCCTGTTTCAACAGATACTTTTGGGCATGATGAGGAACGCTGTTACAATAAGCCCTCTGGTCCCAAAGAGGCCCAATCCCTCCCTCTGTTGCAAAAAGTCAAAGGCAAAGCTAATTTCCCCAAAGAGGATGGTTTCAGATCTCCCAAAAAGGGGGCCAAAAAACTGATGACCGATGCAATTACAGCTGGTCAATCTTCAAAAAGTGGGACAATTGCAAATATCAACTAGTTTGCCTCCCTTGAGGGGACACAGAAGCGCTCCTACAGGAGGAGGAGCAATCCATAAGTTTAGCAATCCAGGCCCTTGCCATCAACTCAAGTGGCAGTTCCATCCAATCTTTTGGAGGACACTATCCGTCCTTCTATAAAATCTTATACGTGGATGATTTTAATTTAATTCCTTGTCACATATAAGTTGAGACAAATGAGACCAGTTCTGAGTGATTTCCTTGTTGAGTGTAATATCTAGTGAGTTTTTGAAGTCAAGGCGAAATCCATTCTGAAGGTGATCAAAATTAAGTTTTACTTGGAAAAAGAAAGCTACATCCTTGTTGGCTATGCACACACACACTTCAGGACTTGATTATGAGTGAAAACTTCTAACATGTGGATAGAGTTCACAACTTCAGTAGATTTTTATCAAACTCCCTAAGATATCATTTTTTCTCATATTTTCAAAAAAAAAAAATTTGAATTTTGTGGGTATATTCGCTGCAAACCCTCACGAGACACAACTCGTCCACTAGGAGTGACCTAGGGGTTTAAATGCTTGTTGCACATGCTAAATGTAACCGCGATTCCTGTGAAAGTGAGTTAGGATTTTTTTTTTGTTTTGCTCGAGGACTAGCAAAAGGCCGGTTTGGGGATCAAAGCTGGGGACGACGCCATGCTCTGCAAAGTCTTCCCACAGAGCCTTAGGGGGCAGGCTCTTGTGTGGTTCCAGAAGCTCACCCCTGGCTCCATCACTAGCTTCCAGAACTTATGCGAGGTTTTCATTGGCCACTATATCTGCCCCTACAAGCCAAAGAAGGATGTCGCCAACCTCTTCAGGATAAGACAAGCGGAAGGCGAACGGTTGAAGGACTACCTCACACGTTTTAGTACAGAGATGACCCAAGTCGACGACTGCGACCCGAGGACCGCCGCACTGGCTTTCCGATCAGGGTTAGTGGTGACTAGGAACTTCTATGAGTCCCTCATCCGGAAGCCTCCTGTCGACATGGCTGACATATTGTCACGGGCCAATGGCTACATCCGATTGGAGGAGGATGCCGCTCTCGCCAATCGAAAGGTGACTACCACCATCGCTATCACCCCAATGTCTAAGGGGGGAACTGTTAGAATTGTGCCCTTGCAAAGCCATTTTATGTTTAATTGAAACATTATTTTAGCATTAATAAATTAGTTTATGCATGATTATGTGGGTAATTTTATTATTGAATATATGATATTCAATTAAGGTATGAGATGCCTAAAGGTCCATAGAGTACATTGTAGATCATCAAATGATGTGTTACAGGTCATCATGGGAGAATTGATGATTTAGATCCTTGTCTCTAAAATTTCAGAGCTGTGGGTATGTATGGGCAACATACTTATATGGTTGTCACAGTGAATAGTGATTGTTAGATAATGATGGTTATTCTCAACCAGTAGAATAGTGATTCTACACTATCACGTGAGTGTTAATATACACTGAAAGGCTGAACAAAGAACACATCGGGTTGAAACCACCATCGTCAGGATGATGTTGTTCTTACATGCATTTAACAATAGTCCTTTAACCTGAGGGGTCCATATGTTTCTAGTTTAGTCTTAACTATTTTGATGACCTGCCTAATCTGTTAAAGATTATATATGGGGGCTCATTGGATGGTCATGATTATTTCTGAGAATCTGTGAGATGCCCAACAGGGAATCTACTACCTGAAATGGGAGAACATTAAAGATTAAGTTATAGAATTTATCAGACTAAACTCCAGGCCTGGTAACTTGATAAATTGTTTATCAAATTTATTTTGAGAATTTTTTTTTTCAAAGTCTGATTAAAATTCAAGGAGCTTAATGTACTATTTGTGTTGATTATGGGTTCGACGATGTTGATTTAATCTTCCAAAAGATCAACACCTAATGTTGTATGTAGAAGGACTTATTTGTAATTATTTATTTTGCTTGGAAGGGATCTATATGAGAATAATAATTTTTGTAGGAATTTAATAATCAAATTCCCAATCTCAGCCTACCAGGATGTTCACAAACATTGATCCGGTGGATATTTATTTATCTCTATCTCATTAGAATGAGTCAAACAGTATTGACTGTATGTATTTTTTCAAGGTCTCTTAATAGATAGAGTTTTGACTCTGTCTAATTAACTTATTAGATAAGGAGATCTGTCTCTTAGCAATTTAAATTTGGAATTTAAAATATCAGATTTGATGGGATTATGAGATAGAGATCAATCTTTCTCAAGTGGATATAAATAACCATCAATAGAGACAAAGGACTTAACTTGAAAAAAAAAATACAGAGAGAGAGAGAGAAAGTTTAATCTGCCGTGGTGATTAATCTTGGTATAAGAGTTGGAGGCCAGGCCTTATTTAAAATACAGGTGTGTGGCTTTAAACATATTGCATTTCATATTATAGATCCAGATATTGCTATAAGTCTTCCGCAATTGTTTTAAAAATTTTATTTGCAATATCTATCTAACAGGAACTACCTTGAAGAAGCCACCCCCTAGCGCGGCGAAGAAAAGTGATGCCATGGCATCCTCGGGGCGGGCTCCCAAAGGAACCAACATCGAGTCAACCCCTCACCATCCCAATCGGGCAAGTTTGGAAGGAGAACCGTGATAAGGGGTTCTTTCGGGCCCCATTTCCAATCAGATCACCCATGGAGAATCGTGATCAGAATAGAAGGTGCGAGTTCCATAATGAAGTGGGTCACACCACCCATGAATTCCGCAGTCTCCATTCGCAAGTCGAAGGTCTAATACATGACATACGCCTCATCCACTATGTGGCTCGGCAGGTGACCCCTGCCATTGGGGGCACGGAGGGTCGCGTCGCCAATGTAAAGCCAATAAACCCACAAGCTCGGATAGTGTCTGCCACACATGGGCGGCCACCCCATCAGAAGCATGACTAGGAGAAGGAACGCCCATGAGGCTAAGCAAGAGACCGAGCCCAGACTCAGAAATCGCCCTTGGGATCTAATCCATCCGATTCGATTTGCATGATCTGGAAGAGGTACTCCTTCCCCACTTTGATCCATTGGTCGTTACCCTCTTTATCTACAATTGCTAGGTTCAAAGGATCATGATCGATGGAGGGAGCAACGCCAATATCCTTTTCCTCAGCGCCTTCAATCAAATGGGTTTGGCCGAGATCAATCGGCGCTCGAGTCCACCCCTAGCCAGGTTTGAAGGGAAGCAAATTACCTTAGTAGGAGTGGTGACCCTGCCGGTCACTATTGCCGACCGTACCCTGGACATCGACTTTATTGTAGTGGATTTCCCTCGGCTTATAACGTCATTGTGGGACGGGATTGGATTCACCGCATGGAGGGCGTACCATCAACTCTACACCAGGTTATGCGCTACATAGACAAAGACGGTCACCGCAAGGTGTTGTTGTGCGACCACCTAAAGTGCAGTCGTCCCGTTGCCTTGGGACGATCCTCCCAGCCATTATAGCAATTAACCGACCAGCCACCAAAGTGGGCACGGGCACTCGCTAAGGAAGAGCCCAAGCCTCCCACTCTTGAGCCGGTCGAGTCCATCCCTTTGGACGTGTGCACCACCAAGAGGACCGTCCAAATAGGGAGTCCCCTTTCCTTGGAAGACCGAGACACCATGCTAGCCCTACTGCGGGCCAACCAAGACGTCTTTGCCTAGACACATAGTGATATGCCCGAGATCGACCCTTTAGTTGCCGTCCACGAACTCAATATCCGTCTGGGCTCAACCCCCGTTAGACAGTAGCAGCAGCGCTTCGCCCCCGAATGCAACAGGATCACATCTGACAAAGTTGATCGTCTCATCGAGATCAGGTTCATTCGAGAAGTTCAGTACCCCGACCGGATCTCAAATGTCGTCCTCGTAGAAAAGAAGATTGGTAGATGGAGACTTCATCTACTTCATCAATCTGAACAAGGCGTGCCCAAAGGGCAACTACCCCATTCCCAAGATTGATCAACTGGTCAACGTTATAGTCGGATACCAGCATCTATCCTTCTTGGATGCATACTCAAGGTATAACCAGATCCCTCTACACCTGAGACACCAGGAAAAGACAACATTCATCACTAACCATGGGCTCTACTATTATAAGGTCATGCCGTTCGGATTAAAAAATGCCGGAGCCACATTTCAGTGCTTGGTGAATAAGGTTTTCCGTAACCTCATTGGATGAACCATCGAAGTTTACATCGATGATACGGTCGTGAAGAGCCACTCTCACCAAGACCATCTAGTACATTTGGCGGAGGTTTTCGAAATCCTTAGAGCACATCGTATGAAGTTCAACCCAGCAAAGTATTCCTTCGCGGTCTCCTCCGGGCACTTTTTGGGTCACATCTTTAGATACCCAATTTTGACCGTCCAGAGAGACAGAAATACTTCAAGTAACACCCGGAAATATCCCACAATTGGACATCTAGTAGAAAACCGAAGTTCAGGAAACCGGAAACCCTAGCCCTAGCCCTAACCTAAACCCAAACCCCAACCCTAGCCCTAGCCCTAACCTAAACCCAAACCCTAACCCTAGCCCTAAGCTAAAACCAGAAAACCCAAAAACCCTAAGTCCCTGGCAAGGGGCGGCAAGACCTAACTAACCGCCCCATACCAGTCGGCTAGTTAGCATTAGCCGCCCCCCTGGCCGACTTTGGACCAATCCCCTGGATGGGATATAAAGCAGTATTAAACGCTGATCATTGCGCGGGTGATGATCTTTAGCCGCCCTACCTTAGCCGGATCGACCCAAGTAACCGACCCAAGCAACCGCTTTTCAGAGATGGGACATTTGGCAGGTCATGATAAGGGCGGCTACCAGGAAGTAGTCGCCCCATCCTGGGCGGCTAGTTAGCACTAGCCGCCGTTCACCTGGTCCTGACAGAAGAACCAGAGAATTAATGAGGGGTCTAATCACACACACTATTAGTCAAGCAACTCTTTTACCCCCTGGATATTCCCCTGCCTCTTTTTTACTATAAATAGAGGAGGTCCCAAGCCTTCAATATAATCCACAAATCAACACCCACAATCCAAAAGACACCAATACACAACCCACAATTCACATTCCCTTTCCCCACTAGAAATTCCAAGAGAGAGAGAGAGAGAGAGAGCCCCCTTTTGTGAGAGAAATACCCATTTCCCTACATAAAATACCCTCTCATTCCACCCTCCAGAAACCCGGGCTAAACCTAGCTTAGCCTCTGTCCAAAACCAAACCCATTTCCTACCGAAGTTCTGCCGAAACCAGACCAGGCCCCAGACGGCTAAACCCTAGTAGCCGCCCCTCACCAGAGGGCTTGATCCCACTAGCCGCCCCCCTATACACACCCCATTTGCACCCCTATGTCCCAAGACTCCTTTAGTCAAGCCCCGGAAGCAGAATAGGATTATCTATTTTTCACCTCTGTGTACGGTATATCCGTGTCTCTGAGCGGAGACCCAACAAACTCCCCACGTAGGCGATCAAATCCAATCCGACCTTTTCCTGCTTTTAGAAAAAGCAGGTGGCGATCACACAAACCCTGGAATCATCTTGAGCCGCTATCGGGCGCCTCAACCAGGAACGACACCCCTCACCCTTCCGAGAAGACAATCCGACCGAGCCCGCCAGGGCACGCATCCGATCCGAATCCCCGAAGAACCCCCACACACGCACGCGCACCCACGCACCGCCGGGATCCTTTCCGATAGCACCGACACCTCGGAGCCTACCGACGATACCGACACAGCTGCGCAATCCTTTAGTGCTTTGTAAGCCGCACACAGCTGCGCAATCCTTTACTGCTTTGTAAGCCGCACACCGCTACGTAATCCTTTACCGCTTTATTTACAGCTTATATCTGCATTCGTTCCCTTAAATCATTTCACACACATCATGGAATCCCGCATAGAGGAGGAGATACTAGAGGAAAGAATCCACCAAGAGGGTCAGGCCACGCAATTCCTGACCCATCTAGAGGAAAAGATGGCCAGTCTAGGATACCAATCCATAGAGGACATGTTTTATTACCTCGCCGACTACCGCCAGGTCAAACCCTAAGACAGGAGGCCCCTGTCGAAACCCCTAAGGCCGTCCCCAAAACCCCGTTCACACCCAGTCACTCGGTCAACCCGCGCATCTTTTCGTTCACCCCCCTTTCCCCCGCGAATCCAATATTCCCAGCCGTTTCCACCCCAGGCCCTTTCCAGGCCACCCCAAACTCGGACCGCTAGGCAGCCCTCCCATGGGAGAAACCCTGGATGAAACCATCCGGAGAATCCTCTCCGAGACTGGTCCCCCAGCCCCCAAACACATGTCTCTACATAACCTGAGACAAATACCATCAGTCCACCTACCGGAGGGATTCAAAATCCCCAAATTCCACTGGTACAACGGTCGTGGAGACCCAGACATTCATTTAACTGCCTTATATCTAGACGCACGCCCGTTTCTAGATAATCAACATCTGCTAGTCTTCCTCTTCCAGAAATCATTGGAAGGAGAAGCACTACAATGGTTCTCCACCCTCCCTATAGATCACTTGTCGAATTTCCCGGCTGTAAGCGAGAAATTCTTGGGCCGCTATGGTTACCAGAGGATTAGAACCCCCTCTATTTCAGATTTAACCGTAGAGAGAATGAGGCCTAGGGAGGAATTCGAACAATACGTGTCTCGGTGGCGCACGCTTGTCCACCGAACCGGCCTGCAACTCACAGAATGTCAAGAAATTGACATGATGTTACAGAGCCTGAGTCCAGAGCTTCGTACGAGCCTTTCGTACAGAGACTGTACTATGTATCAGCTTCTAATTGACCGCCACAACAGGATTTCCGTTGTGTAGCCCCAGTAGTCCAAACCCAGTCCCCACCTATCATCCATAGGGTTGGACAACCGCCTCGTAAGGCACAAACCCCCATGGTAGAGGGGATTATTACACAAGTATCGGCACTCTACCTGAACGGAGCACGAGTTCCTGATCGAGGAACGGCTCCGAGACAGTACACGTCCGGTTCATCCGGATATGCGCCGCCTCGGCCAATCAACCAAAACTTCACTACTCGATCAGTACCCGTCCCCGTGCCGACAAAACATAACCCGGTAATCCAAAATTCCCCGGTCCAAAGCCCTGTAATCTCAAGACAAGGCCAGCCTAGGACCCCTTTTATTCCGGCTTCCTAAGAAGTCAGAACCTAAATCCTTGGAAGCCCACCCAAGATACTTATAATGAGGTCTCCCCTCCAACATCCTATGATAAAAAATGAATGTTAAAGAGGGACTCTTACCCTCCCCTCCCTAAAACACTAACTAGGATTTTTAGTGTACTAATGGAAACAAATAGTATCTCCCTCCCAGCTGCTAAACCTCCACTCCCCGGGGCCAGCAGACAGCGTTATTGTCAATACCACCAACAACATGGTCATACCGTAGAACAATGCATTGTTTTTCAGGATTTTATTTACGATTTAAATGATGACAGGCGCCTTGATTGGGCCATGATCAAAGCCACTTAAACCAGGGCAATTCTCGAGCCTCCAAGCCACTTGGCATTTTTACAGACCCATTGCCAGGTCACAACCAAGCATCCACATCTGGAGCCCACATGGTAAACATGGTCAGAAGAGGGAGACAACCATCACCACAACCAAGCAGTTCAAAAGACGTCACTGACGACAGTCTGTCAGAAGAATCCGAGGAGGAAGAGCAAACGAGCCCTTCCAGCTGAACCTCGACAATCATGACCTTGCCATACTCGATGGCGAAGAAGGAGATGCAATTCTCACCCTTCCCGCAGTCATCAACATCGAGTCCGACAAAAGCGAACTAGAAAACCTGGGAGGAGACGAAGAAGAAGAGCCATTTGAGGAGATCCCCGAAGGAGCTAGCGAAGGACCCAAAGGAGGGGAATGTACGTCGGATGATCTGCATCCGGACGACAACGGGTCCTCCAAGAGTACCGACACTGTCGACGGCCCCCGCAGCCCAATGACCATTTCGTTCACTGACCAAGAACTCCCGGATCCCAGACTGCGAGTCTACCCCCTACACATCCGCGGACGACTTCAAATGTTGTGGCTAAACAACATCTTCGTGGATCCAGGGTCAGGAATGAACATAATGACGTGCTACACCTACCAAAAGATACCCGGACTAGGCCGTCCTCCTGTCCAACCGGCCCACCATACTATTCAAGCTTTCAACCATACCGGGAAGACTCTCCGCGGCCCCGAACATTCGAACTGTCCGTCGGCCCCCTTATCTGTGAAGTAGCCTGCTTCGTGGCCGACATCGACACAAGGTACCCATTGATGTTAGGGCGACCATGGTTAGACAACATCCAAGCTATCTGTTCCCCCCGGCACCAATGCCTTCGACTGCCCTTCTTGAGTCATATCCTGACAATCTGGGGAGTGGCGCGCCTCCAGTACGAAAATGAGAACAACTAGGCGATACATAATATGTTCACACTAGCCCTGCGACCGGGGAACGAGGATGAAGGTGGTAGCCCACCTGGGTCCCCTTACGACAACAACTATCCCTCAGAAGAAACAGCCAGGACCCTGCATCCACCAAGCGATCTTACGGAGCCCAACTCGATCACCTTCCTCCCTCATGAAGTCGCAAAAGCCGGAGCACGCTCCGCACCCCTTGCGATCACTGCCATACTCGGAGGGAGGGAATTCCGGCACATTCTCATCGATACGGGAGCAGAAACTAACGTTCTTACATATTCCGCCTACCGAAAGCTAGAAGGCCGGGTTCCCAGATTGGAGCCCTCGGACGAATACATTTATGCCTTCGACAGCACGCGCAAGAACGCTTGCAGACTGGTCACGCTCCCACTAAAGATAGGCCCGGTCTCCACCATCGTCAACTGCATGGTAATGAACATTCAATCACCCCACCCTCTGATTGTTGGGAGGACATGGCTCAACAGCATTGAAGCCATCTCATCCACCCGACACCAATGTCTTCGCTTCCCGTACCGTGGGAAAGTAGTATCCATATGGGGTGAAGCACGCTTTAACGAAACACGGGCCCGGAATTGGAGCGTCTGTGCCATGCGCATCCGGCTAGAGGTGCTCGCATGTCGGCAGCCAGGCTCCACCGACGAAGAACTGCTCTATCAAGGAAGGCCCTTGAAGAGACTCAGGGAATAAGAGTTCGGGAATAGGGGACCCCCACCGGACATCAGCCGGCCGACAAGCGAAGCCGACTCGAGGAAACAATACGAATCCAAGAACCAGGTACTGATCCCCCCGCGTAAGCTTTCATATCCTGTATAAATTTGTTTACAGTTTTTTCTAAAAAATCAAAATCGAAAAATATTTGTTTACCAGCTTTCGCTTTCGTCACCCTATACATATTTGTTTACAGCTTTTTCTAAAAATCAAAATCAAAAAATATTTGTTCACCAGCTTTCGCTTTCATCACCCTGTACGTATTTGTTTACAACTTTTTCTAAAAAATCAAAATCAAAAAAATATTTGTTTACCAGCTTTTCGCTTTTATCACCCTATACATGTTTATTTACACGCTTTTCAACAAAAAAAAACAAAATCCAAAAATATATGCCAATCAGCTCTCATTCCCCAACCCTGAACATACCTATTTCCAGCTTTATTTACATGTTTTTCATCAAAACAAAAATGTTTTCTAACTGTCTTTACATGTTATCTAAACCACGAAAATATTTTTACAAGCTTTCTTTACATACTTTCTAGACAACGAAAATATTTCATGAGCTTTCCTTACATGTTTTCAAAAACAACAAAAATATTTGCAAACTACATTTCCACACTCTTCTTCACGACGAAATTGTTTTCCAAATCTGCGCTTCTTCAAAACTAAATGTTTAACAAAACCATATTTCCATGATTTCCGCCAAAAATATTTTACAAACTGTCTTTCCATGCTTTCCTTCTAAAAACAAATTGTTTTTCAAACTTTATCTCCATTCCTTTTTCAAAAGTATATCTATCCGCCAACGCAGGCCCCGTTTTCAAAACCGTAAGTATGCATCTGTCTCCACACTTTCGAAAACATAAAATATCAAAAAAAATATACCAAAAGAGAGAACTACTAGACGAGAAAAGATTAAGAGCGGCAGACCATGCCTAGGCCTACCAAAAAAGGGTGGCAAGGGCATTTGAAAAGAAGGTAATAAAAAGAAAATTTAAAATCGGGGAACTCGTACTTAAGCAAATCATGCCAGACAGCCTCACCCAAGAGGGAAGTTGCAACCCACATGGGAGGGACCCTATGTGATCACCCATGCCTATTCCGAGAATGCCTACCGCCTGGTAGATGCCGAAGGAATCGAAGTTTCAGGTTCGTGTATTTCACTTTATCTAAAGAAATTCCATGCATGAATAGCTTTCAATACTTGAGAACTATTATTCTTTCTTCCTGCAATTTCGAGCGTTTAGTACTTGATGATAGAATTATAAGACTCTCAAAGATAAACTCGTATCTATTTGAATACATCTCTGCCAAATCATGCCTCTTCATTCACACACGTATAACTGGACGATCGATTTACCTGATGGAAGAGAAATTGTCTACCCCGTAGACTGGGACAATTTAAAACCCCCAAAGCAAAACCTCCCTTATTTCCGCCCCACTCGTATTAACCCTAGGTCAAAATGAGGAGTTACCTAGACCTGGCATATGTCCCAAAACTGGCTCTGGCACTATACAAACACTTCTAGAGGGGAAGCACGAAAAGAACCGGGGTGAAAAACAAAAGAGCCCCCCCCCCCTCAAACCAAAAAAAAAGCAGGCAATGAGAGGCCAACAAAAGAAAAATAACACCCAAGTGAACGGGTTAAACTCTCTATTTTAGCAGGCTTTCACGCCTTTACGCACGGTATACGCTAGACAACGGCTATATCAGTACAATCCAAACAACGGACTGTACTTTCCACCCAAAATAAAGAAGTGATAAAAAGAAGAAAGCCAGAGGGACCTAGAAAGTAGGACATATGCTAGACTGGGACAATTCTAAAATATTGCCCGAAAGGAAGATATTACTCTTACCCCATTCCCCCCCCCCCCTTTTTTATTTTCGCAATGGGATTCAAAATTGGACTATGTCTACCAGGAAAGGAGAAATTTCGACCAAAGGTAGATCATTTCCAAGTTTACAAATTACACACACTCACGTGAGATCACTTAGAAACTTGCCTATCCAAAGGAAGCTTATCTAACTTGACTCCTGGTACACTCATGGATTTTCAGCATGTTTAGAATAATACGATCAAGCATTTGAGAACCATGAACCTAGAAAAACCGGCACCTAAGGCCTATGCCTTTCAAATACAACCCTGGTTTGGACATAGGTGACCACAAGGGCTCCTCCACGGGGACTTGATGGTATCTTTTGCTTCAGAAAGTCAAAAACATTACCCACTCACATAAAAAGCCATTGAAGAATTAAAATGCCCACTTATGCCACAATACTTTCGCATAAGTTCGCATTTTCCTTTTCCAAAGCACCTAGGCATTCGATTTTCTTGAAATGTTAAAATTGACCCCCCCCCCCGTATCAATGATAAGATTACCCCCACCTACATTCATTCTACGCCCTTCCGCACATGCTTGAGAGAAAATGTCCCACTTTCACACGCACTTAAAAGTTTTTCGCTCACGCACTTGGAATCCCTTCCTTGCATACTAAAGCATGGTTTCCCACACTTTACTTTCTCGCATTATCTTTTCATTTACCTTAAGATGGATTGTAGCCCTTGACAATTCAAGCAAGAAAGAGCTCGAAAATCAGTGCAGGGACGCAATCCGGACAGATTTGACACTTGGTCCATGGAAGGGATGTTTTTATAGGTCTTGAAGGTTGAAACGGTCACAAAGGCTTTCAGCAACAGCGGCAGGCAGGAGCAGCAGAACCAGACTGCCCCAGGCATGGGGCGGCTAGACCCGACTAGCCGCCTCCCTTTGGACGGCAAGTTCACACTAGCCGCCCCAGTTCTTTGTTCCAGGTAAGCATACCCCAGGCAGGGGGCGGCTAAACACAACTAGCCGCCCCTCTCTGGGCGGCTAGTTTACACTAGCCGCCCCCTGCCTGCTACCCTGAAATCTGCTGTCAGTCCCATTTTTAATCAAGTCTTCAAGTCTCCAATACCTGTTAAGAACATTTCTTTCCAAAAATTGCATACACACATTTCATACGCATATACCTTCATAAAACCAAAATGAATACACCTCGAAAAATGACCATATCTCAAAATCATATGTCCGTCCATGAATCAAACCCATAAAGGCCAAGATTAATTTACACACACATACATGTTCATGAGAATTCAGCTAACTACACCAAACCATGCATACAAACGGGAAATTATAAAATTGTCCCGCCGGGACTATAAACATAGATTGTTTTCTAAAAACCTAAGAGAGTGCATAAAAGAGAGTCTTTATAAAAGAGTGAGGAAGAGACGGGTCCACCGAGAGCTCCAAAATTCCAAAGTCTTGAGCTATACTCCACCAGAATATCACCTGAGTGAAAACAAAAGGAGAAAAGCATGAATTCCTCGCATATATCCCACGACTCCGAGACGCCGAAGGACGAGAAGCACGACTGAAGGTGGCCCCAGTGGCCAAGGAAGCTGAGAGAGAATGGTCAGGCTCAAGCGGAAGAAGGTCAAGGTCCGCTTCGGTCATGGAGCCCCCTCCAACCAATTTCCCCCTCATAGTCACCTCCCAGAGATGGACTTGCTGCATATCTCTGTCTCTCCTCTCCAATCTCTGTCGGAGGTGACTCTCTGTCCCTCTAGACCAATCCTCGACAGCCCTCAACCTCTCCTCCAACTCCCGTGCCCTCGCCTCTGATGCCCTGAGCGCCTCCCGATCCCTATCCCCGGCCTCCTGGAAAGAACGAACCAAGTCCCCCATCAAACCTCCGGGAACACCCACCGAAGCCTCCAACTCCGACACCCTCATCTGGAGGGAGTCCCTCTCACGGCCTAGGGTAATGAAACCCTCCTCTCTCAAAGCCATCATGGACCTCAGCCGGTCCGTCTCTTCCTCAGCTCGAGAAGCCCTACCCCTCGCCTGGCCCAACTCCATCCGTATGGCCGTCAATTCATTCCGGGCCGCATCTAGCTCCTTCGTCAGCTCGAGCTCTCGCTCGGAAGCCATGGAAGGAGGAGGGCGGAAGAAGAAGAAGCGCCATCGGCCCTCTCTCTCGACAGAGCATCCACCTGAGCCTCGAGGACCTGGACCTGGTCCTGCAAGCGTCTCCGTTGCACCCGCAACGCCTCTATCTGCTTGGCCCGCGCTTGGAGTGCTCATTGGCGGTCTTGAGCCTCTTCTCCATCTCATTCAACTCAACCTGCAAAAACAAATACCATTAAGAAAATATTCAAGCAAAGGAAAACGGAGAAGAAGAGAAGGATTTTTCAACTTACGTAAGCGTCCGGGATCTCCTCCTCCATCGTCCCGAGGATGCCCGCATACTCCTGACAATACCAAGCCAGGTATTCGTCACTCGAAGTCACCTCAGGACGACGCTCCACCAAGATGCCTCGGCCCATCCATCCCGCCACATACGTAGCGTAATTCCTCGGGAGGTTCGTGTCCCGAGGAATCCCAGCCACCGAAATCGAGGGGCGCCGCGGCAGAGGATCGGGCACCCACTGATGATAGCCAAGCTGGCGGACGACCCGGCTGATCGCATGAAACACGACCTCGTTGAAGTAGATCAACCAGACGTCTCGCGCCAGAGCCTCGGGAACCTCCTCCGGATAAGGCCTCCACGTCATCTAAAAAACATCAAAGATAGGAAGTCGCTTAGTCAAAAGAAAACCAAATACAAGCCAAGGAAACTCGAAGAAAAACTTATACCTCTTCCCCCGATAAGGTGCGGAAGGCCTCCCGGAATTGGGCGAGGCGGTGCAAGCGGGAAGATCCCCGGGGTTCCCATCTCATAGCTCAAGGGATGGCATGATCAAACGGAGCCAAAGTCGGGCGATCGATGGCGAAATGCTCGTACCCGAAGATCTATCAAAGCAAGAGGGAAATTATCATGATCAAAGTGAACTAAACCAAGAAAAAACATTTAGCACTTACACATACTTGAATAAATGGCGCGAAGCCACCAAGATTCTTTCCCCCGGCCCTCTTGACTTTCTTCAAGAGCTCCGCAAAGAGATAGGTGAGCATCGCCGCTCCCCAGGCATAGCGTCCCATGCCCTCCAGGTCCCTCATCAGCAAGGGAGAGTGAGAGGAAACCTTATCAGAGGCCGTCGAAAAGAGGACCCAGCCGAAGAAGTAAAGAAAGAAGGCCCTCAACTCCCTTCGTGCTCTCTATGGGCACGCGGCCGCCTCTCTCGCCTCGATCATCGCCCGCCTCCTCTCGAAGCTAGCTGCAGCTTCGCCCTTCTGACGCTCCGTAAAAGAACCGAGGCCATACTGCCCCAAAAGCCTCCCCAAAGGGATCCGGATCAGCGTACGCTCCCGCTCCACGAACTCCCATTCCCCGATCAACTCTCGAAACAGCCCCCTATAATCCACAAGGGTGGCCGCAATCACCGCTTCCCCTAAGACCGGAAGGCCGGAGATCCAATGGACATCCTCAAGGGTCGGCATAACGGTGCCAGTAGGGAGAATGAATGTGCAACTCTCCGGGTCCCATCTCTCCGCCAATTACTCCACATTTGGGCGATGGACGTGGAACGGCTCAATCAGAAAGAAGGAACGGAAGCCCGCTCCATCCACTAAACTCCTCTCCTCCTGCCCCAAGGCATCATACCACCGCTTCGTCCCATGCCAAAGGGCTCGGATGCGATTCGGCCGCTACAAAACAAATGAAAATGGGTTAGTCCAAAGCGATCGAGAGGTAAGGATCCAAGTCTAAACAAACTCATTTTCTAGAAACCATGCTTAGCACAATAAAACTCCTACACATTAAAATCCAAAAGAACAAAACCATGCTTACCCTCCTTTATTTGCAAAACATACCTATAAGATCACATGCTTTACCCTCTTATCCCACCGTGGTCATTACTCGTATGCTTCATTTTCAAAATACCGCTTATCATGCTTATATATACTTTCCACGAACTATGCATATGAAGGAACTTAGACCCATAAACATGCATGCATATACTCCCTCTTATACTCCCTCTTACTCCACCATGGTCAAATACACATAAAAACATACTTTGAAGATTACATACATACAAAACCATCACATACAAGCATACCAAGCCATTCCCTTTCCTTTCCTTTATATGCATACAACGAACATCGATGCATGTATGAAGAATAATCTTCTTTTCTTTCTACAACCCGTACCCGTTCGCATGCTTACTATCCCACCGTGATTAACTAATACACAAGCATGCCTATTTAAAACACACATATACGAGTATAATACACATATACAACCTGTTCATACCACCAAAACACATGCATATACAACAAAAATAAAAGGCTAAGACTAAAAGGTTAGGAACATACCACGGCCCGTGTGGACCCAGGAGCGTCCACCTCGGCCTCGTCGGGGTTGTCCATCCCGTCGTCATCCCCCTCCTCTTCATCCTCCTCAAACACGGCCTCCTCGGCCTCAGCCTCAACGCCCACACCGGCCTCTGCAGCCCCGGTGCCCGTACCCTCGGCCTCCTCGGCCTCACCCCTAACCTCTCCTGTCCCCTCCACTCTCTCTGCGTCGGAGATAAACTCCGCAAAAGCCCCCATAGCCCTACTGTCCTCCTCCTCAACCCTGGCCTCTGTGGTCTCCCTGTCCAACATCCCAACAAGGGCATCCAACGACGCCCTCACATCTTCACTAACCCCCTCGGCCCCTACTCCCCCGGTTGCACCCTCAAACGATCCCCCGACCCCCAAAACCACCTCCCCGACCACCGCCGGTCGATCCCCACGCCTCCTTTTGCGTGTATACCCTATCAAACTACTCCCAACCTCCAGGGCAGCCCCCAAAGGCAAATCCCCAACCTCACCCGCACCGATATCCACTGGCGGCACCTCTGTCACACCCATAGCATCCCCCACGACCTCGACCTCCGGCCTATCGCTCTCCGACGATGAAGAGCTCGGGCTACGCTCTCCATGAGCCACCCGTTGTCGTTTGCCCCTCGAAGCAATCGCCTTCGACCTTGACATCTTCCTCGGATTGAAAAGAAAAAGGAGAACCCAAAACTAGGGTTTTCAAATCAAGAGAGGAGGACGGATCTAGGTCGAAATGGAGGAAGAAAAGGCAAAAGGAATCAAGGTTTTCGGTTTAAAATGAAGAAGAAGAAGAGAGGAGGGAAGAGTAACCGTTTTGAAACGTATGGACAGAGAGAGAGGGTCCCTTTTCAGTTATAAGGGACCTAGTCAGGAGGCGGCTACTCACGAGTAGCCGCCCCCTCTCGGGCGGCTAGTTACAACTAGCCGCCCCTCCGAGTTTCTCTGTTGTCATTTAAAAACCCCTTTCCAACCTCTTCTCAGCCCTAAATTTCAAGGTTTTCCATACCAAACAGCCATGTATTGGCTTATTTTCAGACACTACTTGATCAAACACGACTTTTCCGAAGTTTTGCCACACTTTCAATACCGTTCAAATTCGAATTTCTTCAGTTCTAGTACTTTTCCAGAGTTCTTATCCTTCGGATGATCCAATTCACCAAATCAACATTTACTTGCTTTCTGTCGGTGATATCCCCTCCTTGCTGAGTTTTCCCAAGCATGGGAACGGTAGGCACGAGGAAACTGACGCTGGACTGCTCCGCGCACGATAGCTAAGAACCCCGACCGCGGGTTGGATAACTCACCATTTACTTTTCCCTGCCTTCCACCTGGATCATCCTTTCGGTTAAAAATTTCTAACTCAAGACCTAGCCTCTGACAGTCTAAATCAACTCCCCGAATAGTGCTGTTCGTGTTGGCATGACTTCTTGAAGGTCGGGCCGGCCAAAATAGGGGTCTCTTTCCTTATCATCGGTCGAAGACTTTCCTGCTTCGCACAAAGACTCCGTCCGATGAGGGACAATTATAGATACCCCAATTTCAACCGTCCAGAGAGACAGAAATACTTTAAGTAACACACGAAAATATCCCACATTTGGACATCTAGTAGAAAACTAAAGTTCAGGAAACCGGAAACCCTAGCCCTAGCCCTAACCTAAACCCAAACCCTAACCCTAGCCCTAGCCCTAACCTAAACCCAAACCCTAACCCTAGCCCTAAGCTAAAACCAGAAAACTAGAAAACCAAAAACCCTAAGTCCCTGGCAAGGGGCGGCTAGACCTAACTAACCGCCCCATACCAGGCAGCTAGTTAGCACTAGCCGCCCCCCTAGCCGACTTTGGACCAGTCCCCTGTATGGGACATAAAGCAGTATTAAATGTTGATCATTGTGGCGGGTGATGATCTTTAGCCGCCCTACCTTAGCCGGATCAACCCAAGTAACCGACCCAAGCCACCGCTTGTCAAAGATGGGACGTTTGGCAGGTCATGATAGGGGCGGCTACCACCTGGTAGCCGCCCCATCCTTGGCGGCCAGTTAGCACTAGCCGCCCTTCACCTGGTCCTGACAGAAGAACCAGAGAATTAATGAGGGGTCTAATCACACACACTATTAGTCGAGCCACTCTTTTACCCTGTGGATATTCCCCTGCCTCTTGTTTACTATAAATAGAGGAGGTCCCAAGCCTTCAATATAATCCACAAATCAACATCCACAATCCAAAAGACACCAATACACAACCCACAATTGACATTCCCTTTCCCCACTAGAAATCCCAAGAGAGAGAGAGAGAGAGAGAGAGAGAGAGAGCCCCCTTTTGTGAGAGAAATACCCATTTCCCTACATAAAATACCCTCTCATTCCACCCTCCAGAAACTCGGGCTAAATCTAGCTTAGCCTCTGTCCAAAACCAAACCCATTTACTACCGAAGTTCTGCCCAAACCAGACCAGGCCCCAGAGGGCTAAACCCTAGTAGCCGCCCCTCACTAGACGGCTTGATCCCACTAGCCGCCCCCCTATACACACCCCATTTGCACCCCTATGTCCCAAGACTCCTTTAGTCAAGCCCCGAAAGCAGAATAGGATTATCTGTTTTTCACCTCTGTGTACGGTATATCCGTGTCTCAGAGCGGAGACCCCACAAACTCCCCACGTAGGCGATCAAATCCAACCCGACCTTTTCCTGCTTTTAGAAAAAGCAGGTGGCGATCACACAAACCCTGGAATCCTCTTGAGCCGCTATCGGGCGCCTCAACCAGGAACGACACCCCTCACCCTTCTGAGAAGACGATCTGACCGAGCCCGCCAGGGCATGCATCCTATCCGAATCCCCGAAGAACCCCCACACATGCACGCGCACCCGCGCACCATCGGAATCCTTTCCGATAGCACCGACACCTCGGAGGCTTCCGACGATACCGACAACATCGTCCACCAACAGGGGATAGAGGCCAGCCCAATAAAAATCTATGAATCAGTACAAGATATATAGGTCATTACAGGATGGGTCGCGGCACTTGCGCGGTTTATCTCCTGACTCTCGACCGCTGCTGCCCGTTCTTCCAGGCTGTCAAGGCAGGCAAGGGAATGAAGTGAGAAGAGGCGCAGCAAGTTGCATTCTGCGAGCACAAGGAGCACCTCGTTCGATAACCAATCCTTTCGGTCCCTGTCGAAGGGGAGGAGCTCTATTTATATCTCGCGGTTTCCACCACCTCCCTGAGTGCAGCCCTCTTCCTCGAAGATCAAGGTCAGCAACGTCCCATTTTTTTATACCAGCAAATCAATGTCAGACGCTGAGAGCTGCTACTCTCTGATCGAGAAGCTCATTCTCACGCTTGTGGTAACCAAATGAAGGCTACCACACTACTTTGAAGCGAATCACATCATCGTCCTCACCTCGCACACTATTCGCGTGTTCCTTCATAAGTCAGACTTGTACGGATGCACAGTGAAATGGGCGATCGAACCCGGCCCATTGAGGGGGAGGCCCAACAGTCCCAAGAAGCCCATGGATTGGGATGAGGGTGAGGGTTTGATGTTTAGTCCCACATTGCCTAATGGGAGTAGATAGTCTGTGCTTATATGTGAACACAACTCTTACACACAAAGACGTGTTTTAAACCCGTGAGCCCATTAGGGGCAAAGCGGATAATTTCTTGCTGTGCAAGCCTAAGGTGTTACAATTGGTATCAGATCCTGTCCATTTCACAATGGTGGGTGTGGCCCCACACGAGGACGTGTGGCCCATTAGGGGGTTGATTGTGATACCTGGCCCATTGAGGGGGAGGCCCAACAGTCCCAAGAGGCCCATGGATTGGGATGAGGGTGAGGGTTTGATGTTTAGTCCCACATCGCCTAATGGTTGGAGATAGTTTGTGCTTATATATGAGCACATCTCTTACATTCAAAGACGCGTTTTAAACCCGTGAGCCTATTAGGGGAAAAGCGGATAATTTCTTGCTGTGTAAGCCTGGGGCGTTACAGGATACTAGGCCAATCTTTAGTGGGAGTGTGACTAGCCCGCAGGTGTTTTTGCATGGTCTATCAAAGGCATAAATGAATTCGTCCGATGGTTCTAGTATGGGGACTCTTCCTTCAGGCTTTCGGTAAGCAGAATAGGTGAGAACGTTGATTTCCGCTCCTGTGTCGATGAGGATATGCTTGAATTCCTTCCCTCCAAGTTTAGCGGTGATTGCGTGGGAAGCGGAGCAAGTCATGATGTTCATCCCTTGGTCGACCTCGCTTGGGCATCTATTGGTAGGTGGAGCAAGTCATGATGTTCATCCCTCACCCCGGGTCGACAAAGATGTTATTCAGTTGTAACATTTGGAGTAGCCCATGAATATGAAGAGGGTATACTCATAGTCTCGAGTTGGGGAGGTCCTTATAGGTAAATGATATGGTCATTGGACGGTATGGGCTATTAACCATGCCGGTGGTTTTGGAGGACCCATTGTCGTTTGGATGCAGATCATCCAAAGTACACTCCCCATGCTCAGGTCCTTCGCTTGCTCCTTCGGGAACCTCTTCGAATGTTTCCTCTTCATCTTCTTCAGGCTCTACCTCTCCCAGGCCGCTTTGATCCGATTCAATGTTGATCATGTTCATGATGGCCGGGGCCTCTTCTTCCTCCTCGCCATAGAGTATGACGAGATCGTCATCATTCAGGTTAAGTTTAAAGGGTTCCTCCTCCCTTTCTTCCTCCGATTCTTCTGATGAGCTACTGATTGAGCTTGTGAACTGCTCGGTATGGGGGAAGGGTGTCTTCCACGGTTGATGACATGAATCCTGGAAGTGGATGCTTGGATGTGGTCTGGCATTGGGTTAGAGAATATGCCAAGTGGCTTTGTTGCTTGATGATGGGGATTGCCCTGACTCAAATGGTCTTTGATCATAGCCCAATCACGGCACCTGTCATCATTTAAATCATAAACAAAATCCTAAAAAATAATGCACTGTTCTACAGTGTGACCAGGTTGTTGATGGTACTGATAGTAACGCGTAGTGTTGGCCCCGAGGAGTGGAGGCCTAGCAGCAGGGAGGGACATACTATTGGTGTCCATCATTACTTTAAAAGTATTTTTTAAGTTTCTGGGGGAGGTGGGTAAGAGTCTCTCTTTCCTACCCGTCTTGGGCCATAAAATGTTGGAGGGGAGACTTCATTGTAAGGGCCTTGTGTAGGCTGCCTGGGAGTTAGGTTTTGTGCTCTTGGGGGAGCATAGTAGGCAGGAGGAGTTCTAGTTTGGCCTTGATTTTGAACTATAGGGCTCTGGGCTGAGGGGCTTCCGATTACTGGGTTTAGTCGTGTCCACACGGGGGCAGGTACTGATCGGGGAGTAAAGTTTTGATTGGCTTGCCGAGGTGGTAAATATCCGGATGAACCGGGTGTATACTGTCTTGGAGCTGGTCCTTGATCAGGGACTCGCACTCCGTTCGGATAGAGTGCCGAGACTTCCGTGATCCCCTCTACCGTGGGGGTTTTTACCTTCCTTGGCAGTTGTTAAATCCTATGGTTGATAGATGCTGATACATCGTGCAATATTTGTATGAAAAGACTTGTACGAAGCTCTGGACTCAGGCTCTGTAACATCATGTCAATTTCTTGGTATCCTGTTAGTTGTAGACCGGTTCTATGAACTAGGGTACGCCACTTAGACACATACTGCTCAAATTCCTCCCTGAGCCTCATCCTTTCTACATTTAGGTCTAAGATAGAGGGGAACCTAATCCTCTGGTAACCGTAGCAGCCTAAAAATTTGTCACTTACAGCTGAAAAATTCGACAGACGGTCTACAAGGTGTGTGGAGAACCATTGTATTGCTTCTCCTTCCAATAATTTTTGGAAAAGGAAGACTAATAGGGGTTGATTATCTAGAAAAGGTCAACCATCTAGATAGAAAGCAGTTAAACGAATATATGGGTCTCCACGACCATTTGTTTGGGGGCAGAAGGGCTAGTCTCGGAGAGGATTCTTCGGATGGTTTCGTCCAAGGTTTCTTCCTTGGGTGGGTAGTTTAGTGGTCTTGGGTTAGATGTGGGTTGGTAATGGCTTGTGGCAGAAGCTACAAATAAAATTGGATTTGCAAGGGAAAGTGGGGTGAATGAAAATGTGCTTGGATTGACAGAGAAACTGGGTGTTGGTGGAGTTTTGGGAATGGGGCAAGCCTTGAGGGTCTTGGCAAGGGTTTCTTGCTTCAAGGTCTTGGTCTGGTGATAGTCGGCGAGGTCGTGGAACATGTCCTCTACTGATTGCTTTCCTAAGTTAGCCATCCTCTCCTCTAGGTGACTAAGGAATTGTGTGGTCTTCTTGGTCAGTTTTCAGCTCTAATATTTCCTCATGGAGGCGGGCTTCCATGGTGCGAATGCGGAATGGTTCATGGGTGGAAATGAATGAAAATTTAAGGCAGTAAAAGGGCATGGAAAAGTAGCAAAGGGTGCGCAGCTGTGTGCAACTTAAAGCAATAAAGGATGTGATTTAAAGTAGTAAAGGGTGCTCAACTATGTGCGGCTTAAAGCAGTAAAAGTGTCACGCCCCAGGGCGGCCGTCCCTGAGATTTGACAATAATATAATATCTGCTATCCAGTATAAGAGGTCAACAATGACTCCAATAAATAATACACTAGGCTAACATGCAATGATAACTGATAACTCAATTGAAATGCAAAAACATAAAAATATCACCAAGTTTGTAACTCAAAAACATTATTACAGACTCGAATACACAATCAATGTCCTGTGAGAGCCAAGTCTAGTCCAAATAAAATACAACATGTACAACACATACGATTTACAATACATCAATGACTCTAGGATTGCTGACAGCCTCGCACTCGCCAATCCGCTGGACAGGACGCTTCCATGCATGCAAGACCATGCCATAGGGAAGCTTCAGCTCCACACCCAACAATGCCCCTATAAAAGAAACAGTACGCGAGGGGTGAGCTACAAGCTCAGTGGGTGGCTGGAAACCAAACACCATTACAATAATTCGATACTAAGGCAGGTTCCTATTAAGGAAAAGCATGGGTAGAAACCCAACGGGTAACATGGCCACGCGGCGGCGTGACCGTACCCTGACCTCGCACACACTACCAAGAGGGAGGCTTTTGGGACTCACAGGGAGGAAGAACTGTTAACCATAACACTTGATGTTACCGCGTAACAGGTACAATGAGTCCATCCGCTACGAGGTAGAGATATACTTCGATAACTCGAGCGTTAGGAGTAACATTACCCAAAGTATACTCAATGGATTAAAGAGTCACGTGACGACATGGCTATAACTCACACTCGCCCTCACCCTAGCCCCCACAGGGGTGACCCTAGGGACTTAGAGGACAAGACTTGCTCTTCTACACCGTTCGTCATCCGGTAGCACTCTCCTGGGTAGCCTCTACCTAGAGCCTCCCATGGTCAGTACACTGTCGAGCGCGTCGATGGTACCTACAGGTGGGGGGTCCACCCAGGGTGGCTCAAACCTAGGCAGCTTCAACACGGATCCAGCGAAGGGGAGAACAATTCACTCTCGCAATATCGTCCGATGGCCCATCGTCATGTAGCCTCATACTCCCATGATCAGTACCTCTGCTAAATGCATTGGGAGTACTTACAAGTGGAAGCCCTCTATCAGGACAGCTTCAATGCCAGGGCTTCAGTATACGACGATATTGGGAGGAACCACTACTTGTTCGCAATGCGAACCCCATGGGAAAGTCTACTATACAATCTGGTGGGTCGAGTATCAACTCGAGCCCACAACACCCTCACCAACACCCTCATCTTCAACCTCACAGGGTGACATAAGACTTTTGGGAGAGATTGACTGCTCTTCACCCTTGGTCCACCGGTAGCCCTTTACCCGGGTAGCCTCTACCTGGTATACTCCCATGATCAGTACGTCACCAAACACATCAGTAGTACCTACGGATGGGTGCCCTCTGTCAGGACTGCGTTTCCAACGCCGGGTAGTTCTTACATGGATCCAACGAATGGGAGAAACAATCCAAACTCGCGGATACTATCCTCTTGGATCCGTCGTCATCGGTTATCATATACGGATTAAGCATAAGGAATTCTCATGAATTTCCTCCAGGGTGCATAACTCAGATGCGGAGAAGACATTTTATTCAAAGAGTAAATACCATGGTATGACCCCATAAGAGGTCATACTCTTGTCTAATCTCATTAGACAAAGCTCATGGATTAATATAAGCATATACAACAAGTAATTAATTATGCAAGGAATATCTTACTTAAACATGCATACAAGGCACAATAAACATTCAATCACACAAGCATGACTCAAGCAGGCATTGGATATCACCAACTCAAAGGGGAGGGTTAAGCGCGATCTTGCGCACTAATAGGGGTATGTCAATAATTCCAAGCAAGCCTGAGTCAAGTAGGAACTACATCTACTAACTCAGTTCATGAAAAGAGGGAGGGTGAGAGAGAGGGAATGCATCATCCTCTCTTGAAGATGGTCATAGTTTTGCCCCAACAAGACGGGTGCAACAACTATACCACACCCTCATGTCCTAAATCAAAGGAATATTATGCATGTACCCCGTTGTTAACCCAAGCTAAACATGCTTGATATGTCTAATAATAGGGGTAGTATTTCAAACAAAACTACCTAAGGCATGCCATATTCTATACATACATACAAATACACAAAGCAAACCCAATCAAGAGGGGAGCATGCAACACAATCATTCATATTACTCAATCAAAAATACATGACCAGACATGAGGGGTGCAAGAAAGCACAGTTATTCAAACATGAATACAATTCATATACAAATATATGGTAGACCGCACTTAATCCGCAAGACACGCAACAGGAGGTCGTCGATTCCCGACAACGCCTATGTGATGTCATCTACTTGATATGGCAGTTGAGTCCCATCGTGAATGCTAGCATTGCGTCTCCTCATTTATGACCCATGTGGGGGCAAAACGCGACAGTACCGCAAACTGTGCTTCACATGCCGCCAACAACAGGTCGTCCAATGATAACCATTAGAACTCCAACATCATGCACTCAATGGGCAAATTCATCACGGGGAGTCCAAGCGCTCGACATCATCTAGTAGCACTCCATCGGTGTGGCCTCTACCTGGTAGCCTCCCATGTCTACTATCACTGCTATATGGGCACACCAACAAGCATCATGGATAGTACCTGGGAGCACCTCACAGGACTCTGGCCTCTACCGGGCTGCTACAACGCGCGATGATATATCGAAGTGACTCCAGATGTGGCTATGGAACCCTAGTCCATATGCTATCGCCCACCAAGATGCAAAAGGACGCACTCAATCCCGATCGTACGCATCACCACTCGCTATAGCACCTTTCAAGTGAGAGGGAAAGACAATTATCAAAAGATGTTTCAAAGATATTCCCTGACCGGGGAAAAGAACCTCTTAGGAGGGCACCATGAGGTCCCGATATAGGATATCCCAAAAACCATACAAGGAACACGGAGCACCCTAGCCCGGGTCTCAATGATGACCCTGCAAGGCCCCTTAATCCCGAGCAGGAAAATGGAAGAAGACATCCCTCATTAATGAACAATATGCCACATCCTCAAAACTTGAAACTGATGCTGCACGCAAACTCCATGGTTAATAGCAATGCCCCTTTAGCACATAACACAAGTACAAGTAATGTATGAGGAAAAACCATTGGAAGGAGGAGAAGAAGGGCACACAAGGTTCACACACACATACTCACAAACGGGTGGTGTGCACACCTACACAACACATAACACATGATCATGTGCTTCTCCCCCCTCAGCCTCTTTGTCACGCCCCAGGGCGGCCATCCCCGAGACGTGGTAATAATATAATATCAACTATCATAAACAAGTGGTCAACAATAACTCCAATAAATAATACACAAGGCTAATGAAGCAAGGACAACTGATAACACAACTGAAAAGCGGAAGCATAAACTATCAATAAGTTTGTAAACAAAAAATATTATTATAGACTCGAATACACAATCACTGTCCTGTGAGAGCCAAGTCTAGCCAACAAAATACAACAAGTGCCACACACACGATTTACAAATACACAAGACTCTAGGACTGCTGAAAGCCTCGCACTAGCCAATCCAACGGACAGAACGATTCCACGCACGCAAGACCACGCCATAGGGAAACTCTAGCTCCACGCCCAACAATGACCCTGTAAAAGAAACAGTACGTGAGGGGTGAGCTATAAGCTCAGTGAGTGGTTGGAAACAAAACACCACTACAATAATTTAATGTTAAGGCAATTTCCTTTCTATGAAAAACATGGGTTGAAACCCAATGGATAATAGGGTCACACGGCGGCGCAACCCACCTCACCCTCACCCTCACTCCCGAAGGGAGACTCTTGAAACTCTTGGAGAGAGACCATACCGTTTGTCAAGGAGACACAGAATTACTGGTCTACACAACACTATTGGATCATCTACATAGAGATAATGCCCATCGATGTCTCTCAACATTGATACCTAACCATCCCCAACAACTATGGGAATGGATGAACAAATGAATGAGTCACATAGCGACGTGACTCAACACATAACCCGCCCCCGCCCCCGCCCCCGAAGGGGAGCTCCAGGGAGACCCGGAGAGAAACGAGGGTTAACCATAACACCTTGATTTACTGGTTAACAAGACCCAACGCGTCCATCTGCTATGAGGTAGAGATATACTTCGATACCTCAAGCGTTAGGAGTAGCATACCCAGAGTATACTTGATGGGTATTTGGGTCACGTGATAGCGTGACCACAACTCATCTTCACCGTAGCCCCCGCAAGGGTGACCCTAGGGACTTTTGGAACGAACTCAGTTGCTCTACACCCATCTGTAGATACCCCATTTTTTACCGTCCAGAAAGACAGAAATACTTCAAGTAACACCTGAAAATATCCCACATTTGGACATCTAGTAGAGAACCAAAGTTCAGGAAACCAGAAACCCTAACCCTAGCCCTAACCTAACCCGGAAACCCTAACCCTAGCCCTAACCTAAACCGGAAACCCTAAAACCCTGACCAAAACCCTAACCCTAACCCTAAACCTAACCCTAGCCAGACCCAGGCTCAAACCAAAACCCCACCTAAGAGAAGCTCCAAAAACCCAAAAAACCCTGAGTCCCTCGCAAGGAGCGGCCAGACCTAACTAGCCGCTCCATACCAGGCGGCTAGTTAGCACTAGCCGCCCCCTTGGCCGACCTTGAACCGCTTCCCTGGATGGGACATAAAGCAGCATTAAATGCTGATCATTGCGGCGGGTTGTGACCTTTAGCCCCCCCATCTTGGCCGGATCAACCCAAGTAACCGACCCAGGCCACCGCTTGTCAGAGATGGGACGTTTGGCAGGTCATGATAGGGGCGGCTACCAGGAAGTAGCTGCCCCATCCTGGGCGGCTAGTTAGAACTAGCCGTCCTTCACCTGGTCCTGACAGAAGAACCAGAGAATTAATGAGGGGTCTAATCACACACACTATTAGCCAAGCCATTCTTTTACCCCCTGCATATTCCGCTGCCTCTCTTTTACTATAAATAGAGGAGGTCCCAAGCCTTTAAAACATCATCCATAATCCACAATTTCACATTCCAAATTCACAATCAAAATTCACTCCCTTTCCCCACTAGAAATCCCAAGAGAGAGAGAGAGAGTCCCTTTTGTGAGAGAAATACCCATTCCCTACATAAAATACCCTCTCATTCCACCCTCCAGAAACCCGGGCTAAGCCTAGCTTAGCCTCTGTCCAAAACCAAACCCATTTCCTACCAAAGTTCTGCCCAAACTAGACCAGGCCCCGGACGGCTAAACCCTAGTAGCCGCCCCTCACCAGACGGCTTGATCCCACTAGCCGCCCCCCTATCCATTCCCCATTTGCATCCCTATGTCCCAAGACTCCTTTAGTCAAGCCCCGGAAGCAGAATAGGATTATCTGTTTTTCACCTCTGTGTACGGTATATCCGTGTCTCAGAGCGGAGACCCCACAAACTCCCCACGTAGGCGATCAAATCCAACCCAACCTTTTCCTGCTTTTAGAAAAAGCAGGTGGCGATCACACAAACCCTGGAATTCTCTTGAGCCGCTGTCGGGCGCCTCAACCACGAATGACACCTTACCCTACTGAGAAGATGATCCGACCGAGCCCGCCAGGGCAAACATCCGATCCGAAACCCCGAAGAACCCCCACACACGCACGCACCCCCCACCGCTTGATCCTTCCCGACACTGACGGAATCCCTTGTGAAAAACAACAAAAGGTAATCCTCTTCTGCCCCCTTTTACAGGCTTGACTAGAACGCTATCAACCCTTTAGGAAGGTTAGAGTTTCCCACCACTCGAATCAGATTCTCCTCTACTTCGCATCACTGCATCATTTACTGCTTTGCAAGTCACACACCACTGTGCAATCCTTTACTGCTTTGTAAGCCGCACACCGCTGTGCAATCCTTTACCGCTTTATTTACTGCTTTATATCTACATTCATTCCCTTGAACCATTTCACACACGTCATGGAATCCTGCATAGAGGAAGATATACTAGAGGAAAGAATCCACCAAGAGGGTCAGGCCACGCAATTCCTGGCCCATCTAGAAGAAATGATGGCCAGTCTAGGATACCAATCCGTAGAGGACATTGTAGATACCCCAATTTTGACCGTCCAGAGAGACATAAATACGGCTTGATCCCACTAGCCGCCCCCTATACACACCCCATTTGCACCCCTATGTCCCAAGACTCCTTTAGTCTATCCCCGGAAGCAGAATAGGATTACCTATTTTTCACCTCTGTGTACGGTATATCCGTGTCTCAGAGCGGAGACCCCACAAACTCCCCACGTAGGCGATCAAATCCAACCCGACCCTTTTCCTGCTTTTAGAAAAAGTAGGTGGCGATCACACAAACCCTGGAATCCTCTTGAGCCGCTATCGGGCGCCTCAACCAGGAACGACACCCCTCACCCTTCCGAGAAGACGATCCGACCGAGCCCGCCACGGCACGCATCCGATCCGAATCCCCGAAGAACCCCAACACACGCACGCGCACCCGCGTGCCGCCGGGATCCTTTCCGACAGCACCGACACACAGCCTCGGAGGCCTTCCCGACGATACCGACAAATCTGGCGATCACGGTGGAACCTCCCACATGAAAAACAACAAAAGGTAATCCTCTTTTGCCCCCCTTTTACAAGCTTGACTAGAATGCTATCAACCCTCTAGGAAGGTTAGAGTTTCCCACCCCTCGAATCAGTTCCTCCTCTAATTCACATCACAGCATCATTTACTGCTTTGTAAGCCGCAAACCGCTGCACAATACTTTACTGCTTTGTAAGCCGCACACCGCTGCACAATCCTTTACTGCTTTGTAAGCCGCAGACCACTGTGCAATCCTTTACTGCTTTGTAAGCCGCACACCGCTGCGCAATCCTTTACTGATTTGTAAGCAGCACACCGTTGCGCAATCCTTTACCGCTTTATTTACTGCTTTATATCTGCATTCGTTCCCTTAAATCATTTCACACGCATCATGGAATCCCGCATAGAGGAGGAGATACTAGAGGAAAGAATCCACCAAGAGGGTCAGGCCACGCAATTCCGGACCCATCTAGAGGGAAAGATGGCCAGTCTAGGATACCAATCCGTAGAGGACATGTTTCATGACCTCGCCGACTACCGCCAGGTCAAAACCCTAAGACAGGAGGCCCCTGTCGAAACCCCTAAGGCCGTTCCCAAAACCCCGTTCACACCCAGTCACTCGGTCAATCCGAGCCTTCTTTCGTTCACCCCCCTTTCCCCCGCGAATCCTATGTTCCCACCTATTTCCACCCCAGGCCCCTACCAGGCCACCCCAAACCCGGGACCGCTAGGCAGCCCTCCCAGGGAAGAAACACTAGATGAAACCATCCAGAGAATCCTCTCCGAGACTGGTCCCTCAGCCCCCAAGCATATGTCTCTACATAACCTGAGACAAATCCCGTCAGTCCACCTACCAGAGGGATTCAAAATCCCCAAATTCCACCGGTATAACGGTCGTGGAGACCCAGACATCCATTTAACTGCCTTTTATCTAGATGCCCGCCCCTTTCTAGATAATCAACATTTGCTAGTCTTCCTCTTCCAGAAATCATTGGAAGGAGAAGCACTACAATGGTTCTCCACCCTCCCTGTAGATCACTTGTCGAATTTCTCGGCTGTAAGCGAGAAATCCTTGGGCTGCTATGGTTACCAAAGGATTAGAACCCCCTCTATTTCAGATTTAACTGTAGAGAGAATGAGGCCTAGGGAGGAATTCGAACAATACATGTCTCGGTGGCGCACGCTTGTCCACCGAACCGGCCTGCAACTAACAGAATGTCAAGAAATTGACATGATGTTACAGAGCCTCAGTCCAGAGCTTCGTACGAGCCTTTCGTACGGAGACTATACTACATATCAGCTTCTAATTGACCGCCACAACAGGATTTCCCATTGTGCGGCCCCAGTAGTCCAAACCCAGTCCCCACCTATCAGCCATAGGGTTGGACAACCGCCTCGTAAGGCACAAACCCCCACGGTAGAGGGGATTACACAAGTTTCAGTACCCGAATGGAGCGTGTGTCCCTGATCAAGAAAGGGGTCTGAGACAGTACACGTCCGGTTCATCCAGGTATGCGCCGCCTTGGCAAGCCAATGAAAATTTCATTCCCCGATTAGTTCCCACCCCCGTGCCAACACGACTAAGTCCTATATTCCAAAACTTTATAAATCAGATCTCCGTACGTATAGATCCTGTAACGAATATTGGAAAGCAAAATCTAGAACCTACTATGCAACCCCTGATGGAAGAACCAGAAGACATGCCTAGGATCATTCCGGACGGCCTAATCCTTCCAGCACCTTCCCCAATACACCCAAACCCCATCAAACCCCTCCCCCTATACACAGAACAAGTATCCGAGCCCATTCTGGTTCACCTGATAAAAGGAGGTCCTATCCAACCATTGAACCATTTCTCCCATACACAACCTAGTCAGATCTTTCGCAACAAAGCCAGAGCTCTTCCTGCATGTCCCTCTACTCCATCGGGAACACAAGCCTCTGTTCCCCAGCAACCACCCCATAGGAAATACACCGCTATTCCTCCCCCATCGACCTATGAGTTTCCAGCACCTGAAACTATTGAACCCGTAGAATTTCCAAAGCAGGACTCTGACGATGATGAAGAGTTTTGGCTGGAGAACTAGCAGAACTTTTTTACCCTTCCCCAATACAACCTGAATCTATCATCCAATCCATACCACCAATTAAATCTGAATACCCCTTGTCTCTACCTACTCAAGATCAAATCATATCAATGCCCGTCGAACCTACCCTGGAGGTCTCGGATGACTCACCTTCTGACTCATCAGATTCTGTGACTGATCCAAATCCAGTTCAACCAATTATGTATATCTTTGAACCAGAACCACTCATATTTAAAAATGCACAATTTGAGGGAGCAGTCAAGCCATCCAAATTGCCAGACTTGCCATCTCATCTACCTAAGGAGCTCTTTCCTCCGGATTCCCCCGCCATATCTAAATCAATTATTCTGTATCAGACCCATAAGCCCCTGATCACTCCAGTTGAAGAGTCTCAACTCTCACCATTGCTAGGGCATCAATATTATGATAAACCTTGCGCCCTTGCACTTGTTCAGTCAATAGCCGCCCCTGTGACTTGCTTTTCCATAATAACATCTTCATTGACAGACCCACCTTTGAGGAAAGATTCTCTTCCTACTAAGGGTCCATGGCAAATGAAGCGCTACTCGCGCTTTCGACAATATTTAGGCTTTGATATTCTGATAGATGCTATCAGAATAGACGCTGAACAACAGTGGTTGAGAAGGTGTCAAACGCGCTTCAAGACAGAGAAGAATCGATACACAATGAATGATACATCAGAAAATTCAAGTATCATTCCCCTAAAGATCCAGCAATTTGAGCCTCCATAGAGGACTCACCTTGCACCATCATTCCTGGAGGCCATCCTTCAGTGCCACAATACTATCCTTTACATACTTTCCTATTCCCAAACCGTTACACGCTTTGAAAAAAAAGATTTATTCAGTTCTAGCTCTTTACATGCTCTATAACACCAAATATATATATATAAAGAAAGGAAAAGACGAGAAAAGATTAAGAGCGGCAGACCATGCCCAGGCCTACCAAGGAAGGGTGGCAAGGGCATTTGAAAAGAAGGTAATAAAAAGAAAATTTGAAATCGGGGAACTAGTACTTAAGCAAATCATGCCATCAAGACAGCCTCACCCAAGAGGGAAGTTGCAACCCACATGGGAGGGACCCTATGTGATCACCCATGCCTATTCCGGGAATGCCTACCACTTGCTAGATGCCAAAAGAGTCGAGGTTTCAAATTCGTGGAATGTACTTTATCTAAAGAAATTCCATGCATGAGTAGCTTTCAATACTTGAGAACTATTATTCTTTCTTCCTGCAATTTCCAGCGTTTAGTACTTGATGATAGAACTATAAGACTCTCAAAGATAAACTCGTATCTATTTGAACACATCTCCGCCAAATCATGCCTCTTCATTCACACACGTATAACTGGACGATTGATTTACCTGATGGAAGAGAAATTGCCTACCCCGTAGACTGGGACAATTTAAAACCCCCAAAGCAAAACCTCACTTATTTCCGCCCCATTCGTATTAACCCAAGGTCAAAATGAGGAGTTACCTAGACCTGGCATATGTCCCAAAACTGGCTCTGGCACTATACAAGCACTTCTAGAGGGGAAGCATGAAAAGAATCGGGGTGAAAAACAGAAGAGCCCCCCCCCCCTCAAATCAAATAAAAAAAAATCAGGCAATAAGAGGCCAACAAAAGAAAAATAACACCCAAGTGAACGGGTTAAACTCACTATTTTAGCAGGCTTTCACGCCTTTATGCACGGTATACGCTAGACAACGGCTATACCAGTACAGATCCAAACAGCGGACTGTACTTTCTATCCAAAAATAAAGAAGTGGTCAAAAGAAGAAAGCCAGAGGGACCTAGAAGTAGGACATATGCTAGACTGAGACAATTCTAAAATATTGCCCAAAAGGAAGATATTACTCTTACCCCATTCCCCCCCCCCCCTTTTTTATTTTCGCAATGGGATTCAAAATTGGACTATGTCTACCGGGAAAGGCGAAATTTCGACCAAGGGTAGATTGTAGCCCTTGACAATTCAAGCAAGAAGGGCTCAAAAGTCAGTGCAGGGGCGCAAATCCGGACAGATTTAACACTTGGTCCATGGAAGGGATGTTTTTATAGGTCTCGAAGGTTTAAACGGTCACAAAGGCTTTCAGTAGCAGCAGCAGACAGGAGCAGCAGAACCAGACTACCCCAGGTAGGGGGCGGCTAGACCCGACTAGCCGCCTCCCTTTGGATGGCTAGTTTACACTAGCTGCCCCTGCCCTTTGTTTCAGGTAAGCATGCCCCAGGCACGGGGCGGCTAAACACAACTAGCCGCCCCTCACTGGGCGTCTAGTTTACACTAACCGACCCTTGCCTGCACCTATTTCAGCTATGTCAGTCCATATCCAATCAACTCTTCAACACATCTTTACCTATTAAGATCAGTTCTTTCCAAAACCTACATGTACACATTTCATGCACATATTCATACACAAAACATGTATAGATACCATGCTAAAACCAATATATATCAAAACCCTACACCCATCCATGAATTAAACGTACAAAAACACCAAATTCACCCATTCAGGAAATACACATTTTTCTAAATAAAGGGAGCTCTTTAAATACCCAAACATCCATGCTAGCTACTCCAAACCATGCGTACAAAGGAGAATTATAAAATTGTACCACCAAAAACGTAGATTCTTCTTCTAAACCTAAAAGAGTGCATAAAAAAAATATTTATGAAAGAGTAAGGAAGAGATAGGGTCCACCGAGAGCTTCAAAACTCCAAAGTCTTGAGCTATACTCCACCAGAATATCACCTGAGTCAAAACAAAATGAGAAAAGCATGAATTCCTCACATATATACCATTCTTCTACCTAAAACCAAGACACAAAGAAGCTATACCTCGGCGTATCATCATCCGCTGGAGGCTGAGTAGGAGGAACATCCTGGCTTGGCTGAGGAGAGGATGAACCTCTGGAGCATCAAGAGCGGCAGGAGTCTCTCGAACCGAAGACGCGGCCCTCGCATATATCCCACGACTCTGAGACGCTGAAGGACGAGAAGCACGGCAGAAGGTGGCCCTAGTAGCCAAGGAAGCCGAGAGAGAATGGTCATGCTCAAGCGGAAGAAGGTCAAGGTCCGCCTCGGTCATGGAGCCCCCTCCAACCAATTTCCCCCTCATAGTCGCCTCCCAGAGATGAACCTGCTGCATATCTCTGTCTCTCCTCTCCAATCTCTATCAGAGACGACTCCCTATCCCCCTGGCCCGATCCTCGACAGCCCTCAACCTATCTTCCAAATCCCGTGCCCTCGCCTCTGATGCCCTGAGCGCCTCCCGATCCCTATCCCCGGCCGCCTGGAGAGAACGAACCAAGTCCCCCATCAAACCTCCAGGGACGCCCGCTGAAGCCTCCAACTCCGACACCCTCATCTGGAGGGAGTCCCTCTCACGGCCTAGGGTGATGAACCCCTCCTCTCTCAAAGCCATCATGGACCTCAGCTGGTCCGTCTCCTCCTCAGCTCGAGAAGCCCTACCCCTCGCCTGGCCTAGCTCCATCCGTGTGGCCGTCAATTCACTCCGGGCCGCATCTAGCTCCCTCGTCAGCTCGAGCTCTCACTCGGAAGCCATGGAAGGAGGAGGGGCGGAAGAAGAAGAAGCGCCATCAGCCCTTGCTCTCAACAGAGCATCCACCTGAGCCTCAAGGACCCGGACCTGGTCCTGCAAGCGTCTCTGTTGCACCCGCAACGCCTCTATCTGCCTGGCCCGCGCTTGGAGTTGCTCATTGGCGGTCTTGAGCCTCTTCTCCATCTCATTCAACTCAACCTACAAAACAAATACCATTCAGAAAATATTCAAGCAAGGGAGAACGAGAACGGTAGGCACGAGGAAACTGACGATGGGCTGCTCCACGCAAGATAGCTAAGAACCCCAACCGCGGGTTGGATCACTCACCATTTACTTTTCCCCGCCTTCCACCTGGATCATCCTTTCGGCTAAAAATTCTAAGTCAAGACCTAGCCTCTGACACACTAAATCAACTCCCCGAATAGTACTGTTCGTGTCGGCATAACTTCTTGAAGGTCGGGCTGGCCAAAATAGGGGTCTCTTTCCTTATCATCGGTCGAAGTCTTTCCTGCTTCGCACAAAGACTCTGTCCGATGAGGGACAATTGTAGATACCCCAATTTTGACCGTCCAGAGAGACAGAAATACTTCAAGTAACACCCGGAAATATCCCACATTTGACATCTAAATAGAGAACTGAAGTTCTGGAAATCGGAAACCCTAACCCTAGCCCAAACTAGAAACCCTAACCCTAAACCGGAAACCCTAATCCTAGCCCTAACCGGAAACCCTAACCCTAAACCCAAACCCTAACCCTAGCCCTAGCCCTAACCTAAACCCCGAAACCCAAACCCTAACCCTAGCCCTAACCGAAAACCCAAAGACCCTGGCTAGGGGCGGCCAGACCTAACTAGCCGCCCCATACCAGGCAGCTAGTTAGCACTAGCTGTCCCCCTGGCCAACTTTGGACCAGTCCCCTGGATGGGACATAAAGCAGTATTAAATGCTGATCATTGCGGCGGGTGATGATCTTTAGCCGCCCTATCTTAGCCGGATCAACCCAAGTAACCGACCCAAGCCACCGCCTGTCAGAGATGGGACGTTTGGCAGGTTATGATAGGGGCGGCTACCAGGAAGTAGCCGCCCCATCCTGGGTGGCTAGTTAGCACTAGCCGCCATTCACCTGGTCCTCACAAAAGAACCAGAGAATTAATGAGGGGTCTAATCACACACACTATTAGCCAAGCCACTCTATTACCCCCTGGACATTTCCCTGCCTCTCTTTTACTATAAATAGAGGAGGTTCCAAGCTTTAAACCCATCATCCACAATCACCAATTCACATCAACAATCCACAACCCACGATTCACATTCCCTTTCCCCACTAGAAATCCCAAGAGAGAGAGAGAGAGCCCCTTTTGTGAGAGAAATACCCATTTCCCTACGTAAAATACCTTCTCATTCCACCCTCCATAAACCCGGGCTAAACCTAGCTTAGCCCCTGTCCAAAACCAAACTCATTTCCTACCGAAGTTCTGCCCAAACCAGACTAGGCCCCGGACGGCTAAACCCTATCAAACGCCCCTGACCAGACGGCTTGATCCCATAGCCGCCCCCTATACACACCCCATTTGCACCCCTATGTCCCAAGACTCCTTTAGTCAAGCCCCGGAAGCAGAATAGGATTACCTATTTTTCACCTCTGCGTACGGTATATCCGTGTCTCAGAGTGGAGACCCCACAAACTCTCCACGTAGGTGATCAAATCCAACCCGACCCTTTTCTTGCTTTTAGAAAAAGTAGGTGGCAATCACGCAAACCCTGGAATCCTCTTGAGCCGCTATCGGGCGCCTCAACCAGGAACGACACCCCTAACCCTTCCGAGAAGACGATCCGATCGAGCCCACCACGGCACGCATCCGATCCGAATCCCCGAAGAACCCCCACACACGCACGCACACCCGCGCGCCGCAGGGATCCTTTCCGACAGCACCGACACACAGCCTCGGAGGCCTTCCCGACGATACCGATAGAACCGAAGACGCGGACCTCGCATATATCCCACGACTCCGAGACGCCGAAGGACGAGAAGCACGGCTGAAGGTTGCCTAGCCAAGGAAGCTAAGAGAGAATGGTCAGGCTCAAGCGGAAGAAGGTAAAGGTCCGCCTCGGTCCTGGAGCCCCCTCCAACCAATTTCCCCCTCATAGTCGCCTCCCAGAGATGGACTTGTTGCATATCTCTGTCTCTCATCTCCAATCTATGTCGGAGGCGACTCTCTGTCCCCCTGGCCCGATCCTCGACAGCCCTCAACCTCTCCTCCAAATCCCGTGCCCTCGCCCCTGATGCCCTGAGCGCCTCCCGATCCCTATCCCCGGCCGCCTGGAGAGAACAAACCAAGTCCCCCATCAAACCTCCAGGGACGCCCGCTGAAGCCTCCATCTCCGACACCCTCATCTGGAGGGAGTCCCTCTCACGGCCTAGGGTGATGAACCCCTCCTCTCTCAAAGCCATCATGGACCTCAGCTGGTCCGTCTCCTCCTCAGCTCGAGAAGCCCTACCCTCGCCTGGCCCAGCTCCATCCGTGTGGCCGTCAATTCACTCCGGGCTGCATCTAGCTCCCTCGTCAGCTCGAGCTCTCGCTCGGAAGCCATGGAAGGAGGAGGGGCGGAAGAAGAAGAAGCACCATCGGCTCTCGCTCTCGACAGAGCATCCACCTGAGCCTCGAGGATCCGGACCTGGTCCTGCAAGCGTCTCTGTTGCATCCGCAACGCCTCCTTCTGCCTGGCCCGCGCTTGGAGATGCTCATTCGCGGTCTTGAGCCTCTTCTCCATCTCATTCAACTCAACCTACAAAAGCAAATACCATTCAGAAAATATTCAGGCGAAGGAAAACGGAGAAAAAAAGAAAGGTTTTCCAACTTACGTAAGCGTCCGGGATCTCCTCCTCCATCGTCCCGAGGATACCCGCATACTCTGACAATACCAAGCCAGGTATTCGTCACTCGAAGTCACCTCAGGACGACGCTCACCAAGATGCCTCGGCCCATCCATCCCGCCACATACATAGTGTAATTCCTCGGGAGGTTCGTGTCCCGAGGAATCCCAGCCACCGGAATCGAGGGTCGCCGCGGCAGAGGATCGGGCACCCACTGATGATAGCCAAGCTGGCGGACGACCGGCTGATCGCATGAAACACGACCTCATTAAAGTAGATCAACCAGACGTCTCGCGCCAGAGCCTCGGGAACCTCCTCCGGATAAGGCCTCCACGTCATCTAAAAAAACATCAAAGATAGGAAGAGCGCTCAGTCAAAAGAAAACCAAATACAAGCCAAGGAAACTCGAAGAAAAACTTATAGCTCCCGGAATTGGGCGAGGCGGTGCAAGCGGGAAGATCCCAAGGGTTCCCATCTCATAGCCCAAGGGTGGGCATGATCAAACGGAGCCAAAGTCGGGCGATCGATGGCAAAGTGCTCATACCCGAAGATCTAGCAAAGCAAGAGGAAAATTATCATGATCAAAAGTGAGCTAAACCAAGAAAAGACATTTACCACTTACAAATACCTGAAGAAATGGCGCGAAACTACCAAGATTCTTTCCCCCGGCCCTCTAGACTTTCTTCGAGAGCTCCGCAAAGAGATGGGCGAGCATCGCTGCTCCCCAAGCATAGCGTCCCATGCCTTCCAGGCCCTCATCAGCAAAAGAGAGTGAGAGGAAACCTTATCGGAGGCCGTTCAAAAGAGGAGCCGGCCGAAGAAGTAAAGAAAAAACGCCCTCAACTCCCTCCGTGCCCTCTGTGGGCACGCGGCCGCCTCTCTCGCCTCGACCATCGCCCGCCTCCTCTCGAAGCTAGTTGCAGCTTCGCCCTTCTGACGCTCCGTAAAAGAACCGAGGCCATATTGCCCCGAAAGCCTCCCCAAAGGGATCCGGTTCAGCGTGCGCTCCCGCTCCATGAACTCCCATTCTCCGATCAACTCTCGAAACAGCCCCCTATAATCCGCAAGGGTGGCCGCAATCACCGCTTCCCCCAAGACCGGAAGGCCAGTGATCCGATGGACATCCTCAAGGGTCGACACAACGGCGCCAGTAGGGAGGATAACGTGCAACACTCAGGGTCCCATCTCTCCGCCAATGCCTCCACATATGGGCGATGGACGTGGAATGGCTCAATCAGAAAGAAGGAACGGAAGCCCGCTCCGTCCACTAAACTCCTCTCCTCCTGCCCCAAAGCGTCATACCACCGCTTCGTCCCATGCCAAAGGTCCCGGATGTGATTCGGCCGCTACAAAACAAACGAAAATGGGTTAGTCCAAAGCGATCGAGAGGTAAGGATCCAAGTCTAAACGAACTCATTTTCTAGAAACCATGCTTAGCACAATAAAACTCCTACACATTAAAATCTAAAAGAACAAAAAGGGCATGAGATATGAGACTTCATACGAAAATTTACCCTCCTTTATTTGCAAGACATACCTATAAGATCACATGCTTTACCCTCTTATCCCACCGTGGTCATTATTCGTATGCTTCATTTTCAAAATACCGCTTATCATGCTTATATATACTTTCCACGAACTAAGCATATGAAGGAACTTAGACCCATAAAAATGCATGCACACCCTTTAGACCCATAAAAATGCTAAGAACCCCGACTGCGGGTTGGATCACTCACCATTTACTTTTCCCCGCCTTCCACCTGGATCATCCTTTCGGTTAAAAATTCTAAGTCAGGACCTAGCATCTGACAGTCTAAATCAACTACCTGAATAGTACTGTTCGTGTCGGCATAACTTCTTGAAGGTCGGGCCGGCCAAAATAGGGATCTCTTTCCTTATCATCGGTCGAAGTCTTTCCTGCTACGCACAAAGACTCCGTCCGATGAGGGACAATTGTAGATACCCCAATTTTGACCGTCCAGAGAGACAGAAATACTTCAAGTAACACCCAAAATATCCCACATTTGGACATCTAAATAGAGAACCGAAGTTCAGAAAACCGTAAACCCTAACCCTAACTCTAAACCCAAACCCTAACCCTAAACCCAAACCCTAACCCTAGCCCTAATCGGAAACCCTAACCCTAAAACCCGAAAACCATAAGTCCCTGGCTAGGGGCGGCTAGACCTAACTAGCCGCCCCATACCAGGCGGCTAGTTAGCACTAGCCGACCCCCTGGCCGACTTTGGACCAGTCCCCTGGATGGGACATAAAGCAGTATTAAATGCTGATCATTGCGGCGGGTGATGGCCTTTAGCCACCCTACCTCGGCCGGATCAACCCAAGTAACCGACCCAAGCCACCGCCTGTCAGAGATGGGACATTTGACAGGTTATGATAGGGGTGGCTACTAGGAAGTAGCCGCCCCATCCTGGGCGGCTAGTTAGCACTAGCCGCCCTTCACTTTGTCCTGACAGAAGAACCAGAGAATTAATGAGGGGTCTAATCACAAACACTATTAGCCAAGCCACTCAATTACCCCCTGGACATTTCCCTGCCTTTCTTTTACTATAAATAGAGGAGGTCCCAAGCCTTTAAATCCATCATCCACAATCTTCAATTCACATCAACAATCCACAACCCACAATTCACATTCCCTTTCCCCACTAGAAATCCCAAGAGAGAGAGAGAGAGAGAGAGCCCCTTTTGTTAGAGAAATACCCATTTCCCAACATAAAATACCCTCCATTCCACCCTCCAGAAACCCGGGCTAAACCTAGCTTAGCCTCTGTCCAAAACCAAACCCATTTCCTACCGGAGTTCTGCCCAAACCAGACCAGGCCCAGGACGGCTAAACCCTATTAGCCTCCCCTGACCAGACAGCTTGATCCCACTAGCCGCCCCCTATACACACCCCATTTGCACCCCTATGTCCCAAGACTCCTTTAGTCTAGCCCCGGAAGCAGAATAGGATTACCTGTTTTTCACCTCTGTGTACGGTATATCCGTGTCTCAGAGCGGAGACCCCACAAACTCCCCACGTAGGCGATCAAATCCAACCCGACCCTTTTACTGCTTTTAGAAAATGTAGGTGGCGATCACACACACCCTTGAATCCTCTTGAGCCGCTATCGGGCACCTCAACCAGGAACGACACCCCTCATCCTTCCGAGAAGACGATTCGACTGAGCCCGCCAGGACACGCATCCGATCCGAATCCCCGAGGAACCCCCACACACGCACGCGCACCCGCGCGCCGCCGGGATCCTTTCCGACAGCACCGACACACAGCCTCGGAGGCCTTCCCGATGATACCGACATACATGTTTCTTGACCTCGCCGACTACCGTCAGGTCAAAACCCTGAGACAGGAGGCCCCTGTCGAAACCCCTAAGGCCATTCCCAAAACCCTGTCCAAACCCAGCAACTCGGTCAATCCGAGCCTTCTTTCGTTCACCCCCCTTTCCCCCGCGAATCCTATGTTCCCAACTATTTCCACCCCAGGCCCCTACCAGGCCACCCCAAACCCGGGACCGCTAGGCAGCCCTCCCAGGGAAGAAACACTAGATGAAACCATCCAGAGAATCCTCTCCGAGACTGGTCCCTCAGCCCCAAGCATATGTCTCTACATAACCTGAGACAAATCCCGTCAGTCCACCTACCAGAGGGATTCAAAATCCCCAAATTCCGCCGGTATAACGGTCGTGGAGACCCAGACATCCATTTAACTGCCTTTATCTAGATGCCCGCCCCTTTCTAGATAATCAACATTTGCTAGTCTTCCTCTTCCAGAAATCATTGGAAGGAGAAGCACTACAATGGTTCTCCACCCTCCCTGTAGATCACTTGTCGAATTTTTCGGCTGTAAGCGAGAAGTTCTTAGGCCGCTACGGTTACCAGAGGACCAGAACCCCCTCTATTTCAGATTTAACTGTAGAGAGAATGAGGCCTAGGGAGGAATTTGAACAATACGTGTCTCTGTGGCGCACACTTGTCCATTGAACCGGCATGCAACTCACAGAATGTCAAGAAATTGACATGATGTTACAGAGCCTGAGTCCAGAGCTTCGTACGAGCCTTTCATACGGAGACTGTACTACGTATCAGCTTCTAATTGACCGCCAAAACAGGATTTCCCATTGTGCAGCCCCAGTAAGGCACAAACCCCCACGGTAGAGGGGATTATTACCCAAGTATCGGCACTCTACCCAAACGGAGCACGAGTTCCTGATCGAGGAATGACTCCAAGACAGTACACGTCCGGTTCATCCGGATATGCGCCGCCTCGGCCAATCAACCAGAATTTCGCTACTCGATCAGTACCCGTCCCCGTGCCGACACAACAAAACCTGATAATCCAAAGTTCCCTGGTCCAAAGCCCTGTAATTTCAAGACAAGGCCAGCCTAGGACCCCTTTCTATTCCAGCTTCCTAAGAAGTCAGAACCCAAATCCTAGGCAGCCCACCCAAAATACTTATAATGAGGTCTCCCCTCCAACATCCTATGATCAGAGACGAATGGGAAAGAGGGACTCTTACCCTCCCCTCCCAGAAACACTAACTAGGATTTTTAGGGTACTAATGGACACAAATAGTATCTCCCACCCAGTTGCTAAGCCTCCACTCCCCGGGGCCAGTAGACTGCGTTACTGTCAATACCACCAACAGCATGGTCATACCGTAGAACAATGCATTGTTTTTTGGGATTTTATTTACGATTTAAATGATGATAGGTGCCTTGATTGGGCCATGATCAAAAGCCATTTAAAACAGGGCAATTCTCGAGCCTCCAAGCCACTTAGCATTTTTACTGACCCATTGCCAGGTCACGACCAAGCATCCACATCTGGAGCCCACATGGTAAAGATGGTCAGAGAGGGAGACAACCATCACCACAACCAAGCAGTTCAGAAGACGTCACTAATGACAGTCTGTCCGAAGAATCCGAGGAGGAAGAGCAGAGTGAACCCTTCCAGCTGAACCTCAACCATAATGACCTCGCCATACTCTATGGTGAAGAAGAAGATGCAGTTCTCGCCCTGCCCGTGATCATCAACATCGAGTCCGACACAAGTGGACTAGAAAACCCGGGAGGAGACGAAGAAGAAGAGCCCTTTGAGGAGATCCCTGAAGGAGCTAGCGAGGGACCCGAGGGAGGGGAATGTACGTCGGATGATCTGCATCCGGATGACAACGGGTCCTCCAAGAGTACCGACAACGGGCCCAATGACCATATCATTCACTGACCAAGACCTCCCGGATGCCAGACTGCGAGTCTACACCCTACACATTCACGGATGACTTCAAATGTTGTGGCTAAACAACATCTTCGTGGACCCAGGGTCAGGAATGAACATAATGACATGCTCCACCTACCAAAAGATACCCGGACTAGGTCGTCCTCCCGTCCAACCGGCCCACCATACTATTCAAGCTTTCAACCATACCGGGAAGACTCTCCGTCGGCCCTCTCATCTGTGAAGTAGCCTGCTTCATGGCCGACATCAACACAAGGTGCCCATTGATTCTAGGGTGACCGTGGTTAGACAGCATCCAAGCTATCTATTCCCCGTGACACCAATGCCTTCGACTGCCCTTCATGAGTCATGTACTGACAATCTGGGGAGAGGCACGCCTCCAGTAACTGGGCAATACATAATATGTTCACACTAGCCCTGCGACCGGGGAACAAGGATGAAGGTGGTAGCCCACCTGGGTCCCCTTATAACGACAACTATCCCTCGAAAGAAGCAGCCAGGACCCTGCATCCACCAACCAATCTTACGGAGCCCAACTCTATCACCTTCCTCCCCCATGAAGTCGCAAAAGCCGGAGCACGCTCCGCACCCCTCACAATCACTGCCATACTCGAAGGGAGGGAATTCTGACACATTCATCGATACGGGAGCGGAAACTAACATTCTTACATATTCCGCCTACCAAAAGCTAGAAGCCAGGGTTCCTGGATTGGAGCCCTCGACGAATACATTTAAGCCTTCGACAGCACGCGCAAGAACGCTTGCGGTTTGGTCACGCTCCCACTAAAGATCGGCCCGGTCTCCACCATCGTCAACTGCATGGTAATGAACATTAGATCACCCCACCCTCTGATTGTTGGGAGGACATGGCTCAACAGCATCGAAGCCGTCTCATCCACCTGACACCAATGTCTTCGCTTCCCGTACCGCGGGAAAGTGGTATCCATATGGGGAGAAGCACACTTTAACAAGACACGGGCCCGAATTGGAGCGTCTATGCCATGCGCATCCGGCTAGAGGTGCTTGCATGTTGGCAGCTAGGATCCATCAACGAAGAACTACTCCATCAAGGAAGGCCCTTGAAGAGGCTCAGGGAGGAAGAGTTCGGGAATGGGGGACCCCCACTAGACATCAGCCTGCCGCCCAAACGAAGTCGACTCGAGGAAACAATGCGAATCCAAGAACCAGGTACCGATCCCCCCAGGTGAGCTTTCAACATCCTGTACATATTTGTTTACAGCTTTTTCCAAAAAAAATCAAAAGATCAAAATATTTGTTTACTAGCTTTTGTTTTCAACATCCTGTACATATTTGTTTACAACTTTTTCCAAATCAAAAGATCAAAATATTTGTTTACCAGCTTTCATTTTCATCACCCTATACATATTTGTTTACCGGCCTTCCTAAAAGAAACCAAAATCCAAAAAAAAATACATGCTGATCAGCTCTCATTCCCCAACTCTGAACATACTTGTTTCCAGCTTTATTTCCACTCTTTTTCCAAAAAATGTTTTCTAAAAACATGTTTTTCACACTCTCCTTCAAAATAAAAGTTTTACAGAACCGTATTTCCATACTTCCAAACAAAATAAAGCACTTTCCCAAACTTTCTTTACCTGTTTACCAAAACAACGAAAATATTTGGAAACTGTATTTCCACTCTTCTTCAAAACAAGAATGTTTTCCCAATCTGCGCTTCTTCAAAACGAAAATGTTTTACAAAGCCGTGTTTCCATGATTTCCGCCAAAAAAATGTCTACAAACTGTCTTCCCACACTTTCCTTCTAAAGAAAAAATCGTTTTTCAAACTTTCTTTTTCCAAAAGAATATCTATTCGCCGACACAGGCCTTTTCAAAACCGTAAGTATGCATCTGTCTTCACACTTTCGAAAACATAAAATATCAAAATATATGCCAAAAGAGGGAACTACTAGACGAGAAAAGATTAAGAGCGGCAGACCATGCCCAGGACTACCAAAGAAGGGTGGCAAGGGCATTTGAAAAGAAGGTAATAAAAAAAAATTGAAATCGGAGAATTAGTACTTAAGCAAATCATGCCATCAAGGCAACCTCACCCAAGAGGGAAGTTGCAACCCACATGGGAAGGACCCTATGTGATCACCCATGCCTATTCCGGGAATGCCTATCGCCTGGTAGATGCCGAAGGAGTCGAGGTTTCAGGTTCGTGGAATGCACTTTATCTAAAGAAATTCCATGCATGAATAGCTTTCAATACTTGAGAACTATTATTCTTTCTTCCTGCAATTTCCACCGTTTAGTACTTGATGATGGAATTATAAGACTCTCGAAGATAAACTCGTATCTATTTGAACACATCTCCGCCAAATCATGCCGCTTCCTTCACACACGTATAACTGGACTAGATTTACCTGATAGAAGAAAAATTGCCTACCCCGTAGACTGGGACAATTTAAAACCCCAAAGCAAACCTCCCTTATTTCCGCCCTACTCGTATTAACCCAAGGTCAAAATGAGGAGTTACCTAGACCTGGCATATGTCCCAAAACTGGCTCTGGCATTATACAAACACTTCTAGAGGGGAAGCATGAAAAGAATCGGGGTGAAAAACAGAAAAGCCCCCCCCCCCTCAAATAAAAAAAATCAGGCAATGAGAGGCCAACAAAAGAAAAATAACACCCAAGTGAATGGGTTAAACTCTCTATTTTAGCAGGCTTTCACGCCTTTACGCACAAGTATATGCCAAACAAAGGGCTATACTAGTACAGGGTCCAAACAACGGACTGTACTTTCCACCCAAAATAAAAAAGTGATAAAAAGAAGAAAGCCAGAGGGACCTAGAAAGTAGGACATATGCTAGACTGGGATAATTCTAAAATAATTGCCCGAAAGGAAGATATTTCTCTTACCCCATTCCCCCCCCCCCTTTATTTTCGCAATGGGATTCAAAATTGAACTATGTCTACTGGGAAAGGCGAAATTTCGACCAAAGGTAGATCATTTCCAGGTTTACAACTACACACACTCACATGAGTTCACTTAGAAACTTGCCTATCCAAAGGAAGCTTATTTAACTTGACTCCTGGTACACTCATGGATTTTTCAGCATGTTTAGAATAATACAATCAAGCATTTGAGAACCATGAACCTAGAAAAAACCGACACCAAAGGCCTATGCCTTTCAAATACAACCCTGGTTCGGACATAGGTGACCACAAGGGCTCCTCCACAAGGACTTGATGGTATCTTTTACTTAAGAATGTCGAGAACATTGCCCTCTCACATAAAAAAAAGGCCATTGAAGAATTAAAATGCCCACTTATGCCACAATACTTACGCATAAGTTCGCATTTTCCATTTCCAAAACACCTAGGCATTCGATTTTCTTGAAATGCTAAAATTGACCCACCGTACCAATGATAAGATTACCCCCATCTACACTCATTCTACGCCCTTCCGCACATGCTTGAGAAGAAATTGTCCCACTATTCACACGTACCTAAGAGTTTTCTTCGCTCACGCACTTGGAATCCCTCCCTTCCGTACTAAAGCATGGTTTCCCGCACTTTCCTTTCTCGCATTCGATTTTTCATTTTACCTTAAGATGGGTTGTAGCCCTTGACAATTCAAGCAAGAAGGGCTCGAAAGTCAGTGAAGGGGCGCAATCCGGATAGATTTAACACTTGGTCCATGGAAAGGATGTTTTTATAGATCTCAAGAGTCGAAGCGGTCACAAAGGCTTTCAGTAGCAGCAGGCAGGAGCAGCAAAACCAGAAGAATTGTCCCAGGCAGGGGGCCGCTAAACTCGACTAGCCACCTCTTACTGGGCGGCTAGTTTACACTAGCCGCCCTAGCCATTGGTTCCAGATAAAGCATGCCCAGGCAGGGGGCGGCTAAACCTAACTAGCCGCCCTCACTGGGCGGCTAGTTTACACTAGCCGCCCCCTGCCTGCACCTATTTCAGGTATGTCAGACCATGTCCAAATCAGCTCTTCAACACTTCTTCACCTATTGAAATTAGTTCGTTCCAAAACTTGCATACACACATTTTCATATACGTAAACATTCTCAAGACACACACCAACGCATTTAAAAGTCCCCACATTTGAAAAACACCTGTCCATCCGTAAACATAAACAAAACTAAACCAAACACCCATTCATCCTTTCATCCACCCATACAAACTTATAAAAACCATTTGCGACCAAACTAAAACCAATAAACCAAACAAAACTAAACCAAATACCCATGTTTGTTCATATATCAAAGGAAGAAAGGAAAATTGTTCAGGAAAAAGAAAGATAAACCCACTTAGAACTGAAATCAAAATAGATAAGGATCCGTCCGAAGCTTCCCTCTACGTGTCTTGAGCTATGCATCACCAAAACAATCACCTAAAACCAAAAGGAAAAGAAGAAAAGCATGAATTCCTTGCATATATACCATTCTTCTACCTAAAACCAAGACGCAAAGAAGCTATACCTCGGTGTATCGTCACCCGCTGGAGGCTGAGTAGGAGGAACATCCTGACTTGGCTGAGAAGGGAGCGGCGGCTGAGGAGAGGACTGAACCTCTGGAACATCAGGAGCGGCATGAGTCTCTCGAACTGAGGACGCAGCCCTAGCATATATCCCACGACTCCGAGACGCCGAAGGACGAGAAGCACGGCTGAAGGTGGCCCCGATAGCCAAGGAAGCCGAGAGAGAATGGTCAGGCTCAAGCGGGAGAAGGTCGAGGTCTGCCTCGGTCATAGAGCCCCCTCCAACCAATTTCCCCCTCATAGTTGCCTCCCAGAGATGAACCTGCTGCATATCTCTATCTCTCCTCTCCAATCTCTGTCGGAGGCGACTCTCTATCCCTCTAGCCCGATCCTCGACAACCCTCAACCTCTCCTCCAACTCCCGTGCCCTCGCCTCTGATGCCCTGAGCGCCTCTCGATCCCTGTCCCCAACCGCCTGGAGAGAACGAACCAAGTCTCCCATCAAACCTCCACGAACACCCACTGAAGCCTCCAACTCCGACACCCTCATCTGGAGGGAGTCCCTCTCGCAGCTTAGGGTGATGAACCCCTCCTCTCTCGAAGCCATCATGGACCTCAGCCGGTCCATCTCCTCCTCAGCCCGGGAAGCCCTACCCCTTGCCTAGCCCAGCTCCATCCGTGTGGCCGTCAACTTGCTCCGGGCCTTGTCTAACTTCCTCGTCAGCTTGAGCTCTCGCTCAGAAACCATGTAAGGAGGAGGAGCAGAAGAAGAAGCACCATCAGCTCTCGCTCTCGACAGAGCATCTACCTGAGCCTCGAGGACCCGGACCTGGTCCTGCAAGCGTCTCTGCTGTACCCGCAACACCTCTATCTGCCTGGCCTGCGCTTGGAGATGCTCATTGGCGGTCTTAAGTTTCTTCTCCATCTCATTTAACTCAATCTACAAAAGGAAGCATTATTTAGAAGATGTTCGAGCAAAGGAGAACAAGGAAGAGAAAAAGGGTTTTTCAACTTATGTAAGCGTCCGGGATCTCCTCCTCCATCGTCCTGAGGATACCCGCGTACTCCTGACGATACCAAGCCAGGTATTCGCCACTCGAAGTCACCTCAGGACGATGCTCCACCAAGATGCCTCGGCCCATCCATCCCACCACATATGTAGCGTAATTCCTCGGGAGGTTCGTGTCCCGAGGAATCCCAGCCATCGGAATCGAGGGACGCCGCGGCAGAGGATCGGGCACCCACTGATGATACCCAAGCTGGTGGACGACACGGCTGATCGCGTGAAACACGACCTCATTAAAGTAGATCAACCAGACGTCTCGCGCCGAGGCCTCGGGAACCTCCTCCAAGTAAGGCCTCCACGTCATCTAAAAACATCAAAAGATAGGAAGAGCGCTTATTCAAAAGAAAACAAAATACAAGCCAAAGAAATTCGAAGAAAACTTATACCTCTTCCTCCGACAAGACGCGAAAGGCCTCTCGGAATTGGGCGAGGTGGTACAAGCGAGAGGATCCCCGGGGTTCCCATCTCATAGCCAAGGGAGGGCATGATCAAATGGTGCCAAAGTCGGGCAATCGATGGCGAAGTGCTCATATCCGAAGATCTAGCAAAGCAAGAGGAAAATTATCATGATCAAAGTGAGCTAAACTAAGAAAAAGACATTTACCACTTACACATACCTAAAGAAATGGCGCAGAGCCGCCAAGATTCTTTCCCCCGGCCCTCTTAACTTTCTTCGAGAGCTCCGCGAAGAGATGGGTGAGCATCGCCGCTCCCCAGGCATAGCGTCCCATGCCCTCCAGGTCCCTCATCAACAAAAGAGAGCGAGAGGAAACCTTATCAGAAGCCGTCGAGAAAAGGACCCGGCCGAAGAAGTAAAGAAAGAACGCCCTCAACTCCCTCCTTGCCCTCTGTGGGCACGCGGCCGCCTCCTCTCGAAGCTAGCTGCAGCTTCACCCTTCTGGCGCTCTGTAAAGGAACCAAGGCCATACTGCCCCGAAAGCCTCCCTAAAGGAATCTGGTTCAGCGTCCGCTCCCGCTCCATGAACTCCCATTCTCATATCAACTCTCGAAAACGCCCCCTATAATCCGCAAGGGTGGCCGCAATCACCGCTTCCCCCAAGACCGAAAGACTGGTGATCCGATGGACGTCCTCAAGGGTCGGCATACCGGCACCAGTAGGGAGGATGAACGTACAACTCTCCGGGTCCCATCTCTCCGCCAATGCCTCCACATATGGGCGATGGACGTTGAACGGCTCAATTAGAAAGAAAGAGCGGAAGCCCGCCCCATCCACTAAGCTCCTCTCCTCCTGCCCCAAGGCATCGTACCACCTCTTCGTCCCGTGCCATAAAGCCCGCATACGATTCGGCCGCTGCAAACAAACGAAGAAGAGATGGGTTAGTTTAAAAGAGCAACCGAGAGGTAAAAATCTAAAACCTAAAAATCATTTAGAGATCATGCTTAGCAAAGTGAAATTCTCATATCTAATACAAAAGCATTCACTTAAAGGTTCACCTCCCATTATTTACAAAACACTCCTCATATGACCACGCATGCAAACAAAAATATGTCAAAATCCCACCGTGGTCACCACTCACAATCTGTCATGCTCTACCACGATCAAGCACATACGAAGACATGCCTTAAAAATTATATACACATAAAAAAGTATCGCATGCAAGCATACAAACCATGCCATTCACTTCCTTCTAAAAAATTAAACAAACATGGATATATATACAAAAATTACCACCTTTCCTAGAAACAAACCCATATCAGCATGCTATCCCACCATGATTACCTTATACACCAAGCATGCTTATTAAAAATACACATATACGACCTATTCATACCACCAAACACATGCACATACACCAAAATAAAAAATAATAATAATAAGGCTAAAACTAGAAGGTTAGGAACATACCACGGCCCGTGTGGACCCAGGAGCGCCCACCTCGGCCTCGTTGGGATCATCCATCCCGTCATCATCCCCCTCCTCCTCATCCTCCTCGAACACGGCCTCCTCGGCCTCAGCCTCAACACCAACACCGGTCTCTGCAGCCCCGGTGCCCATACCCTCGGCCTCCCCGGCCTCATCCCTAACCTCTCCAGTCCCCTCCCCTCTCCCCGCACCGGAGATAAACTCCGCAAAGGCCCCCATAGCCCTGCTTTCTTCCTCCTTAGCCCTGGCTTCTGTGGCCTCCCTATCCAGCATCCCAACAAGGGCATCCAATGATGCCCTCACATCTTCACTAACTCCCTCGGCCCCCACTCTCTCGGTTGCACCCTCAACCGGTCCTCCGACCCCCAAAACCACCTCCTCGGCCACCGCCGGTCGATCCCCACGCCTCCTCTTGCGTGTATATCCTATCACACTACTCCCAACCTCCGGGGCAGCCCCCAAAGGCAAGTCTCAACCTCACCCGCGCCGATGTCTGCCGGCGGCACCTCCGCCACACCCATAACTTCTCCCACGGCCTCTACCTCTGCCCTATCGCTATCCGATGATGACAAACAAGGGCTACGCTCTCCACGAGCCACCCGTGGTCGTTTACCCCTCGAAGCAATCGCCTTCGACCTCATCATCTCCCTTGGATTGAAAGAAAAAGGAGAACCCAAAACTAGGGTTTCAAAAATCAAAAGAGAAGGACGGATCTAGGTCGAAATGGAGGAAGAAAGGGCAAAGGAATCAAGGTTTCACTGTTTAAAACGAAGAAGGAGTAATGGAGGGAGAGAAACCGTTTTGAAACATATGGAGAGAGAGAGGGTCTTTTCGGTTATAAGGGACCCAGTTATGGGGCGGCTACCCGCTAGTAGCCGCCCCCTCTCGGGCGGCTAGTTACCACTAGCCGCCCCTCCTAGTTTTCTGCTTTCACTTGAAACCCCTTTCCAAAACTCTTTTCAGCCCTAATTTCAAGGTTTTCTATACCAAACAGCCATGTATTGGCTTATTTCCAGACACTACTTGATGAAACACGACTTTCCCGAAGTTCTGCCACCCTTTCAGTACCAGTCGAAATCGAATTTCTTCAGTTCTGGTTCTTTTCCAGAGTTCTTATCCTTCTGATGATCCAATTCACCAACTCAACTTTTACTTGCCTTCTGTCGGTGATATCCCTCCTTGTTGAGTTTTCCCAAGCATGGGAACGGTAGGCACGAGGAAACTGACGCTGGACTGCTCCGCGCATGATAGCTAAGAACCCCGACCGCGGGTTGGATCACTCACCATTTACTTTTCCCCGCCTTCCACCTGCATCATCCTTTCGGTTAAAAATTTTAAGTAAAGACGTAGCCTCTGACGGTCTAAATCAACTCCTCGAATAGAACTATTCGTGTTGGCATAACTTCTTGAAGGTCGGGCCGGCCAAAATAGGGGTCTCTATCCTTATCATCGGTCGAAGTCTTTCCTGCTTCGCACAAAGACTCTGTCCGATGAGGGACAATTGTAGATACCCCAATTTTGACCGTCCAGAAAGACAGAAATACTTCAAGTAACACTCAAAAATATCCCACATTTGGACATCTAGTAGATAACCAAAGTTCAGGAAACAGTAAACCCTAACCCTAGCCCAAACCTAAACCGGAAATCCTAATCCTAGCACTAACCTAAACCGGAAACCCTAAAACCCTGACCTAAACCCTAACCCTAACCCTAAACCTAACCCTAGCCAGACCCTGGATCAAACCAGAACCCCACCTAAGAGAAGCTCCAAAAACCCAAAAAACCCTGAGTCCCTGGCAAGGGGCGGCTAGACCTAACTAGCCGCTCCATACCAGGCGGCTAGTTAGCACTAGCCGCCCCCCTGGCCGACCTTGAACCGCTTCCCTGCATGGGACATAAAGCAGCATTAAATGATGATCATTGCGGCAGGTTGTGACCTTTAGCCCCCCCATCTTGGCTGGATCAACCCAAGTAACCGAGCCAAGCCACCGCTTGTCAGAGATGGGACGTTTGGGCAGGTCATGATAGGGGCGGCTACCAGGAAGTAGCCGCCCCATACTGGGCGGCTAGTTAGAACTAGCCGCCCTTCACCTGGTCCTGACAGAAGAACTAGAGAATTAATGAGGGGTCTAATCACACACACTATTAGCCAAGCCATTCTTTTACCCCCTGGATATTCCCCTGCCTCTCTTTTACTATAAATAGAGGAGGTCCCAAGCCTTTAAAACATCATCCACAATCCACAATTTCACATTCCCAATTCACAATCAAAATTCACACCCTTTCCCCACTAGAAACCCCAAGAGAGAGAGAGAGAGTCCCTTTTGTGAGAGAAATACCCATTCCCTACATAAAATACCCTCTCATTCCACCCTCCAGAAACCCGGGCTAAGTCTAGCTTAGCCTCTGTCCAAAACCAAACCCATTTCCTACCAAAGTTCTGCCCAAACCAGACCAGGACCCGGACGGCTAAACCCTAGTAGCCGCCCCTCACAAGACGGCTTGATCCCACTAGCCGCCCCGCTATCCATGCCCCATTTGCACCTCTATGTCTCAAGACTCCTTTAGTCAAGCCCCGGAAGCAGAATAGGATTATCTATTTTTCACCTCTGTGTACGGTATATCCGTGTCTCAGAGCGGAGACCCCACAAACTCCCCACGTAGGTGATCAAATCCAACCCAACCTTTTTCTGCTTTTAGAAAAAGCAGGTTGCGATCACACAAACCCTGGAATCCTCTTGAGCCACTGTCGGGCGCCTCAACCAGGAACGACACCTCACCCTTCCGAGAAGACGATCCGACCGAGCCCGCCAGGGCACACATCTGATCCGAATCCCCGAAGAACCCCCACACACGCACACACCCCCCACCGCCTGATCCTTCCCGACACTGACGGAATCCGACGCCGACACCATCGTCATCCGGTGGCCCTCTCCCGGGGAGCCTCTACCTGGTAGCCTCTTCATGACCGCTATCTCTACCATATGGGCGCACCAATAGGTGTCATAAACTACGAACCGGGCAGCTTCGACACGGATTCAACGAAGGGGAGAACGACTTCCAGCCCGCAATATCACTTGGTAGCCCTCTCCCGCGCAGCCTATACCTGTCATCCTTCCACGATCAGTATGTATAGGTATAAGCATGCCTTAGATAATATGTACCTTGTTATTATATTATTAAATGCTTCCATGATTAATTCTTAAATTAATTATGCATTGTATATTTAATCTTATCTTCCTACTCGGGATTAAGGGACCTTGGGAAGTCACCATTGAGACCCGGTCTTGGGTGCCCTGTGTTCCTTGTTTGGTTGTCGGGGTATCCTATATCGGGACCTCAAGGTGCCCTTCCAAGAGGTTCTTTTCCCAGGCAGGGAACATCTTATACCTGTATGAGCCATGAATGTTGTCTAAATGAGTTTGGACAAGTGTATGACCTATTAGGGGGTCATACCATGGCATAGTCATTACGAATAATAGAATTTCCCCGCATCTAAGTTATGCGCCGTGGAGGGAATTCTTGAGAATTCGTTACCGTACAGGTGCGTAGTCACCTATGACGACAGATTCAAGGGGATCATATTCGTGAGTGTAGATTGGTTTCCTTCCTTCGTTAGATCCGCGTAGGGACTTCCTGGTTGAGACAGCCGGCCTGACAGAGAGCTCCCATCCGTAGGTGCTGCCGATTTGTGAGGATGTGCTGATCATGGGAGTATACCAGGTATGAGCTCCCCTGGATACGAGCTACCGGTGGACCAAGGGCGTAGAAACAATCTAGATTCCTCCCAAGAGCCTATGTCACCCCGAGGAGGGGGTGAGGGTGTAGTGAGGCGGCGTTGGTTCGATCTGCTAGTTTGTGAAATTTCCCAAAGCCTAGGTCATCCTTAAGGAGGGTGAGGGTTTCTTAGGTTGCTGATATGCCTCCTCGGAGATGGGCGCGTGGACATGGTCGCCCTCGGGCTTCGGAGGTTTCCGAACCTACCAAAGGCGAGGAGTCTACTCGAGAGTCCTCGGCTATTGGGCCAAGACCTGCACATGAGCCTCCTGCATGGTAGCGTGCTTACGTTCGGATAGCGGATCTACTGGAGACTCATACTAGAGCACTGGAGGCCCAGACTAGAGCGTTGGCTGAGCAGGCGCGAGAGATCCAGGAGCTGCAGGCGGCCCTTGGGGCGGTCCCGCAGGTACCCTTAGCAGCCGACCCACCAGTGATGCCAGTGGTGCCCCCTGTACCGGCAGAGATTTTTGTGGAGGGAGTTCATGGACCCGAGGAGCGGGAGGAGGAGCTCGAGGCTGCGGCACGGGTGCATCAGGCCGGCCTCACTGCCTTTCTGAAGCTTCACCCTCTCGAGTTCCATGGCTCGACGACGGATACCCTTGCCCCAGAGCGTTGGTTGATGGAGATAGACATGATCTTCTCGACCATGCACTGCACCGACCGCCAGCGTGTCTCACTGGACACGTTCATGTTGAAGGGTAACGCCGCCGACTGGTGGGCCACCCGATCTGTGGACATTCCAGAGGGTGTGGAGCGACTTCTTTGGGCCGGGTTCCGGAACCACTTCTTGGTGGAGTACTTTCCGTTCTCGACGCGCCAGCTCGTGATGCGGTAGTTCGAGTAGCTGACGCAGGGTACCCTATCAGTGGCGGACTACTCAACACATTTCACGAGACTCTCTCGATTTGCCCCTGCCTTCATGATGGACGAGGAGACGAGATGCCGTCGGTTCGAGATGGGTCTTAACAGCACCATCTGGGTGCACGTTTCCTCGGAGGCACTCTCGAGGTACACCGACCTGGTGTCTCGTGCGAAGACAGTCGAGCGCAACCTTGGGGTTCCCACAGCTATTCTTACCCCTTCTGCGGATCAGAGGCACCAAGGAGCCAGGACCAGGGTCGTCGCAAGGGCAAGCGGCCCCATGAGGACTGATTAGCGGCCGCCGCTACACCAGTTGAGGTGGTGCCAGTTCGTGGTCTTGCACCCATTGTTGCCATTCGATCCGTGCTAGAGGACCGAGACGTGATGATGTTACCATTGCCAGCGAGTCGGGCATCTGGCCCTTTCCTGTGCCTCGACCGCTGCAGCAGCCACAGGATGGCCATGTTGATCAGAGGAGGCAGCCAGCGCATCCTGTGAGGCGTGCCCCTGCTCCTCAGCCGCAGCTTGTCCAGGGTCCTGTTGCAGCACTTACGGCCGACGAGGCGCAGGCTTCGTGTAGCATTGTCCGAGGTATTATTCTGATCTCCTAGCTTCCTGCTTTTGTGCTATTTGATTCCGGGGCCACGCACTCGTTCGTGTCTCCCGCTTTCACGAGACGGATGGGTGTGGTGTCGGCCCCTCTTGATGCCTTGTTGGGGGTATCAGTACCGATCGGAGATCGTATTCTCCTCCGTTCTGTTTATCAAGGGCATACCATGGAGTTCGAGAGCGATGCCGGTTTCAAGTTTTGAGGGTGTGGCGTATTATCCATTAATGGGAGATGTCTTCATTCAATTTCCTGCTCAGGATTAAGGGGCCTTGCGAGGTCATCATTGAGACCCGGGCTAGGGTACTCCGTGTTCCTTGTTTGGTTATCGGGATATCCTATATCGGGACATCAAGGTGCCCTCCCAAGGGGTTCTTTCCCCCAGGCAGGGAATATCTTTGAAACATCCTTAGGATGATTGCCTTTCCCTCTCAATTGGAAGGTGCTGAAGAGAGTGGTGATGTGTACGATCGAGATGGAGTGTTACGGTACGAGGTTGAGAGCGTGGACTCCCCGTGATGAATTTGCCCATTGAGTGCATGATGTTGGAGGCCCAATGGTTATAATTGGGTGACCTATCGTTGGCGGCTTGTGAAGCACAGTTTACGGTACTGTCGCGTTTTGCCCTCACATGGGTCGTAAATGAAGAGATGCGATGCTAGCGTTCGCGATGAGACTCGACTGCCTTATTAGTAGATGATGTCGCATAGGCATTGTTGGGAAGCGATCACTTCCTGTTGCGCGTCTTATGGATTTAAGTGTGGTTGTGTCACTTACCCAGCGTGTCTGGGTCATCATGAGTGCTAGGCCGAGGAGCGGCCGCAAATTAAGTGTTTGACCTTACGGTAGCCTGGATGGTTCGTGTGTGCCTCAGCACCGCCCTAAACCGTCAGAGGGCTACGTAGGTCATCGTCGCCAGGAGCTCACCTTTGATTTTGGCGACCATGTTTTCTGAAGGTTTCCCGGTTTATGGGCATCCTCAATTTCGATGTTCGGGACGAGCTGAGTCTGCCCTTCTTGGCCGTTTCTCATCCTTGAGAGGATTGAAGAGGTAGCCTACCGCAATAGCTCTGCCCCACAATTGACTTAAGACATGACATCTTCAATGTCTCGCAGCTGAGGCACTAAGTCCACAATCCTGCTCACGCCATCGCGTTCGAGCCGCTCGTCTTCGAGCCAGGCTTGTCATTCGTGGAGCAGCCGATCGAGATCCTGGATTGACGCGAGAAGAGGCTCCGCACCAAGATTGTCCAGTTGGTTAAGGTGCGTTGGCAGCACCGTTCTGGAGCCAAGGCCACCTGGGAGCGCGAGGACGCCATGCGTGACGCATATCAACATATTTTTCCTTCTTGGATGTTTTTGTATTAAATTTTGTGGACAAAATTTTCTAAGGGGGGAAGAATATTATATTTGTGTTACTTTTTAGCCTATGGGTAACATTTGGGTCATTTCTGGACATTTTCCAATTTTTCATTTTTCGATCAGAGCCGCTAAAATTTTGGTTTTTTGCTAACTGGAGCTAGAGTACTCCGATTAAAAATCTTATTGCATATTATGGGTCCTGGTACTATTCTGTACTACCCATAAAAATTTCATTGAGTTCCGGTAATGTTTGGAAAATTATGCAGTTCTGAACCGTATCCGGGTTTCGGTCGTAACTGATTCGTTAAGTGGAATAGTGTTGGGATATTTGTGTGCATGTTGTGACCCTAGGTAAGTTTACCTCCCCTTGCTTAGTGAGTAAGAAAGCTTTGGTTATTTTTCTTGTTAGTGGGTGAGTTTAGCTTAAGTTCACCTCCCCCCTTTTTCTCTCTGTTTCCTTCTCTTCACCCCTTTGTAGTCGTGCATTTTTTTCCCTCTTGTTTCCCCTTGTGTAGGCTGTGTGTGTGTGAGTGTGTGTTGATTTTGAAGGAAAGAAGGAAAGAAGAAGCACAAGGTGTGTGTTTGTGTAGAGGTTGTTGGGTCTTTCTCTCTTTCTTCTCTCTATAGCTTCCCCCCACCCCTCATGCCTTGGGCTTTTGCCACTGATTTTTCAGCCAAGTGAAGAGGAGGTGCTTGAGGGGCTGTGGTGGTGGTGGTGGTGGTTGTGGTAGCCGTTGGTGCACACGGGGGACCTGAACCCCCCTTTCCTTTCCCCCTCACTTGGTAAGCCCTTCCCCTTGGGTTTTCTTTGGTTTTCTTGCTTGGAGGGCTGTTGGGGAGGTCATGCATGATCGGTAGTTGGTTTAGGGTGTGTGTGAGGGCTGGTGGGGGGGGGGGGTTTAGGGGCTTGGGCGGGCGTGCACTGGCTCGGACAGGGTCCTGGCAGGCGCGGCACGGGCGCGCGGGAGCGCGCGGATGGGGGCGCGGCAGTTTACCAGCGGGTGCGGAGGCGCGTGCACGCTTTCATGCACGTGCGGGTTGTGCAGGGGCCACGTGTGTGGCTGCCCGAGGTCTCGGATCTTGGCAAATGGATACGTAAAGACCCGGGTTGCGGTGAGTTGGTCCATCCAATCCAGTTGGGAAGCATTCGATGCACGTTGACGTGCATTGCCCTCCCCTGGGGTACCATAACTGCCTATTAACTTGTTAATTAAGAATATATGTTAATGCATATTTTGCTATGATGCACCCGTACCTTGTTAGACATTGTATGCTAGGATTATACATCCATGTATCATGTATAGGAGCACATACATGCCTAGAGACCATGCCCCATGTTAGCATACCCTGATCCATGTATGTCCCCACCTAGTTTAATTTAATTAAACAAAAAGTATGTATAGGCATAAGCATGCCTTAGATAATATTTACCTTGTTATTATATTACTAAATGCTTCCATGATTAATTCTTAAATTAATTATGCATTGTATATTTAATCTTATCTTCCTACTCGGGATTATGGGAGCTTGGGAAGTCACCATTGAGACCCGGGTTTTGGTGCTCCCTGTTCCTTGTTTGGTTGTCGGGGTATCCTATATCGGGACCTCAAGGTGCCCTCCCAAGGGGTTCATTTCCCAGGCAAGGAACATCTTATACCTGTATGAGCCATGAATGTTGTCTAAATAAGTTTGGACAAGTGTATGACCTATTAGGGGGTCATACCATGGCATAGTCATTACGAATAATAGAATTTCCCAGATCTGAGTTATGCGCCGTGGAGGGAATTCTTGAGAATTCGTTACCGTACCGGAGCGTAGTCATCGATGATGACAGATCCAAGGGGATCATCTTCGTGAGTGTAGATTGGTTTCCTTCCTTCATTGGATCCGCATAGCGACTTCCTGGTTGAGGCAGCCGGCCTGACAAAGTGCTGCCGATTTGTGAGGATGTGCTGATCATGGGAGTATACCAGGTTGAGCTTCCCTGGATACGAGCTACCGGTGGACCAAGGGAATAGAAACAATCTAGATTACTCCCAAGAGCCTATGTCACCCCGAGGAGGGGGTGAGGGTGAGGGTGTAGTGAGTCGTCATTGGTTCAATCTGCCAGTTTGTGAAATTTCCCAAAGCCTAGGTCATCCTTAAGGAGGGTGAGGGTGAGGGTATTGCTCCCTAAAGTCCTATGTCACCTTGTGGGGTGAGGGTGCGGGAGTGGTGGGCCCGGGTTGATACTCGACCCACCAGCGTAAGTAGTTGATTCCATCTGTTGGAATTTAATTTACTTGAAATGATTAATATGAGTTGTGTTGCATATATTGTTCCATTCACTGAGCATGTGGCTCACCCCTCGCATATGTTTTCCTCCAGTTGACGCTGAGTCGGATCCGAGAGAGGAGCTCCCCTTGGCGCGGTACGAGTTGGGGACCCGCATTCGCGTTGTATGTATTCTACTTGTGCTGTGCACGGTATGTGGGTTGTTGATGTCTTTTGTTGTGTATATTGGCTCTCACAGGACAGTTGATTGTGTACTCTAGTCTGTAAATATGTCTTTGAATTACATACTTACTCGTTTGAGCTTTCACTTTTTGTATATATTTGATGTCAGTTACTTGGTTATTGCTTTATTGCATTTGATGTTGTGGAGTCCTTATTTGATCTCGTGTATGGATTGCTGATATCATATATATATATTTGCCACTTCTCGGGGACGGCCGCCCTGGGGCGTGACACACGTCCACTGAGGAATCTCGATGGACAAACGCATTCCCTCACGACGATCCACAACTTCACCTGAGGGCATGCTGAAGGCTACCCCAGAATAGCCCACGGAAGCCCAATAAAACTTTTGAGATCCTTGTAGGCATCTGGCGCATTCGTCTACCCCGACGGCAGTACTCAAAATTCGTAGTGCCCGAAACGGTCACGAAATGCCACCTACGGAATGCCCAACTCCCGGATCTCCAATTAGAGTACCCTGCGCTCGAAGATCGATCAACAATAGACACTGGCTCCCAGAGCTGGTCAAAACAGATCATCAATTCGCGGCAATGGGTACTTGATCTTCAACCCCTACAGGGAGATCAAAATAATTCCTGGGACGATTAAGTCCAGATTCCCACTCCTCGAGAATGGCTGGCGCTCATGATGTTACTGACACTCTGGGTAAGCCGCTCGACCGCACTTAATCCGCAAGACACGCAACAGGAGGTCGTGGATTCCTGACAACGCCTACGCGACGTCATCTACTTGATATGACGGTTGAGTCCCATCGTGAACGCTAGCATCGCATCTCCTCATTTACAACCCATGTGGGGGCAAAACGCGATAGTACCGCAAACTGTGCTTCACATGCCGCCAACAACAGGTCGCCCAACACGATAACCATTGGAACTCCAGCATCATGCACTCAATGAGCAGATTCATCACGGGGAGTCCAAGCGCTCGACATCATCTAGTAGCACTTTGCCGGTGTGGCCTCTACCTGGTAGCCTCCCACGTCCACTATCACTGCTATATGGGCTCACCAACAAGCATCATGGATAGTACCTGGGAGCACCTCATAGGACTCTGGCCTCTACCGGGCCGCTACAACGCGCGATGATATATCGAAGCGACTCCAGATGTGGCTATGGAACCCTAGTCCATATGCTATCGCCCACCAAGATGCAAAAGGACGCACTCAATCCCGATTGTATGCATCACCACTCGCTATAGAACCTCTTAGGAGGGCACCATGAGGTCCCGATATAGGATATCCCGACAACCATACAAGGAACACGGAGCACCCTAGCCCGGGTCTCAATGATGACCCTGCAAGGCCCCTTAATCTCGATAGGGAAATGGAAGAAGACATCGCTCATTAATGAACAATACGCCACATCCTCAAAACTTGAAACTGGCGCCACACACGAACTCCATGGTTAATAGCAATACCCCTTTAGCACATAACACAAGTACAAGTAATATATGAGGAAAAACCATTGGAAGGAGGAGAAGAAGGGCACAGAAGGTTCACACACACATACTCACAAACGGGTGGTGTGCACACCACCACAACACATGACACATGAGCATGTGCTTCTCCCCCTTCAGCCTCTTTGTCACGCCCCAGGGTGGCCGTCCCCGAGACGTGGTACTAATATAATATCAGCTATCATAAACAAGAGGTCAACAATAACTCTAATAAATAATACACAAGGCTAATGAATCAATGACAACTGATAACACAACTGAAAAGCGGAAGCATAAACTATCAATAAGTCTATAAACCAAAAATATTATTACAGACTCGAATACACAATCACTATCCTGTCAGAGCCAAGTCTAGCCAATAAAATACAACAAGTGCCTCACACACGATTTACAAACACACAAGACTCTAGGACTATTGAGAGCCTCGCACTCGCCCATCCGTCGGACAGAACACTTCCACGCACGCAACACCATGCCATAGGGAAACTCCTGCTCCATGCCCAACAACGCCCCTGTAAAAGAAACAGTACGCGAGGGGTGAGGTACAAGCTCAGTGAGTGGTTGGAAACAAAACACCACTACAACAATTTAATGTTAAGGCAATTTCCTTTCAAGGAAAAACATGGGTTAAAACCCAATGGATAATAGGGTCACACGGCGGCGCAACCCACCTCACCCTCACCCTCACTCCTGAAGGGAGACTCTTGGAGAGAGACCATACCGTTTGTCAAGGAGACGCGAAATTACTGGTCTACACAACACTATTGGATCATCTACATAGAGATAATGGCCAATCGATGTCTCTCAACATTGATACCTAACCAGCCCCAACAACTATGGGAATGGATGAACAAATGAATGGGTCACGTAGCGATGTGACTCAACACATTCCCCGCCCCCACCCCCGCCCCCGAAGGGGAGCTCTAGGGAGACCAGGGGAGAAACGAGGGTTAATCATAACACCTTGTGTTACTAGTTAACAAGACCCAACGTGTCCATCTGCTATGAGGTAGAGATATACTTTGATACCTCAAGCGTTAGGAGTAGCATACCCAGAGTATACTCGATGGGTATTTGGGTCACGTGATGGCGTGACCACAACTCATCCTCACCCTAACCCCCGGAGGGGTGACCCTAGGGACTTTTGGAACGAACTCAGTTGCTCTATACGCATCGTCATCCGGTAGCCCTCTCCCAGGGAGCCTCTACCTGGTAGTCTCTCCATGACCGCTATCTCTACCATATGGGCGCACCAATAGGTGTCATAAATAGCGTCTGGGAGCACCCCACAGGACAACTACGAACCGGGCAGCTTCGACACGGATCCGACGAAGGGGAGAACAACTTCCAGCCCGCAATAACACTTGGTAGCCCTCTCCCGCGCAGCCTCTACCTATCGGCCTTCCACGATCAGTACATTCACTAGATGTGTACCACGGTACGCATCGGTGGCACCTACATGTGGTAGCACCTACAGGACAGCATCTATGTCGGTAGCTTTGACTCATGACGATGTCAAGAGGAAGCACCCTGCGTTCGCAATGCGAACCCTATGGGAAAGCCAACTACCTTTGGCACATATATGTATATCGATGATATCAAATACTCATGTATTCCCAACGGACGCGTCACTCGGACGCGAGGACTATCTCTACACTCGTGTAGAAAAGCCAAGGGCATAACCCAATAGACGGTTCATACACACGCCTAGCACGGGTAGGCCCAACTTAAATGCCGTAGCTATCGGTTTAACAAAATTGATGCAACGATGAATTCTTCTAAATTCAATACGAATGCATCACTCGGATGCAGGGGGTGATTACATTGCTAGTGCTTTAACTAATAGGATACGACCCGACAGCGGGTCATACCCTCGCCTACTATGAATATGCCAAATTCGTTAACGTGCGCATGTATATATATAAGGAGAACCATAACATAATTATATGTGCCACATGTATGATAATATATTAAATAACTATAGGAGTACTCCCTAACATGGTTTTACATCATAAACAATAAATCATACTACATGCATACAAGGTATGGCCTACTTAAACATGCTTATAAGGCCATTAATCATACAATCATACAAAAATATATCCTAACATTCGTTGGTTATCACGAACTTAAGAGGAGAAGGTTAAGCGCGATCTCGTGCACTAACAGGTGCATGCCAATATTCTCAAATGAACTTGAGTCTAGTAGGAACTACATCTACTTACTCAGTTACGCAAAGAGGGAGGGCGAGAGAGAGGGAAAGTCTCATCCTCTCTGGAAGCTGGTCATAGCTTTGCCCCAACAGATGGGTGCAACAACTATACCACGTCCTCCAGTCTTTTGACCAAGGAATATTAATTATGCATACGGTTATTAACCCAAGGTTTAACATGCTGGATATTACTCATATAGGCGGAGGAGTATTACAATACTACCTAAGGCATGCATATTCTATACATCCATAAACTCATTCGAAAATACATGCCCGAAACACAAGGGGCGCATGAAAACACAATTATTAAAACATGAATAAATACTTATGCAAGTATAGGGTAGAATATGGGGTTCTACACAATATACGAGCTATACACCCTAGCATGCATGATATCTATCATATTTAGGGTGCAAATAAAGACACATGGAAGCGCGAAGCACGATTACGTGCATCGAGCACTCCCGGAAGGGTTCGAATCGGACCACTCATTGATACCCGGTTGATGCGCGTCATGTGGCAGCACGCGAGCAGGGAAAACGGGGCAGCACACACGTAGAACAGCATACATGCAGGGCAGGCGAGACAACACGTATGCGAGACGACACGCACGCACGGGGGAGCATGCACGCACGGGGCAGCACCCGGGGTGCGCAGGCAGGGCAGGGCGTGCTGGGCATGCCGCTGGGCACGCTGTCGGGCACGCTGGGAACAGGCGTCGAACACGCTGGGAACAAGTGCCGGGCACATTGCGAGCACGCTGAGAACAGGTGCCGGGCACGCTGGGAACAGGTGCTGGGAACGTCGCAGGACGTGCTAGGGAGAGTGGCTGGGCGCGCTGGGAACAGGCGCTGGGAATGCTGCCGGACGCTCTGGGCAGAGTCGCTGGCTACGCTGGGAACACTGCTAGGCACAGACATGGTCTGCTGGGGCACAATTGCTAGTGCTGTCAGGGCACAGGTGCTGGGCATGGCAGGGCACAGGTGCTAGGTATGCTGGCACAGGTGCTGGGACTGGCAGGGCACTGGTGCTGGGGCTGCTGGGGCACAAGTGCTGGGGCTGGCAGGGAAGCAGACAGGGGCATGCTGGGCACATGCAGCACACACAGGGCAGCACGCATGCGGGCACGCCAACACCCCTACACCCAAGCAACTAAGCACACACACACACCACACAAACATAAATACAAACACATAGCACGCACCACCTATCAACTCACCCAATGTGCCAAAACTAGAAAAAGAAGAGGGGGAAAGCTTACCAAGAGAGGGGGAGGGAAGGGGGAGGTGTGGGGGCTCACAAGCACGCCCACGACCACCTCAACCACCACCACCACTACCACCATCTCAGCCTTCACATCCCTTCTTCATGCTGAACCTAAGGGGAGGGGGAGTTAAAGGAGAAGGAGAGGATAGGGAGGCCAAACAAGCACAAACACATCCACCTCTACTTGTTCCTTCTTCATCCTTGATTTTTTTCTCTTTGGTGCATAAACCCAAACACTTGGGGGCTGATAAGAGAGGGGAAAAGGAAGTGAGCAAGGGATGGAGAAAGAGAGGGAATCAGCAACAACTTCAACAACAACTAAAACTCACCATACACACACTCCTTTTTGTGCTCCATCCTCTCCAACACCTTCACTTCCTCCACCCAAACAACACACAACAAAGGGAGCTGGACCAGATGAAAAGAGTGAAAAGAGAGAGAGAGCCATGGACGTGGGATTTGGAGGGTATTTGTAGCCAAAGAAAAAATGAAATGACCAAGCCGTCCTCGGACTAAAAACTCTGGACATCCTTCACTTGAATGGCCATAACGTCCTCGATATAGCTCCGAATTGCACAATTCGAACGCTATTGGAAAGTTAAGAAGATTATCTATAACTTTCATGTTTATATCCAGATCAAATAACCTCTCCAGCTATTCTGAAATCTAGGGCTGCTGCCTGGATTTCTCATCTTCGGGGTATACTCGGAAAAATACCCCTATCTTTTGATATATGAATCCAGTTGATCTAATTCTACTTTTGTATGAAAGCTAGCTCAAAACTTAACATCTCATGGTAATATTGGATTTTTACCTTATCATCTTGGATTTTAATAAAATCAAATCCGAATGCCAAATCAAATCTGTATAATTCCAAAAACATTATCGGAATTAAATGAAAATTTTATGGGCAGTACTGAATGGTACTAGGACCCATAATATACAGTTATACTTTCAATCAGAGTCAAATTCCAGTAGGTAGCTTAAAACTAAAATTTTAGCGACTCCGATAGAAATTAGGACTCTAAATGACACAGACCTAACACTCTTCAATTCCATGCACACACAACAACACAAGTCAATGAGCTTCTACTCCTTCCTAACAGATACAAAAGACATGGCTGAACCCAAACCAGGAGAGCGGGAGTCCATACGCGGCTCCGGCATGCCCACGCACCGCAACTCCACCGCTATCACCATCGACGCCCCGCACCTCTCTTCAAACAACATACGTACAATGACATCGGGAGAGGAGACTTCATCACCACCTCCACTTTCTCTTCATTTTTCGCACAAGAAGGGCTGGTCGAGAGTGCTAGGTGAGAGAGACATATGGGGCACTTAAATCTCCAAAAGAGGTGTCAAACGACCAAATCATCTCTGGCCCAAAATTCTGCATATATGCTTCACTAGACAGCCGTAACTTCCACAATACAGCTCTGAATTGCACAATTCTAATGCCATTGAAAAGTCAAGAAGATTATCTACAACTTTCATGTTTATACCCAGATCAAATAACCTCTCCAGCTGTTCCAAAATGTAGGCTAAACATATAACAGGGCTGCTGCCAGGATTTCTCATCCCCGGGGGTTAATCAGAAAAATACCCATAACTTTTGATACACGAATCCAGTTGATCCAATTTTACTTTTGTATGAAAGCTAGTTCAAAATTAAACATCTCATGATAATATCAGATTTAAACCTTTTCATCTTGGATTTTAACAAAATCAAATCCGAATACCAAATAAAAACTGCATAATTCCAAAAATGTTATCGGAATTCAATGAAAATTTTATGGGCAGTACTAAACGGTACCAGGACTCATCATATGTAGTTAGATTTTCAATCAGAGTCCTTAAACTCCAGTAGATAACTAAAAATAAAAAAATTTGGTGACTCCGATCGAAAAATAAGACTCTAAATGACACAGGCCTAACAAAAAGATGTGATTAAAAGTAATAATGGTGCGCAGCTGTGTTCGGCTTAAAGCAGTAAAGGGTGCTTAGCTATGTGCGGCTTAAAGCAGTAAAGGATTTTGTAATGCAGAGTAGAGGAGGGTCTAACATGAAGAGTGGGAAATTTTAGTTTTCCTGAAGGGGTGATGGCATTTTAGTCAAGTTTCAGAAGGAAGCAAAGAGGAATACCTTTTGTTGTTTTTCACGAGGGAGGTCCCACCGTGATCGCCAGGTTGTCGATATCGGATATTGGAGGGCGTCTCCGGGAAGGCTGTTGAATCTTCAGGCAGAATACTGGGGATGTTGGGCTTCAAAGACCTATTGATTTCTTAAAAAATACTAGATACTTGGTGGTTCTATGTAAATATTAGTACTCCTAACAAAATACAATAGATAAAATAAATAAACTTCAACTAATCAATAATCCAATTGTCAATTGGTTTACATGCTTATTTATAGAGTGGAGAATCCCAATAATCTAGGATCTCAACTAATTATATGTATCTTAGACCTAAAAAATAAATCTCCTAATCAATATTTAAATTTGAATTCAAATATATGATTGGATATTCAGATCTAAATATAATAACTAATTAAATGAGATAAATCCCAACAAATCCTAAAAACTGCCTAAAATAGCAAAATTAACTTTCAACCGTCGATTTGAGCTCCAAGACATTCTCAGAATGCTCCAAAATTTGGCGTAATCGCATAGCGACAACTCTTATAGGGCTCGACGGTAAGAACGTGTGGACATATTATAATAGCGATTCTGATCTACGGTTTGAAAGTTATGGCCGTTTGAAGCTACAACGCTCCCGAACGATCACGATGTCTCTACTTTCGCTGATCCATCTGATCTCGGCCGTCCATATAATGTGTGTCCATGATGTCTACATCAGAATTGGTCTAGTGTTGGGCAGAAATTAAGCTATGTTTAACTTGGGTTTTGGAGAGGGGGTTTGGAGAGTGTTTTGGTATAGGAATTGGGTTTCTCTCTCTAGGGTTTCAAGTGGGGGATGGGGTATGGGCTTGTGAGTGTGGCTTGGGAAGGAAATGTAGGTCTTTGTTTGAATTGGGAATGAATGGGTGATTTTTTAGCAAAAGAGTTGGATCCCCCTATTTATAGAAAAACGGGGGCAGGGGAGTGTCCACTGGAAAATAGATCAAACTGGATAATAGGATGATTGATTTGACCCCCCATTAATCCTTTGTTCTTCTGACATTGTCCAGGTGAGGGGCGGCTAGTTGAAAGTTGCTGCCCAGTGAGGGGTGGCAACTTTCAACTAGCCGCCCCTATGATGACCTGCCAAACATCCCATCTCTAACAAGCAGTGGCCTGGGTCAGTTACTAAGGTTGAACTGCCCAAGATAGGGCGGCTAAAGGGAACAATCCACCAGAATCATCAGCATTAAATGTTGCTTTATGTCCCATCCAAAGTGGTGGGGGCAGCTTACAACTAGCCGCCCAATGAGGGGCAGCTACTTTCAACTAGCTGCCCCCTCTTTGGTCATTTAATTTCTAAGTGTTTGGCCAGGGTTTCTTTGTTCCTTTTAAATATGTTTTCTTTTAGATGTCCAATTTTGATCATTTCTAAATATTACTTGAAGTAAATTTCTTTTATTTGGACGGTCAAAATTAGGGTATCTACAGACCCCTCATGAATTTCTTCCATGATTGCTTGGTTTCGGCCATGCTGAGCATCTCAGTAATGGGTCATTGACATTGTGGTGGTACATTCCGTTATTAATTGAGTATCTCGTTGAGTGACGTTGGAGCTTCAGAGCTTTGTTTTGGTCCTCTGGAATGGTGCCGTCACAAATGAAAACTTTGATTTGGTCCATCCAACATAGGGATTCTCTCTCTATCACGTACATGCTAGGGATGAAGTCGATGGACGGTCGCTCAAGTACGTCTAAGGGGACCCACCGACAGTTGCTGTCAGTGGCGTTAGTGGTGATAAATCAGCCACGGTGTTGTTGTCCCTAGGGAGATAATGGTTCTTGAAGTCGAAGAACTCCTTAGAGAGTTCTGTTGCCAGGCATAGGTACTGCTCCATCCTTTGATCTTTGGCAGCATAGGTGCCTTTGACCTGTAAGATTACCAGCTGAGAATCACAATACATATGTAGGTGCCTAATGTGAAGCACCTTAGGGAGCCTGAGGCCAGCGAGTAATGCTTTCGTACTCTGCCACATTGTTGGATGCAATGAACGCGAGCTGGACCGACTGTTCAAGTTGGGTTCCATCGGGGCTATAGATGACGAGCCCAGTGCCATGCCCTCTACTTTTGGGCATGTCCTTGGCGTGGAGGGTCCACCATTCCAGGAAGTCAGGGGATCTTCAAGTTCGTCTGCAGCCCTTCCTAGATTGTCCTCGGGGTCAAACTCCAAAAGGAAGTCTACCACGACTTGTCCTTTCTTTGATGTTCATGGTTCATAGTCAATGTAGAACGGGGACAACTCAATGGCCCACTTCACGGTTCATCCATACAAATCTGGCTTGTGGAGAAAAATACAGATGGGGTAGGATGTAAGGACTACAATGCGGTGTGCTTCTAAGTAGTGTCAGAGCTTCTTTTTTTCCATGAAAAGCGTGAGAATTAGTTTCTCGATTAGGGAACAGCGGCTCTCAAATCCATCATTGACGTGCTAGTGTATAACACGGGGCGTGCTGGCCTTTCTCCTCACGAAAGAGCAATATGCTTGGGGCTGCGATGGACACCTGAGGTTTAGGTAGAGGTCCTCGCCTTCGACGGGGACCAACAAGATCGGAAGCTGGGCAAGGTGGTTCTTAAGCTTATGGAATGCAACTTGTTGTAACTCCATCTATGCCATCCCTTTCCTTGCCTTGTTGGCTTGGAAGAAAGGACGGCAACAGTCTGAGAGGTGAGAGATGAGCCGTGCAAGCACTGCGATGTGACTCGTAATCACCTAGACATCACGGAGCGCCTGAATCTTGGTAATGCTTGCTTCAATCCCCTGCTGGTGGATGATGTGTTCCAAGAAATGTCCGGAGGAGACCCTGAACGAGCACTTTGTCGAGTTGAGCTTCATACGATTTTGTCCAGAGGGTGCTAAAGGCTTCAGCCAGACGGACGAGGTGGTCTTCATGAGTGTGTCTTTTTATGACCATGTTGTCAATGTAAACCTCGATGGTCCCCCTGATAAGGTGATGGAATACCTTATTGACGAGATGTTGAAAAGTAGCTCTTACGTTCTTCAACCTGAACGGCATGACCTTATAGCAGTAAAGTCCACGTTCAGTGATGAATGTCATCGTCTTCTCGTGATCTCATGGATGCATGGGAATTTGGTTGTACCTAGAGTAGGCATCAAGAAAGAAGAGGTGTTTATACCCTGCCGTCTAGTCGACCAGTTCTTCTTTTTTTATTGTTCTTCTTTTCCACGAGAACTACGTTGGAGATCCAATTCGGGTATTGAACTTCTCGATTAAACCCTGCCTCCAAGAGTCAGTCGATCTCGTTAGAGATGATTTTTTTTTGCGCGGGGACGAAGCGACGCTACTTCTACTTGATGGGAGTTGAACCGGGACGCACATTAAGCTCATGGGTAGTGAATGCAGAGTCGATACTAGGCATGTCACTATGTGTCCAGCCGAAGACATCGAGGTTAGCCTGCAGTAGGGCGAAAAGGGACTCCTTATCGTTAGGGGGGAAGAAGGCTCTCGACCTGGATGGTTTTGTAGGGGACATTGGTGTCCAGGGGTATGGAGTCGACCGGCTCAAGAGTGGGTTGTTCAAGTTCTTCTTCTAGTTGAGCTTAGATCCACTTCAGTGGCCGGCCAGCTAATTACTATGCTAGCGGAAGGAGTTTGCCCCGTTCTGGTAGGACTGCTATCCTAGAGGCGATCATGTAACACCTTCTTGCGGTGACCTGGTCATCGCAGCTGTTGACTGTCGAGCACCCATCTTTGGTGAAACAATGCATAACCTAATGCAAGGTTGATGGGACACCTTCAATGTGATGGATCCAATCCCGCCCATGAGGGCATTATAGGCCAAAGGGGAATCCACCATGATGAATTCTATGTTGATTAATCAAAAGAAAGTCAGGTTTTATCAACTTGTGTGTTTATGATTGTTGTATCTTTGGACTTTGATAAGCTCTTTCAAAATGGGATGCAGCTCACAAACGACCTATCCATGGGTCATCGGCCAGTTGGTCTTAGGACCATTTGAGCACCTCCCCTTTTTGGGACGCTGTCTCCCAAGGACTACTAACCCCATTTACTTGCTTTCTTTGTGTTTTCATTTGATTACTACTAATCTTTATCTATCTAGCTTATTGTTCTATTAGTTTATTCACTCTTTACTATATTTTCTTTACTGCTAAACTACTATGCTACTATTTTCTTGCTTTACTCTTCATAGCTTGTTTTCTAAAAAAATATGGAATTGCAGATCGACGGCTTACATATGAGCCGTTGGTTCTACTAACTGTCCATAAGGGAGTCGTCAGTTCATCCATCACTTCTTTGGTTTTAAAAGTGCTCAAATATGTGTCCAGTTCATTAAGCTATTTTGTTTACTGAATTTCTTAATCTTATTTAAGAAGGCTCATAGAGGAGCCATCGATTTTACTTGTAATTTTGGATCTGCATGCCTTCTGATTCATGGCTTTATTAATCTTTTTTTATTCACTAGGTGACGGCTCTCATAAGAGCCGTCGATTTTCTTGGTACATTTGGTCTTTTTTTAGTTGTTCCACTGATTTCTTTTTTTCTTATTTTGCAAAGCTCCTCGGTCCATTAAAGTCTTGTTGTTTTCACTGATTGTCCATCGGTTTCAGGATGGCTCAAGTAAGAGCTGTCAGGTTTGTTTGGTGACGGCTCCCTTGTGGACTATCAGTTTTGTTCTTGCTGAAGTTGGGTCTATTATCTGATTTCTAGCCTCCAGGGTTATTGGCATCCTTCCTTCAAGCTTGTTTGCATGTTTTCTTTTCATTTTTGAAAATCATTGAACTAATACCACCTTCCATTATCAATCACCCTTTGCCATCATTATACTTTCTCCTTCTCTTTAGGTTTTGAAAGGCTAACTGAACTTCTATTCACCTCAAGGCATGGTCGATCATGATCCTTGAGAGGAGAACCCCATATTTCCTGCGAGGCGATCATTCTGTTTTCTTACTTTTGAAGAAAAGCAAGTGGTGATCATAAAACGTCCCTGGGAGCAGTCGAGCAAACTCGAACGATCTTTCAGACGGTGTTTCGGTACGTCACGTACGGATCGGAATCAAGTCCAAAACAACCTGGATTGATGACTCCCATCGTTAAAAATCCACTTCGAGCAAAGATGATAACTTCTAATTCTAAGTCATGGGTGGGGTAATTCTACTCATGGGGCTTCAATTGGCACGATGCATAAGCAGCAACCTTACTGTATCGCATCATGACGCAACCCAAACCCAACTCCCAGATGGAATGGTAAGAATGGGTGCTGAGGTGAGTCTCTGCTTCAACTCCACGAAGCTCTCCACATTTAGGTGAGGCGAGTCAGAGGAATAGCTACCCTCGACAAACCTCTGATAATAACCCATCAAGCCCAAGAAGCTCTGAATCTCGATAGGGTTCGATGGTCGCCACCAATTTGACACAACGTGCATCTTATTCAGGTCCACAGATATGTCCTGGCCGGAAATCACATGACCCAGGAAGGATACACGATCCAACCAGAACTCACACTTATTGAACTTGGTGAACAACTGATGTCGGGCCAAGGTCTCCAAGACTGTGCGAAGATGGCCAGCGTGCTCTTCACGACTCCTCGAGTACACTAGAAGGAGTCAAGGAAGGGACGAAACACCCAGTTCATTAGATCCATGAAGGCAGCCGGTGCATTCGTCAACCCAAACGGTAATACTCGAAACTCGTAGTGGTCGTAATGGGTATGGAAGGCCGTCTTCAAAATATCTCACTCTCAGATCTTCTGCTGATAATAGCCCGAACGGAGATCAATCTTCGAAAAGACATACGCTCCCTAGAGCTGGCCAAACAGATCATCAATCTGTGGTAAGGAGTACATGTTCTTCATGGTCTGCTTGTTCAACTGTCTGTAATCAATACAGAGGAGCAACGAATCGTCCTTCTTCTGAACAAACAAAACAGGGGCTCCCCATGAAGAGACTCTCGGATGCTCAAAACCCATCTCGAGCAACTCCTCCAGCTGCTCCTTGAGAACCTTATGTTGGGAAAAATAAATCCCGACTGCCAAGATCCGTCGATCGAGGTATAGATCGGATAACAAAAAAAAATATTAAACTTTTTTTTATGCTAACCCTACGAGGTGGAATTAGGGTGTACCTTCAAAACTCAGATTAGAGTTCTACCGAAGAGGAATATCGGATCCGAAAGACAAGTATGGATCGCTCAATTAGAACCTTCAGATCTTCTGCCGTATGTCTTTTCTATGTTGAAGATCCGCTGTGGAGTGTAGTCTCCTTCTTGCTTCGAACGGCAGCTGCAAATTCCTTCACTCTCTTTCTCTCCTTTGCTCACCTTTTCTAGATCCAGAGATCCTAAAGGGTTTCTAGGGTTAGGGTTTTGATTTTGGCTGAAATCATATATTATTGAGAGAGAGAGGAAGCCACATATTTATAGGCTAGGGCAGGGACCTAAAGGAGAAATCAGTAATTGGCTCCTATGGGCCTGGGTACCATAATTCAATCTAGAATTAAAACCAAAAGCCCATAAGTCATAATTCATTCCACTAAAGGATTATGACTGTACTCCAAATATATTAATCTCAAAATAATATTTTTGAGCTCCTTATATTATATGCTTAATATCTCCTCAGGCTAAGATTCCAATATTCGTTATGAAATAATTATTACTGACAGTATTATTTCAGACATCTTATTTTTCTTGAGATCTTCCGCTTAACTTATTTGACATGTCGGATATTTAAATCCACCAGTCGGGTTAGACAAGACCAAAACTTTTAAGCATCCTCAAGAGAGTATCATCAATCTCCTATAGGAGACGTGGACTCCATCAATAGTAAATATTCATCATACATGTGTTATTGTCACCGAACTCACCGAGTCTATTGATTCATAAGATAATCTCACTCTTTAATGAATTAAAATGATAAATAACAAATGCACACGTTTAAGAACCATTTTAGGATTAAGAGCATAAGCAATCATTATAAACATGGGGTGTAAATTATTTTATCTATTCAGTATAAAAATAATTACCCAAACTTGGTCCGTTCAATACACACAAGGTGTACAAGCACAATCACCCAAAAACCTATGAACCGGTCTTTTATAGTCAAGATAGACTACGTAAGATGAATTGCACTACAACATTTATCCAATGGATTATCCAAATCCATCTAAAGTTGTGAACCTCAACTTATAATTCACAAAGAATCGATAATCTGATTTTCTGTGTGTAAGCCGAACTGGTACGGAGTCCTTGAAATCAGCTCGGTTCCCATAATCAAATTAATCTCAAACTCAATCGCACAATCCGATGGTAGACCCAGAGGATCATCGAGAAAAACCTTTAGATACTCTACCACAAGTACGCCAGAAAACCCTCGCATCCACCTTGCTGGAGTCTCCACACCTACATGGAGGACACGAACCCCAAAGGAGCTAGGTCTTGATCACCATGAACAATCGATATTTGTGTGGCTTGCCGAGATTCAATCCATCCCCAGGATTGCATTGAAGTCCGACATGGCAAGCTCGACCAACTCCATTAGAAACTCGTGCTCCTCGATCATGGTGGTCCAACCCCGAAAAATAGTGCATAGGAGAATATGGTCTCCGACATGTAATACAATCTCCATCATACCAGCAAGAGGGGCTGACACCGCATCCATCCATCTCGCGAACACAGGAGACACGAACGAGTGCGTGGCCCCAGAATCAAATTACACATAAACATGATGCTGGGAAATCAGAACAATACCTCAGACAATGCTACCCGAAGCGTGCACCTCCTCGACAGTAGGTGTTGCAACATGCCCCTGAACAAGTTGTGGTAGAGGAGCAGGGGCATGCCTCCTCTGGTCAACACGGCCACCCTGTCGTTGCTGTTACTGGCGTGGCTACTGATGCACAAGAGGTCGATCAGCATCGGGGCAAGCAAGGGCAAGATGTCCGACTCACCGGCAGTAGAAGCAACGTCGTGTCTTTGGACCTCTAGCCTGGAATGAAACAGCAGCAAAGGGTGTAGGACCTCATATTTGTCGGTATCGTCGGGAAGACCTCCGAGGCTGTGTGTCGGTGCTTTCGGAGGGTTTAGGTTTAGGGCTAGGGTTTCCGGTTAGGGCTAGGGCTAGGGTTTGGGTTTGGGTTTAGGTTAGGGCTACGGCTAGGGTTTCCGGTTTCCTGAACTTTGGTTCTCTATTTAGATGTCCAAATGTGGGATATTTCCGAGTGTTACTTGAAGTATTTCTGTCTCTCTGGACGGTTAAAATTGGGGTATCTACAACATTGGCACCACATCAGCTGGAGTAGCGGTGGCCACTGGTTAATCAATGTGTCGCTTGTGTAACGCCTCACATTTACCCATCCACTTATCGGACAGTAAATGAGTCGCTACTACATTTAATCTAAATACAAGACCAAAATTTACACTCTTTTTTTAAAATGATGCTACTATAATAAAATTGATGGTAATACAATAAATAATTTTCAAATGTTAAATCACCAATGGTCTTACAAAATATCAGAGTTTTGTGAAAACAAGATATTAAAAAGGAAATACACAATAAACCACCCCTGTGGTGTCGGTATTGTCGGGAATGCCTCCGAGGCTGTGTGTCGGTGCTGTCGGAAAGGATCCCGGCGGTGCGTGGGTGCGCGTGCGTGTGTGGGGGTTCTTCAGGGATTCGGATCGGATGCGTGTCCTGGCGGGCTCGGTCGGATCGTCTTCTCGGAAGGGTGAGGGGTGTCGTTCCTGATTGAGGCGCCTGATAGCGGCTCAAGAGGATTCCAGGGTTTGTGTGATCGCCACCTACTTTTTCTAAAAGCAGGAAAAGGGTCGGGTTGGATTTGATCGCCTACGTGGGGAGTTTGTGGGGTCTCCGCTCTGAGACACGGATATACCGTACACAGAGGTGAAAAATAGGTAATCCTATTATGCTTCCGGGGCTTGACTAAAGGAGTCTTGGGACATAGGGGTGCAAATGGGGTGTGTATAGGGGGCGGCTAGTGGGATCAAGCCGTCTGGTTAGGGGCGGCTAATAGGGTTTAGCCGTCCGGTGCCTGGTCTGGTTTGGGCCGAACTTCGGTAGGAAATGGGTTTGATTTTGGACAGGGGCTAAGCTAGGTTTAGCCTGGGTTTCTGGAGGGTGGAATGAGAGTGTATTTTATGTAGGGAAAAGGGTATTTCTCTCACAAAAGGGGCTCTCTCTCTCTCTCTCTCTTGGGATTTCTAGTGGGGAAAGGGAATGTGAATTGTGCGTTGTGAATTGTTGATGTGAATTGGTGATTGTGGATGATGGGTTTAAAGGCTTGGGACCTCCTCTATTTATAGTAAAAGAGAGGCAGGGAAATGTCCAGGGGGTAATAGAGTGGCTTGGCTAATAGGGTGTGTGATTAGACCCCTCATTAATTCTCTGGTTCTTCTGTCAGGACCAGTTGAAGGGCGGCTAGTGCTAACTAGCCACCCAGGATGGGGCGGCTACTTCCTGGTAGCCGCCCCTATCATAACCTGCCAAACGTCCCATCTCTGACAGGCGGTGGCTTGGGTCGGTTACTTGGGTTGATCCAGCCGAGGTAGGGCGGCTAAAGGTCATCACCCACTACAATGATCAGCATTTAATAATGCTTTATGTCCCATCCAGGGGACTGGTCCAAAGTCGGCCAGGGGGGCGGCTAGTGCTAACTAGCCGCCTGGTATGGGGCGGCTAGTTAGGTCTAGCCGCCCCTATCCAGGGACTTAGGGTTTTTGGGTTTTGGGTTTTCTGGTTTTAGGTTTATGTCTTCCGATTTAGGTTTAGGGCTAGGGTTAGGGTTTGGGTTTAGGTTAGGGCTAGGGCTAGGGTTAGGGTTTCCGATTAGGGCTCGGGTTAGGGCTTCCGATTTCCTGAACTTCGGTTCTCTACTGGATGTCCAAATGTGGGATATTTCCGGGTGTTACTTGAAGTATTTCTGTCTCTCTAGACAGTCAAAATTGGGGTATCTACAATTGTCCCTCATCGGACGGAGTCTTTGTGCGAAGCAGGAAAGACTTCGACTGATGATAAGGAAAGAGACCCCTATTTTGGCCGGCCCGACCTTCAAGAAGTCATGCCAACAAGAACAACACTATTCGGGGAGTTGATTTAGACCGTCAGAGGCTAGGTCTTGACTTTGAAATTTTTAACCGAAAGGATGATCCAGGTGGAAGGCGGGGAAAAGTAAATGGTGAGTGATCCAACCCGCGGTCGGGGTTCTTAGCTATTGTGCGCGGAGCAACCCAACATCTGTTTCCTCGTCCTACCGTTCCCGTGCTTGGGAAAACTCAGCAAGGAGGGGATATCGCCGACAGAAAGCAGGTAAAAGTTTGATTTGGTGAATTGGATCATCCGAAGGATAAGAACTCTGGAAAAGAACCAGAACTGAAGAAATTTGAATCTGAACGGTACTGTAAGTGTGGCAAAACTTCGGGAAAGTCGTGTTTGATCAAGTAGTGTCTGGAAATAAGCCAATACATGGCTGTTTGGTATGGAAAACCTTGAAATTTAGGGCTGAAAAGAGATTGAAAAGGGGTTTTAAGTGAAAGTAGAAAACTGGGAGGGGTAGCTAGTTCTAACTAGCCGCCCAAGAGGGGGCGGCTACTCGTGAGTAGCCGCCTCCCGACTGGGTCCCTTATAACCGAAAAGGGACCCTCTCTCTTCCCACTCTTTCAAAAACCGTTTCTCTCCCTCTTCTTCTTCTTCTCTTCGGTTTTAAAACCCAAAAACCCTGATTTATTTGCCTTCTCTTCCTCCATTTCGTCCTTAATCCTCTCTCTTTCTCTTGATTTTGAAACCCTAGTTTGGGTTCTCCTTTTTCCTTTTCAAACCGAGGAGATGACGAGGTCGAAGGCGATTGCTTCGAGGGGGAAGCGACCACGGGTGGCTCGTGGAGAGCGTAGCCCGAGCTCTTCGTCATCGGAGAGCGATAGGCCGGAGGTCGAGGTTGTGGGGGAGGCTATGGGTGTGGTGGAGGTGCCGCCAGTGGATATCGGCGTGGGTGAGATTGGAGACTTGTCTTTGGGGACTGCCCCGGAGGTTGGGAGTAGCATGATAGGGTATACACGCAAGAGGAGGCGTGGGGATCGACCGGCGGTGGTCGAGGGGGTGGTTTCGGGGGTCGGGGGATCGGTTGATGGTGCAATTGAGGGGGTTAGTGAGAATGTGAGGGCGTCGTTGGATGCCCTTGTTGGGATGTTGGACAGGGAGGCCACAGAGGCCAGGGCTAAGGAGGAGGAAAGTAGGGCTATGGAGGCTTTTGCGGAGTTTATCTCCGGCGCGGGGAGAGTGGAGGGGATAGGAGAGGTTAGGGGTGAGGCCGAGTAGGCCGAGGGTACGGGCACCGGGGCTGCAGAGGCTGGTGTGGGCGTGGAGGCTGAGGCCGAGGAGGCCGTGTTTGAGGAGGATGAAGAGGAGGGGGATGACGACGGGATGGACGATCCCGACGAGGCCAAGGTGGACGCTCCTGGGTCCACACGGGCCATGGTATGTTCCTAACCTTTTAGTCTTAGCCTTTTTATTATTGGTGTATATGCATGTGTTTTGGTGGTATGAACAGGTGACTAGCGTATAATACTTTGTATATGCGTGTTTTGATAGGCATGCTTGTGTATAAGTTTAATCACGGTGGGATGTGTAAGCATGCTGTATGTTGACATGGGTTTGTTTTTTAGGAAGTGGGATAATTTTTCATACGTATATCCAATTTTGTTATATGCCTATATAGGAAAGGAAAGGTTACGGCTTAGTATGCTTGTATGTGGTTTTGCATGTATACAATCTTTGAAGTATATTTTTGTACGTATTTGACCACGGTGGAGTAAGAGTGAATATGAAAGGGTGTGCATGCATTTTTATGGGTCTAAGTTCCTTCATATGCTTAGTTCGTGGAAAGTATATATAAGCATGATAAGCAGTATTTTGAAAATGAAGCATACGAGTAATGACCACTGTGGGATAAGAGGGTAAAGCATGTGATCTTATAGGTATGTTTTGCAAATAAAGGAGGGTAAATTTTCGTATGAAGTCTCATATCTCATGCCCTTTTTGTTCTTTTTGATTTTAATGTGTAGGAGTTTTATTGTGCTAAGCATGGTTTAGAAAATGAGTTCGTTTAGACTTGGATCCTTACCTCTCGATCGCTTTGGACTAACCCATTTTCGTTTGTTTTGTAGCGGCCGAATCGCATACGGGCCCTTGGGGCAGGAGGAGAGGAGTTTAGTGGACGGAGCGGGCTTCCGTTCCTTCTTTCTGATTGAGCCGTTCCACGTCCATCGCCCATATGTGGAGGCATTGGCGGAGAGATGGGACCAGAGAGTTGAACGTTCATCCTCCCTACTGGCGCTGTTATGCCGACCCTTGAGGGCATCCATCGGATCACTGGCCTTCCGGTCTTGGGGGAAGTGGTGATTGCGGCCACCCTTGCGGATTATAGGGGGTTGTTTCGAGAGTTGATCGGGGAATGGGAGTTCATGGAGCGGGAGCGCACGCTGAACCGGATCCCTTTGGGGAGGCTTTCGGGGCAGTATGGCCTCAGCTCTTTTACAGAGCGTCAGAAGGGTGAAGCTGCAGCTAGCTTCGAGAGGAGGCGGGCGATGATCGAGGCGAGAGAGGGGGCCGCGTGCCCACAGAGGGCACGGAGGGAGTTGAGGGACCTGGAGGGCATGGGACACTATGCTTGGGGAGCGGCGATGCTCGCCCATCTCTTTGCGGAGCTCTCGAAGAAAGTCAAGAGGGCCGGGGGAAAGAATCTTGGTGGTTTCGCGCCATTTCTTCAGGTATGTGTAAGTGGTAAATGTCTTTTCTTGGTTTAGCTCACTTTTGATCATAATAATTTTCCTCTTGCTTTGCTAGATCTTCGGGTATGAGCACTTTGCCATCGATCGCCCGACTTTGGCTCCGTTTGATCATGCCCTCCCTTTGGCTATGAGATGGGAACCCCGGGGATCTTCCCGCTTGCACCGCCTCGCCCGATTCCGGGAGGCCTTCCGCGCCTTGTCGGAGGAAGAGGTATAATTTTTTCTTCGAGTTTCCTTGGCTTGTATTTGGTTTTCTTTTGACTAACCGCTCTTCCTATCTTTGATGTTTTTTTAGATGACGTGGAGGCCTTATCCGGAGGAGGTTCCCGAGGCTCTGGCGCGAGACGTCTGGTTGATCTACTTTAACGAGGTCGTGTTTCATGCGATCAGCCGGATCGTCGGCCAGCTTGGCTATCATCAGTTGGTGCCCGATCCTCTGCCGCGGCGCCGCTCGATTCCGGTGGTGAACCTCCCGAGGAATTACGCTACGTATGTGGCGGGATGGATGGGATGAGGCGTCTTGGTGGAGCGTCGTCCTTAGGCAACTTCGAGTGACGAATACCTGGCTTGGTATCGTCAGGAGTATGCGGGTATCCTCGGGACGATGGAGGAGGAGATCCCGGACGCTTACGTAAGTTTAAAAACCCTTCTCTTTTTCTCCGTTTTCCTTCGCTTGAATATTTTCTGAATGGTATTTGTTTTTGTAGGTTGAGTTGAATGAGATGGAGAAGAGGCTCAAGACCGCCAATGAGCATCTCCAAGCGCGGGCCAGGCAGATAGAGGCGTTGCGGATGCAACGGAGACGCTTGCAGGACCAGGTCCGGGTCCTCGAGGCTCAGGTGGATGCCCTGTCGAGAGCGAGAGCCGATGGTGCTTCTTCTTCTTTCGCCCCTCCTCCTTCCATGGCTTCCGAGCGAGAGCTCGAGCTAACGAGGGAGCTAGATGCGGCCCAGAGTGAATTGACGGCCACACGGATGGAGCTGGGCCAGGCGAGGGGTAGGGCTTCTCGAGCTGAGGAGGAGACGGACTGGCTGAGGTCCATGATGGCTTGAGAGAGGAGGGGTTCATCACCCTAGGCCGTGAGAGGGACTCCCTCCAGATGAGGGTGTCGGAGTTGGAGGCTTCAGCGGGCGTCCCTGGAGGTTTGATGGGAGACTTGGTTCGTTCTCTCCAGGCGGCCAGGGATAGGGATCGGGAGGCGCTCAGGGCATCGGTGGCGAGGGCACGGGATTTGGAGGAGAGGTTGAGGGCTGTCGAGGATCGGGCCAGGGGGACAGAGAGTCGCCTCCGACAGAGATTGGAGAGGATAGACAGAGATATGCAGCAAGTCCATCTCTGGGAGGCGACTATGAGGGGGAAATTGGTTGGAGGGGGCTCCATGACCGAGGCGGACCTTGACCTTCTTCCGCTTGAGCCTGATCATTCTCTCTCAGCTTCCTGGCTACTGGGGCCACCTTCAGCCGTGCTTCTCGTCCTTCGGCGACTCGGAGTCGTGGGATATATGTGAGGGCCGCGTCTTCGGTTCGAGAGACTCCTGCTGCTCCTGATGCTCCAAAGGTTCAGTCCTCTCATCAGCCACCGCTCCCTTCTCAGCCAAGCCAGGATGTTCCTCCTACTCAGCCTCCAGCGGATGACGATACGCCGAGGTATAGCTTCTTTGTGTCTTGGTTTTAGGTAGAAGAATGGTATATATGCGAGGAATTCATGCTTTTCTCCTTTTGTTTTGACTCAGGTGATATTCTGGTGGAGTATAGCTCAAGACTTCGGGGTTTTGATGCTCTCGGTGGACCCTTATCTCTTCCTTACTCTTTCACAAAGATTTCTTTTATGGACTCTTTTAGGTTTAGAAGAACAATCTACGTTTTTGGTGGGACAATTTTATAATTCTCCTTTGTACGCATGGTTTGGAGTAGCTAGCATGGATGTTTGCGTATTTAAAGAGCTCCCTTTATTTAGAAAAATGCGTATTTCGTGGATGGGTGAATTAGGTGTTTTTGTACGTTTAATTCATGGATGGGTGTAGGGTTTTGATATATAATTGTTTTAGCACGGTATCTATACATGTTTTGTGTATGAATATGTGCATGAAATGTGTACATGCAGGTTTTGGAAAGAACTGATCTTAATAGGTAAAGAAGTGTTGAAGAGTTGATTGGATATGGACTGACATAGCTGAAAAAAGGTGCAGGCAAGGGGCGGCTAGTGTAAACTAGCCGCCCAGTGAGGGGCGGCTAGTTGTGTTTAGCTGCCCCCTGCCTGGGGCATGCTTACTTGAAACAAAGGGCAGGGGTGGCTAGTGTAAACTAGCCGTCCAAAGGGAGGCTGCAAGTCGGGTCTAGCCGCCCCCTACCTGGGGCAGTCTGGTTCTGCTGCTCCTGTCTGCTACAGCTGCTGAAAGCCTTTGTGACTGTTTCAACCTTGAGACCTATAAAAACATCCCTTCCATGGACCAAGTGTTAAATTTGTCCGGATTGCGCCCCTGCACTGACTTTCGAGCCCTTCTTGCTTGAATTATCAAGGGCTACAATCCATCTTGAGGTAAATGAAAAGATAATGCGAGAAAGTGAAGTGCGGGAAACCATGCTTTAGTATGTAAGGAAGGGATTCCAAGTGCGTGAGCGAAAAACTTTTAAGTGCGTGTGAAAGTGGGACAATTTTCTCTCAAGCATGTGCAGAAGGACATAGAATGAAGGTAGGTGGGGGTAATCTTATCATTGGCATGGGGGTCAATTTTAACATTTCAAGAAAATCGAATGCCTACGTGCTTTGGAAAAGAAAAATGCGAACTTATGCTTAAGTATTGTGGCATAAGTGGGCATTTTAATTCTTCAATGGCTTTTTACGTGAGTGGGTAATGTTTTCGACTTTCTGAAGTAAAAGATATCATCAAGTCCCGTGGAGGAGCCCTTGTGGTCACCTATGTCCAAACCAGGGTTGTATTTGAAAGGTATAGGCCTTAGGTGCCGGTTTTTCTAGGTTCATGTTTCTCAAATGCTTGATCGTATTATTCTAAACATGCTGAAAAATCCATGAGTGTACCAGGAGTCAAGTTAGATAAGCTTCCTTTGGATAGGCAAGTTTCTAAGTGAACTCACGTGAGTGTGTGTAATTTGTAAACCTGGAAATGATCTACCCTTGGTCGAAATTTCGCCTTTCCCGGTAGACATAGTCCAATTTTGAATCCCATTGCGAAAAAATAAAAGGGGGGGGGGAGAATGGGGTAAGAGTAATATCTTCCGTTTGGGCAATATTTTAGAATTGTCCCAGTCTAGCATATGTCCTACTTTCTAGGTCCCTCTGGCTTTCTTCTTTTTACCACTTCTTTATTTTTGGATGGAAAGTACAGTCCGTTGTTTGGATCTGTACTGGTACAACCGTTGTCTAGCGTATACCGTGCGTAAAGGCGTGAAAGCCTGCTAAAATAGAGAGTTCAACCCGTTCACTTGGGTGTTATTTTTCTTTTGTTGGCCTCTCATTGCCTGATTTTTTTTTTATTTGAGGGGGGGGGGCTCTTCTGTTTTTCACCCCGATTCTTTTCGTGCTTCCCTAGGGTTAATATAGTGCCAGAGCCAGTTTTGGGACATATGCCAGGTCTAGGTAACTCCTTATTTTGACCTAGGGTTAATACGAGTGGGGCGGAAATAAGTGAGGTTTTGCTTTGGGGGTTTTAAATTGTCCCAGTCTACGGGGTAGGCAATTTCTCTTCCATCAGGTAAATCGATCGTCCAGTTATACGTGTGAATGAAGAGGCATGATTAGGCGGAGATGTGTTCAAATAGATACGAGTTTATCTTTGAGAGTCTTATAGTTCTATCATCAAGTACTAAACGCTGGAAATTGCAGGAAGAAAGAATAATAGTTTCTCAAGTATTGAAAGCTACTCATGCATGGAATTTCTTTAGATAAAGTGCATTCCACGAACCTGAAACCTCGACTCCTTCGGCATCTACCAGGCGGTAGGCATTCCCGGAATAGGCATGGGTGATCACATAGGGTCCCTCCCATGTGGGTTGCAACTTCCCTCTTGGGTGAGGCTGTCTTGATGGCATGATTTGCTTAAGTACTAATTCCCCGATTTCAAATTTTTTTTTTATTACCTTCTTTTCAAATGCCCTTGCCACCCTTCTTTGGTAGGCCTGGGCATGGTCTGCCGCTCTTCTAGTACTATTCTTAAGGATGGGACAATGATTTCGTAGGGCACTACTGCTTTGGCTCCAAACGTGAGTGAATAGGGGGTTTGACCAGTGGGTGTCCTAATGGAGGTTCGGTATGCCCAGAGGGTGTCTACCAATTTATCAGGCCAATCAGTAGCCTTGGGGGTTTCTACTGTTTTCTTTATAATTTTGAGCAAGGTTTTGTTGGTGGCCTCTGCTTGTCCATTCCCCTGTGGATAATATGGCGTGGAATGATGAAGTTCTATATGATGTTTATTGCATAGGTCTTGGAATTCTTGGGAGATGAACTGGGGACCATTGTCAGTTATAATCTCTTTGGGGGTGCCGAACAGTGCAAGGATGTGAGTGCGGACAAAACGAGCCAGGGTAGAGCTTTTAATTACTACATAGGACTCGGCTTCAGCCCATTTGGTAAAGTATTCCGTAGCGGTGAGGATGAAGGCTTTCTGGGTGGAGTTTTCTATAGTGTCCCGGAATGGTCCTATCACATCTAATGCCCACATAGAGAAGGGCCATGGTGAAGTCATGGGATGTAAAGAAGATGCTGGTGCGTGTATTTTGTTGGCATGAGTTTGACATTGGATACAACGCTTAACGTATTTGTTGCAATCCCCTTCAAGCGTGGGCCAATAGTAGCCCATTCTTAGTACCTTTTTTGCTAGCATCTGGGCGTTGACGTGTCCTCCGCATACTCCAGAGTGAGCTTCTTCTACAATGGTATATGCTTCTTTGTCGTCCAAGCACCTGAGTAGTTCCCCATTGAAGGAGGCTCGGAAGAGTATCCCCCCTCGGAGGCAGTATTTGACTGCCACCCTTTTAACTATTTTCTGGTCGTTGCTAGTAGCGTAGCTTGGGAATGAACCATTTTCAAGGTAATTTTTATGTCAAAGTACCAGGGATTTTCGTCGTCCATATCTCCTAGTTCAAGGGCTAGGATTTCCGTGGTACTAGCATTTTTGTTGGTCTGGTTCTTTTTAAGGAGATCTCGAGTTTTATAGTCACAGAGTTCGGTGGCAGGTGCTTCTAGTCTTTGGATAGTGACTATTTCAGATGTTCTAGATAAGGGGGAGGTGAGCGATGAGGCTTAAGAGGCTAGAGAATCTGCAAGAATATTGCCGGTCCGGGGTATGAAAATGTGAGTAACCTCACGGAATTGTTTTAGCAGGACTATGGCTAGTTCTCTGTACGGCTTCATTTTGGGTCTCTAGTCTGATATTTTTTAAGAGTTTGGCGGATCACTAAGAGGGAGTCCCCAATGATGTCTAAATTTTTGGCTCCTAGGGCTAGGGCTGCCTTCAAACCTGCTATCAGGGCCTAGTATTCGGCAATATTGTTGGTGGCTTTAAACGTAAGCTGAAACGCTCGTGGGATAATGACGCCTTCGGGGGAGATTAGTGCTATTCCTATTCCCTTTCCCTTTTGGTTGACTGCTCCGTCGAAGTATAGCGTCCATGTCTCTCTATTCTTTTCTTCAATAAGCACAAATATTTCTTCGTCCGGGAAGTCAGTTTTTACTGGTTCGTAATCAGGGAGGGGTAGTTGAGCGAGGTGGTCAGCAATAGCTTGCCCTTTGATGGATTTTTGAGTGGCGTACGTGATGTCAAACTTGTTTAACTGTACTTGCCATCAGGCTAAGCGTCCAGTTAATACGGCTTTCTCGAATAGGAACCTTACTGGGTCCATTTTGGCAAAGTATTTGACTTTGTGGGCAAGAAAGTAATTTCGCAACTTTGGGGAAGCCCTTTTAACAGTTTGTAAAAGGGGCGACATCTTTCAGCATGTTGCGAAATAAATCTCCTAATAAATTGCAACCTTCCTACGAGCCCCCTCAATTCTTTTAGGTTCTTAGGTGGGGGCATTTGGGCGATGGCTTTTGCCTTGGTCGGATCTATTTCTATCCCCCGCTTACTTACCATGAATCCTAAAAGTTTCCCAGAGGAGACCCCAAGCGACATTTCTTTGGATTCATTTTAAGTGAATACTCCCTGCATCTCTGTAGTACTTGCCTGAGTATGTCTGCGTGTCCTACTCGAGTCCTAGATTTAACTAAGATGTCATCCACATATACTTCTACTAGTTTGTGCATCATATCATGGAATATTGAGGTCATAGCCCTTTGATATGTTGCACCTGCATTTTTGAGCCCGAAAGGCATCACTATGTAGCAGTAAGTTCCCCAGGGTGTGGTAAAAGAAGTCTTTTCTTGGTCTTTTTCTGCCAGCCGGATTTGGTTGTATCCAGAAAAGCCATCCATGAACGAGAGCATCTCATACCCTGCCGTGTTGTCGGCAAGGAGGTCAATATGTGGTAGTGGGAAGTCATCCTTTGGGCACGCTCGATTGAGGTCCCTGAAGTCGATGCATATCCGGATCTTCCCATCCTTCTTGGACACTGGAACGATATTTGCTACCCACTTTGGGTATAAGACTACCCGAAAAAATTTAGCCTGGTGGAGTTTGTCTACCTTATCTTTGATTTTTAAAGCCACCTCGGGATGAAGGCATCTCAATTTTTGTTTTACTGGCTTTGCGTTTGCTTCTAATATTAACTGATGTTTGACTAACGAGGTATCGAGTCCAGGCATGTCCTTGTAAGACCATGCAAAGACGTCTTTATACTCATGTAATATTTTAACCAGGCCCTCCCTCTCATCGTGATTCAGTCCTGCGCTAATTGAAATGATTTTGGGGTCAGCCTTTGTCCCCAGGTTTAGCTCCTCTATCTTCTCGTCTCCTTCTTTTGTCTTTTCATCGAACCTTTGACGGCTCTGCTTGAATTATTTAGATAGGTCCTCTTTTCCTTCATCGTCCTCATCGTAGATTTCGAAGACCCCTAGACCATATTCTAGGTTCTCTATGTTATCTAGGTCTGGTTCTTCTATAACTGCTATTGATACAAATTTTTCTAAACCTAATATGGTCCTGCTATACCCCTCTAAACTGCTAATGATCTGGTCAGGAATTTGACTCCTAGTAGGTTTGACTATTTTGGACGAGGTACTAGGGTCGGGATTTTTAGCTTGACTGGCTAGACGATGTAGTTTATTCAGGAGATCAGAGTCATCGATAAAGGGGTGCCATGCCGGGGTGAAGTCATCATTGTCGAACAGGGATCCTATGGTTTTGGTTTCCATTTTTTTTGTTTGTTTGTTTTTTTTTTGAACAGAAAAGACACTTATTATTTACAACCTACTAGATTGGTGGAAGTGTTTCAACCGACTTTCCTCCAGCAGCTGGCGCTCCTTTGTTGCGATGCTTGAGCACTGCGAGAAAAGGAGGCTGGGTCAGCTGGAGTTTTATCGTCTGCCTTTGAGTGTGTGTGTAGGTGTTTATCAGGGTGTGGGAATAGTCATTCTAGGGAGCCAGAAAGATAGTCTGGCTCTCTTTCCTGGATAGGGTCCAGGGGGTAGGGGCATACGACCTCTTCGGCGTGCTCTACGATTATTACTCTTACGAAATGTTCATACAACCTCCAATTGTATCTTTCCTTTAGTTTAGGGCGATGCTCGGATGAGCCGATGCCCCTTTTATCTAGCCATGCCGGGAGTTCGATGGGGTCCAAGATCCCATTTTCTTGTCCCAAGGTTCCCCCGGGAAGGTAACCCATGGTCCCCATTATATGCCAGCCAGGGTTCTTAAGTCTAGGGTGGCTTGCCTCTGTGGTAACGGAGAGAGTGTTTCGGGGATTTAGCCAATCGGCTGAGAAATCTAAGATGTGGATGGTGGCTTCTATGGGTTTTGAGTTACTGGTTTTTACAGTGATGGTTTCATTATCGGCGAACCTCGATTTAGGTCCTTTGATCGCATCCCCTTGTATTTTGATTATCCGACCTCCCAAGGGGAATTTCAAACATTGGCGTAGGGGAGAGGAGACCCCTTTTATAAATGCTAGCCATTTGCGTCCTAGAATCATATTTTAATCTGAATCCATTTCTAGGACGTAAGCTTTAGTGCTAGTTTCTTGCGGCCCTACTTTTATTCGGAAGTCTTTAAAGCCTAGAACCGGGTGAGCCGTTTTGTCATAGGCGAATATATGGGTGTCTGTTTCGAAGAGTTTAGTTATGCGTCCGTCAATGTGCTCGAAGGTTTGTAGTGATATGAGGTTTACCCCTGCTTCGGTGTCAATTAGAACTTTATCCACCGAGTATCCTTCGAGGTTAGTTGTTATGCATAGGGTTGAGGTGCTAATGACCTTGTCATGAACCTCTTCTTTAGGTCTAAAGGTTATGATGGGCCCTAGTCCTGCGGTGGCTAGAGCTATTGGTACGCCTAGGGTAGAGATTTGTGGGTCGACTTGGATTCTTTCTAGGAACATTCTTAGAGCTTGCTAGTGGTGTTCTGAGGTTTCGATTAGCTCTAAAATGGAAATCTTTGCGGGGATTTTTTGGAGTTGGTCTAGGATATCAATCTTATCTCCGGTGCGGTGCTCCTCAGTTTCTGTTTCAAGCAGGGGGTGTCTATAAGAGGGGACAGTGTTTAAAATTCTGCCTGCTCTAGTGGTATGATGATTTCGATAGGTATAGGCCATCATTAACTGGTGAGGGGGATAATGGTTGGAGTTTTTTAGTGAGGGGTGTAGATACCCCAATTTTGACCGTCCAAAAAGACGAAAATTACTTCAAGTAACATTTTTAAATGACCACATTTGGATCAAATAGAAAACTACTTTAAAAAATTAGAGGAACAATAGGAGAAACCCTGGCCACAACACTTAGAAACCTAAGTGACCAGAAGCCAGGCGGCTAGTTGAAAGTAGCCGCCCCTCACTGGGCGGCTTGTTTCAACTAGCCGTCCCTTAACCGCCCCCAATCGCTTCCCTTAGATGGGACATAAAGCAGCATTTAATGCTGATGATTGCGGCGGTTTGTTCCAATTAGCCGCCCCTTCTCTGACGGTTCAACCTTAGTAACCGCCTCAAGCCACCGCTTGTCAGAGATTGGACGTTTGGCAGGCTATCATACCGGCGGCATCTCCTAACTACCCGCCCCTTACTAGGCGGCTGAATTAGGGTAGCCGACTCGCATCTGGACTCACCCATAAAGCATAAAGCAACTTTACTTAGGTGTGAAGTTACTTAGCCTCACCCTTTTGTCCAATCCATGCTATTACCCAATGGACCATAGAGTGTGTCCTTTTGTAATGATGGTTACTTGGCCACACCCTCTTACCCAACCCATGCTATTGCCCAAAGAATAAACCCATGTACCCTTTTCTACTATAAAAGGAGGGGTAGGGGTGAGAACCGAAGGGTGGCCATTTTTCATTTCAAAGTGTGTGTTAGAGAAGAGAGAGAGAGAGAGAGAGAGAGAGAGAGGGAGAGAGCCCTAGTTGAGAGAGAAGGAAAGTCATTCCCCACCAAATTCCACTCTCCATAAACCCCCTCTAAACCATTGTCCTAAACCACTCTCAGCCCTAGCCAAACAAATCCAAATTCTTACCTAGGTGCTGCCCAAATCTAGAAGAGGAAATCACCAAACACCACTTTCAATCCTCATTACCACCACCCTAGCCAAAGCCAAAACACTTCCCTACCTAGGTTCTGCCCAAATCCAGAAAATCCAGAACCAGGTACTAGGCGGCTAGTCCTAACCAACTGTCCCCTACCAGGCGGCTAATTCCCATTAGCCGACCCCTTCCTAACCCTTTTTTAGTCCCATATCTCCTCTAGTCAAGCCCCCGAAGCAGAATAGGTTTACCTATTTCTCACCTCTGTGTACGGTATATCCGTATCCCAGAGAGGAGACCCCACAAACTCCCCCCGCGAGGCGATCAAATCCAACACCAACTTTTCCTGCTTTTTGAGAAAGCAGGTGGCGATCACAACAAACCCCGTCATTTCTGAGAAGCAGTCGGGCGGCTCAGGAACGACTCTCCGGGCGGTGATCTGATCAGTCGCGAGACGGACCAGGACCAAGTTCGCAGAACCCCCAGTTTTTACATACCGACAAATTGGCGATCACGGTGGGACTCCCTTGTGAAAATCAACAAAAGGTAATCCTCTTCTGCTTCATTCCATAACTTGACTAGAAAGCCATCACCTCTTTAGGAAAGCTAGAATTTTCCACCCCCTCAAGTCATATCCTCCTCTACTATGCATCATAACACACTTTATTGCTTTAAGCCGCACACAGTTGCGCACCTTTACTGCTTTAATTGCAAATTTTATTGCTTTAAGCCGCACACAGCTGCGCACCCTTTACTGCTTTAATTGCATCTTTTACTGCTTTAAGTCGCACACCGTTGCGCATCTTTTACTGCTTTAAGTCGCACACTGATGCGCACCATTTACTGCTTTAATCGCATCTTTTACTGCTTTAAGTCGCACACCGTTGCGCATCTTTTACTGCTTTAAGTCGCACACTGCTGCGCACCATTTACTGCTTTAATCGCATCTTTTACTGCTTTAAGTCGCACACGGCTGCGCATCCTTTACTGCTTTAAGTCGCACACAGCTGCACACCCTTTACTGCTTTAATCGCATCTTTTACTGCTTTAAGTCGCACGCGGTTGCGCATCCTTTACTGCTTTAAGCCGCACACAGCTACGCCCCCCTTTGCTGCTTTATTTACTGCTTTAAATCTGCATTCATTCATACCTAGGCCATTCCACATTCACACCATGGAAATCTACACCCATGGGAAAACAGTAGAGGAGAAAGACAACCAGGGAGACCAAAGCACACAACTCCTTAGCCACCTAGAGGATAGGATGGCTGCTTTAGGGTACCAATCGGTAGAGGACATGTTCAATGACCTCTCCGACTATCGCCAAACCAAGACCTTGAGGCAGGAAACCCCAGCCAAAACCCCCAAGGCTCATCCCACCCCCAATACCCCACCAACACCCTGTTTCTCGGTTAATCCAAGACCAAACCCTTTTTCTCCCCCCACCTTTTCATTTGCCCCGACTTCCCCTACGAATCCAATATTTCCGACCATTTCTGCCCCATGCCCTTACCAGGCTACCTCCAACCTGAGACCGCTAACCTATTCACCCAAGGCCGAAACTCTCGATGACACCATCCAGAGAATCCTCTCTGAGAAAAAAACAACCACCCCCAACCACAGGTCCTTACACCACCTACAACAAATCCCTTCCGTCAGTCTCTCGGCAAATTTTAAAATTCCAAAATATCACCGGTACAATGGCCGCGGAGACCCGGATGTCCACCTAAAAGCTTTTTATCTGGACTCTCGTCCCTTCTTAGATAATGAAGCTCTCCTTGTATACCTATTTCAAAAGTCCTTGGAAGGAGAGGCTATCCAATGGTTTTCTACCCTGCCGGTAGACCATTTGTCCAATATTTCAGCCGTAAGCAACAAATTCCTAAGTCGCTACGGTTACCAAAGAACTAGGATCCCCTCTATCTCATACCTCACAGCTGAACGAATGGAGCATGGAGAGGACTTTGAATCCTATGTGTCTAGGTGGCGCACCCTTGTGCACCAAACTAGCCTACAATTAACAGAATGTCAAGAAATTGACATGATGTTACTAAACCTAACCCCAGAACTTCGTACGAGTCTGTCGTACGGAGATTGCACCACCTATCAACTCCTAATAGATAGACACAACCGGATCCAACGCTGTACTGGACCCCCTACCCCATTCACTTCCAACAACTGGTCAAGACTCTTTAGGAAAAACCCCTTGACAACCCCCACGGTAGAGGGGATTACAAGACAAGTTTCGGCACTCTACCCGAACGAAGCACGGGTTCTTGATCAAGGACCAGCCCCGAGACAGTATACACCTGGTCCTTCTGGATATATGATGCCTCAGCAAGCTACTCATTCTAATACCTTATCTCCTTGATCAGTACCCGCTTCCGTGCCGTTACAACAACACCCTATAAATCAAAACCCTATCAAACCCCTCCTCCCATTCCCAGAACAAATACCTGAGTCCATCTCAATTCATCCCATGGAGGGAGGTCCAATCCGACCATTGAACCATTTCTCCCAGACACAGCCTAGTCAAGCCTATAGTGATAGAGCCAAAGTTCCCATTGTCTATGCCCCTATTCCACGAGAAACACAAACTTTTGTTCCTCGGCAACCACTCCAAAGGAAATACACTGCGATCCCACCCCCATCATCCTATGAGTCTCTGGCAGCTGAAATCTTAGAATCTATAGAATGTCCCAAGCAGGACTCTGATGATGATGAAGAGTTTTTGGATGAAGAACTATTGGGACTCTCTTACCCTACTCCCACACAACCTGAATCCACCATCCAACCCTTAGACCTGATTGAGGTTGAATATCCATTGTCTATAACTGCTCAAGATCCAATCATATCATGGCCTATTGAACCCATCTTAACCATCTCAGATGACTCGGATTCTGACTCATCACATTCTGAGATTGACCTAAATCCGGTTCAATCAATTGTGCGTATCATCGAATCAGAACCACTTATATTTAAAAATGCACAATAGGGAGCAATCGAACCATCCCAATTGCCAGATCCATTCTACTTACCATCCCATCTGTCCGAGGAGCTCTCCTCAGATTCCCGCCGTATCCAAATCAATCATTTCTGATCTGATCCATATGCCCCTAATTACACCAATTGAGGAATCTTTACCCCCACCATCATTAGGGCCTCAGCATTATGCTGAACTGTGCTCCCTTGCACCTGTTCAGTCAGTAGTCGCCTCTGCGACCTGCTTTTCTATATCAACATCTTTATTGACTGACCCCTCTATGAGGGATCGTTCTCTTTCTGCTGAGGATCTATGGCGGATCAAGCGCCACTCACGCTTTCGACATCATTCAAGCAGTGTTCCTTTGAAATTGCTTCAATTTGAGCCTCCATAGAGGACTCATCCTGCACCATCATTTTCTGGAGGCCATCCTCCAGCACTGTACACTATTTTCCCTTACAGCATGTTGTTGGTTTACTGCTTTCTTTAAAATTCAAAATCCAAAAAAAAATCGAATATGTTAAAAAAAAAAAAAAGAAATTTCCTTTACAAAGTTTGTTTATTTCAGCTATTATGCATGCATTTAAAAGCTTTCATCAAAACAAAACAAAAAAGTCCCTTATACATATTTAATTTATTTCAATTATGCCCTTCATTTTTAAGTTTTCAAAAAATATATAAAACAAAAAAACGGGGGTACAAGAAAAAGGTAAGGAAATCAGGGAGATGGTACCCGAGAAAATCAGGCCATCAAGACAACACCATCAATGGAAAAATTGGAAACAATATGAGAGGGACCCTATGTGATCACTCATGTCTATTCTAAGAATGCTTACCGCTTGGTAAACGCCAACGGGGGTGAGATTTCAGGTCGGTGGAATGCACTTTACCTGAAGAAATTCTATGCATAATTTTTAATATTTGAGAAATTTTACTCTTCCTTACTGTGAATTCCAGCGTTTAGTGCTTGATGACAATATTTAAAAATCCTGAAGATAACTTGCATTTTACTTAGACTCATATCCGCCAATCATGCCACCTCCACTACACGAATATGATTTAAGGCTTGGTTCACCTGATAAAAGGGAAAATTGCCTGCCCCATGGACTGGGGTAGTTGTTAATTTTAATTTTTTTTATTTTTTTTTGGGATTATCTTTCCCTTGTTTTTCTCTTGCTTCGTGTCAACTAAGATTTACAAGAAATATACCCCAGACCTAGCATACGTCCCAAAACTGGCTCTTGCACTATACAAACACTTCTAGAGGGGAAGCATGAAAAGAATCGGGGTGAAAAACAGAAGAGCCCCCCCTCAAATCAAAAAAAAAATCAGGCAATGAGAGGCCAACAAAAGAAAAATAACACCCAAGTGAATGGGTTAAACTCTCTATTTTAGCAGGCTTTCACGCCTTTACGCACAAGTATATGCCGAACAAACGGCTATACTAGTACAGGGTCCAAACAAAGGACTGTACTTTCCACCAAAAAAAAAGAAGTGGTAAAAAGAAGAAAGCCAGAGGGACCTAGAAAGTAAGATTTATGCTAAGACTGGGGCAATTTTAAAGTGATTCAAAGAAGATATTACTCTCATCCCCATTCACCCACTCTTTTCCCACCATGATTCAATTAAACCAAGTCTGTTGGCTAGGCAAAATTTCAACCAAGGGTGAACCATTCCTTACATTTACAACAGCACACACTCTCACATGAGTCTATTTAAAATCTTGCATATCTGAGGGATATTTATTATGTTTGATTCTTGGCACATTCATGGAGTTTTCAGCATGTTTAGAGTAACGTGATCAAATATTTGAAAACTACTCCACTTGGAAACTCACCCCTCAAGCTAAACCACTTTCAAATGCCCTGGGATAGACATGAGTAAATCACAAGGTGTTCTCCCTCAAATTAGCAGCATGTCTTGATTAGAATGATCAAAATTTGCCCCCGCTTTCTCACATCAATGCATGATTTGGCATCCATCTTAATACTTGACTATCAAAAATTGTCACCCATGCTCATTTACAAATTGCTCCTCTATGCTTCTCAAGAAAAACTACTTCAACATCTCTTTTCTTGACATCACACAACATATTCTATCATGTCACAATACACATGTGCTAAACTCAAATACCACCATGATGAAATGCATGTAAAGTTGTCCTTTTAACTCATATGCTATGCTCCAAACAAATCACATCACATGCATGCAATCCCACCATGACAATACATGCAAACTTTTAAACTCATGTTGTTTCAAATTCCACCGTGACAGAACACGCATGCAAAAAAAAAAAAAAAAAAACAATCCTTTCTAAAAATCCATGCTCACATTTACACTCAGAAATATAAAACATGGTTGTTTAACTCCCACCATGATGCATATGCATGTAGGGCATCATGTTCTATCAAAAATGCATGCACTCCCTACCAGTATCTCAAACAAACTCAAATTTTACAGTTTTCTACAACCACAGCCATGTCTTGGTTAATTTTAAAATTCTACTTGATTAAAACACGACTCACTTGAAGTCCTATCACGTTACCAGTACCATTCAGCTCGAATTTTCCTCAGTTCTGGTTCTTTTCCAGAATTTTTTTCCTTTGGATGATCCAATTCACCAACTCAATACTTTTACTTGCTTTCTGTCGGTGATATCCCCTCCTTGCTGAGTTTTCCCAAGCACGGGAACGGTAGGCACGAGGAAACTGACGCTGGGCTGCTCCGTGCACGATAGCTAAGAACCCCGATCGCGGGTTGGATCACTCACCATTTTACTTTTCCCGCCTTCCACCTGGATCATTACTTTCGGTTGAAAATTCTTGTCAAGTCCTAGCCTCTGACAATCTAAATCAACTCCCTGAATTGTATTGGTCATGAGACCAAGACTTCTTGAAGGTCGGGCCGGTCAAAATAGGGGTCTCTTTCCTTATCATCGGTCGAAGTCTTTCTCGCTTCGCGCAAAGACTCCGTCTGATGAGGGGCAATTGTAGATACCCCAATTTTGACAGTCCAAAAAGATGAAAATTACTTCAAGTAACATTTTTAAATGATCACATTTGGATCAAATAGAAAACTACTTTAAAAAATTAGAGGAACAATAGGAGAAACCCTGGCCACAACACTTAGAAACCTAAGTGACCAGAAGCCAGGCGGCTAGTTGAAAGTAGCCACCCCTCACTGGGCGGCTAGTTTCAACTAGCCGTCCCTTAACCGCCCCCAATCGCTTCCCTTAGATGGGACATAAAGCAGCATTTAATGCTGATGATTGCGGCGGTTTGTTCCAATTAGCCGCCCCTTCTCTGACGGTTCAACCTTAGAAACCGCCTCAAGCCACTGCTTGTCAGAGATTGGACGTTTGGCAGGCTATCATACCGGCGGCATCTCCTAACTACCCGCCCCTTACTGGGCGGCTAAATACAACCAGCCGTCCCTGCCCGGGTGGCTGAATTAGGGTAGCCGACTCGCATCTGGACTCACCCATAAAGCATAAAGCAACTTTACTTAGGTGTGAAGTTACTTAGCCTCACCCTTTTGTCCAATCCATGCTATTACCCAATGGACCATAGAGTGTGTCCTTTTGTAATGATGGTTACTTGGCCACACCCTCTTACCCAACCCATGCTATTGCCCAAAGAATAAACCCATGTACCCTTTTCTACTATAAAAGGAGGGGTAGGGGTGAGAACCAAAGGGTGGCCATTTTTCATTTCAAAGTGTGTGTTAGAGAGAGAGAGAGAGAGAGAGAGAGAGAGCCCTAGTTGAGAGAGAAGGAAAGTCATTTCCCACCAAATTCCACTCTCCATAAACCCCCCTCTAAACCATTGTCCTAACCACTCTTAGCCCTAGCCAAACAAATCCAAATTCTTACCTAGGTGCTGCCCAAATCTAGAAGAGGAAATCACCAAACACCACTTTCAATCCTCATTACCACCACCCTAGCCAAAGCCAAAACACTTCCCTACCTAGGTTCTGCCCAAATCCAGAAAATCCAGAACCAGGTACCAGGCGGCTAGTCCTAACCAACCGTCCCCTACCAGGCGGCTAATTCCCATTAGCCGACCCCTTCCTAACCCTTTTTAGTCCCATATCTCCTCTAGTCAAGCCCTCGAAGCAGAATAGGTTTACCTGTTTCTCACCTCTGTGTACGGTATATCCGTATCTCAGAGAGGAGACCCCACAAAATCCCCCCGCGAGGCGATCAAATCCAACACCAACTTTTCCTGCTTTTTGAGAAAGCAGGTGGCGATCACAACAAACCCCGTCATTTCTGAGAAGCAGTCGGGCGGCTCAGGAACGACTCTCCGGGTGGTGATCTGATCAGTCGCGAGACGGACTAGGACCAAGTTCGCAGAACCCCCAGTTTTTACATACCGACAAGGGGGAGCTTTGTGTGTCTGGGGAGAATGGGGGAGGGGACTGGTAGGACGGGGGAAGAGGCTGGTAGGATTAAGCCGCCTGGGAGGATTCTGGGTGGCTCTTCGTGGTCAGCGGTTTTTATGGTGTAGACGCTTTCATAGCTTAGGCTCTCTGGTTCTTCCAAGGAAGCCCTCGTGGCTGGCCTTGGGTCTTCAGTTCTGGCTTCTACAGGGCTGGGGGTTTTCGGGGCCGGCTTGACTTCTAGGGACTTTGTAACTAGGTTGTTTTTGAGTCCCCTGATGGTGGCCCAGATTAAAGCGCCTCTCTTCATCAATGTTGTAGACAATGTCTCGAAACGAGGTGCAATGTTCGATGGTGTGGCCGTGATGTCGATGATACTGACAAAAACGGGTGGGGTCAGCACCGATAGGAGAAGGTCTAGCCATGGGTAAGGAAATGCCATTGACCTTCAATAAGGCTCTAAAGATGTTCCCTAGGGTTTCTGGAAGGGGAGGATAGCTAACTCTTCTGTTTGACCATCTTGGGCCGTAGAAGGAGGAAGGTGCAGCCTTATCACGGGGGCTGCGCGGGGGTTCTCCAGGGGTTATGCCTTGCGTTCTTGGGGGATAGGATAGAAGGGTCTCCGGTTTTGGTCTTGGTTTCGGATTGAGGGGGCCTGGATTGGGGAATCATGGGTTGCGGGGTTTTGTTGTATCGGCACGGGGACGGGTGCATATCCGGATGAACCGAACGTGTACTGTCTCGGAGCCGTTCCTCGATCAGGAACTCGTGCTCCGTTCGGGTAGAGTGCCGATACTTGTGTAATAATCTCCTCTACCGTGGGGGTTTGTGCCTTACGAGGCGGTTGTCCAACCCTATGGCTGATAGGTGGGGACTGGGTTTGGACTACTACTAGGGCTGCACAATGGGAAATCCTGTTGTGGCGTTCAATTAGAAGCTGATACGTAGTACAGTCTCCGTACGAAAGGCTCGTACGAAGCTCTGGACTCAAGCTCTGTAACATAATGTCAATTTCATGACATTCTGTGAGTTGCAGGCCGGTTCGGTGGACAAGCGTGCGCCACCGAGACACGTATTGTTCGAATTCCTCCCTAGGCCTCATTCTCTCTACGGTTAAGTCTGAAATAGAGGGGGTTCTAATCCTCTAGTAACCATAGCGGCCCAAGAATTTCTCGCTTACAGCCGAGAAATTCAACAAGTGATCTACAGGGAGGGTGGAGAACCATTGTAGTGCTTCTCCTTCCAATGATTTCTGGAAGTGGAAGACTAGCAGAGCTTGATTATCTAGAAATGGGCGCGTGTCTAGATAAAAGGCAGTTAAATGAATGTCTGGGTCTCCACGACCGTTATACCGGCGGAATTTGGGGATTTTGAATCCCTCCGGTAGGTGGACTAACGGGATTTGTCTCAGGTTATGTAGAGACATGTGCTTGGGGGCTGAGGGACCAGTCTCGGAGAGGATTCTCCGCATGGTTTCATCCAGTGTTTCTCCCCTTGGAGGGCTGCCTAGCGGTCCCGGGTTTGGGGTGGCCTGGTAAGGGCCTGGGGTGGAAACAGCTGGGAATATTGGATTCGTGAGGGAAAGGGTTTGACCGAGTGACTGGGTGTGAACGGGGTTTTGGGAACGGCCTTAGGGGTTTTGACAGGGGCCTCCTGTCTTAGGTGCTTTGACCTGACGGTAGTCAGCGAGGTCATGAAACATGTCCTCTATGGATTGGTATCCTAGACTGGCCATCTTTTCCTCTAGATGGGTCAGGAATTGTGTGGCCTGACCCTCTTGGTGGATTCTTTCCTCTAGTATCTCCTCCTCTATGCGGGATTCCATGATGCGTGTGAAACGATTTAAGAGAACGAATGCAGATATAAAGCAGTAAATAAAGCGGTAAAGGATTGCACAGCGGTATGCGGCTTACAAAGCAGTAAAGGATTGTGCAGCTGTGTGTGGCTTACAAAGCAGTAAATGATGCTGTGATGTGAATTAGAGGAGGAACTGATTCGAGGGGTGGGAAACTCTAACCTTCCTAAAGGGTTGATAGCATTCTAGTCAAGCTTGTAAAAGGGGGGCAGAAGAGGATTACCTTTTGTTTTTTTTCACGAGGGAGGTCCCACCGTGATCGCCAGATTTGTCAGTATCGTCGGGAAGGCCTCCGAGGCAGTGTGTCGGTGCTGTCGGAAAGGATCCCGGCAGTGCGCGGGTGCACGTGCGTGTGTGGGGGTTCTTCGGGGATTCGGATCGGATGTGTGCTTTGGCGGGCTCGGTCGGATCGTCTTCTCGGAAGGGTGAGGGGTGTCGTTCCTGATCGAGGCGCCCGATAGCGGCTCAAGAGGATTCCAAGGTTTGTGTGATCGCCACCTACTTTTTCTAAAAGCCAGGAAAAAGGTCGGGTTGGATTTGATCGCCTACGTGGGGAGTTTGTGGGGTCTCCGCTCTGAGACATGGATATACCGTACACAGAGGTGAAAAATAGGTAATCCTATTCTGCTTCCGGGGCTTGACTAAAGGTGTCTTGGGACATAGGGGTGCAAATGGGGTGTGTATAGGGGGCGGCTAGTGGGATCAAGCCGTCTGGTCAGGGGTGGCTAATAGGGTTTAGCCGTCCGGGGCCTGGTCTGGGTTGGGCAGAACTTCGGTAGGAAATGGGTTTGGTTTTGGACAGGGGCTAAGCTAGGTTTAGCCCGGGTTTCTGGAGGGTGGAATGAGAGGGTATTTTATGTAGGGAAATGGGTATTTCTCTCACAAAAGGGGCTCTCTCTCTCTCTCGCTCTCGGGATTTCTAGTGGGGAAAGGGAATGTGAATTGTGGGTTGTGAATTGTTGATGTGAATTGGTGATTGTGGATGATGGGTTTAAAGGCTTGGGACCTCCTCTATTTATAGTAAAAGAGAGGCATGGAAATGTCTAGGGGGTAATAGAGTGGCTTGGCTAATAGTGTGTGTGATTAGACCCCTCATTAATTCTCTGGTTCTTCTGTCAGGACCAGGTGAAGGGCGGCTAGTGCTAACTAGCCGCCTAGGATGGGGCGGCTACTTCCTGGTAGCCGCCCCTATCATAACCTGCCAAACGTCCCATCTCTGACAGGCGGTGGCTTGGGTCGGTTACTTGGGTTGATCCGGCCGAGGTAGGGTGGCTAAAGGTCATCACCCGCCGCAATGATCAGCATTTAATACTGCTTTATGTCCCATCAAGGGGACTGGTCCAAAGTCGGCTAGGGGGGCGGCGGCTAGGGTTAGGGTTTCCGGTTAGGGCTCGGGTTAGGGCTTCCGGTTTCCTGAACTTCGGTTCTCTACTGGATGTCCAAATGTGGGATATTTCTGGGTGTTACTTGAAGTATTTCTGTCTCTCTGGACAGTCAAAATTGGGGTATCTATATGTGGGAGCCATCTAAACTGAACAAACTCAAATAGTCGATCGTGACTATAATTTATTGTCGAACCACAACTTCGAAGATATTCCAGAAAGATGCGAAAAGCTCAAACTTCACCTAGATCCTTAGAATATGTGGTACCTAGTTAAGAAACAACCAGACTGTTGTGTCTGTGTCATTTGGAGCCACATTAGTTAAGCTAGTGTCATTCGGAGCCTTAGTTTTTTTATTGAAGTCGCTAAAATTTTAGATTTTAGCTATCTGTGTGAGTTGGAGTACTCTAATTGAAAATCTAACTGCATATTATGGGTCGTTGTACCCTTTTGTACTGCCCCTAAAAATTTCTTCGAATTCCGATAACGTTTTAGAAAAATATGCAATTCCGAATCGCATCCGGGTTTGGTCATTAATGGATTGGAAGATAAGATTTCTTTTACTCTTCTAAGTGAGGATTGCTTGACCAAGTCAAACATGTATTTTGTTGTGTTCTATGGTTGGATTGACTTGTCAACCCGCACCAAATCACTTTTTGCACAATTAAAGCCACCCCCCCCAAATGTTTCTCTCCCTCTCTCTCTCTCCCCCTCTCAAAGAAACCCATCCGACTGGAATATTTTTCTCTCCATGCCTCCCTTTCCATCTGGTCCAACCCTTTGTATGGGTGTTTTGGTGGAGAAGATGATGGAGTGCATAGAAGTGGAAGTAGAAGAAGAAGAAGAAGACCAAGGTGTGTGTTGTTCATAATCTTGTGTTGTCTTCTCCCTCCTCTCCTCTCCTAGCCTCTCATGTTTCCCTGGTTTAAACCACCCCCCCTGTTTCTAGCCAGGAAGAAGAGAAGCAAAGAAGAGGTGGTGGTGGTCAAGGTGGTTGTGGGTGCGCTTGAGAGCCCCCGCATCTCTCCATTCCACTCCCCTCTCTTGGTAAGCTTTTCCCCTCTTCTTTTTCTGTTTTTTATAGCATGTATGGGTGTCTTAGTGGTCATGCATGTTAGGTATTTGGGGTTTGGGGTGTGAGGAGGGTTGGGGAGGGGTTTCGAGTGCAGAAGCACATGGGTGTGCCCGGGTCTGCCGCGCGGGTGAGCGCGCGCAGGGCGCATGGCACGTAGGGGCGAGTGAGCGGGTCTGCCACGCGGACCGGGAGTGAGGGTGAGCATGGGCCGCGTGGGGAGTGCTGGCAAGTGCGGGTCGGCATGCGGGCGCATGTGCAGGTGTGCGAGGCTGCACATGGGGCTGCCCGGGTCTCGGGTCAGCATGTTGGGGGTCGTCATGCTTAGGTTGGTGTCGGGGGCTTGGGCATGCATGTGTGTTCGCATATTTGCATGTGTGCGAGCTTGTATGAGTGTGTGTCTAAGTCCTTAGCCCGTTTAATCAATTTGTTGATGTTGCTGTGTAGTTGTACTTACATTTTTGATGTTATGTCTTGCAGTTTCCGGCAATCGGTCTCGCATCAACCCGGGCTGCCGTGAGTGGTTTGATCAAACCCTTCGGGAAGTGCTCGATTCACGTAATCATGCATCACGCATCCATGGGGCTTCTTGGCAGCCTTAATATGCTAGATATCTTGCATGCTAGGCTTGTATAGGTCTTATATTGTCATAGAACCCCCTACTCTACCATGTACTTGCCTTTGTATTGTATTCATGTATGAATGATCGTGTTTGCATGCGCCCAGCCTGTATGGGCATGTATCTTGTGTATTTATATGGATATATAAAATATGGCATGCCTTAGGTTTTCTTGTAATACTACCCCCTTATATTAGTAACATCTTGCATGATTAAGCCTGGGTTAATAAACGGATACATGCCTAATATTCCCTTGCAATAAGACTTGAGAGGGTGGTATAGTTGTTGCACCCAAGTTATTGGGACAAAGCTATGACCAACTTGTTGAGATGATGAGGGTTTACCTTTCTCTCGCCCTCTCTCTTTGTGCGAATTGAGTAAGTAGTTGTGGTTCCTACTTGACTCAGGTTCACTTGGAAATATTTGCATGCACCTGTTAGTGCGCGAGATCGTGCTTCACCCTTCTTTTTTTAAGTTGATGATATCCAACACATGTTAGGGTATACTTTGTATGCTTGTATGATTAATGGCCTTGTATGTATGTTTAATTAGGCCATACATTGTATGTGCATTGCATGATAGGATGTTTATGTTTCATTCCATGTTAAGGAGAACCTTATAATTAAATCACTATGTTGTCATACATGTGGTGCATGTATTTAACTGTGAGTGAATTCTCGAGTTATATTTCTGCGCATGTTAGATTAATTGGGCCTATCTGTAATAGGCATGGGTTTGACCCGCTGTCGGGTTGTATCTTATTAGTTGGAGCGCAAGAGATGTAATCGCCACCTTGCATCTAAATGATGCAATAGAATGGAATTCAGGTGAATTCATTGTCATATCAATATTTCTAACCGGTGATTATGGTATTAAGCTAGGCCTACCCGTGATAGGCGAGTATATGAACCACCAGTTGGGTTATGCCTTGGGCTTATCTCTGTGAGAGAGCAGAGGTAACTCCCTACGTCCGAGCGACGCATCTGTGTGGGAGTTCAAGCATAATCGATAGCATCGGTATGTGATTACCGAGAGTAGTTATTTTTCCATCGGGTTCATATTCCGAATGTGGAGTGCTTCCACCCAATATCATAGTGCGTCAAAGCTACCTCGCGTCGAAGCTGTCCTGCGTGGTGCCACCACTTGTAGGTGCTACCGATGCGTATTGCGGTACCCATCTAGTGGATGTACCGATCGTGGAAGGCCGACAGGTAGAGGCTACGCTGGAGAGGTCTACCAGATGATATTGTGAGCGTGGAATTATCCTCCACTTCTGCGGGTCCAAGTTGAAGGGCGGAGACATGATGGAGTTTCCCTTCGAGGGCGAGGGTGTGAGGGTGAGTTGAAGTCACGTAGTCACAAAACCATTTTTCCTGTCGAGTATACTCTAGGGATGTTGCCTAACTCTTTGAGATATCATAGTGTATCTCTATTTCAGAGCGGAGGGATTTGTTGTATTGTGTTAACCAGTAACACCAAGTGTTAACCGTTTGTTTCTCCTTGTATGTCCCACAATTTCCCTTTGGGGGCGAGGACATGATGGTTAGTTGAAGTCATGTTGTCACATGACTCTTGTACCCATTGAGTATATTCTGGGTATGTTACATTTAACGCTTGAGGTCTTGTAGTGTATCTCTACCACGTAGCGGATGGACTTGTTGTATCAAGTTATCCAGTAACACCATGTGTTATGGTTAACATTGTGTTCCTCTCCGAGTTCACAAGAGTTTCCCTTCGGGGGTGAGGGAGAGGATGAGGTGTTGTCGTGCCACCGCGCGACCTTATTATTCATTGGGTTTCCACCCATGTTTTCCTTGAAACGAAATTGCCTTAACATTAAATTATTGTACTAGTGTTTGCCATCCAGCCACTCACTGAGCTTGTAGCTTACCCCTCACGTATTGTTTCTTCCAAAGGGATAATGTTGGGGTGGAGCTGGGGCTTCCCTGTGGCGTGGTCTTGCGTGCGTGGAGCGTCCTGTCTAGCGGTTGGTGAGTGCGAGGCTGTCAATAGTCCTAGTATCATATGTATTTATTAATCGTGCGTGTTGCACTAGTTCTATTTATTTGGACTAGGCTTGACTCTCACATGACAGTGATTGTGTATTCGAGGGTGTAATAATGTTTTGGTTTACAGACTTATTAGTATTTTTATGCTTCTGCATTTCAATTGAGTTATAAGTTATCATTGCTTTGTCAGCCTTATATGTTATATTGGCATCATTTATTGACCCCTTGTATTGATTATTGATATTATTTCTATTGCCACATCTCAGGGATGACCGCCCTGGGGCGTGACAAAAGTTGGTATTAGAGTCTGGTCCTGTCAGAGCTTAAGTCGAGTTGTATACATGAGTCGTAGGATTTTCATCAAAGTACTCTAGTTTAGTAGTTTATCTTAGGTTGCTGGCTGACATGTCTCCTCGCATCCATGAACATGGACGTGGCCACCCTTGGACCCCGTGAGTTGTTGACTAGGTCGACTAAACAGGGTCAGTTGTTGGGTCCCATATTGTCGAACTAAGGCTTGGGCAGGAGATTCTAGTCCAGTAGTATGGTATCGATGGATTTGTTGTGACTGCTAAGGTATGGATCGCGTCTGGATAATGGAGCATCATTTCCGTGCATCGGTATTGCTAGTAACCATGGAGTCCGCATATGGTGCCAGCATTTTGAGGGTGTGGCATTTTGATCATTATTGGGTGATGTCTTCTCCCATTTTTTTGCTCGGGATTTAAGGGCCTTCCGGGGTCATCGTTCAGATCCAAGGTAGGGTGCTTCGTGTTCCTTGTTTGGTTTTCGGTATATCCTATATCGGGACCTCATGGTGCCCTCCCAAGGGGTTCTTTTCCCCAGTCAGGGAATATCTTTGAAACATTCGTTGGATGATCGCCTTTCCCTCTCGCTTCGAAGGTGCTGTAGTGAATGGTGATGCATACGATCGGGATTGGGTGCGTCATTTTGCAGCTTGGTGGGTGATCACTTATAGACTGCCCACTATTAGAGATGCCATCTGGAGTCGTTTTGATATATCATTGTGCGTTGAAGCTGTCTAGTGTTAGAACTGCCATGTGAGGTGCCTCTGTGTATCAGAAGGTTTCCAGGGAGAGCGTTACCTGGGAGACGGCTACCAGATGATGTCGAGAGCGTGGACTCCCTGTGATGGATTGTGTCACGCTCCAGGGCGGCCCTCCTCGAGACATGGCAATATAAATAATATCAACTATCAATACTTGAGGTCAACAGTAACTCCAACATACAACATATGAGGTGGCAAAGAAAAGATAAGTGATAGCTAACTAAAAAGGGGAAGCATATAATATCAATAAGTCTGTAAAATAAAAATATTATTACAGACTCGAATACACAATCACAGTTCTATGAGAGCCAAGTGTAGTCCAAATAAATACAACTAGTGCAACACGCACGATTAACAAATACATAAGACTCTAGGACTGCTGATAGCCTCGCACTCGCTAATCGCTTGACGGAACCCTTCCACGCACATATGACCACACCACTGGGAAGCTCCATCTCCACGCACATAAGACCACGCCACAATGAAGCTCCATCTCCACGCCCAACACCGCCCCTGTTGAAGAAACAATACGCGGGGGGTGAGCTACAAGCTCAGTGAGTGGTTTAGAACCAAACACCATGACAACAATTCAATAGTAAGGCAATTTCCTTTCAAGGAAAAATATGGGTAGAAACCCAAAGGATAACAAGGTCACGTGATGGTACGATCATACCTCGCACTTGCCCTCACTCACGGAGGGAGGCTCTTGAGACACTCGAGGACGAACAACTATTAACCATAACACATGGTGTTACAGGATAAAATATAACGAGTCCATCCGCTACGAGGTAGAGATAAACTTCGATACCACAAGGGTTAGGAGTAGCATACCCAGAGTATACTCGATGGGTATTAAAGTCACGTGATGACATGACTTCAACTCATCCTCACCCCTCACCCTCACCCTCACCCTCACCCTCACCCTCACCCTCACCCTTGCTCCTAAGGGTGACATGGGACTATTGGGAGGAATCCTTTTGCTCTACACCCTTCGTCATCCGTTAGCCCCTCCCGAGTAGCTTCTACCTGGTACACTCCCATGATCAGTACATCTGCCGAATGGATCGGTAGTACCTACAGGTGGGAGCCCTCTGTCAGGACAGCTTCAACGTCGGGTAGTTTCAATGCAGACCCTGTAGATACCCCAATTTTGACCGTCCAGAAAGATGAAAATACTTCAAGTAACACCTAAAAATGACCCACATTTGGGCATCAAATAGAAAGCAAACCTCAGAAAACCAAAAACCCTAAACCCTGGTCCAAACCCTAGAAACCTAAAACCCTGGAAAGGGGCGGCTAACCCTAACTAGACGCCCCATACTAGGCGGCTAGTTTCCACTAGCCACCCCCGCTGGACGACCCTAAACCGCTTCCCTGGATGGGACATAAAGCAGCATTAAAGGCTGATCACTGCGGTGGGTTGTAACTTTTAGCCACCCCATCTTGGTCGGTTCAACCCAAGTAACTGACCCGAGCCACTGCTTGTCAGAGATGGGATGTTTGGCAGGTCATGATGGGGGCCGGCTACCATGAAGTAGCCGCCCCATCTTGGGCGGCTAGTTTCAACTAGCCGCCCTTCACCTGGTCTCTAACAGAAGAAGCAGAGAATTAATGAGTGGTCTAATCAAACACACTATTACCCAAGTCATTTTATTACCCCCTGGACATTCCCCTACCTCTTTTTTACTATAAATAGAGGAGGTCCTAAGCCTTTCTAACATATTCAAAAATCCTCAATTCACACTGTCGGTATTGTCGGGAAGGCCTCTGAATGGGCCGCGTGGTGTTGGTGCTTTCGGAAGGGGTCCCGGCGGTGCGTGGGTGCGCGTGCGTGTGTGGGGGTTCTTCGGGGATTCAGATCGGATGCGTGCCCTGGCGGGCTCGGTCGGATCGTCTTCTCGGAAGGGTGAGGGGTGTCGTTCCTGGTTGAGGCGCCCGATAGCGTCTCAAGAGGATTCAGGGGTTTGTGTGATCACCACCTACTTTTTCTAAAAGCAGGAAAAGGTTGGGTCGGATTTGATCGCCTACGTGGAGAGTTTGTGGGGTCTCCGCTCTGGGATACGGATATACCATACACAGAGGTGAAAAACAGGTAATCCTATTCTGCTTCCGTGGCTTGACTAAAGGAGTCTTGGGACATAGGGGGTGTAAGTGGGGTGTGTATATGGGGGGCGGCTAGTAGGTTTGAGCCGTCTGGTCAGGGGTGGCTAGCAGGGTTTAGCCGTCCGAGGCCTGGTCTGGTTTGGGCAGGACTTTGGTAGGAAATGAGTTTGGTTGTGGACAGGGGCTAAGCTAGGTTTAGCCCGGGTTTCTGGAGGGTGGGATGAGAGGGCATTTTATGTAGGGAAATGGGTGTTTCTCTCACAAAAGGGTCTCTCTCTCTCTCTCTTGGGATTTCTAGTGGGGAAAGGGAATGTGGATTGTGGGATGTTGGTGTTGAATGGTTGTTATGAGTTGGTGATGTTGTATTTGGGCTTGGGACCTCCTCTATTTATAGTAAAAGAGAGGCAGGGAAATATCCCGGGGGTAATGGAGTGGGTTGGCTTCGATTTGACCCCTCATTAATTCTCTGGTTTCTTCTGTCAGAGACCAGGTGAGGGGCGGCTAGTGCTAACTAGCCGCCCAAGATGGGGCGGTTACTTCCTGGTAGCCGCCCCTATCATCGCCTGCAAAATGTCCCATCTCTGACAAGCGGTGGCTTGGGTCGGTTACTTGGGTTGATCCGGCTAAGGTTGGGCGGCTAAAGGTCATGACCCGCCGCAATGATCAGCATTTAATATTGCTTTATGTCCCATCCAGGGGACTGGTCCAAAGTCGACCGGGGGGCGGTCAGTGGGGCGGCTAGTGTAAACTAGCCGCCTGGTATGGGGCGGCTAGTTAGGGCTAGCCGCCCCTTTCCAGGGACTTGGGGTTCTATGGTTTTGGGTTTTTAGAGTTAGGGTTAGGGTTTCCGGTTTAGGTTTAGGTTTAGGTCAAGGTTAGGGTTAGGGTTTCCGGTTTAGGTTTAGGTCTAGGCTAGGGTTAGGGTTTCCGGTTTACCGAACCTTTGGTTCTCTATTAGATGTCCAACTGTGGGATATTTCCGTGTGTTACTTGAAGTATTTCTGTCTCTCTGGACAGTCAAAATTGGGGTATCTACACACACAACTTCATAATTCCCAACCTTCAATTCCAATTCCCACACCCACTACTTGAAATCCCTAGAGAGAGAGAGAGAGTCCCATTTGTGAGAGGAAAACCCATTTCCTATACAAAATCACCCTCTCAATCCACCCTCTAAAGCCCAGGTTAAACCCAGCTTAACCTTTGCCAAAGCCAAACCCATTCCCCACCCAAGTTCTGTCCAAATTCACCTAGGCCCTGGACGGCTAACCCTAACTAGCCGCCCCCCACCTGCACCCATTTGTCCCAAAGATTCCTTTAGCCAAGCCCTGAAGCAGAATAGGATTACATATTTTTCACATCTGTGTACAGTATATCCGTGACTCAGAGCGGAGACCCCACAAACTCTCCCACGAAGGCGATCAAATCCACCCTCCATCTTTTCCTGCTCTTCGAGAAAGCAGGTGGCGATCACACACACACCGGAACCCCCTTGAGCCGCTGTCGGGCGCCCCAACCGGGAACGAGACCAGCACCACCCTTCTGAGAGACGATTCGATAGAGCCCGCCAAGGCGCACACCGGATCCGAACCCCCGAAGGAACCCCCACACACACTAAAACCGCAGATTCTCGGTCCCCCACACCGACGAGATCCCCACGACCAAGAGGAAAAGAAGGAAGGCCGGGCCCTTCCCGAAATCTAACATACTGACAAATCTGGCGATCACGGTGGGACATCCCTCGTGAAAAACAGCAAAAGGTAATCCTCTTCTGCCTCTCTTTTACAAGCTTGACTAGAATGCTATCAACCCTCTAGGAAAGTTAGAGTTTCCTACCCCTTGAATCAGATCCTCCTCTATTCTGCATTACAACATCTTTACTGCTTTGTAAGCCGCACACTGCTGCACAATCCTTTACTACTTTATTTACCGCTTTCAAATCTGCATTCATCCCCGCTCTTAAATCATTCCATATCTGCATCATGGAATCCCACCTGGAGGAGGAGATACTAGAGGAGAGAATCACCCGAGAGGGTCAGGCCACACAATTCCTGACTCATCTAGAGGAAAAGATGGCAAGTCTAGGGTAACAAACGGTAGATGACTGACATGTTTCATGACCTCGCTGACTACCATCATACCAAGACCTTGAGACAGGAGACCCTTTGTTATATATGTGTTACTTTTTAGCCTATTGGTAACCTTTGGGTCATTTCTGGCTATTTTTGAAATTTTCTTTTTTTGATCGGAGCCGCTAAAATTTCGGGTTTTAGCCATCTACGGGAGCTAGAGTACTCCGATTGAAAATCTAACTGCGTATTATGGGTCCTGGTACCGTTTTATACCACCCATAATTATTTCATCGAATTCCGGTTACGTTTTAGAAAATTATGCAGTTCCGAATCGTATCCGAATTTTGATAAAATTTGGGAAAGTCAAAGAGGGGAGACCTTGACCAAGTCAAAAGGTGTAACGCCCCACATTTACCTAACCGCTTATCGGACGGTAAATGGGTCGCTACTAAACTTAATCCAAATAAAAGACCAAAATTTGTAGCTCTTTTTTTTCCAATGATAATACCAATATAATATAAATATAATAAAATCGATAATGATAAAATAAATAATATCAACGGTTTTAAATCATCAATGACTTTACAATATATCAGAGTTTTTGCGGAGACAAGATATTAAAAAGAAAATACATAACAAACTACCCCTGGTTATGAATTAAACAAACATAAATAGTCAGTTATAACTATAATTTACTCTCGAACCGCTACCTCAGAGCAATTTCTGAAAGACGTGAAAAGTCCAAACTTCATCTTAATCCTCAAAATACGCAATACCTGGTTATGAAACAACCAGCCCATATCGAATAGGGTGAGTGATTAACTCAATGAATAAGTCCACTGACAAATTACCTTACGTAATAGTATATTTTAAAATTAAATTTTATGAAAATTAGAATTTTATTTAATAAATCTTTTATTTTATTAAATCAATTTAAAATCATGAATTTTTTTTAAAAAAAATATTTTAATACGCACGTGACCCAATCCTTGGCCCACATAAGAGAAATCATGAGAGTAAAAAAATATAATCATATATATATTTATATATAAAATAAAAATAAAAATTTTCTTTTAAAAATCAAATTAAATTCATGAGCTTAATAGAATATAATTTTAATGCAATCACGTCGCCCAATCCTTGGCCCACGTCATAGAAATCATGCAGCTTAAATGATATGACCAGGTAGGGTTCTCAATCGGAAGAACCGTTCCCCAAAACAGGTGTGTCAAGCCCCAGGCGACTAAATCGCTCAAAAAGCTCCCTCGAGGAGACGTCGGATCTAGAAGACGCTGATGGGTCACCGCTGCCATCACTACGAGAACACCAGCACAGGATGCCCCGGTTGCTGCAGATTCCAAACAAAGGAATCTGCCGCTGTAAGGAATGCTTTACTACACCCCTCACCGATCTTGGGACTCTTCGAGTCCTAGACCTTCCTCCCCAAAGGCGAAATACTACGGGGGAATTTAGTCCAGAAAATATGTCATGATATGCATCTTGATAAAATCTCCTAGGACTAGGTTGTCTCCACTAGTCCTAAATTTTTTCAAAAGTCTCGAAATGAAAATCTTTAATCCAAATGTTATTTCGAAAACATAAACATCAAAAATGTATTATGTTAATTCTTGAAACATGAATAGCATAATTCATGCTATTTTAAATGACAAGATGAATGAATTAAATTATGCAACTTTATTCAGTAAAAAATGCAATTTGATCAATATGTAAAATATCAAAATCATGCAAAATAATCATAATATAAATGTATGGATATCACATAATATCATACAAATATAATGAACATGGAAATTCAACGATGCAGAGAAAAACTCACATAAAATAAATCAATAGGCCTACTCACCTCGAATGGACCCTAGGCGAATGAAGCCCACAACAAAAATTACAACCTAGATAAATCAAATAAATTATTAATTAAAACCTAATTCAAGCCTAGGCGAAAGACCTAGTTTCCATAATCATCATTAATAGGTATAAATTATTATACCCAACCATCTAAATCTATCTCATATGGATCATACAAAAGAAATTATAAAACAACTTAACAAGAATGTCAAAACCTATTTACCATATAACCAGACACTAAAATACAAAATCAGAAAAGACAAAACAAAAAATACAAAATCCAGAAATTTCAAAATAATAATAAAATAACGAAAATTTATAAAATAATATGAAAATAAACATTTTTTTTTCTACAAAATAATTTATTAATCGATAAAAGTTGAAAATAAATAAAACATATCATCTTATGTATATGTATAAATCATAAACCTAGGTTTATATAAAAAAAAATTTAATTTTTATAATCTAACATTGACCTAATCTTTAAAATAAATAATAAATAAATAAAAACCCTAGGTTTATAAAAAAACTCAAAATCCAAAACATAAACATATATCCAATAAATAAAAACCTTAGTTTTTTATAAATCATAAGAATCTAACAACATGAACATAGTTATACAAAAAACTCAAAATCTCATAACATAAAATAATATTTAATCATTAAAATAAATAATAAATCAAAACTCTATTTTTATTAAAATCTTAAAAATCAAAATAGATAAACATTGATATAATAAATAATAAGAAAATCAAATGATAAAAAGAAAAAGAATAAATACCTCTTTTTTTCTCTCTAATTCTCTCTCTCTCTCTCTCTCTCTCTCTCTCTCTCTCTCTCTCTCTCTCGATTTCTGCCGAAGACACACGCTGCACACCCTATAAAAACATATATACGCAGATTCCTAAAACCTACAAAAATTACAAAACGACCCCCATACTGTTTCATATTTACTAATAGGTCCCTATCTGAATTATAGATAGGTCCCTGATGCATATTACGATAAATTCACGATTCAAAACTTAGTCCCTTAAAATCAATAACAATGAAATCTCAAAATTTAATCTTTTGAGCTCCAATGTTAATGAGATTGTAACAATTTAAGATCTTAAAGATCTTAAAAAGAAAAATATATAAAAATTTCAACATAACAATTAGTATTTCAAATTGTAAATTGAAATGGGTACATAAGAATACACTAAATGGAACAAAACTTAAAAACACACAAAACACACTAATTTTAATTCAAATATCCTATTTATATATTTAAATCAAATATATAAATAAGAGAAAAATGCACAGGTGTTACAAAAGGTGACTTGGACCAAGTCAATGAAGACCTTGACTAGTCAAATGTGACTTTTGACTAGTCAAGGGGTTTTGTTTGGTAGTGTGGTTGGGTTGACCTAGGTCAAACCCCACCTACCAACTTTATGAGCATTGATTGCTCTCTCTCTCTCTCCCTCCCCATTTGTAGTCGTAAACCACTTCTCCCCTCTTTATTTATTTTCTTTTTGGTTTCAAAGTGGGTGAGTGTGTGTGAGAATTGAAGGAGAAGAAGAACTCACAAAAGGCAAAGGGTGTGTGTGTGTATGTTGTGTGGTTGTGATTCCGTCTCTTTAAGCTCCCTTTCATGCCCTTTATACACTGTTTTCCAGCCAAGGAGGGCTGATGGAGGGGCTAGAGTGGTGGTGGTAGTGGTTGAGGTAGTGCCGGGTGCACCTGAGGGGTCCAAACCTCCCATTCTTCCTTCCCCCTCCATTGGTAAGTCATTTCCCTCCTTTTCTTTTGGTTTTCTAGTGTTAGGGGCAGTTAGGGGGTCATGCATACCAGGTGGTTGAGTTAGGGGTGAGTGGAGAGGGCAAGAAAGGGGTTTGGCACACCTGGGTGCGCGCAGGAGGACCCAAGTGGGTCTAGCGGACGCGCAAACGCTCGCGTGAGAGTACGCGCGGACGTGGGGGGGGGGGGCGGTGTGCTGGGAACAGTGCGCACGCACTGTCCAGGTGAGTGCGCGCGGGCGCGAGTGGGCGCACTCGAGCGTGCGCGCATGCGCGGGCTGCGCGTCTAGGAGTGCGAGTGTGTGTCCGGGTGTGCGGCAGGGGGTCTGGGCGTGCGGGTAGTGCGTCCGAACGCGCAGCTGAGCGTGGGTCAGTGCGCCATCATGCACGGGGGCACGTGCGCGCGTGAATGTGCGTGTGTACGCGTGCGGGGGCCACGCGTGTGGCTGCCCGGGGGGCTCGGGTAGGTGTCGGGGCACTCGGACATGCGCGCGTACGTGCGTACTTGCATGCATGCGAACCCATATGCGTGCATATCCAAGTCTTTGGCATTTCTAGTTATTTTTAAGTATTTTTATGTGGTTATACTCACCAAGTTGGATGCCTTGTCTTGCAGATCTTTGCGAACGATCGCGCGCCGACCCGGTTTGCGGTGAGTGGGTCAATCCAACCCAGTTGGGAGGTGTCCGATGCACGTAGACGTGCATTGCCCTCCCCTGGGGCACCATAACCTCATATTAGCCTCTTTAAGTGTGCATGTCATTGTTTATCTTGTTAGGTTGCATCCATGCCATATTAGACTTAATATGTTAAGATCATATACTCTAATACCATGTATAGGGATCCTTACATGTCTATGTATTGTATCCCTTGTTAGTTTAACCATGTCTATACATACACCGTGACTCATGCTAGGATAGTTCTATTCCAGGCATGTTTTTACCCAGTTAACCATATGTTAGTGTTTACATGTATGCATGAGTAAGGCATGACTATGGTGATGACCTTAACTGATTTTTCTGTCATGTTAGACTTGTATACTAGAGTATTACATCCATGTATCATACATATGAGCCCAAGCATGCCTTAGACAATATTATAATCTAGATATAGCATTAATTGTATATTTCCTTGATTTAATTCCTTGAGTAATTAGTTATATGTTGTATACTATATCTCTGTATATCTTATATATGGAGCCATGAACCTTGCTTAATAAGATTAAGTAAGTGTATAACCTCTAATGGGGTCATACCATGGCATTGACATTATGAATCATCTGTCTTCCCCGCATCTGAATTATGCGCCCTGGTGGTAATTCATGAGAATTCATAACCTTACCGACGACGGATCCATGAGGATCATATCCGCGTATGTCAAGTGCTCTCCCCTTCGTTGCCTCCGTGTCGAAACTACCCGGGTATAGTTGTCCTGCGAAGTGCTCCCAGACACTATTCATGACGCCAGTTGGTGTGCCCATACGGTAGAGGTAGAGGACATGGGAGGAAACCAGGTAGAGGCTACTCGGGAAAGGGCTACCGGATGACGAAAGGTGTAGACCAGTTGACCCCTTTTCCCCAATAGTCCTATGTCACCTAAGGGTGAGGGTGAGGGTGTAGTGGGTTGGGTTGATACCCGACCCAGTGACTTAAGTGACGGTTCCATCTGTTGGAACCCCAGTCACTCAGAATATTTAATATGGTATGGTAGGTTTGGGTTGACACCCGACCCACCAGCTTAAGTTGTGATTCAATTATTGAGACTTCATTGCTTGAAAGATTAATATGAGTTGTGCTGCATGGATCATACCATTCACTGAGCGTGTGGCTCACCCCTCGTATATGTTTTTCCTCCAGTTGTCGCTGAGCCGGACCTGAAGGTGGGCTTCCTTAGGCGCAGTACCGTAGCAGAGCGGCGTACGTGTTTTGGATCTGCGAGTGTGAGAGGCCATCAGCATCCCTCTTTCTCCTTGTATGTATTCTACTCGTGCTTGCGCACAGTCTTGGTGTTTTATGTCTTTTATTGTATATTGGCTCTCACAGGACAGTTGATTATGTATTCCGGTCTATAAATATGTCTTTGAATTACAGACTTAGTCGTTTTAAGTTTCCGCCATATGTTTATATATTATGTCAGTTTCCTTGTTAACTGGTTTAGTACCTTTGATGTTGAGTAGAGTCTTTTATTGACCTCGTGTATGGATTGCTGATATTATATATTTGCCACGTCTCGAGGACGGCCGCTCTGGGGCGTGACAAAAGTTGGTATCAGAGCCTGGTCCTGTCAGAGCCAATTGTTGTCTTAGAGATGAGTCCTAGGATTTCTATATGAGTATTCTGATCCTAGTGTCTGTTTCTTAGGTTGCTGATATGCCTCCTCGTAGACGGATACATGGACGCTGTCTCCCTCAGGCCTCGGAGGTTTCCGAACCTACCGGGGGTGAGGAGTCTATTGAGCCTCCTCCTTGGGAGCGTGCTTATGCTCGGATAGCAGATCTTCTAGAGACTCAGACTAGGGCTCTGGAGGCCCAAACTAGGGCGTTGGCTGAGTAGGCATGTGAGATCCAAGAGCTGCGGGCGGCCCGCGAGGCGGGCCCGCAGGTACCTTTAGTGGCCGATCCACCAGTAGTGCCAGTGGTACGCCCTGTACCGGTAGAGATCCCCGTGGAGGGAGTTCATGGTCCCGAGGAACAGGAAGAGGACCTAGAGGCCGCGGCACGTGTGCATCAAGCCAGACTCACCGCCTTTCTAAAGCTTCATCCTCCTGAGTTCCACGGTATGACGACTGACCCTCTTGCCCCTGAGCGTTGGTAGATGGAGATAGATAAGATCTTCTTGACCATGCACTGCACCGACGCCAGCGTGTCTCCCTAGCCACATTCATGTTGAAGGGTAACACCACTGACTGGTGGACTACCCGAGTTGTGGACATCCCCGAGGGTGTGGAGCGACTTCTTTGGAGTGATTTTCAGAGTTACTTCTTGGCAGAGTACTTCCTTTTTTCGATGCGCCAGACGGTGATGCGGGAGTTCGAGCAATTGACACAGGGCACCATTTCTGTTGCGGACTATTCCACGCATTTCATGAGTCTTTCTCGGTTCGCCCCTGCCTTGTTGATGGACGAGGAGACGCGGTGCCGACTGTCACGCCCCAGGCGTCCCCGATACGTGGCAAATATATGAAGTATCAGTTATCATACAAGAGGTCAACAAGGACTCCAACAAATAACACAGAAGGCTAATGAAGCAATGACAACTAATAACTTAACTGAAATGTGGAAGCATAAAAATACCAACTATGTCTGTAACTCAACAATATTATTACAGACTCGAATACACAATCACTGTCCTGTCAGAGCCAAGTCTAGCCAAATAAAAATACAACAAGTGCCACATGCACGGTCTACAAATACACAAGACTCTAGGACTATTGACAGCCTCGCACTCGCCAATCCACCGGACAGAACGCTCCACGCACGCAAGACCACACCACAAGGAAGCTCCAGCTCCACGCCCAACAACGCCCCTGTAAAAGGAAACAGTACGTGAGGGGTGAGCTATAAGCTCAGTGAGTGGTTAGAAACCAAACACCAACATAATCATTCGATATTAAGTCAATCTCCCATCAAGGAAAGCCATGGGTAGAAACCCAATGGCTAACAAGGTCACACGGCGGTGCGACCATACCCCGCCCTCGCCCTAGCCCCCACAGGGGTGAACCTAGGGACTTGAAGGGCAAAACTTGCTATTCTACACCGTTCGTCATCCGGTAGCGCTCTCCCAGGCAGCCTCTACCTGGAGCCTGCCACGGTCAGTACACTATCGAGCGCATTGATGGTACCTACAGGTGGGGGTCCACCCAGGGTGGCTCGTACCTATGAAGCATCCACACGGATCTGGCGAAGGGGAGAACGATTCATGCTCGCGATATCGTCCGGTGGTCCACCCTTGTGTAGCCTCACCTGGTACACTCCAATGATCAGTACATCCACCGAAAGCATCGGGAGTACCTACAAGTGGGAGTCCTCTGTCAGGGGCCTCGGTATACGACGATATTGGGAGGAACCATAACATGTTCGCAATGCGAACCCCATAAGAAAACCAACTAAACAAGTCGAGTACCAACTCGAGCCCACAACACTCACACCAACACCCTCACCCCTACGGGTGACATAGAATCTTGGGAGGAATCTAGATTGCTTCTACATCCTTGGTCCACCGGTAGCCCTTATCCCGGGAAGCCCATACCTGGTATACTCCCATGATCAGCACCTCCTCACAAATCAGCAACGCCTACGGATGCGAGCCCTCTGTCAGGCCGGCTGTCTCAACCAGGAAGTTCCTATGCGGATCCAACGAAGGAAAGAAACCAATCTACACTCACGAATATGATCCCCTTGGATCCGTCATCATCGGTCATCAGACGCCGATCCACTACAGCCTCACCCTCACCCCCTCCTTGGGCTGACATAGGCTCTTGGGAGGAATCTAGATTGCTTATACACCCTTGGTCCACCGGTAGCCCTTATCCTAGGAAGCCCCTACCTGGTATACTCCAATGATCAGCACATCTCACAAATCGGTAGCACCTACGGATGGGAGCCCTCTGTCAGGCTGGCTGTCCCAACCAGGAAGTCCCTACATGGATCCAACGAAGGGAGGAAACCAATCTAAACTCGCGAATATGATCCTCTCAGATCCGTCATTACTGGTTATCAAAACCGATAAGCGCAACGAATTCTCATGAATTCCCTCCAGGGCGCATAACTTAGATGCGGTGAAGACATTTTATTCTAAGTGTCAAAGCCATGGTATGACCCCATAAGAGGTCATACACTTGTCAAATCTCATTAGACAAGGCTCATGGCCCAATAGGCATATATATAATATGCAATTAATACCCAAGGGTGGCTTACTTAACATGCATACATGAAGTCTAACAGGCAAATACACAAATTACAACCTAACATACGTTGGATGACACCAACCTAGAAGGGAAGGGTTAAGCGCGATCTGCGCAACAACAGGTGCATGCCAATAATTCCAAGCAAGCCTGAGTCATGTAGGAACTACATCTACTTACTCAGCTCGCGAAAAGAGGGAGGGCGAGAGAGAGGAAATGTCTCATCCTCTCTCGAGCTGGTCATAGTTTTGCCCCAACAGATGAGTGCAACAACTATACCACACCCTCGAGTCCTAAATTAGAGGACTATTACGCATACACCCCATTATTAACCCAAGTTTAAACATGCTTGATAAATAGGGGTAGTATTTCAAACAAAACTACCTAAGTCATGCCATATTCTATACAATACATAGGCAAGTAAAAGGTAGAATAGGGGTTCTACACAATATACGAGCTATACAACCTAGCATGGATGATATCTAGCATATTTAGGGTGCAATTAAAGCCCCATGGAAGTGCGAAACGCAACTACGTGCATCGAGCGCTCCCGGAAGGGTTGGAATCAAACCACTCACCGATACCCGGATTGACGCGCATCCCATCCGACGAGATCTGTAAGTCAAGGGTATCAATAGGGGTGAGTATCAGCACACACAAACATATAGAATTAACTAGGCATGCCTAAGGCTAGACATGCACACAAATGGGCTCGTACGCACGCACGCGAGCCCGAGCCCCCCGGACACGCACCCAAGCGTGCCGACCCACAGTACACCCAAACTGGACCCCGGGCATCCTCGCACGCACCCCCGGGGAGCCCCGGGCGTCCCGTGCGTGTTCCCAGGCAGCCCCGCGCGCCCGTCGCGCGCCCAACCCGCACGCACGCGCGCTCCCGCGTGCGCTCGCGCGTTCGGACCTGCGCGCCCATGCCCCAAACCCCCCTCCCATGGCTCCCCCACATGCACCCAACACACACACGTCCATGCAAGCCCTCACCAAGCACCTATACATGCATGAAAACCAAAGAAAAGAAGAGGGAAACTCACCAAAATAGGAGGGGGAGGGAAGGGGGAGGTGTAGGGGCTCGCAAGCACGCCCTTCACCACCTCGACCGCCACCACCGCTACGACCCCTCAGCCTTGGGAGCTCTTCTTCATGCTGAAATCAGAGTGGGGGGGAGGGAAAGCCATGGAAACCATAGGGAGGAGTTAGAGGAGGAGGAGAGGAGGAAATGCACACCACCAACACAACTCATGCACACAACAACTCACCTTGACCTCCTCTTCCTTCCACTCCTTCACCATCATCATTGGGGCATTACAACAAACACTTGGGGGGCTGAAATCCAAAGGGGAGGGAAAACAATGAGGGGGAGCAAGAGAGAACGGGAAACAATCCCAACCACACAACAACAACTCAACATACCTACTTTCACTCCTTTTTGTGCTCCTCCTCCATCACCATCACTTCCCCCACCCAAACCACACACAACAAAGGGGCTTGATCAGATCCAAAAGAGGGGAAAAATTAGGCCAAAGTCGTGCATTTTGAGGGCCTTAAATAGTCAAGGTCGGACTAAATGACCGAGTTGTCCTCGGACTAAAAACTCTGGACAGCCTTCACTTAAACGGCAATAACTTCCTCAATACAGCTCCGAATTGCACGATTCCAACGCCATTGCAAAGCCAAGAAGATTATCTACAGCTTTCATGTTACACCTAGATCAAATAACCTCTCTAGCTATTCCAAAATCTAGGCTAAATATCTTACAGGGCTGCTGCCTGGATTTCTCATCTTCGGGGTATACTCGGAAAAATACCCATAACTTTTGATATACGAATCCAGTTGATCCAATTCCACTTCTATATGGAAGCTATCTCAAAACTGAACATCTCATAACAATATCGGATTTTTAACTCTTCATCTTGGATTTTAACAAAATCAAATCGAAATACCAATCCAAAACTGTATAATTCCAAAAACTTTATCGGAATTAAACGAAAATTTTATGGGCAGTACTAAACAGTACCAGGACCCATAATATGCAGTTATATCTTCAATCAGAGTCCTCAAACCCCAGCAGATAGCTAAAAACTAAAATTTTAGCGACTTCGATCGAAATTAGGACTCTAAATGACACAGGCTTAACACCGACGGTTCGAGATGGGTCACAACAACACCATCAGGGTGCACGTGACCTCTCAGGCATTCTCGAGGTACACTGATCTGGTGTCCCGTGCGAGGACCGTCAAGCAAGGCCTTGGGGTTCCTTCATCGGTTCCAACCCCTTCAGCGGATCAGAGGGCTCCCAGGAGTGAGGACCAGGGATGTCGCAAGAGCAAGCGGCCCCGTTTTGATCGACCAGTGGCCGCCGCTAGACCAGTGGGGGTGGTGCCAGTTCTGGGTCTTGCACCCATTGGTGCCGTTCCGATCCGCGCTAGACGACCGGAGACACGACTGTCGGTATCGTCAGAATCTCCGAGATGTCGGTGCTGTCGGAAAGGATCCCGGCAGTGCGCGGCTGCGCGTGCGTGTGTGGGGGTTCTTCAGGGATTCAAATCGGATGCGTGCCCTGGCGGGCTCGGTCGGATCGTCTTCTTGGAAGGGTGAGGGTGTCGTTCCTGGTTGAGGCGCCCGATAGCTGCTCAAGAGGATTCCAGGGTTTGTGTGATCGCCACCTGCTTTTCTAAAAAGCAGGAAAAGGTTGGGTTGGATTTGATCGCCTACGTTGGGAGTTTGTGGGGTCTCCGCTCTCAGACACGGATATACCGTACATAGAGGTGAAAAACAGATAATCCTATTCTGCTTCCGGGGCTTGACTAAAGGAGTCTTGGGACATAGGGGTGCAAATGGGGTGTGTATAGGGGGGTGGATAGTGGGATCAAGCCGTCTGATGCGGGACGGCTACTAGGGTTTAGCCATCCGGGGCCTGGTCTGGTTTGGGCAGAACTTCGGTAGGAAATGGGTTTGGTTTTGGACAGAGCCTAAGCTAGGTTTAGCCCGGGTTTCTGGAGGGTGGAATGAGAGGGTATTTTATGTAGGGAAATGGGTCTTTCTCTCACAAAAGGGGATCTCTCTCTCTCTCGGGATTTCTAATGGGGAAAGGGAATGTGAATTGTGGGTTGTGTATTGGTGTCTATTGGATTGTGTATATGTTAAAGGCTTGGGACCTCCTCTATTTATAGTAAAAAAGAGGCAGGGGAATATCCAGGGGGTAAAAGAGTGGCTTGGCTAATAGTGTGTGTGATTAGACCCCTCATTAATTCCCTGGTTCTTCTGTCAGGACCAGGTGAAGGGCGGCTAGTGCTAACTAGCCGCCCAGTATGGGGCGGCTACTTCCTGGTAGTCGCTATCATGACCTACCAAACGTCCCATCTCTGACAAGCGATGGCTTGGGTCGGTTACTTGGGTTGATCCGGCTAAGATAGGGCGGCTAAAGATCATCACCCGCCGCAATGATCAGCATTTAATACTGCTTTATGTCCCATCCAGGGGACTGGTCCAAAGTCGGCCAGGGGGCGGCTGGTGCTAACTAGCCGCTTGGTATGGGGCGGTTAGTTAGGTCTAACCGCCCCTTGCCAGGGACTTTAGGGTTTTTGGGTTTCTGGTTTTCAGGTTTTAGGTTTAGGGCCAGGGTTAGGGTTTCCGGTTTTAGGTTAGGGCTAGGGTTAGGGTTTCTGGTTAGGGCTAGGGCTAGGGTTAGGGTTTGGGTTTAGGTTAGGGCTTTGGTTAGGGTTTGGGTTTAGGTTAGGGCTAGGGTTAGGGTTTCTGGTTAGGGCTAGGGTTAGGGTTTCCGGTTAGGGCTAGGGCTAGGGTTAGGGTTTGGGTTTAGGTTAGGGCTAGGGTTAGGGTTTGGGTTTAGGTTAGGGCTAGGGTTAGGGTTTCCGGTTAGTGCTCGGGTTAGGGCTTCCGGTTTCCTGAACTTCGGTTCTCTACTAGATGTCCAAATGTGGGATATTTTCGGGTGTTACTTGAAGTATTTCTGTCTCTCTAAACTGTCAAAATTGGGGTATCTACAATTGTCCCGCATCGGACGGAGTCTTTGTGCGAAGCAGGAAAGACTTCGACCGATGATAAGGAAAGAGACCCCTATTTTGGCCGGCCCGACCTTCAAGAAGTCATGCCAACACGAACAACACTATTCGGGGAGTTGATTTAGACCGTCAGAGGCTAGGTCTTGACTTAGAAATTTTTAACCGAAAGGATGATCCAGGTGGAAGGCGGGGAAAAGTAAATGGTGAGTGATCTAACCCGCGGTCGGGGTTCTTAGCTATCGTGCGCGGAGCAGCCCAGCGTTAGTTTCCTCGTGCCTACCGTTCCCGTGTTTGGGAAAACTCAGCAATGAGGGGATATCACCAACAGAAAGCAGGTAAAAGTTGATTTGGTGAATTGGATCATCCGAAGGATCAGAACTCTGGAAAAGAACCAGAACTGAAGAAATTCAAATTTGAACGGTACTGAAAGTGTGGCAAAACTTAGGGAAAGTCGTGCTTGATCAAGTAGTGTCTGAAAATAAACCAACACATGGCTGTTTGGTATGGAAAACCTTGGAATTTAGGGCTGAAAAGAGATTGGAAAGGGGTTTTAAGTGAAAGTAGAAAACTGGGAGGGGCGGCTAGTTGTAACTAGCTGCCCGAGATGGGGCGGCTACTCGCGAGTAGCCGCCTCCATACTGGGTCCCTTATAACCGAAAAGGGACCCTCTCTCTCTCCATATGTTTTTAAAACTGTTACTCTTCCCTCCTCTCTTCTTCTTCTTCATTTTAAACCGAAAACCTTGATTCCTTTTGCCTTTTCTTCATTCATTTCGACCTAGATCCATCCTCCTCTCTTGATTTAGAAACCCTAGTTTTTGGGTTCTCCTTTTTCTTTCAATCCGAGGAAGATGACGAGGTCGAAGGCGATTGCTTCGAGGGGGAAACGACCACGGGTGGCTCGTGGAGAGCGTAGCCCGAGCTCTTCATCGTCAGAGAGCATAGGCCGGAGGTCGAGGTCATGGGGGAGGCTATGGGTGTGACGGAGGTGCCGCCGGTGGATATCGGCGCGGGTGAGGTTGGGGATTTGCCTTTGGGGGCTGTCCCGGAGGTTGGGAGTAGCATGATAGGGTATACACGCAAGAGGAGGCGTGGGGATCGACCGGCGGTGGTTGAGGAGGTGGTTTTGGGGGTCGGGGAATCGGTTGAGGGTGCAACCGAGGGAGTAGGGGCCAGGGGGGGTTAGTGAAGATGTGAGGGCGTCGTTGGATGCCCTTGATGGGATGTTGGACAGGGAGGCCACAGAGGCCAGGGCTGAGGAGGAAGAAAGTAGGGCTATGGGGGCTTTTGCGGAGTTTATCTCCGGCGCGGGGAGGGTGGAGGGGACAGGAGAGGTTAGGGGTGAGGCCGAGGAGGCCGTGTTTGATGAGGATGAAGAGGGGGGGGGGAGGGATGACGACGGGATGGACGATCCCGACGAGGCCGAGGTAGACGCTCCTGGGTCCACATGGGCCATGGTATGTTCCTAACCTTTTAGTCTTAGCCTTTTTTATTTTTGGTGTATATGCATGTGTTTAGGTGGTATGAAAAGATTGTATGTGTGTATTATACTCGTATATGTGTGTTTTAAATAGGCATGCTTGTGTATAAGTTTAATCACGGTGGGATAGTAAGCATGCGAACGGGTACGGGTTGTAGAAAGAAAAGGAGATAATTCTTCATACATACATCCATGTTTGTTGTATGCATATAAAGGAAAGGAAAGGGAACGGCTTGGTATGCTTGCATGTGATGGTTTTGCATGTATGTAATCTTCAAAGTATGTTTTTATGCGTATTTGACCATGGTGGAGTAAGAGGGAGTATAAGAGGGAGTATATGCATGCATTTTTATGGGCCTAAGTTCCTTCATATGCTTAGTTCGAGGAAAGTATATATAAGCATGATAAGCGGTATTTTGAAAATGAAACATACGAGTAATGACCACAGTGGGATAAGAGGGTAAAGCATGTGATCTTATAGGTATGTTTTGCAAATAAAGGAGGGTAAATTTTCGTATGAAGTCTCATATTTCATGCCCCCTTTTTTTTTTTAGATTTTAATGTGTAGGAGTTTTATTGTGCTAAGCATGGTTTCTAGAAAATGAATTCGTTTAGACTTGGATCCTTACCTCTCGATCGCTTTGGACTAACCCATTTTCGTTTGTTTCGTAGCGGCCGAATCGCATCCGGGCCCTTTGGCATGGGACGAAGCGGTGGTATGATGCCTTGGGGCAGGAGGAGAGGAGTTTAGTGGACGGAGCGGGCTTCCGTTCCTTCTTTCTGATTGAGCCGTTCCACGTCCATCGCCCATATGTGGAAGTATTGGCGGAGAGATGGGACCCGGAGAGTTGCACGTTCATCCTCCCTACTGGCGCCGTTATGCCGACCCTTGAGGACGTCCATCGGATCACCGGCCTTCCGGTCTTGGGGGAAGCGGTGATTGCGGCCACCCTTGCAGATTATAGGGGGCTGTTTCGAGAGTTGATCAGGGAGTGGGAGTTCGTGGAGCGGGAGCGGACGCTGAACTGGATTCCTTTAGGGAGGCTTTCGGGGCAGTATGGCCTCAGTTCTTTTATGGAGCGTCAGAAGGGCGAAGCTGCAGCTAGCTTCGAGAGGAGGCGGGCGATGATCGAGGCGAGAGAGGTGGCCGCGTGCCCACAGAGGGCACGGAGGGAGTTGAGGGCGTTCTTCCTTTACTTCTTCGGCCGGGTCCTCTTCTCGACGGCCTCTGATAAGGTTTCCTCTCACTCTCTTTTGCTGATGAGGGACCTGGAGGGCGTGGGACGCTATGCTTGGGGAGCGGCGATGCTCGCCCATCGTTTCGCGGAGCTCTCGAAGAAAGTTAAGAGGGCCGGGGGAAAGAACCTTGGCGGTTTTGCGCCATTTCTTCAGGTATTCGTGAGTGGTAAATGTCTTTTTCTTGGTTTAGCTCACTTTGATCATGATAATTTCCCTCTTGCTTTTGCTAGATCTTCGGATACGAGCACTTCGCCATCGATCGCCCGACTTTGGCTCCGTTTGATCGTGCCCTCCCTTGGGCTATGAGATGGGAACCCCGGGGGTCTTCTAGCTTGTACCGTCTCGCCCAATTCCGAGAGGCCTTCCGCGTCTTGTCGGAGGAAGAGGTATAAGTTTTTCTTCAAATTTCCTTGTATTTGGTTTTCTTTTGACTAAGCGCTCTTCCTATCTTTTGATGTTTTTTAGATGACGTGGAGGCCTTATCTGGAGGAGGTTCCCGAGGCTCTGGCGCGAGACGTCTGGTTGATCTATATCAATGAGGTCGTGTTTCATGCGATCAGCCGGGTCATCCACCAGCTTGGCTATCATCAGTGGGTGCCCGATCCTCTGCCGCGGCGCCCCTCGATTCCGGTGGTTGGGATTCCTCGGGACACGAACCTCCCGAAGAATTATGCTCCGTATGTGGCGGGATGGATGGGCCGAGGCGTCTTGGTGGAGCGTCGTCCTGAGGTGACTTGAGTGACGAATACCTGGCTTGGTATCGTCAGGTGTATGCGGGTATCCTCGGGACGATGGAGGAGGAGATCCCGGACGCTTACGTAAGTTGAAAAAAATTCTTCTCTTCTTCTCTGTTTTCCTTCGCTTGAATATTTTCTGAATGGTATTTGTTTTTGCAGGTTGAGTTGAATGAGATGGAGAAGAGGCTCAAGACCGCCAATGAGCACCTCCAAGCGCGGGCCTGGCAGGTAGAGGCGTTGCGGGTGCAACGGAGACGTTTGCAGGAACAGGTCCGGGTCCTCGAGGCTCAGGTGGATGCTCTGTCGAGAGTGAGGGCCGATGGTGCTTCTTCTTCTTCCACCCCTCCTCCTTCCATGGTTTCCGAGCGAGAGCGAGAGCTGACGAGGGAGCTAGATGCGGCCCAGAATGAATTGACGGCCATACGGATGGAGTTGGGCCAGGCAAGGGGTAGGGCTTCTTGAGCTGAGGGGGAGACGGACCGGCTGAGGTCCATGATGGCTTCAAGAGAGGAGGGTTTCATTACCCTAGGCCGTGAGAGGGACTCCCTCCAGATGAGGGTGTCGGAGTTGGAGGCTTCGGCGGGTGTTCTTGGAGGTTTGATGGGAGACTTGGTTCGTTCTCTCCAGGCGGCTGGGGATAGGGATCGGGAGGCGCTCAGGGCATCAGAGGCGAGGGCACAGGAGTTGGAGGAGAGGTTGAGGGCTGTCGAGGATCGGGCTAGAGGGACAGAGAGTCGTCTCCGACAGAGATTGGAGAGGAGAGACAGAGATATGCAGCAGGTTCATCTCTGGGAGGCGACTATGAGGGGGAAATTGGTTGGAGGGGGCTCCATGACCGAGGCGGACCTTGACCTTCTTCCGCTTGAGCCTGACCATTCTCTCTCGGCTTCCTTGGCTACTGGGGCCACCTTTAGCCGTGCTTCTCGTCCTTCAGCGTCTTGGAGTCGTGGGACATACGCGAGGGCTGCGTCCTCGGTTCGAGAGACTCCTGCCGCTCCTGATGCTCCAGAGGTTCAGTCTTCTCATCAGCCACCGCTCCCTTCTCAGCCAAGTCAGGATGTTCCTCCTACTCAGCCTCCAGCGGATGACGATACGCCGAGGTATAGCTTCTTTGTGTCTTGGTTTTAGGTAGAAGAATGGTATATATGCAAGGAATTCATGCTTTTCTCCTTTTGTTTTGACTCAGGTGATATTCTGGTGGAGTATAGCTCAAGACTTCGATGGAAGCGTCCGATGGTTTTTTATTTTATTTTGATTGTAGGTTTACCTTTTCTTACACAATTTTCCCTTTCTTTCTTTGGTTTATGAACAACCATGGCTGTTTTAAACTTGGTTTATTGGTTTCAGTTTGGTCGCGTATGTGGAATAGTTTTTATAAGGTTGTATGGGTGGATGAAAGGATGAATGGGTACATGGTTTGGTGTATGATTTTTGTTTTAGTTGTTGTTTGATTCGCAGTTATACTGTTTTTACGTGCGTATGAATGTATGAAATGTGTGTGCACAGGTTTCGTGGGAGAATGTTTTTTATAGGTATCAAAGGTGTCGAAGAGTTGAAAAGTGGGACTGACAGCTGGTTTTTTGGGCAGCAGGTAGGGGGCGGCTAGTGTAAACTAGCCGCCCAGTGAGGGGCGGCTAGTTAGGTTTAGCCGCCCCCTTCCTGGGACATGCTTACCTAAAACCAAGGCTGGGGTGGCTAGTTGTGTCTAGCCGTCTGGTGAGGGACGGCTAGTCGGGTTTAGCCGCCCCTTGCCTGGGACAATTCTTTTGGTCTTGCTGCTCCTGTCTGCTACTGCTGGAAGCCTTCGTGACCGTTTCGACTTTGAGACCTATAAAAACATCCTTTCCATGGACCAAGTGTTAAATCTGTCCGAATTGCACCCTGCACCGACTTTTGAGCCCTTCTTGCTTGAATTGTCAAGGGCTACAATCCATCTTAAGGTAAATGAAAAGATAATGCGAGAAAGTAAAGTGCGGGAAACCATGCTTTAGTATGCAAGGAAGGGATTCCAAGTGCGTGAGCGAAAAACTTTTAAGTGTGTGTGAAAGTGGGACAATTTTCTCTCAAGCATGTGCGGAAGGGCGTAGAATGAATGTAGGTGGGGGTAATCTTATCATTGGTACGGGGGGTCAATTTTAACATTTCAAGAAAATCGAATGCCTAGGTGCTTTGGAAAAGGAAAATGCGAACTTATGCGTAAGTATTGTGGCATAAGTGGGCATTTTAATTCTTCAATGGCTTTTTACGTGAGCGGGCAATGTTTTCGACTTTCTGAAGTAAATTATACCATCAAGTCCCCGTGGAGGAGCCCTTGTGGTCACCTATGAACAAACCAGGATTGTATTTGAACGGTATAGGCCTTAGGTGCCGGTTTTTCTAGGTTCATGGTTCTCAAATGCTTGATCGTATTATTTTAAACATGCTGAAAAATCCATGAGTGTACCAGGAGTCAAGTTAAATTAGCTTCCTTTGGATAGGCAAGTTTCTAAGTGAACTCATGTGTGTGTGTGTAATTTGTAAACCTGGAAATGATCTACCTTCGGTCGAAATTTCGCCTTTCCTGGTAGACATAGTCCAATTTTGAATCCCATTGCGAAAAAGTAAAAGCGGGGGGGGGGGGAGAATGGGGTAAGACTAATATCTTCCTTTCGAGCAATATTTTAGAATTGTCCCAGTCTAGCATATGTCCTACTTTCTAGGTCCCTCTGGCTTTCTTCTTTTTACCACTTCTTTATTTTTGGATGGAAAGTACAGTCCGTTGTTTGGATCTGTACTAGCATAGCCGTTGTCTAGCGTATACCGTGCGTAAAGGCGTGAAAGCCTACTAAAATATAGAGTTTAACCCGTTCACTTGGGTGTTATTTTTCTTTTGTTGGCCTCTCATTGCCTGATTTTTTTTTATTTGATTTGAGGGGGGGGGCACTTCTGTTTTTCACCCCGATTCTTTTCATGCTTCCCCTCTAGAAGTGTTTGTATAGTGCCAGAGCCAGTTTTGGGACATATGCCAGGTCTAGGTAACTCCTCATTTTGACCTAGGGTTAATATGAGTGGGGCGGAAATAAGGGAGGTTTTGCTTTGGGGGTTTTAAATTGTCCTAGTCTACGGGGTAGGAAATTTCTCTTCTATCAAGTAAATCGATCGCCCAGTTATACGTGTGTGAATGAAGTGGCATGATTTGGCGGAGATGTGTTCAAATAGATACGAGTTTATCTTTGAGAGTCTTATAATTCTATCATCAAGTACTAAACGCTGGAAATTGCAGGAAGAAAGAATAATAATTCTCAAGTATTGGAAGCTATTCATGCATGGAATTTCTTTAGATAAAGTGCATTCAACGAACCTGAAACCTCGACTCCTTCGGCATCTACCAAGCGGTAGGCATTCCTGGAATAGGCATGGGTGATCACATAGGGTCCCTCCCATGTGGGTTGCTACTTCCCTTTTGGGTGAGGCTGTCTTGATGGCATGATTTGCTTAAGTACTAATTGCCCGATTTCAAAATTTCTTTTTATTACCTTCTATTCAAATGCCCTTGCCACCCTTCTTTGGTAGGCCTGGGCATGGTCTGCCGCTCTTAATCTTTTCTTGTCTAGTAATTCGAGGCGTAGTAGGAGTGCCTCTCTTCTTTCCTCAATTTGGAGGTCTTCTTCTAGTACTATTCTTAAGGATGGGACGAGGATTTCGTAAGGTACTACTGCTTCGGCCCCAAACGTGAGTGAATAGGGGTTTGTCCAGTGGGTGTCCTAATGGAGGTTCGGTATGCCCAGAGGGCATCTACCAATTTATCAGGCCAATCGGTAGCCTTATGGGTTTCTACCGTTTTCTTTACAATTTTGAGCAAGGTTTTGTTGGTGGCTTCTGCTTGTCCGTTCCCCTGTGGATAATATGGAATGATGAAGTTTTATATGAAGTTTATTGCATAGGTCTTCGAATTCTTGGGAGATGAACTGGGGGCCATTGTCAGTCATAATCACTTTGGGGGTGCCGAACCGTGCAAGGATGTGAGTGCGGACAAAATGAGCCTGGGTAGAGCTTTTAATTACTACATAGGATTCGGCTTCAGCCCATTTGGTAAAGTATTCTGTAGTGGTGAGGATGAAGGCTTTTTGGGTGGTGTTTTCTATAGTGTCCCGGAATGGTCCTATCACATCTAATGCCCACATAGAGAAGGGTCATGGTGAAGTCATGGGATGTAAAGAAGATGCTGGTGCGTGTATTTTGTTGGCATGAGTTTGACATTGGATACAACGCTTAACGTACTTGTTGCAGTCTCCTTCAAGCGTGGGCCAATAGTAGCCCATTCTTAGTACCTTTTTTGCGAGCATCTGGGCGTTGATGTGCCCTCCGCATACTTCAGAGTGAGATTCTTCTACAATGGTATATGCTTCTTCGTCGTCCAAGCATCTGAGTAGTTCTCCATTGAAGGACGCTCGAAAGAGTATTCCCCCTCGGAGGCAGTATTTGACCGCTATCCTTTTGACCATTTTCTGGTCGTTGCTAGTAGCGTAGCTTGGGAACGAACCGTTTTCAAGGTAATTTCTGATGTCAAAGTACCATGGATTTCCGTCGTCCATATCTCCTAGTTTAAGGGCTAGGATTTTCATGGTACTAGCATTTTTGTTGGTCTCGTTCACTTTCAGGAGATCTTGAGTTCTATAGTTACAGAGTTCGGTGGCAGGTGTTTCCAGTCTTTGGATAGTGACTGTTTCAGATGTTCTAGATAAGGGGAAGGTGAGCGATGAGGCTAAAGAGGCTAGAGAATCTGCAAGAATATTACCGGTCCGGGGTATGAAAATGTGAGTAACCTCGGAATTGTTTTAGCAGGACTATGGCTAGTTCTCTGTATGGCTTCAGTTTTGGGTCTCTAGTCTGATATTTTTTAAGAGTTTGGCGGATCACTAAGAGGGAGTCCCCAATAATGTCTAAACTTTTAGCTCCTAGGGCTAGGGCCGCCTTCAAACCTGCTATCAGGGCCTCGTATTCGGCAATATTGTTGGTGGCCTTAAACGTAAGCTGAAACGCTCGTGGGATAATGACGCCTTCGGGGGAGATTAGTGCTATCCCTATTCCCTTTCCCTTTTGGTTGACCGCTCCATCGAAGTATAGCCTTTTCCTTTCTTCCCATGTCGTCGTGTTGTGCAATCACTGCACCAATGGCTTCCTTAGTTGTAGCTATACAGAGGAGCAGGGGTCGTCCGGGCACTGGAGCCGAAAGAACTGGGGAATTAAGAAGGTACTTTTTTAAATTATCAAAGGCCTTTTGGCATTCACTGTCCCAATTAAACCTAACTCCCCCTTTTAACAGTTTGTAAAGGGGCGACATCTTTCAGCGTGTTGCGAAATAAATCTCCTAATAAATTGCAACCTTCCTACGAGCCCCCTTAATTCCTTCAAGTTCTTAGGTGGGGGCATTTGGGTGATGGCTTTTGCCTTGGTCGGATCTATTTCTATCCCCAGTTTACTCACCATGAATCCCAAGAGTTTTCCAGAGGAGACCCCAAAGCGACATTTCTTTGGGTTCATTTTAAGCGAATACTCCCTGCATCTCTGTAGCACTTGCCTGAGTATGTCTGCGTGTCCTATTCGAGTCCTAGATTTAACTAAGATGTCATCCACATATACTTCTACTAGTTAGTGCATCATATCATGGAATATTGAGGTCATAGCCCTTTGATATGTTGCACCCGCATTTTTGAGCCGAAAGGCATCACTATGTAGCAGTAAGTTCCCCAGGGTGTAGTAAAGGAAGTCTTTTCTTGGTCTTTTTCTGCCAGCCGGATCTGGTTGTATCTAGAAAAGCCATCCATGAACGAGAGCATTTCGTACCCTGCCGTGTTGTCGACAAGGAGGTCAATATGTGGGAGTGGGAAATCATCCTTTGGGCACGCTCGATTGAGGTCCCTGAGGTCGATGCATATCCGGATCTTTCCATCCTTTTTGGACACTGGAACGATATTTGCTACCCACTTTGGGTATAACACTACCCGGATAAATTTAGCCTAGTGGAGTTTGTCTACCACATCTTTGATTTTTAAAGCCACCTCGGGATGAAGGCGCCTCAGTTTTTATTTTACTGGCTTTGCGTTTGGTTCTAAGATTAACTGATGTTCAATTAACGAGGTATCGAGTCCTGGCATGTCCTTGTAAGACCATGCAAAGACGTCTTTATACTCTTGTAATATTTTAACCAAGCCCTCTCTCTCATCGTGATTTAGTCCTGCGCTAATTGAAATGATTTTGGGGTCAGCCTTTGTCCCTAGGTTTAGCTCCTCTATCTTCTCGCCTGCTTCTTCTGTCTTTTCATCAAACTTTTGAAGGCTATGCTTGAATTCTTTAGATAGGTCCTCTTTTTCTTCATCGTCCTCATCACAGATTTCGAAGACCCCTAGACCATCGTCTAGGTTCTCTATGTTATCTAGGTCTGGTTCTTCTATAACTGCTATTGATTCAAATTTTTCTAAACCTAATATGGCCCTACTATGCCCTTCTAAGTTGCTAATGATTTGGTCAGGTATTTGACTCCTAGTAGGTTTGACTGTTTTGGACGAGGCACTAGGGTTGGGTCTTTTAGCTTGACTGGCTAGACGATGTAGTTTATTCAGGAGCAGAGTCATCGCTAAAGGGGTGCCATGCCAGGGTGAAGTCATCATTGTCGAACAGGGATCCTAGGGTTTTGGTTTCCATTTTTTTTTAACAGAAAAGACACTTATTATTTACAACCAATTGGATTGGTGGAAGTGTTTCAACCGACTTTCCTCCAGCAGCTGGCGCTCCTTTGTTGCGATGCTTGAGCATGCGAGAAAAGGAGGCTGGGTCAGCTGGAGTTTTATCATCTGACGGTGAGTGTGTGTTTAGGTGTTTATCAGGGTGTGGGAACAGCCATTCTAGGGACCCAGAGAGATAGTCCGGCTCTCTTTCTTGGATAGGGTCCAGGGGGTGGGGGCATACGACCTCTTTGGCGGGCTCTACGATTATTCCTCTTACGAAATGTTCGTACAACCTCCAATTGTGTTTTTCCTTTAGTTTAGGGTGATGCTTGGATGAGCCGATGCCCCTTTTATCTTGCCATGCTGGGAGTTCGATGGGGTCCAAGATCCCTTTATGTTGTCCCAAGGTTCCCCCGGGGAGATAACCCATGGCCCCCATTATATGCCAACCAGGGTTCTTAAGTCTAGGGCGGCTTGCCTCTGTGGTAACGGAGAGTGTTCCTGGGATTTAGCCAATTGGCTAGGAAATCTAAGATGTGGATGGTGGCTTCTATGGGTTTTGAGTTACCGGTTTTTACAATGATGGTTTCACTATCGGCGAACCTCGATTTAGGTCATTTGATCGCATCCCCTTGTATTTTGATTATCCGACCTCCCAAGGGGAATTTCAAACATTGGTGTAGGGGAGAGGAGACCCCTTTTATGGACGCTAGCCATTTGCGTCCTAGGATCATATTATAATCTGAATCCATTTCTAGGACGTAAGCTTTAGCGCTAGTTTATAGCGGCCCTACTTTTAATCGGAAGTCTTTAAAGCCTAGAATCGGACGAGCCATTTTGTCATAGGCGAATATACGGGTGTCCGTTTCGAAGAGTGTAGTTATGCGTCCATCAATGTGCTCGAAGGTTTGTAGCGACATGAGGTTTACCCTGCTCCGGTGTCAATTAGAACTTTATCCACCGAGTATCCTTCGAGGTTAATTGTTATCCATAGGGTGGAGGTGCTAACGGCCTCATCATGAACCTCTTCTTTAGGTCTGAAGGTTATGATGGGCCCTAGTCCTGCGGTGGCTATAGCTACTGGTACGCCCAGGGTAGAGATTTGTGGGTCGACTTGGATTATTTCTAGGAACATTCTTAGAGCCTGCTGGTGGTGTTCTGAGGTTTTGATTAGCTCTAAAATGGAAATTTTCACGGGGATTTTTCAGAGTTGGTCTAGGATGTCGATCTTATCTCCGGTGCGGGGCTCCTCAGTTTCTGTTTCAGGCAGGGGGTGTCTATAAGAGGGGGACAACGTTGAAAATTCTGCCTGCTCTAGTAGTATGATGGTTCAGAGCGTCAATGGTGGTTCGGGGGTTTTGTTTTGATAGGTATAGGCCTTTGTTAATTGGTGAGGGGGATAACGGTTCGAGTTTTTTAGGGAGGGAGAACTTTGTGTGTCTGGGGAGAATGGGGGAGGGGACTGGTAGGATGGGGGAAGAGGCTGGTAAGATTAAGCCACCCGGGATGATTATGGGTGACTCTTCGTGGTCAACGGCTATTATGGTGTAGACGCTTTCATAGCTTAGGCTCTCTGGTTCTTCCAAGGAAGCCCTCGTGGCTGGCCTTGGGTCTTGAGTTGTGGCTTCAACAAGGCTGGGGGTTTCTGGGGCGGGCTTGACTTCTAGGGATTTTGTAACTAGGTTGTTTTTGAGTCCCCTGATGGTGGCCCAGTCTAAGCGCCTCTCTTCATCGAGGTTGTAGACAATGTCTCGAAACGAGGAGCATTGTTCGATGGTGTGGCCGTGATGTCGATGATACTGACAAAAACGGGTGGGGTCAGCACCGATAGGCGAAGGTCTATCCGTGGGTAAGGAAATGCCATTGACCTTCAATAAGGCTCTGAAGATGTTCCCTAGGGATTCTGGAAGGGGAGGATAGCTATCTCTTCTGTTTGACCATCTTGGGCCGTAGAAGGAGGAGGGTGCAGCCTTATCACGGGGGCTGCGAGCGGGTTCTCCAGGGGTTATGCCTTGCGTTCTTGGGGGGATAGGATAGAAGGGTCTCCTGTTTTGGTCCTGGTTTTGGATTGAGGGGGCCTGAATTGGGGAATCATGGTTGCGGGGTTTTGTTGTATCGGCACGGGGACGGGTACTGATCAAGTAGTGAAGTTTTGGTTGATTGGCTGAGGCGGCACATGCCCGGATGAATCAGACGTGTACTATCTCGGAGCCGTTCCTCGATCAGGAACTCGTGCTCCGTTCGCGTAGAGTGCCGATACTTGTGTAATAATCCCCTCTACCGTTGGGGTTTGTGCCTTATGAGGCAGTTGTCCAACCCTATGGCTGATAGGTGGGGACTGGGTTTGGACTACTGGGGTTGCACAACGGGAAATCCTGTTGTGGCGGTCAATTATAAGCTGATACGTAGTACAGTCTCCGTACGAAAGGCTCGTACGAAGCTCTGGACTCAGGCTCTATAACATCATGTCAATTTCTTGACATTCTGTGAGTTGCAGGCCGGTTCGGTGGACAAGTGTGCGCCATCGAGACACGTATTGTTCAAATTCCTCCCTAGGCCTCATTCTCTCTACGGTTAAATCCGAAATAGAGGGGGTTCTGATCCTCTGGTAACCGTAGCAGCCTAAGAACTTCTCGCTTACAGCCGAGAAGTTCGACAAGTGATCTACAGGGAGGGTGGAGAACCATTGTAGTGCTTCTCCTTCCAATGATTTCTGGAAGAGGAAGACTAGCAGAGGTTGATTATCTAGAAACGGGCATGCGTCTAGATAAAAGGCAGTTAAATGAATGTCTGGGTCTCCACGACCGTTATACAGGTGAAATTTGGGGATTTTGAATCCCTCCAGTAGGTGGACTGGCGGGATTTGTCTCAGGTTGTGTAAGACATATGCTTGGGGGCTGAGGGACCAGTCTCGGAGAGGATTCTCCGGATGGTTTCATCCAGCGTTTCTCCCCTGGGAGGGCTACCTAGCGGTCCCGGGTTTGGGGTGGCCTGCTAAGGGCCTGGGGTGGAAACGGTTGGGAATATTTGATTCGCGGGGGAAAGGGGGGTGAATGAAAAGACGCTCGGGTTGACCGAGTGACTGGGTGTGAACGGGGTTTTGGGAACCGCCTTAGGAGTTTCGATAGGGGCCTCCTGTCTCAGGGTTTTGACCTGACGGTAGTCGGCGAGGTCATGAAAAATGTCCTCTACGGATTGGTATCCTAGACTGGCCATCTTTTCCTCTAGATGGGTCAGGAATTGTGTGGCCTGACCCTCTTGGTGGATTGTTTCCTCTAATATCTCCTCCTCTATGCGGGATTCCATGACGTATGAAATGGTTCAAGGGAATGAATGCAAATATAAAGCAGTAAATAAAGCGGTAAAGGATTGCGCAGCGGTGTGCGGCTTACAAAGCAGTAAAGGATTGCGCTGCGGTGTGCGGCTTACAAAGCCCTAAATGATGCAGTGATGCGAAGTAGAGGAGGATCTGATTCGAGGGGTGGGAAACTCTAACCTTCCTAGAGGGTTGATAGCATTCTAGTCAAGCTTGTAAAAGGGGGCAGAAGAGGATTACCTTTTGTTGTTTTTCACAAGGGAGGTCCCACCGTGATCGCCAGATTTGTCGGTATCGTCAGAATCTCTGAGATGTCGGTGCTGTCGGAAAGGATCCCGGCGGTGCGCAGGTGCGCGTGCGTGTGTGGGGGTTCTTTGGGGATCCGGATCGGATGCGTGCCCTGGCGGGCTCGGTCGGATCGTCTTCTCGGAAGGGTGAGGGTGTCGTTCCTGGTTGAGGCGCCCGATAGCGGCTCAAGAGGATTCCAGGGTTTGTGTGATCGCCACCTGCTTTTTCTAAAAAGTAGGAAAAGGTTGGGATGGATTTGATCGCCCACGTGGGGAGTTTGTGGGGTCTCCGCTCTGATAAACGGATATACCGTACACAGAGGTGAAAAACAGATTATCCTATTCTACTTCCGGGGCTTGACTAAAGGAGTCTTGGGTCATAGGGTTGCAAATGGGGTGTGTATAGGGGGGCGGCTAGTGGGATCAAGCCGTCTGGTTCGGGACGGCTACTAGGGTTTAGCCGTCCGGGGCCTGGTCTGGTTTGGGCAGAACTTCAGTAGGAAATGGGTTTGGTTTTGGACAGAGGATATGCTAGGTTTAGCCCGGGTTTCTTGAGGGTGGAATGAGAGGGTATTTTATGTAGGGAAATGGGTATTTCTCTCACAAATGGGGCTCTCTCTCTCTCTCTCTCTCTTGGGATTTCTAGTGGGGAAAGGGAATGTGAATTGTGGGTTGTGTATTGGTGTCTATTGGATTGTGTATATTTTAAAGGCTTGGGACCTCCTCTATTTATAGTAAAAAAGAGGCAGGGGAATATCCAGGGGGTAAAAGAGTGGCTTGGCTAATAGTGTGTGTGATTAGACCCCTCATTAATTCTCTGGTTCTTTTGTCAGGACCAGGTGAAGGGCGGCTAGTGCTAACTAGCCGCCCAGTATGGAGCGGCTACTTCCTGGTAGCCGCCCCTAGCATGACCTGCCAAACGTCCCATCTCTGACAAGCGGTGGCTTGGGTCGGTTACTTGGGTTGATCCGGCTAAGATAGGGCGGCTAAGGATCATCACCCGCTGCAATGATCAGCATTTAATACTGCTTTATGTCCCATCCACGGGACTGGTCCAAAGTCGGCCAGGGGAGCGGCTAGTGCTAACTAGCCGCTTGGTATGAGGCGGTTAGTTAGGTCTGACCGCCCCTTGCCAAGGACTTTAAGGTTTTTGGGTTTTTGGGATTTTGGTTTTAGGTTTAGGGCCAGGGTTAGGGTTTCCGGTTTTAGGTTAGGGCTAGGGTTAGGGTTTCCGGTTAGGGCTAGGGCTAGGGTTAGGGTTTGGGTTTAGCTTAGGGCTAGGGTTAGGGTTTGGGTTTAGGTTAGGGCTAGGGTTAGGGTTTCCGATTAGGGCTAGGGCTAGGGTTAGGGTTTGGGTTTAGGTTAGGGCTAGGGTTAGGGTTGGGGTTTAGGTTAGGGCTAGGGTTAGGGTTTCTGGTTAGGGCTCGGGTTAGGGCTTCCGGTTTCCTGAACTTCGGTTCTCTACTAGATGTCCAAATGTGGGATATTTCCGGGTGTTACTTGAAGTATTTCTGTCTCTCTGGACGATCAAAATTGGGGTATCTACAACGACGATGTTACCACCGCCAGCGAGTCGGGCATCTGGCCAATGCTTGCTGCTGGCCGACCTCCTGTGCCACGACAGCAGCCGCAGCAGCAAAAGCCACGCCAGCAACCGCCGCCGCAGTGTCAGCATCAGCAGCTACAGGGTGGCCACATTGAGCAAAGGAGGCAGCCAGCGCAGCCTACGAGGTGTGCCCCTGCTCCTCAGCCGCAGCTTGCTCAGGGTCATGTTGCAGTGCTTACGGCCGATGAGGCGCAGGCTTCGGGTAGCGTCGTTCGAGGTATTGTTCTGATCTCCCAGCTTCCTGCTTATGTGCTATTTGATTCTGGGGCCACGCACTCGTTCGTGTCTCCCGCTTTCGCGAGACGGATGGGTGCGGTGTCAGCCCCTCTTGATGCGGTGCTGGAGATATCTTTATTGGTCGGAGACCGTATTCTTCTCCGTTCTATGTATCGGGGGTGTATCGTGGCGATCGCGGAGCATGAGTTTCCAGTGGAGTTGGTTCGAGCTCGCCATGACGGACTTCGACGCCATCCTGGGGATGGATTGGCTCTCAGCTAGCCATGCCAGTATCGACTATTTCGTGAAGTCGGTGTCCTTCCGCATCCTTGGCTGGAGGTCCTGCCAGTTCGTGGGCGATCGGGACATGGCTCCTTTGGGATTCGTATCGTCCATCCAGGCGTGGAGACTCCTTCAGGGAGGATGCAAGGGTTTTCTGGCGTACATCGCTGAGGAGGATGCACCACTGCGGGCGGATATCAGTCAGACTCCGGTCGTGGAAAAATATCCGGAGGTTTTTCCCAATGATCTGCAGGGTCTACTGCCGGATCGCGCAATCGAGTTTGAGTTTAATCTAATTTCGGGGACCGAGCCGATTTCAAGGGCTCCATACCGGATGGCCCCAGCAGAGCTGAAGGTGCTTATGGAGCAGCTGGAGGAGTTGCTCGAGAAGGAGTTCGCACGTCCAAGTGTCTCTCCATGGGGAGTCGCTGTTCTATTCATCCGGAAGGACGGTTCGCTACGACTTTGTATTGATTACAAACAACTGAACAAGCGAACTGTTAAGAACAAGTACCCCTTACTACGGATTGATGATTTGTTTGACCAGCTCCAGGGAGCGCGTGTCTTTTCGAAGATCGATCTCCATTCATGCTACTATCAGCTGAAGATCCGGGAGTCGGATATTCCGAAGACTGCCTTTCGCACCCGTTACGGGCACTATGAGTTTCGAGTACTGCGTTTGGGTTGACGAATGCACCGGCAGCCTTCATGGATCTGATGAACCGGGTATTTCGACCCTTCCTCGACTCCTTTGTGGTAGTCTTCATTGATGATATTCTAGTGTACTCGAGGAGTCTTGAGGAGAACGCCGACCATCTTCGCACTGTCTTGGAGACTTTGGCCCGACATCAGTTGTTCGCCATGTTCAGTAAGTGCGAGTTCTGGTTGGAGCATGTGGCCTTCCTTGGCCCTGTGATTTTCGGTGAGGGTATATTTATGGACCCGGACAAGACTCCTGATTCGGAGCTTCCTGGGTTTGGCGGGTTATTATCGGAGGTTTGTTGAGGGTTTCTCGAAGGATGTCCGGTTCGAGTGGACCCCATCTTGCGAGGAGAGCTTCCAGGAGTTGAAGCGGAGACTCACCTCAGCGCCAGTTCTTACCATTCCGTCTGGGAGTGGTGGATTCGCAGTCTACTCCGATGCGTCGCGACTGGGTTTGGGTTGCGTACTGATGCAGAACGGTAAGGTTGTTGCTTATGTGTCGCGTCAGTTGAAGCCCCATGGGCAGAATTACCCCACCCATGACCTGGAGTTAGGAGCGATCATCTTTGCGCTGAAGATTTGGAGGCACTACCTCTCTGGCAAGGAGTTCGAGCTCTTCACGAATCACAAGAGCCTGACTTATCTGCAGTCCCAGCCAGAGCTCAACATGCATCAGAGACGTTGGGTCGAGTTCCTGAAGGACTATGATTGCGACATAGCTTACCATCCGGGTAAGGTGAATGTCGTAGCGGACGCTCTCAGTAGGCAGCCTTTGGGCATGGCCGCCCACTTGGCAGTGCATCGTTGGAGGCTTCTGGAGGAGGCCGCTTGCTGGATCAGCGTTCAGGAGACGCCTGCTGGTGGCTTTCTGGCTAAGTTAGTGGTGCAGCCTGTACTCCTGGATGAGATCCGCCCGGCACAGGGGCGGGATCCTCACTTTCTGGTCCTTTCTGAAGGCGTCGCTCGGGGCGAGCGACCGGATTACCAGATTCGCGAGGATGGGATCCTGCGGTTCAGAGGCCAGGTATGTATTCCTGACGACGTAGAGCTGAAGTAGAAGATCTTGGACGAGGCCCATCGTTCGAGGTACACAGTGCATCCTGGTGGACGAAGATGTACAAGGGCCTTCGTCGTGGCTACTGGTGGCACGGGATGAAGGCTGATGTTGGCCGTTTCGTATATCTATGTATATCTTATACATGGTGCCATGAACCTTGCTTAATAAGATTAAGCAAGTGTATGATCTCTGATGGGATCATATCGTGGCATTGACATTATGAATCATCTCTCTTCCCCGCATCTGAGTTATGCGCCCTGGTGGGAATTCATGAGAATTCGTAACCTTACCGACGACGGATCCATGAGGATCATATCCGCTTATGTCAAGTGCTCTCCCCTTCGTTGCCTCCGTGTCGAAGCTACCCGGGTATAGTTGTCCAGTGAGGTGCTCCCAGACACTATTCATGATGCCGGTTGGTGCGCCCATACGGTAGAGGTAGAGGTCATGGGTGGCTACCAGGTAGAGGCTACTCGGGAGAGGGCTACCGGATGACAAAAGGTGTAGACCAGTTGACCCCTTTTCCCCAATAGTCCTATGTCACCTAAGGGTGAGGGTGAGGGTGTAGTGGGTTGGGTTGATACCCGACCCAGTGACTTAAGTGACGGTTCCATCTGTTGGAACCCCAGTCACTCAGAATATTTAATATGGTATGGTAGGTTTGGGTTGACACCCGACCCACCAGCTTAAGTTGTGATTCAATTATTGAGACTTCATTGCTTGAAAGATTAATATGAGTTGTGCTGCATGGATCATACCATTCACTGAGCGTGTGGCTCACCCCTCGTATATGTTTTTCCTCCAGTTGTCGCTGAGCCGGACCTGAAGGTGGAGCTTCCTTAGGCGCAGTACCGTAGCAGAGCAGCGTACGTGTTTTGGATCTGAGAGTGTGAGAGGCCATCAGCATCCCCCTTTTTCCTTGCATGTATTGCTACTGGTGCTTGTGCACAGTATTGGTGTTTGATGTCTTTTAATGCATATTGGCTTTCACATGACACCCCTGTCAAAATCCCCCAGGCTACTCCAAAAACCCTAACCACACCCAGTCGCTCGGTCAATCCGAGCATCTTTTCGTTCGCCCCTCTTCCCCCCGTGAATCCAATATTCCCGACCGTTTCTACCCCAGGCTCTTACCAGGCCACCCCAAACCCGGGACTGCTAGGCAGCCCTCCCAGGGGAGAAACGCTAGATGAAACCATCCGGAGAATCCTCTACGAGACTGGTCCCTCAGCCCCCAAGCACATGTCTCTACACAACTAGAGACAAATCCCATCAGTCCACTTACCGGAGGGATTCAAAATCCCCAAATTCCGTCGGTATGATGGTCATGGAGACCCAGACATTCATCTAACTGCCTTTTATCTAGACACCAGAGGAGAGGTTGAGGGCTGTCGAAGATCGGGCTAGAGGGACAGAGAGTCACCTCCGACAGAGATATGCAGCAAGTCCATCTCTGGGAGGCGACTATGAGGGGGAAATTGGTTGGAGGGGGCTCCATGACCGAGGCGGACCTTGACCTTCTTCCGCTTGAGCCTGACCATTCTCTCTCGGCTTCCTTGGCTACCGGGGCCACCTTCAGCCGTGCTTCTCGTCCTTCGGCGTCTCGGAGTCGTAGAATATATGCGAGGGTTGCGTCCTCAGTTCGGGAGACTCCTCCGCTCCTGATGTTCCAGAGGTTCAGTCCTCTCCTCAGCCGCCGCTCCCTTCTCAGCCAAGCCAGGATGTTCCTCCTATTCAGCCTCCAACGGGTGACGATACGCCGAGGTATAGCTTCTTTGCGTCTTGGTTTTAGGTAGAAGAATGGTATATATGCAAGGAATTCATGCTTTTCTTCTTTTCCTTTTGACTCAGGTGATCATTTCAACGGTGTGTAGCTCAAGACTTTGATGGAAGCGTCCGATGGATCGTTTATTTAATTTTGATTTCAGTTTTAAGTAGGTTTACCTTTCTTCTTCATGAACAATTTTTCCCTTTCTTTCTTTGGTTTATGAACAAACATGGCAGTTTTAAACTTGGTTTATCAGTTTCAGTTTGGTCGTGTTTGTGGAATGGTTTTTATAAGGTTGTATGGGTGGATGAAAGGATGAATGGGTGCATGGTTTGGTGTATGATTTTCGTTTTGGTTGTTGTTTGATTTGTAGTCATATTGTTTTTATGTATGCATGGATGTATGAAATGTGTGTGCACAGGTTTTGGGGGAGAATGTTTTCTATAGGTACCAAAGGAGTAGAAGAGTTGAAAAGTTGGGACTGACAGCAAGTTTTTTGGGCAGCAGCTAGGGGGCGGCTAATGCAAACTAGCCGCCCAGTGAGGGGCGGCTAGTTAGGTTTAGCCGCCCCCTTCCTGGGACATGCTTACCTAAAACCAAAGCTGGGGCGGCTAGTGGCGTCTAGCCGTTGGGTGAGAGACGGCTAGTCGGGTTTAGCCGCCCCTTGCCTGGGACAATTCTTCTGGTTTTGCTGCTCTTGCCTGCTGCTACTGAAAGCCTTTGTGACCGTTTCAACTTTTGACACCTATAAAAAAACATCCTTTCCATGGACCAAGTGTTAAATCTGTCCGGATTGCACCCCTGCACTGATTTTTGAGCCCTTCTTGCTTGAATTGTCAAGGGCTACAATCCATCTTAAGGTAAATGAAAAGATAATGCGAGAAAGTAAAGTGAGGGATTCCAAGTGCGTGAGCGAAGAAAACTCTTAGGTATGTGTGTAAGTGGGACAATTTCTTCTCAAGCATGTGCGGAAGGGCGTAGAATGGGTGTAGGTGGGGTAATCTTATCATTGTTATGGGAGGTCAATTTTAGCATTTCAGGAAAATCAGATGCCTAGTTGTTTTGGAAAAGGAAAATGCGAACTTATGCATAAGTATGAGTGGCATAAGTGGGCATTTTAATTCTTCAATGGCTTTTTTCGTGAGAGGGCAATGTTCTCGGCTTTCTTAAGTAAAAGATACCATCAAGTCCCTGTGGAGGAGACCCTGTAGTCACCTATGTCCGAACCAGGGTTGTATTTGAAAGGCATAGGCCTTAGGTGTCGGTTTTTATTTCTTTCTAGGTTCATGGTTCTCAAACACTTGATTGTATTATTCTAAACATGCTGGAAGATCCATGAGTGTACCAGGAGTCAAGTTAAATAAGCTTCCTTTAGATAGGCAACTTTCTAAGTGAACTCATGTGAGTGTGTGTAGTTGTAAACCTGGAAATGACCTACCTTTGGTCAAAATTTCGCCTTTCCCGGTAGACATAGTTCAATTTTGAATCCCATTGCGAAAATAAAAGGGGGGGGGGGAGAATGGGATAAGAGTAATATCTTCTTTTCGGGCAATATTTTAGAATCGTCCCAGTCTAGCATATGTCCTACTTTCTAGGTCCCTCTGGCTTTCTTCTTTTTATCACTTCTTTATTTTGGGTAGAAAGTACAATCCGTTGTTTGGACCCTCTACTAGTATAGCCATTTCGTCTGGCATATACTTGTGCGTAAAGGCGTGAAAGCCTGCTAAAATAGAGAGTTTAACCCGTTCACTTGGGTGTTATTTTTCTTTTGTTGGCCTCTCATTGCCTGATTTTTTTTTTGATTTGAGGGGGGGGGGCTCTTCTGTTTTTCACCCCAATTCTTTTCATGCTTCCCCTCTAGAAGTGTTTGTATAGTGCCAGAGCCAGTTTTGGGACATATGCTAGGTCTAGGTAACTCCTCATTTTGACCTAGGGTTAATATGAGTGGGGCAGAAATAAGAGAGGTTTGCTTTGGGGTTTTAAATTGTCCCAGTCTACGGGGTAGGCAATTTCTCTTCTATCAGGTAAAGCTAGTCTAGTTATACGTGTGTGAAAGAAGTGGCATGATTTGGCGGAGATGTGTTCAAATAGATACGAGTTTATTTTTGAGAGTCTTATAATTCTATCATCAAGTACTAAACGCTGGAAATTGCAGGAAGAAAGAATAATAGTTCTCAAGTATTGAAAGCTATTCATGCATGGAATTTCTTTAGATAAAGTGCATTCCACGAACCTGAAACCTCGACTCCTTCGGCATCTACCAAGCGGTAGGCATTCCCAGAATAGGCATGGGTGATCACATAGGGTCTCTCCCATGTGGGTTGCAACTTCCCTCTTGGGTGAGGCTGTCTTGATGGCATGATTTGCTTAAGTACTAATTCCCCGATTTCAAATTTTCTTTTTATTACCTTCTTTTCAAATGCCCTTGCCACCCTTCTTTGGTAGGCCTGGGCATGGTCTGCCGCTCTTAATATTTTCTCGTCTAATAGTTCGAGGAGTAGTAGAAGTGCCTCTCTCCTTTCCTCAATTTGGAGGTTTTCTTCTAGTACTATTCTTAAGGATGGGACGAGGATTTCGTAAGGTACTACTGCTTCGGCCCCAAACGTGAGTGAATAGGGGGTTTGACCAGTGGGTGTCCTAATGGAGGTTCGGTATGCCCAGAGGGCGTCTACCAATTTATCAGGCCAATCGGTAGCTTTACGGGGTTCTACCGTTTTCTTTATAATTTTGAGCAAGGTTTTGTTGGTGGCCTCTGCTTGTCTGTTCCCCTGTGGATAATACGGCGTGGAATGATGAAGTTCTATATGATGTTTATTGCATAGGTCTTGGAATTCTTGGGAGATGAACTGGGGGCCATTGTCAGTTATAATCACTTTGGGGGTGCCGAACCGTGCAAGGATGTGAGTGCGGACAAAACGAGCTAGGGTAGAGCTTTTAATTACTACATAGGACTCAGCTTCAGCCCATTTGATAAAGTATTCTGTAGCGGTGAGGATGAAGGCTTTTTGGGTGATGTTTTCTATAGTGTCCCGGAATGGTCCTATCACATCTAATGCCTACATAGAGAAGGGCCATGGTGAAGTCATGGGATGTAAAGAAGATGCTGGTGCGTGTATCTTGTTGGCATGGGTTTGACATTGGATACAACGCTTAACGTACTTGTTGCAGTCCCCTTCAAGCGTGGGCCAATAGTAGCCCATTCTTAGTATCTTTTTGCTAGCATCTGGGCGTTAACGTGCCCTCCGCATACTCCAGAGTGATCTTCTTCTACAATGGTATATGCTTCTTCGTCGTCCAAGCACCTGAGTAGTTCCCCATTGAAGGAGGCTCGGAAGAGTATCCCCCCTCGGAGGCAGTATTTGACTGCCACCCTTTTAACTATTTTTTGGTCGTTGCTAGTAGCGTAGCTTGGGAATGAACCGTTTTCAAGGTAATTTTTGATGTCAAAGTACCAGGGATTTCCGTCGTCCACATCTCCTAGTTCAAGGGCTAGGATTTTCATAGTACTAGCATTTTTGTTGGTTTGGTTCCTTTTAAGGAGATCTCGAGTTTTATAGTTACAGAGTTCGGTGGCAGGTGTTTTCAGTCTCTGGATAGTGACTGTTTCAGATGTCCTAGATAAGGGGAAGGTGAGCGATGAGGCTAGAGAGGCTAGAGAGTCTGCGAGAATATTGCCGGTCCGGGGTATGAAAATGTGAGTAACCTCACGGAATTGTTTTAGCAGGACTATGGCTAGTTCTCTGTACGGCTTCAGTTTTGGGTCTCTATTCTGATTTTTTTAAGAGTTTGGTGGATCACTAAGAGGGAGTCCCCAATAATGTCTAAACTTTTAGCTCCTAGGGCTAGGGCTGCCTTCAAACCTGCTATTAGGGCTTCGTATTCGGCAATATTCTTGGTGGCGTTAAACGTGAGCTGGAACGCTCGGGGGATAATGATGCCTTCGGGGGAGATTAGTGCTATCCCTATTCCCTTTCCCTTTTGGTTGGCCGCTCCGTCGAAGTATAGCGTCCATGTCTCTCTATTTTTTCTTCAATAAGCGCAAATATTTCTTCGTCCGGGAACTCAGTTTTACTGGTTCGTAATCAGGGAGGGGTAGTTGAGCGAGTTGGTCAGCGATAGCTTGCCCTTTGATGGATTTTTGAGTGGTGTACGTGATGTCAAACTCGTTTAACTATACTTTAATACGGCTTTCTCGAATAGGAACCTTACTGGGTCTATTTTGGCAAAGTATTTGACTTTGTGGGCAAGAAAGTAATGTCGCAACTTTTGGGAAGCCCATACTAATGCTAGACAAGTTTTTTTTGTAGGAGGGTAGGCTTTTTCGTATTCAATCAGGGTTTTCCTCAGGTAGTAAATGGCCTTTTCCTTTCTTCCCATGTCATCATGTTGTGCAAGCACTGCACCAATGGCTTCCTTAGTTGTAGCTATATAGAGGAGCAGGGGTCGTTTGGGCACTGGAGCCGAGAGGACCAAGGGATTAAGATGGTACACTTTTAAATTCTCAAAGGCCTTTTGGCATTCACTATCCCAATTAAACCTAACTCCCCCTTTTAGTAGTTTGTAAAAGGGGCGACATCTTTCAGCATGTTGCGAAATAAATCTCCTAATAAATTGCAACCTTCCTATGAGCCCTCTTAATTTCTTTAGGTTCTTAGGTGGGGGCCTTTGGGCGATGGCTTTTGCCTTGGTTGGATCTATTTCTATCCCCCTTTTACTCACCATGAATCCCAAAAGTTTCCCAGAGGAGACCCCAAAGCGACATTTCTTTGGATTCATTTTAAGTGAAAACTCCCTGCATCTCTGTAGCACTTGCCTAAGTATGTTTGCGTGTCCTATTCGAGTTCTAGATTTAACTAAGATATCATCCACATATACTTCTACTAGTTTGTGCATCATATCATGGAGTATTGAGGTCATATCCCTTTGATATGTTGCACCCGCATTTTTTGAGCCCGAAAGGCATCACTATGTAGCAGTAAGTTCCCCACGGTGTGGTAAAGGAAGTCTTTTCTTGGTCTTTCTCTGCCCGCCGGATTTGGTTGTATCCAGAAAAGCCATCCATATACGAGAGCATCTCATACCCTGCCGTGTTGTCGACAAGGAGGTCAATATGTGGGAGTGGCAAGTCATCCTTTGGGCACGCTCGATTGAGGTCCCTGAAGTCGATGCATATCCGGATCTTTCCATCCTTCTTGGACACTGGAACGATATTTGCTACCCACTTTGGGTATAAGACTACCCGGATAAATTTAGCCTGGTGGAGTTTGTCCACCTCATCTTTGATTTTTAAAGCCACCTCGGGATGAATGCACCTCAGTTTTTGTTTTACTGGCTTTGCGTTTGGTTCTAAGATTAACTGATATTCGACTAACGAGGTATCGAGTCCAGGCATGTCCTTGTAAGACCATGCAAAGACGTCTTTATACTCATGTAATATTTTAACCAAGCCCTCTCTCTCATCGTGTTTTAGTCCTTTGCTAATTGAAACGATTTTGGGGTCAGCCTTTGTCCCTAGGTTTAGCTCCTCTATCTTCTCATCTGCTTCTTCTATCTTTTCATCGAACCTTTGAAGGCTCTGCTTGAATTCTTTAGATAGGTCCTCTTTTTCTTCATCGTCCTCATCACAGATTTCGAAGACCCCTAGACCATCGTCTAGGTTCTATGTTATCTAGGTCTGGTTCTTCTATAACTGCTATTGATTCAAAATTTTCTAAACCTATTATGGCCCTGCTATACCCTTCTAAGTTGCTAATGATCTGGTTAGGTATTTGACTCCTAGTAGGTTTGACTGTTTTGGACGAGGCACTAGGGTTGGGGCTTTTAGCTTGACTGGCTAGACGCTGTAGTTTATCTAAGAGATCAGAGTCATCGCTAAAGGGGTGCCATGATGGGGTGAAGTCATCCTTGTCGAACAGGGATCCTAGGGTTTTGGTTTCCATTTTTTTGTTTGTTTGTTTTTTGAACAGAAAAGACACTTATTATTTACAACCTATTGGATTGGTGGAAGTGTTTCAACTGAATTTCCTCCAGCAGCTGGCGCTCTTTTGTTGCGATGCTTGAGCACTGCGAGAAAAGGAGGCTGGGTCAGCTGGAGTTTTATCGTCTGCCGGTGAATGTGTGTTTAGGTGTTTATCAGGGTGTGGGAATTGCCATTCTAGGGAGCCAGAGAGATAGTCTGGCTTTCTTTCCTGGATAGGGTCCAGGGGGTAGGGGCATACTGTCGGTATCGTCGGAATCTTCCCCCGAAGTGTGGGTGGTGTGTGTGTCGGAGGTGGGGATCCGGCGGGATGCGCGGGGTGTGCGCGTGCGTGTGTGGGGGTTCTTCAGGGATTTGGATCGATGCGTGCCCTGGCGGGCTCGGTCGGATCATCTTCTCGGAAGTGTGAGGATGTCGTTCCTGGTTGAGGCGCCTGATAGCGTCTCAAGAGGATTCAGGGGTTTGTGTGATCGCCACCTGCTTTTTCTAAAAGCAGGAAAAGGTTGGGTTGGATTTGATCGCCTACGTGGGGAGTTTGTGGGGTCTCCGCTCTGAGACACGGATATACCGTACACAGAGGTGAAAAACAGATAATCCTATTCTGCTTCCGGGGCTTGACTAGGAGTCTTGGGACATAGGGATGCAAATGGGGTGTGTATAGGGGGCGGCTAGTTGGATCTAGCCGTCTGGTGAGGGGCGGCTACTAAGGTTTAGCCATCCTAGGTCTGGTCTGGTTTGGGCAGAACTTCGGTAGGAAATGGGTTTGGTTTTGGGCAGAGGCTAAGCTAGGTTTAGCCCGGGTTTCTGGAGGGTGGAATGAGAGGGTATTTTATGTAGGGAAATGGGTATTTCTCTCACAAAAGGGGCTCTCTCTTTCTCTATCTCTCTCTTGGGATTTCTAGTGGTGGAAGGGATTGATCAGGTGAGGCTGGTGGGTTGAAGATGTTGATTGGTGATGTTGTATTTGGGCTTGGGACCTCCTCTATTTATAGTAAAAGAGAGGCAGGTAAATATCCCGAGGGTAATGGAGTGGGTTGGCTTAGATTAGACCCCTCATTAATTCTCTGGTTCTTCTGTCAGAGACCAGGTGAAGGGCGGCTAGTTCCAACTAGCCGCCCAGGATGGGGCGACTACTTCCTGGTAGCCGCCCCTATCATGACCTGCCAAACGTCCCATCTCTGACAAGCGGTGGCTTGGGTCGGTTACTTGGGTTGATCTGGCCAAGAGAGGGCGGCTAAAGGTCATGACCCGCGGCAATGATCAGCATTTAGTACTGCTTTATGTCCCATCCAGGGAACTGGTCCAAAGTCGGCCAGGGGGGCGGCTAGTTAGGTCTAGCCGCCCCTAGCCAGGGACTTAGGGTTTTTGGGTCTTAGGGTTAGGGTTAGGGTTTCCGGTTTAGGTTCTGGTCAAGGCTAGGGTTAGGTTTTAGGTTCAACGAACCTTTGGTTCTCTACTTGGATGTCCAACTGTGGGATATTCCGTGTGTTACTTGAAGTATTTCTGTCTCTCTGGACGGTCAAAATTGGGGTATCTACAATTGTCCCTCATCGGACGGAGTCTTTGTGCGAAGCAGGAAAGACTTCGACCGATGATATGGAAAGAGACTCCTATTTTGGCCGGCCCGACCTTCAAGAGTTTATGCCTACACGAACAGTACTATTCGGGGAGTTGATTTAGACTGTCAGAGGCTAGGTCTTGACTTAGAATTTTTAGCCGAAAGGATGATCCAGGTGGAAGGCGGGGAAAAGTAAATGGTGAGTGATCCAACCCGCGGTCGGGGTTCTTAGCTATCGTGCGCGGAGCAGCCCAGCATCAGCTTCCTCGTGCCTACCGTTCCCGTGCTTGGGAAAACTCAGCAAGGAGGGGATATCACCGACAGAAAGCAAGTAAAAGTTGAGCTGGGTGAATTGGATCATCCGAACGATAAGAACTCTGGAAAAGAACCAGAACTGAAGAAATTCGAATTTGAATGTTACTGAAAGAGCGGCAAAACTTCGGGAAAGTCGTGTTTGAGAACCTTGGAATTTAGGGCTGAAAAGAGATTGGAAAGGGGTTTATAATGAAAACGGAGAAACTGGGAGGGGCGGCTAGTGCTAACTAGCCGCGCGAGAGGGGGCGGCTACTCGCGTGTAGCCGTCCCTAGACTGGGTCCCTTATAACCGAAAAGACCCTCTCTCTCTCCATACGTGTTAAAACAGTTTCTCTTCCCTCCTCTCTTCTTCTCTTTGGTTTCAAACTCAAAAACCCTGATTTCTTTGCCTTTCTTTCCTCCATTTCGACCTCAATCTTTCTCTTTCTCTTGATTTCGAAACCCTAGGTTTGGGTTCTCCTTTTTCTTTTTAATCGAGGAAGATGACGAGGTCGAAGGCGATCGTTTCGAGGGGAAAACAACCACGGGTGGCTCGTGGAGAGCGTAGCCCAAGCTCTTCATCATCGGAGAGCGATAGGCCGGAGGTCGAGGCCGTGGGAGAGGGTACGGGTACGACGGAGGTGCCGCCGGCGGACATCGGCGTGGGTGAGGTCGGGGATTTGCCTTCGGGGACTATCCCGGAGGTAGGGGAAAGTATGATAGGCTATACACGCAAGAGAAGGCGTGGGGATCGACCGATGGCGGTCGAGGGGGTGGTTTCGGGGGTTGGAGAATCGATTCAGGGTGCAACCGAGGGGGTAGGGGTCGAGGGAGTTATCGAGGAGGTGAGGGCGTCGTTGGATGCCCTCGTTGGGATGTTGGACAGGGAGGCCATGGAGGCCAGGGCTGAGGAGGAGGAAAGTAGGGCTATGGGGGCTTTCGCGGAGTTTATCTCTGGCGCGGGGAGAGTGGAGGGGACTGGAGAGGCTAGGGATGAGGCCGGGGAGGCCGAGGGTATGGGCACCGGGGCTGCGGAGGCCGTGTTGGTGCTGAGGCCGAGGAGGCCGTGTTCGAGGAGGATGAAGAGGAGGGGGATGACGATGGGATGGACGATCCCGACGAGGCCGAGGTGGATGCTCCTGGGTCCACACGGGCCGTGGTATGTTCCTAACCTTTTAGTCTTAGCCTTTTACTTTGGTGTATATGTAGGTGTCTTGGTGGTATGAATAAATGATTTAGCGTACTTGTGTATGTGTATTTTTAATAAGCATGCTTGGTGTATAAGCTAATCACGGTGGGATGTGTAAGCATGCTGTATGGGTTTGTTTTTTGTAGGGAGGGGGTAATTTCTATATATATATCCATGTTTGTTATATGCATATAAAGGAGAGAGAAGTGATATGGCTAGCATGCGATACTTTTCTACGTGTATATGACTTCGGACGTGTTTGATCGTGGTAGGGCATGAGAAATTGTATGCATGCATTTCATGGGTTCAAGTGCTTTCTATATGTTTTAGGCGTGTTTAGGGAATGTACATAAGCATGGTAGGCCGTGATGCAAGAAAGAGTGTGAGTGGTGACCACGGTGGGATGATATATTTCTGTTTGCATGCGTGGTCATATGTAGCTTCTTATTTTCATGCTTCGGTCTTTTATTTTAGTATATGGAAGTTTTACTTTGCTAAGCATGGTTTAAAATGAATTCATAGATTTTGGATTCTCACCTCTTGATTGCTTTTTTAACTAACCCATCTCTTCTTCGTTTGTTTGTAGCGGCCGAATCGTATCCGAGCTTTATGGCACGGGACGAAGAGGTGGTATGATGCCTTGGGGCAGGAGGAGAGGAGCTTAGTGGATGGGGCGGGCTTCCGCTCCTTCTTTTTGATCGAGCCGTTCCACGTCCATCGCCCATATGTGGAGGCATTGGCGGAGAGATGGGACCCGGAGAGTTGTACGTTCATCCTCCCTACCGGCGCTGTTATGCCGACGCTCGAGGACGTCCATCCGATCACTGGCCTTCCGGTCTTGGGGGAGGCAGTGATTGCGGGGGCTTTTCCGAGAGCTGATCGGGGAATGGGAGTTCGTGGAGCGGGAGCGGACGCTGAACCGGATCCCTATGGGGAGGCTTTCGGGGCAGTATGGCCTCGGTTCCTTTACAGAGCGTTAGAAGGGCGAAGCTGCAGCTAGCTTCGAGAGGAGGCGGGTGATGATCGAGGCGAGAGAGGCGGCCGCATGCCCACAAAGGCCACGGAGGGAGTTGAGGGCGTTCTTTCTTTACTTCTTCGGCCGGGTCCTCTTCTCGACGGCCTCCGACAAGGTTTCTTCTCATTCTCTCCTACTGATGAGGGACCTAGAGGGTATGGGGCGCTATGCTTGGGGAGCGGCGATGCTTGCCCATCTATTCGCGGTGCTCTCGAAGAAGGTCAAGTGGGCCGGGGGAAAGAACCTTGGCGGCTTCGCGCCATTTCTTCAGGTATGTGTAAGTGGTAAGTGTCTTCTTCTTGGTTTATCTCACTTTGATTATGATAATTTCCCTCTTGCTTTGCTAGGTCTTCGGGTACGAGCATTTCGCCATCGATCGCCCGACTTTGGCTCCGTTTGATCATGCCCTCCCTTGGGCTATGAGATGGGAACCCCGGGGGTCTTCTCGCTTGCACCGCCTTGCCCACTTCTGAGAGGCCTTCCGCGTCTTGTCGGAGGAAGAGGTATAAGTTTTTCTTCGAATTTCCTTGGCTTTTATTTGGTTTTCTTTTGACTAAGAACTCTTCCTATCTTTCGATGCTTTTTTAGATGACGTGGAGGCCTTACTCGGAGGAGGTTCCCGAGGCTCTAGCGCGAGACGTCTGGTTGATCTATTTCAATGAGGTCGTGTTCCATGCGATCAGCCGGGTCGTCCGCCAGCTTGGCTATCATCAGTGGGTGCCCGATCCTCTGCCGCGGCGCCCCTCGATTCCGGTGGCTGGGATTCCTCGGGACACGAACCTCCCGCGGAATTACGCTACATATGTGGCGGGATGGATGAGCCGAGGCGTCTTGGTGGAGCGCCATCCTGAGGTGACTTCGAGTGACGAATACCTAGCTTGGTATCGTCAGGAGTATGCGAGTATCCTCGGGACGATGGAGGAGGAGATTCCGGATGCCTACGTAAGTTTGGAAACCCCCCTTCTCTTCCTCGTTCTCCTTTGCTTGAATATTTTCTGAATGGTATTTGCTTTTGTAGGTTGAGTTGAATGAGATGGAGAAGAGGCTCAAGACCGCCAATGAGCACCTCCAAGCGCGGGCTAGGCAGATGGAGGTGTTGCGGGTACAGAGAGGATGCTTGCAGGACCAGGTCCGAGTCCTCGAGGCTCAGGTGGATGCTCTGTTGAGAGCGAGGGCCGACGGTGCTTCCTCTTCTTCCGCCCCTCCTCCTTCTATGGTTTCCGAGCAGGAGCTCGAACTGATGAGGGAGTTGGATGCGGCCCGAAGCGAGTTGACGGCCATACGGATGGAGCTGGGCCAGGCGAGGGGTAGGGCTTCTAGGGCTGAGGAGGAGACGGACCGGCTGAGGTCCATGATGGCTTTGAGAGAGGAGGGGTTCATTACCCTAGGCCGTGAGAGGGACTCCCTCCAGATGAGGGTGTCGGAGTTGGAGGCTTCAGTGGGCGTTCCTGGAGGTTTGATGGGGGACTTGGTTCGTTCGCTCCAGGCGGCCGGGGATAGGGACCGAGAGGCGCACATGGCATCAGAGGTGAGGGCGCGGGAGTTGGAGGAGAGGTTGAGGGCCGCCGAGGATCGGGCTAGAGGGACAGAGAGTCGCCTCCGACAGAGATTGGAGAGGAGAGATAGAGATATGCAGCAAGTCCGTCTTTGGGAGGCGACTATGAGGGGGAAATTGGTTGGAGGGGGATTTATGACTGAGGCGGACCTCGACATTCTTCCGCTTGAGCCTGACCATTCTCTCTCGGCTTCCTTGGCTACCGGGGCCACCTTCAGCCGTGCTTCTCGTCCTTCTACGTCTCGGAGTCGTGGGATATATGCGCGGGCTGCGTCTTCGGTTCGAGAGACTCCTGCCGCTCCTGACGCTCTAGAGGTTCAGTCCTCACCTCGGCCACCGCTCCCTTCTCAGCTAAACCAGGATGTTCCTCCTACTCAGCCTCCAGCGGATGATGATACGCCGAGGTATAGCTTCTTTGTGTCTTGGTTTTAGGTAGAAGAATGGTATATGTGCGCGCGCAGGAGGTCGCTGGCGGGGGTGCAGCAGCGCAGTCGGGCGCGCAGGCGCGCACGTGCGCGGGCGCGTACGCGCGTGGGGTACTGGCGGGCACAGTGCGCGTGCACTGAGCGCGCGGGGTTGGCAGGCGCGCGAGTGCGCGCGGGTCTGGCGCGCGGGCGTGCACGGGCATGCGCGCGTGTCGCAGCGTGTCAGGGCGCGCGGATGGGGTTGCGGCAGTGCACCAGCGGGTGCGGGAGCTCGTGCGCGCATGCGTGCACGTGCGTATGTGTGCGTGGGCCACGCGTGTGACTGCCCGGGGGCTCGGGTAGGTGTCGGGGCGCTCAGATATGCGTGCGTACGCGCGTACTCGCATGCGTGCGGGCCCGTATGCGTGCATATCTGAGCCTTTGGCATTTTTAGTCAATTCTAAGTGTTTTTATGTAGTTATACTCACCGTTTTTTATGCCCTTATCGTGCAGATCTTGGCGAACGGTCACGCACCCGGGTTGCGGTGAGTAAGACCCAAGTTGGGAGGGTTGCGTTGGGGTGCATTGCCCTCCCCTGCACCATAAGCATATAAACTTAAGTCATGTTGTTAATCTATGTGTGTAATCAACTAGATATTGAATGTTAGGGATTATATGTCTATATAAGTTAGGAGCCATACATGGATATCAGTCATATGTTGCATAACCCCCACTATGCATGTCCCCACTTAGTTAATTTGATTAACTTATATGATTGTGCATAGAACAACATGCCTTAGATAATATGTACCTCGTTATTATATTATTACATGCTCCCATGATTAATTCAATGATTAATTTCTTAATTGTTGTATATTTAATTCCATTTTTCCTACTCGGGATTAAGGGACCTTGCGAAGTCATCATTGAAACCCGGGCTAGGGTACTCCGTGTTCCCTGTTTGGTTGTCAGGGTATCCTATATCGGGACCTCAAGGTGCCCTCCCAAGGGGTTCTTTCCCCTAGGCAGGGAGTATCTGGAATAATTATTCATTTAATTATACGTTGTATATTTATTTATACTTGTACGAGCCATGAACCTTGTCTAAATGAGTTTGGACAATGTATGACCTATTAGGGGGTCATACTATGGCATAGTCATTACGAATGATAGAATTTCCCTACATCTGAGTTATGTGCTCTGGAGGGAATTCTTGAGAATTCGTTACCGTACCGGTGTGTGGTCACCGATGACGACAGATCCAAAGGGATCATATTCGTGAGTGTAGATTGGTTTCTTTCCTTTGTTGGATCCGCGTAGGGACTTCCTGGTTGAGACAGCCGGCCTGACAGAGGGCTCCCATCCGTAGGTGCTGCCGATTTGTGAGGATGTGCTGATCATGGGAGTATACCAGGTGTGGGCTTCCCTGGATAAGGGCTACCGGTGGACCAAGGGCGTAGAAACAATCTAAATTCCACCCATGAGCCTATGTCACCCCGAGGAGGGGGTGAGGGTGAGGGTGTAGTGGGTCGGCGTTGGTTCGATCTGCGAGTTGTGCAATTTCCCAAAGCCTGGGTCATCCCTAAGGAGGGTGAGGGTGAGGGTGAGGGTGAGGGTATTGCTCCTTAAAGTCCTATGTCACCTTGTGGGGGTGAGAGTGCGAGAGTGGTGGGCTCGGGTTGATACTCGACCCACCAACTTAAGGAGTTGATTCCATCTGTTGGAACCTGAATTACTTGAAATGATTTGTATGAGTTGTGTTGCATGGATTGTTCCATTCACTGAGCGTGTGGCTCACCCCTCGCATATGTTTTCTTCCAGTTGTCACTGAGTCGGATCCAAGAGAATAGCTCCCCTTGGCGCAGTACGAGTAGGCGACCCACGTTCGCATTGGATGTCTTGCGAGTGAGAGGCCATCAGCATTCCCTTTTCCTCGTAAGTATTATACTTGTGCTTGTGCACGGTATGTGGATTATTGATGTCTTTTGTTGTATATATTGGCTCTCACAGGACAGTTGATTGTGATGTCTATGAATTGCAAACTTAGTCGTTTGACCTTCCGCTATTTGTATATATTTGATGTCAGTTATTTGGTTATTGCTTTAGTGTCATTGATGTTGTGGAGTCCTTATTTGATCTCGTGTATGGATTGTTGATGTCATTTATATATTTGCCATGTCTCGGGGACGGCCGCCCTGGGGCGTGACATATTTGGTGGGGTTCTTGGTTTGGACCAGGGTCTGATTTAGGGTAGGGTTTAGGTCAGAGTTAGGGTTTAGGGTTAGGGTTTCCGGTTAGGCTAGGGTTCAGGGTTAGGGTTAGATCTGGAGTTTAGGTTTAGGGTTTCGGTTTCCTGAACTTTTGGTTCTCTATTAGATGTCCAAATGTGGGATATTTCCGGGTGTTACTTGAAGTATTTCTGTCTTTCTGGACGGTCAAAATTGGGGTATCTATAGCACCGCCACGTGAATTTTTTCCAACACCGACGGAATCCAACATCGACAAATCTGGTGATCACGGTGGGACATCCCTCGTGAAAAACAACAAAAGGTAATCCTCTTCTGCCCCCTTTTTACAAGCTTGACTAGAATGCTATCAACCCTCTAGGAAGGTTAGAGTTTCCCACACCCTTGAATCAGATCCTCCTCTACTTTGCATCACAGCATCATTTACTGCTTTGTAAGCTGCACACCGCTGCGCAATCCTTTACTGCTTTGTAAGCCGCACACCGCTGCGCAATCCATTACTGCTTTGTAAGCCGCACACCACTGCGCAATCCTTTATCGCTTTATTTACTGCTTTATATCCGCATTCATTCCCTTGAATCATTTCACACACATCATGGAACCCCGCATAGAGGAGGAGATACTAGAGGAGAGAATCCACCAAGAGGGTCAGGCCACGCAATTCCTGACCCATTTAGAGGAAAAGATGGCCAGTCTAGGGTACCAATCCGTAGAGGACATGTTTCATGACCTCGCCGACTACCATCATGTCAAGACCTTGAGACAGGAGGCCCTTGTCGAAACCCCCAAGGCCATTCCCAAAACCCCGTCCACACCCAGCCGCTCGGTCAATCGGAGCATTTTTTCATTCACCCCCCTCTCCCCCGTGAATCCAATGTTCCCAACCATTTCCACCCCAGGCCCTTACCAGGCCAACCCAAACCCGGGACCGCTAGGCAGCCCTCCCAAGGGAGAAACACTGAATGAAACCATGCGGAGAATCCTCTCTGAGACCGGTCCCTCAGCCCCCAAGCACATGTCTCTACATAACCTGAGACAAATCCCGTCAGTCCACCTACCGGAGGGATTCAAAATCCCCAAATTCCGCAGGTATAATGGTCGTGGAGACCCAGACATTCATTTAACTGCCTTTTATCTAGACGCCCAACCGTTTGCAGATAATCATCCTCTGCTAGTCTTCCTCTTCCAAAAATCATTGGAAGGAGAAGCATTGCAATGGTTCTCCACCCTCCCTGTAGATCACTTGTCAAACTTCTCGACTATAAGCGAGAAGTTCTTGGGCCGCTATGGTTACCAGAGGATCAGAACCCCCTCTATTTCAGATTTAACCGTAGAGAGAATGAGGCCTAGGGAGGAATTCGAACAATACGTGTCTCGGTGGCGCACACTTGTCCACTGAACTGGCCTGCAACTCACAGAATGTCAAGAAATTGACATGATGTTACAGAGCCTAAGTCTAGAGCTTCGCACAAGCCTTTCCTACGGGGACTGTACTATGTATCAGCTTCTAATTGACGGCCACAACAGGATTTCCCGTTGTGCAGCCCCAGTAGTCCAAGCCCAGTCCCCACCTATCACCCATAGGGCTGGACAACCGCCTCGTAAGGCACAAACCCCCACGGTAGAGGGGATTACCCAAGTATCGGCACTCTACCCAAACGGAGCATGAGTTCCTGATAGAGGAACGGCTCCGAGATAGTACACGTCCGGTTCATCCGGGTATGCGCCGCCTCGGCCAATCAACCAAAATTTTGCTACTCGTTCAATACCCATTCCCGTGCCAACACAACAAAACCCGGTAACTCAAAGTTCCTCGGTCCAAAGCCCTGTAATTTCAAGACAAGGCCAGCCTAGGACCCCTTTCTATTCCACCTTCCTGAGAAATCAAAACCTAAATCCTAGGCAGCCCACACAAAGTACTTATAATGAGGTCTCCCCTCCGACGTCCTATGATCAGAGACGAGTGGGAAAGAGGGACTCTTACCCTCCCCTCCCAGAAACACTAACTAGGATTTTTAGGGTACTAATGGACACAAATAGTATCTCCCTCCCAGTTGCTAAGCCTCCACTCCCCGGGGCCAGCAGACTACGTTACTGTCAATATCACCAATAACATGGTCATACCTTAGAACAATGCATTGTTTTTTGGGATTTTATTTACGATTTAAATGATGACTGGTGCCTTGATTGGGCCATGATCAAAAGCCACTTAAACCAGGACAATTCTCGAGCCTCCAAGCCACTTGGCATTTTTACTGACCCATTGCCAGGTCACAACCAAGCATCCACATATGGAGCCCACATGGTAAACATGGTTAGGAGAGGAAGACAACCATCACCACAACCAAGCAGTTCAGAAGATGTCACTGATGACAGTCAATCCAAAGAATTCGAGGAGGAGGGGCAGAACGAGCCCTTCCAGCTGAACCTTGACAACCATGACCTCGCCATACTCTATGGTGAAGAAAAAGATGCAGTTCTCACCCTGCCCGCGGTCATCAACATCGAGTCCGACGAAAGTGGACTAGAAAATCGGGGAAGAGACGAAGAAGAAGAACCCTTTGAGGAGACACCCGAAGGATCTAGCGAAGGACCCGAGGGAGGGGAATGTACGTCGGATGATCTGCATCCAGACGACAACGGGTCCTCCAAGAGTACCGACACTATCGATGGCCCCCACCGCCCAATGACCATATCATTCACTGACAAAGACCTCCCGGACCCCAGACTGCGAGTCTACCACCTACACAGCCGCGGACGACTTCAAATGTTGTGGCTAAACAACATCTTCGTGGACCCAGGGTCAAGAATGAACATAATGACGTGCTCCACCTACCAGAAGATACCCGGACTAGGTCATCCTCCCGTCCAACTGGCCCACCAGACTATCCAAGCTTTCAACCATACCGGGAAGACTCTCCACGGCCCTGGAACATTCGAGCTATCTGTCGGCCCTCTCATCTGTGAAGTAGCATGCTTCATGGCCGACATCGACACAAGGTACCCATTGATGCTAGGACGACCATGGTTGGACAACATCCAAGCTATCTGTTCCCCCCAGCACCAATGCCGTCGACTGCCCTTCATGAGTCATGTACTGACAATATGGGGAGAGGCACGCCTCCAGTACGAGAATGAGAACAACTGGGCAATACATAATATGTGCACACTAGCCCTGTGACCGGGGAACGAGGATGAAGGTGGTAGCCCACCTGGGTCCCCTTATAACGACGACTATTCCCCGGAAGAAGCAGCCGGGACCCTACATCCATCAAGCGATCTTACGGAACCCAACTCGATCACCTTCCTCCCCCATGAAGTGGCAAAAGCCGGAGCACGCTCTGCACCCCTTGCAATCACCGCCATACTTGGAGGATGGGAATTCCGACACATTCTCATCAATACGGGAGCGGAAACTAACGTTCTCACATATTCCACCTACCAGAAGCTAGAAGGCAGGGTCCCTAGATTGGAGCCCTCAGACGAATTAATTTACGCCTTCGATAGCACCCGCAAGAACGCTTGCGGACTGGTCACGCTCCCACTGAAGATCGGCCCGGTCTCCACCATCGTCAACTGCATGGCAATGAACATTCGATCACCCCACCCTCTGATTGTTGGGAGGACATGGCTCAACAGCAACGAAGCGGGGGAGTGATATCCATCTGGGGAGAAGCACGCTTTAACGAGGCACGAGCCCAGAATTGGAGCGTCTGTGCCATGCGCATCCGGCTAGAGGTGCTTGCATGTTGGAAACCAGGGTCCACTGATGAAGAACTGCTCCAGCAAGGAAGACCCTTGAAGAGGCTCTGGGAGGGAGAGTTCGGGAATAGGGGACCCCCATCGGACATCAGCCGACCGTCAAAAAGAAGCCGACTCGAGGAAGCAATACGAATCCAAGAACCAGGTACCGATCCCCTGGGTGAGCTTTCATCTTCGTAGCCCGGTACATATTTGTTTACAGCCTTTTACCAAAAATCTAAAATCAAAATATTTGCTTACCATCTTTTGTTTTCGTCGCCCTGAACATACTTGTTTCCAGCATTATTTCCACTTCAAAACAAAAAAAAAAAGTTTTCTAAAACATGTTTCCCATACTCTCCTTCAAAACAAAAGTTTTACAAAACCGTATTTCCGTAATTTCCCCCAAAGCAAAAAAAACAAATAATAAAACATTTTCCCGAACTTTCTTTCCATACTTTCCAAACCACGAAAACATTTCCCAAAATCTTCTTTACTTGTTTACCAAACAATGAAAATATTTGCAAACTGCATTTCCACTCTTCTTTAAAACAAAAATGCTTTACAATCTGCGCTCCCACACTTCTTCTTCAAAATAAAAGTATTGCAAAGCCGTACTTCCATGATTTCCGCCAAAAAAAAACAAAAAATAAGAAAAAAATGTTTTACGAACTATCATTCTATGCTTTCCTTCTAAAAACAAAATGGTTTTCCAAACTTTATCTCCATTCTTTTTCCAAAAAAAAAACATATCTATTCGCCAACATAGGCCCTTCTTAAAACCATAAGTATGCATCTGCCTCCACACTTTCGAAAACATAAAATACCAAAAATAAAAAAAAATCAGAAAAGAGAAAAGACGAGAAAAGATTAAGAGCGGCAGACCATGCCCAGGCCTACCAAAGAAGGGTGGCAAGGGCATTTGAAAAGAAGGTAATAAAAAGAAAATTTGAAATCGGGGAGTTAGTACTTAAGCAAATCATGCCATCAAGACAGCCTCACCTAAGAGGGAAGTTGTAACCCACATGGGAGGGACCCTATGTGATCACCCATGCTTATTCCGGGAATGCCTACCGCCTGGTAGATGCCGAAGCAGTCGAGGTTTCAGGTTCGTGGTATGCACTTTATCTAAAGAAATTCCATGCATGAGTAGCTTTCAATACTTGAGAACTATTATTCTTTCTTCCTACAATTTCCAGCGTTTAGTACTTGATGATAAAATTATAAGACTCTCCAAGATAAACTCGTATTTATTTGAACACATCTCCACTAATCATGCCGCTCCCTTCACACACGTATGACTTGACAATAGATTTACCTGATAGAAGAGAAATTGCCTTCCCCGTAGACTGGGACAATTTAAAACCCCAAAGCAAACCTCCCTTATTTCTGCCCTACTCGTACTAACCTAAGGTCAAAATGAACAGTTACCCGGACCTAGCATATGTCCCAAAACTGGCTCTGGCACTATACAAACACTTCTACAGGGGAAGCATGAAAAGAATCGGGGTGAAAAACAGAAGAGCCTACCCTCAAATAAAAAAAATCCAGGCAATGGGAGGCCAACAAAAGAAAAATAACACCCAAGTGAACGGGTTAAACTCTCTACTTTAGCAGGCTTTCACGCCTTTACGCACAAGTATATGCCAAACAAACAGCTATACTAGTACAGGTCTAAAAATAACGGACTGTACTTTCCACCCAAAATAAAGAAGTGATAAAAAGAAGAAAGCCAGATGGACCTAGAGAGTAGGACATATGCTAGACTTGGACAATTCTAAAATATTGCCCGAAAGGAAGATATTACACATACCCCATTCTCCCCCCTCCCTTTTTATTTCACAATGGGATTCAAAATTGAACTATGTCTACCAGGAAAGGCGAAATTTCGACCAAAGGTAGATCATTTTTAGGTTTACAACTGCACACACTCACATGAGTTCACTTAGAAACTTGCCTATCCAAAGGAAGCTTATTTGACTTGACTCCTGGTACACTCATGGATCTTTCAGCATGTTTAGAATAATATGATCAAGCATTTGAGAACCACGAACCTAGAAAAACCGACACCAAAGGCGTATGCCTTCAAATACAATCCTGGTTTGGACAAAGGTGACCACAAGGGCTCCTCCATAGGGACTTGATGGTATCTTTTACTTAAGAAAGTCGAGAACATTGCCTTCTCATGAAAAAGACCATTGAAGAATTAAAATGCCCCCTTATGCCACTCATACTTACGCATAAGTTCTCATTTTCCTTTTTAAAACACCTAAGCATCCGATTTTCTTGAAATGCTAAAATTGACCCCCCGTACCAATATTAAGATTACCTCCATCTACACTCATTTTATGCCCTTCCGCACATGCTTGAGAAGAAATTATCCCACTTTCACACATACTTAAGAGTTTTCTTCGCTCACGCACTTGGAATCCCTCCCTTGCGTACTAAAGCATGGTTTCCCGCACTTTACTTTCTCGCATTATCTTTTCATTTACCTTAAGATGGATTGTAGCCCTTGACAATTCAAGCAAGGGCTCGAAAGTTAGTGTAGGGGCGCAATCCGGACAGATTTAATACTTGGTCCACGGAAAGGGATGTTTTCATAGGTCTCAAAGACGAAAACACTCGCAAGGACTTTCAGCAGCAGCAGACAGGAGCAGTAGAATAAAACTGCCCCAGGCAGGGGGTGGCTAAACTCGACTAGCCGCCTCTCACTGGGCGGCTAGTTTACACTAGCCGCCCCAGCCATTTGTTTCAGTAAGCATGCCCCAGGAAGGGGGCGGCTAAACTCAACTAGCCGCCCCTCACTGGGCGGCTAGTTTACACTAGCCGCCCCCTGCATGCACCTATTTCAGCTATGTCAGTCCATATCCAATCAACTCTTCAACACTTCTTTACCTATTGAAATTAGTTCTTTCCAAAACTTGCATACACGCATTTCATATACATAAACATTCACAAGACATAGACCAACGAATTTCAAAAATAACCATATTTCAAACACACCTGTCCATCCATAAACATACCAAAACTAAACCATATGTCCATCTCATCCAATCATCCACCCATAGAACCTTATAAAACCATTCCACATACACGACCAAACTGAAACCAATAAACTAAGTTAAAAACACCCATGTTTGTTCATACACCAAGGAAAGAAAGGGAAAATTGTTCAGGAAAAAGAAAGGTAAACCTACTTAAAACTAAAATTAAAAATAGATAAAGATCCATCGGAAGCTTCCATAAAAGTCTTGCGCTACACGCCATTGAAATGATCACCTAAGTCAAAAGAAAAGAAGAAAACATAAATTCCTTGCATATATACTATTCTTCTACCTAAAATCAAGACGTAAAGAAGCTATACCTCGGCGTATCGTCATCTGCTGGAGGCTGAATAGGAGGAACGCCCTGACTTGGCTAAGAAGGGAGCGGCGACTAAGGAGAGGACTGAACCTCTGGAGCATCAGGAGCGGCAGGAGTCTCTCGAACCGAAGACGCATCCCTCGCATATATCCCACAACTCCGAGATGCCGAGGGACGAGAAGCACGGCTGAAGGTGGCCCCGGTAGCCAAGGAATCCGAGAGAGAATGGTCAGGTTCAAGCGGGAGAAGATCGAGGTCCGCCTCGGTAATAGAGCCCCCTCCAACCAATTTTCCCCTCATAGTTGCCTCCCAGAGATTGACCTGCTGCATATCTCTGTCTCTCCTCTCCAATCTCTGTCGGATGCAACTCTCTGTCCCTCTAGCCCAATCCTCAGTAGCCCTCAACCTCTCCTCCAACTCCCGTGCCCTCGCCTCTGATGCCCTGAGCGCCTCTCGGTCCCTGTCCCCTGCCGCCTGGAGAGAACGAACCAAGTCCCCCATCAAACCTCCAGGCACACCCGCCGAAGCCTCCAACTCTCACACCCTCATCTGGAGGGAGTCTCTCTCACGGCCCAGAGCGATGAACTCCTCCTCTCTTACTGCCATCATAGACCTCAACCGGTCCGTCTCCTCCTCAGCCCGCGAAGCCCTACCCCTCGCCTAGCCCAGCTCCATCCGTGTGGCTGTCAATTCACTTAGGGCCACATCTAACTAACTTGTCAATTCGAACTCTCGCCCGAAAACCATCGAAGGTGGAGGGGTGGAAGAAGAAGAGGCACCAACGGCCCTCACTCGTGACAGAGCATCCACCTGAGCCTCGAGAACATGGACCTGATCCTGCAGCCAACCTTTCTGAGCCCTCAAGTGCTCCACTTGCCCACTCCGTGCTCAAAGATGCTAATTGGCGGTCTTGAGCCTCTTCTCCATCTCATTCAACTCAACTGCAAAAGAAACACCATTCAGAAAATGTTCAAGCAAAAGAGAACGAGGAAGAGGAGAAGGGTTTCCAACTTACGTAAGCGTCAGGGATCTCCTCCTCCATCGTCCCAAGGATACCCGCATACTCCTGACGATACCAAGCCAGGTATTCGTCACTCGAATTCACCTCAGGACGACGCTCCACTAAGACACCTCGGCCCATCCATCCCGCCACATACGTAGCGTAATTCCTCGGGAGGTTCGTGTCCTGAGGAATCCCAGCGACCAGGATCGAGGGGCACCGCGGCAGAGGTTCGGGCACCCACTGGTGATACCCAAGCTGACGGACGACCTGGCTGATTGCATGAAACACGACCTTGTCGGTGTTGAAAAAAATCCGCGTGTGTGGGGGTTCTTCGGGGATTCGGATTGGATGCGTGCCCCGGCGGGCTCGGTCGGATCGTCTTCATGGAAGGGGTGAGGGTGTCGTTCCTGGTTGAGGCGCCCGACAGCGGCTCAAGAGGATTCAAGGGGTTTTGTGATCGCCACCTGCTTTTTCTAAAAACAGGAAAGGGTTTGGGTCGGATTTGATCGCCTACGTGGGGAGTTTGTGGGGTCTCCGCTCTGAGACACGGATATACCGTACACATAGGTGAAAAACAGTAATCATATTCTGCTTCTGGGGCTTGACTAAAGGAGTCTTGGGACAAAGGAGTGCGGGTGGGGTGTAGGTGTGGGGCGGCTAGTGTGTTTGAGCCGTCTGGATTGGGGCGGCTAGGTAGGGTTAGCCGTCCAGGGTCTGGGGGAATTTGGGCAGGACTTTGGTAGGAAAAGGGTGGGGTCTTGGGCAGAGGCTAAGCTAGGTTTAGCCTGGGTTTCTGGAGGGTGGGATGAGAGGGTATTTTATGTAGGGAATGGGTGTTTCTCTCACAAAAGGGGCTCTCTCTCTCTCTCTCTCTTGGGATTCCTAGTGGTGGAAGGGTTTGAACAAGTGGGGATGGTGGATTGGTGGTGTTTTGTGGATTTGTTGATGTTGTGGATTATTGTTGTAAGGCTTGGGACCTCCTCTATTTATAGTAAAAGAGGGGCAGGGGAAGATCCAGGGGGTAATGGAGTGGGTGGCTTCGATTGGACCTCTCATTAATTCTCTGGTTCTTCTGTCAGAGACCAGGTGAAGGGCGGCTAGTGCTAACTAGCCGCCCGGGATGGGGCGGCTACTTCCTGGTAGCCGCCCCTATCATGACCTGCCAAACGTCCCATCTCTGACAAGCGGTGGCTTGGGCCGGCTACTTGGTTTGATCCGGCCAAGAGAGGGCGGCTAAAGGTCATGACCCGCCGCAATGATCAGCATTTAATATTGCTTTATGTCCCATCCAGGGGACTGGTCCAAAGTCGGCCAGAGGGCGGTTAGGGGGGCGGCTAGTGTAAACTAGCCGCCCAGTGAGGGGCGGCTAGTGAGGGCTAGCCGCCCCTTTCCAGGGACTTAGGTTTTTAGGGTTTTGGTTTTTAGGGTAGGTTTAGGTTTAGGTCCGGGCTAGGGTTTGGTTTAGGGTTAGGGTTTGGGCTAGGGTTTGGGGTTTTGGCTTAGGGTTAGGGTTTAGGTTTTGGTTTAGGTTTATGGTTTAGGCTAGGGTTAGGGTTTAGGGCTAGGTCAAGGTTTAGGGTTTCCGGTTTAGGTTTAGGTCAATGCTAGGGTTAGGGTTTAGGGCTAGGTCAAGGTTTTAGGGTTTCCGGTTTAGGTTTAGGTCAAGGCTAGGGTTAGGGTTTCCGGTTTACCGAACCTTTGGTTCTCTATTGGTGTCCACTTGTGGGATATTTCCGTGTGTTACTTGAAGTATTTCTGTTTCTCTGGACGGTCAAAATTGGGGTATCTACAATTGACCCTCATCGGACGGAGTCTTTGCGCGCAGCGAGAAAGACTTCGACCGATGATAAGGAAAAGAGACCCCTATTTTGGCCGGCCCGACCTTCAAGAAGTTATGCCAACACGAACAGTACTATTCGGGGAGTTGATTTAGACCGTCAGAGGCTAGGTCTTGACTTAGAATTTTTAACCGAGAGGATGATCCAGGTGGAAGGCGGGAAAAGGTAAATGGTGAGTGATCCAACCCGCGGTCGGGGTTCTTAGCTATCGTGCACGGAGCAGCCCAGCGTCAGTTTCCTCGTGCCTACCGTTCCCGTGCTTGGGAAAACTCAGGAAGGAGGGGATATCGCCAACAGAAAGCAAGTAAAAGTTGATTTGGGTGAATTGGATCATCCGAGGGATAAGAACTCTGGAAAAGAACCAGAACTGAAGAAATTTGAATCTGAATGGTACTGGACGTGTTGCAAAACTTCGGGAGAGTCGTGTTTGATCAAGTATTGTCTGGAAATAAGCCAATACATGGTTGTTTGGTATGGAGAACTTTGAAGTTTAAGGCTGAAAAGATTGGAAAGGGGGGTTTTTAAATGAAAGAGAAGAACTGGGAGGGGCGGCTAGTTGTAACTAGCCGCCCGAGAGGGGGCGGCTACTCGCGGGTAGCCGCCCGTGGACTGGGTCCCTTATAACCGAAAAAGGGACCCTCTCTCTTCCCATTTTTCAAAAATGGTTTCTCTCCCTCTTCTTCTTCTTTTCTTCAGTTTCAAACCCAAAAACCCTGATTTCTTTGCCTTTTCTTCCTCCATTTCGTCTTTAATCCTCTCTCTTTCTCTTGATTTCAAAACCCTAGTTTGGGTTCTCCTTTTTCTTTTTCAAACCGAGGAGATGACGAGGTCGAAGGTGATTGCTTCGAGGGGGAAACGACCACGGGTGGCTCGTGGAGAGCGTAGCCCGAGCTCTTCATCATCGGAGAGCGATAGGCCGGAGGTCGAGGCCGTGGGGGAGGGTATGGGTACGACGGAGGTGCCGCCGGTGGATATTGGCGTGTGTGAGGTCGGGGATTTGCCTTCGGGGGCTGTCCCGGAGGTAGGAGGGAGTGTGATAGGCTATATACGCAAGAGGAGGCGTGGGGATCGACCGGTGGTGGCCGAGGAGGTGGTTCCGGGGGTTGGAGGATCGATTGATGGTGCAACCGAGGGGGTAGGGGTCGAGGGAGTTAGCGAGGAGGTGAGGGCGTCGTTGGATCCCTCGTCGGGATGTTGGATAGGGAGGCCACAGAGGCCAGGGCTGAGGAGGAGGAGAGTAGGGCTATGGGGGCCTTTGCGGAGTTTATCTCCGGCGTGGGGAGGGTGGAGGGGATAGGAGAGGCTAGGGACGGGGCCGGGGAGGCCGAGGGTATGGGTACTGGGGCCGCCGAGGCCGGTGTGGGTGTTGGGGCTGAGGCTGAGGAGGCCGTGTTCGAGGAGGATGAGGTGGAGGATGACGACGGGATGGACGATCCCGACGAGGCCGAGGTGGACGCTCCTGGGTCCACACGGGCCGTGGTATGTTCCTAATCCTTTAGTCTTAGCCTTTTATTTTGGTGTATATGCATGTGTTTTGGTTGGTATGAACAGGTCGTATATGTGTATTTATACTTGTATGTGTGTTTTAAATAGGCATGCTTGTGTATAAGTTTTGTCATGGTGGGATGTGTAAGTATGCTGAGATGGGTTTGTTTTTATAGGGAGGGGGATAATTTATATATATATATCCATGTTTGTCATATGCATGTAAAGGAGAGAGAAATGATATAGCTAATATGCTTGCATGCGATACTTTTCTATGTGCGTGTGGTTTCATACGTGTTTTGATCGTGGTAGAGCATGAGGGAGTGTATGCATGCATTTCATGGGTTCGAGCTCTATATTGCTGTATTGCTTAGGTGTGTTTAGGGGAGGTATAAGCTTGATAGGTTTGATGTAAGAAAGTGTGTGAGTGGTGACCATGGTGGGATGTGTTTGATATTCGTCTAGCATGCGTGATCATATGAGGAGTGTAGCTTCTTACTTTCATGCTTTTGTTTCTTTTTTTAGCATGTGGAAGTTTCATTTCGCTAAGCATGGTTTAAAATGATTTCGTAGATTTGGACTCTTACCTCTCGCTCGTTTTTAAACTGACCCATGTTCCCTTCGTTTGTTTTGTAGAGGCCGAATCGTATCAGGGCTTTATGGCACGGGACGAAGAGATGGTACGACGCCTTGGGGCAGGAGGAGAGGAGTTTGGTGGATGGAGCGGGCTTCCGTTCCTTTTTTCTGATCGAGCCATTCCACGTCCACCGTCCATATGTGGAGGCCTTGGCGGAGAGATGGGATCCGGAGAGTTGCGTTCATCCTCCCTACCGGTGCTGTCATGCCGACGCTCGAGGACGTCTATCGGATCACCGGCCTTCCGGTTCTGGGGGAGGCAGTGATCGCGGCCACCCTAGCTGACTACAGGGGGCTTTTTCGAGAGTTGATCGGGGAATGGGAGTTCGTGGAGCGGGAGCGGACGCTGAACCGGATCCCTTTGGGGCGGCTTTCGGGGCAGTACGGCCTCGATTCCTTTACAGAGCGCCAGAAGGGCGAAGCTGCAGCTAGCATTGAGAGGAGGCGGGCGATGATCGAGGCGAGAGAGGCGGCCGCGTGCCCACAGAGGGCACGGAGGGAGTTGAGAGCGTTCTTCCTCTACTTCTTTGGCCGGGTCCTCTTTTTGACGGCCTCTGATAAGGTCTCTTCGCACTCCCTTCTGCTGATGATGGACCTGGAGTGCATGGGGCGCTATGCTTGGGGAGCGGCGATGCTCGCCCATCTCTTTGCGGAGCTCTCGAAGAAAGTCAAGAGGGCCTGGGGAAAGAACCTTGGTGGCTTTGCGCCATTTCTTCAGGTACGTGTAAGTGAGCGGTAAATGTCTTTTCTTTGGCTTTAGCTCTCTTTGATCGTGACGATTCCCCTCTTGTTTTGCTAGATCTTTGGGTACGAGCATTTCTCCATTGATCGCCCAACTTTGGCTCCGTTCGATCATGCCATCCCTTGGGCCATGAGATGGGAACCCCGGGGATCTTCCCGCTTGCACCACCTCGCCCAATTTCGAGAGGCCTTCCGCGGTTTGTCGGAGGAAGAGGCATGAGTTTTCTTTGAATTTCTTTGGTATGTATTTGGTTTTCTTTTAACTAAGCGCTCTTCCTATCTTCAATGCCTTTTTTAGATGACGTGGAGGCCTTACTCGGAGGAGGTTCCCGAGGCCCTGGCGCGAGACGTCTGGCTGATCTACTTCAATGAGGTCGTGTTCCATGTTATCAGCCGGGTCGTCCGTCAGCTTGGGTACCATCAGTGGGTGCCCGATCCTCTTCCGCGGCGCCCTTCGATTCCGGTGGCCGGGATTCCTCGGGACACGAATCTCCCGAGGAACTATGCGACGTATGTGGCGGGATGAATGAGTCGAGGCGTCTTGGTGGAGCGTCGTCCTGAGGTGACTTCGAGTGACGAATACCAAGCTTGGTATCGTCGGGAGTATGCGGATATCCTCGGGACGATGGAGGAGGAGATCCCGGACGCTTATGTAAGTTGAAAATCCTTTTTCCTTTCCTCGTTCTCTTTTGCTTGAGCATCTTCTGAATGGTATTTCTTTTTGTAGGTTGAGTTGAATGAGATGGAGAAAAGGCTCAAGACCGCCAATGAGCACCTCCAAGCGCGGGCCAGACAGATAGAGGCCTTGCGGGCACAGAGAGGACGCTTGCAGGGCCAGGTCCGGGTCCTTGAGGCTCAGGTGGATGCTCTGTCGAGAGCAAGGGCTGACGGTGCTTCCTCTTCTTCCGTTCCTCCTCCTTCCGTGGTTTCCGAGCAGGAGCTCGAACTGACGAGGGAATTGGATGTGGCCCGAAGTGAGTTGACGGCCGTACGGGTGGAGTTGGGCCAGGCAAGGGGCAGGGCTTCTCGGGCTGAGGAGGAGGTGGACCGGCTGAGGTCCATGGTGGCCTTGAGAGAGGAGTGGTTCGTTACCCTAGGCCGTGAGAGGGACTCCCTTCAGATGAGGGTGTCGGAATTGGAAGCTTCGGCGGGCGTTCCTGGAGGTTTGATGGGAGACCTGGTTCGTTCTCTCCAGGCGGCCGGGGATAGGGATCAAGAGGCGGTCAGGGCGTCGGAAGCGAGGGTGGAGAACCATTGTAGTGCTTCTCCTTCCAATGATTTCTGGAAGAGGAAGACTAGTAGAGGTTGATTATCTAGAAACGGGCGTGCGTCTAGATAAAAGGCAGTTAAATGAATGTTTAGGTCTCCACGACCGTTGTACCGGCGGAATTTGGGGATTTTGAATCCCTCCGGTAGGTGGACTGACGGGATTTGTCTCAGGTTATGTAGAGACATGTGTTTGGGGGCCGAGGGACCAGTCTCGGAGAGAATTCTCCGGATGGTATCGTCCAGTGTTTCTCCTCGGGGAGGGCTGCCTAGCGGTCCCGGGTTTGGGGTGGTCTGGTAGGGACCTGGGGTGGAAACGGCTAGGAACATTGGATTCGCGGGGGAAAGGGGGGTGAACGAAAAGACACTCGGGTTGACCGAGTGACTGGGTGTGGATGGGGCTTTGGGAGTGGATTTAGGGGTTTCGACAGGGGTTTCCTGTCTCGAGGTTTTGGCATGACGGTAGTCAGCGAGGTCATGAAACATGTCCTCTACCGTTTGATACCCTATACTAGCCATCCTTTCCTCTAGATGAGTCCGGAACTGTGTGGCCTGACCCTCTTGGTGATTCCTTTCCTCTAATATCTCCTCTTCTATGTGGGATTCCATGACGTAGAGTGGGGGATGAATGCAGATTGAAAGCTGTAAATAAAGCAGTAAAGGATTGCGCAGCTGTGTGCGACTTACGAAAGCAGTAAAGGATTGCGCAGCTGTGTGCGACTTACGAAAGCAGTAAGGATTGCGCAGCTGTGTGCGGCTTACAAAGCAATAAAGGATGTTATAATGCACAATAGAAGAGGATTTAATTCAAGGAGTGATAAACTCTAACCTTCCTAGAGGGTTGATAGCATTTTAGTCAAGCTTGTAAAAGGGGCAGAAGAGGATTACTTTTGTTGTTTTTTTTTCATGAGGGAGGTCCCACCGTGATCGCCAGATTTTGACGGTGTTGAAAAAAATCCGCGTGTGTGGGGTTCTTCGGGGATTCGGATCGGATGCGTGCCCTGGCGGGCTCAGTCGGATCGTCTTCTTGGAAGGGGTGAGGGTGTCGTTCCTGGTTGAGGCGCCCGACAGCGGCTCAAGAGGATTCAAGGGGTTTTGTGATCGCCACCTGCTTTTTCTAAAAACAGGAAAGGGTTTGGGTCGGATTTGATCGCCTACGTGGGGAGTTTGTGGGGTCTCCGCTCTGAGACAAGGATATACCGTACATAGAGGTGAAAAACAGGTAATCCTATTCTGCTTCCGGGGCTTGACTAAAGGAGTCTTGGGACAAAGGAGTGCAGGTGGGGTGTAGGTGTGGGGCGGCTAGTGTGTTTGAGCCGTCTGGATTGGGGCGGCTAGGTAGGGTTAGCCGTCCAGGGTCTGGGGGAATTTGGGCAGGACTTTGGTAGGAAAAGGGTGGGGTCTTGGGCAGAGGCTAAGCTAGGTTTAGCCTGGGTTTCTGGAGGGTGGGATGAGAGGGTATTTTATGTAGGGAATGGGTGTTTCTCTCACAAAAGGGGCTCTCTCTCTCTCTCTCTCTCTTGGGATTCCTAGTGGTGGAAGGGTTTGAACAAGTGGGGATGGTGGATTGGTGGTGTTTTGTGGATTTGTTGATGTTGTGGATTATTGTTGTAAGGCTTGGGACCTCCTCTATTTATAGTAAAAGAGGGGCAGGGGAAGATCCAGGGGTTAATGGAGTGGGTGGCTTCGATTGGACCTCTCATTAATTCTCTGGTTCTTCTGTCAGAGACCAGGTGAAGGGAGGCTAGTGCTAACTAGCCGCCCGGGATGGGGCGGCTACTTCCTGGTAGCCGCCCCTATCATGACCTGCCAAACGTCCCATCTCTGACAAGCGGTGGCTTGGGTCGGCTACTTGGTTTGATCCGGCCAAGAGAGGGCGGCTAAAGGTCATGACCCGCCGCAATGATCAGCATTTAATATTGCTTTATGTCCCATCCAGGGGACTGGTCCAAAGTCGGCCAGAGGGCGGTTAGGGGGGCGGCTAGTGTAAACTAGCCGCCCAGTGAGGGGCGGCTAGTTAGGGCTAGCCGCCCCTTTCCAGGGACTTAGGTTTCTAGGGTTTTGGTTTTTAGGGTAGGTTTAGGTTTAGGTCCGGCTAGGGTTTGGTTTAGGGATAGGGTTTGGGCTAGGGTTTGGGGTTTTGGCTTAGGGTTAGGGTTTAGGTTTTGGTTTAGGTTTATGGTTTAGGTTTTGGTTTAGGTTTATGGTTTAGGCTAGGGTTAGGGTTTAGGGCTAGGTCAAGGTTTAGGGTTTCCGGTTTAGGTTTAGGTCAAGGCTAGGGTTAGGGTTTAGGGCTAGGTCAAGGTTTTAGGGTTTCCGATTTAGGTTTAGGTTAAGGCTAGGGTTAGGGTTTCCGGTTTACCGAACCTTTGGTTCTCTATTGGTGTCCACTTGTGGGATATTTCCGTGTGCTACTTGAAGTATTTCTGTTTCTCTGGACGGTCAAAATTGGGGTATCTACAGACCTCATTAAAGTAAATCAACCAGACGTCTCATGCCAGGTCCTCAGGAGCCTCCTCCGAATAAGGCCTCCACGTCATCTAAAAAAAGCATCAAAATGTAGGAAGAGCACTTAGTCAAAAGAAAACCAAATACAAGCCAAAGTAATTAGTACTTATACCTCTTCCTCCAACAAGACGCGGAAGGCCTCTCGGAATTGGGCAAGGGGGTACAAGCGAGAAGATCCCCGGGGTTCCCATCTCATGGCCCAAGGGAGGGCACGATCAAACGGCGCCAGCGTCGGGCGATCATTGGTGAAGTGCTCGTACCCGAAAATCTAGCAAAGCAAGAGGGAAATTATCATAATCAAAGTGAACTAAACCAAGAAAAGGACATTTACCACTCACTTACACATACCTGAAGAAATGGCGCGAAGCCGCCAAGATTCTTTCCCCCAGCCCTCTTAACTTTCTTCGAGAGATCCGCGAAGAGATGGGCGAGCATCGCTGCTCCCCAGGCATAGCATCCCATGCCCTCCAGGTCCCTCATCAGCAAAAGGGAATGAGAGGAAACCTTATCAGAGGCCGTCGAGAAGAGGACCCGGCCGAAGAAATAAAGAAAGAACGCCCTCAACTCCCTCCGTGCCCTCTGTGGGCACGCGGCCGCCCCTCTCGCCTCGATCATCGCCCTTCTGACGCTCTATAAAGGAACCGAGGCCATACTGCCCCGAAAGCCTCCCCAAAGGGATCCGGTTCAGCGTCCGCTCCCGCTCCACGAACTCCCATTCCCCGATCAACTCTCGAAATAGCCCCCTACAGTCCGCGAGGGTGTCCGCAATCACCGCTTCCCCTAAGACCGGAAGGCCAGTAATCCGGTGGACATCCTCTGAGGGTCGGCATGATGGCACCGGTAGGGAGGATGAACGTGCAACTCTCCGGGTCCCATCTCTCCGCCAATGCCTCCACATATGGGCGATGGACGTGGAACGGCTCAAACAGAAAGAAGGAATGGAAGCCCACTCCATCCACTAAACTCCTCTCCTCCTGCCCCAAGGCATCGTACCACCGCTTCGTCCCTTGCCATAAAGCCCAGATACGATTCAGCCACTGCAAGCAAAAAGAAGAAGACATGGGTTAGTTTAAAGAGCAATCGAGAGGTAAGAATCCAAGCCTAAGATTCGTTTAGAAAAATCATGCGGAAACTTCCATATACTAAATCAAAGACGAAAGCATGAAAATAAGAAGCTTAAAACACGTAGAGGTTCCCCTCCCATTATTTACAAAGCACTCTTCATATGATCACACATGCTAAAACATTAAAATCCCACTGTGGTCACCATTTATGCTCTTTCTTGCATCACGGCCTATCATGCTTATATACTTTCCCTAAACACGCCTAAGCATATGAAAAACACTTGGACCCGTGAAATACATGCACTCTATCACGATCTAACACATGCAAAGTCACACCCGAAAAACTATATGCACACAAAAATGTATCGCATGCAAGTATACTGGCCATATCATTCCTCTCTCCTTTATATACATATAACAAACATGGATATATATATGAAAAATTGCCCCCCCCCCTTTCCTAAAGGCAAACCCATGCCAACATACAGCATGCTTACACATCCCACCGTGATTAGCTTATACACCAAGCATGCCTATTAAAAATACACATATACAAGTATTATACGCTAAGTCACCTGTTCATACCACCCAAAAAACATGCATATATACCAAATAAAAGCTAAAAGCTAAAAGGGGTCAACGAAATTACATCGGCCCGTGTGGACCAAAGAGCATCCACCTCGGCCTCGTCGGGATTGTCCATCCCGTCATCATCCCCCTCCTCCTCATCTTCCTCGAACACAGCCTCCTCGGCCTCAGCCTCAGCACCAACACCGGCCTCTGTGGCCCTGGTGCCCATACCCTCGACCTCCCCAGCCTCGTCCCTAACCTCTCCAGTCCCCTCCACCCTCCCCGCGCCGGAGACAAACTCCGCAAAGGCCCCCATAGCCCTTCTTTCCTCCTCCTTAGCCTTGGCCTCTATGGCCTCCCTATCCAGCATCCCAACAATGGCATCCAACGATGCCCTACATCTTCACTGACTCCCTCAGCCCCTACCCCCTCGTTTGCACCCTCAACCAGTCCTCCGAGCCCCGAAACCACCTCCTCGACCACCAGCGGTCGATCCTCACGCCTCCTATTGCGTGTGTAACCTATCGTACTCCCCTCTACCTCCGGGACAGCCTCGCCAAACCCCCGACCTCACCTGCGCGGGTGCCCACCAACGGCACCTGCGTCGTACCCATAGCCTCCCCCACGGCCATGACCTCCGGCCTATCACTCTCCGATGATGAAGAGCTCGGATTACGCTCACCACGAGCCACCCGTGGTCGTTTTCCCTTCGAAGTGGTCGCCTTCGACCTCGTCATCTTTCTCGGTTTGAAAAGAAAAAGGAGAACCCAAACCTAGGGTTTTGAAATCAAGAGAAAGAGAGAAGATTGAGGATGAAATGGAGGAAGAGAAGGCAAATAAATCAAGGTTTTTGGGTTTGAAACCAAAGAGAAGAAGAAGAATAGGGGGAGAAACCATTTTTGAAAAGTGGGAAGAGAGAGGGTTCCTTTTTCGGTTATAAGAGACCCAGTCGGGAGGCGGCTACTCATGAGTAGCCGGCCCCTCTCGGGCGGCCCCACCCAGTTTTCTTGTTTCCACTTGAAAACCCCTTTCCAATTTCTTTTCAGCCAAAGTTCAAAGATTTTCCATACCATACAGCCATGTATTGGCTTATTTCCAGGCACTACTTGATCAGACATGACTTTCCCAAAGTTTCACCGCACTTTCAGTGCCATTCAAATTCGAATTTCTTCAGTTCTGGTTCTTTTTCAGAGTTTTTATCATTCGGACGATCCAATTCACCAACTCAACTTTTTACATGCTTTCTGTCGGTGATATCCCCTCCTTGCTGAGTTATGCCAAAGCACGGGAATGGTAGGCACGAGGAAACTGACGCTGGGCTGCTCCATGCACGATAGCTAAGAACCCCGACCGCGGGTTGGATCACTCACCATTTACTTTTCCCGCCTACCACCTGGATCATCCTTTCGGTTAAAATTTCTAAGTCAAGACCTAGCCTCTGACGGTCTAAATCAACTCCCCGAATAGTACTGTTTGTGTTGTCATAACTTCTTGAAGGTCGGGCCAGCCAAAATAGGGGTCTCTTTCCTTATCATCGGTCAAAGTCTTTCCTGCTTCGCGCAAAGGCTTCGTCCGATGAGGGACAATTGTAGATACCACAATTTTGACCGTTCAAAAAGACAAAATACTTCAAGTAACACCCGGAAATAACCCACATTTAGGCATCTAATAGAAAACCAAAAGTTTTGGAAACCGGAAACCCTAACCCTGACCTAAACCGTGGCCCAAGCCGGGAACCCTAACCTAAACTGGAAACCCTAACCCTGACCTAAACCCTGGCCCAAACCGAAAACCCTAACCTAAACCAGAAACGCTAAACCCCAGACCTAACCCTAAACCCTAGCCTGACCGGAAACCCTAACCTAAACCGGAAACCCTAACCCTAAACTAGACCCTGGCCCAAACCAGGAACCCCCACCTAGAAAAAGTCTAAACCCCAAATCCCTAGAGAAACCCCAAGTCCCTGGCAAGGGGCGGCTAGCCCTAACTAGCCGCCCCATACCAGGCGGCTAGTTAGCACTAGCTACCCCCCTGGCCGACCTTGAACTGCTTCCCTGGATGGGACATAAAGCAACATTAAATGCTGATCATTGCAGCGGGTTGTGACCTTTAGCCGCCCCATCTTGGCCGTATCAATCCAAGTAACCGATCCAAGCCACCGCTTGTCAGAGATGGGACGTTTGGCAGGTCATGATGGGGGTGGCTACCAGGAAGTAGCCGCCCCATCTTGGGCAGCTTGATAGGACTAGCCGCCCTTCACCTAGTCCTGACAGAAGAACCAGAGGATTAATGAGGGGTCTAATCAAACACACTATTAACCAAGCCACTCTTTTACCCCGTGGATAATCCCCTGCCTCTTTTTTACTATGAATAGAGGAGGTCCCAAGCCTTTAAACATCATCCACAACTCACATCCACCAATTCCCAATCCACTTGATATCAATTGACCATTCCCTTCCCCCACTAGAAATCCCAAGAGAGAGAGAAAGAGAGCCCCTTTTATGAGAGAAAAATCCATTCCCTACACAAAAACACCCTCTCATTCCACCCTCCAGAACCCTGGGCTAAACCTAGTTTAGCTTCTGTCCAAGACCAAACCCGTCTCCTACCGAAGTTCTGCCCAAACCAACCCAAGCCCTGTACGGCTAAACCCCAGTAGCCGCCCCATACCCGACGGCTGGATCCCACTAGCCGCCCCCTATCCACACCCCACTTGCACCCCTTTGTCCTAAGACTCCTTTAGTCAAGCCCCGGAAGCAGACAAGGATTACCTATTTTTTACCTCTATGTACGGTATATTCGTATCTCAGAGCGGAGACCCCACAAACTCCCCACGTAGGCGATCAAATCCAATCCAACCTTTTTCCTGCTTTTCAAAAATCAGGTGGCGATCACACAAACCCCTTGAATCCTCTTGAGCCGCTGTCGGGCACCTCAACCAGGAACGACACCACCCTTCCGAGAAGACGATCCGACCGAGACCGCCAGGGCACGCATCCGATCCGAATCCCCAAAGAACCCCCACACACACCGCCACGCGGATTTTTCCAACACTGACGGAATCCAACACCGACACTAGGCAGCCTGCACAAAGTGCTTATAATGAGGTCTCATCTCCAACATCCTATGACCAGAGACGAATGGGAAAGATGGATTCTTACCCTCCCCTCCCAGAAACATTAACTAGGATTTTTAGGGTACTAATGGAAACTAATAGTATCTCCCTCCCAGCTGCTAAGCCTCAACTCCCCGGGGCTAGCAGAATGTGTTACTGTCAATACAACCAACAACATGGGCATACCGTAGAACAATGCGTTGTTTTTCAGGATTTTATTTATGATTTGAGTGATGACAGGCGGCTTGATTGGGCCATGATCAATAACCACTAAAGCTAGGGCAGTTCCCAAGCATCCAAGCCACTTGGCATATTTACAGACCCATTGCCAGGTCACAATCAAGCCTCCACTTCTGGAGCCCGCACTATTGACATGATCAGGAGGGGGAGACAACCACTACCAGAGCCAAACAGCTTAGGAGACATCACCGACGGTAGTCTCTCCGAAGAGACCGAGGAGGAAGGGGAAGATGAACCTTTCCAGCTGAACCTCGATGATCATGACCTCGCCATACTCTATGGCGAAGAAGAACAAGCAGTCCTTGCCCTACCCGCAGCCATCAACGCGGAGTCTGACGAAAGCGGACTGAGCAACCCAGGAGTAAACGAGGAAGAGGAACCCTTCGAGGAGGTTCCCGAAGGAGCAAGCGAAAGACCCACACATGGGGATGCACTTCGGATGATCTACATCCGGATGACAATGGGTCCTCCAAGAGTACTGATACTATCGATGGCCCCTGCCGCCTGATGACAATCTCTTTTACCAATGAAGACCTCCCGGATTCAAGACTGCGGGTATACCCCTTACACATCCGCGGACTGCTTCAGATGTTGTGGCTAAACAACATCTTCGTTGACCCAGGGTCAGGGATGAATATAATGACATGCTCCACCAATCAGAAGATACCCGGACTAGGCCGCCCTCCCTGTAGATACCCCAATTTTGACCGTCCAGATAGACAGAAATACTTCAAGTAACACACGGAAATATCCCACAAGTGGACACCAATAGAGAACCGAAGGTTCGGTAAACCAGAAACCCTAACCCTAGCCTTGACCTAACCCTAAACCGGAAACCCTAGAACTTTGACCTAGCCCTAAACCCTAATCCCAGCCTTGACCTAAACCTAACCCCAAACCCTAGCCCTAAACGCTAATCCCAGCCTTGACCTAAACCTAAACCGGAAACCCTAGAACCTTGGCCTAGCCCTAAACCCTAATCCCAACCTTGACCTAAAACCCTAGCCCAAACCCTAACCTAAACCCAAGCCCTAGCTCAAACCCTAAACCTAAGCCAAACCCTAACCCAGACCTAAACCAAAAACCAAAACCCTAAAAACCTAAGTCCCTGGAAAGGGGTGGCTAGCCCTAACTAGCCGCCCCTCACTGGGCGGCTAGTTTACACTAGCCGCCCCCCTAACCGCCCCCTGGTCGACTTTGGACCAGTTCCCTGGATGGGACATAAAGCAATATTAAATGTTGATCATTGCGGCGGGTCATGACCTTTAGCCGCCCTCTCTTGGCCGGATCAAACCAAGTAGCCGACCCAAGCCACCGCTTGTCAGAGATGGGACGTTTGGCAGGTCATGATAGGGGCGGCTACCAGGAAGTAGCCGCCCCATCCTGGGCGGCTAGTTAGAACTAGCCGCCCTTCACCTGTTCTTTGGCAGAAGAACCAGAGCATTAATGAGAGGTCCAATCGAAGCCAACCCACTCCATTACCCTCGGGATATTTCCCTGCCCCTCTTTTACTATAAATAGAGGGGTCCCAAGCCCAAATACAACATCAACAAAATCCACAACAACCACCAATTCATCTTCAAACCCTTCCACCACCAGGAATCCCAAGAGAGAGAGAGAGAGCCCCTTTTGTGAGAGAAACACCCATTCCTCACATAAAATACCCTCTCATCCCACCCTCCATAAACCCAGGTTAAACCTAGCTTAGCCTCTGCCCAAGACCCCACCCGTTACCTACCAAACCCCTGCCTAAATTCCCCAGACCCTGGACGGCTAACCCTAGCTAGCCGCCCCCTGGCCGACGGCTAGTCACAACTAGCCGCCCCCTATCCACACCCCATATCAACATCCCTTTGACCCATAACTCCTTTAGTCAAGCCCAGAAGCAGAATAGGATTACCTGTTTTCACCTCTGTGTACGGTATATCCGTGTCTCAGAGCAGAGACCCCACAAACTCCCCACGTAGGCGACCAAATCCGACCCAAACCCTTTCCTGTTTTTAGAAAAAGCAGGTGGCGATCACAAATCCCCCCCTTGAATCCTCTTGAGCCGCTGTCGGGCGCCTCGACCAGGAACCACACCCTCACCACTTCCGAGAAGACGATCCGACCGAGCCCGCCAGGGCACGCATCCAATCCGAACCCTCCGAAGAACCCCCACACACGCGGACCCTTTTTCGACACCGACACTCCCGTCCAACTGGCCCACTCTACTATTCAGGCTTTCAATCATACCGGGAAGAGTCTCCACGGCCCCGGAATATTTGAGCTAACTGTCGGACCCCTGATCTACGAGGTGGCATGCTTCATGGCCGACATCGACACAAGGTACCCCGTGATGCTAGGGTGACTATGGCTGGAGAGCATCCAGGCCATCTGCTCCCCCCGACACCAAAGCCTCCAGCTGCCATTCATGGGCCATGTGCTAACAATTTAGGGAGAGGCACACCTCCAGTACAAAAACGAGAATAATTGGGCACTGCACAACATGTTCACACTAACCCTATGCCCAGGAGCGAAAGACAGAGGCAATGGCCCACCTAAATCCCCCTATAACAGCAACTACCTCTCGAAGGTGACCGCCGGGACCAAGCAAACAATCACATGGAGCCCAATCTGATTGCCTTCCTCCCCCATGAAGTCACAAAAGTCGGAGCCCGCTCCGGACCCCTCGCAATCACTGCCACACTTGGAGGAAGAGAATTCAAGCACATTCTCATCAATACGGGAGCGGAAACTAATGTTCTCACATATTCCGCCTACTAGAAGCTAGAAGGCAGGGTCCCTAGGTTTGAACCCTCGGATAAATTTATCTATGCCTTCGACAGCACACGCAAGAACGCTTGCGGACTGGTTACGCTCCCACTAAAACTTAGCCCGGTCTCCACCATCGTCAACTGCATGGTGATGAACATCCGATCACCCTACCCCCTGATCGTCAAAAGAACCTGGCTCAACAGCATCGACGCCGTTTTGTCTACCCGACACCAATGCCTTCGGTTCCCGCACCGTGGAGGAGTGATATCTATTTGGGGGGAAGCACATTTCAACGATACACTGGTCTGAAATTGGAGTGTCTGTGCCATGCGCATCCGGCTAGAGGTACGCGCATGTTGGCAACCAGATCCACTGATGAAGAACTACTTCAACAAGGGACACCCCTGAGGAGACTCAGGGAGGGAGAATCCAAAAATAGGGGACCCCCACCAGACATTAGCAGGCCATCAAAAAGAAGTCGACTCAAAGAAGCGACACAAGTCCAGGAATCAGGAACTGATCCCCCCAGGTAAGCCCCCATTGGTTCATCCTGTACATATTTTTTTACAGCTTTCCTAAAATCAAAAAAATCAAAAAACATTTATTTACGAGTCTTAGCTTTCATCATCCATGTACATATTTGTTTATAACTTTCAGTCTTTCAAAAATCAAAATATTTGTTTACCACCTTATGCCCCTATACATATCTGTTTACGCACTATCAAATATAAAACAAAAAAAAACAACACAAAAAGAAAGAGATACGAGAAAATATTAAGAGCGGCAGACCACGCCCTGGCCTACCAGAGAAGGGTGGCAAGGGCATTTGAAAAGAAAGTAATATAAAGAAGGTTCAAAATCAGAGTGCTAGTACTTTAGTTCATGCCATCAAGGTAGCCCCACCCAAGAGGAAAGCTGTAGCCCACATGGGAAGGGTCCTATGTGATCACCCATGCCTACACCGGGAATGCCTACCACTTGGTAGACGCCAAGGGAGTCAAGGTTTCAGGTTCATGGAATGCACTTTATATGAAGAAATTCCATGCGTAAAAATTTCAATACTTGAGAAATATTATTCTTCCTTCCTGCAATTTCTAGCATTTAGCACTTGATGATAGAAATATAAGACTCCCAAAGATAAACTTGTAGTTATTTAAACTCATATCCGCCAATCATGCCACTTCCTTCACACACGTATGACTTAAGAATCGGTTCACTTGATAGAAGAAAAATTGTCTACCCCGTAGACTGGGACAATTTTAAACCCCAAAGCATCCCTCCCTTGTTTCCGTCTCTACTCGTATTAACCCAAGGTCATGATGAGGAATTGTTTGGACCTAGCATATGCCCAAACTGGCTCTAGCACTATACAAACACTTCTAGAGAGGAAGCATGAAAAGAATCGTGGTGAAAAACAGAAGAGCCCCCCCCCCTCAAATAAAAAATCAGGCAATGAGAGGCCAACAAAAGAAAAATAACACCCAAGTGAATGGGTTAAACTCTCTACTTTAGCAGGCTTTCACGCAGATTGTATGCTAAACAACGGCTATACTAGTACAGATCCGAACAAGCAGATTGTACTTTCAACATAAAATAAAGAAGTGGTAAAAAGAAGAAAGCCAAGGGACCTAGAAAGTAAGACATATGCTAGACTAGGACAATTCTAAATATTGCCCAAAAGGAAGATATTACTCTTACCCCATTCCCCCCTCACCTTTTATTTTTGTAATAGGTTTTTGAAATTGAACTATGTCGGCTAGGAAAGGTGAAATTTCGATCGAATGTAGACCTTTTCTATGATTAAAATTGCATACACTTACATGAGTTTATTTAAAGACTTGCCCGTCCAAAGGAAGCTTATTTGACTTGATTCCTGGTACATTCATGGACTTTTCTACATGCTTAGAATAATATAATCAATCACTCGAGAACCATGAACCTAAAAAATTGACACCCAAAGCTTATACCTTTCAAATACAATCCTGGTTTGGACATAAGTGACCGCAAGGGTCCCTCTATAGGGACTTAGTGGTATTTCCCGCTTAGGAAGATTGAAAACATTGCCCTCTCACATGAAAAGAATGATTGAAAAATTAAAACGCACCCTTATGTCACTTACACTTACGCATGAGCTTGCATTTTTCTTTTCCAAAACAAAGCTAAAATTGCCCCTATTACACTTATTTCATACCCTTCCGCACATGCTTGAGAAGAAATAGCCCCACTCTCACACATACTTGAGATTTTTCTTCGCTCTCGCACTTGGAATCCCTCCCTTGCGTACTAAAGCATGGTTTTCCGCACTTTAATTTTCACATTAACTTTTCATTTACCTTGAGCCTTTGATGATTTGAGCAAGAAGGGCTCGAAAGTCAGTGCAAGGGCACAATCTGGACGGATTTAATGCTTGGTCCATGGAAAGGATGTTTTTATAGGTCTTGAAGATTAAAACACTCATGAGGACTTTCAGCAGCAGCAGACAGAGGTGGCAGACCAAAAAAAATTGCCTCAGACAAGGGACGGCTACTTTCTACAAGCCGCCTGATGCCAGGCGGCTACTTACAAAATGCCACCCCCCCCCTACCTGCTAGCTTTCCACGTAAAACTACCCCAGACAAGGGGCGGCTAAAACAGACTAGCTGCCCGGTCCTGGGCGGCTAATTTGAACTAGCCGTCCCCTATCTGCACCTATTTCAGCTATGTCAGTCCAGACCCAATCAACTCTTCAACACTTCTTTACCTATTGAAATCAGTTCTTTCCAAAACCTCTGCACACACATTTAACACATATATTCATGCATAAAACCTGCATAAATGCAAATCAAATAGCAACAAAAACCAAAAATCATATAGTAAACCAAACATCCGTTCATCCATCCACCCATAGAACCTAGTGAAACCATCCCACATATATAACCAAATTAAAACCAACAAACACCCTTTCAAAACTAAATTAAAACACACCCATGTTTGTCCATACACCCAGAAAAATAAGGAGAATGGGGAGATTATCCATGAAAAAGAATGGCCTAAGCTAAAACTAAAAAGTTTCAAAAGCAAATAAAACAAAAGATAAATGGGTAAGAGTCCAAAGCTTCCATCTAGAACGTCTTGGGCCATACATCGCTGAAATGATCACCTAAGCCAAAAGAGAAGGAGAAAAGCATGAATTCCTTGCATATATGCCATTCTGCTACTTCAAACCAAGACACTAAAGGCCATACCTTGGAGTATTATCATCGTCCGCGGGAAGCTGAATCGGTGGAGGAGCATCCTGACTTGGTTGAGAAGGAAGCGGCGGCTAGTGAGAGGACTGAACCTCTCGAACATCTTGAGCTGCAGGAGTCTCTCGAACTGAGGAGGCTGCTCTGGAGTATCTCTGATGGCTCTGGGTTGCGGATAGGCGAGAGGCACGACTAAAGGTGGCTCCAATAGCCAGCGAAGCAGAAACTGAGTGGTCAGGCTCGAGCGGGAGGAGGTCGAGATCCGCCTCGGTCATAGAGCCCCCTACAACCAATTTCCCCCTCATAGTCGCCTCCCAGAGATGGACCTGATGCATATCTCTGTCCCTTCTCTCCAATCTCTGTCGGAGGTGACTTTCTGTCCCTCTGGCCCGATCCTCTACCACCCTCAATCTCTCCTCCAACTCCCGTGCCCTCGCCTCCGATGCCCTGAGCGCCTCACGGTCCCTGTCCCCAGCCACCTGAAGAGAACGGACCAGGTCTCCCATCAACCCACTAGGCACCCCAACCGATGACTCCAATTCCACCACCCGAGCTTGAAGAAGATCTTGCTCATGGACCAGAGCAATTGACTCCCCCTCCCTCGTTGATCACTCGGACCGCAGCTGGTCCATCTCCTCCTCTCTCGAATCTCTCTCTGACCTCAACTGGTCCACCTCATCCTCGACCCTCGTGGCCCTCTCCCTAGCCTGGTCAAGCTCTAATCGAACGGCCAGGAGTTCACTCTAAGCCACATCTAGCTCGTCCCTCAGCTCGAGCTCTTGATCAGAAGCAGTGGCCAGAGGAGGGGCAGAAGAAGAAGAAGCGCCATCGGCTCTCGCTCTCGACAGAGCATCCACCTTAGCCTCAAGGACCTGAACCTGGTCATGCAAGCGTCTCCTCTGCGCCCTCAACACTTCTATTTTCCTGGCCCGCGGTTGGAGATGCTCATTGGCAGTCTTGAGCTTCTTCTCCAGCTCATTCAACTCAACCTGTGAAAACGACACCACTCAGAAAATATTCAAACGAGAAGAGAACGAGAAAGAGGAAAAGGGTTTCTAACTTACGTAGGCGTCTGAGATCTCCTCCTCCATCGTCCCAAGGATGTCCGCGTACTCCTGAAGATACCAAACCAGGTAGTCATCGTTTGAAGTCACCTTGGGACGACGCTCCACCAAGGCACCAAGTTCCTCAGAAGGTTCGTATCCCAAGGAATCCTAGCCACAGGGATCAAGGGACGCTTTGGCAAAGGAGCGGGCACCCACTGATGGTACCCAAGCTAGCGGACGACCTGGCTGATCACATGAAACATGACCTCATTGAAGTAGATCAGCCAGACGTCCCGCGACAACTCCTCGGGGACCTCCTCCTCTGCATAGGGCCTCCAAATCATCTACAAAGCATCAAAAGAAACAGGAAGAGCGCTTAGTCAAAAGAAAATCAAATACAAGCCAAGGAAACTCGAAGAAAATGTATACCTCTTCCTCTGTCAAGACATGGAAGACCTCCCGGAACTGAGCGAGGCGGTGCAAGCACAAAGATCCCCGGGGCGCCCACCTCATAGCCCAAGGGAGAGCACGATTAAATGGTGCCGGAGTCGGGCGGTCGATTACAAAATGCTCATACCCGAAGACCTGCGGAACATGATAGAAATTATCGAAATTGAGTAAGTCAAACCAAAAAGAAAACACCCTCTACTCACTAAACACATACCTGGAGAAAGGGAGCAAAGCCGCTAAGATTCTTGCCCCCGGCCCGCTTCACCTTCTTCAAGAGCTCCACAAAGAGGTGGGTGAGCATTGTGGCTCCCCAAGCATAGTGCCCCATGCCCTCCAGGTCCCTCATCAGCAATAGGGAATGAGTGGAGACCTTGTCAGAGGCCGTCGAGAAGAGGACCCGGCTGAAGAAGTAAAGAAAGAATGTCCTAAGCTCCCTCCGTGCCCTCTGTGGGCACGCGACTGCCTCTCTCGCCTCAATTATCACGCCCAAGGCAGCCGTCCCTGAGACATGGCAAATATATAAATGATATCACCAATCCATACACGAGATCAAATAAGGACTCCACAACATCAAAGGCAATAAAGCAATAACCAAGTAACTGACATCAAATATATACAAATAGCGGAAGCTCAATGACTAAGTCTGTAATTCAAAGACATATTTACATACTAGAGTACACAATCAATTGTCCTGTGAGAGCCAATATACACAACAAAAGACTTCAACAGTCCACATATCGTGCACAAGCACAAGTACAATACATACAAGGAAAAAGGAATGCTGATGGCCTCTCACTCGCAAGACATCCAACGCGAACACGGGTCTCCTACTCAAACTGCGCCAAGGGGAGTTCTTCTCTTGGATCTGACTCAGCGTCAACTGGAGAAAAACATAAGCGAGGGGTGAGCTAAAAGCCCAATGAGTGGTCAGAAACCAAACACCAACATAATCATTCGATACTAAGGCAATCTCCTATCAAGGAAAGCCATGGATAGAAACCAACGGTTAACAAGGTCACACGACGGTGCGATCATACCCCACCCTCGCCCTAGTCCCCACAGGGGTGAGCCTAGGGACTTGAAGGGTAGAACTTGCTGCTCTACACCGTTCACCATCCGGTAGCGCTCTCCCGGGCAGCCTCTACCTGGAGCCAGCCACGGTCAGTACACTGTCGATAGCATCGATGGTACCTACAGGTGGGGGTCCACCCAGGGTGGCTCGTACCTAGGAAGCATCTGCATGGATCCGGCGAAGGGGGGGACGATCATTCACGCTCGCAATATCGTCCGGTGGCCCACCATCGTGCAGCCTCACCTGGTACACTCCCATGATCAGTACATCCGCTGAATACATCGAGAGTACTTAAAGTGGGAGTTCTCTGTTAGGGCAGCTTCAACGTCGGGGCCCTGGTATACGACGATACTGGGAGGAACCATTACATGTTCGCAACGCGAACCCCATGGGAAAACCAACTACACAAGCTGGTGGGTCGAGTATCAACTCAAGCCCATCCACTCACACCGACACCCTCACCCTCACCCCGACGGGTGACATAAGATCTTGGGAGCAATACCCTCACCCTCACCCCGACGGGTGACATAGGATTTTGGGAAATTGCACAACCTGGCAGATCGAACCAACACCGACCCACCACACCCTCACCCTCACCCTCACCCCGATGGGTGACATAGGATCTTGGGGAAGAGGTTGATTGTTCTACACCACTCGTCATCCGGTAGTCTCTCCCGGTGTGGCCTCTACTACCTGGTAGCCTCCCAGGTCCCTATCTCTGCTATATGGGCACACCAACATGCGTCGTGGATAGTTCCCAGGAGCACCTCACAGGGTTCAGGCCTCTACCGGACTAGCCTCCCAAGACCGCAACCTCAGCCGTATGGGCACACCAACACGCGTCATGAGTAGTATCTGGGAGCGCCCCACCAGACTTTACTACGCGAGCAGTCTCTACTCGGAGCCGACGAAGGGAAGAACACTCGACACCCGCGAATACAATCCCTATGGATCCGTCATCATCTGTTATCAAACACCGATAAGCGCAACGAATTCTCATGAATTCCCTCCAGGGCGCATAACTCAGATGCGGGGAAGACATTTTATTCTAAGTGTCAAAGCCATGGTATGACCCCATAAGAGGTCATACACTTGTCTAATCTCATTAGACAAGGCTCATGGCCCAATAGGCATATATATAATATGCAATTAATTACCCAAGGATAACTTAACATGCATACGTGAAGTCAAACAGGCAAATACACAAATTACAACCTAACATACGTTGGCTGACACCAACCTAGGGTTAAGCGCGATCTGCGCAACAACAGGTGCATGCCAATAATTCCAAGCAAGCCTGAGTCAAGTAGGAACTACATCTACTTACTCCGCTCGCGAAAAGAGGGAGGGCGAGAGAGAGGGAATGCCTCATCCTCTCTCGAGCTGGTCATAGTTTTGCCCCAACAGATGGGTGCAACAACTATACCACACCCTCGAGTCCTAAATCAGAGGAATATTACGCATACGCCCATTATTAACCCAAGTTTAAACATGCTTGATAAATAGGGGTAGTATTCCAAACAAAATTACCTAAGTCATGTCATATTCTATACAATACATGTGCAAGTATAAGGTAGAATAGGGGTTCTACACAATATACGAGCTATATAACCTAGCATGGATGATATCTAGCATATTTAGGGTGCAATTAAAGCCCCATGGAAGCGCGAAGCACGACTGCGTGCATCGAGCGCTCCCGGAAGGGTTGGAATCAAATCACTCACCTAACGAGCGCACAGCTCGCGATACACAAGAGGGCGATGGCTTGAATCAGAAGAAAGAAACCAATCCACCAAGAATCGACCAATGGTTGCATTTGCTATAACAAGCTGCTCGACACCACGAAGCACACTCCGAACGCGTCTGAGCACCGCAAGCACGCCCTCGAGCACCCCGTGCACGCTGCCCACGCACTCCGCACGCATCGAACAACGTCAGGCACGCCTTCGAGCACCCCGTGCACGCTGCCCACGCACTCCGCATGCATCGGACAACGTCAAGCACGCCCTCGAGCACCTCGTGCACGCTACCCACACACTCCGCATGCATCGGGCAACGCCAAGCACGCCCTCGAGCACCTCGTGCACGCTGTCCACACACCCGCATGCATCGGACAACGTCGAGCACGCCCTTGAGCACCTCGTGCACGCTGCCCATGCACTCGCACGCATGCGAGCACACCGAGCGCGCACCTGCAGCCCCCGCATACCTCTTATGTGATCTCGAGCGTACCAATGCGTCAACTCTACGCCCCTTTAGTACACAAACACAAGTTTAGGGGATGCATGAGGAAAACCAATAGAAAGAGGAGAAGAAGAGGCATACTTGGTTCACTAACACATACCCACAAACAGGTGGTGTGCACACATACACAACACATAACACATGAGTATGTGCTTCTCCCTCTTCAGCCTCATCAATTCCATGCACACACAACAACAACACAAGGCAATGGAACTTCTACTCGTTCCCAACAGCCACAAGAGAAATGGCTTAACCCAACCAAGTGGAGCGGGAGGTCCATACGCGGCTCCGGCATGCCCGCCGCCGTAGCTCCACCGCTACCACCACCGACGCCCCGCACCTCCCCACAAACAACATACCTTTAATAACTTCGGAAGAGGAGACTTCATCACCACCTCTACTTTCTCCTCTTCATTTTTCAGACCAGAAGAGCTGGTCGAGAATGCTAGGCGAGAGATGCATTTGGGGCCCTTAAATATCCAAAAGAGGTGACAAACGACCAAATCGTCCCTGCCCCAAAATCCTGGACAGACTTTACTTGAACAGCCATAACTTCCTCGATACAGCTCCAAATTATATGATTCCAAAGCCATTGGAAAGCCAAGAAGATTATCTACAGCTTTCATGTTTACACCTAGATCAAATAACCTCTCCAGCTATTCCGAAAGCTAAGCTAAACATATTACAGGCTGCTGCCTGGATTTCTCAACTTCAGGGTATACTTGGAAAAATACCCATAACTTTTGATATACGAATCCAGTTGATCCAATTCCACTTCTATATGGAAGCTATCTCAAAACTGAACATCTCGTAATAATATCTGATTTTTACCTCTTCATCTTTGATTTTAACAAAATCAAATCCAAATATCAATCCAAAACTGCATAATTCCAAAAATGTTATCGGAAATAAACGAAAATTTTATGGGCAGTACTAAACAGTACTAGGACCCATAATATTTCAATCAGAGTCCTCAAACCCCCAACAGGTAGCTAAAAACTAAAATTTTAGCGACTCTGATCGAAATTAGGACCCTAAATGACATAGGTCTAACATCAATCATCGCCCATCTCCTCTCGAAGCTAGCTGCAGCTTCATCCTTATGACGTTGCGTGAAGGAGCCGAGGCCGTACTGCCTCGATAATTGTCCAAGGGGGATCCAATTCAGCGTCCTCACACGTTCCACGTAGTCCCACTCCCCGATCAACTCCTGAAAGAGCGTCTTGTAATCATCAAGGGTGGCCACGATCACTGCCTCCCCTGAAACCGGAAGACCGGTAATCCGATGAATGTCCTTGAGGGTCGGCATGACGGCACCGGTGGGGAGGATGAAGGTACAACTCTCTGAATCCCACCTCTCCGCCAAAGCCTCCACGTAGGGCCAGTGAACGTGGAACAGCTCGATCAGGAAGAAGGCACGGAAGCCCACCCCATCCACCAAACTCCTCTCCCCCTGACCCAAGGTAGCGTACCACCTCTTCGTTTCATGCCACAGAGCCCAAATGTGGTTCGGTCGCTACAAACAAAATGAAAGGAACGCGGGTCAGTTTAAAAGCGGTCGAGAGGTAAGAACCCAAGTCTACAAATTCATTTAGAAACCATGCTTAGCAAGATAAGCTTTCATATGCTAAATCAAAACAAAAGCATGAAAATAGAAGACTTCACACGTGGGCCCACCTTCAGTTATTCGCAAAACACTTTTCATATAATCACCCGTTCTAATCTATTATCCTACCGTAGTCATTACTTACATGTCTTCTCTATTTTACCGTCTAGCATGATTATACACCTTTCAGGAACCCACCCAAGCATGTGAAGGAACTTAGACCAGTAAATTGCATACACATATTCTCTCTTACTCCACCATGATCAAATACATAAGAAAATATATATATTCCGAAAAATATATGCATACAAAACCATCACATGCAAGCATGCTAAGCCGTGTCATTTCCCTTCCTTTATTTATATAACAAACATGGATGTATATATGAAAATTGTCCCCTTTTTCTTTTCCAACCCAAACCCATATTCGCATGCTTACTATCCCACAGTGATTAATTTATACATACAAGCATGCCTATAAACACATACATATAAATACTACACAACCACCTATTTGTATCACAAATATTTAGAGGAACAAAACATATATATAAAAATAAAAGGCTAGAGCAAAAGGGTCAGAAGAATACCACGGCCCGTGTGGACCCAGGAGCGTCCGCCTCGGCCTCGTCAGGATCGTCCATCCCGTCGTCATCCCCCTCCTCCTCAGGCACGGCCTCCTCGGCCTCAACCTCAACACCAGCTCCCGTGGCTCCCATACCCATACCCCCGACCTCTTCGGCCTCAACCCCAATACCCCCGGTCTCTGTGGCCTCAGCCCCAACACCTCCAGTCTCCACTGTGCCCAACGCACCGGAAGCCAACTCCTCAAATGCACCTATGGCCCTTCTCTCCTCCTCCTCAACCCTGGCCTCTGTGGCCTCCCTATCCAGCATCCCAATAGTGGCATCCAATGATGCCCTCACATCCTCACTAACTCCCTCAGTCCCTATCTCCTCGGTTACACCCTCGGCCGGTCCTTCGGCCTCCGAAACCACCTCTTCGACCACCGCCGGTCGATCCACACGCTTCCTCTTACATATGTATCCAATCACCCCACTTGTAGAACCACTCCCAACCCCCGGGACAGCCCCCGACCTCACCCGCGCACCAGTGCCCACCGACGGCACCTCCGCCACACCTACAATCTCCCCCACAGCCTCTACCTTCGACCTCTCGCTCTCCGATGATGAAGAGCTTGGACTACGCTCGCCACGAGCCACCCGTGCTCGTTTCTCCCTCGAAGCAATCGCCTTCGACCTTGTCATCTTCCTCGGATTGAAAAGAAAAAGGAGAACCCAAACCTAGGGTTTCGAAATCAAGAGAGAAGGAGGGATCTTAGGTCGAAATGAAAGGAGAGAAAGCAAAACCAAAGTTTTTTTTCGGTTTAAAACGGAGAAGTAGGAGTAATGGAGGGAGAAAAATCATTTTGAAATGTATGGAGAGAGAGAGAGGGTCTTTTCGGTTATAAGGGACCCAGTTATAGGGCGGCTAGTTTCGACTAGCCGCCCCTCCCAGTTTTCCAACTTACACTTAAGACCCCTTTTCAACATCTTTCCAAGCCCTAAATTCAAGTTTTCTAAAAACAAACAGCCATGTATTGGTTTATTTCCAAGCACTACTTGATCAAACATGACTTTTCCGAAGTTTCACCACACTTCTAGTACCATTCAGTTCGAATTTCTTCAATTCTGGTTCTTTTCCAGAGTTTTTATCCTTCGGATGATCCAATTCACCAACTCAACTCTTTACTTGTTTTCTGTCGGCAATATCCCCTCCTTGCTGAGTTTTCCCAAGCATGGGAATGGTAGGCACGAGGAAACTGACGCTGGGCTGCTCCGTGCACGATAGCTAAGAACCCCGACCGCGGGTTGGATCACTCACCATTTACTTTTCCCGCCTTCCACCTGGATCATCCTTTTGGTTGAAAATTCTAGTCAAGATCTAGCCTCTGACAGTCTAGATCAACTCTCTGAATAGTATTGTTCGTGTTGTCTTAAAATAGATGGTCCTAGCATGAATTGTTAGGCCTGTGTCATTTAGAGTCTTATTTTTCGATCGGAGTTGCTAAAATTTTAGTTTTTAGCTACCTACTGGAGTTTGAAGACTCTGATTAAAAATATAACTGCATATTATGGGTCCTGGTACCGTTTAGTACTGCCCATAAAATTTTCATTAAATTCGAACAACATTTTTGGAATTATGCAGTTTTATTTGGCATTTGGATTTGATTTTGTTAAAATCCAAGATGATGAGGTTTAAATCCGATATTATCACGAGATGTTCAGTTTTGAGCTAGCTTCCATACAAAAGTTTTGAACTAGATTATCATGATGGGTATTTTTCCGATTATACCCGGGGATGTGAAATCCTGGCAGCAGCGCTATTCGATGTTTAGCCTAGATTTTGAAAAATCTAGAAGGTTATTTGATTTGGGTATAAACATGGAAGTTGTAGATAATCTTCTTATCTTTCCAATGGCTTTAGAATTGTGCAATTCGGAGCTATATTGAAAAAATTATGGCTGTTCTAGTGAAGCCCATTTAGAATTTTCGGTCAAGGACGATTTATCCATTTGGACTTCTCTTGTGGCTATAAAATGCCCCCAAATGCCCTCTTTGTTCCAGCACTTTTAGGGTGTTTGGAGGAGTGTTTGAAGGAGAAGGAGATGGAATAAGAAGAGGAAGAGTTAGAAGAGAATGATCTAGGTGAGTTGTGTGTGTTATGTTGATGTTTCTCCTCCTCCTCCTCCCCTAGCTTATCCCATGACATCCCCATCCCCCCTGGTCATCCAAGAAGAAGTGAAGCGAAGGAGAGATGGTGGTAGTGGTGGTGGTGGTGGTCGAGGTGGTCATGGGCGTGCTTGCGAGCCCCTACATCTCCCCCTTCCCTTCCCCTATCTTGGTAAGCCTCCCCTCTTCTTTTTCTAGTCTTTTTAAGCACATTTGGTGTGTTGGGTGGTGGTGCATACCAGGTGTTTGTGTTTATGTTTGTGTGGTGTGGGTGCTTGGTTGCTTGGGAGTAGGGGTGTCAGCGTGCGCGTGCGTGCTGCCTTGGAGGTGCTACCCTGCCATGCCCAGCACCTGTGCCCTGCCATGCCCAGCACCTGTGCCTTGTCATGCCCAGCGTCTGTGCCCAGCGACTCTGCCCAGCGCGTCCAGCGGCATTCCCAGCGTCTGTGCCCAGCGCGCCCAGCAACTTTGCCCAACGCGTCCTGTGGCGTTCCCAGCGTATGTGACCAGCGCGCCCAGCGACTCTACCCAGCACGTCCTGCGCCGTTCCCGTCGTCTGTGTCCAGCGCGCCCAACGACTCTGCTCAGTGCGTCCTGCGACGTTTCCAGCACCTGTTCCCAGCGTGCCCGGCACCTGTTCCCAACGTGCTCGGCAGCATGCCCGGCGCCTGTTTCCAGCGTGCCCGGCGGCATGTCCAGCACGCCCTGCCATGCCTGCGCACCCTGGGTGCTGCCCCGTGCGTGCGTGCGTGTTGTCTCACGTGCGTGCTGTCCCATTTGCCCTACTTGCGTGCTGCCACTCGACGCACATCAACCAGGTATTAGTGAGTGGTTCGATCCAACCCTTCGGGATGCGCTCCATGCACGTAGTCGTGCATCACATCCATGGGGCTTCCTTGCACCCCTATTATGTTAGATATTGCATGCTAGGACTGTATGGCTTGTATATTATGTAGAACCCCCCTATTCTACCATGTACTTGCCTACATATCATATTCATATGTGTATGATCATGTTTGTATGCGTCCTGCTAGTAGGGGCATGTGTCTATTTGTATTAGTATGGATGTATAGAATATGTATGCCTTAGGTATTATTGTAATACAACAACCATTATATTAATTATATCTAGCATGATTAATCTTGGGTTAATAATAAGGTACATAATATTCTCTAGGCACAAGACTCGAGGGCGTGGTATAGTTGTTGCACCCATATTGTTGAGACAAAGCTATGACTAGCTTCTTAGATGATGAACTCTCTCTCTCTCTCTCGCCCTCTATCTTTGTAACGCCCCGCATTTATCTAACCGCTTATCGGATGATAAATGGGTCGCTACTAAACTTAATCCAAATACAAGACCAAAATTTGTACCTTTTTTTAAACAATACTAATATAATAAAAACTGAAAGTGATAAAACATAAAAACAATATCCAAAAGTTATAAACCACTAACGGTCTTACAAAATATCAGAGTCTGACATAAACAAAATACTAGAATGAAAAGACACACTAAACCACCCCTGTGGGAGCCATCTAAACTAAAATAGATCCAAATAGTCGGATGCGACTATTATTTATTCTCCAAACATTGCTACCTCAAGATCCTTGGAATGTATGAAAGGTTCAAACTTTGCCTTGATCCCCAGAAGATGAGCTACCTGGTTATAAAACAACCAGCCATTTGGAATAGGGTGAGTGTTTAACTCAGTGAATAGACTCACAGAAATATTACTCCATATGACAGTTATACATATAAAAATAAAGTTATGCTGAAAATAAGGATTTCCTTTAATAAATAAATTCAAAATCATGAACACAAAAATATTTTTATGCAATCACGTGGGCCCAAATCCTTGGCCCACGTTTAGAAATCATGCAGCTTAAATGGTATGATTGGGTAGGATTCTCAATCAGAAGAATCGTTCCCCCATAACAGGTGTGCAAAGCCCCAAGCGACTAAATCGCTCAAAAAGCTCCCTCAAGGAGACGTCGAATCTAGAAGACGCTGATGGGTCGCCACTGCCATCACTACGAGAACACCAGCACAGATGCCCCGGTTGCTGCAGACTCCAAACAAAGGAATCCGCCGCTGCAAGGAATGTTTTAACACACCCCTCACCGATCTTGGGACTCTTCGAGTCCTAGACCTTCCTCCCCAAAGGCGAAATACAACGGGGGGATTATTCCTGAAATATGCTATGATGTGCATCTTAATAAAAAAATATCCTAGGACTAGGTTGTCTCCACTAGTCCTAAATTTTTCTAAAAATCTCAAAAATGATAATCTTAAATCCAAATATTATTTTCAAAAATATAAGCATAAAAAATGTATTATAATAATTATTGAAACATGGATAGCACAATTCATGCTATTTTAAATGACATGATGAAGGAATTAAATCATGCAACTTTATTCAATAAAGGATGCAATTTGAACAATATGTATAACAACGCAATCATGCATAGTCATCGTAATAATATAAATGTATGAATAACATATAATATCGCTAAAAAGGATTAATCTAAATCAACATGTGACAATCAAGAATATATAACTATAGAATAAAAATCCATATGAATAGATCAATAAATCTACTCACCTCAAATGGACCCTAGGTCCGGAGAGCGAAACTCGCAATTAGAACCTAGATGAATCATATAAATGATTAATTAAAAAATATTATAATTTAAGCCTAAGCCTAAGTCCTAATTACCTATCTATTATTAATGGGTATAAATTTTTATTCCAACAATCTAAACCTATCTCATATATACTACAATCTAAAAAGATGATCTAAACTTATTTACCATATAACCAGATACTACAAGATAAAAATCAGAAAAGACAAAACAGAAAAGACAAAAATCCAGAAAACTAAAAATAATAATAAAATACCAAAAATTCATAAAATTATATGAAAAACAACGCATCAAAATCATGACAACATGTTCAAGTACTCCATACCCTGAATAACAATTGTATATTTTAAAGTAACCATGATGTGGAATGATATACCATATAGATAGTTTCAAAAACTACATATGAGACTAGACCCACTCACCTCCAGTCCATGAAATACCAATTGATGCACGTGCATGAACAATACACACTCGCATATGGATAACCTAGCATAACAATTATGCAATAATATATTAGAAACAATTCAATTATGATTAAATTTACTGACAACCAACTTACAACAACACTAAGCCCAATAATCTCAAAAGCCGATACCTAATAGACCTACAATCCGCAGCTTATCTCAAAGGCCTAACGAAAATCTCAATTTTGAATAAATATTAAAATTTTCATATACCTACATTGATCTAATAATCAATATCCATTTATTCCATAAGACCCATATAATCGATAAATCCTTGAAAAAAAATTTAGACAAATCCAATAAGGCTCAACTATAACTCCAATGATCGAAATAACTCAATCCAATCAATTTATATCCTAATAACAGTAATATCCAATTAATATTCATTGATCCCACTAAACCAAATTATCAATTTAAGATCCAATTTAAGTTGTCAAGATCAATAAAATCATCAAAACCCACAAATCAACTTATACTTCATTAAACATCAATTTGGGATCCTTTAAATCTCTAAAATTTATCAAACTTGGTCATGAAGCTAATGATTTGAATTCTAAGAAACTGCACAGAAATTTTTCAAAAATCATTACTTTCTACCCGTAACTCCAAATTGGACGATTTATAATTCGTTGGAAAGATTTTTTCAAAAACCTATTTCTGTTTGTGAAATACTGTTTTCCCATAAATGACTCTATCATATTCAAAAACACAATTTAATATCCAAGCATATAATCAATCTGAAAATAACCCTTTAAATCCCAAAACTAATCAATCTAATTTGATTTTAAGAAATCCTTCGAGATCCATTGAAATCTAATAAAAAAATCAATGAATTAAAATCGATCAAACCCTAGCCCTAATCCATCAAATTTCTTCCCCAAACAATCAATTAACACAATCATCTCCTAACAAAAAATAAATTGAATCCCTAAACAAAAAAATCAATAGAGAATGACATCTCACCTTAGATCTGCTTACACCACCCACCATCTTTATCTAGAGTTAGGTCATCACCACCCTTCATACCTTCTGAGATTTGGATGAAAACCCTAACCCAAACATGTTACTTAAAGAGGTTACCAAAATTATAAAACGACCACTTAAGTAATCTAGGGTTACAACGAGGTCCCTATCTGATTTACAAATAGATCCCTATCTGATTTATTATCACGCCCCAGGAGGCTGTCCCCGATACGTGACAAATATATAATATTAGCTATCAAATAACAAGATCAAATAAAGACCCAATCAAGACATACAGGGCGACGAAGCAATTACAAAGATAGATGTCATATATATATATGAAAATATAGCGGAAGCTTAAACGACTAAGTCTGTAATTTAAAGACATATTACAGATAAGATTACATAATCAACTGTCCTATGAGAGCCAAAATAAATAATAGGCACCAACATACAAGTACTGTGTACAAGCACGAGTAACAATACGTACAAGGAAAACAAGGGGGGATGCTGATGGCTTCTCTTACTCGCAAGACCCAAAATATGAACGCTGCACTGCTACTGGTACTGCACCAAGGGGAGCTCCTCCCTCAGATCTGACTCAGCGACAACTGGAGGAAAACATATGTGAGGGGTGAGCCACACGCTCAGTGAATGGAACAATCCATGCAACACAACTCATATTAATCATTTCAAGAAGTCAAACTCCAACAGATGGAAATAACTATTTATAACCGGTGGGTCGAGTATCAACCCGAGTCCACCACTCCCGCACCCTCAACCCCACAGGGTGACATAGGACTTTAGGGAGAGATTAGACTGCTCTACACCCTTGGTCCACCAGTAGCCCTTTACCCGGATAGCCTCTACCTGTACACTCCCATGATCAGTACGTCCCCGCACGCATCGGTAGTACCTACATGGGAGCCCTTTGTCAAGTCAGCGTTTCTAACGTCAGATAGTTCCTACACAGATCCAACAAAGGGGAGAAAACAATCTAAACTTGCGGATACGATCCTCTTAGATCTGACGTCATCGGTTATCAGCCACCGATTAAGTGTAACAAATTCTCATGAATTCCTTCCAGGGCACATAACTTAGATGCGAGAAAGACATTGATTCATAGTATCAATGCCATGGTATGACCCCCTAAATGGTCATACACTTGCCTAAACTCTTTAGGCAATGTTCAAGGCTCATACAAGTCTAAATAAATATACAATGTATAAATCATTAAAGAATTAAACATGAAAGCATTTAATAATATAATAACAAGGTTATATTATTTTCTAAGGTATGCTTACACTTAGGCTTTTCATAGATAGGCTAAGGACATGCTTAGGCTAAGTGGGTGCATGTAGGGATCAAATGTTATGCTAGCATGGGACATGATGCATAAACAGGCATGGGTCCCTATGCAAGATACTAGCATGTATAATCCTAACATATTATATCTAACATGACATGGGTGCAACATAGCAAGACAAGCAATAACATATGCATGAAATCAAGATTAATATGCAGTTATGGTACCCCCAAGGGAGGGCAATGCACGTCTACGTGTATCGCATGTCTCCCAACTGGGTTGGATTGACCCACTCACCGCAACTCGGGTCGATGCATGACTGTTCGCCAAGATCTGCACGACAAGGGCATCAGAAATGGTGAGTATAACTACATAAAAACACAAGGAATTAACTAGAAATGCTAAGACTTAGACATGCACGCATACGGGCTCACACGCATGCCAGCACGCACGAATGTGCGCATGTGCGAGTGCCCCGACACCTACCCGAGCCCCCCGAGCTGCCACACGCGTGGCCCCCGCACACATACGCAAGCGCATGCACGTGCGCACGCGCCCCCGCGCTCGATGGCGCATTGACCCGCACCCAGGCCCCCGCCGCGCACGCGCGTACGCGATCGCGCACCAGCGCGCCTGCTAGGCCCGCCTGGGTCCTTCTGCGTGCACGTCTGCACACGCACGCGCGCGGACAGACCCCGCGCGCGCGCCCAGGGGTCTTTAACCCTTCACCAACGCGCGCGCCCAGGGGTCTTTAACCCTTCACCAACCCTTTCCACACTCCCAAACCCATACACCTAGCATGCATGACATCCCCAATAGTCCTCCCCTAAGCAAGAAAACCAAAGAAACCTAAGGGGGAGAGCTTACCGAGGGAGGGGAAGGGAAAAGGGAGGCTTCGGGGCCCTTCATGCGCACCAATGGCTACCACAACCACCACCACCACCACCCCCTAAGCTCCTCCTCAGCCCACCAATGGCTGAAAAATAGGGGGGGGGGTCTTAAGAGAAGAGAAGGAGAAGAAGAATTAACAACAAAACCATAAACATACACACACACCTTCCTTTCCTTGCACTCCCTCTTTGTGCCTCTTTTGCTTCTTCTTCTCCTTCTTTTCCTTTGTTTTTTTTTCTCTCCAAAACACATCCACACACACACAAACACAGCGAAAGAGAGGGAGGCAATCCACGACTGCAATGAGGGGGGGGGGTGAAGAGAAGGAAAAGAAAAAGAAAAAGAAAAATGGGGGAGGTGAACCAAAGCTACCCTCACCCACACACACCAAAAATAGCCAAAGGATTTCTAAATCCTTAAGCAATGGGGGGAGAGGCTACCTAAGGATACCACAACCACAAACTATTCCAATTACTATTCCACCAAACAAACCAGTAACGACCGAAACCCAGATACAGTTTGGAACTGCATAATTTTTTAAAACGTTACCGGAATTCGATGAAATTTTTATGGGTAGTACAAAATAGTACCAGCACCCATAATATGTAGTTAGATTTTCATTCGGAGTACTTAAGTTCACGCAGATGGCTAAAAACTAAAATTTTAGCGGCTCCGATCGAAACAATGAAAAATTGACAAATGGCCAGAAATGACCCAAATGTGACCATTAGACCAAAAAGTGACACATATATAACATTTACAAATAGATCCCTGAAGGCTATTAAAAGGTATTCTAGATTCACAACTAAATCCCTAGGCCCAATAACTTAACACTTAAGCCTAAATTTAATTTTTTGAACTCTGAATCTCACTAAATTTCAATCAAAGTATCTTGAGACTATAAAGATCTTTAAAAAAATATAAAATAAATATTTCAATATCAATTTATAATTATCATAATTATAAATCAAATTAGACCCATTTGAGGCCACCACCAAAACAGAAAAATGAAATAATTTAATTTCAATTTAAAATTTTCATTATATATTTAAAATAAATATATAATGCTAAAAAATACAGAAATGTTACACCATCCACCACCTTCCTCAAAAAATCGATCAACACAGTCATCTCCTAACAAAAATAATTTAAAACACTAAACAACAAAATCAATAGAGAATGATTTCTCACCTTGTGGTACTCGACGGGTAGGGTTAGGTCATCACCACCCTTCATGTCTTATGAAAAATCTGATGCAAACCCTAGCCCAAAACGTGCTATTTAAAAGGTTTTACCAAAATTACAGAATGACCCCATAAGTTTTCTGGTCTTACAGCTAGATCCCTATATAATTCACAAACAGATCCCTGAAGATCATTAAAAAGGTTTCTGGATTCGCAACTAGATTCCCGTGTCACGCCCCAGGCATCCCCCAGACGTGGCAAATATGTAAAGTATTAGCTATCATAAAAGTGGTCAACAATGACTCCAACAAATCATACACAAGGCTAGCAAGCAATGATAACTGATAACTCAAATGAAAGGCGGAAGCATAAAAATGTCAATTAGTCTGTAATTTAAAAATATTATTACAGACTCGAATACACAATCACTGTCCTGTGAGAGCCAAGTCTAGCCGATAAAATACAACAAATGCAACACACACAATTTACAAATACACATGACTCTAGGACTGCTATCAGCCTCGCACTCGCCAATCTGCCGGACAGGACGCTTCCACGCACGCAAAACCACGCCACAAGGAAGCTCCAGCTCCACGCCCAACAACGCCCCTGTAAAAGAAACAGTATGCGAGGGGTGAGCTACAAGCTCAGTGAGTGGTCAGAAACCAAACACCAACACAACAATTCAACACTAAGGCTAATTTTCTTTCCAGGAAAAACATGGGTAGAAACACAATGGGTAACAAAATCGCGCGGCGGTGCGACAATACCCTGACCTCACCCTCACTCCCAAAAAGGAGGCTTTTAGGACTCACAAGGAGGAACAACTGTTAACCATAACACCTCGTGTCACTGGGTAACAGTTATTACGAGTCTATCCACTATGAGGTAGAGATGGGTATGAGAGTCACATTACGACGTGACCCCGACTCACACTCGCCCTCACCCTAGACCACACAGCGGTGACCCTAGGGACTTAGAGGACAGAACTTGCTGTTCTACACCGTTCATCATCTGGTAGCACTCTCCCGGGCAGCCTCTACCTGGAGCCTCCCATGGTCAGTATACTGTCGACAACGTCGATGGTACCTACAGGTGGGGGTCCACCCAGGGTGACTCTAACCTAGGCAGCATCAACACGGATCTGACGAAGGGGAGAACGATTCACGCTCGCAATATCATTCAGTGGCCTCCCGTCGTGTAGCCTCACCTGGTACACTTCCATGATCAGTATATCCGCCAAATGCATCGGGAGTACCTACAAGTGGGAGTCCTCTGTCAGGGCAGCTTCAACATCGGGGCCCCGTATACGACAATATTGGAAGGAACCATTACATGTTCGCAACGCGAACCCCATGGAAAAACCAACTACACAAGCTGGTGGGTCGAGTATCAAGTCGAGCCCACCACACTCACACCAACACCCTCACCCTCACCTCGACGGGTGACATAGGATTTTGGGAGCAATACCCTCACCCTCACCCTCCCTAAGGATGACCTAGGCTTTGGGAAATTGCACAAACTGGCAAATCGAATCAACGCCAACCCACTACACCCTCACCCTCACCCCCTCCTCGGGGTGATATAGTCTTTTGGTAAGAATCTAGATTGTTTCTACGCCTTGGTCCACCGGTAGATTGTATCCAGGGAAGCCCATACCTGGTATACTCCCATGATCAGCACGTCCTCACAAATCGACAGTGCCTACGAATGGGAGCCCTCTGTCAGGCTGGCTGTCTCAACCAGGAAGTCCCTACACGGATCCAACGAAGGAAAGAAACTAATCTACACTCACGATATGATCCCCTTGGATCCGTTGTCATCGGTCATCAGACGCCGACTCACTACACCCTCACCCTCACCCCCTCCTCGGGGGAACATGGGCTCTTGGTAGGAATCTAGATTGTTTCTACGCCCTTGGTTCACCGGTAGCTCGTATGCAGGGAAGCCCATACCTGGTATACTCCCATGATCAGCACATCCTCACAAATCGGCAGCGTCTATGGATGGGAGCCCTCTGTCAGGCCGGCTGTCTCAACCAGGAAGTCCCTACACAGATCCAACGAAGGGAAGAAACCAATCTACACCCGCAAATATGATCCTCTCAGATCCGTCATCACCGGTTATCAAAACTGATAAGCGCAATGAATTCTCATGAATTCCCTCCACGGCGCATAACTCAGATACGGGGAAGACATTTTATTCTAAGTGTCAATGCCATGGTATGACCCCATAAGAGGTCTCACACTTGTCTAATCTCATTAGACAAGGCTCATGGCCCAATAAGCATATACATGATATGCAATTATCTATGCAAGGAATATCTTACTTAAACATGCATACAAGGGCATAATAAACATTCAATCTTACAAGTATGACTCAAGCAGGCGTTGGGTATCACCAACTCAGCGCGATTCGCACATCAATAGGTGCATGCCAATAATTCCAAGCAAGCCTGAGTCAAGTAGGAACTACATCTACTTACTCAGCTCGCGGAAAGAGGGAGGGCGAGAGAGAGGGAATGACTCATCCTCTCTTGAGCGGGTCATAGTTTTGCCCCAACAAGATGGGTGCAACAACTATACCACGCCCTCAAGTCCTAAATCAGAGGATTATTATGCATGTACCCCATTGTTAACCCAAGATAGACATGCTAAATATGTCTAAATAATAATAGGGGTAGTATTTCTAACAAAACTACCTAAGTCATGTCATATTCTATACAATACGTAGGCAAGTATAAGGTAGAATAGGGGTTCTACACAATATAAGAGCTATACAACCTAGCATGCATGATATCTAACATATTTAGGGTGAAATTAAAGCCCCATGGAAGCGCGAAGCACGACTGCGTGCATCGAGCGCTCCCGGAAGGGTTGGAATCAAATCACTCACCGATACCCAGATCGACGCGCATTCCATTTGACGAGATCTGCAAGGTAAGGGTATCAATAGGGGTGAGTATAACCACACACAAACACATAAAATAATTAGGAATACCTAAGACTAGACATCCACGCATATGGGCTCGAACGCACGCAAGCATGCATGCACGCATGCGTGCCCGAGCCCCCCGGACACCCACCCGTGAGTGCCGACCCTCGGCATGCCCAAACCAGGCCCCGGACAGCCACACGCATAGCCCCCGCACGTGCACGCACACGCGCACCCCCCTGCGCCCACGGGCACATTGCTGCGCCCCCAGACTCGCGCGCGCCTCACTTGCGCGCCCTGCGTGCCTGACTAACCCCCCTCACGCACTCACGCGCGCGCCTCACCAGCGCGCCCTGCGCGCCTGATTAACCCCCCAAGCGCCTGCACGCGCGCTCACGCGGACAGACCCGTGCGCGCGCCCAGCCACTTCAAAGCCCACTCCCAAGCCCCACATGCACCCAAACTCAAACACCACCCATGCATGCCCTCCCAAGCACCTATACATGCATAAAAACCACCAAAAGACGAGGGAAAACTCACCGAAAGTAGAGGGGAGCGTAGGGGGAGATGTAGGGGCTCGCAAGCGCACCCTTGACCACCTCGACCGCCACCACCGCTACCACCACCTCCATCTTGCTTCCCTTGCTTCTTCTTCTTCATTGTGACATAAACAGAAACACATGGGGGTATGAAATCCAAAGGGGAGAGGAAAACATGAGGGGGGGATGAACAAGAGAGAGGGAAAACAAATACAACATGCACACACACTCACCTTCACTTCCTCCTTCACTTTCCCTCCCAATCAAGCACCAAATCACACACACAAATGGCTGGACCAGATCTAAAAGAGGGGAAAAATAGGCTAAGGTCGTGCATTTGGGGAGCTTAAATAGGCAAAGGAGGGATGGAATGACCAAGCTATCCTCGGACTTAAAAACTCTGGACAACCTTCACTTAAACGGCAATAACTTCCACAATATAGCTCCGCATTGCATGATTCCAACGTCATTCGAAAGCTAAGAAGCTTATATACAACTTTAATGTTTATACCTAGATCAAATAACCTCTCCAGCTATTCTGAAATCTAGGCTAAACATCATACAGGGCTGCTGCTTGAATTTCACATCCTCGGGGTATAATCGGAAAAATTCCCATAACTTTTGATACATGAATCCAGTCGATCTAATTCTACTTCTATATGGGAACTAGCTCAAAACTGAACATCTCATAATAATATCGGATTTAACCTCTTCATCTTGGATTTTAACAAAATCAAATCCGAATACCAAATCAAAACTGCATAATTCCAAAAACGTTATCGGAATTAAATGAAAATTTTATGGGCAATACTAAACAGTACCAGGACCCATAATATGCAGTTATATTTTCAATCAGAGTCCTCAAACCCCAGCAAGTAGCTAAAAACTAAAATTTTAGCGACTCCGATCGAAATTAGGACTCTAAATGACACAGGCCTAACATTCTCCCCCCCCCCTAGGAAATTTAATCGTTGAAATTTAAGGAAACCCAAAGGGAAGACCGAACGTAGAAGTATCACTCACAAAGTCCCCTGGCTCCCGAGTGGTCCGGGCACCAAACTGGTGCTACCACACACTATAACCGAAGGAACGGTCTGGGTGCGGAGCCTCTTCTCACATTGGTCCATGCTCTCGATCAACTGCTCCTCGAACGACAAATCCTGCTCGAGGATGAGCGGCTCAAATGAAATGACATGAGCAGAATCGTGGACATATTGCCTCAGCTATGAGACAGGGATGACGTCACGGGCATGAGCCAGCTGTGGGGGAAAGGCTACATGGCAAGCCACCTCCCCAATCCACTCAAAGATTAGAACGGTCCGATGGATGGCCGACTCAACTCGCCCCGAACGTCAAAACAGAGGATGTCCTTAAACCGGGACACCTCATGCTAACATGGTCGCCGAACCCAAAGGTAGGGTCTTGACGACTATGACCTGCATAGCCCTTCTGATGATTCTTTGTGGTGCAGAGGCACGCACGAACCATCTCGGCCACCGCAAGGTCAATTTAATAACTTATGGCCCCCCAACTAGCGCACCCCAACCATCCCAACACAAGGGAGGTATAAAAATGCGCCTGTAGAGTGCCATGAAGACGAACAATCGTGAAGGCTCATACCCGCGTCGAAGCATCCAGAGACTTAGTTAGCCAGGTAGGGAGGAAAGTGCGGACTTAGTCAGTTAGTCAATGATCTCCCAGACGGAGTCGTGACCCGAACGTGACTTTAGCGAGCCCGCAACGAAAACCATGATAACTCACTCCCACGTCAGCTGAGGAATCTCGATGGACGAACGCATTCCAACGCGACGATCCACAACTTCACCTGAGGGCATGCCGACCAACAACCTTAACGAAGGCTACCACAGAACAGCCCACGGAGGCCCAATAAAACATTTGAGATCCTTGTAGGCATCTGGCGCATTCATCTACCCCGACGGCAGTACTCAAAATTCGTAGTGCCCGAAACGGTCATGAAAGGCCAACTAGGGAATGCCCAACTCCCGGATCTCCAAATAGGGTACCTTGCGCGAAGATCGATCAACAGAAAGACACTGGCTCCCAGAGCTGGTCAAAACAGATCATTAATTCATGGCAAGGGATACTTGATCTTCAACCCCTACGGGGAGATCAAAATAATTCCTGGGACGATTAAGTCCAAATTTTGCTCCTCGAGCATGGCTGACGCTCATGATGTCGCTTACACACTGGGTAAGCCGCTCGACCAACTATACTCAACAGGAGGTAGTCAATTCCCCACAACGCCTATGCGACGTCATCTACCTGATATGGTGGTTGAGTCCCATCGTGAACGCTAGCATCGCGTCTCCTCATTTACGACCCATGTGGGGGCAAAACGCAACAGTACCGTGAACTGTGCTTCATACACCGTCACCGACAGGTCGCCCAACTATACTCATTGGAACTCCGACATCCTGCACTCAATGGGCAGATTCATCACGGGGAGTCCAAGCTCTCGACGTTATCCAGTAGCACTCTCCCGGTGTGGCCTCCACCTGGTAGCTTCCCACGTCCACTATCTGTGCTATATGGGCACACCAACAAGCGTCGTGCATAGTACCTGGGAGTGCCTCACAGGACTCTGGTCTCTACCGGATAGCCTCCCACGTCTACTACCTCAGCCGTATGGGCACACCAACACACGTCATCAGTAGTACCTAGGAGCACCTCACCAGACTCTGCTACACCGGACAGCTACTATGCACGATGATATATCGAAGCGACTCCAGATGCCACTATGGAACCCTAGTCCATAAACAATCACCCACTAAGCTGCAAAAGGACGCACTCAATCCCGATCGTATGCTTCACCACTCGCTATAGCACCTTCCAAGTGAGAGGGAAAGGCAATCATCAAATAGATGTTTCAAGAATAATCACTGACTGGGGGAAAGAACCCCTTGGGAGGGAACCTTGAGGTCCCGATATAGGATATCCCGACAACCAAATAAGAAACACGGAGTACCCTAGCCCGGGTCTCAACGATGACCCCGCAAGACCCCTTAATCCCGATCAGGGAAACGGAAGAAGACATCCCCATTAATGAATAATACGCCACATCCTCAAAACTTGAAACTAGCGCCGCACGTGAACTCCATGGTTACCTGCAATACCGATGTCCAGGAATGAAGCTCCATAATCGAGACGCGATCCAAACCCACAATCACAACAAGTCCATCAATACGACACAACCGGGCTGGAAACTCCTTCCCAAGCCTTTAGTCCCACAACTAGAGACCCAACACTGACCCTGAACAATCGATCCAATCGACAACTTAAGGGGGGTCCAGGGGTGGCCATGTCCACGTCCACAGATGCGAGGAGGCATGTCAGCAACCTAAGAAAACTTCTAAAACCAGAGTACTCGGATAACAATCATACGACTCATCTATACGACTCGATTTAGGCTCTGATACCAACTTTTGTCACGCCCCAGGCGTCCCCGAGACATGGCAAATATGTAAAGTATCAGCTAGCATACAAGAGGTCAACAATGACTCCAACAAATAATACACAAGGCTAGCAAGCAATGATAACTGATAACTCAAATGAAAGGCGGACGCATAAAAATGTCAATAAGTCTGTAATTAAAAAATATTATTACAGACTCGAATACACAATCACTGTCCTGTGAGAAGCAAGTCTAGCCAATAAAATACAATAAGTGCCACACACACGATTCACAAATACACAAGACTCTAGGACTGCTGACAGCCTCGCACTCACCAATCCGCCGGACAGGACGCTTCCTCGCACGCAAGACCACGCCACAAGGAAGCTCCAGCTCCACGCCCAGCAATGCCCCTGTAAAAGAAACAGTACGTGAGGGGTGAGCTAAAAGCTCAGTGAGTGGTCAGAAACCAAACACCAACACAACAATTCAACACTAAGGCTAATTTTCTTTCCAGGAAAAACATGGGTAGAAACCCAATGGGTAATAGGTCGTGCGGCGGTGCGACCATATCCGACCTCGCCCTCACTCCCTAAAAGGGAGGCTTTTAGGACTCACAGGGAGGAACAACTGTTAACCATAACACCTCGTGTCACTGGGTAATAATTATTACGAGTCCATCCGCTACGAGGTAGAGATATACTTCGATACCTCAAGCGTTAGGAGCAGCGTACCAAGAGTATACTTGATGGGTATGAGAGACGTTACGACATGACCCCAACTCACACACCCTCACCCTCACCCTAGACCCCACAGGGGTGACCCTAGGGACTTAGAGGACAGAACTTGCTGTTCTACACCGTTCGTCATCCGGTAGCACTCTCCCGGGCAATCTCTACCTGGAGCCTCCCATGGTCAGTACACTATTGACAGCGTCGATGGTACCTACAGGTGGGGGTCCACCCAGGGCAGCTCCAACCTAGGCAGCATCAACACGGATCCGGCGAAGGGGAGAACGATTCACGCTCGCAATATCGTTCGGTGGCCCACCGTCATGTAGCCTCACCTGGTACACTTCTATGATCAGTACATCCACCGAATGCATCAGGAGTACCTACAAGTCGGAGTCCTCTGTCAGGGCAGCTTCAACGACGGGGCCCCGGTATACAACGATATTGGGAGGAACCATTACATGTTCGCAGCGCGAACCCCATGGAAAAACCAACTACCAAGCTGGTGGGTTGAGTATCAACTCGAGCCAACCACACTAATACCAACACCCTCACCCTCACCCTGACGGGTGACATAGGATTTTGGGAGCAATATCCTCACCCTCACCCTCCCTAAGGATGACATAGGCTTTGGAAAATTGCACAAACTAGCAGATCGAACCAACGCCGACCCACTACACCCGCACCCTCACCCTCACCCCCTCCTCGGGGTGACATAGGCTCTTGGGAAGAATCTAGATTGTTTCTACGCCCTTGGTTCACCGGTAGCTCGTATCCAGGGAAGCCCATACCTGGTATACTCCCATGATCAACACGTCCTCACAAATCGGCAGCGCCTACGGATGCGAGCCCTCTATCTAGCCGGCTGTCTCAACCAGAAAGTCTCTACACTGATCCAACGAAGAAAAGAAACTAATCTACACTCACGATATGATCCCCTTGGATCCATCGTCATCGATCATCAGACGCCGACTTACTACACCCTCACCCCCTCCTCGGGGGGACATGGGCTCTTGGGAGGAATCTAGATTGTTTCTACGCCCTTGGTCTATCGGTAGCTCATATCCAGGGATACCCATACCTGGTATACTCCCATGATCAGCACATCCTCACAAATCGGCAGCGCCTACGGATGGGAGCCCTCTGTCAGGCCGGCTATCTCAACCAGGAAGTCCCTACACGAATCCAACGAAGGGAAGAAAACAATCTACACCCGCAATATGATCCTCTCAGATCCGTCATCACCTGTTACCAAAACCGATAATCAAAACTGCATAATTCCAAAAACGTTATCGGAATTAAATGAAAATTTTATGGGCAGTACTAAACGGTACCAGGACCCATAATATACAGTTATATTTTCAATCAGAGTCCTCAAACCCCAGCAGGTAGCTAAAAACCAAAATTTTAGCGACTCCGATCGAAATTAGGACTCTAAATGACGCAGGCCTAACATCCCGGGCCCAATAACTTGACACTTAAGCCTAAAAATCTAATTTTTCGAACTCCGAATCTCACTAAATTTCAACCAAAGTATTTTGAGACTATAAAGACCTCTGGAAAAATATAAAATAAATATTTCAATATCAATTTATAATTATTATAATTATAAATCAAATTGGACCCATTTGGGCCCACCACCAAAAATGAAAAAAATGAAATAACTTAATTTCAATTAAAATTTTAATTATATATTTAAAATAAATATATAATGCTGAAAAATACATAAACATTACATGTTATTTGAAAAACATAGTTTGATTTTTTTTTGGCTTACTTGCTTGAAACCTATGTACTTCATTTGCATTGGTTGACTTTGATCCATACTATAGCATACCGCATGCGTGATCGCTATCCATTACAAGAATATGTATTCTTGAAAGATGCTTGGTTGGTAACAAGGTTTATGAGTCATACATGCCAGTTCGATTTCTTTGACAAATTGGGCACACCCAAACAACCCCATGAGAACCGACACTTCAACCTATGAACCGATACCTCAACCCAAGTCACTCGTTAGAGAATGACGGAAAATGAGAGTGAATGACCGTTGACCGCCATTCAATGAACCTTTCATGAAATAGTGAAGTTTGTTTTTTTGTCCCCCATGTGAAACAATAGATCAATCATAGATGGTTTTACTGTATAAATTTTTAAAGCAGGATCATTTGGTGTTTTGCTGTTGCTATGTTTATAAGTTATTTCAATGTTTGAATGTTTAAATATTGTATGTTTGGGTTAATGTTTCAATGTTTAAATGTTTGGTTAATGCTTGAAAGTGGCTTTATAAAATTTCAATATTCAGCTATTTGGATTATTGTTTGATTGTTTTAATGTTTGAATGGCTGGGAAAAAAAAGACTGGGATTAGTATGCTAATATCGACACTCACTGTCAACATACAACTAAACAATTGACACACAACATGTCAACACACCCAGAAAATTCAATCGAGTTCACTGGTTGGCAGGCGTGGAGCCAGCTTAGGCCCACTGGGGGCAACTGCCCCCACTCAAAAATTTCCAAGCTTTCATGTCCTGTTGTGACCTATGTTTGTAATGGAAATTAACCAATGTTATGTAATATATGCCCCCACACCATCCCCCACAACTAGTCCAACTCTCTTCTATGCATTGGCCCATTAATGACATGTAATTATCTCAAATCTCTTTTCTTTGTTAAAATTTAAATAATGTTAATTTTTTATTGATTTTTGTTTATTTTATTTTTAGAGATGTAAGATATAATAACATGAGATTCTTTTTGAATCTTGATAGTCGATAGATAATCAATCCAGATGAACTATTTATTTATTGAGAAAAGTAAATTATACATTGAATGAGCATTAAATGATGAATTTTGATGTCATATTTCCTTCAGGATGTATAAGTATGGCGTGCGATAGTGTCTATGCATGGTTATATATATATATATTTCATCTTAATAATCCATATATTTTGTGAGAATTAAAATAGTTGCTTTTATTTATATTTTACTCATTCATTTTTTTAGTTGGTTTTTGTTTCATTTTTTAACTTCAATATTTTTTCTCAAGTCCCTATAACAAACTTTTCTTAGAGCGTTCAGACACTTTTAGTCTATTTTGCAGCCCCATACACTGACACACTACAATAAGACAGTGTATACTGTGCTACACTGCTTTATCATAGTGTATAATTTTTATCATAGTGTATGGGATGCAATTTTTTTCATTTTGTTCTAAAAAAATACATCAGTATATATATTTACTTCAATTGGTATAATAGTATGTATTTGATCAATAGGTGAGAATATATTTTTTAAAAAAAAACCCCAATGAGGATAACACACAAAGCTGCACACGAGACTGAACATATCAATCTCTATCTTCTTATTGTTTGCCCCCACTGAGCATAAATCTAGGCTACGCCATTGCTGGTTGGTTCTTTGACAACAACATTGTCGACAGCAATGACAATACTCCACAAAAATGTTGTCGATGAAATTTATAGAGGCAAGGGGTTAGTTTTGTGTTACCTTTGACATAAGCAGTGTTGACAGTTATTCAATTTCTCGATGTTGCGAGTGTCGAACAGATTTCAGAGGTTACGGGTTGAGTTCTATGGCCCCTTCAACACAAGGGAAATCAAATGTGATACGACCTATCGACAGTCATGGTGTCGACAAGATCCAAATATAAGGGGGTGTGTACAATGTTATGTTTGTGTCATTTGGAGCATTATTGATTATATTTGGATAATTTTTGGGCCATATTTTTTCGATAGGAGTCGTTTAAATTTTTATTTATAGTTATCTGTGTAAGTTGGAATACCCTAATAAAAAATCTAACTGCATATTATGGGTCTTAGTACTGTTTTGTCCTACCCATAAAAATTTCATCGTATTCTGATAACGTTTTAGAAGCAGTTTTGAATCGCATCCAGTTTGGTCGTTACTAGATTGGGAGGTGAGATTCCTTTTACTCGTCTAAGTGGGGATTGCTTTCACCAAATCAAAGATGTATTTTGTTGTTGTGTGGTTGGATTGACTCGTCAACCCCCACCAAACCACTTTTACACAATTATTGCCCTCCCCCCTAATGAATATCTCTCTTTCTCTCTCTCTCTCTCCCCCCCCCCCCCTCTATCCCTCTCCCTCTCTCATCCGATTGCATTCTTGGCCTCTCTTTCTCTCTTTCACTCCCCCTTTGTGTTTTATAAAAGACCAAGAAGAAGGAGAAGAAGATGGAGCAAGAAAAGGAAGAGTAAGGAGTAACCAAAGGTTTGTGTATGTGTTGTTGTTGTTGCTCTCCCTTCTCCATCTCCAACTCTCTCATGCTTCCCTCTTGAATCCCCCCGTGGTTTCAGCCATGAAGAAGAAGAGAAGCCAAGGTAGAGGTGGTAGTGGTGGTGGTGGTCGAGGTAGTTGTGGGTACACTTGGGAGCCCCTGCATCTCCCCTTTCTCTCCCCTCTCTTGGTAAGCTTCTCCCCTCCCTTCTTTTTCATGTTTTCTAACATGTATGGGTGTCTTAGGGGTCATGTGTAACGTTTCTGTATTTTTCAGTATTATATATTTGTTTTAAATATATAATTAAAATTTTAATTGAAATTTAATTATTTCATTTTCAGATTTGGCGGTGGGCCCAAATGAGTCTAATTTGATTTATAATTATGATAATTATAAATTGATGTTGAAATAATTATTTTATATTTTTCTATAGATCTTTATAGTCTCAAGATACTTTGGTTGAAATTTGATGAGATTCGGAGTTCGGAAATTATATTTTGAGGCTTAAGTGTCATATTATTGGGCCCAGGGATCTAGTTGCGAATCCATAATACTTTTAATAGCCTTCACGGATCTGTTTGTAAATTAGATAGGGATCTGTTTGTAAATTGGATAGGGACCTCATTGTAAACCGGGAACACTGAAAGGGTTGTTATGCAATTTTGGTAAATCCCTTTAAATGGTAAGTTTTGGATTAGGGTTTTCATCCAAATTTCAGAAAGGTATGAAGGGTGATGATGACCTAACTCTAGATGAAGATGATGCGTTGTGTAACTGTCTAAGGTGAGAAATCATGCTTCTATTGATTTTGTTGTTTAGGGTTTCAATTTATTTTTTGTGAGGAGATGATTGTGTCAATATTGTTTTGGGAAGAAGTTGATGGATTAGGGTTAGGGTTTTATCGATTTTAATTGGTTGATTATTTGATTTGATTTCAATGGATCTCTAAGGATTTTTTAAGATCAAATTAGATTTATTGGTTTTGGGATTTAAAGGGTTATTTTCGAGTTAATTATATGTATGGACGTTAAATCATGTTTTTGACGATGATAGATTCATTTTTGGGAAAACTGTATTTAACAAACAGAAATAGGTTTTGAAAAGATTTTTCCAACAAATCATGAATCGTCCAATTTGAAGGTACGGATAGAATGTTATGATTTTTGAAAGATTTATGTGCAGATTCTTATAATTCAATATTTAGTTTCATGACCAAGTTTGATTAATTTTAAAGATTAAAGGGATCCCAAATTGATGTTTAATAAAGTATAAGTTGATTTGTGGGTTTTGATGATTTTGTTGATCTTGAGAACTTAAATTGGATCTTAAATTGATAATTTGGTTTAGTGGGATTAATGAATATTAAGTGGATATTATTGTTATTTAGATGTAAATTGATTGGATTGACTTATTCGATCATTGGAATTATAGTTGAGCATTATTGTATTTTTCTAAATATTTATTCGAGGATTGATCGATTATATGAGTCTTATGGAATAAATGGATACTAATTATCAGATCATTTTGAGTATACGAATATTTTAATATTTATTCGAAGTTGGGATTTTCATTAGGACTTTGAAATGAGTTGTTGATTGTAGGTCTATAAGATATGGGCTTTTGGGATTATTGGGCGTAGTGCTATTGTAAGTTGGTTGTCAGTTGTTTGGGTCGTGATTGATTGTTTCTGATTTATTATTGTATAATCGTTATGCTAGATTATCCATATGCGAGTGTGTACCGTTCATGCACATGCATCGGTTTGTATTGCGTGGACTGGAGGTGAGTGGATGTCTCTATATTATTTGAAAATCATAATATATGTATATATTTCGGCATCATGTTATTTTACGATTATGAAATCTATCTTGTATGAAGCATATGAGCATGTTATCATCATATAGGTTGATATTTTGGATATATCGTATGCATTGAAAATTGTGGGATTTCTGAAAAATTATCGCATGTTGTATACTTGAAAGAATAAATAGTTTTGATTGTGCATGCATTAAATCTTCTAGGTGGCTGCGGTCTAAATTTTGACCCAAGTCTAGGTGGCTATGTCTACGTGGCCTGATTTCCAAAGTGAAATCTCTGCGGCTAGGTGTCACGGAAAACGGGCATGCGTGTCTGTTGCATTCATATACATCATGTAGTTTGAATTCATTAGAAGATTCTTTATGACATCGTATTTTATTTGAAAGAGCAATGTTATTATATCCTTGTATGTTTTAAATGGTTTATGTATTATAAGATTTTCATTATATTACAACAATAGTTTTATAGACACTTTAACTGATTATTTAAAAGTACAATATATTATTGGGACACTCGTGTTCATTCACTGAGCGCGTGGTAGCTCACCCCTCTTTTCCTAACCTTTCAGATTAGCTGTTGGTGGTTGTCGATATTGTTAAGGCATCGGAGGTTGAAGCTCATATTTTAATTCCGAAGCACTAGACTTGTGTAGAAGGTGTTGGTCATTTCTTTTGCATGTAGTTAGCTCATCTCCCTAATAACCATATTTGTAGCAAGTTGTGTATTTTTGTATAAGTATATCCATATTAAATTGGGAGTATTGTGAGATCTTTGATGTTTTATTATTCTCAAGAATGAAGTTTATTTTAGCATTATTTTATTATATATCTGGATAAAGGAAAAGAAAAAAATAGAACTCTGAGATTCGAGGAAGTAAGTTAACACACCCGGACTTCACACTTTAAAAAAATTGAAGTCTTGGGTTCAGGGCGTTACATCATGCATGCTACATGTTTGGGGTTTGGGGGTGTGAGGAGGGCTGAGGAGGGCTTTCGGGTCCGGGGCGCGCAGGGACGTGCGCATAGGTCTGTCGTGCAGGCTGGTGTGTCTGCCGCGCGGATCTAGGGTGCAGGTGCGCACGGGGGTCGCGTGTGCATGCGTGCTGGGAGTGTGTTCGAGCGCACATAGGAGGGCTGGCAGGCGCGGGACTACACGCGCTCGCCTGCGGGGCTGCACCCGAGGATGCCTGGGGCTGCTTAGGTGTATTTTGGGGCATGCTAAGGGTCAACATGACTTGGGTTGGGTGCGGGGAACTCTGGTATGCGGGCGTGCGTGCGTACTTGCATGCATGCGAGCTCGTATGCATGCATGTATGAGTTCTTGGCGGCTTAATCAATTTGTTGATGTTGTTATGTAGTTATACCCACCCTTTTGATGCCCTTACTTTGTAGATCTCATTGGTTGGATGCGCGACGATCTGGGTATCGGTGAATGGTTCGATCCAACCCATCGGGATGCACTCGATGCACGTAGTCGTGCGTTGCACATCAATGGCGCACCCTAGCTATACTATTTGTGTAGATAAGTAGTATGGTCATACTTAATATGCATAATATGCTATATGTATTATTCTTGCATGCTATGCTATATGAGACATGATCATTAGCATTGCATGTCATTGAATTTATTGTTGTTTGGCATGACGCCCCTGCTAATACGGACATAGTTATTTATCCTAGTGTATGTGTATGGATGTAGAATATGGATTGTAATAAGACTTGAGCACGTGGTGTAGTTGTTGCGCCCATGTTATTGGGGCAAAGCTATGACCAACTTCTTGAGATGATGAGGGTTTACCTCTCTCTCGCCTTCTCTTTGTGTGAACTGAATAAGTAGATGTGGTTCCTACTTGACTTAGGTTCTCTTGAGAATATTGGCATGCACCTGTTAGTTCGCGAGATCGCACTTGACCATTCCCTTTTAAGTTGGTGATATCCAACCCATGTTAGGTTATACCTTATGTGCTTGCATGATTAATGCCCTCATTTGTAGTTAGGCCATAACTGGTACGTATATTGCATGATATGATGTTTATTCTTTTTATCCATGTTAGGGAGAACCCCTATATTTAACCACTATGCATACATGTGGTTCACATATTTAACTGTGAATGAATTCTCCTATTATAGTATTGCGCATGTTAGACTAATTAGGCCTATCTGTATTAAGCGTGGCTATGACCCACTGTCGGGTTGTACCTTATCAGTTAGAGCACAAATAATGTAATTGCCACCTTGTATCCGAGTGATGCACACGAATGAAATTCAAGAGAATTCATTGTTGTATTAGTTTTGCTAAACCGGTCGTTATTGTCACACCCCAGGGCGGCTGTCCCTGAGACGTGGCAAATATATAAAATTAGCTATCAATAACAAGATCAAATAAAGACTCTATCAAGACATACAAGGCGACGAAGCAATTACAAAGATAGCTGTCATATATATAAGAAAATATAGCGGAAGCTTAACTGACTAAGTCTGTAATTCAAAAACATATTACATATTAGATTACATAATCAACTGTCCTGTGAGAGCCAATATACAACAAAAGACATCAACATACAAGTACCGTGCACAAGCACAAGTAACGATACATACAAGGAAAAGGGGGATGCTGATGGCCTCTCACACTTGCAGACTCAAAACACGAACTCTGCTCAGCTACGGGTACTACACCAAGGGGAGCTTCTCTCTCGGATCTGACTCAGCATCAACTGGAGGAAAACATATGCGAGTGATGAGCCACACGCTCAGTGAATGGAACAATCCATGCAACACAACTCATATTAATCATTACAAGTAAATTAAATTCTAACAGATGGAATCAACTACTTACGCTAGTGGGTCAAGTATCAACCTGAGCCCACCACTCCCGCACCCTCACCCCCCACAGGGTGACATAGGACTATAGGGATAAGGTTGACTGTTCCTACACCATTCTTCATCCGGTAGTCTTTTCCAGTGTGGCCCCTACTACCTGGTAGCCTCCCACGTCCACTATCTCTGCTATATGGATAAATCAGCAAGCGTCATGGATAGTACCTGGGAGCACCTCACAGAGTTCTGGCCTCTACCGATTAGCCTTCTAAGACTGCTATCTCTACCTTATGGGCGCCCCACTGTGTCATGAATAGCGTCTCAGAGTACCCCACCGGACTTTACTACGCCGGGCAGTCTCTACACGAAGCCGACAAAGGGAAGAACACTCGACACTCGCAAATACGATCCTCATGGATCCAAGGTCATCGATTGATAAACATCGAAAAGGGGTATCGAATTCTCATGAATTCTCTAAAGGGTGCATAACTCAGATGCGGGGAATATATATCATTCGTAGTGACAATGCCATGGCATGACCCCATAATAGGTCATACACTTGTCTAAACTTATTTAGACAAGATTCATGGCTCGAAATGGTATAAATAAATATACAACGTATAATTAATTAAACATTAATCATGGAAGCATTTAATAATGTAATAACAAGGTTATAATATCAATAAGAGCATGCTTGCACTAGTGTATTTTTTTATAAATTGTCTAAGGCATGATTAGGCAAAAAGGATGCATGTAAGAATGAAAGATTATGCTAGCATAGGACATGATGCATAAACAGGCATGGGTCCCTATGCATGATACTAGCATGTATAATCCTAACATATTATATCTAACATGACATGGATGCAACATAGTAAGACAAGCAATAACATATGCAAGAAATCAAGATTAATATGCAGTTATGGTATCCCAGGGGAGGGCTATGCACGTCTGCGTGCATCGTACGCCTCCCAACTGGGTTGGATTGACCCACTCACCGCAACCCGGGTCGTTACGTGTCCATTCGCCAAGATTTGCACGACAACGGCATCAAAAATGGTGAGTATAACTACATAAAAACACAAGGAATTAACTTTAAATGTTAAAGACTTAGACATGCACTCATATGGGCTCGAACGCATGCGAGCACTGACGAACGCGTGCATGTTCAAGTGCCCTGACACCTACCCGAGCCCTCGGGCAGCCACACGTGTGGCCCCCGCACCCAAACGCATGTGCACGCACGCGTGCATGCGCTCCCGCGCTCGGCCGCGCTCCCAGATGCGCTGCCCGCGCGCCAAGGCACCCTGCCGCGCTCCCGCGCGCACTCGCACGCTATGCACGCCCGAGCCGGAGCTCCCACGTGCACGCTCGCCAGCGCCCCCCTACACGCGCGTCTACTCGCGCACGCACACGGACAGCCTCGTGCGCGCGCCCAGGCCTAACCTAACCCCTCCCCAGCCCGCTCACACACCTCAACCAACATACATGGCATGCATGACCCCTCTAGCAGCCCTAATAATAAGAAAACCCAAGTTAAGAGAGGAGGGGAGCTCATCAGAGGAGGGGGAAAGAAAAGGGGGCTATTCGGGTGCTCTTGGCGCACCAAAACCACCGCAATCGCCACAACCACCAACACCACCTCCTCAAGCCTTCCTTAGCTGAAAACAGGGGCAAAAAGGGAGCATGAGAGGGAGGTAAAAGAGAAGAGAAGCAACAACAACACCAACATAAACACACACACCTTCAATGGCTCCTTCAACACCTTCTTGTTCTCCTTCTCCTTCACTACCCTCTCCACTCACACACACTTAACACACACACTCCCTCACACAACCAGCAGAAGAAGCAAAGAAGGGAAAACCAAATGCACGCCTACATGGGGGATGAAGGGAAGGAAAAAGAAAGAAAAAGGGGGAGGTGACCATAAGCATACTCTCACCCTCACACACGCACAATAACCATTGCTTTGCTTAACCCTTAAGCAAAGGGTGGTGAGGTTACCTAGGGTGACCATAACCACCAACTATTCCATTTACTATTCCACCAAACGAACCAGTAATAACCAAAACCCGGATACGGTTCAGAACTGCATAATTTTTAAAACGTTACCGGAATTCTATGAAATTTTTATGGGAAGTCAGAATAGTACCAGGACCCATAATATGCAGTTAGATTTTCAATCGGAGTACTCAAGCTCACACACATAGCTAAAAACCAAAATTTTAGCATCTCCGATCGAAAAATAAAAATTTCAAAAATGGTAAAAAATGACCCAAAGGTTACCAATAGGCTAAAAAGTAACACATATATAACAGTTATGGCATTAAGCTAAGCCTACTGTGCTAGGCGCGTGTATGAACCGCCTGTTCGGTCATGCCTTGGGCTTATCTCTGTGCGAGAGCTGAGGTAACTCCCCGCGTCCGAGCGACACATTTGTGTGAGAGTTCAAACGTATTTGATAGCATCGGTATGTGATTATTGAGAGTAGTTTATTATATATGGTTCGGACTTCTTCATTGAGAGTAGTTGATTATATATTTTCTCCCTGGGTGTCCCACAAGTTTGCCTTCGGGGGCGGGGGCAGAGGTAAGGTGAGGTCACATCGCTATGTGACTCATTCGTTTGTTCGTCTGTTTCAATAGTTGTTGGGTCCAGTTATGTATCGATGTTGCGAGACATCGCTGGGTAGTTATCTTGATGTAGATAATCCAGTAGTGTTGTGTGGACCAGTAATCTAGCGTCTCCTTGACAAACGGTTTGATCTCTCTCCAAGAGCCCCATGAGTTTCCCTTCGGGAGCAGGGGCGAGGGTGAGGTGTGGTCGCGCCGCCGAGTGACTTTGTTATCCATTGGGTTTCCACCGATGTTTTCCTTGAAATGAAATTACCTTAACATTAAATTGTTGTATTGGTGCTTGGCTTCTAGCCACTCACTGAACTTGTAGCTCACCCGTCGCGTGTTGTTTCTTCTACAGGGACGGTGTTGGGTGTGAAGCTAGAGCTTCCCTGTGGCGTGGTCCTGCATGCGTAGAGCATCCTGTCTGGCGGTTAGCGAATGCGACGCTGTCAGCAGTCCTAGTGTCATATATATTGTTAATCATGCGTAAAGAGGATAATTTTTCCTCACAGTTAAATTTGTGATTTCGGGATCTGGAACTCCAAAAGGATTCGGATAATAGATTCTTGGTGGTAGGTTTGTGTAGAAAATTGGTTTTTTGGTGGGGAAGGGAGAGACTGTGCCTGGCTAATGATGTGATCCTCTGATCAGTATCTCATTCATCATTTTTCTTTACTGCCAAGAGTTCTGGCATGCGACCTCTTTTATAGGCTGCCTAAGTACCCCTAAGGGATCAAGTCTCACGTAATTCAGTTGGTCACTTTGTAACCGTTTTTCCACTAAGAGATAGTGTGCTATTTTTAAGGGAAACGTCTCCCATAATTACTGTCCACGTCATCCTTAATTACCCACGTCCTTGATGATAATGGGCATTAAGTTCCTACGTGACGGTTACAGACGTTTGAGGCCTTCTGACCGTTTTCACGTCTGCTCGGTTATTCCTGATATATCTGTTCGTGCGCTTATGCTTCCGCATACTTTCCTGAGGAATAAGGACGTCCGACCAGACCTGTCGTCTGGTCGTGCCTTAGACTACTCATACATGAATAATAAGGTCGATCGACCAGACCTGTCGTCTGGTCGTGCCTTAGATTACTCATACCTGAGTAATAAGGTCACCCTACCAGACTTGTCGTCTGGTCGTGCTTTATATTACTTGAGGTGCCATCCTTTCTTCAGATAAGTGACTATCTGATTAGATCCTTCAGTCTAATCGTGTCAGCACTCCAGATGACGTCGCATTTCATGGGTCGGGTCTAATGGGCCTTACGCCAGCTAGCCCACACGTCGCCTGTACATGACATGTGTCTTAGTGTAGATTTTTACCTCCACAGATGCCCCCTCTCCTGTTCTTTTGACGTGTTGAGAGAGCAGGAGATATGAAAAATCTAGTCGCGTCTTTCATTCTTCGAGAGTCAAATATTTGATCACCGGCCTCTTCAGATTCTCTGATCTGTTCCGGATTTGATGGCTGATTTGCTGAGTTAGCTCTTAATGACGTATGGCTTCCCACGACATTCTTTTGAAAATCCAAACATCGGCATCTCTTAGGGTTTCCTGAAACCCTTTTTTGAGGCATTGATTGCCCCTCAATTTCTGCAACGAATTATTGCTGCCGTCTTTTCGAAGCATCGCCGATGCTGTATTTAAAGGTTGAGTGAGGAGCGCCCTTCGTCCCATCTCACCCTCTGCCTTTGAAATCTCTGTAATCCCTGATAATGGAGAATACTATCGCTGTTTCAAACCTTCAAAGGGAGTTAGGAATCTCCTCAGACTTCTCGGTTGACGAGTTATCCAAAGATGAGATTCCCACCCTTTTTCTTGACAATGTCCTCCTCCATCATCCGAGTTATTTCACGGATGGGGGTCTTTCTCTACCCTTCCCACGCCTAGTAGCTGAATTTCTTGAGTTCTTTTCGTCTTCACCCCATCTTGGTTGTCCCCAACGTGTACCGCATCCTGATGTGCGCGGTCGAGTTGGGAAAGAGGACGGGGTTTGAATTGGGCCTGTTGGAGATCTGGTGAATCTACCAGGTCAAAGGCTCGATCTCGGGGCGGTCTCCATCCTTCTATATCTCCTGCCATGCTGGGGCACCAAAATTGGTACTCGACATGTCTCGGGGGATATCTACGATTGGGAGAGCCGTCGAGTACTGGTTTAGGGCTCATGGATGCCGGTTAGTTGGATATCTCCCAACACCACTTGTGTCACCCCCGGAGGCCGATGGTGGATGCCCCTAGGCCGGAGTGGAGGAGGTCAAGATGGATGCCGTCTCCCGAGTGATGGAGTTTCTGGACCGGTCAGGGTGGGTGTTGCTTGGTTTGGAGGAACCGAGACGCGCTCATCCTGTAGCCACGTTTCTTTGCGATGTGGCTGAGCTGAACGTGGGCCAGGGTTCGGTTCATCCTCCTCCTGGACCACACGTTGGGATGAGACGGCACTCTCAAAGGCTCCTTTGGTTGGGTTATGGATCATGTTCTATCACCCCACCGATGGATCTGACGTAGACGTCGCCTTCTCCTGACTCGCACATTCCGTCACTCGTTGTCCGGTCATCCTCCCCTTCCACTTCTACTTCTTCCTCTTCTTCCTCACCGCCTGCTAATGGTAAGGGTATTGCCCCTAGCCCTTGCCATATGGAGGTTGACCCACCTCCAACAACGTCGCTTGCGGACTTAGGTGTTGGGGCAGATGCTGCTCCTACGCCTAAAGAACGCTTGCACGGGGTCCTCCTCTCTCATGGCGTCTCATCCAAGAACTTGCAGGCCTCAGCCCGCGCTGTTGCCCTCTTCATAGATCATCAGCTGCATTCTCTTTGTGAAGCTTGCGAAAGTGATAAGTTGAACATCTTTCGGACTTCATCAGCGGCTATCACCTGGGCTACTCTGACTAGTCGCGTGGTTTTCGAGAGATGAACAACGAAGAGCTACCCATGCTTCTTCAAGCTGTTCAGGAAAAGAGACTCCGGGGAAAGGGTCGAGCAGAAGATAGAACAAAGAACTGACTATATATATATATATATATATATATATATATATATATATATATATATATATATATATATATATATATATATATATATATATTGTGTAACCTTTATCCATCAAATGAATAAAAATTACTTCTTCTGCTCATTCTTGTTCATATTTTCACTCATCTGTCCACCTTCCCGTTGTGCGGAACTTTGACCGTCGTGGTTCTTCTAGGAAACCGAATAAGATGCCTGGTCATTGCTGAAAGCGATTGCAAGCAGGATTCATTTACGAACAAATCCTCACGATTAGACCTTGTGAACAGACTTCAAGAGTATGTTCCATGGTTAACCATTACGAACGCGTTTCACGAACAGGCTCTACTAACAGATTCCGCGAACTGCTTTTATCTGCTCGTGATTGCCTTATATCCGTGACAGTAAGAAAGTCATAATTAAAAGCTTTCCATGTGCACTAAACCGTCGCCTTGCCTATCGTGCCAGCTGTACCTCGAATTTCACAAAAGATTTCAGCGATAAATCTTCCCACGATCTCGATTTTCGTGCTCCTTCGTTATAATTACAGGGATTTCTCAATGAGAAGTTTCCCTCCATATAATCTCTTTCATTTCGAAGAGCAGAAGACAAAGAATTTGAAAAAGGAGCACCTTACTTCTTCTTTCCCGATTTCAAGCCTTCTTTCTTCTCGCCTTTTGCCATGTCGATGGATATAGCTCAGAGGCAGCGGTCCACCTTGTCCATCCCGGACTCCAATGACATCATTCTGACTCTCTATAAGAGTTTCTTTGACATGAAGGAAAAAGCTCCTAGCAAGCTATACATGTACCCTTCGCAGATGCTAAGAAGCGCTCTTTCATTCCCTCTTCCTGAGCTGGTCAAGGACTTCTTACAGCAATTCAGGCTTCATCCTCTCCAATGTTCTCCCAACTTACTGATGTGCTTCGTCACGATCAACCACGAGATGCAGCTCGATCTTGGTGTTGATAATATATATCACTTGTACGATCTTTGGACAACGGAGCATTCATACTATTTGTGGGCGAGGCCTGACGCCGTCCCCCTGGTGGAAAAACTTCCCTCCTCTGATAGCGGATGGCAGGATGAGAATTTGATTCAGCTGTCCGGCCCTTGGGTACTTCCTGCTCCTGTGGTTGACGGGTGTGTGATAGTCCCATGCCTGTTTCACCCTGACAGACTTAGTAACCACATAACCTGATGACTTCTTGATTTCTCTGTCTTATATAAAGCTGAATACTCCTCTGTCTTCATTGCAGGTGAAGCGGAGAAGAAGACTCCTGATTTGTCTGTGGTTAAGCTTGATCACACACATAGCTCGTGCTAGGGATTTGCCAGATAAGGATTTCTGGACAATCCTCAATTTTTCATCTTCCAAAGCCTCGCTTTCCTCTTCGAGGATTATAGACTTGTCCTCGGGAGTCGACACTCTCGCCGCCTCATCCTTTGCGGCTATTGAAGAGACGGTCGAACGCTCTGCTGCCTCCAAAGGCAAGTCAATCTCCAGGAAGCGGCCGAGACTGCCGCTTATTTCAAAAACGCGGACCAAATTCCTACATCTTGAATCGCCGTCTGAGGAGATGGACGTGATAGACAGGGTTGATAGTCCACATGCTGCAGCACCTGCCTCCTCAGCTCTAAGGTCCGAACTGCCCTCAATCGTTGATGAGACGGTTGTTGCCAATCTTTATGCATGTGCTCGGGGAGAGGGGCATCCATCCAACTCTCTGGTTTAACGCGCGCTGGAGGCAGTGGAAGCTTCCTTTTCACCAGAGGTGGCTGTAGTCGACGCTTCTGCCTTTGGTCCTCCTGCCACGACATTATCACGGGTGCCCCCAGTCGAGAAGACTGCTGAGGGACTCCTTCTGCTGACTTGGTGCCCCCAGTCAAGAAAATTGTTGAGGGGATGCCTTCTACCGTCCTAGCCGATGCGGGGATGCCTCCAGTTGTTCCAACTGTGGAGGAGGCATCTCCGGTTGGTTTTCTAGTATAGGGGGAATACCCCCAGTCGTCCCTGCTATGGTGGCAGGATCCCCAGCTGCTTCTGACGTGGCGGAGATGTCACCGGTCGCCCCAGGAGTGGTGGGAATGCCCCCAGTCATTTCTTCTATGGTGCGTGTCCCTGTGGTCACCACGACTGGGAATGACCCTTCTCGCGTGGACGTACCGTGCGCGGCGTCGACTGAGGATCCTTCTGCGTCCCAGGTTGGTTTTGCTTCCAAAGGTCCCCCGTTGATCTCACCAGCAAGGAGTACGCTAGCGCCCGACTGAGGGGTTGTCTTCTGGAGAACGACCTGACTTGTGCTCGCCGGGCCACAATAGATGCGCTCTTCACTCGACTTGGATTGAGCCTTTACAATGTGAGTGATTCAGCCTTTGCTTCAGGATTTCCTCTTTCGCTGTACTGACTTCTTGCCCCCCCAGAATTCTGTCATCTGGCAGGTCCTTAGCGAGTAGAGCTTTGATGCCATTAGGCTCGAGAACCTGGTGAAGTCGGCTCAAGGGCTCGCGCATCGGAGAGAAGCATAGTTGAAGTCGGTTGAAGAGCAGTTGGCGATCGTGAACCAGGCTCGCAATACCGCGAAGCTTGCTGAATCTACTGCTCATGATGACGCCTCTACCGCTCTGGTCCAGGTAGAAGCTGCTGAATAGCGCATAAGAGAGCTTCTTGAGCTGAGGCTCTCCCACTCCTTCGACTAGGCTTCGCTGTCTCTGCGAGCGCAAAATGCTGAAGAGCGAGTTGATGCCCTGATCCAGGAGTTGTAAGAGCTCCAGGAGAGATTGCGCGAGCTTCAAACCAAACGGTCCTCCATTTTTAACGAAGGACTGATGAAGGGCCGAGGTGAAGCCTTCGCGATGCTAAAGGACCAGGTGAAGGAGGTCGCCGATTCCTTGACTTCTTCCGTCGAGAAGAGTTTTGACCATGGGTACCATCAAGAATATGAGGATAGATCAACCAATGTGTCTCCTCATGTCGTCATTGTATCTCCTCCTTCCGCTTCCCTTGGTCCGGATGCCAGACCCCAGGTCTAAGCCATCTTTGTAAAGAACAATGTTTTTATAAATGACTTGTCTTTATTCTGCTGGTTTATTCATTTCTGAATGTTTGGAGTGCTTATTATCGAGATTAAAAGGTTGTGCCCTGACGGGCTGGTCCTTTTTATGTCTCATCATCGCGGCCTCCGCTGGGCTTGAGCCTTTTGAAACCAAGAGAATTGAATTCCAGAGTGCTTTGATCGAAAGGGTCAACACCCTTTCAGAATTTAAGCCCTGGGGCTAATTCTGTTCGCCCTTTCTGTGCGACCTCTGCATGCTAGTCGTATGGCCTGAGCCCGTTTAGAGCTTGTGATCTTGAGCCCTTGATCGCTTGGGTCGAGAGGGTCAACACCCTTTCAGAATTTAAGCCCTGGGGTTAATTCTGTTCGCCCTTTCTGTGTGTCCTCCGTATGATGGTCGTATGGCCTGAGCCCGTTTAGACCTTGTGAGCTTGAGCCCTTGATCGCTAGTGGATCTATCCGCTTCTCCCTTATCATGCAAGGATGTCTTGTGCGCTCCTTATCGTGCAACGATGGTGGAGTGCTCGGGACAAGAGGGTCTGGACCCTTTCAGAATTTAAGCCCTGAGGCCAATTCCGTTCGTCCCTACCGCACGACCTCTGTAATTTGGTCGTATGGCCAGAGCCCATTTAGACCGGGTGAGCATAGGGGAAGCTTATACTTCGAACGACCTCACATTCGTGAGTGTAACCTATGTGTCTCACTGTTGTTAGCCTTTTACTCGAGTGTTGATTGATGGATGGGGCGTCCCCCGCGCGACCTCTTACAAAGAATGCTCATCATCGACCTGAACTGGTCCATCACACGACTTCATAGAGTGCTATACTTCGCGACCTCTTAGGAGTGCAACATCCTTGTTGAGAGTGCTTAGCTCGCAACCTCTCTTAAGAATGTCATGTCTGAAATCCAGTTCCACGGCGCGACCTCGAACGGGCATGTATTCTCATGGCATATAATGAATTAAAAAGAAGCAAAATAACTTTTATTTCAAAAGTAGTACTTCTTCAAATGCATTATATTACGAGGTCTTATGAGTACCTCTCCATTCATTCGTTCTAGATAGTAAGCCCCTTTGGGGCCCAGTCCGAAGACCTTATATGGTCCTTCCCAACTGGGTCTGAGCTTGCCATCTGAACGTTTTCAGGATTCGGGGAATACCTCTTGAAGGACCAAATCTCCAATCCAAAAGCTCCATCGTGAAACCCTCTTGTTGTAGCTTCAAGCGATCTGATTCCGGTAATTGGCCATCATGATGGAGGCTGCTTCTCTCCGTTCATCCCGGTAATTGGTCAAGTTCGGACGCCAAGACTTCTTCATTGACCTGAGGTTCGAAGTTTTCAGTTCGAAGGTCTGGATCCCGAGCTCTATGGGGATTACTGCTTCGACGCTGAAGGCCAGAGAGAACGGAGTTTCCCCTGTGGCTCGCCGCGCTGTTGTGCGATATGCCCATAATACCGATGGGAGTTCATCAACCCAGTTGCCTTTGGTTGCATCAAGTCGTTTCTTGATCCCATCCAGAATGATTCTGTTGGTTATCTCTACTTGGTTGTTCCCCTGAGGGTAGCGAGGAGAAGAAAACATATGTTTTATTCTCAACTCCTCGCAAAATTCTTTGATGGTGGCGTTGTCGAACTGCGTTCCATTGTCAGAGATTATAGTGTTCGGCACCCCGAACCAGCATACAATCTCTTTCCAAAGGAAGCTACGCACTTCGATGTCACGGATTCTGGCCATAGCCACCGCTTCCACCCATTTGGTGAAGTAGTCGGTGGCGACTAGGAGAAATCTCTTCTGTGATGGTGCTAAAGGCATAGGTCTGACAATATCGAATCCCCATTGCGAGAATGGCCAAGAACTTGACAGTGTATTCAAGTCCCCTGCTCGTCGGTGAATCAACGGGCCGAACTGCTGGCACTTGTCGCACTTACTGACCAGGTCAAGCGCGTCTTTTGCTAGGGTGGGCCAGAAGTATCCAACGGTGAGTACACGCCTTGTCGAGGACCTTGAGGCCATATGGCAACTGCATATACCGGAATGCATTTCTTCTAATACTTCTTGGACCTCTTCGATGGTGATGCATCTGAGAAGTGGACCTTTGAAGCTTTGTTTATATAGTGCGCCTTGTTCAGAGATCAAGAACCGAGCTGATCGAGTCTTTATCTTTTTAGCTTCTTCCTTATCCACCGGGAGGTGTCTGTCCTTTAAATAGGATAGTATGGGATCCATCCAGGTCGCCTCCTGGGGTTCCGACTCCATTGCAATGACCTACTCGAGGTGAGCAATGCTTCGTGCCTCAAGAACTCGACCTAAATCTCTCGAGATGGTTCTCCTTCCAGAGCACTGCTAGATTCGCTAGGGCGTCTGCTTGAGTATTCTGTTCGCGGTCGATCGCGTGAATCTCCGAGTGGTTGATCTATGCGAGATCTGTACGTGCGTAGTTTTGGTAAGCTGTCATGCGATCGTCCTTCGTCTGGTATTCTCCAGTGCTCTGATTTACCACAAGTTGAGAGTCGCTGGAGATTGACAATTTGTGGATGTCGAGGTCTACAGCGAACTCCAAGCCTGTAATAAGAGCTTCGTACTCGGCTTCATTGTTCGAAGCCTTGAACCCCATCTTGATCGCGTGCTTGAACAGGAATCCATCTTCATTTCACAATATCATCTCAGCTCCAGACCCCTTTCGGTTGGATGCCCCATCGACATGGAGCGTCCAAGACACAGGTCTGTAATCGAAGATGGTGCAGATCTTCCGTTCTTCAGGTGTGAGGTCAGCAATAATGTCTGTGACCACATGTCCTTTGATTGCACTTTTAGGCTAATAGTGGATGTCAAAGGCTGATAGTTCCACTGCCCATTTTAGAAATCGACCGACGCCTACCTTTCGTAACACGACTTTGAGAGGCGAGTCGGTGATGACATGTATTGAATGGGCTTGAAAGTAGTGGCGCAATTTTCGGACAGAAACGAGTAAAGCAAACGTAAGTTTTTCGATACGGGAGTACTTGGTTTCTGCCCCATTGAGCATCTTTCTCACATAGCAGATAGCTCTCTGCCCGCGATCGACATCCTTCAGTAGTGCGGAGCTCACGGCGTGCTCGGATGCTGCGATGTAGAGGAGTAGAGTATCTCCTACGGAAGGACTCACCAAAAGTGGCGGCGTGCGGAGGTACTTCTTGATTTCCTCGAATGCTTCTCGGCACTCTGACGTCCATTCGAATCTTTGAGTCTTTCACAGGAATTGAAAGAATGGTTGACACCGGTCGGTGGCCCTGGAAATGAACCGATTGAGTGCGGCCAATCTCCCGGCCAACTTTTGCACCTCCTTCTTGTTCCGAGAAAGCTCCATCTCCATAATCACCTTGATCTAGTCAGGGTTAGCCTCCATTCCCCGCCGTGTTGTCAAATATCCTAAAAACTTACCCGACTTAACTCCAAAGGAGCATTTGGTGGCGTTCAGTTTAAGGCGGTATTTTCACAATACAGAGAAGACCTCTTCCAAGTGGGATAGATGGTCAATTCGGTTCGCACTTTTGACCATCATATCATCAATATAAACCTCCACGGTTTTACCAATCGGGTGCTGGAAGACCCTAGTCACCAACCACTGATACGTGGCTCCAGTGTTTTTCAACCCGACGACATTACTTTATAGCAGTAAATACCAGTGGGTGTTATGAACGCTGTCTTCTCTTGGTCAGGCCCGTACATCGGGATTTGGTGATAGCCTGAATAAACATCCATGAAACTCATTAGTTTGTTACCAGATCAAGAGTCCACTAGCTGATCGATCTTTGAAAGTGGGAAGCTGTCCTTCGGACATGCGCTGTTCAGATCGGTGAAGTCCACGCATACTCGCCACTTCTTGTTTTTCTTTGGGACCACCACCGTGTTAGCTAGCCATTCGGGGTGTCACACCTCGCGTATGAATCCCGCAACTAAGAGCTTTTTCACCTCGTCTCGCACTGCATCGGCATGGATAGTGGTCGTCCGTCGTTTCTTTTGTCGGACCGGATGGATGGTCGAAGAAATGAACATTCGATGATGTGCCACCTCAGGGTCGATCCCTGGCATGTCTTGTGGTCTCCAGGCAAACACGTCCTTGTTTTCCACAAGGAGGTCGAGTATCACCTTTCTCTCTTTTGCAGAGAGCAAACTCCCGATGAGAAAGTATTTCTCAGGATCGAGGGGGTCTATCAGGACCTGTTTGAGATCTTCCAGGACCCCCCTGTCTTCGGGACCGGGCCGACGCTCGTCAGCCTTGACCCGGTCCTGAAGTAATTGCTACCTTTTCGGATGGATTTCTCATTCTTTAGGTAGCTCCTCCACCTCTGGCAGGGCTGACTTCCCTCCATAGCTGTCATATAACAGCGCTTCACAGCTACCTGGTCCCCTCGTATCTCCATTATCCCCTGAGCCGTGGGAAAACGGAGGCGCTGATGGTAGGTAGATGGGATCGCCTTCATCGTCGCGAGCCAAGATCGTCCGATGATCGTGTTGTAGGGGGACGGGAGGTCTATGATGGTGAAATCCGTTAAGGCAATTTGATTTCTTGCTCGGACTGGTAGTGTGATCCGTTAAGGCAGTTTGATTTCCTCTTCGGACTGGTAGTCGCAACGCAGATTCTGGTGTCACCTCGACTCATCACTCTTCATGGGTGTGGGCCATCTGAACCAAGGTTGCCCCTGGATTTTGGATAAGATTTGGGATGGGGAATCTTGAAATACATCCCCTGCCCTTCATGCACCTCATTGGTTGAAGTACCAGGCCTTCTGGTCTTCTCGCCCCGTTGCTCCTTCGGGCGAGATTCTCGGACAGACTTCATGGATGGAGAGGTAGATGAGGGAGAACGTTTTGGAAGCCGCCACCGCCTGCTTCAAGAGTTTGGATTCCTCCTCCACCTTAGCGTACTTTTTAGCATGCCCCATTAAGTCCTGCAAATCAGCTGAAATGCGCTTGATCAGCGACTCCTTGAGGCCATTTCTGGATGGCAAGCCATTCTGGAAAGCCATGACCACAGCGTCTTCATTGCAGTCTTCTACTTCAAACTTCATGATACGAAAACGATCAACTTACTGTCGAATCATTTCTCCTGAGTTCATCTAGATCTTCATGAGATCCCCCAGATCCTTCTTTCTCTGTCTGCTGCAAATGAAGTGCTCGGTGAATATGGTCCCGAGTTCTTCGAAAGTCCTGATTGATGCCGGAGGGAGGGGGTGGAGCCAGGTCAATGCGGCCCCTTCCAGGCTGGAGGGAAAGAGATGGCACATCAACGCATCGTATAGCTCGTACAACGCCATGAAATGCCGAAATGCCAGGATGTGATCATATGGATCCGTCGTGCCATTGTACAGCTTAAACTTAGGTTGAACGAACCTATGAGGCAATCGTTCTCTGAGAATGTCTGAGCTGAACGGGGAAGCAAATCCTCGTATCGCGTGCTCCATCATTTCACGACTCAAAATGCGGTGCACTTCGGAGCGTATTGTATGGTGATGATACATGACTGCTCCTCGGGTCTGCTGATGTGGAGGAGAGTCACGCCGGTGACCTATGGACACTTCACACAAGGCTGATCGCTCCTAGTCTGTTTTCCTTCGTGAAGTTCCCGGTCGGGCGGATCGTTTCCCGTGAGGCGAACGTCCTCGTCTTTGTTCTTCATGAGATCGACGGCCTGTCCGTGGAGTGCGCGAACGTCGTCGGGATCGTCGTCTCTGATTGGAGGAAGAAGTACTTCCTTCTGAGACCTCGGCATTGTTGGCCCCAAACTGAAGAGGATAATTTCCCTTCACAATTTGGGTAGGAAGTGCTGGCGCAGGTGGCTAGGCTTTCTCCAATGTCGGTGGCCTCAGATGCCCGTTCGTGTAGAACTGTTGCATCAAAGCCTCAATCATCTGTTGCATTGATCCTTACAACCGGATAAACAGACTCTTGCGAACCCTCCATCGCTCGCATGAAATCTTGGACCCGGCTTGTCGGGGTTCCTGGCGAGAGACATTTCCAGCATTAATTGGGTGGCCTTCCCCATCTTGCTGACCCTCGGAAAGGTCATTCGGGTTTGACATTGCGACAGACTTTAAGCTTTTTTGTTCCAATGTCCCACAGACGGTGTCAAACTGAAGAGGATAATTTTCCCTCATAGTTAAATTTGTGATTTCGAGATCTAAAACTCCAAAAGGATTCGGAGCGAATTGTGCCCTCAATAACGCAACTCCAACTAGTCAAGCCCATTCGGACTTAATCATGCCCCCAATAACCCAACAAAGGGGAAAGTTAGATTCTGTCATTTTTTAGTCCAAAAATCAGACGACACCTGTTTTGAATTTTTTTAAAGGATTTTTTATTTTTAACTCCCCATAAACTGTCGTATTTAGCGATCGATCCCTCGCTTCTTCGTATTTGGGTTTTACTCCCCAGATTTAAAGGATAATTCCTTTTTACTCCATGATAGGGACCTATCTGTAAATTATTTAATTTTCTTTTTAGTTCCTCATAGGGAGTAAAAAGGAATTATCCTTTAAAACTGGGGAGTAAAACCCAAATACGAAGAAGTGAGGGATCGATCGCTAAATTCGATGGTTTGTGGGGAGTTAAAAATAAAAATAAAAAACCTTTTTTAAAATAGTAAAGATCATCTAATGAGGTATATGCTTCAATAAAAGTGTATATTACTCCATTTCGAATTGAATAAACCAATTTTGAGTAGGTGTAAAAAAAATGAAAAAGGTATATACATTGTCTAACTATGTATATGTTTCACTAGAATTCAAACGAGGTATATAGGACCGTAAGTTGGACTATAAAAAATTTAGTGTGACAACGCCAAAAAAAAAATTAACAAGAGGACAAATCAATAAACATTTCAAAATGATAGAAGACGACCTCTGAATTTGGAGGCCTCTCTGTTTTGCAAAACATTGGCATTGTATATCTCTACATAATGGAAACAATAATGATTTCCAGACTCCATTATGAGCTCTGTGACAGAGCATGTACTTAATGTCTAAAATGTCATTCAAGCCATTTTCGGTAATTACTCACTACAATTATAGGGTGGTTAGGGATTCCTCATATGGAACCGAGCAAATTCAATTTCTTTTTTTTTTGTTATCACAATTGAATTGTTAGTCATCAATAATAATCAATAATTTTTTTGTTGAACATCGTTATTTGTTTGAAGAGCACATCGAAAGATTTTTTTGGAGGTTTTTCAACCACTGATTTATTTTTTGGAGGATTTTTTCAGATCTAATTTGATTGGAAATCAAAATTGATCGATTTGGCCATTGATTTCAACGTCTGTTGATTGAGGTGTGATTTTGTTTATTTATTTGTTTCTGTATTTGTAATAATTTTTTTCTTGAATTTGGTGTTTAACATTAAATTTAGCAGCATCTAATGCATTTGTTTTACAATTTTTTCTTTGAATCTATTTTTTATTTTAAATTTGTGTTTTGGAGGACTTTTAGAGTTCTAATGTTATTTTGAACTTATATGCATTATTTTTTCAAATATCAATTGCATTTTCAAATAATCTGAACTTTTATGTATTATTTTATAAGTCAATTACATTTATGAATGTAACAGACTTTTACTATATAAGCAAGTACTTTTTTATAATGAAACAGATGTTTATAAGCCTTATATGGGTAAAATAAGTTACATTCACAAATGTAACTGACTTTTTTTGTCGATTTAGATGTGACCTTTGTTATTGTTTGTTTTTGCACTTATTACAATTTTTTCTTGAATGTGGTGTTTGATATTAAATCTGGCAGCCTTTGATCTAGCTTTTGTTTACAATGTTTTCTTCAAATCTAGTGTTTGATGTTAAATTTATTTTTTTGGAGGATTTATAGAGTTTTGATGTTGTATTGGCGTATGGTTGTGCAACATTTCAAATTAATCTAAACTTTTGCATTATATTTTGTAAGTCAGTTACATTTTTTAAATTAACTGATGTTTATATGCCTTATATAATAAAAATTAGTTATATTCACAAATGTATCTGAACTTTTTGTGTAATATTTTTTTAAACTAAGTAACATTCACAAAATGTAACTGATTTTTTATCTGATCTTAGTTATTCATCAAAAGTTAATTACATTCATTAAAAGGTGGATGTGAAGGTAAAAAAAGGTGGAGTCCGGAGAAAGGCTGAAAAAATAGCTCAACCACTTCTCTTGTGAAAGGAATCCAGGGGTGGTGACACCGGTCGTCGAAGATGAGAGATTAAATGAGGAGTTAGAAATTTTTTAAGTGACAGATGTGTATAAAAGAAACAGGTAGAAATTTTTGAAATGTGTTTTGGGAGGAGGAAAATGTGAGGTATTAAATGAGGGGTAATAATATATTGTCTTTTTAACTTTTTAACGGTCAAATAGACAAACCAATGAGAAAATGCGGACTTGTGAGTAAAGCCTAAAAACTGAGCCTTGATAACATGACTATTGGAAATTTGGGGTCCTTCATTTCTTCTTTCAAGGATTTCCAGCCTCCGGTCTGGAACAATTCAATCATGTCGTTCCTGATCAATTTATGTAAGACTCGTCAATGGGTCTTTTTTTTCTTCTGATTGACTTGAAACGGATAATGATAATTTTTGGAATTTGATTGATGAAATTGTGATTGTGTTTTAGTTATTTTCAATTAGGCTGGATCTGCTGAAATTAGTGTCCCATTAAATGTGTATTTTGTTCTATTTTACTTGAGATCTGATGTATTTCAGGGTTTATGAGTTGTGTTTGGTTTAGCAATTGCGTTGCGTTTGCGATTACAAGAAGCTATATTTGTAATCGTGCAACCAAACAGTTTTATTGAAACAACTTTCTGCACACAGATTTCAGGCAAATAGTATCCAAAAACTGCAATTTCAAAAAGCTGACAAAGTGAGCTTCCTGTAGAATTTTCCTAACTATCAACGAAATTTTAATTAAGAGGCTTATTTAGATTTACATATGGATTTTTAAAGGGTTATATGAACTTCTGGAAAAGTGAGGGGGTTACATAGATATCGGACAATTTGCATGGGGTTATATGAATTTTTTTCTGTTATAAAAAATGTGAAAATTTTTCAACTGGACATATATCTCGATACAATAGATGAAGGGACTAATAAGACATATAAAATTACATTTAAGACTGTAAAAATGATTAAATATAACATAATACATTATATACGACACATCAACAAATAAGAAATCAAACAGAAATTATGGAATGCATAAAAATAATGTTTCAAAGCATCCTTTAACGAAGGGCACTGTTTTACACAATACTTTTTTAGAACCTTAAAAACAGTCCTATATACCTCATTAGCCATCCAGCAAGGTATATATCCCCTTCGAACGAGGTATATACACCTGCTGAATTGTGTCCATTCAATTCAAATAAAGCGAACATTTTTTATTAAAACATGTACCTTACATATTTACTTTTCTTTAAAAAATATAAGAAGCAAGTGAATTGTATGTGAGATTGCATTTGGGGCCATGCCTAACATTATCCTTTGCCGTATTCAACTATCCTATAGCCCAGTAAAATTGCAGACAGTACAAGATGCAATATCCATGAAAGAGTGCATAACAAACTATTTCATTCAACAAAGTTTCAACTACTACTGTGCATACAAACTGGCACACATCTGACCAGCGACTGCCCCAAAACAAACTATTTCAACATTTACATCATATAAGTGTTTATATAAGTCAACTATACCAAAATGATCCTACATTCTTCCCCTACATGTATCCATGTACATGTACACAGGTGTAAGTACATGTAAACAAAAAACTATACCCAATATATACTCTCCCAAAAACAAAAGGTTTGGACACTAACAAAAAGTGGCAACTGAAAATGGCATGGAAAGCAGCATCACCTTCCAGATTTAGTCATCGAGGGAACTGTCCGTCGCTGCACCATCACTGTTGTTTCCATCATCTGAACTCTGATAAAAATAGCCATCATCATCCCATGGGTCTCTAAAGGTCCGAATCTTATGACATTTATCCTTGAGATCTCCCTGCATCATCACATTCAAACACCCGAGGATGTCAAGGTTAGTAAGGGCACTGCAGTTGGAAACGATTGCATGGAGGCCAATATCACAGCAGCGGCCATAGGCAAGCTCAAGCTGGCGGAGTCCAGGCATTGAGTTTGCGATTGCAAGTGCCTCACTATCATCCACCTCAGACGATGATCTGCCCTCAAAACCTGGTGGGGGCAATGTGCGGCGTAACTGCTCCAATAACTTGCAATGCCTCCCAAATTCCTCAATCCCCTTGGATGTGATGGATAGGCAGTAGCTGATGTCAAGAAATTTGAGTGCGGCAAAACATTTTGCATGGGTCTTCACATTCTCGTCCGTCACTTCGCTCATTGGGATTTTCAGGACCGTAAGGCATTTTGCACTGGATATCAAAGGGAAAACAAATAGAGAAAATCTCAATGGCTATGAGCAACAAATTGTTACTGTTCTTTTACACGCAGATAAAGGTGTATCATTCCGGTCCCCACCACACATTAAAAAAAAAAAGAAAAACAATAATCCATTATATTTCACTGATTAGATAAAGTAATATTATACTTGTTTAACTTATGCAAAAAATATGTGTACTAGTGGTTCTTATTTTCAGATGAATTGAAAAGATTAAAAAAATACATCAATTGATTCTTTCATCTTACTAGAATCAAGTGTGTTCATTGTAAAACAAGGCATACAGATATATGAACAACATGATGCGGCAATGCCAATCCAGCGACTTACTGAATCCAAAAATATAATTAATAATCTTATCACCCATAATTAATTTAAGTCATCCATATGCGGGCAAATATTCAAACAAAAACAGGAAATCTTAAGATCGTGTTGCCTGTTGGAATTCTAACAAAAGAGGGTGTTTTATAATCGAGAAACCACATATAGTGAAAATCTCAAAATAAAGATTAAAATATCTGATACTCAAGAAATATTCAATAAAATGTGGAATGATATATAAAATCATAGTACAGTAAATGGAAAATAAACACACCCACACACCAAAAGAAATAAATAAAAATAACCATCCAAAACATGTCATCAAACCATAATCAGAACAATAAAATTTATTAACCACGCAATCAAGAACGACAGAATCTTCAGTTCAGCATTAATAATGAAGGAATAATATCAAGCCATGTTTTCAGAAGAAAAACCAAGATCATACAGACAAATACTATAATGACAACATGAAATTCATTGTGTAGAAAAAGTAGGCACCACCGCACCAAACAAAACTCACTTTCCAACCATCCATTCAGACAGCCAAGTACCACTAAAAAATGGAACAACAAAATACAAATGAAAAAAATAGAAACAGGGATACCACAATGCAAAACACTTAAACAAAGTCGCTCTAAGATGGAAAAAAAAAGGGAACTAAAAAAATTCAGGGTACATCTCCATAAACAAATCCATTCCATCCCATCCCCTTCAAATTACACAAATCATTCCAATGAAAAATAACACCAAGACAGGAGATCAGATTTCCGGAATCACTATGGTAGCCAATAAGAGGCTGCCACGTATTCGATAGACTCAATACTGGGAAGAGTATTAAAAAAATGAACACAATTTTTTACACTGCCTACGCCTCTTATTAGCTGTCACAGAAAATTCATTGGCTGTCACAGAAGAAATCATCTCCCAAAACAGACTCCATTTCCAACGTACCTAGAATATTTGAATAAAAAAAGAAGAGTATGCCAAGAACAAAAAATTAAAGAAACGTTTCCAGGCAAACAGTCAAATGCACATTTAGAACGGAACAACCCACAAAAAAACAAAAAAAAAAAACCCAAGTAAACATGAAAAAAATTGAAAACAAATAGAAACAAAACCCACTGAAATAACACCGAATCACCATGAAAAAAGAAAGAGAAAATGAGGGTTTTACAAGTTAGACAAGAAGGAGAACGCAAAGTCGCCGATGCGGAAAGCGGAGAGGCGTCGGAGGTTCCCTTGGGAGCGGAAGACAAGGCAAGAGATAGCAAAGTCGATGACGTGAGGCCTGTCAACCCTCCTGCACCACTGCTCCAGCTCTATGTTCCCCCAGCAGTCCGGCCCAGACACCGCGTCCCTCCAACCCGTGCACACGAACGGCACCACTCGAGCCACCTCGTCCGTCTCTATCCCTTTCACTATCATCGCCATCAATTCTGGCGTCAGCCCCTCCCACACCGACCTCATCGGCCGCCTCCGCATTCTGGCCTGCACTTTTACCCCTCTTGTTCTCACTGTGTCTCTCTCTCTCTCTCTCTGCGAGGGTCATATAAAGGGGTGGTGGTGAGTACGAGCACAGAGTTAAGAATCGTCTAACACGTGGAAAGTGCCCGTTGGAATGGACGGTGAGGATTTCGGAGGGGTGATGGCGGTGTTTGGGACCTGGGAAACGGAAAAGACGGTGTCCGTCTACCTTCTTGTTTGAATCTCAACCATTTAGAGGGCATTGATTCATGTGACGGCGCGTGACACGGATTTTTGTTGTTACAAAATGCATTTAGTAAGGCAATTGTGTTAAAGGATCAAAGGAAACAATCATGTGAACAGTCCCACATACATTTACCACATGTTTTAATTTTGATAACATGAAAGATTATATATATACATCTAAGATTCTAGATTACTCATCTCTTGTATCACGTAAGACAACTAGACTCACAAGATACGCTAATCGCGACTTATTGCTCTTGAGGATATTCATACAAATGAATTAGTTCAGCAGCATGCATCGAATGACACAAAAACAGGCTCTACCAAGGGGTCAGTTGGGTCCATTCAGCCGCCCAAGGGGGTCTGCTACCTTTATCGAGCTATCGCTCGGCTACACTTCTCTGGTCGATGCACAATCAGCTAGGGTGTCTTAGCACAATGCCTCAACCCGTAACCAAGTTCAATAATAGTCATAACTCACACTCGATTGATCCCAAACCCTATCCTCTCTCTCTTAGATACGAACATACATAAAATCATAAATGAGAACATTCAAAAACTCCTAGGAATGCCCTGTTGAAAATCGGGGACAATGGAATGATACAGACCAAGTGAGTGCTTCAAGGATCAACAAAATTGAATGCTTTTAACAAGTTTCTCCCGCTCCGATATGAACCGCGAGTACACGAGGGATTGATGAAACACCGCCTTCAGGATACAATGAAGTCTACTCTTGGTGTTGAGAACAAAGTGTATATTCTCTGTCTTAACCTCTTAGAACTTTATGTGCTTTAAGGGCTGATGATGCTAACTCGTAAGATAAAAAGACGGTCCAGATTGCATCTGATCAGAACGATCGCCACCATCCGATTAGCCAAAAAGAAAAGTCTTTAGCTCCGCTCCGGGTGGTGTGAATCAAAGGTCCACCATATGGTCTCCACCAAAAGGGCTTCATTAGAGTAGAATGAGCTCTCCTTATAAACACTCAAAATATTTTCCAAACAACGGATGTAGGACTAAAAGAATAGGACCACTTTTCATCATCCCTATGGACCACTCAAACCAAACTTTTGAACCTTATTTTGAAAATACCCAACATGCCCTTCTAATGGGTCTACAAAATGGCAATGAATAACAATGAAAACATCATCAAAATGTTCTGAAAAACATTTATATTGAAATCTTTCATTATTAGTTTAAAAAAAATATTATAATGGTTCAAAACAGTAGATTCGACAATGACCTAAAACATAAATCTAATATGCACTTGATAATTAAGTAACCTAGGCATAATATACCGGTTAATTGGTAAATTGAATCTATAAATCATAGAAATCCAAATATCAACCACAAAACGCCAAAGAATGGAAAGATCTAATCATGAAATTCATTTATACTAGAACATGCATCAATGACCCTATATCCATAGAAATCCATGAAACCTACACAAAAAAAACTCACAAAAACCTAATTGAATCCTCTAAACTATAGATCTATCACATATATGAATAGGGCTGTTTTGCATATATACCTCTCAAACACTATATTGTCAAAATACCCATGCTTTTTGAAGGATTAATTTTACAACCTTGCCCTCTGAAGGGTATTTATGTACAATATAAATATTTTAAATTTTAAATTAATACCCCTCAAAAGGGAAACTATGCAAAATTTAATCCATTTTGTGGGGAATTGATGGAAACAATATTTCACCAAGGGTAATTTGATAAAATGGGAAAATTTCACGGGCACATATATAAAAAAAAAACCTTGTATTAAAATGGATTTATAATAAACCATGTGAAAATATCGATTAAAACATCATTGGTTCAAGCTCATCCAAAGACGAATTAAAAACAAAGCATCAGAAAACCTCAACATGCCTTTTACCTTCTATTATTAAGCCCTAGCATGAAATACCTCTAAACCCAATCACACGGTGATTAAATGACATGAAAATACCTTGAAAACATCTTTGTTTCATGTGTATATAATTTGAGTCTGAAATCCTTTAAAAAACACATTTAAAAAATCGGCAAGGAACTCTCATGAAAACATATGAATTAGATCCTCCTTTAAATCTCCAACGAATGAATTTGCACTCAGGAATTTCTTGACACCAATGTGGTTCGGCCAAAGATATTCCACCGCTCAAGTCAGTAGGAAATTCAATTTTTTTGTTTATAAAATAATGAACAGGTGAATTAGGGTTGCATATCTTCTTCCTACCTATCGCCCCCATCTTATATTGGAGAAAACGACAAACCTGCGGTGTAACTGTCCCTCTAATCTGGCAAAAATATTTCATGTCAGAGAAGATTCAGCGGCGTACAGTATTGGTAAGTCCATTACAAAATGAGAGCACGTGACGTTAAGGTGTACCATGCTTGTAATTGTCTAATTGATGCATTTAGTCCATTTTTGTCAAGCATGCACCCTGACAGCTGTACTAGATAGGGTAAGCCCTAACCTCCTACAACTGTGCTCAGATCAGGGCCTGACCGCTCTGCTCGGAGGGGATTCTCCAGTAGCTCTGCCCGCTCTGCTCGGAGGGGATTCTTTGCGACTAACTTTCTTGCACCTCGAGCCACGATTAGCCTAGTCTTTCTCTCCTCTCAGAAGGCCGAGAGAACTATCTTCCTCGCGTAACATATCTGGTCGGTGTACAGTTCTGGTTACTGGACATCACATTGGATCAGACCGCTTAAAGATCACGTCACGTCAAAAATCAGCCTGGAATTTTTCTTCCGTAGGGGTAAGAGGGAGAGATGCCCTCCATGAAAAATATATTTTATTCAACTTTAATCGGTTAATCTAAACCATTTATCTTGATATACTTAATCGTTCAAATAAAATGTATCTTCATAATATTTTACACTTTGGTACACTTTAATCTCGGGGTAAAAGTTGCATGACCATAAATTAAATCCAATGTAGCAATGTCGATGTTAATAACCAAATCAACTATCACATATTTTTAAATATTTTGGATATTGGTCAAATCCAAATCCAGATTTTTTTTAATCGAATACTGATGCTTGTTTTAAATATCCCTCAGATACATATTTTAGTTCAGATATAGATACGGGCCAATCCGATCCATATCCACCCCATCAACAAACTTAACTATATGGCAACAAAAGCGCATGAATCTGGTAATGGCATCATTAATCATCTTAATTTTCTGAGATAAAAATCAATTCACTCGGAGAAGCCCAACTTAACAAACTTCAAAATTTAAGTAGGTCTTGTGATAACGGAATCAGAAAGTATTTCATCTTAGGATTTGTATAGTGATTTTTCAGCTAGTCCATTCAATCCATTTAGCGATCTCAGTTAATTTGGGAATGGCAACCGAGCGAGTGAACAGGGAGACCCACAATTATAGGGAACATTGACCTACAAGAGACGAACCTCTTTTTGAGTGTTCTTATCAATATATATATATCAACAGTAGGGTTTAGAAATCACCAAGCGACTACAACATGTAGGATTTATTCAAAATCGAATGCGCTTGACATCATTCTCCGGGACATTTGCATCACTGCCACTGGCCCTGACTGGACTTCGTTGTCCCACAATCTGCACAAGATCCTCAAAACACTTCAAGATTCAAATTTAGCAAAGACTATGAAGGTGTTCATTGTAGGTGTACAAAACAAGAAAAAATCAATTAAAAGATGCATCATATGCAAATGAAAAAGATGATAAATGCAACTATGCAAGACAATATTAGAACAAAATATTCCAGATCTTCTCCCCCTCTATCCCAAAGTTGAAGATTCATTTATTAGTTAAACTTACAGTTTCATCTGGTACAATTGCATATCTCTCAGACGGCGAGACCCAGACTTTACCTGTTTACATAATGATGTATACAAAAGTCCAATGAGATTAGTAGGAAACTGGAAACAGCAGCAACATGAGACATAATAATTAACCTGTCAAAGCTATCTCGTTCGAGGATTCTATCTGTTGGCAATTGAATCCATCCGCACTCAAGGCTTCAATAAGCTTGGGGATATTTCTGACAGTCAACAGCAACAAAATTGTGAAGTCCAGTTTTATAAGTGAAGACATCTTCAATAAGAAGCAGGCAGTAAGTAAATATCTGGAATGATGTTTTTTTTATGTTACGTTAAATTCCTTATGTAATCCATTCAGTAGTCATGCACCACCTGATGCACATTCAAAGGAAATAGATGAACATGCAAGTGATGCTGATGAGCTCCCCAGTAGACAAGTTAACCCTGGACATTTCCTAAATACAGTCCTCAAACCACCCATGTATAAGAAAGTTTATTAAGGCAATAAAATTGAGTATCAATAAATCCAAGCAATAAAAGAAAACTTGTAACAAAAAAACTCTCCCTAAAGCCAAGCTGTCAGCCCAAAGACCCATTTATTTACCGGTAAATATAGGAGGCAAAATAAATAAATAAATAAATAAATAAATTGCGAATGTAATCACCGGTCAATAGAATCCCCATGTCCAAGTTGCCCACTTGTGCCCCTACCCCAAGAGAAAACATTATTTCTTTCTGATATGGCAAGGGTATGCCTCCATCCACAAGAGATCTTGATTACTTTCTGTACAAAATGCAAAAAATTAACATGAACTCAGATAAAATCATAACCTTGTAATATATTTTAAATGGGAAGTCTTGCCAAATACATATTTTTTTAGATCAGCAAATATAGAGAACTAGAGGAACATGAGACTACCTGCTCATCTGGGAACTTGACATGAACTGGGGAACAGTGATCAACATTATCACCAACACCCACCTGTCCAAACTGTATAAAAAGAGAAAAAAACATTGAGCAGAAGATTTGATTAAATATAGGCTAATGGCTACAACCTGTAAGAAGATTTGATTTGATGATGCACTATCCTATTTTAATTGGAGTTCTATCACAAATGATAAATATTTCTGGTGGTAGATCCTGACCTTCTATTAAAAAAAAATTTTAAAAAAGAGGGAATTGCATTCTTAAGCTATCCTGCAGAAATTGATGGGCCTCTTAGGTGTTAAAAAAGAATGAAGGTCAATTTTGTGAAGGGTTCCGTGACACACTTCCTGTTTACAACCCACCTCCAATCCAATATATCCCCACATGCAGTCCCATATAACTCTTTGAACAAGCTATATATCTCATTTGAAATTTTTCACAGTTTCTACATATTGATTCATTCAATTAATTGAAGTATATAATTCACTTTTTAATATAAGGTTATACACAGTGTTCTGATATGCGGTATGCGGTTTACATGCAACTGGGGTACTGCACAGAATATATGCGGTATGCGGGAGTATATGCGGTATTATAATTTTTATTAATAAAACATAATTCTATGGTGATGATTTTCAAGGTTACATCTAATCGTTTGAAATTTATATGATACAACCCATATACAAATATACAATTCATGCAAGTGGTGAAACATGATAAAATTCTACATGAAAACATATGTATTCAATCACATTTGTCTCGATTTTCAAATTAAAATTGTCATGTGTCTCAAATGTTTATAATGTGAGGATGTGCAAGACATTATATTACTGATTGGGATGGAAGATATCATAATTCAATCCCATCTAAGTCCATCAATATTCAATCCCATATGGTTATAACAGATATTTTATTAATGGAAATCATGGACCCCACCCCCCGTTTGGGGTGGAACATAAGTACGGAATAGATAAGAATACAAGAGAACAACAAAAAAAAATTGTTTATTTTGTTAGAATAAACCTTGATAGCTATGTCTGATAAGTTAGGATAAGACCTGATAATTATTCTTAGAAAATGTTAGAATTGCTTATCAGGGCTTATCTATACCAATGGATAAAAATACAATTTCTCTGTCATTTTAAAAAATTTATCTAACCTAAACACTCTCTGAACACATTCTAAAAATTGTCACATCTATCATATCACACACACATCTCTCATACTTATTCCCAAACACAAATAATTTATGCAGGTGTATAGTTGTCATTTAAAAAGTCATAAACTCTTATCCATCTCTTATTTACCACTTATCCTTACTTTATTTAAGGTGAACCAAACAACAAAAAAATCAATTTTATGTTTTCCAATGAGAATAACAGAAAAGACAACCAAACAAAAATTTATCTATTCAGCATGGATTGTTATCTATCCCAGTATAGCTATCAATGACAAATAACCTTATATCACACCCCAAACGGGGGGCACGTGTCTTTGTTCCTTAATTGACACATGAAAGACAAATATCAACAGATCGACAGATTGAGAGAGACAAAAACATTGAGAGAGACTGAGAGAGAGATAAATGACACTAAGAGAGAGACTGAGAGATAGGTAGAGAAATAGAGAGGCAGAGAGATCAGCTGAGAGAAATCAAAGAGAGAGAGAGAGATCAGAGAGAGAGAGAGAGTTGAAGAAGGCCTGAAGATCGAAGAAGAAGCCGAGATTGAAGAATCTGTACAATTGAAGAAGACCTGAATATTGGAGGAGGTATCGATGAAGAAGGCGTCGTCGATTAGCGCCGGCTCGATGAAGAAGGTGTCACAATGTCTCAATGAAGAAGCTGTCTTGATGAAGAAGGTCAAAAAGGTGTAGAAGAAGAAGAAGGCATCGATTAGGGCCAGCTCAATGTTTCATTTGCTTATGTTTTTCTTTTTTTTTTGTTTTTTAAGTGTCAGGCGGGCTAAATGGGCCTACCCGACCCGTTTAATTGACAAAACCTGTGCGCCCGCCCACTTAAGCGAGCGCACAGGCCGCATTGGACCGCATATGCGGGCCTTGCCTGCATATTGGCCAATTCTGACCTATGCGGCCATGCAAGCCGCTTTTTCAAATACTAATTATACATCACTAGCCGAGGTATATTATTTTCAAAATTAAAAATAAAAATGTATGCGAACTACAAGCGTGGCTGTAAACATTTTCCTTCAATGATATGGAAGCTTGTGTGCAGCAGAATACACCACCAGGGATCGAAATGTTAAGTCTATGTCATATAAACATGGTCCAAAAAAAGAAGTGGTAATGGCATTTTTTCACTAAACAGAATATATTATGGGCAAGGATAGTGAGGCCTGTCCCATGCTGGTTGTGGTATGCTTTAAATCAAGCCAAAAGCTAAGTACAAATTGACCGGGATTTAGAAGCTCTTATTGGTAGAGATCTTCTGTGAGGTGAGGAACAAAAATGAAATCAACTTTTACATATACCAGCAAAAGAGAACAAAATTTTGGGAATGAGATATCATCCTCAAATCCAAGCATTCATGTGGTTGATCTATTTGAAACAAAATTCTATTAACGGAGAACCAGTGTAGTTAGGCGCAAGAGGAGAGTGCCATATACCAATGATGCCATGATGGAGACTGGAGACCATAGAACATATTCTAATTACATGCAAAATCAACCATGAGACATGAGGAAGATTTAATATGCCTCGAGGGAAAGTCGAATTACATTTTGTCAAGCAAATGTGGAATTGTTTGGGAAGCAAAGAAAAAGAAGGGAATTAAAAGTATGGGAGGGAAATCTGTCGTGTTTATTTGTCACGAAGTTTGCCAATCAATATGGCTAACTCAAAATGAGAAAATGTTCAAAAGCGCTTGCTGTGTTGAGAATGATTGGAAAGTATTAATCTTAAGAACTGATGCAAATTTTTTCTTTAGACTGAAGACAATCTTTAGAAAGACAAACTTCTCCCAAAGAATGATGAAAGTGGGTGGTGGATCTTGGCAGTTTTGACATCCAAAACAGCTCGGGGGCAGTGATCAAAGCTCAGGTTCTGGCAGATCTCCTAGCCGATCTCACTCCACACTTAATAAGAATTGAAAGCAAAGCAGGTCTTCCATAGCCCTAAAGAATATATAAAGACAGCATATGAATCCTAGACTCTGCATGTTGATGGAGCTTCGAAGCAAAAGGGAGCAAGGACTTGCCTCAAATTAAAGGACTAGGAAGAAGCATGTCACCAGCTCAGGTTCACGTCATCCAACAACAAAGAAAAATACAAAGCACTCATCATCATACTCGAAATAGCGAAGCAGCTTGGGGTATGAAGATCTTCAATGATTCACAACTTATATCAAAGAATGGGAGTAAACCAGAACTGAGAAGAACGCATGGTTGCGTATGAGGAAAAGTTCCAGACACTACTTCGACCAAAAGTGCAACACCCAGGCCAATGCCCTGACCTGTCTCGCCCTGGTCTCTGAGGGGAAGCCATCCCAAATCATAAATAAGGGTGGAATTTCTTCAAAGGCCAAGCATGAAGATAGACAAAGCTTAGGTGGAGTGCTTGTCCAGCGAGCCATGTTGGATGGACGCAATCATTCCCTATTTGTGGGATGGGTTTCAGCTGAAGTATGAAAGCTCCACATGAAAACAACAAAGTTATAGCTCTCTCCTAACATTATCATAGAAGATTAGTTAGGGGCCCCTACCCATTTGCATAAACACGACCGAATAGCAACTACTCAGACATATGGGTGAAGAGTAATGTGGAAGCCACATAGGGGACATATCTTTGGTATACCGGGCTCTTTCACAAGGGTAATTCTGCCCTTACATGCAGAAAGGTGCTCAACACTAGTTTGATCCTGTACTTGTTATAAATGAATTTGTCTGCATAACTTGTGCATTAAAAAAATCTGAACCCAGCAATTCTGGGGATATAGACATTTTTGTGGTCATCAAGCACAAAAGCAAGTAACATTTCATTGGATGAAAGTTTTAAAGACTGGCCAGCATCTTTAGAATGTGTAGAAAGGCAAAAGAAGAAGATGACCACTTCTTTCTGCACCATGAGCTGCTTAACTAGGATGGATTATTGATTTGGGATAAAGCATGTCTAATACAGAGGAACAAGTTTCATATATCTTTCCCAAGATTCTGTTCTACACCCATTTATCATGCACATGTTTCTATCAGGGACTAAAATATGTGAGATACTTCAGGTGGTGTGCCCCGACCTTTTGTCATGTAGATGTGATACTTCAGAATCCAATGACTATATTAGTAAAATGCAACAAATTTTGCAGCCAATAACTGCAATGAGGTTTATTTACCTTATTCCAACCCCAGCCATAAAGTTTTCCATCAGATGTAAGTGCCATTGTGTGTCTCCAACCCCCCGCTATCTAGAAAATTGCAGAAAAAAATTAGGACAACCGTATCCCAAAGAGCAACAACTAGGCATGCCTATCACCCAGTTTTCTGAACAAGATTATACCAGTAATTGAAGTTTATGAAAAACTACAAATTTGTGAATTACCAAAACACCAGATGGCAAGATAACACTACCAGCACAAAGAGTTGCACATTTAAATGTTGATCCAAAGACATAAACAGATTACTGCAGAATGATTTCAAACATAATTATAAACAGATTACTGCAGAACAATTTAAGACATAATTACATTGTTGTCAAATCCAAAAAGGCAGTAAAAGACCATTGGGGCCAGATTATATACAGTTGAGTGCTTTATAAACTAGATGCAAGAACATAATTCTGAAATTTCTCTTTTGGTTTTCTAGGGAAATTTAGAGAGTAAATATATTTTTAGTCGTGTGGTGGTGATTTTACCGCCAATTCCAAGGAGATGGACACATGCCCTGAAAGTATGGTGGGCCCCCTCTTTTGGTTAAAAGCCCCTGATGGATCCATGTGTTAGCCCACGTGGCAGGTTATGCTCCATTAAAAGTTGACGCGGTCACTCCTGTTAGGGAAGTCCGAGAAGCGAGAAACCATGAAAATGTGACGTCATTCTGGAATGCGTAGTTCGTTCCAAAAGTCCTCACAAAGCCTGTGGTCTTCAAGAAAATAACTCCTTACCAAGAGGATGACACATCATATGACACTCCAGAAATTTACTCTAAAAGAATGCACTTTCCACCTGCCCTCAATGCACCATGTTAAAGGAATCTACCTTCCCTTTGAATGGAGACTCTAAGAATAGATGTGTGCGGGACTACGGGAGAAGCAATCTAGGAGTCCAATTGCTTCACTCTTTTCCATCAAAAAGTAGAAATCACAATCAGTAAGAAGTATACCCAAAGTCCAGGTGTTACACTTCTGATCACCTCACTCTTGAAGAGGTTCACAAAGGGTCACAAGCCACACATGCCATTGACAAACTATTAACACCATAGTACTCCTAAGCACGCATGTGACCCTCACGTGGTGACTTATAATGAACCTAACAAACCATGTGTGCTCTTGAATCACACTTCGACATGTGCTTAAACTTGTAAGACTCTCACTATATGGCCTCAACAAAGCATGACCCATGCACATAGGAATATATGATGACGTCATCAAAGAGTATCCGGCATGCACGATATCATCTATAAATAGAGATCCACACCCCTAAAATCGAGGTACAAGATTCATTCTTTGATTTTTCTTTCTAGTCAACCTTCTTCCACAAGAAAAGTAAGATTCCTAACTTGCGTCGAAGAGTCTTTGGTGGGTGTCAAGATCACGATCTTGTTCTCCGTCTCAGGTGATCCATTCTTGTTCTCCGGCGTCTCCTCCATTCTTGTTCTCCGGCATCTCCTCTAACGATCACTCAAACACTGGCAGTCTGATATCCAGCACCATCAGAAATGTGTTCCCTCATTGAGTAGTTTTTGTGCTGAAATATTGGTCATCCTTTTGACATGGACATAAATTTGGAAACCCAATGTACAATGACAGTAATAAAAAAGTGAAGGGAAAAATGCCTCTAACCACCTCAAAGATTGTGAATATCCATATCGAGCCTCATTTTTCTAAAAATCCATATAACCCCCTGATTTTATGGTTTTAATTGACACAATTTTCGCGTGTTCATGTGAGATACAATATCAATCATCATTACCTCTCCAAGTCCCCTCTGCCACCAGTTCACTATTCGCCTCCTACCTATGTTTGCAGTTCCCCGCCGCCAATACCTTACCTCTATACCACCAGTTCACTCTCTCTTTCATAAAACCCTAAAAGCCGCTCCTCAAATACTAGATAGACACATATTAATCATACAGACAGTTCATCAAACACTTGATAAACACAAAATAAACACTTACACTTTCCGATAACATTGATTAGATGCTTTGAAAGGCGATGGCAAAAGGACCATTGGGAAGAAGAAGTTGGAGGGGTCTCAAAGCTTTGAAATTCTCAACCGTTGAAAATAGGACCGTTGGGAGAAAGAAGAAGCTCATTTGGTAATTTTTGGATGGGCAGGGGTATTTTGGTCATTTTAGGGGATCTTTTTGAATTTTTGTTAAATGTCAAGGGGTTATATGATATTCTTGGAATATTCTTCAAACATAGACGGTAAATTTTCTCAAGGGGCTATTGCTTAACCACGATAAAAATTAGGGGGTTATATGCATTTTTAGAAAAATGAGGGGTTGACCTAATATCAATGAACGTTGAGGGGGCTATATGCATTTTTCCCAAAATTGAAACATTTCTCATCACAAGATAAAAATGTACTACAGCAGGAAGCGAATCAAATGCAACTATACAATACTAATAACTTTTACTAATACTAAAGTTTCTTTAGGATAACTTATCCAATACATAGAATGTCAGATTATAGATCAAAAAATGAAATTCATCTTACATTCCACCATACAAAATGTGAAACAAAAGGGAATATGGAGTAATGGACCATCAATCACTCAAATGCAGAGTCCTCAAAATTCCAACACTTCTATATTGCAACTAATAATGCATAAGAAACATATGTTAGTGTTTGACCTGGGAAATAAATTTAGAATATCAAGGCAACTAAGTAACAAAATTTGACAAACACCAAATTTTTTTTTTTGTTAATTTGTAGCTTTAGCTTAATAGATGAATGTTAGATATCCCTTTAAATTGAAAAATAAATAAATTTAAAACAGTTGGGCAATCGCTGATTACAATTCAATGGAAAAAAACTAAACCTGAGATATACAAAAGCTACTTAGGGCTTTCAGCTGATGAGGAATAAGATGATCCTCAAAGTCTCCGTGTCCTAGTTGACCATATTTGCTCCATCCATATGTGTACAAAGCTCCAGAGGAGGATACTGTAATGGTATGCCGCCATCCACACGCAACCATTGCCATTTTTAAGCTCTGAAATCATTCCATAATTGTAATCATAAACTTACGGAGACAATGAGAATGAAAATATTTTTGTGGTCGAGAGTTTTGAGACAAAAGAGAATAAGAAGACTAAACATTAAATTTTTCATTATCCCAGTTACATGCAAGTTCGAAATATATATATATATATAGTTGAGCGATGATATACGATCCGTGCGGTCCATGCGATCTGCATATATACATCCTTGAAAGGAGTATACGATTTATTTACTTATGCATAAACTCTTTTAAATGACGAATATACTCAGTTCGCACAGATCGCACGGGCCGCACCATATCATTACTCTCTCTCTATATATATATATATATTACGCATGCAATTAAAGAAATACTTCTAATGAAGCAATTCTTCTAGAAAACATTGTGATATATCATTAGTAGAAATTTTTTCACAAAAGAAATATAATATACGTAGCTCACTCCTAAACAACTCAAAATATTAAAATGGTTGTCATATCTTTTTGTAGATACTGGCATACAAGGCATAAATATAATTCATCCAAGCTGCAAATACATGCAATGAAATGCAAATGTACATGATATAGCTTCCAAAGTTGCCCTACCTGGATTTTGTAGTTAGCAATGGGTATTAGATGAAGTTTTGGAAGGGAAAAAAAAGGCCTTCAGGCTTCCTTTGGATTTTCAAAATTGCTGTAAATGAAGTCCACATATTTGTTCACGGATTTCAATTTGTGGAATTAGCACTTTGGTGCTCAAGATTAAGGAGGCTGGAGGGTTTTTTTTAGTATGTTACTGTGCCCAAATAAGTTAGACTATAAGGATAAAATTGTTTGTAGAAGAAAACAAATATAAATTATTCTCTTAACTCTTACTTATAGATAATTACAATATAGACTTGTTGCAAGAAAGATGGACTCGTCAGCTATCAACCAACCTTTACCATGATGGGTTTGTCTTTAACCTAAAAGTAGGGTTTACGAACGACAAATCGGGATGCGGCAACCCAAATTAATATGCTTCGTTGTATACAGGCAATGGAGAAGATGGAACCAAATAAAGAAAGTCCAAGATATGTTGTCCACTGACTAACAACACGCTACATGGTCGCCAAACCATCTTAATAAAATGCTTCAGTATCACAAAGATGGACTCAAGATATGTTGGCTCTGGAGTAGCCCAAATACGGAGTCCATGCTCGCATCAATACATTATTGTGATGGAGATGAAAGAGGGGTGGAGGTTTTAGTATTGGTAGTGTTTCCTTTAGCTACTATTTGGAAAATGTGACATCTTTCATCGAATTTGTTGTTACCTCACCACAAAATGGGTCAATAGAAGTTATTGGCGGCTAGAGTGTATGGCTTGTCTTACGAACAAACAAAGGATGCTTCACTCCCTCAAATGTAGGTTTATAACAAACTCTATAGTTCGCATACAAGGAATTGAGGCCAACCCCACTCAAGTGCAAACCCTAAGAAACTCTACTCCAAACACCCCAAGGGGCGTACAAGTAAATCGACAGTCTGATGTTCAAGCTTCGAGATTAATTTCTTGCGTGTCCATTGGTGCAGACCGTTCTTCCAAGTGATCAAATCTGTAAGGGGGATTTATGAGGAGAAAAATAAGAACATGCTTTCTCGAAGTTGAGGGAATACCTAAACTCTCCTTTGATCCTATCTACACCTTTGAATGGTGAACCGCTCTTCATATACCAAGGAGTGTCAGTCACTCTTAGCACGGCATTGTTACAAGAAGAAAGCCAACAAAAGCTCATCAGTAAGATGATAGAAGATGTTGATGCTTGCTACTTCCCAATATAAAGTTGGCGTTGTCTCTCATAATGGCCAAACAAAAGGTTTGCCAATACTTTTAAGCATGACAATCGTTATCACCTCATACCCAATTAGAACCATCTTGAAGAAGGCGCATCTATGTGGAAGAATGATTAAATGGCCAATCGAACTAAGGGCATTGAATATTAGTTGATGATCTGCATGTTAATTACACATTTCCTACTTCATTATGAGATGGAGAAAGATATGTCCTAGGCGAGATGGAAGCAACAAACAATGGTACCTAGCAGTGGACCCTCAACATGGATGATTCCTTAAACAAGAGAGGGGCAGAGGTTGACATCGTCATAAGAACACCTAAAACAGACTACAATAAGCATGACATAAGATTGAGCTTCCCTTCCTCAAATAAACATGGTTGAATATGATTGTTTGCTAGAAGCCTTGAAGTTCACCTATCCCTTTCAGGTGATAAATCTGTCGGTGAGGTGCAACTCACAGCTGCTCATAAACCAGGTGAACATGGAATACCTACCTACGGATTGCAAAGGAGTTGGTCAATCAATTTTCAAAGTGCAGAAAATGAATGGGCAGAGACACTAAATGCTTGTTGCTTTGATGAGGATCAGATCGAAATGATCATCTTGGAGGAAATCATGAAACCAATACCCAAATGTCTATTCGCATCCCCTTAGATGGATCAGATAAAATCATTCAACGACGATGTGACACTTGAAAAGTAAAGAAAAGGTAAAAAAATTACATGAAAGATGCTCGCTATTCCATCATAGATGAGTTGCATCATCAATTAATGAGCGGCCAACACCTTCCATTTCTTGATGCCAATAAAGAAAGTGCAGTGATGTGTGAAATGCCCAAATCCACAAGGGAGTTTGCAACAAACACTCTACCAGTCAACCACTTGTCTACAAAATCTCTCCCCCTCACCCCCACAAAAAAAGAGTAAAAATGATGAATTTGTGAAGAGGTGAAAAATGAGACATGCAACATTTATTCATCATCATCAAGGAGTTAGAACACACTAGCTAGTCCATGACGAATCGTGTAATGTGTCCAGGACATAGTTGGACAATCTCCAATCACGATGGAAGAAAGAGGTATGCCCTTATTGGGAATGGACTACTTCACAAAGTGGATAGAAGAGGACGCATTCAAAACGGTGAAGCACTCTAATGTCAAGCACTTCTTGTGCAAAAAAATTATTTGACGGTTCGAACTACCTCGTATCATTGTAGTTGATAACGACACCCAATAGCCGACAAGTTAAAGATTTCTACAATCAACACGGGATGAAAAAAATGATCTCAACCCAGGCATATGCGCATGGAATTGAACACGTAAAAATCACCGATTGGATGCTATTCAACCCTCATCATGGCTTACAAAATTGATTGCAAATCATCATCTCTTCAGAACTATCAACAACTCTTGTTTGTCATCGTTTGACAGGTTACCTCCATCAGGCTCGTAGCCTATCACCAGCAACTAATGAAGCAATAAGTACCACAAGAAAGTGATTTCGCATTCTTTCAAGCTAAGAGAACAGCTCCTTCGAAGATCCTAAACAATACAAAGGAGCTGCACGCTGAAAAGTTAGGGACAAATTGGGAGAGATATACGAGGTGATGGAGGCCCACAATCAAGGCACATACTAACATTACATTGTGAGACCACAAAAGGTAATATTCATTGACCACGGAACGCGATGAATTTGTGGAAATATCAAATGTGACGTAAAATTAGTAAATAAGATTAGATTATGGAATGAATGACTGAAATAGTATTGTGCTTAACCCATCAATCTACCCCTATACTGAACAAAGGAAATATTGGTTCAAAAGATCGCTTTGCGATCAATAGAAATTGATGGCAAACACAACTACTGCGAAAAATTATGATTGAACAATCAATCCTGCATTTAGTGAATATATAACATGCATACAAAGTGAGCATATGGGGCACATGGTCTTACAGCCGATCACCAAAAGAACTTATATGTTTGGCCATATGCTTTATACACTGATAGAAAATAAATGTAAAGGCATAAACATTTTATGCCCCAGAAGAAAATATTGTTCAGAAACATAAAAATCGTTCAAACCGATGAAGAAAAAGAGAAGCACAAAAAGAGAAAACAAAGACTGGTTGATAGAATATACCAATCTTTAACGTCCTATTACCCTTCACGCAAGACCCCATAAGCTTTATGAGAGTTAGCAAGAGAATTATCAGCTAATATGACAGTTATGATGACCACACCAATGTTTTTTTGCACCAAAGCTCAACGACCATCCTCAGTAAGCTCTTTTGGGAGCCTTGTTCACCCTCTTCCTCCTTCAAGTACAGGCCCAACTCAAGCCAAACTTGATGATCTATGCAGTTTGGGACAGGCGACCACACCAGTGTAGGATTGATGTATAAATGTAAGTTATTGAATCAACCTATCTAGGTATGCTTTAAACCTTGAATCTCGTGCCAAAATAAATTTTCTACACAACTCCTTTTCTATACAAGCTCCTTAAATATGAAGTTCTTTATTAAAGTTGGCTCTCCTCAAGTTTTACACTTGACTTCGATTCTTTTGGCTCACCTAGTTAACTGGGAGGCGGTATGCCTGCAAAGGAAGCTTGGAGGTTTGGGTATTCTTGATTTGGTAGATCTAAATAAGGCCCTAATCTCCAAGTGGTTATGAAGGTGGGGGATAACATCGGTGCGGTATGGGGGAAGCTATTGTGGGATCGATATGGGTGTCGCTCCTGTGGGTATGAGCGCGCGCCAAGACCCTCTAGCCAGATGACCTAGCTTGCTAAGGGGATCTTTGGCTTGGCAGCAGAGTTCAGGACAACCACGGCATGGGTAGTTAGTGAAGGACATGCGGTGAACTTTTGGAAGGATGTTTGGTGGGGTGCATCCCCGTTGCAGGCTCGCTTCCCCCGGCCTTTCAAGCTGCTATGCCAAAGGAGGGTCCCGTTTCGAGCTTCTGGAACAAAACCTCAAGTTCATGGGAGGTCTCCCTTGGTAAGATGGAAACTACGGAGATGGCAGCTAATGGAAATGCTTTGCAGGAGCTTCAGGGGGTTTCGGTGCAAACAGGGGCCAAGGACAGGAGGGTGTGGGTGCCATCCCATGATGGGGTCTTCTCAGTCCGTCAGGCGTATGATTGGTGGACTCGCGACGTGCATCTCGTGTCGGTGATCCAGAAAAAGGGGCAGTTGTTATGGAAGCTGAAGATCCCGATGAAAGTTAAGGTGTTTTATGGTTGGCCATACAAGAGCGGCTTCTCACCAAGGCTTATTGGGCAAAATGGAGGCCGAACGACCCCGATCTATATGTTTTATGCAATATGAAGCGCAAAACTACAAAGCATTTGCTCTACTCATGTGTCTTTATGAGGCATCTTTGGGAATGTTTACAGACTGAGGTCGTCTTGCGCGCACAGCCCTGAATTATTGAGGACTTGTGGGATGTGAGGCTTCACCTGAGCCATGCGGAAGGGGCAGAGTTGCGTCTTGGGTGGCTTTGCCAATCATTCCTGTGACGATGTGGACAGTTTGGCGAGTCTGCAATGCTAAGATCGTCAGAGATCAAACTGTGTATGTGAAGAACACGTGGGAGAAACTAACTAGACTCATCAAGGTGTGGGGGTGCGGCCTCGCGGGTGCCATGTTGGTGTGCTTCAGAGGGGGGCAATTATGTATCGAAAGATAAGGCGATGATATGTAAGGGGCTCGGGTAGAGACTTCCTTTGCCCTCCCCAACGTTCTCCTCCCCACTACCCCCCTACTCCTCTTTTTATCTTTCTTTGTATCATTGATTAATCTTGTCTTCGAACTTGTACTGCGACACTTCTAATAGAAATTATGGTAGCTCGTCTACCTTCCCCCCCCCCCCCCCCCAAAAAAAAAAAAAAAAAAGATATCCTATTCATATCTTTCAAAAATTGGATTCCATAGCTAAGTCGATCTAATTCCCGTATACTTCAGATTTAGTTCGTGTTATCCGCATCACTATAACTATCTTCAAGGTCTTGGGATGGTTGGAACCTTGATCTATTGTTTTCTTTTCTTGTGAAACCATGAATGATTGGACTGCCAACTTCTTGATGAATCAATATAATGCATAGGAGCATCTGTTTGGCTTCTTTTGTGTGGGATTGAGCAATTTGCACTAGCTCAAATCGATGTTTTGTTTGGGAAAAGTGGAGTCACTTGTGTCATCTCCATTTGAAGTTTTATTAAATAAATTGAGCCATTTTATTTGCGCTTTTACCTATGGACCGCTTCTGAATTTCAAGACATCTGCACAGGTGTCAAATCTGGATTCTTTCATTGAATCGAACCAATCATGTATCTGCTTCAAATCTGATTTTATTTCAACGGAAAACCTTGTTAGACATGCTTGAACTTGGATGTTTGTTGCAATGGAATGGGTTTGGGTACGGCTCGACACACCTTTTCAGCCTTATCCTTTCAACTTAATCACAAAGACAGTCTTTTGAAACATATCATCCTGCTCTGTCAATCTTATCCATGTATGAACACAATGACTTTGTTCACAACTTTAACATCTTATCTATAGAAGTCCAATACAATGATTTTGTCATTCCTTTCTCCATCAATATAGGGTGTCATCTAGTAAAATATTCATATCTGAAGTCCCATCATAACGCTGACTCGTTTTCAAATCCATCTTTTCAACTTCTACGAATACATTCAGATCCTCCATTGATCTAATCTATATATATATATATATATAGAGTGACTTTGTTCACAACTACAACATTGTGGTTGTAGAAGTGTCAAGTGTCATACAACAAATTCATCAATTTACTTAATTATCATTTCTTTACCTTCATTGACATCAACATTGCCTTCATCATTGAAGCAATTTCCATAACTTGCTAGTTTTACTCTTCATCACTATAGTCATATAAACATTCGAACATTATATGTCATCTTGATGTTGATATAGCCTGATATCTTCCTTGGTTTCTTGCTCATGATTAAAAAATAAATAATATTGTCATCATCGCATTGTGTTCCACTGGATTATGTTGACTTCTTCATTTGTCCAAGCTTAAGAGGTCGCCAGATGGAAATATGATACCAAAAGGATAATCAGTCAGGACTTGAAATAAATAGAGCAAGATCTTCATTGCATTATCTTATGAGAGGGCCTTCACAATTCTCCTCCCCCATCTCAACATGCAGGTCATCATTGTGAAACATAATTTTCAAATATTGGAAGTGTTCTTCATCTTGCCCCCAGATGAACTCAATCTTCCTATCTGCTGGGAACCATCATTGTATTTGACCATCAACCATCCTGCTCCTGACCTTGATACTTGATTGTAATGCTGGCTTCACTCATGGAAAAGCAAATGCTCCATGTTTTTTACCCAAACTGATGCAGCAAGGATACCTCCCCTACTACCAAAAGGGATGAATGTTGTTTGACAATTGAGGAAGAAATACCAGAGCAAATACAAAACAATAGTTAAAAGATAATTTAGCTTGTATCAGCAAGAATACCTCCTCTACTACAAAAAGGGATGAATCTAGTTTAACAATTGAGGAAGAAATGGCAGAGCTAATGCAATAACAATATATAAAAGATAATATAGACTAAGCTAATTTTTTTATTTGATAATAAAATATGAATAAAGATTACTTAAATTCAACATGCTATCAAGATCTATTTATAGGGACTTTGAAAAAGACTTAAAAATCCACTTTTTTATCCTAACAATTCTAACCCTCAACACTAGGAGTTCTAAACACATTTAACACATTTAAAAATGAAATTTAATTCATGCATCAAAACAAAACAAGAAAACATGATGGTAAACAAAAGTGAATGAAAATATGGCGCACATATAAAATTTTACCATAAGATTGTTCTACAAAACAATGCTGAGATGCTCATAAGAGGTGCATCCGCATACATTTGCAAATATCTGATAATAAAGAAGAATAAAACATTTATTATAAAATAATATACATTAACAGATATGTAAATTTACTGGAAATATGGATGACCATCAATAAAAAGATAAGGTACCAAGGTCCCATTCAAACATGGATATTCATGAAAAATCTTAAGATAGGTTTTGTGATTAGAATTTAACTTACATCAGCAGTGGAAACCTTTTCTGGAACCAGGCGATCTCTTCTGTCACCTAAACCCAAATTTCCATAGCGTCCCCAGCCCCATCCATAAAGTTCACCATCGTCAGTCACAGCTGCAGTGTGTTCCGCACCTGCCGCAACCATTTTGACAGATATCCCCTAAACAGAGTTTTGAATGTATCAGTAGGAAAGAAAACTCAACATGATCAAAAAAATCATACTTAACTGAACAATGATAAAAGATTCACAAACCCAGGAATATGTGATGGTAATTACTAGACAGTATGTCACTTGACCAATAGGAAAATGGTATACATTGAAATATTTCACAAAGACACAAGGTAATGCAATAGCACCAAAACCGAGTAATGTAAATAATGTTTTTGACAAGAAATAGGAGGATGTAATGCAATTTAGAAATTTCAATGTGGAAATGCAAACAGTACACAAATCAGCTAAGATCCAACTAGGTGCATCTCACTTCAGCATTTTGGATCAATTAAGCCTTACATTAAATGTACATCTCGTCCCCTCCCCCAGTTCATTCACTATTCTAATTTATCAGAACTTACCATTTTGAGAAAATCAGGGAGCACACCGGCATAATTATATTAATATAAAGAAAAGAGGAGAAACTCGATGTTTGGTTGCATGGACATAAAATCTGAGAGAGTTAGTTTCACCACCTGCCAGTTAGATTTGGTGAGGTATTGAAAGCAGGTCTCTCTGTTCCATACCAACCAACTATTCTAGCAATATATCCAACTTGGCCCCAATCCATGCACGTGTTGTTCATGATATATGATGGCACCATGCAAAATGTGTCACCCGATGGTTGCCGTCTTGATTGATGTTGCATTCTTCTAGGTTGTTGCCGGTTGTACCTCTCTGATCACCCTTTCTTTTACCGCAACTGTCTCTTCCACACCTGCATTGTGTCTCGGCACTATCTTCTGGTTCAAGGTGGTATTATTTGGAATATACTCACTAACTCGTTGTACATCTCCATCCCAATTTCAAACCATATGCATCGCCTCCACTAAAGAAAAGGCCCATCCCTATTGGGAGGTGGTGTTTAAACACTTGATTTACATTTAGTCCATGCACATTAGCTTTCAACGATGATGTTCTCCGTGTTTCTTAGTGAATCATTCTTTAAAAAAATTTCCCATTTCTATATATTATCATGAACAAGGTTTGAAGATCGGATACGGAAAGGACATGGTACGAAATACCCCACATTCAAAAATTACACAGGAGCAGGGAGCAGCAGTCGTATTTGGTGCATATAGGGTTTTTACATTTTTATCATTAACATAAACTATCTGTATCACTAATATTTCTCTCTTCACTCCTTCACAATCATCTAGAATCTAGGTTTTGTGGGACATCTTGGTTTGTTCATTCTTACCATGAAAAGTAACAAATCCCTAAACTATTTTCCCTTGTTCTTATCAAGAAAAGAAAACAATCTCTCCCTCCCCCTAGAAAACTACGTCTAATCTTACCCGAAAGTCAAATCCTCCCTCCACCAATGATCGAGGTCATATCAAGTAGTATGGGTATTTACTCCCCCATATGAAAGATCAGATAACAATCCTTTTCATTAGCCATATGCTCTGGATGAAGTGTACAGAATCAATTGTCTAGGCTTCATTTGGCATACATTTTTGGGATGAAAATCAATTAGAAACATTGCAAAGGAACATTTTGAGAATGAGAATGTGGTTTGGTTGATTTTAGTACAATTGATTTTAAAGAGTGAGAATGAGTTTAGATGTTAGTAACAGAAACATTCTTAGAACAGTAAGGATGAAATTCATGGAAAACATTCTTAGAATGAGAAGGAGCCTCTTAGTTCATTCTGGTTTAGTTGGGACAGACAGAGACCATGTAGATCGACTTTGGGCAATTTCAGGATGTGTCCTGATTTAAAGGGGACTGAATTGGCTGTTTTTTGTCATTATAAGCCTTTATGCTACATCAGATATCCTGTTCCTGGACAATTGTATCCCTGTTCCTGCTTTTGTTCCTGATCCTATAGTTGCAGAACCCTGCGCTAATCCTTGTTGATGTGTTACTACTCCGCTATCCAATTTTGATCCAAAGTACCATGGGGACAATGCTTCACATGCATCCAGATGAGTACCACAGTCATTTGGGGGGCAATCACAGAACTCTGATTATATAGACTGCTACCTTACAGTGCCATATTTGTATTTATATGGATGATATTTATTCTTAGGTCTTAATTCAATGTATCAGTTTTATGGATGGTATTTATTCTTAACTCTTATTTCAATGCATCAGTTTTATCTGCACTTGTAACCTATTACCATGTAGATGCATTGACTTTTTCTCTGTTACCTCCAACTATGTCAATGTGATGACTTTTGTAAGATTTATAAGCAATACGTAATGTATGATGGTATTTTTATTACTTATGTCCATCAATTAGGTTGGATTGTTCTTGCATGTGCTTCTACCACTTTTCATTTTCAGTTTTTTTCATATCCACATCATTACCAATACATAATATGTCCATTTATTGTTCAAACAAATTCCAGTGTCAAAACTAATTGTCACTTTGAACAGTGAGTTCATATTTATTAGACTTAGTTTAGTGCTTGGAAAGCTTGATCGTGTGAAACCATTCATGATACAAAACGGATGCAAATCCACCAGCACTCTTGTGAAGAGGCGCATCAGAGGGACCATCAAGTGGTTCCTAATAGGAGGAATAGATGAAGACCAGAAGGATGAACTTTCTATCCATGAGATTTGGAGAACAAGACTCCAGAATAAAGATTCTGTAATAAAGCAAGAATGATGTACTGGAATATGGATGACTCAGCACACACTCCATCAGCCAGGACAGATACACAAGCAGCCATGAATTATCCGGATGGGTCATGAGATTTGGAGAACAAGACTCCAGAATAAAGATTCTGTAATAAAGCAAGAATGATGTACTGGAATATGGATGACTCAGCACACACTCCATCAGCCAGGACAGATACACAAGCAGCCATGAAATATCCGGATGGGTTTCTGCCGAAGTAAAATGAGTTTCTGCCAAAAAATACAGGGAAAACGTAAACTTAACACGTTCCGGATGGACTTCCCTAAGAGAATTGATAGTGTAACGCCCCACATTTACCTAACCGTTTATCGGACAGTAAATGAGTCGCTACTAAACTTAATCCAAATACAAGACCAAAATTTGCAGCTTTTTTTTTTCTTATATGATACCCATATAATATAAATATAATAAAATCGATAATAATAAAATAAATAATACCGACGGTTTTAAATCACTAATGAATTTACAATATATCAGAGTTTTTGTGGAGACAAGATACTGAAAAAGAAAAAATACATAACAAACCACCCCCGTGGGAGCCATCTAAACTAAAGTAAACATAAATAGTCGATCGCAACTATAATTTACTCTTGAACCGCTACCTCAGAGCAATTTCTGAAAGATGCGAAAAGTTCAAACTTCATCTTAATCCTCAAAATACGCAATACCTGGTTATGAAACAACCAGCCCATATCGAATAGGGTGAGCAATTAACTCAGTGAATAAGCCCACTGACAAATTACCTCATATGACAGTTACATATAAAAATAAGGTTTTATAAAAATCAATTTCATTTAATAAATCTTTTATTTTATTAAATCAATTTAAAATCATGAACTTTAAAAAAAAATATTTTAATGTACATGTGGCCCAATCCTTGGCCCACATCAGAGAAATCATGAGAGTCAAATAATAAAATTATATACATATATATATATATATATATATATATATATTAAAAACAAGAATTTTTTTTAATAAATCAATTTAAATTCATGATATTAATAAAAAATATATTTTAATGCAATCACGTGGCCCAATCCTTTGTCCACGTCATAGAAATCATGCAGTTTAAATGATATGACCGGGTAGGGTTCTCAATCGGAAGAACCGTTCCCCAAAACAGGTGTGCCAAGCCCCAAATGACTAAATCGCTCAAAAAGCTCCCTCGAGGAGACGTCGGATCTAGAAGACGCTGATGGGTCGCCGCTGCTATCACTACGAGAACACCAGTACAGGATGCCCCGGTTGCTGCAGACTCCAAACAAAGGAATCCGCCGCTGTAAGGAATGCTTTACCACACCCCTCACCGATCTTGGGACTCTTCGAGTTCTAGACCTTTCTCCCCAAAGGCGAAATACTACGGGGGGATTTAGTCCAGAAAATATATCATGATATGCATCTTGATAAAATCTCGTAGGACTAGGTTGTATCCACTAGTCCTAATTTTTTCTAAAAGTCTCGAAATGAAAATCTTTAATCCAAATGTTATTTCGAAAATATAAGCATAAAAAATGTATTATGTTAATTCTTGAAACATGAATAGCATAATTCATGCTATTTTGAATGACAAGATTAAGGAATTAAATCATGCAACTTTATTCAGTAAAAAATGCAATTTGATCAATATGTAAAATATCAAAATCATGCAAAATAATCATAATATAAATGCATGGATATCACATAATATCATACAAATATAATTAACACAGAAATTCAACGATGTAGAAAAAACTCACCTCGAATGGACCCTAGGTCTGGAGAATGAAGCCCGCAACAAAAATTACAACCTAGATGAATCAAATAGATTATTAATTAAGACCCCATAATTCAACCATAGGCCCAAGACCTAATTACCTATCCATAATTATTAGGCATAAATTTTTATACCCAATAATCTAAATCCATCTCCGTATATACTACAACCTAAGAATATGATCTAAACCTATTTACCATATAACCAGACACTAAATGACAAAAATCAGAAAAGACAAAACCAGAAAAAAAAACAAAACCAGAAAAGACAAAAATTCAGAAATTCAAAATAATAATAAAATAACAAAAATTCATAAAATAATATGAAAATACATATTTTTTTTTCAATAAAAATAAATTATTAGTCAATAGAAATTGAAAATAACTAAAACTTATTAAGTATAGGTATAAATCATAACCCTAGTATTATTAAAAACTTATATTTTAGATATCTAAACATAGATCTAATCTTTAAAATAAATGATAAATCGAAACTAAGTTTATGAATATTCAAAAATTCAAAAACCTAACATAGATCTAACAATAATAAATAATATATCAAAACCCTAGTTTTTATAAAAATTTAGAAATCCAATAACATGAACATATATCTATCAAAACTCTAATTTTATTAAAAACTCAAAATCCAAAACATAAACATATATCCAATAAATCAAAACCTTAGTTTTTTTATAAAATCATAAGAATATAACAACATGAACATAGTTATATAAAAAAAACTCAAAATCTCATAACATAAAAATATATTTAATCATTAAAATAAATAATAAATCAAAACTCTATTTTTATTAAAATCTTACAAATCAAAATAGCTAAACATTGATATAATAAATAATAGGAAATTCAAATGATAAAAAGAATAAATAACTTTCTCTCTCTCTAATCCTCTCTCTCTCTCTCTCTCTCTCTCTCTCTGTCTCGGTTTCTGCCGAAGACACACGCTGCACACCCTATAAAAACATATATACCTAGATTTCTAAAACCTACGAAAATTACAAAATGACCCCCGTACTGTTTCATATTTACAAATAGGTCCCTATACGAATTACATATGGGTCCCTAGAGCTTATTACAAGAAATTCACAAATTCAAAACTGGGTCCCTCAAAATCATTAACAATGAAATCTCAAAATTTAATCTTTTGAGCTCCAATATTAATGAGATTGTAACTATTTAAGATCTTAAAGATCTTAAAAATATGTATATATAAAAATTTCAACATAACAATTAATATTAAAAATTGTAAACTGAAATGGGCCCATAACGATACACTAAATGGGACAAAACTTAAAAACACACAAAACACACTAATTTTAATTTAAATATCTTATTTATATATTTAAATCAAATATATAAATAAGAGAAAATGCACAGGTGTTACATACTTCCCCCCTTTAGGAATTTAGTCCTTTAAATTCAAGGGATAACACAAAATAAAAAATATATGGCATCCAATGACAACAATTATACAACCAAGAGTTTTAAGAGTAGTCTTACAATTCTAACTCATAACAACATCAATACAATTATTTTACTAGTAGGGTTACACGTTCGTGTAATACCTAACAAGCACAATAATATAGAAAATGCTATAAGAATCCAACTTACCCCACAAACAATCAAACAAATTTACATCCATACAATAATTGTATAAGTCAACTTACAGGTCTGACTCATACCCAACAAGCTCAATAATGTGAAAAATAGTATAAGATTCTAACTTATACCCCACAAACAATATTCAATCGAATGCACAAACAAAACTATCAATGATTTACATTGAAGTTCCAACAAATATCAATATCGACATACTGTCATACAACAAAATAACCATATAAATCAATCCACAATTCTCCGCTGCGCCACTCTGATAGTGACTCAAATCACAGGTGAATGAACTTTTACATCACCAACAATAATTAAATGTATAGGTCAAATCCACATATTCTTCACATCATAGGTGTTATAAATCATACCGCATAAGCAATGACAAATAATACAACAAAAATTATACAAGTCAAGCTCACTCATGTCCCATACCATGGGTAATTCAAATTATACGGAACAAACAAATAGATTACAAGCAACCAAATGCGTGCGCATAAGTCAGGCCCACCTATGTCCCATACCATAGGTGGTCCAACTAATAGAATTTAAACATTGGCAATAACAAAACAATCACATCAAACAATTTTATACATAATTATACAAGTTAGGCTCATCTACATCACATACCATAAATGATCTAACTTGTACCATCAACATAGGGGCAATAATAATGACAATAAGATGAAACTAAAGATATTTATAATCTTTAGAATTTATACATATAAGAAAATTATTTGCTGACATGGACATTCGCGGATTGATCGAACCATCCGCAACACTATACAAAACGTGAAAGCATCCTAATAAAATTGTGAATACACGGCCACACTGAACAACTTGAAAATATCGGTGGTTAAGGTATGCCTCTCATGTGAGCATGCCTCAATGTATATTTAGTATGAGCGATCATCCACCACATAGTGCTCTTCCATAGAGTAGCAACCAATAATAATGCAAATCCTATATGCATCAATCCTAATTGACTCAACTCATCCTATGCTTCAAAGGAATGACTCTCATACTGGCTTATCTCGAAGCTCCAATAAAAAATAATAATAATTTACAATAAACAAAAGTAACTAAGTTCATTAAAATAGGGTATCCAAAAACCCAGGTGGGATATCATAAGATCCAATAATGCAATATAAACTCTTAAAAATATAGTTAGATTCATACGCGTGCTAAATGCACATGAATCTGAATTTACACGATGCAACTTTAATATCGATATGCATAGCATAATGTAGAAAAATATTTAACACATCAAAATATTGTATATAAAAATAAAATCTTCATGATAAACAAGTATAAATAATATACTAAAAGAATTTAATACTCATTCCATTTAATATATAGCATAATAAATTTGTAATCCATGTAAAAAATATATATATATAGGGTTACATTGTAATAAAATTAATGTAACAAATATGTAGAGAATTTAATTAAGAAAGAACTAGTAATATCTTTATTTTTGGAATTATTAAGATTTGAATACATCGATATAATTTTCTTAAATTTGATTTGGAAAACTTAAAATCTAATTACAATTTATATAAATCTCCTTGAAATCTTTCATTTAAATAAATAAATAAATAAACATGAGTAACAGCTAAATTTATCGCAAGGTAAAAACATATATGTATATAAAAATATGGGTCACTTCTCCTTTAATAAGAAATTAATAGATTTAGGCTCAAGGGTAACCAAAATATTCAAATAGTATTATATATATATATATATATATAGACTAATATAATCTCTTTAGGATGATCAAACTTAAGCTCTAAACTTCATAGGCTAACTAAACTTGGGCTAATAGAAGATCAAGAATGAGATCGATAGAAAACTCGATGTCACGAATAGGAGAAGGCAAGACAATTCATCTGGAAATTCCTCAAGAAATTCAGATACAGTGGAAGTGTCATTGACTGATGCATTCAAATTGTAGTGGTTTCCACGATAATGGCTAGATATCATTTACATCCTTTATCTAGTAATCTCTAGGCATGAAGAGAAGACATGAATATGATCAGATTTACTCAACCAAAACCCCCAATGCAAAATGGTTGCTGGCCAGGAATACGAAAGGCCACAACTTTTAAAAAAATAATCAACACTTGCATGGAAGACTAACAACCAATCCATGCCAAAGATAACATCAAAACCAAAAATATTGAGAATGTTGAGATTAGTAGACGTCTAATCCCCATTGATCTAAACCAAGCAAGAGGGAAAGCAAACATTAGTGACAACTTCTTCACCAATGACAATGGTTATGTGAAGTGTAGACATCGAGATTGTAAGCTTCTTTACTAAGAGTTTCGCAAATCCAATAAAGTGAATGAATGTGCAGAACCCCAAAAAGAACATACACTGAATGACCAGAATAGAGACAACACTACCATCCCTTATTGTCATAAAAAAAATCCAAAATGATATGACGAACGTCACAAATAATAAAAAAAAAAATTTTAGACACAAACCCTAACCTAGGCTCCGACAGGTAATGGCTCTGATACCATCTGTAACGCCCCACATTTACTTAACCGCTTATCGGACGGTAAATGAGTCGCTACTAAACTTAATCCAAATACAAGACCAAAATTTGCAGCTTTTTTTTTTCTTATATGATACCCATATAATATAAATATAATAAAATCGATAATAATAAAATAAATAATATCGACGGTTTTAAATCACTAATGAATTTACAATATATCAGAGTTTTTGCGGAGACAGGATACTAAAAAGAAAAAATACATAACAAACCACCCCCGTGGGAGCCATCTAAACTAAAGTAAACATAAATAGTCGATCGCAACTATAATTTACTCTTGAACCGCTACCTCGGAGCAATTTCTGAAAGATGCGAAAAGTCCAAACTTCATCTTAATCCTCAAAATACGCAATACCTGGTTATGAAACAATCAGCCCATATCGAATAGGGTGAGCAATTAACTCAGTGAATAAGCCCACTGACAAATTACCTCATATGACAGTTACATATAAAAATAAGGTTTTATAAAAATCAATTTCATTTAATAAATCTTTTATTTTATTAAATCAATTTAAAATCATGAACTTTTAAAAAATATATTTTAATGTACACGTGGCCCAATCCTTGGCCCACATCAGAGAAATCATGAGTCAAATGATAAAATTATATATATATAAATATAATAATATTAAAAACAAGAATTTTCTATAATAAATCAATTTAAATTCATGAGCTTAATAAAAAAATATATTTTAATGCAATCACGTGACCCAATCCTTTGTCCACGTCATAGAAATCATGCAGTTTAAATGATATGACCGGGTAGGGTTCTCAATCGGAAGAACCGTTCCCCAAAACAGGTGTGCCAAGCCCCAAGCGGCTAAATCGCTAAAAAAGCTCCCTCGAGGAGACGTCGGATCTAGTAGACGCTGATGGGTCGCCACTGCCATCACTACGAGAACACCAGCACTGGATGCCCCGGTTGCTGCAGACTCCAAACAAAGAATCCGCCGCTGTAAGGAATGCTTTACCACACCCCTCACCGATCTTGGGACTCTTCGAATCCTAGACCTTCCTCCCCAAAGGCGAAATACTACTGGGGGATTTAGTCCAGAAAATATGTCATGATATGCATCTTGATAAAATCTCGTAGGACTAAGTTGTCTCCACTAGTCCTAATTTTTTCTAAAAGTCTCGAAATGAAAATCTTTAATCCAAATGTTATTTCGAAAATATAAGCATAAAAAATGTATTATGTTAATTCTTGAAACATGAATAGCATAATTCATGCTATTTTAAATGACTATTCAAAAATTCAAAAATATAATTTTTTATAAAAAATTCATGAACATAAGTTTATGAATATTCAAAAATTGAATATATATTTTAAATATAAGTTTATGAATATTCAAAAATTCAAATACCTAACATAGATCTAACAATATTAAATAATATATCAAAACCCTAGTTTTTATAAAAATTTAGAAATCCAATAACATGAACATATATCTATCAAAACTCTAATTTTATTAAAAACTCAAAATCCAAAACATAAACATATATCCAATAAATCAAAACCTTAGTTTTTTTATAAAATCATAAGAATATAACAACATGAACATAGTTATATAAAAAAAACTCAAAATCTCATAACATAAAAATATATTTAATCATTAAAATAAATAATAAATCAAAACTCTATTTTTATTAAAATCTTAAAAATCAAAATAGCTAAACATTGATATAATAAATAATAGGAAATTCAAATGATAAAAAGAATAAATAACTTTTTCTCTCTCTCTAATCCTCTCTCTCTCTCTCTCTCTCTCTCTCTCTCTCTCGGTTTCTGCCGAAGACACACGCTGCACACCCTATAAAAACATATATACCTAGATTTCTAAAACCTACGAAAATTACAAAACGACTCCCGTACTGTTTCATATTTACAAATAGGTCCCTATACAAATTACATATGGGTCCCTAGAGCTTATTACAAGAAATTCACAAATTCAAAACTGGGTCCCTCAAAATCATTAACAATGAAATCTCAAAACTTAATCTTTTGAGCTCCAATATTAATGAGATTGTAACCATTTAAGATCTTAAAGATCTTAAAAATATGTATATATAAAAATTTCAACATAACAATTAATATTAAAAATTGTAAACTGAAATGGGCCCATAACGATACACTAAATGGGTCAAAACTTAAAAACACACAAAACACACTAATTTTAATTTAAATATCTTATTTATATATTTAAATCAAATATATAAATAAGAGAAAATGCACAGGTGTTACAGATAGGCTGACAAAAATAATCCCAGTGTTTTGTCAACTTTTCATTCAAAACTTCTCCGCACCTTACTCGCTCGCCCTGCGGTAACAGTGTGGCTACAACTTACCTTTGGGCACCTTATGGTCGCCTTCATCCTGCTTTCTCTTCCCACTTAACTACTTCGTAGAGTAGCTTGTCCTGTTCACGAGGATGAGGATATCCAATTGAACTGTCAGCCTTTGTTGACTTCGCTCTAGCCTATCACCCCGTTAACTAACTCCCATCTCGGACATTCCTTAAGAAACACATATCACTGTTTAAGATAAGACCATCATCCAGCATAAAATGAACAAATTATTGCCTATTGCTTTGAGAAGACCGTGGGGTCATTCATGAAAACTCAATCCACTAGTCCGAGAAGGATGAAATCAAGTAACTGTCAACCAAAGATACCATGGAGAATCTAGAGAGACCCCTATTCATCACCACTAATGGATACTTCATGTTATCTGTCAATTTGGTCAACCACCATAACTCATCCTTTGAGAGAATTTCAAGATTTTCAACCATTTTGAGAGCCTATGATTGTCCTTCCACCCTCCCATACTGTCTGAGTAGAGGCATCCATGTACCTTCAAGTCTCTTAGAGGACAAATGTTTGGAAAAGCTTTCAACCTCCATCATTTGTAGTTCGGTTTTCTTCTTCGTAGTGTAATATTTCGAAATAATTTACTTGTCCAAGAGATATATCTCAATCCATGTACCCGAACGATGTGAACCGCTCAGGAATTTATGAATTGACAAGGTAGATAGAGGCCCTTGTCACTATGGTGGGATAAATGAAGAAAGCCCTCAAAAAAGTCCAAGAACCGCTTGAGCATGTTGAAACTCAACGATATTCTTCCCTTGTGGAATCCCTGAGCCCAGATTTTCCTAGGAGTGACACCTAGTCCAATCCTTCAACAATCCTTTCTGTCCAAAACAGAGAATGAGGGAGCCATCACCACCACCTCCTGTGCCTCACATTTCACCTACCAACAACATCGTTTGAGGCAAGCTATCTAAGTGTAGATTTTCACTTTCCAGACATGAAGAGCTTCTCGACTGAATCTTCCAGGTAAAAGAAGCAATGGATTTTTTCCAAGTTTCCATGGGATATCATATGAAGCTCACCACCACAAGGTTCTCGACCACACGTCAGCAATGGTGGGTACGAGCCCATCATGATCGAGGTCATGGTAAGGATCTTATTCTCACATGGCAGCACTGAATACAAAGACGAGAGACGTTTCTCCCCTTTGACTTCTCTCGTCTTCCGTTCCAATTCTTACAAAATCTGTAAAAATGATTCGATATGGTGATGCTGATTCCGATTTTTAAAGGATGCTCCCTTCAATTTTTCCTCTGCTTGTCTAGCTACCTTTGAAAGACTCAAATCTGAGTTAACCTCTGCTCCCATCATCCAATCTCCTAATTGGAGTGTTCCTTTTGAGGTAATGTGTGATGCCTCAGATTATGCCATTGGTGTCGTGTTAGGTCAGCGAATAGGGAAGCTTCCCCATGTTATTCACTACGCAAGCAAAACTCTTAATGATACCCAACTCAATTACTCCACCACTGAAAAAGAGTTATTGGCTGTTGTATTTACTCTAGATAAATTTCGTTCCTACCTAATAGGATCCAAGGTCCTTATTTTTTCTGATCATGTTGCACTTAAGTATCTTCTCACAAAGAAAGATGCTAAAGCTCGGCTAATCCGATGGATCCTATTGACCTTCCCTGATGAGCAACTAATGATGATCTCCCATACCCATGTTCCATGGTACGCTGACATTGTCAACTACCTTGTCACGGAACAGATGCCCAGCTCTTGGACCAAGCAAGAGCGATTTCGTTTTCTAGCTCAGGCAAAATGGTATTTTTGGGATGAACCGTACTTGTTCAAATACTCTCCAGATCAAATCATTAGACGGTGCATCCCTGAGTACGATCAAAGGAAGATCCTCTCATTCTGCCATGATCAGGCTTGTGGGGGTCATTTTAGTGGTAAAAAGACTGCTGCAAAGGTTTTACAGTGTGGATTCTATTTGCCTACCTTGTTCCGTGATGCACATGAATACTGTAAATCATGTGATCAATGTCAAAGATTAGAAAAGATTTCAAGAAGAAATGAGATGCCCCTAAACCCGATTTTGATTGTGGAACTCTTTGATGTTTGGGGCATCGATTTTATGAGCCCCTTCCCTATGTCCTTTGGGTACCAATATATTCTTGTAGCTGTTGATTATGTGTCCAAATGGATTGAAGCTATTCCATGTAAAACCAATGATCACAAGGTGGTGGTCCAGTCTCGTTGGACTGGCCCGTACACAATTGAAAAAGTTCAGCCACATGAGACGATTGAGATCCACAATGCCAAAGATGGTAACACTTTCCAAGTCAATGGACATCATTTGAAACCATACCTTGAGTATCTAAGCCCAGAAGTTGAGGAGACATGTTTGGAAGATCTTGTGTATCAGGATTGATCACTTTGTATATAGTTTTTTAGGATTAGGGATAGGACATTTTAGGTTATTTTGCTTGGAATCTGTGTACATATTTGTCATTGCTATGTTTCTGTGCGGATTCATTGAGCTATTTTGTCACAGAATAATTATAAAAATTCACATCAAATAAGGTATGCAGTCTCTACCTACCTTAATTTTTTCTATTTGTCCTTCTCATTTTCAAGCATCACATGGATCATTTTGTAACTGTCATTCACATTGAGGACAATGTTAGATTTAGGTTTGGGGGTGTAATCAACAATTTTTGATGTGACATTTAAACAAAAAAAAATTGAAAAGTTCAATCATTGGAATAAGTTTGGCTTGCAAAATCAATTTTCACTTTAGTTGATAATTCTATCATGTGTCTAAAATGTTTTTCACAAATTTCAAGTCTTGAAAAATTTTCAACACTTATAGCCACATGTATGTAGCCTGATGGAAAAGTGAAACCTAAGGGAGAGACCCAAAAGAATCATTAGTGGAGACTAAACCTAGGAGAGAATTGAGTCATTCTATTCTTGGAGGGTTTTTACGTAATTCTGAGTTACAAGTTAACTCAAAATTTTCTTGTTTTCGCTTAAAAATGTCGTTAGGTTGATCTCTTTATTCTTGTTTTGATCAAAGGCTCATGAACACCATAAAAAAAAATTGGATTACTATACTAGAAACTCCACTGAAATCTTTTCAAGGCATATGATAACCATGTGAAACTTAGGAAATGACTTAGGCCATCTTTGCTAACCCATCTATCATGTTCAGACGACCTATTCTTATACTTATCCACTTGTCAAACCCCTTGAGCCATATAAGCTTTTCTTTGTTCAACCTATGTTTCCAACCTACACTACACTTAATGAGTGCAACCTTAAATTTGTTTTGGGAACGAGGAAAGAAGAAGAAAAGAAAAAAATCAATCAATTACTATGAAATTTCATGAAAGGGTTATTACTATCATGATTCTTGAAGAAAAAAAAATAGAAAAAAAAAAGAGCTGATATTCATCGAAAAAGTATATAAATTCTCAAAGCATTTCAGAATAAAACTTTTTCCAGTTATCAACCCTAGCCCCATTACAACCTATTGAAAAGACCTACTTGATCCTAAATGTAATGTGGTTTAAATGTGGAGAATAGATGAAGAGGACTTAGGGTGTTTAATTCAATGTTCTTGAGTCAATGATATTCCATTCCTGAGATCAATTTAATTTTTTTTTCTTTGATATGGTCCGTCCTTCTATAAAATCTTATATGTGGATTATTTGAATTTGATTCCTTGTCACATATAAGTTGAGAGAAATGACCCCACTTCTGAGTGATTTCCTTGTTGAGTGTAATATCCAGTGAGTTTTTGAAGTCAAGGCGAAATCCATTCTGAAGGTGATCAAAATTAAGTTTTACTTGGAAAAAGAAAGTACATCCTTGTTGGCCATGCACACACACACTTCAGGACTTGATGACGAGTGAAAACTTTTAACATATGGATAGAGTTGTTAACTATGATAGATTTCTCTTAGAAGTTCTTTCCTTGAAAAAAAAAAATTTGAATTTTGTGGGTATATTCGCTGCAAACCCTCACGAGACACAACTCGTCCACTAGGGGTGACCTAGGGGTTTAAAGGCCTGTTGCACATGATAAGTGCAACCGTGATTCCTGCGAAAGTGAGTTAGGATATTTTTTTAAGTTTTGCTCGAGGACTAGCAAAAAGCCGGTTTGGGGGTATTTGTTAGATGTTCAAAAATACATATTTTGATATACCTTTTAAAGTTGTATTGGACATTTCCCTATGCAATATACCATTTTCTACATATATATTAAGGAATTTTATTTTCAAAGGATAATATGCACAAATAAACTACATTTATACATTTCATGTGCATAATTATATTTGTCTTGGAGATTCTAATATTAATCCAAATTTCATAGGATATGATGATAAATTTCTACATGCTATTGAAGGAAAAGAACATGTGAATATTCAATTCCTAAAAGTCTACAGCAATTATGGAAAGAATGGATCATCACAATTGCCAAAAGAAGAATCTCCTTCACCAATCAGCTCCAACAGACAGCCACAAATCAGCAAATCTGATTTGTCAAATCAGTCTGAAATCCCTATCAAAATCACTAAAAATCAGCATTAGCCAATCCTCCAAATCCCCACCTAGACAGCTACACAATCCTACCAAAACAGCAAGGATTTTTCAAATTCTGGGCAGCTGTCCAGCCTTGTGAGTGATTAGTTTTTTTATTTGTGCATCTTATATTATTATGATTTATGCTTAATGATTATATAGTTTCTTCAACTCAGATTTATCTTGATTATGGGTATTTTAAGATCTTTCATCATTTTACTTAGATGAGACATGATTGATACTTTATAAACCCTATTTTCAAATCGAGTTGAAGTGAACTACTTTCTTTGAAATATTTTATTGTCATTGGTTGAATATCTTAACTGTCAAGGAAGAGGGTCTTCACTATAAGAACCATCCTTGATCTAGCAGTTAATGGTGTATCAACTACTGAAATGTTAAAAGAGAACTTTAAATCTATAATCTCCATGTGACCAAGTAAAATCTCTTGACTCATGTGAAGTAAGAGAAATATAAGTGCAATAGAAAGATCTAATCAATCATACTTGTAGGGTGGTTTCTAATCCTTGGTGGCCTTTTTTTTTATCGTATCTTGATTCAAATTAGAATTTTATTTTAGCTTTTAAAGTAGCTTCCTTGGATCAATCTTCAAAATTCTTGTTTTAAAATCTTTTTGGGAATTGATATCTTTTACAATTACTTGTTTGCTTCCATAGCCTCCTTGTGGGATCGACCTCTTACTCCCACTTTCTGCCAAAAAGAGGTAAGAGAGTTATAAATTTCTTTTGTTGGTAAAGACTAAATCTTAACGACAATTAAATCGAGCCAACAGCAGTGTTGGCAAGCTATGGGTTTCCAATCATAGTCAACCTTGAAGGTTTCCCGCCTTCCTGGAGCAACGTCGACAATGACAAAGTCTAGGAGAGCTTTGTGGGCCTCAACCTCAATACAGATTCAAGCATAGGTTCCTCGACTACATCTTTCAGTTACCGAATCCATGAAGAGTGGCTTCCCAATCAAACTACCAATTCGCCCAAGGCATTCAACATCCGAGAGATTAATTGGAAGGCTGGGCAACCTTACTCAAACTACAATTTTTTTATGATGAAAGGGCGATGCGCCATAGTCCACGGATCGCCTTCCAGAACCACTATGAGGTCTTCCAAATCAAATTTGGCAGTAAAAAAACCATTGCCATGGAGAAGTAGAAGAAAAGCCCCTTTCGGATTCCAGAGTTTTTTCAAGAACTGCAAGAATGGGGTGTAGACCGGCATCTTACCGATGATGTACCCCATGATGGAGCGTTCCCAGTTGATGATGGAGCCAGCATAGGTCAGCGGGTTCAGTGATGCCACTAAGATTGGACCTTCTGCAGTGGGCTCGAAATACTCCAGGTTACGAGAGGATGAACGAGCAGGGGAAGCAGAGGAGAAAAGGTTGCACCAGGAACTTTCATGGAGGGAGGCAGGAGCATGAGAAAATGGAGCTGGGGCACGAGAGTGTCTCATAGGGGCATTACTCCGAACAGGTCCCCTGCGAGGAAGGGCAAGGAAAGCCTCAGGGAGAGAAATACCAGAGGGTGGGGCTGGTGGGGAAACAAATTGTGGAGGGAGAGAGGGTTTCGAGGGGACAGCGGCCAAGGAAGGTGTTGGGGTGGTGGTGAAGATGGTGGCGGGGTGGAGAAGGGAGAGAGGGTGTCGAGGGTGCAGGCATGGGCTTCCCGTCATGAGTAGGAGACGGCATCCCGGTGGACGTCGGACGCCGGGGCTGCACAAGTTCCCACTCACTTTTCTCGCTCGTCACATTTCCCGCTCCTCTGCACTATATTTGTGGTGGAGTATGTAACTCAATACATTATGTATAACAATGTAGTTAAAACAAGAGTGCACGGTTACTCTTTGGGTTGGTTTGGTAAGGGTCAAGGTTTTGAGGATAAGCTAATCCTAATTTTAAGGGATGAAAAGTCGATCAATTTAGTCATTATTCACATTTGTCAAAATCAGGATAAAAGGGGGGGTAAATATTATCCCAACTTTAAGGTGGAACAAAAAATCCTCATTATCATTTCAAAATCCAATCAACTCTCCGCAATTTATCCCAATTATCTTTTATAACAACCGGGATATATCATCCTACCTGCAATTATCCCAACATTCATCCCCTTATCCCAATACTTATCCTATTACCAAACTAGCCCTTAGAGCCTTAGAATTTAATTTAATGTATCCGTACGCATACATGCTGAAAAATGCCTACTTAAAACAATTCAATTAAAAAACATAGCCTGGGTGCAAGCCCCACAAACATTGGCGATACATGAAAGCAAATGTGTATTTTGGCACAAGGGTTTCAGGAAATGGGGCAACACAACGAATTCAAAAATTTTAAATGTACTCTATGAAGTCATCAAAATGCAATTCAAAATTTCCAACGTTTCCTGCATGGAGGAAAGTATGTCAAGAACCAATTATGAGATTTTTTTTTCCGTAGATTTTGAAGCCACAGAGATGTCTGCATGTTGGATTTATAGTTTTATGATCATGGAAACAAATTTGGAATACTATTGGTATGGCTCAAGTATAGGAACATTTAAGTAATGATTGGTTCAGAAAATTGTACACCTTCAATTCATAGCATGCATGCTAGATATCAAGATAAAAATTTTCTACAAATTCTGGAATATCATGTAAAAATCCAGATCAACAATTTCATGCAAAAAGCATAAAACATAATACCTTGAAGGCTTCTATTTTCTGTGGCACAAGTGAGTCTTCCGTGGTCCCAAGGCCAAGTTGACCATTTTGGTTCCGTCCCCAACTTTGTAATTAAATAACAGTAATGCAATCAGTCATTGTAGAACATGTAGAATATACTAGATGAGATAACGATTCATAAATAACATAATGACATTCATAGACCATTTTAGCTCTGTCTCAATCTTCAAATTAAATAACATAATAATCATTTTATTATTTCACAAAAAAACCTTAATCATTTCCTAAGAAACATATTGAGCATGCTAGATAAGGTAATTCTTCATAAAGAATAAGACAACACATCAACTAAACATAATTTGATACAAATTTTAATCCATCAACAATGAAACAAATGTTCTAAAGAAAGTACAAACAATAGAAAATTTTAAAATCAAGTGGCATTGATCTGGAGTAGATTTTTTTTTATTATTTGAGACAAGGTGGACAGTGGCAAACACAACCATGTAAATCTGAAGAAGCATTGCATACAATGGTTCTACACATGAAAGACAATTTCAAAAACAAAGGGCAAGATAAATAGCATCTGGATGGTATTTGTAGCATTCTTTAACTTAGGATAATTCAGATTTACCTTATTTTGTCATTCAGAACATCCGATAAAATTGGAACGATTCAAAGAAGAGTAGCATGGCACCTGCGCAAGGATGACACATCAAAATTGAGGAATGGTTTTTTAGAAGTTTGCAAGAGGAGATTGGCCTATTCGATGTGTGGGAAGACGTAGGGCGCCTTTCTGAGGAAGACGGAGAAGAGAGGAACCAGAAAAAGGATGAATGGATGTCGATTTTGAGGATGGAAGAAGATGAGTGGAGGCAGTGGTCAAGGGTTTTATGATTGAAAGAGGGGGACAAAAACACAAAGTTCTTCCACAAGACTGCGAATCAATTTAGGAGAGTCAACATAATAGAGAACCACAAGACTGCCAAACTTTTCACAAACATTACGAGAGAAGGAGAGGTGAGGGGGAAGAAAGAAGCCCTAATTATGTCCCTACTAAGGCGTGATTCATCTGGTAGAGAGGGAGGAAGTGGGGTAGCAAAATGGCAGAATATAGAATATCAGAACAGGCAATGTTGTGAAGGGGTGGAGGTAGTAGGCAAAGTGGAGGAAATTGACTCTACCAAGGTGAGAGTGTTGACTGGGGTGTCGGTTGAGGTTGGTGTGGAAAGGATGGTGTCCTCAAAGCTGAGGCATCAGGTGGATCATGGGTGGCAGGGAATGATCAGTTCCAACGTTCCCTGGTTGTTCAAAAGCTATGAAAATAGGCACCAATTTCAAAATGCAATGGACAAAGGTAGGTTTAAGGCTTGCATAGCTGAGTCGCATAGCAAGGAGGAGACTAGAGGAGATACAGTGGACACTGAGGGGCTGATGCAGCATGATCTGGCAATTGCATAACAAAATATGGTGGTGGTAGAAGAGGAAGAGGAAGAAGAAGGAAACTCTATGTTACCCCATGATGCAGCTGCTATGCTGGAATGTGAGGGGGCTGAGCAACCATAGTAAGAAGGCGGCAAATAAGGATTTGGTGTTTGCAAAAAACATTCAGCTATGCTGTGTTGAAGAAACAAAGATGGAGAATATAAGGCTCGGTGATATGCAGGCCATTGGGGGTGGGGGTAGATGGATGAGATGGTTTTTAAACCCTCGGAAGGCACCTCTGATGGTAATCTTATGTGTTGGTGTGGATAGAAGTGGAAGCTTGTTGACACAATGATGGATGCTTTTTCTATCTCTGTGGGTTTGGAGGATAGGATGACCAGGTGGAGGTGTTTGTGTTCAGGGGTGTATGAGACACACGCTGATGATAGCGGAGGATGCTTTGGGAGGAGCTGAGTTACATCAAATTGGTGTGGAATCTTCCATGGTGCATAATGGGAGATTTCAACGCGAGGAGGTTTGTTGAAGATCGAAATCGATCAAGTGTGAAGCCCAAAGCCATCCGGCCTCGGAGCTTTATTCTCATCCGCACCAAAAACCGCCCTCTTGATCTTTTCCTTTGATAAAGGAGCCGCCAAATAATGCAAGCAATGATCGTGAAACAACTTCAAATCTTCATTGAACCATGCTCCATCCCTAACTCCTCTTGAAAGCCTGCCAGAAGTGATCCACCAACTCCTCAAACCGCCTGGCCGCTTCCACCCTATCATTTATTTGCATTTTGATGAACTTGACAGCTCTCTTTGATTCACCGTCTTGTGAACTTCATATTTTTGTCCTCCTCCTTGAGCCACAACACTCTCGACTTTAGTCTCCATTTTGCCTCCTCCATCCTCAAGTTCGACATCCACTCTTCTGTTATCCTATTCCTCACCTCCTGGTCCTCCTCCCTTTTCCTCCCAAGCATCAAAGTGGCGAATGTCCTATTCAAGATTGCGCTTCCACTGCATTCTTCTATTTTTCGCTTCTTTGGCCCAAGCTCGCAAGCCTTCAACCTTTTCACTTTGAAAATTGAAAGCTAATTTCTTTGTTCTTGAAATACTCTACATTGGAGCCCTCCATGAATCTACCACAATCTCTACAATACCCTTGCACTGGAGCCACAAATTTTGAATTTGAAATGTTTCGGTCACCGTCCTCTCCTCCATCAAACAACAATAGCAAATGATCCGAGCAAAGACGTTGAAGCCCTTTTAGCGAGCACAAGGGGAATGACTCCTCCCACAAATGGTCCACCAACAACTTGTCAAGCCTCGCCAAGTATGGGTCCTCTCTCAAACTACTCCATGTGAACTCTGATTGAAGAGGTCAATGATCATCAAGTCTTTCATCCCAAGCCACTATGAAAAAGCCTCCAGAGCTTCAGAATTATATCAGGAGTTTTGGCAAATAGTACATGAGGTTGTGTTGGAGATGTTTGAGGAGTTTTACAGGGGATCGCAGGGAATTGGGGGGTTGAAGGCATCGTTCTTCGCTCTCATCCCGAAATAGGGGACTGTGGAGATTGGAGTCCTTCACCAATTAGTTTAGTGAATGAAAGTTATATGATGATTGCAAAGTTTTGGCAAACAGGTTGAAGATGGTGATCGGCGAGCTAGTGGAGGAAAACCAGATGTCATTCCCATATATTTTTTCAAAAATGATCCAATTGGGATCGATGATAGAAGACTTCATGTACTATGAGATGATTCCATCTTGGATGATTTAAAATATGTGGAGGATGACATTCTCAACAATGCAAGTGGTTCGAGAAACGAATAATCATATTTCTTGGACTTGGGATATTCGAAAGAACCCATATTCGAAGATATGACTAGCTACACCTTAGAGTACGTAGTGAAGGATGAAGCATGCACATTTGAATCTAATATTACAATCTCGCTAAGTTGAAGGATGAACTTTTTCCAACGTAAAGAGGATGATGGCATACAACAATTTAGGGTTAGTTTTATGTTGGCATTTCAAAATAGGATAATATTGAATTGGATACAAAGGAGATCTTTAGAAGATTTCTTCAAGATCCTTTTTTGGACATATCTTGATTCTGTAACCAATTTTCAAGGCTTGTAAGGTCCACATGTATGAAATGATGCAATGCAAATAATTTAGTATTAATCTTGTTTTGTGTAGGTTTTGCTTGTAAGAAATGATGCAATGTAATAAATTCCCAAATTTATGTATTTGGGACCAGAGAGGGGACTCCCACGTTGGCAAAAGCAGGACCTCGATGAAAAAGCATTGTTCCTCGGGCTTTTTGAACACGAGCCGAAATAGCCTACGCGTGAGGGGAGGAATTGTGCCACCATGCGCCAAAGGCATTTGGCATGGTGGCATTTCTACATCCGGCCACCGTGGATCCCTACGGGGCGTAATCTAACATGGAAACTTTCCATATCAGTTGATTGAATTGTTGTACTTTTATGGGTGTAATGTATTGTTCTACTTTTCAATTTGCATCAATTAGGTTTGGTTTCAATTGATAGCATTTAATTCCAGTTTACATAATAATATTGTATTAGATGCTTTGATGGACCCATCACATTGGGCAAGGATCTATTGTTAATTTACTTGATGTTGGAGTTTGGCTTTGAGACTATATTATGAATATTATTCACTAGAGCAGTATGCATGATTGATGATGTCAACCTATTTTTTTATATTTGATTTGTTGGATGGATGAGTACTCCTCAAATATTTGAGGCTTAGAGATTAGTGCTTGGCTAGGCACATCGCAAGGCTTGCCACCTAAACATGTACCTCGAGGCAAGAGAATTTACCTAGAAAGAATTATATCAGTTGCACACACTATGTAATGCTGAAGTTATAGAAACATGGGGAATTATTGTTCACTTATTGTTTTAAGCATCCCAATCATCTTTAAGGATAGAAGCAACCTACATATTCATATACTAGAAGTGTGTGTGTGCACATATATATTAAAATCAAAGTTGTTTAATGACACATGTCCAAAAAATTGCTTACACATTTGACCTCTGGATTTTCAATTTGAAACTATGTGCAATATTATAGTATTTAGTCAAATTAACTTAAAGGAAATATAAATTCGAAATACAAAACTGTGATAAAAAAAAAATCTAAGAATCATATACCAGGTACCAACCTCTGAACTTCCCCATCCATAGTCACCGCCAAACAATGGCTATCTCCACAAGCAATCTGTTTGATCTTCATGTGCTGTAATGCTTTAACTGGCTGAGGAGAAAACACATCACTAGAATTTCCATGCCCCAACCTTCCAAAGTCACCCCTAAAAATGTCCAACAAACAACGGTTTCAATCTTTTCATGGTATACTATATGACATTGTACAAGACTTGCAACTAGAAAACAATAAGAAGAAGAGAACAACAATACTGGCATATGACATGCATGCTTTAATAAGAGTTTTAATCAAGTTAAGTTGTCAAACAGGCAAACTCAAGTACTATATAAGTGTTCAGAAACCTATAACACGGGACTATATTTCTACATATAATTAACTGCCAAATTAAAATAAAATAACAGATGTCAAACAGTTGACAATGGATGATGGAAAAATTTTATTCGAACCATCATACATATGTACGCATTTATACAGGTAAACCAGGTGAACCAATTCATTTATGAAGCAATTTTTTTACCTCACACTGTTTCTAGATGAAAGAGATGAAAGAAGAAGACCAACCTTTTATTAAATTAGAGGGTCAGCCAATATGATTGCTGTTTTGGGTTTTACCAGCATTCTTGTGATTGTTTAAATTAAGCTTTCTGCCAGTAGGCCGTCTTAATTGCACCAGCAGAAGGAATAGAGGAAAAAATATTATTTTTATAAGTATGCATCTGTGTTTGAGGGAATTTCAAGTACTACAGGGAAGACTCTGGTGAGGCCGTTGGATTGTAGAGGGTTTTGTTGTTGTTTCATGTACTACAGGGAAGATTTTAAGGGGCACCATGCTTAATAGTTTCTTGTAGGCTGGTCTGGTATTTGAATTTATTATTGGAGCCTAGTTACTTTAGGTACTTTATTTTAAACCAAAATAAGTGCAGGTAATATAATGTTTAATAAATACAATGCCTTGATTAAGAAAAGAGGTATTCATTGATTTTTCGATCATACAAATCTGTCACGCAATGAGTTGTGCTATTTGTAATAAATTCTAGCACTCCCTAGCTGGGACAAATGGTTTATTAAGTTTTAGTGTAGTTCCACCCAGACCCAGGACTGCCCTATTTTTCCTTCCGCTTTGCATTTTCTCTGCCTATTCATCCTTGATCATCAAACAAGATGCACCTTGCTGCAACAAAGTGTCAGACTATTCCATGTATTAACATATACAGATATTATTGTAGAAATTATGTTTCACCACACCTTATATGCCATTCCATGTATCACTCATCCGGAATGCCCTTTTGGCCCAGGTAGATGGGTCTTGAGTGGGCCTGGGCCTGGTGGGGCGACGACCGAGTTACGGGTTCTGATCTTTTTTGTCCAGTTCCATTTGGGCTTCTCACCACAGGAATCAACGGTTTCTGAGGTTATGGGTGAACAACGGATGGAGAAGAGGGTTCCAATGGTCGAGACTTCCATACTTAATTGTGCCGACTTCACCAACTGTGGACAGGGCCTCCCCTCACGCAGACCTCTCTCCGGCTATGCTGGTCCCTGTGGAGGTCGGAACAGTTGTTGTCCCCCCTATTCGGACGTCGATGGAGCCCATTGTTTCCCGAGTGATGATCTCAGCCCACTCCTCTGTTTTGGGCGTGGGTGAGAGGATGATCTGCAATAGAGCGAAGACCATTGGTGTTCTTCTCCTGCGGTAGGAGGACCAGAGAAATTTTGTGGACTTCATTCACGAGGCGTTCAACAAGGGACTTCCTTTCCAGACTCCGAGACGCTCACAAGTGAAATGGGCGTCGGGGTTAGCGGCGTCTGGGTCGGAGGCTCCAACTTGGTTTTAATAAGGAGAGGCCAGGGCCTCCAAACTCCTCATGTTAAGGTGCCTCTCATGGAACTACGGGGTATGCACGACCTCGAAAAAAAGCATGCCATAACGGAGGTTGTTCGGATTAATGGTGTGGAGTGTGTTGTATTCAGGATACCAAATTCAAAGTTCTGGATAGCTCTGTGTTGAGGCAGATTGGCAGCGGTCGCTTAGATTCCATAGTGTTCAAGGCTTCGGAAGGGGCTTATGGTGGTCTTTTGACGTGCTAGGAGTCGAATAGATGGGAGTTGTTGGCCTCTTTGTCGGGGAGGTTCTCCATTTCCACTCTCCTTCGTTGTAGGGTGTCCAGACGGAGATGGATCTATTCAGTCTTCACTTCTTCCAAGGCTCCAAGCCCGGACTGGTTCGGTCTTCGCTTCTTCCAAAGGTTTTGGGGACTGTTAAGGTTGATATTATGCAGATGTTTGCTGAGTTTCGCGAGGGCAGATCGGCCATTGGTTATTTGAACTCATCTTTTACTGTCTTGCTAAGAAGGAGAATCCCGAGCGCATTAGTGATTACCGCCCGATTTGCTTGATGAATGGGTGCTACTTGATGATAGCTAAGGTGCTAGCCAACTGCCTTCACGCGGTCAGTGGGGCGATTATTGAAGAACCACAGACGGCATTCGTGCCGGGTAAAAACCGTCACGAGGGTTTCGCCATCACCCAGGAGATAGTATCAAGCTTGTTTAAAGACGGCAGGAGTGGCGTACTTCTTAAACTGAACTTCTCAAAAGCATATGATAATGTCAATTGGGATTTTCTGTTTCACATTATGCGGATGCACGGGTTATTGAATAATTGGTGCCGCATGGTTTCGCAATGCTTCAGTTCGGCCAAGTCTTCTATCCTCATCAACGGCGAGCCGCATGGTTATTTCCCCAACAATCGTGGGCTGCGTCAGGAGACCCGCTTTCACCTATCCTGTTCACTATGGTAGCTAATATTCTTTGCAGGATGTGCTCGTTGGTGGCTAGAGAAGGTTGGGTGGACGGGCTTGCAACCACAGCTTTGGGCACCAAAATTCCAATAATTCAGTATGCGGACGTTGCGATTCTTTTTAGCGCTCCATATCAGACCTCGCTTCAGGGTTTTGTTTTCATTCTACAGAGCTTTGAGCTGATGTCTGGCCTGAAGATCAACTATGCCAAAAGTGAGCAACTACCTATCAACGTTGATGCTTCGATGGCTCGGGCGTTGGCTGACATCGTTGGTTGCGTGGTGGGTCATTTTCCGTGCAGGCACCTCGAGTTGCCTTCGGTTCGTAACAAGCTAAAAATGTGTGATTGGTCACCTCTTATTGATCGGTTGGAGTGACGTTTGGAAGGGTGGAAAGGTCGTTTTCTTAGTTTCGGCGACGGGCTAACGTTTCTTCAAGTGGTACTTTCTAGCTTGCCAATTTTTTACCTTTCCACGTTTCGACTACCAAAGGGGGTAGCGCTTCCTATCAAGGCAATCCGACATCAATTCCTATGGAGTGGAGCGCAAAGGGAGGCTAGGAAACCTTGTCTGGTACAATGGGATTTCGTGTGTCAATCGCGAAAGCGTTGTGGCCTCAGTGTGCGCAAAATGGAAGATATGAACCTGGCTTTATTGGCCAAGTGGCTTTGGAAATGGCATGTCGAGCCGAATGCATTATGGGTAAAAAAACGTTTAAGGAAAGGTATTCTACTGCTCAAGCGTCTCACCTTCAATGATTGTCGCATCGTGTTTCGGGTTTATGTAGTGGCTGGTTCAAGGGAATGGAAAGGTTTGCACAAACAATTATTCAGCTGCTCAGGCGTTTCACCTTCCATAATTGTCGCGTCGTGCTTCGGGTTTATGTAGTGGCTGGTGCAAGGGAATGGAAAGGTTTGCACAAACAATTACTTGGAAGGCGGGTGATGGTCGGTCAATCCTATTCTCGACAGACGTGTGGTGTGGTGACATGGCGTTCATCTCGTAGTTTCCAAGCGTACAATAGCTCACAATCTCTTCCAAAGGGTTGGCTGCTAGTTTTGGGAGGACTCCGGTCAAGGAGGGACTTGAAGGCTTGGTACGATGCAGCAATTCAACAAGGCAACAGCTAGGCAAGCAGATGAACTGACGCAGAGGTTTGCGGGGCATGTTCAGAACGGTCGGGAGGACGAGGTAGTGTGGTCGCTTGATAGATCTTGAGGGTATGCAGCAGCTTCAGGATACGCTTGGTGGAGATGTAACTCGCCGCACAATCAATTCGTAGCGCAGTTTCGGCAGGAGATATGGAAGCCAAAAGTTCCACTCAAGGTGCGAATATTCTTTTGGCTTGCCATTCAGGGCAGGTTGATCACCAAGGTTTTCTGTGCAAGATGGTCCCTAGGCATGTCCACCATGTGCGTGCTCCATGGAGAGAGGCCGAGTTTGTTGAACACTTTTTTGCAAGTGTTCGCGGCCTGCTGGTTATGGCATACATTGAGTGTTGCGTGTTCCATTCCTCTCACTTTTCGCACCATGGAGGAGCTGAGCATGCAAGTGGGTAGGGTCGAGCATCATGATGACAGAAGCATCTCAGCAAAAGTGAGTCGTGTTCTCATACCCGTGGGCATGTGGGCTATTTGGCTTGCGAGAAATGCGTTGGTTTTCAGAGGTCAGCGGTTCTACATCAAGAATTTATAGAGACTATGGAAGGTTTCATTCGTGACTGGGGTAGATTTATGCAGGACCAAACGCATTGAATTTCAAGGAGCATTGTTGATTGAGGAGTAAGCTTCGGTTTTGTTAATTTGGGGGAGAATGAGAACTCTCTTTGAGTTCTCCTCTTGCACCACTTGTGGCGTTTTGTATTTCTTTATTTATGTTGTTCTATTCTCTCCCCCCCCCCCTCTCTTTACGCCTTCAGATATTGTAACTTCAAGATCTATCAATGAATTTGAGATAGCAATTATCTACTTATTTCCTTAAAAAAAACACCACACCTTACATTACAGCAGAAGTTGGTGTCAATAAAAGATGCAAAATCCTCAATATCAAAGACATTATTCCTGCAAAAAAAATATCATGTAGATGTCTGCAAATGGAAAAGCAACAAAGGAAGCAATGGTGTCATCTGGTGACTCACACGTCTTCCCGAAGGCGCTGATGATCTTCAGTAGCCATGAAGTTTTCAAGATTGGACTGGGAGCAGAGGAAATTCGCTTGGGATCACAACATTTGTGGACAAAGATCGTTGGAATGGCCTCAAAAGGGCAATTGGCCCAAAAGGTAGCAAGAGGAGAGATTTCAGAAGATTCATGAGAGGAAGACAAAGGCCGAGTGGGTTCCTCTGTCCAACTCGGGGGATGCACGAAGTTGATTCAACATGGGGGTTCGTACTCCGTACAAGGGTTATAGTGACGTCTGCAACACCACGTACAGAGATGCGACAGAATGAACAAAAAGAGATGGCTGTGTCAAAGGCGTTAGCTAGTGGTACACGACTTCCAACGTGGGATGGCTGTGTCAAAAGGTAGGGGGGGAGACCCTCGATGGTGAGGCTCTACAATGAGTCTAAATGGATCCAAAACTTCTCAGGGTTACGCACTGCCTCACAAGGGGAGTCCGCAGGGCTAGGTCTACCTCTTAGTACTCCTAGAAGCCTCACACAGATATTGAATTCTCAATACAAGACGAGGATCAAGGTCCATTGCAGAAGGGACAAAATTACGCATAACCTCCATTTGGAGAGACCGACCAAGGAAAGGGCAGAAAGGAAGGAGCGAGACAAGATGAGGATCTCAACCTCAATCACAAGTAATATTGCGTGCCAGTAGCCCCAATGTATAGGGTTACAAATTCAAGGGCAAGGAGCGATGACTACATCAATGGATTTATTTTATTTTTTTGAACATTTGTGTCCCCAGGATTTCATAATTGGTCATCCTTTACGAAGAGGGAGGTGCTATCCGACTTTCCCAAAACTCGGTTCGCAAATCACTAGATTTCTTGAGGATACTTTTGGTGACTCCATGCTTTCCCAAAATAGGTTGTGCTTGATGCCTATATTCCTATGGTGATAGGGGTGGAGGTGCATAACCATGGGTATAAGGATGCCCAATAAGGGGCCATCTCTAAGGAGGTGTCCCGCTCAGGCATGACACACAATGGGAAGCTGGAAGAAATTTCTATTGGACATGTGATAAGAGCATAAGGACCAAGGTTCAGCAGTCCTTGGTACCCGCCATCACTTGAGTGTTATAATTATCTAGAAACCATCTCTTATTTAGGGTGTGTTTGTGCCTAAGGGAAAGTGAAGGAAAATGAGATAATGTAAAATTTTCCCTTTAACCACTTAAAAACCTGGTGTTTGTGCCACACAAACACAGAGAAAAAAATTTTCTTCACTTTCCCTTTGCTATTTTGTCTTATTAGGATTGGGGGGGGGGGATTTCTCTTCCTAGAGGAGGGAAAGTGAGGGAAAATGGGGGAAAGAGAGAACATGTTTTTTCTACCTACCCCCAATATAAGAATTTTTTTTTTCTTTCAGAGTAAGATGATTTTCAAATTTTGTTAAAAATGAAAAGAGCATCTAAAAAAAATGAAAACCCTCAATCTTTTAAAAATCTTAAGATTCAAATTAAAAAAGTGGTTTCCAGAGATAACTCTAAAGTTTGTGGTAGATTTCAATTAAAAATTTCATTTGTTAGAAATATATTCATTCAATTCATTAGATGTTTGACAATATTGGGTATTACATGAGACTAGTTAAATGATCTATATATGTCTGTTTAAGAAATGCTTCATTTGAACAGTGTGTAGTCGTGGCTACAAAAGAGAATGCTACAAAAAAGAATTTTTCATGGACTATAAAGTTCGAAGAAAAAATGCTTGATTTGTTACTTTAATGTTACTTTTATATTATATTTAAATTAATTGTTAAAATTTTTTTTTTTCATTTTGTATCGTTTTCTTGAAAACACAGACATTATTTACCGTCATTTTCCATAACAAACACAAACAACAGTTTTTATTTTATTTCATTTCCCATTATAGGCACAAACAACAGTTTTATTTTCCATCACTTTCCATTACAGGCACAAACAGGATATAAACTGGTCAAAGAGAAAAAAAATTCTTTTCCATCACTTTCCTTTTGACCAACATTTATTCACTTTCCCTCATTTTCCCTCTGTGATTGTGCACAAACACACCCTTAGGGGATCCAAGGTTTATGTGGAAAATATTTGGAGTCCGCTGTATGTAATATAAAAGAATGGGGAGTGCATTATGCGGGTGCTTGTAGAGTGGGATTCTCTAGGGAAAGACTCATTATTGAGGATCAAAGGTGACTAGAAGAGGGTCGAGGAGGTTGTAGATTGCTTTTTGAAAATAGATGAAATAATGGGTTAGAAGACATTGAGGATAATCTACAACCACCAAGGTTCCCTAGACAACCTAATAGGTGCCAACATAAACATGCTCTGCAAAGATTTAATAGACCCCGTCATGAGAGATCCATAGAGATTATCAAGGCAACGCTGACAACATCACCGAGCGAGTTAAGATCGATGCCCCTAGTTTTGATGGAAAATTGGATCCCAATGCAACTAATATAGAAGACTATTTTGAGTGGTACGACTTATCAAATTAACGCAGCAGAAGAACGATAAAAGATATCCGATTTACATCAAGATCTCATAAACTCATTAAATCCACAAGGAAGAGAACCCAAAAGAGAGATAATTTTATAAATTGATAAAAAAATTCTCTTACAAAATATGGTGGCACTCCTTATATAGGCTACTAATATTAAATGCACACTTATAATGTCAATTATGACTCTACTAAAAATAACAAATACACAATTACAATGACAATTATTAAAATCTAATAATAATAAAATATAAGATCCTAAAACCTTAAATTCATAATTCACCAATAAAAGTGATTATTATTATTTTAAATAATGAGATTTGTATATAAATAACAAAATCTCATAAAACCTTATTTTGAGGACTGATTTGAAATAAAAAAAATTGCAATGACTTCTTTCCAAATATGTCCTACATCAATCTCTTCTTCTTCAAAAGAACTCGTCCTCGAGTTCTGATAAAAAAAATGACTCATCAGGAGGTTGATATTTGATATAATCAAGTATATCAATTGGAGAAATTAAAACTTTCCGCTCCTCAACCTTGTATTTCACATTTGGCAAAAGGAGAGACATTTTATTGACTTCAAATTCTGTCTCAATCAAATCAATCAAATAGAAAGTTGGATGCACCTCGATTTATAGCCAAACTTCTTCACCATTGTTGTAGTCACAACAGAAGAAATAGATGGAATAATAATATTGTATTGTATTGTGGTGACCGAAAGGTCCCTTTTATAGTTACAAGATGTACAAGCCCTAGAATAGGAAAAAAACCAAAATACCCATGACAAAAATTCGAGTCGGGGGCGCTGCCCCCGTTGCCCCCCAACCCCCGGGCCTCTGGGGATAGGCCCAATAACAGGCCTATTCCCTTACTCCAATACTCCCCCTCAAGTTGGAGCGAAGATATCAATCAAACTCAACTTGGTCAAACTAGAATGAAGAATAGAGGGACCAACAGACTTGGTGAACATATCGGCAAGTTGTTCATTGGAAGAGACAAAAACTGTGTCAATGGCGCCCGACTGTACTTTCTCTCGAAGAAAGTGAACATCAACCTCAATGTGTTTGGTCCGCTCATGAAGAACTGAGTCCGAGGCAAGCATAATGGCAGATCGGTTATCACAAAACAAAGTAGATGAACCAGCTACAGGGAATCCCAACTCTGTCAGAAGAGAGCGCAACCAAATGATCTCACATGTGCCTTGGGCCATGGCACGATATTCTGCCTCAGCAGAAGAACGAGAGACAACACTCTGTTTCTTACCTTTCCAGGAAATAAGGTTGCCCCCATGGAAAGTACAGAAACCAGAAGTGGATCGCCGATCAGTGAGTGAACCAGCATAATCTGCATCAGTGTAGCAAGAAATGGTAGGCTGAGCACTAGTAGCATAGAATAAGCCAAGACCAGGGCATGACTTCAAGTATCGAAGAATCCTGTAAACAGCATCTAGGTGAGAAGTCCGTGGGGCATGCATGAATTGACTCACTACGCTGACAGCGAAAGTCAAATCAGGCCTAGTGTTTGTCAAGTAGATCAAACGACCCACTAGACGCTGATACAAAGAAGGATCTGGCAGAAGGTCGCCTGATTCAACATGAAGGCGATGGTTCTGGTCCATGGGAGAAGTGGCAGGGCGACATCCAAGCATACCGGTGTCCTCAAGTAGGTCAAGAGTGTATTTTCGCTGGGAGAGCGAAATACCATGGCGTGAGCGAGCAATCTCAATCCCCAAAAAATACCGAAGAGGACCTAGATCCTTCACATCAAATGCCTGTCCAAGCTCAGTCTTCACTCTGACAATGTAATCAGCATCATCTCCTGTGATAATAATATCATCCACGTAAACTAGAACAATGGTGCACCGTCCATTACTTCGACGAATGAAGCAAGTATGATCAGCATGACAACGAGTAAATCCAAGAGAGAGAATGATTACGCTGAATCTCTGAAACCATGCTCTCGGTGACTGCTTCAGTCCATATAGAGATTTGAGAAGAAGGCACACCTTTCCAGAATACTCCCCCTGAAGACGAAAACCAGGCGGCGGATCCATATAAATTTTCTCTGTCAAGTCGCCGTGAAGAAAAGCATTCTTCACATCCATCTGATGAAGAGGCCAGTTGTGGCAAGCAGCAAGAGAGACAAGAAGCCGAACAGTAGTCAGCTTGGCAACAGGAGCAAATGTAGCATGAAAATCCTTCCCTGGAGTCTGAGTAAAGCCTTTTGCAACAAGGCGCGCCTTATATCGCTCAACAGCCCCATCAGCCTTGTATTTTACTGTGAAGACCCATCGACAACCAACGGTCCTCTCCCCTGGTGGAAGATCAACCAACTCCCACGTATGATTTTTCTGCAGGGCATCCATCTCAGCGGTCATAGCGGCGGTCCATAGAGAATCCTGTAATGCCTCGGTAACAGTACGAGGAATACGAATAGACGATGTAGCAGCCAGGTAAGCTCTATAGGAATCGGAAAGTCCCTGATAAGAAACAAACTGGGCAAGAGGATGAGCAGTGACACAACTCCGACGACCTTTGCGAAGAGCAATAGGCACATCAGAGTCAGATGGAGGCAAATCAGGAACAGAATGTGGAGTGATCAAGGGAGAAGGTATACCTGAGTCCGAGGAGGATGTCGACAAGTGAGCAGGAGAGAGAGGTGGCCGAGGTCTACGAGTGTATACAATTAGAGGAGACTGTGGTGGAGACGGCTGCGGTGGTGACGACGGAGGAGGTGACGACGGTGGCTGCAGCGACTGTGACTGTGGCTGTGGCAAAGGCAATGATGGGAAAAATGAAGTCGGTCGAACCGGTGAAGACGAATGTTGCAGAACCGTGTCAGAAAAATATGGCACATCTTCAAAAAATGTGACATCAAGGGAATGAAACAATCTCCGAGAAATAGGATCATAGCATCTATATCCTTTGGACATGGTAGAATAACCAAGGAAAACACAACGTATAGATTTATCATCAAGCTTGGTGCGTGAGGGCCCCCTATCCTGAACAAAACAAGTACACCCGAAGACTCGAGGAGTGATGGGGAAAAGAGTACGATCAGGATACAAAACATGAAAAGGAACTTGACCTCCTAAAGTACGACTGGGAGTCCGATTAATCAAAAAGGCAGCAGTGAGGACTGTCATACTCCAATAGGACTTTGGAACATTCATTCCTCGAAGGAGACAACGAACCACATTCATGAGATGACGATTTTTTCGTTCCGCCACCCCATTCTGCTCAGGTGTATATGGACAAGTCAACTGTTGAAGAATCCCCAACTCATTCAGATGAGACCGAAAAGAATCTGAGACATACTCCCCCCATTATCAGACCTGATACTCTTTACAGTAATATTAAACTGTGTTTTAATCATGCGCAAAAAATTAACACACTGAGAGGATACCTCAGACCGAGATTTAAGAAGATAAACCCAAGTATATCTAGAAAAATCATCAATGAATGTCAAGTAGTATCTATGACCACCAAAAGCAGTAACAGGAGAGGGACCCCACACATCAGAATGAATCAAATCAAACAATCCAGAAGCTTTATTCATACGAGAAATATAAGTAGTACGTGTATGTTTAGAAAGCTCACACACAGCACATTGAAACTTATGAGTCTTACATGAAGAACGAAAAGTAGGAAATAAAGAACATAGATGCTGAAAATTGGCATGTCCTAATCGAGCATGCCATAAATCTAAAGATTGTAGAGAAAAACTATGCGAATGATCAGTGGGCAAAATGGAAGCATGGGCCGTGGTGGGTGGTTCTCCGAAGACGTAAAGGCCATCTCTCTCATACCCCTTGCCAAAAATCCTCCGTGTACTCAGGTCCTGAAAAACACAATGATCAGGGTAAAAAGTCACTGAACAGTTCAAAACCTTTGTCAATTGGCTAACAGAAAGAAGGTTAAGAGCAAGGTTGGGAACATGTAACACAGAGTGCAATGATAATGAGGAAGATAAAGGAACGGTACCCTTACTGATGACAGGGGTAAGCGAGCCATCAGCAAGACGTACCTCTCTGTGCATAGAAGATGATGTCAAGGGGGCAAACAATCGAGACTCACCAGACATATGTTCAGTAGCGCCTGAATCAATGACCCAAGTAGGAGACCCTGATTGGTTAACATGGTAGGCGGAGGGGATACCTGAGGTAGCAGCAGAGGATGTTGGACCAGCATGAGAGAGACCAGCATGAGAGGCAAGGCTCTCCCGAACCATGGCATCAATATGGTTCTGAATAGTACGCATATCAAAGGACCCAGATGGAGCAGTGGGGGCATCACCCGGAACCGAAGCATCAGCAACAGCAGCACGAGGGGCAGATGAAGGAGCTCCAACATTGCGAGGACGCATCAATTGTGGGTACAGAATAAAGCATCTGACTTTTTCATGCCCTGTTTTTCCACAGTGGCCACAAGTCACAATATTGCCGCGTCCACGTCCACGACCACGACCGCGACCGCGACTACTATCCCCGTGGCCGCGAGAGTCATATCCAGAGGTGGCCGCCAATGCCATCTGATCGCCGAGGGTTCTAGTAGGTGCTGAGACAGAGATCTGACGGCGATGCTCATCACCCTCAATAATAGCAAATGCTTCAAATAGAGAAGGAAGTGGTGTGGTATTCAAGATCTGAACACGAAGAGATTCGAACTCCGGTCGAAGGCCCATAAGGAACGCATACGTCTGTTGGCGTTGTAGTCGGCCAACCACAATCGTGGCAGCCTCCTTCGACAACTCTGAGAGAGGCTCATAATGGGCAAGTTCCTCCCAACGAGCCTGAAGAAATCCAAAATAATCTGTAACAGATTGGTTACCTTGGGTGGCCTGAGCAATATCCTTGTACAACTCATAGATCCGTGAGTCATTCCTGGCATGACCATAGGTCTTCTTCAACGCAGCCCATAGAGAGTCGACCGTATCATGATACATGAACATATTATAGATCCGGGTCTCCATGGAGTTGTAAAGCCACCCGAGAACCGTGCAGTTGTTGATCTCCCACTGATTGAAGGTTGCATCAGTTTCAGCCGGCTTTTTAATGGTACCAAGAAGAAGGCCTGACATGCCTCGACTACCCAAATACAATCGAACAGAACGCGACCATGATGGATAATTTCATCCATCAAGAAGCACGTTGGTAATCCGTTGAGCATGAGAGTTATGCCCTAACGGAATAGCGGAGATACCAACCGAGGTGTTCTGAATCTGCCCTAACGAGGCGTCGTCCTTGATCTCCCCACCCGATAGTGGCGTGAGGTCCTTCGGCGTTGGATTCATTGCAAGAAGGAAAACTCAAATCTCGATCCGAGAGAAGAAACAATCACCACGATCCGTGATGAAAAGAAAGAAAAAAAATTTGTGAAACCCTAGGGTTTCTTTGCGGCTCTGATACCAAGAAGAAATAGATGGAATAATAATATTGTATTGTATTGTGGTGACCGAAAGGTCCCTTTTATAGTTACAAGATGTACAAGCCCTAGAATAGGAAAAAGACCAAAATACCCATGACAAAAATTCGAGTCGGGGGCGCTGCCCCCGTTGCCCCCCAACCCCCGGGCCTCCAGGAATAGGCCCAACAACAGGCCTATTCCCTTACTCTAATAACAACATCCTTGTTACCATTGTCAATGATAGCATCAAAAACAATTTTGTTGATGGTGCATAGAGTCCACAACACGAATTTATGCAGGGGCTCTTCTATCTTTGGGGTCACCATTAAAGAAAATGACTCCTCTTGTTCTCCTCCAATAACCTCTTCAAAATCAACAGAGAGCACATCTTCCGCTTCTCTGTTTGTCTTGTCCTCATTAATATCTGGTTCAACATCAAAGTTGACCCGTTCTCCTTCTGCGAACTGAGCGCCATCATATACATCATTACCATCAGTTGTATAGTTGTCCAGGATGACTTCATTATCCTCCATTGGGATCACCGACCTTCATTCAGGTTTTTCGTTGGGGCAATGTCCTAGCTTTCTGCATTGAAAACAGGTGTCGAGTGCAGACCTTGTGTGTGGGATTTGAGTCCTTGGTGCATTATGGTTCATCGCAATCGTCGTTGGATTGATCCCACTTTGTTCACCGTTTGTGCCTCTTGGTGATGCTCATTTGGGTTGGTAAGAAGCCTTGGAGATGAAGTACCCTTTCCTTTATCAGGGAAAGATATATTTGGGGCACTTCCACAGAAGATTGAGGAACATCTTGTATGTTGATTCATCAGTTCCGCCTTCAACGCCATATTATGAGTCTTGTCCATATTCCATATCATGTACTCATCAATCGGATCTCAAATAGATGGCTTGAACCCATTAAGGTATCGGGCTACCCATTGTGATTCAAACTCCGCAAGATTATTCCAATCCTAAAGTTCAAGAAACTCTACAGTATAATCAGAAACGGATTGGTTACCTTGACGGCAATTTTAGTACAGTTGGAACAAGTACTACTCATAGTCTGGTAGGAGGAATCGACCCATGAGGAGTTGCTTTATCCTTCTCCACGTACAAATAGGAGTTTTTCCTTGGTGTTGTCTAGTCCTTTAAAGGTTGTCCCACCAAACGGTTGCACCGCTCTTCAAATGGAAGGCCATCAGCTTGATCATCCTCTCCTCGGGCACCTCCATCATCTCGAAGAAGCGCTCGACCTCAGATATCCGGTCAAGAAAATCCTCGATGTGCAGATTACCATTGAAGAAAGAGAGATTCACCTTCAATCGATAATCACTGCTCTCTTGTTGCCGCTGCCTCAGCTGATAGTCGTTTACTCCATTAACTTCATCCAAATCACCCTCGTTATCAGGTTGAAAACGAAGAGGTTGTCGGACAATGTTGTGGACAACAAGTTGGCCTCGGCGAATCCCTCGGCTCGCACCCAGTCCCTTCCAAGTCGTTTGATGTCAGTGTGGAGATTTACATCAGTCATCATCTCGCGAATCTCCTGCAGTTATTGTTGAACACCAATTTGTTGTCATTGAACATCAAGAAATTTTTGTTGATGCCGTTGTTGTTCATCTTACAACTTCCAACACAATTCCTGCACCTCCATGATCATTGTCAATGGGGTGATTGTTCTCTACGTTGTCATATGCCATTGGGCCAGGCGAATCCTCGCCCTGATACCACCTAACGTAGCAACAAAACGATAAAAAAGATCCAATCTACGTCAAGATGTCATAGACTCCTTGTATCCACAAGGAAGAGAACCCAAAGGGGAAATAATTTTATTGATTGATAAAAAGTTGCCTCTTACAAAATATGGTGGCACTCCTTATATAGGCTACAAATATTAAATACATACTCATAATGTCAATTATGACCACTAAAAATAGTAAACACACAACTACAATGACAATTATTAAAATCTAATAAAAATTAAATATAGATCATAAATTCATAATTCACCAATAAAAGTGATTCTTATGATTTTAAATGATGAGATTTGTCTATAAATGACAAAATCTCATGAAACCTTATTTTGAGGATTGATTTGAAATCAAATATTATTTCTTTCTAAATCTGTCCACCATCACAAATAATTGTCACATCTATTTTGTAAAGATGAAGTTGATGGGCACATTAAATCGAAGGATGGATTTAAAAGTCTATCAAAGGAGGAAGGAAAAGGATTTAATCTTATTCCCATGTGCAAAATTTGATTAGTTTGTTTTTTATTTGAATATGTCAAATAAAAAAACGATAAAAAAGATCCGATCTACATCAAGATGTCATAGACTCCTTGTATCCACAAGGAAGAGAACCCAAAGGAGAGATAATTTTATTGATTGATAAAAAGTTGTATCTTACAAAATATGGTGGCACTCCTTATATAAGCTACAAATATTAAATATATACTCATAATGTCAATTATGACCACTAAAAATAGTAAACACACAACTACAATGACAATTATTAAAATCTAATAAAAATTAAATATAGATCATAAATTCATAATTCACCAATAAAAGTGATTCTTATGATTTTAAATGATGAGATTTGTCTATAAATGACAAAATCTCATGAAACCTTATTTTGAGGACTGATTTGAAATCAAATATTATTTCTTTCCAAATCTGTCCACCATCACAAATAATTGTCACATCTATTTTGTAAAGATGAAGTTGATGGGCACATTAAATCGAAGGATGGATTTAAAAGTCTATCAAAGGAGGAAGGAAAAAGATTTAATCTTATTGCCATGTGCAAAATTTGATTAGTTAGTTTTTTATTTGAATATGTCAATTATAGGATTTAATCTTGACAATTGATTTTTATAGTGATCAATCAATGGTTTAGATTACGTCAACTTTTTAAAAATAAAAAAATAAATTGTAAATCTAGATTAGTGGATAGATTTTTGTGGGATTTAATTTGGACCGTCGAGGATGATCAATGGCCCAAATTAAATTACATTTTCTATAAATACTTTGTATTCTCTAGTAGGCACACATGTTTCTCATGGATAATAAAATCATATGTAATAATATATTCAAAGATCACTCTCAGATACCTCCAATGAGAATTTTCATTGTTCCGCGCCATAAGAATTTTGAATAAATGTATTATATTATTTTTATAAATGATTTGCCCAAAAAAGTAGCCAGAACTTTCCAAAACATTGCAAGTGATAGAATGGCAATCCAAACATATCTAAATGAAACAAGAACTCATATAAGCAAAGAACAATCCATTCAAAAATATATGTAAGTGAAAACATACCATCCCCAACTATAGACTTGCGATCCAAATTCAGAATATGCAGTTGTATGATCTGCTCCACAAGTAACAGATACTATATTCTGGTCACTTAACACGCTCACAATTGTTGGTAGAAGACGGTCTTCAGCATTTCCATGACCCAATTGCCCATCTTCACCTCGTCCCCAAGAGCAGACCACGTTGCCAGCTGCATATGTAAATTCATTATTCTTATAATGAATTTGAAAATGTTTATCACAACCAATTCAGAAGGCAAACCAACATATGAGCGTGATAGCCTTATATTAGAGTTACTCAGATTCCTTCCAAAAGTGTAAATAATTGAAAGAAAAAAAAATTAAGCTGTTCACATCTAGGTATTTGTTGTAATCATGGCAACAAACGTCACGTACAACAGAAAAAGAACATCACATCAGATATTTAAAATGCATGTCCAGACAACCATAAATGCACCATTAAGCAAGCCAAGCCTTCCAATAAGAATGACTCGAACAAATATTCTCCAAAGCATGAAAACAGAAATAAGTATCAGATATTTTTTACTAATACAGTAGGCCTACGCCCTCATTTTATTAAAATAAGGAGAAAGCCCAAGATAGATACAATGCTCAAAATACAAGCAAATCAAAAAGGACAGTTCTTGTAGATTTTTTATCTTGAGAAAGTTCTAGGGCAAACAGAGAGAAGGGTGGTTATGAATGGAAACATCCTTTGTGCTCTATGTAGTGTTGAGATAGAAACCTAGACCAGCAAGCAATGTGGATAAGAAAATTTATTCTCCTAAGCAAAAGAGTGGTTTGTGACATGATGCAAAACGCAAAAGGAACAAAAGCACTATGGGAGGTTCACCCTAATCATTTTGCATTGAGTATGTTGGCATGTCAAGAATACATGGTAGTATTTTGGACTGTGTAATGCAATGCAAGCATCTTGGGGACTACAAACCTGAAAATTCATCAAAAAGGGAAATTTTTTAATCATTAATCCAAATATATAGCCTTGGTTTAGGTATTCTTTAAGTTTCCTTTTGCTCTAGGAATCCATATCATCTCCCAACTTCTTTCAATGTTTACCAAATGAATACAACTCCGGCAGACATCCTTCCTTTTCTTTCAAAACAAATGTAATTTGTGAAAACATGGTAAGAAATCACCATCTTACAAACAACACAGGATTACAATTATTATTATTATCATTACTATTAAGAAGAGGAAAGGCACCGAGATCTACTAAGCTAAAAAAACTATGAAAATTCTTGATTTTCAGTCAAATCCTTTTACACAACAGTTACCGGCAATTCAGAAAGTACATTATACAGTCCACAAATTCAATAAATTTATTTTCAACTGTGAATGAAGTAGTAAAACAAGTGATCTCTCCTTTTCATGTGATCTCCCCTTTTGTCAGGTGAATTGTGGTAGTAGAAAAAACATTATACAAGTGATCTACCCTTCTCATTGAATAGTATGTCAAATATACAGGCTGAGTATCCTAGATAGTAAAATTAGATTTGAACTGTGAAATGAAGTAGTAGAACAAACGGATCACACTTTTGTGAGATGTGAACTCAGCTGAGAGATGCAAAGGAAGATTAGGCTGCCATGGAGGAAAAAGGTTATTTCCAACGGTCCACCAAATGTGGGATGGGTATTGGGGGCTTAAAAAGAAAAGGAGAGAGTAGCGGTCTCAGCTTATTCCTCATGTGGCTTGTTGGGGGCTTCGACTGGCATGAAATGATAAAACACTTGAAAAAAGCACTTTTTTGTGAGAGGTAAGCGATGGGACTTGAACTTGTCAACCATTGATCTCAACCCCAGAAAGAATATTGTATTGAAACACACGGGACAACATTCTTGCAAATTTAGAGGCATGGGGCAAATATGATGTTGGTGCAACTACTTTATGTTTGAAGAGGGAGAAGAATTGACGTAGATCAACTGAGGAATTAGAATTAGGGAAGTTATCAGGTGGCAAGTGACCCCTTTTGTAATATATGTACTCTAATAGAATTGATTACAAGCCAGCCTTTTAACAAAAATGAAAAAAACCAAAAGATAAAGTGATCAAATTCTTAATCCTCTTATGTCATATGGCCTTTGAATCAAATACAATGGGATCAATCTGAAGGGTAATTGTTCATCTTCACAAACTTTTTCGTCAAGTTGTACCTGATCTAAAAAATTTCCTGTCATGTCCACTATGAGGGCAACTTCCCTTTGTATGCTCTATAACATGTTCCACATCAACAGTCAATTAACAATTATCAATTATAAACAAAAAGAATCTGATTATATCGAAGAAAACACGCGGTAAGAATAAATCAAGTGATTGATTGATAAATACATAAACTCAAATTCCATTTTCAAAGCGTGTTCCAATTCCACGAATGTGCATCGGCCGTATTTTTAGAAGAAGAAAAAAAACCTTGAGAAACACCCAGTGTAAATTAAGAAAGCCCACCCATTCAGATTTCCACATACTGCCTCAATCATTGATTCTTACATCTAAGAACAACAACTAATACTACAACTAGCACACAATGAAAGATATGCAGGAGAGAGGGATAAATTACAGAGGAGAGCGACCGAGTGGCTAGCCCCAGCGGATATAAGAACAACTTGTCGAGGCGGTTGACCAGAGGGCGGCGCAACAGTGCCTTCCTCGGCGGCCATTCCACAACTCAAATCACGAGGAGGATAAAAAAACCGTAAACTTTTTAAAGAGGATCAAAGGCCTGGCCAGCGGATTGTGAGAGAGAGAGAGAGAGAGAGGGCAATGGTCTAGAAAGTCCTGGAGAATTGTAGTACCTTGGCATTCATTTGGAAAGGACCCGCCACCCCAACTCTGTCGAGCCTCCAAGGGGCCCAGCCCCAGCCCTTTCAGATCTCGATTGCCAGCCACATATCCAACCCCGCCCCCCCCCCCCCCCCAAAATAAAAAAAAATAAAAAAACAACAATAAATATCTATATCTACTTTAAAGCACGCGCTAATGCGCGTGTTAAATACTAAAATGAAAAGTTATTTTCTAAAATGAAAAGTTATTTAAATAAGCTCCTAATTTTTAAAATCAGTCATTATGTTATTTTATCATTTCTAATAAAAATAAATAGTACTGGTTATATTTTAATTCAATTATAACATAACTACATAAATAGAAGTCCGCTTATAGTATGATAAAAACAAATTACATTTCAATAAAAAGACAATTGAAAAGTTTTACAAATTACTTGTTAATAAAAAGATAATCGAGATGTTTTATAAAACATTCATCAAATCACCTTGAAACATAAAATCTCTATATAAAAAAATAAAATTACTATACAAAAAATATGAAAACTAAAATCTATTGGTGAGAGTTAATAAAATATGACAAATGAAGTTTACCATTTTTAGACTTTAAAGAACATGATGATATCAAAGTTAAAATGAAAAGTTATTTTAAAAAAAGCTCATAATTTTTAAAATCAGTCATTACGTTATTTTACCATTTCTAATAAAAATAAATAGTACAGGTTATATTTTAATTCAATTATAATACTAATCAAATGAACGTAATGAATAGCGAAATAAAAATCCTTATTTTCTCAAATAAAAAGTTATTTCAAAATAAGCTCATAATTTTTAAAATCGGTCATTATGTTATTTTATTAATTCTAATAAAAATAAATAGTACTGGTTATATTTTAATTCAATTATAACATGACTACATAAATAGAAGTTCGCTCTATAGTATGATAAAAACAAATTACATTTCAATAAAAAGACAATTGAAAAGTTTTACAAATTAATTGTTAATAAAAAGATAATCGAGATGTTTTATAAAACATTCATTAAACCACCTTGAAACATAAAATCTCTATATAAAAAAATAAAATTCCTAAACAAATTACATTTCGATAAAAGACGATTGAAAAGTTTTACAAATTACTTGTTAATAAAAAGATAATCGAGATGTTTTATAAAACATTCATTAAACCACCTTGAAACATAAAATCTCTATATAAAAAAATAAAATTCCTATACAAAAAATATGAAAACTAAAATCTCTTGGTGAGAGTTAATAAAATGCATTTTATTTTATTTTTTAGACTTTTAAAGAACATGATGATATGAAAGTTAAAGGCATAAACAAATGATGTTATTTTTTATTTGGATTTTGGAGGGACCTGATCATAAAAAGAAAATAGATAAGATTTTTATCATCAATAATACAAATTGGATTTCATTATAAAATTAAAGGCATAAACAAATGATGTTATTTTTTATTTGGATTTTGGAGGGACCTGATCATAAAAAGAAAATAGATAAGATTTTTATCATCAATAATACAAATTGGATTTGATTATAAAATTAGTACAAACTGAAGATGAAACCTCAAAGATCTCCCAAAAAGAGTTGTTAGGGATGTGATAATAAATACGAGGGACTGGGGGCCTACCTACAAATAACCACAAATGAGGACAATGGTGGCTGATATTTGTAAGGACTTGTTTACCAATAAGAAGGATCTAGGGGTGTATTTGCAAATGCCCGAACTCGGGGACCTATTTACAAATAACCACAGAAAACGGACAAATGTAGCCCTTTTTTAGGGACCTGTGTATAAAAATCAAAGAGATACAGGGGCCAATTAAAATATTTGTCAAAGCAAGTTGGAAATGTCGATTGTACCCCTACGACGACCCCGGTAAAAACAATAGACTAACATGTTATTTAACCGACTTCGTATGGGTAAAATAGGAAATTCAAAAAAGTGTCGACCTTGTCTTATTCGACCACAATCCTTTTAATAGTATAAGTTATATATATATATATATATATATATATATATATATATATATATATATATATATATATATATATACACACACACAACTATTAAAAGAATTGGTATCATATAAGACAAGATTGACACTTTTTTAATTTCCCATTTTACCCTTGTAAACATTTTCAAATGACCGAGCATAAAAAGATAGTGGAGACGAAATGAAAGGGATATTCCTGTAAATTTCCAACCTGCTTAGATTGGTTATTTTCAGATCAACTCCTATATCTGTAATATTTATAAATCGGTCATTAGAAAAAATAGGCTACCTCTTAAGTCATTTTTAGATGACCTCTTAAGTTATCTTTATAATTAGGTCCCTGAAAAAATCGGCCACAGTCCTATTCTGTAATATTTGAAGAATCGCCCTCAATTTATAACGAGGTCTTTGGCCTCAAAACATGTTTTGCAAAACTTAAAATTTTCTTTATATTTATTTTCTTTTTGGGACCATTATGCTATATTTTAGTGCCACCATTTAAACCCATAAAGTTATTTATGGAAGTTTCTACTATATTTTCAGTTTTAATTTTTATGTTTACATTAATTATTATAAAACTAATTGTTGATTATCTGTTAATGTCATAAATAAAAAGATTTATATCAATTCAATTTAATATATAAGCTATAGATATTTTAATGTCACCATTTAAGCCCACAAAGTTATTTAAGGGAAGTCTGTACTATATTTTCAGTTTTTATTTTCATATTTACATTGATGATTATAAAACTAATTGTTGATTATTTATTAATGTCATAAAAAGATTAAATCAGTTATGATAAAAAGTCTATACTAGGGAAAGTCTCTCTCTCTGGGGATTCTGACTTTCAATAAAAAGGTTTAAATCAATTTAATAGTGTCATAAATATGATTGAATATTTGTTGTGGTTGCATTGTTGTTTGAGAATTTTACTAAAATATCATGGTTCCACGCTAAAGAGCCCACCATTAAGAGTGATGGGAAATCATTAATACATAAGAAAATAGAATTTCATTGATACTATTAAGAAATTTTATAGACATGACAAGAAATGCTATTAGATATTTTATTATTGATACTATTAAGAAATTTTATACAAACATGACAAGAAATACTATTAAATATTTTATTATATGAATCCATTGTTACATCTTATATATATATATATATATATATATATATATATATATATATATATATATATATATATATATAATATATATATATATATATTAAAATTTTAGATTTTTTCTAATGATGTGGAATCATTTAAATTAAAATTTTAACGACTATGGTTTAGTATAAAGACGAAAAAAGATATATTTTTAATATTTCTTTCTTCATTCATCTCATCGAAGATTTTAATTTACACCTTCATTTCTCTTCGTTTGACGTATTTACATCACTTAAATATTGTCCCCCCCCAAAGAGTTCATAAATAATATTTTTATTTACTCACGTGAAATCGCGTGCATGTACACTAGTATATATATATATATATATATATATATATATATATATATATATATATATATATATATATATATATATATATATATATATATAATGGATTGGTTACCATGCACGTGCCAAATCACGTGGTACAGCATTCTCAACTATATCTATTACTTATTAATCTACTAGTTGTTGTGCATGTGCAGATGCACATAAACAAAGTCTAAAATATGTTTTGATAAATATTAATGTCAAATAATTTAGATACAATAACATCTTCATAATAATAACTCCAAATGCAAGAAATTTAATGTCTCTAGATTAATATTAATATTTTGATATTTAGTATTCAAATTTAAGTTAATTTCATGAATATAATCCGCATTCATGTCAAAAATAATTTTAGCCTCTGTAAAATAAAAAAATCACAACAGATTCTTATGTTATTAAAAAAATATCATTTCAGTCCCTATCGTAACCTCAATTAACCAAGTACATGGTTGATCTTAATTACATATTAAAAGTTAAAAAATGCTCTCACTCCTTATTTTTGAAAAATTAATATATCTCTCTAAAAATTTATGAAAATCACTAAATATTTTTAGACGATATTTATTTTAGTTCCTATTGTAATCAAAATTAACCAGATTTGTAGTTAAAATACTATAATACCCTTTTACAATTTATTTGATAAATTACTGTAAGACACTAACCAGATTTGTTATTGATTTTAAAGAGATTTTTACATAAACGTTTTCTCATTTTCATAAATTTCCTGGGAGTTGTACCATTTTTTTTAAATACGATAGCAGGAGAATTTTCAATAAAAAAACAAGGGCATTTTGGTCATCAAAAGAACTAAATCGATTTTTTAATATTTTATTGAGACTTATTTTAAGTCTTATTGAGTGTGTTGCATAATATAATATTCTAATTTAGTCCCTCGAATTTTTGTTATGATACTTTCTGGAAATGGACATATATTATATGGATCTTAACATTATTTATCCCAAGATAACAAATTGGATGGGGTAAATTGAAAATAATGTTTTCGTGTGGGGAATGATGAATGATCCATTAAGAAAGGGTTTGGAGGAATTTTATTAATTGGATGGGGTAAATTTTTTGAGTGAAAGTTTTAGAACGAATGTCATGGGATTAAATGGGTGTGAAAGATTGTTGTCATAATATTTTCGAGTGATTGGTAGGGGTATATAATAATTAAATGTTTATTTTTCTTGTTAAGAGAATTTTATATAGTAAAATAAATATAGATTAAATTAATAAAAATAGGATTATGAATTTATTTACATATATGTGGTAACATAATTTTCATATAATCAAAATAGAGTACAAAATACATTCTAACAACGGATTATATTTTGAATATCTTTCATTTTTTATGTATTCCATTATCCTGATAATATTATGATTTTTATGGAATTGAATAGAAAAGTATGAGGTAAAATGAAAAAAATGGAAGGATCCGCTTATCATAATAATATTATTATATGATAACCAAATTTAACTATAAGTTAATATGTCACATGATGAAATGTATGTATTAGAATAAACTATGAATAAAATTTCAATGTTGTAAATGGATTTTCATGAGATTGAATAGAAATGTAAGACTATCCTATTAATATTATGATAACTAATTTTAAATATAAGTGAATAAATATGTTACATGATAAAATGTATGTATTATAATATACTATAAATAAAATGAAGATGCTGTAAATAGATTTTAATGGAATTGAATAAAATGTAAGGGTAAAATGAAAAATTCTATAAAATATATCCAGCTTTGTCACAAAATTCTATAAAATAATCACACAATCAAAAACACACAGCCCAATCAATAAACGAACGAACGATCAACCGAAAAGCAAAAACAGAGAGAGAGAGTCGATAGACCCACAGATCTTTATTAGGGATAGTGATGATTGAGGAGGAGAAGATAAGAGGATTTGAAACGTTAGGAAGGAAGTGGAATGGTCTTAATTTTAGAGCCATAATGTATTTTTCTAGATTTGATGAGTGATGAATTTTCATTTGAAGATTTTAACAGTAATTAATGAAAATAATGTTTTCGTGTGAAACGGTGAGGGAATGATGAATGATTCATTAAAAAAAAGATTGAAGGAATTTTATTAATTGGATGGGGTAAATTCTTCAAGTGAAAGTTTTAGAACGACTGTCATAGAATTAAATGGGTGTTAAGGGATTGTTGTCATAATATTTTCAAGTGATTGGTAGGGTATATAATAATCAAGTGTTTATTTTTCTTGTTAAGAGACTTTTATATAGTAAAATAAAATATAGATTAAATTAATAAAAATAGGATTATGAATTTATTTACATATATGTGGTGACATAATTTTCATATAATCAATATAGAGTACAAAATATATTCTAACAACGGATTATATTTTGAATATCCTTCACTTTTTATGTATTCCATTATTCTGATAATATTATAATTTTTATGAAATTGAATAGAAAAGTAGGGGGTAAAATGAAAAAAATGGAAGGATCCTCTTATCCTAATAGTATTATGATATGATAATTAAATTTAACTATAAGTTAATATATATGTATATATTAGAATAAACTATGAATGAAATTAAAATGTTTTAAATGGATTTTCATGGGATTGAATAGAAATGTAGGACTATCCTATTAATATTATGATAATCAATTTTAAATATAAGTTAATAAATATGTTACATGATGAAATGTATGTATTATAGTATATTATAAATGAGATTAAGATGATTTAAATGGATTTTAATGGAATTGAATAGAAATGTAAGGGTAAAATAAAAAAAATGGTTGTCAATAAAGTGGTGTGAATGGACTGTAATGAAATTAAATGAATTGACAAGGGCAAATAGGTCAAATGGCAAGTTTTTTTGTTTAAGAGACTTTTATATAGTAATATAGATTACTTAAATTCTGTGACTCGGTATTTTCATTTTCTTTTCTATTCTTTAATCATTTGTTTAATTACTAATAGTAATAAATTTATTTAAATTTTTAAAATTTTATAATATTCAATGATACAGTATTATATAATAAGATTATGATCAGTAATAGATTTATTTAAATTTTTTAAATTTTAAATTATTCAATGATACAGTCTTATCTAATAATAGATTTATTTAAATTTTAAAATTATTCAATGATACAATCTAATCTAATAAGATTATGATTTATTTAATTACTAATAATAATAGATTTATTTATATTTTAAAATTTTAAAATTATTCAATGATACAATTTGATCTAATAATAAAATTATAATATTATTTAATGATACATTAATATATTTATATTTAAAATTTTAAAAATATTCTGTGATACAATCTGGTATAATAAAATTATATATGATATGATTAAACAATAATAGATTGAGTAGAGATAAAATAGGTTATGATATAAAGATAGGATAAAACAATTGAGTAGAGATAGATAACATATGAAGATATATGTTTTGACTTAATTTTAAGCCTCCACAACTCCCTCCCATTATATTTTCTTCCCCTATTTTGGATGAAAACCTAACGTGACTCCTTCATCACCTCGGGATTTTTGGATGCTGGTAAAGTGAGGGAAAATTGAACACGAAACACAACAGGTTCTAAATGTGATGCAAAAACTATTTATTTTATCCACAAATAGTTGATTTATGTATATTTTTATACATGCATTATGATTAGAGGTTCCAACATAAGTTTCATGTTGACTCAAAAACAATAATGTAGTTTTATACATGCATTATGTGATCTTGGGGGGGGGGGGGGGGTTGCGATGGGAGTTTTGTTTGGTTTGATTGATTTAAAATTTTGATTTTGATTTTAATTTGTATTTGTGGTGGAACGGTTTTAGTGTTAAGGGAGCATGTGTTTTAATTGTTACATTACTTTGTTTGGAAGTTGGTGGATGATTGGGGACTAGTTTTGTTCTGGTTTTTAAAATTTCAAGAGTTTGAAATTACATCTATCACCTAATTTTTTGTGGATTTCTACTTTGAAGATTCGATATTCTTGTTTATTTGGAAGGATATTCATATGCAATTGTAGGGTCCTCATCTTATTATATTTAACTTCTACCTAACTTTGACCCCAATGAATTAATGCATCTTTTTTTATTTCTAAAGAATGTGCACATGTAGATTCATATATTACTATATTTGATTTTTAAAACACCTATATGTGTGTGTGTCATATATTCTCTTATTCATTTCAGGATGGCCTACATGTTGCAACAGTTTAAAGTTTATGGTGATTTGCTGTAGTTATAAGTGGGTTTTGTAGAATTAAAGAAAGAATCAAGATTGAAATATGGTCCTCTTAATTAATTTGAGATAGTTATCATATAAACCCCTATTTTTGACGTTGTTGCATTTGTGTTTTGAGTATGTAGTGAATTCCAATTTATAACAAAAGAAATGAGTGCATTCTCATTGCAGTGAAGTTTGTGGTACTACGGCATTTTTTTGGCTTGGTCTTCCATGGTGTTATTTGGATTATACTACTTATATTTGGAATGTTATCTCAAGTTTCAGAAAATGGGGTATGTGATGGGCTCATTGAATGTTAAAATGATGAAAGATTGAATAAAAAGTCTCCTCTTTGAATGGCTAATGATTGACATTCTTCTACAGGTGCTGGGAACAGGTGTTGGGACTGCCGCAAGACGCGCTGGGCAGAGTCGCTGGACGCGCTGGGCACAGACGCTGGGAATGCCGCAAGACGCGCAGGGCAGAGTCGCTGGGCGCGCTGGGCACAGACGTTGAGAACGCCACAGGACGCGCTAGGCAGAGTCGCTAGGCGCGCTGGGCACAGACGCAGGGAACGCCACAGGATGCGCTCGGCAGAGTCGCTGGGCGCGCTGGACATAGACGCTGGGAACAGACGCTGGGAACCCCGCAGCACACGATGGGCAGAGTCGCTGGACACAGACACTGGGAACGGCAGGGCACATGTGCTAGGTATGCTGGCACAGGTGCTGGGCATGGCAAGGCAGCACGCACGTGCACGCTGACACCCCTACTCTCAAGCAACCAAGCACACACACACCACACAAACATAAACACAAACACTTGGTATGCACCACCACCCAAAACTCCAAATGTGCTACAAAGACTAGAAAAAGAAGAGGGGAAGGCTTACTAAGATAGGGGAAGGGAAGGGGGAGATGTGGGGGCTCGCAAGCACGCCCATGACCACCTCGACCACCACCACCACTACCACCATCTCTCATTTGCTTCACTTCTTCTTAGCTGACAAGGAGGAAATGGGGATGTCATGGGATCAGCTAGGGGAGGAGGAGAAACATCAACACAACACACACCACTCACCAAGATCATTCCATTCTAACTCGTCATATTCTTGCTTCATCTCCTTCTCCTTCAAACACTCCTCCAAACACCCTAAAAATGCTGGAACAAAGAGAGCATTTGGGGGCATTATATAGCCATAAGATGGGTTCAATTGGCAAAATCGTCCATGATCTGAAATTCTGGACAGGCTTCACTAGAACAGTCATAACTTCTACAATATAGCTTCGAATTGTACAATTCCAAAGCCATTGGAAAGCAAAGATGATTATCTACAACTGCCATATTTATGCTCAGATCAAATAACCTCTCCAGCTATTTTGAAAAGTGAGCTAAAGATCAAACAGAGCTGCTGCCAGGATTTCTCATCCCCGGGGTATAATCGAAAAAATACCCATAACTTTTGAAAAAATTTATGGGCAGTACAAAACGGTTCCAGGACCTATATTATGCAGTCAAATTATCAATCAGAGTCCTCAAACTCTAGCAGGTAGCTAAAAACTAAAATTTTAGCGACTCCGATTAAAAAATAAAACTCTAAATGACACAAGCCTAACATACTCCCCCCCCCTAGACAATTTAGTCCTCGAAATTTAAGGAAACCCAAATGGAAGACCGAACATAGAAGTGTCACGCATAGAGTCCCTTGGCTCCCGAGTGGTCCGGGCACCAAACTGGTGCCACCAACGTACTTTAACCGAAGGAACGGTCTTGGTGCGGAGCCTCTTCTCACATTGGTCCATGGTCTCGATCAACTGCTCCACGAACAACAAATCCTACTAGAGGATGAACAGCTCGAACGTTATGACATGAGTAGGATCGTGGACATAATGCCTCAGCTACTTCAGAATAGCCCACGGAGGCCCAATAAAACTTTTCAGATCCTTGTAGGCATCTGGCACATTCGTCTATCCCGACGGCAGTACTCAAAATTCATAGTGTCCAAAACGGTCACAAAAAGCCATCTATGGAATGCCCAACTCCCGGATCTCCAATTAGGGTACCTTGTGCGAAGATCGATATAAAAGAAGACACTGGCTCCCAGAATTGGTCAAATAGATCATCAATTCGCGGCAAGGGGTACTTGATCTTCAACATCTAACGGGAGATCAAATAATTCCTGGGATGATTAAGTTCAAATTCTGCTCCTCGAGCATGGCTGGTGCTCATGATGTCACTTACACGATGGGTAAGCCGCACGACCGCACTTAATCCGCAAGTCATGCAACATGAGGTCGTCGAACCTCGACAACGCCAGTGCGACATCATCCATCTGATATGATTGTTGAGTCCCATCACGAACGCTTAGCGTCGCGTCTCCTTGTTTACGACCCATGTGGGGGGAAAATACGACAGTACCGCAAACTATGCTTCACATTCCGGCACCAACAGGTCGCCCAACTATAACCATTGGAACTCCAGCATCATGCACTCAATGGGCAGATTCATCACGGGGAGTCCAAGCTCTTGACATCATCCAGTAGCACTCCCTCGGTGTGGCCTCTACCTGGTAGCGCCCCACGTTCAATATCTCTGCTATATGGATACACCAACAAGCATTGTGGATAGTACTTGGGAGCACCCCTCAGGACTTAGGCCTCTACCGGGTGGCTACAACGCACATTGATATATCGAAGCGACTCCAGATGTGGCTATGGAACCCTCGCTCATAAGCTATCGCCCACCAAGCTGCAAAAGGATGCACCCACTCCCGATTGTACGCATCACCACTCGCTACAGCACCTTCAAAATGAGAGGGAAAGGCAATCATCCAACGGATGTTTCTAGAGGTATTCCATGACTGGGGGAAAGAAACCCTTGGGAGGGCACCTTGAGGTCCTGATATAGGATATCCTGACAATCATACAAGGAATACGGAGCACCCTAGCCCAGGTCTCAATGACGACCCCACAAGGCCCCTTAATCTCTATCAGGAAAACGGAAGAAGACATCGCCCATTAATGAATAATACGCCACATCCTCAAAACATGAAGTCGACGCCGCACGCGAACTCCATGGTTACCAGCAATACCGATGTCCGGGAACGAAGCTCTATAATTGAGACGCGATCCAACCTTAGAAATTTCAACGATCCAACAATACAACACCATTGGACTGGAAACTCCTTCCTAAGCCTTAATCTCACAAAGGGGGACCCAACACTGACCCTGATCAGTCGACCCAGTCGATAACTTAAGGGGGTCCAGGCATGCCACGCCACGTCCACGTCCACGGATGCGAGGAGGCATGTCAGCAACCTAAGAAAACTTCTAAAACCAGAGCATTCGGATAACAATCCTATGACTCATCTATACGACTCGACTTAGGCTCTGACAAGATCAGGCTCTGATACCAACTTTTGTCACGCCCCAGGGTGACTGTCCCCGAGACGTGGCAATAATATAAAGTATCAACTATCATACAAGAGGTCAATAAAGACTCCAATAAATAACACACAAAGCTGGCAAAGCAATAATAACTGATAACTCAACTGAAATGCGAAAGCATAAAAATATCAATAAGTCTGTAAACCAAAAAAAATATTATTACAGACTGGAACACAAATCACTGTTCTATGAGAGCCAAGTCTAGCCAAATAAAATACATCATGTGCAACACGCACGATTTACAAATACATGACTCTAGGACTGCTGACATCCTCACACTCGCCAATCTGTCGGACGGAACGCTCTACGCACGCAAGATCACGCCACAAGGAACTAACTTCACGCCCAACAACGCCCCTATAAAAGAAACAGTACGCGAGGGGTGAGCTTACAAGCTCAGTGAGTGGCCAGAAACCAAACACCAACACGATAATTCAACACTAAGGCAAATCCCTTTCAAGGACAACATGGGTGAAAACCCAATGGATAACATGGTCACGCGGCAGCGCGATCACCCTCACCCTCACTCCTGGAGGAAGACTCTTGGGACTCTTGGGGAGAGACCATACCATTTGTCAAAGAGACGTGGAATTACTGGCCTACACAGCACTACTGGATTGTCTACTTAGAGATAAAAGCCCATCGATGTCTCTCAACATCGATACCAAACAGGATCCAACAATTATGGGAACGGATGAACAACAAAAAGGGGTCACATAGTGACGTGACTCAACTCATCCCCTGCCCCCGCCCCCGAAGGGAAACTCCTGGGGGACCCGGGGAGAAACAAAGGTTAATCATAACACCTGGTGTTACTAGGTAACGTAATACAACTAGTCCCTTCGCTACAAGGTAGAGATATACTTCCATACCTAAAGCGTTAGGAGTAGCATACCCAGAGCGTACTCGATGGGTAATGGGGTCATGTGACAACGTGACTAACTCTTCCTCACCCTAGCCTACGGAGGGGTGACCCTAGGGTCTTTTGGGACAATTCTGTTGCTCTACGTCCTTCGCCATTTGGTAGACCTCTCCCGGGTAGCCTCTACTTGGTATACTCCCATGATCAGTACATCTATCGAACGCATCGGTAGTACCTACAGGTGGGAGCCCTCTGCCAGGACAGGTTCAACGCCAGGCAGCTTCAACACAGATCTAACGAAGGGGAGAATGACTTCACGCTCGCAATATCATTTGTTTGCCCTCTCCCGTGCAGTCTCTACCTGTTGGCCTTTCACGATCGGTACATCCACCAGATGCGTATCACGATACACATCGGTAGCACCTACAAGTTGTGACACTATATAGGACAGGTACGACGCATGACGATGTCGGGAGGAAACACCCCATGTTCGCAAAGCGAACTCTATGGGAAAGTCAACTATTCTCGATAATCACTTATCGAAGATATCAAAAACTCTTAAACTCCTACACAGATGCGTCACCCGGATGCGAGGAGTTACCTCAACACTTGTGGGCATAACCCAACAGGTGGTTCTTACACAGGCCTAACACAGGTAGGCCTAGCTTAATGCCACAGCCACCGGTTTAACAAAATCGATACAACGATGAATTCTCCTGAATCCTATTCAAGTGCATCTCTCAGATGCATAGTGGCGATTATATTTCTTGCGCTCTAACTAATGAGGTACAACCCGACCGCGGGTAGTACCTACACCTAATACGGATAGGCTTGATCATTTTTTAACATGAGCATAAATTTATATTACAAGAGATGTGTCATAACATTGTTATATGTGCCACATGCACGATAATATATTAATTAACTATAGGGTCCTCCCTAACATGACTATTCATAATAAAAAACATAGCATGCAACATACATACATAGTATGGCCTAACTATACAAGCATACAAGAGCATTAATCATGCAAACACACAAGATAACAACCTAACATTTGTTGGATATCACCAACTTAAGAGGGAAGGGTCAAGTGCGATCTTGCGCACTAACAGGTGCACGCCAATATTTTCAAGTGCATCTGAGTCAAGTAGAAATTACTCTACTTACTCAGTACGCACTAAGAGAGAGGGCGAGAGAGAGAGAGCTCATCATCTCAGAAGTTGGTCATAGCTTTGCCCCAATAATATGGGTGCAACAACTATACCACGCCCTCGAGTCTTGTGCCTATGGAATATTAAGTATGTACCTTATTAATAACACATGATTAATCATGCTAGATATAATTAATATAGTGGGTGTCGTATTACAATAATACCTAAGGCATGCATATTCTATATATCCATACTAATACAAATAGACACCTGCCCCAACTAGCAGGGCGCATACAAACATGATCATACACATATGAATACGATACGTAGACAAGTACATAGTAGAATAGGGGGGTTCTACTCAATATACGAGCCATACAGTCCTAGCATGCAATATCAAACATAATAGGGGTACAAGGAAGCCCCATGGATGTGCGATGCACGACTACGTGCATCGAGCGCATCCCGAAGGGTTGGATCAAACCACTCACCGATACCCGGTTTGATGCGCGTCGAGTGGTAGCACGCGAGCAAGGCAAGCGGGGCAGCACGCATGTGGAACAGCACGCTTGCGGGGCAGATGGGACAGCACACACGCGAGACAACATGCACGCACGGGGGAGCACGCACGCACGCACGGGGCAACACCCAGGCTGCGCTGGCAGGGCAGGGTGTTACGCCCTGAAACGGCCCTCCCGGGACCGTAACAATCTACAATACCATGACTCATACACAAGAGGTCAACATTGTCGGTATCGTCGGAATCTCCGAATGTAGGTGCGTCGGAAAGGATCCGGAGGTGCGCGGGTGCGCGTGCGTGCGTGTGTGGGGGTTCTTTGGGGATTCGGATCGGATGCGTGCCCTGGCGGGCTCGGTCGAATCGTCTTCTCGGAAGGGTGAGGTGTCGTTCCTCGTTGAGGCGCCCGACAGCGGCTCAAGAGGATTCCAGGGGTTTGTGTGATCGTCACCTACTTTTTCTAAAAGCAAAAAAAGGTTGGGTTGGATATGATCGCCTACGTGGGGGAGTTGTGGGTCTCCGCTCTGAGACACGGATATACCGTACACAGAGGTGAAAAACAGGTATCCTATTCTGCTTTCGGGGCTTGACCAAAGGAGTCTTGGGACATAGGGGTGCAAATGGGGTGTGGATAGGGGGGCGGCTAGTGGGGTCCAGCCGTCGGATATGGGGTGGCTACTAGGGTTTAGCCGTCCGGGGCCTGGTCTGGTTTGGGCAGAACTTCGGTAGGAAATGGGTTTGGTCTTGGGCAGAGGCTAAGCTAGGTTTAGCCTGAGTTTCTGGAGGGTGGAATGAGAGGGTGTTTTTGTGTAGGGAATGGATTTTTCTCTCACAAAAGGGGGGCTCTCTTTCTCTCTCTCTCTTGGGATTTCTAGTGGGGGAAGGGAAAGGTTGGAATTTGGTGGATGTGAATTGATGGATTTTGTGGGATTGTTGATGTTGGATTTAGGCTTGGGACCCCCTCTATATACAGTAAAAGAGAGGCAGGGGAATATCCAGGGGGTAATGGAGTGGCTTGGCTAATAGTGTATATGATTAGACCCCTCCTTAATTCTCTGGTTCTTCTGTTAGGACCACTAGCCGCCCAGTATGGGGCAGCTACTTCTTGGTAGCCGCCACTATCATAACCTGCCAAACATCTCTGACAGGCAGTGGCTTGGGTCGGTTACTTGGGTTGATCCGGCCATGATATGGCGGCTAATGGTCACCACCCACCGCAATGATCAGCATCTAATACTGCTTTATGTCCCATCCAGGGGACTGGTCCAAGGTCGGCCAGGGGGGCGGCTAGTTTGAACTAGCCGCCTGGTATGGGGCAGCTAGTTAGGTCTAGCCGCCCCTTATCAGGGACTTAAGTTTTTTTGGGTTTCCGATTTTTGTCAGGTGGGGTTTTGGTTTGGGCCAGGGTCTGGTTTAGGGTAGGATTTGGGTTTCCGGTTTAGGTTAGGGCTAGGGTTAGGGTTTCCGGTTTTCTGAACTTTGGTTCTCTACTAGATGTCCAAATGTGGGACATTTCCAGGTGTTACTTGATGTATTTCTGTCTTTCTGGACGGTCAAAATTGGGGTTGTCGGTATCATCGAAATCTCCGAGATGTCGGTGCTGTCGGAAAGGATCCCGGCGGTGCGCGGGTGCGCGTGCGTGTGTGGGGGTTCTTCGGGGATTCGGATCGGATGCGTGCCCTGGCGGGCTCGGTGGGATCGTCTTCTCGGAAGGGGTGAGGGTGTCGTTCCTTGGTTGAGGCGCCCGACAGCGGCTCAAGAGGATTCGAGGGTTTATGTGATCGCCACCTACTTTTTCTAAAAGCAGGAAAAGGTTGGGTTGGATTTGATCGCCTACGTGGGGAGTTTGTGGGGTCTTCGCTATGAGACACGGATATACCGTACACAGAGGTGAAAAACAGATAATCCTATTCTGCTTCCGGGGATTGACTAAAGGAGTCTTGGGACATATGGGTGCAAATGGGGTGTGTATAGGGGGGCGGCTAGTGGGATCTAGCCGTCGGGTATAGGGCGGCTACTAGGGTTTAGCCGTCCGGGGCCTGGTCTGGTTTGGGCAGAACTTCGGTAGGAAATGGGTTTGGTCTTGGACAGAGGCTAAGCTAGGTTTAGCTCGGGTTTCTGGAGGGTGGAACGAGAGGGTGTTTTTGTGTAGGGAATGGATTTTTCTCTCACAAAAGGGGGGCTCGCTTTTTCTCTCTCTTGGGATTTCTAGTGGGGGAAGGGAAGTGAATTGGGAATGTGAATTGTCTATTGGGTTATGGATTGTTGATGTGAATTGATGGATGCACATTTAGGCTTGGGACCCCCTCTATTTATAGTAAAAGAGAGGCAGGGGAATATCCAGGGGGTAATGGAGTGGCTTGGCTAATAATGTATGTGATTAGACCCCTCATTAATTCGTTGATTTCTTCTGTCAGGACCAGGTGGAGGGCGGCTAGTGTTAACTAGCCGCCCAGTATGGGGCGGTTACTTCTTGGTAGCCGCCCCTATCATGACCTGCCAAACGTCCCATCTCTGACAGGTGGTGGCTTGGGTCGGTTACTTGGGTTGATCCGGCTAAGATAGGGCGGCTAAAGGTCATCACCCGCCACAATGATCAGCATTTAATACTGCTTTATGTCCCATCCAGGGGACTGGTCCAAAGTCGGCCAGGGGGCGGCTAGTGCTAACTAGCCACCTGGTATGGGGCGGTTAGTTAGGTCTAACCACCCCTTGCTAGGGACTTTAGGGTTTTTGGGTTTCTGGTTTTCTGGTTTTAGGTTTAGGGCCAGGGTTAGGGTTTCCGGTTTTTAGGTTAGGGCTAGGGTTAGGGTTTCCGGTTAGGGCTAGGGCTAGGGTTAGGGTTTGGGTTTAGGTTAGGGCTTTCGGGGAAGTATGGCCTCGGTTTTTTTACGGAGCGTCAGAAGGACGAAGCTGCAGCTAGCTTCGAGAGGAGGCGGGCGATGATCGAGGCGAGAGAGGCGGCCGCGTGCCCACAGAGGGCACGGAGGGAGTTGAGGGCGTTCTTCCTTTACATCTTCGGCTGGGTCCTCTTCTCGACGGCCTCTGATAAGGTTTCCTCTCACTCTCTTTTGCTGATGAGGGACCTGGAGTGCATGGGACTCTATGCTTTGGGAGCGGCGAAGCTCGCCCATTTTTTCGCGGAGCTCTCGAAGAAAGTTAAGAGGGCCGGGGGAAAGAACCATGGCGGTTTCGCGCCATTTCTTCAGGTATGCGTGAGTGGTAAATGTCTTTTTCTTGGTTTAGCTCACTTTGATCGTGATAATTTTCCTCTTGCTTTGCTAGATCTTCGGATACGAGCACTTCGCCATCGATCGCCCGACTTTGGCTCCGTTTGATCGTGCCCTCCCTTGGGCTATGAGATGGGAACCCCGGGGGTCTTCTTGCTTGTACCGCCTCACCCAATTCCGAGAGGCCTTCCGCGTCTTGTCAGAGGAAGAGGTATAAGTTTTTCTTCGAATTTCCTTGGCTTGTATTTGGTTTTCGAATTTCCTTTCCTATCTTTTGATGTTTTTTTAGATGACGTGGAGGCCTTATCTGGAGGAGGTTCCCGAGGCTCTGGCGCGAGATGTCTGGTTGATCTATTTCAATGAGGTCGTGTTTCATGCAATCAGCTGGGTCGTCCGTCTGCTTGGCTACCATCAGTGGGTGCCCGATCCTCTGCCGCGGCGCCCCTCGATTCCGGTGGCTGGGATTCCTCGGAACACGACCTCCCGAGGAATTACGCTACGTATGTGGCGGGATGGGTGGGCCGAGGCGTCTTGGTGGAGCGTCGTCCTGAGGTGACCTCGAGTGACGAATACCTGGCTTGGTATCATCAGGAGTATGCGGGTATCCTCGGGACGATGGAGGAGGAGATCCTGGACGATTACGTAAGTTGAAAAAAATCCTTCTCTTCTTCTCCGTTTTCCTTCGCTTGACTATTTTCTGAATGGTATTTGTTTTTGCAGGTTGAGTTGAATGAGATGGAGAAGAGGCTCAAAACCGCCAATGAGCACCTCCAAGCGCGGGCCAGGCAGATAGAGGCATTGCGGGTGCAACGGAGACGCTTGCAGGAACAAGTCCGGGTCCTCGAGGCTCAGGTGGATGCTCTGTCGAGAGCGAGGACCGATGGTGCTTCTTCTTCTTCCGCCCCTCCTCCTTCCATGGTTTTCGAGCGAGAGCATGAGCTGACGAGGGAGCTAGATGCGGCCCGGAATGAATTGACGGCCATACGGATGGAGTTGGGCCAGGCGAGGGGTAGGGCTTCTCGAGCTTAGGAGGAGACGGACCGGCTGAGTTCCATGATGGCTTCGAGAGAGGAGGGTTTCATTACCCTAGGCCGTGAGAGGGACTCCCTCCAGATGAGGGTGTCGGAGTTGGAGGCTTCGGCGGGTGTTCCTGGAGGTTTGATGGGTGACTTGGTTCGTTCTCTCCAGGCGGCCGGGGATAGGGACCGGGAGGTGCTCAAGGCATCAGAGGCGTGGGCACGGGAGTTGGTGGAGAGGTTGAGGGCTGTCGAGGATCAGGCTAGAGGGACAGAGAGTCGTCTGAACTGTCATCAGTGACGTCTTCTGAACTGCTTGGTTGTGGTGATGATTGTCTCCCTCTCCTGACCATGTTTACTATGTGGGCTCCAGATGTGGATGCTTGGTTGTGACCTGGCAATGGGTCAGTAAAAATGCCAAGTGGCTTGGAGGCTCGAGAATTGCCCTGGTTTAAGTGGCTTTTGATCATGGCCCAATCAAGGCGCCTGTCATCATTTAAATCATAGATAAAATCCCGAAAAACAATGCATTGTTCTACGGTATGACCATGTTGTTGGTGGTATTGACAGTAACACAGTCTGCTGGCCCCGGGGAGTGGAGGTTTAGCAGCTGGGAGAGAGATACTATTCGTGTCCATTAGTACCCTAAAAATCCTAGTTAGTGTTTCTGGGAGGGGGGGGGTAAGAGTCCCTCTTTCCCATTCGTCTCTGATCATAGGATGTCGGAGGGGAGACCTCATTATAAGTATTTTGGGTGGGCAGCCTAGGATTTGGGTTCTGACTTCTTAGGAAGGTGGAATAGAAAGGGGTCCTAGGCTGACCTTGTCTTGAAATTACAGGTCTTTGGACCGGGGAACATTGGATTACCGGGTTTTGTTGTGTCGGCACAGGGACTGGTACTGATCGAGTAATGAAGTTTTGGTTGATTGGCCGAGGCGGCGCATACCCGGATGAACCGGACGTGTACTGTCTCGGAGCCGTTCCTCGATGAGGAACTCGTGCTCCGTTCGGGTAGAGTGCCGATACTTGGGTGATAATCCCCTCTACCGCGGGGGTTGGTGCCTTACGAGGCGGTTGTCCAACCCTATGGCTGATAGGTGGGGACTGGGTTTGGACTATTGGGGCTGCACAACGGGAAATCCTGTTGTGGCGGTCAATTTAGAAGCTGATACGTAGTGCAGTCTCCGTACGAAAGGCTCGTACGAAGCTCTGGACTCAGGCTCTGTAACATCATGTCAATTTCTTGATATTTTGTGAGTTGCAGGCCGGTTCGGTGGACGAGTGTGCGCCATCGAGACACGTATTGTTCAAATTCCTCCCTAGGCGTCATTCTCTCTACGGTTAAATCTGAAATAGAGGGGGTTCTGATCCTCTGGTAACCGTAGCGGCCTAAGAACTTCTCGCTTACAGCCAAGAAATTCGACATGTGATGTACAGGGAGGGTGGAGAACCATTGTAGTGCTTCTCCTTCCAATGATTTCTGAAAGAGGAAGACTAGCAAATGTTGATTATCTAGAAAGGGGCGGGCGTCTAGATAAAAAGCAGTTAAATGGATGTCTGGGTCTCCATGACCGTTATACCGGTGGAATTTGGGGATTTTGAATCCTTCCGGTATGTGGACTGATGGGATTTGTCTCAGGTTGTGTAGAGACATATGCTTGAGGGCTGAGGGACCAGGTTTCATCCAGCGTTTCTCCCCTAGGAGGGCTGCCTAGCGGTTCTGGGTTTGGGGTGGCCTGGTAGGGGCCTGGGGTGGAAACTGTTGGGAACATTGGATTCGCGGGGGAAAGGGGGTGAACGAAAAAAGGCTCGGATTGACCGAGTGGCTGGGTGTGAATGGGGTTTTGGGAATGGCCTTAGGGGTTTCGACAGGGGCCTCCTGTCTTAGGGTTTTGACCTGACGGTAGTTGGTGAGGTCATGAAACATGTCCTCTACAGATTGGTATCCTAGACTGGCCATCTTTTCCTCTAGATGGGTCAGGAATTGCGTGGCCTGACCCTCTTGGTGGATTTTTTCCTCTAGTATCTCCTCCTCTATGCGGGATTCCATGATGTGTGTGAAACGGTTCAACGGAATGAATGCAGATATAAAGCAGTAAATAAAGCGGTAAAGGATTGCGCAGCAGTGTGCGGCTTACAAAGCAATAAAGGATTGCGCAGTGGTGTGCGGCTTACAAAGCAGTAAAGGATTGCGCAGTGGTGTGCGGCTTACAAAGCAGTAAAGGATTGCGCAGCGGTGTGCGACTTACAAAGCAGTAAATGATGATGTGATGTGAATTAGATGAGGATCTGATTCGAGGGGTGGGAAACTCTAACCTTCCTAGAGGGTTGATAGCATTGTAGTCAAGCTTGTAAAAGGGGATAGAAGAGGATTACCTTTTGTTGTTTTTTCACGAGGGAGGTCCCACCGTGATTGCCAGATCTGTCGGTATTGTCGGATTGTCCGAATGTCGATGCGTCAGAAAGGACCCGACGGTGCGCGGGTGCGCGTGCGTGCGTGTGTGGGGGTTCTTCGGGGATTCGGATCGGATGCGTGCCCTGGCGGGCTCGGTCGAATCGTCTTCTCAGAAGGGTGAGGTGTCGTTCCTGGTTGAGGCGCCCGACAGCAGCTCAAAAGGATTCCAGGGGTTTGTGTGATCGCCACCTGCTTTTTCTAAAAGCAGAAAAATGTTGGGTTGGATTTGATCGCCTACGTGGGGGAATTTGTGGGGTCTCAGATCTAAGACACGGATATACCATACACAGAGGTGAAAAACAGGTATCCTATTTTGCATCTGGGGCTTGACTAAAGGAGTCTTGGGACATAGGGGTGCAAATGGGGTGTGGATAGGGGGGCGGCTAGTGGGATCCAGCCGTCGGATGTGGGGCGGCTACTAGGGTTTAGCCGTCCGAGGCCTGGTCTGGTTTGGGCAAAACTTCAGTAGGAAATGGGTTTGGTCTTGGGTAGAGGCTAAGCTAGGTTTAGCCGGGGTTTCTGGAGGTTGGAATGAGAGGGTGTTTTTGTGTAGGGAATGGATTTTTCTCTCACAAAAGGGGGCTCTCTTTCTCTCTCTCTTGGGATTTCTAGTGGGGGAAGGGAAAGGTGGGAATTTGGTGGATGTGAATTGATGGATTTTGTGGGATTGTTGATGTTCGATTTAGGCTTGGGACCCCCTCTATTTATAGTAAAAGAGAGGCAGGGGAATATCCAGGGGGTAATGGAGTGGCTTGGCTAATAGTGTATGTGATTAGACCCCTCATTAATTCTCTGGTTCTTCTGTCAGGACCAGTGGAGGGCGGCTAGTGCTAACTAGCCGCCCAGGATGGGGTGGCTACTTCCTGGTAGCCGCCCCTATCATAACCTGCCAAACGTCCCATCTCTGACAGGCGGTGGCTTGGGTCGGTTATTTGGGTTGATCCGGCCAAGATAGGGCGGCTAAAGGTCACCACCCGCCGCAATGATCAGCATTTAATACTGCTTTATGTCCCATCCAGGGGACTGGTCCAAGGTCGGCTAGGGGGGCGGCTAGTTAGGTCTAGCCGCCCCTTGCTAGGGACTTATGTTTTTTTGGGTTTCTGGTTTTTGTCAGGTGGGGTTCTGGTTTGGGCCAGGGTCTGGTTTTGGTAGGGTTTGGGTTTCCGGTTTAGGTTAGGGCTAGGGTTAGGGTTTCCAGTTTCCTGAACTTTGGTTCTCTACTAGATGTCCAAATGTGGGATATTTTCGGATGTTACTTGAAGTATTTCTGTCTTTCTGGACGGTCAAAATTGGGGTATCTACAAACATGACTCATGATGAAAATGAAACAATAATTGCATAAATAACAAGGCAACAGGAAAGCGATAACTAAAAATAATATGGAAGCATGAAATATAATTAAGTCTATAAGTCAAAAACATTATTACAGGCTCGAATACACAATTACCATCCTGTGAGAGTCCAAGTCTACTCCAAATACAACAACATGTACGACATACACTATTACTTATACATACGCAAAAATAGGATTGCTGATAGCCCTGTACTTGCCAATCGAAGTTGGGACACTCCACGCATGAACTACGCTGGAGGGATGCTCCAGCTCCACGCCCCACTTGTAGATACCCCAATTTTGACCGTCCAGAGAGACAGAAATACTTCAAGTAACACACGGAAATATCCCACAATTGGACATCCAATAGAGAACCAAAGGTTCGGTAAACTGGAAACCCTAACCCTAGCCTAGACCTAAACCTAAATCGGAAACCCTAACCCTAGCCTTGACATAAACCTAAACCGGAAACCCTAACCCTATCCTTCACCTAAACCTAAACCAGAAACCCTAAACCTTGACCTAGCCCTAAACCCTAACCCTAGCCTTGACCCTAAGCCAAAACCTAAAACCCTAGCCCAAACCCTAACCCTAAACCAAACCCTAGCCCAGACCTAAACCTAAACCTACTCTAAAAACCCAAAACCCTAGAACCCCAAGTCCTTGGAAAGGGGCGGCTAGCCCTAACTAGCCGCTCCATACCAGGCGGCTAGTTTACACTAGCCGCCCCCCTAATCGCCCCCTGGCCGACTTTGGACCAGTCCCCTGGATGGGACATAAAGCAATATTAAATGCTGATCATTGCGGCGGGTCATGACATTTAGCCGCCCTCTCTTGGCCGGATCAAACAAAGTAGCCGACCCAAGCCACCGCTTGTCAGAGATGTGACGTTTGGCAGGTCATGATAGGGGCGGCTACCAGGAAGTAGCCGCCCCATCCCGGGCGGCTAGTTAGCACTAGCCGCCCTTCACCTGGTCTCTGACAGAAGAACCAGAGAATTAATGAGAGGTCTAATCGAAGCCAACCCACTCCATTACCCCCTGGATATTCCCCTGCCTCTCTTTTACTATAAATAGAGGGGGTCCCAAGCCCAAATACATCATCCACAACATCAACAAATCCACAAAAACACCACCAATCCACCATCCCCACTTGTTCAAACCTTCCACCACTAGGAATCCCAAGAGAGAGAGAGAGAGAGAGAGCCCCTTTTGTGAGAGAAACACCCATTCCCTACATAAAATACCCTCTCATCCCACCCTCCAGAAACCCAGGCTAAACCTAGCTTAGCCTCTGCCCAAGACCCCACCCATTTCCTACCAAAGTCCTGCCCAAATTCCCCCAGACCCTGGACGGCTAACCCTACCCAGCCGCCCCAATCCAGACGGCTCAAACCCACTAGCCGCCCCATACCTACACCCCACCCGCACTCCTTTGTCCCAAGACTCCTTTAGTCAAGCCCCGGAAGCAGAATAGATTACCTGTTTTTCACATCTGTGTACGGTATATCCGTGTCTCAGAGCAGAGACCCCACAAACTCCCCACGTAGACGATCAAATCCGACCCAAACCCTTTCCTGTTTTTAGAAAAAGCAGGTGGCGATCACACAAACCCCCCTGAATCCTCTTGGGACGCTATCGGGCGGCTCAACCAGGAACGACACCCTCACCCCTTCCGAGAAGACGATCCGACAGAGCCCGCCAGGGCACGCATCCGATCCGAATCCCCGAAGAACCCCCACACACGCACCCGCGCTCACCGCGCACCCCGCCGGGATCCGCTCCGACACATCCGACACATTCGGAGGCCTTCCCGACGGTACCGACACCACTGTCCCTGATGGAAAACAACAGACGAGGGGTGAGCTACAAGCTCAGCGAGTGGCAAGAATCCAACTCAAGAATAATAATATAACACTAACGTATTTTCCTTTCAAGGAAAGATATAGATGGGAGAACACCGACAGATATAAATGTTACATAGAGACGTGACTACACATCACCCTCACCCTCACCCCGACAGGGGAAAACTATTGGGACTTTTGGGGAACAACTAATCCATTAACACTAATGAGATGTAACACAAACTAGAACCACGCTACAAAGATTCTCCGCATCTAGATAAATACATATCAATCCCTCGCATCATCCGATTGCCCTCTCCCGGGTAATCCTCATCCTAACGGCCATCCATGGTCAGTACTCAAGCCTCATATGATGGTGGCATCATACTCTGGGCATTCCCAATGATACGGCATCACCCGTGCTCGGTACTCGAGCCTCGTATGGTAGTCACATCATACTCTGGGCATTCCCAATGATACGGATTCATCCATGGTCGGTACTCAAGCCTCGTATGTTAGTGACATCATACTCTGGACATTCTCGATGATACAGCATCACCCGTGGTCGGTACTCCGAGCCTCGTATGATAGTCACATCATACTCTGGGCATTGCCAATGATATGGATTTACCCGTGGTCGGTACTTAAGCCTCGTATGGTCGTGACATCATACTCTGGGCATTCCTGACGATACGGCATCACCCGTGGTCGGTACTCTAAGCCTCGTATGGTAGTCACATCATACTCTGGACATTCCTAACGATATTATGACACAATGCAGGATAGATTCAACATCGGGTAGCTTCGACGCACAATGATGTAGGGAAACAGTACTTCACTCTCGCAATATCATCCGGTAGCCCTGTCCCAGGTAGCCCTGTCCCTGGCGGCCTTCCGATGGCACGGCGACACCACGCAGGGTAGCTCCAACACTGGGTAGCTTCGACGCATGATGATATGGGGAGGAAGCACTTCATGCTTGCAATACGATTGCATGATGATGTAGGGAAACAGTACTCCACGCTCACAATATCATCCGGTAGCCCTCTCCCAGGTAGCCCTCTCTCTGGCGACCTTCGGATGGCACGGCGACACCACACAGGGTAGCTCCAACGCTGGGTAGCTTCGACGCACGATGATATGGGGAGGAAGCACTTCATGTTCGCATTACGATCCTCACAGATGAACTACTATCCTCTAGCAAATACCATTGCTATACAGAATTCTCTTCAATTCCCGCACAGATGCATCACTTGGATGCAGGGGAAAGAAGCTAAACACTCGCACTCAATTATGAAAAAACATGATAAAAAAGACGGGTCATGCACATGCTTAACACAAGTAGGCTTAACATACTATTGTCATAGCTATTGGGTAACAAACACCGAGTAGCTTCCACGCACGATGATGTAGGAAAACAGTACTCCATGCACGCTTGCAATATCATCCGATAGCCCTCTCCCTGGTGGCCTTCCGATAGCACGGTGACACCACGCAGGGTAGTTCCAACGCTGGGTAGCTTCGACGCACGATGATATGGGGAGGAAGCACTTCATGTTTGCAATACGATCTTCACAGATCAACTACTATCATCTAACAAATATCATTGCTAATGAATTCTTATGAATTTCTACACGGATGCATTGCTCGGACGTGGGGAAATAAGTCCTTGCACTCAATCATGATAAGAAATGATCCTAAAGGCGGGTCATGCATGCGTCTAACACAGATAGGCCTGACATTCTATCATCATAGCTATCAGATGACAAACACCAATACAATAATGAATTCTCATGAATCCATAGAGTTGCATCACTTGGATGCAGGCAAGTTTGCTACTACATTTGCACACTAAAACATGTATGATCCTGACAATAACAGATCATAGATATACCTATCACAGATAAAGCCAAATAATTAAACATACATACAATTATCACATGAGAGTTCCTATCACAACAAGAGTGCATAGACCACTTGTCCAAGGAACCTAGCATTCGAGAATTAACCACACTAAGCATCTACCAACACGAATGCAATACTACGAAAGGACACCTATAGCATATCGTACCCAACATTCCATGTTATATATATAAAAGCTACAAAGTGATAATAGCAATATTATTTAAAAATCAATAATGAATATAGCAATAGAACCCAATGGGTACGCGATGCACAATCACATGCAACGAGCGCTTCCCAAATGGGGTGGATCAAACCACTCACCGCAGACCCATTCATCGGGAGTCCCACCAACGAAAGTTACAAAACACAACCAATGATGTTCAAATCAAACATGAAGCTTCCTGACACATATATATAAGTCTACTTCATGAAGACACCAACTCTTAACATTGCATACTACATGTAAACTAACTTGTTGAAACAATCATGCAAAACTTTTTCATCTGCAGCAAATACCCCTAATGATTTGATCTTCACGGTACCAAATATTCATCTACAAATTCTAAAATAAATCATACACATTCTCTGATATGTGAGGATCATAATCCGTGAAGACATCATATCATGATTCAATCTCAAAATGCCAAAAATAAATTATTTTCAGGAACAGGTCTATTTCTATGCGAATCTGGACAGGCCATGAATATCAGGCTATAACTTTCAATACAGGTAACCAAATGATACCAAATTTGATATATAGAATCTAGACATATGGATGATGAAATCACATGAAGACATAACCTTCATAACATGCCTCTTGGTACTAATTTCATATGGATTTTCACAAGACAGAAAATCTGCCTTACTATGACACAAGACTCCCAACAACAAGGAAAGGGGAAAAATACATACAACAACACTTATGCATCCTTGCTGACCATCCAAATTATTACATGACAACACTCATACTTCTTTGAAGCACAAACACAAACACCTACATGGCACAAAGGGGAGGTGAAGATCCTTGGGAAGAAGAGAAGATGGTGCACATAAGGGCTCCCACCATCACCATCACCATCACATGCTACCAGGTCCTCACAATAAACAAACATACACTCAGCCATGATTTTTCAGCACAAATGGATACACGAACAACACCAAATAAAGATGAAATACTAAGGAAGAACTTGGATTTCACTCACCCCAATTGATCCAACACCAAACCTTCTCTTTCCTTGGCTTCTCTTCACTCAAACCCTCATGAATCAGCCATGACAGACCCCCAATTCACAGTAGCAGCAGCAACAATGAAAAGAAAGAGCCAAAACAGGCAACAAGGCAACAAAGAAAAAAAAGAGAAGAAAAGAAACATAGAGGATTCATCAAAACCTCTTCAATCTCTTCTTTCCCTCTCTTCTTCTCCTCTCCCTCTCTCTCTCTCCCTCACTCTCAGACTTTCTCTTCCAAACTCCCAACAATACGAGTAAAAATCCCCCTTTTATTCCCCCAAAACAACACACATTTAGTGGGGTAGAAAGGACAAAACCATCCCTCACCAGAAATTCTGGACTGATTCTACTAAAACAGCCATAACTTCCACAATATAGATCCGAATTCAAATACCGTTGGAAAGCCAAGACGATTATCTACAACTTTCATGTTTATACCAGGATCCAATAATACCTCAAGTTATTCCACATTATGAGTTAAACACCAAACAGGGTTGCTGCCAGATTTTTCTCAGCCCCAGGGTATAATTAGAAAAACACTAATAACTTTTGATACACAAATCTAGATCATCTAATTCCACTTATGTATAGAAGCTAACTCAAAATTGAACATCTCATATCAAAATCATATTTAAAATACTTCATCTGGATATTTAACAAAATTAAATCCGAATACCAATTGAAACTGCATAACTTCTAAAAAGACGTCAGAATGCGACAAAAATTTATAGGTAGGCCAATGCCAGTACCAGGGGAAAAGACATGCATTCAGATTTTGAAAATGAATGCCCAAACTATTAAAATAAATACAAACCCAATATTTACCAGCCAAAAAGTGACACAGACTTAACACAGGGCATGCTGGGAACACGCCGGGCACGCTAGGAACAGGCGCTGGGCACGCTACCGGGCACGCTGGGAATAGGCGTCGGGCACGCTGGGAACAGGCACCGGGCACGTTGTCGAGCACACTGGGAACAGGTACCGGGCACGCTGGGAACAGGTGTTGGGAACGTCGCATGACGCGCTGGGTAGAGTTGCTGGGCGCGCTGGGCACATACGCTGGGAACGCCACAGGACGCGCTGGGCACAAACACAGTGAACGCCGCAGGATGCGCTGGGCAGAGTCGCTGGGCGCGCTGGGCACAGATGCTGGGAACGCCGCAGGACGCGCTGGGCAGAGTCGCTGGGCGCGCTGGGCATAGAAGCTGGGAATGGCAGGGCACTGGTGCTGGGCATGCTGGCACTGGTGCTGGGCATGGTAGGGCAGCACCTCCAATGCAGCACGCACGCGCACGCTGACACCCCTACTCTCAAGCAACCAAGCACACGCACACACACACACCACACAAACATAAACACAGACATCTGGTATGCACCACCACTAGAAAAAGAAGAGGGGAAGGCTTACAAAGATAGGGGAAGGGAAGGGGGAGATGTGGGAGCTCGCAAGCACGCCCATGACCACCTCGACCTCCACCACCACTACCACCATCTCTCCTTTGCTTCATTTCTTCTTGGCTAACCAGGGAGAAATGGGGATGTCATGGGATCAGCTAGGGGAGGGGGAGGAGGAGGAGGAGGAGAAACATCAACACAACACACACCACTCACCAAGATCATTCTCTTCTAACTCCTTCTCTTTCAAACACTCCTCCAAACACCCTAAAAATGCTGGAACAAAGGGAGCATTTGGGGGCATTATATAGCCATAAGAGGGGTTTAATTGGCAAAATCGTCCTTGACCCAAAATTTTGGACAGACTTCACTAGAACAGTCATAACTTCCACAATATAGCTTCGTATTATACAATTCTAAAGCCATTGGAATGCTAAGAAGATTACCTACAACTTTCGTATTTATGCTCAGATCAAATAACCTCTCCAGCTATTCTGAAAAGTGAGCTAAATATCAAACAGGGATGCTGCCAGGATTTCTCATCCCCGGGTATAATTGGAAAAATACTCATAACTTTTGATACATGAATCCAGTTGATCCAATTCCACTTTTATATGAAAGCTAGCTCAAAATTAAACATCTCATGGTAATATTGGATTTAAACATCTTCATCTTAGATTTTAACAAAATCAAATCTGAATACCAATCAAAACTGCCGAATTCCAAAAACGTTATCGGAATTCAATGAAAATTATATGCGCAGTACAAAACGATACCAAAACCCATAATATGCAATCAGATTATCAATCAGAGTCCTCAAACTCCAGCAAGTAGCTAAAAACTAAAATTTTAGCGACTCCGATCGAAAAATAAGACTCTAAGTGACACAAGCCTAACAGCTTAATTAGACTCCGATATATTCATGGATTATGATCCTCACATGTGAATGAATGTGTGTAAATTATTTTTGAATTTTCGGATGTGTACTTGGTGCTGGGGTGATGAAAGTTCATGGATGTTGGGGGTAGACGAACCAGTTCTGGCATGTGTGAGTTTTATGCTATTATGCATGTTGTGACCTATATCTGGAGCTGGTATCTTAATGAAATATGCTTATATTTGTATCAGGAGATATCATATTTAATTTGAGTACTATTGGTTTTAGGATCCAGAAGTTATCGTATTTGTCGCAAGTTTGTGTTGTTGGAGTGCATCGTGCTCTTCCCACTCCCGCCCTGCTCGCTATCCCACATCTACTCCTTGTGGATTGAGCGAGTGATGATTTAGTATTGGTGAGTGGTCTGACCCATGCAACAGAAGTTATAATAGTATGCTTGTTAGGTACTATTGTATATTTTATGCAATGGAATGATACTATAGAGAACTTATTTGGGTGGTATTGCTTGTTTATGATGATGGATGTGCTATGTAGGATTGAATACCATGTTGTATGATCATTTGAATATACTTATTGATAAGCTCCTTCGAGTTAGCTATAATTTTTGCCTCTACTTGTCCTTACATCATGTTTGCACATTTAGTAAGTGTGGATAAGAAATAGCTTTCCCCCGCGTCCTCGTGATGCATCTGTTGGGAATTCTATGGATTTCAACTAGCTAGTTATGGAGTATGGTATACGTTGATCAATGTGATTCCTGTGAGTGTGGAGTGTATCACCCCGGCGTCATCGTGTGTTGAAGCTACCCAACATCGGAGCTACCCTGTGAGGTGCATCTCCGTTATCGGTACCGTCGTGGGCAGGGAGAGGGTGTCACGCCCTAGGCGTCCCCGAGACGTGGCAAATATATAAGCATCAGCTATCATACAAGAGGTCAACAAATGACTCCAATAAATAATACACAAGGCTAGCAATCAATGATAACTGATAACTCAAATGAAAGGCGGAAGCATAAAAATGTCAATAAGTCTGTAAATCAAAAATATTATTACAGACTCGAATACACAATCTCTATCCTATGAGAGCCAAGTCTAGCCAAATAAAATACAACAAGTTCCACATGCACGGTTTACAAATACACAAGACTCTAGGACTGCTGACAGCCTCACACTCGCCAATCCGCCAGACAAGACGCCTCCACGCAGGCTAGACCACACCACAAGGAAGCTCCAGCTCCATGCCCAACAACACCCCTGTAAAAGAAACAGTACGCGAGGGGTGAGCTACAAGCTCAGTGAGTGGTCAGAAAACCAAACACCAACATAACAATTCGACACTAAGGCAATTTCCTATCAAGGAAAGCCATGGGTAGAAACCCAACGGGTAACAAGGTCACACGAACGGTGCGACTATACCCCGCCCTAGCCCAAGCCCCAGCCCCCACAGGGTGAGTCTAGGGACTTGAAGGACAAAACTTGCTGTTCTACACCGTTCGTCATCCGGTAGAGCTCTCCCGGGCAGCCTCTACCTGGAGCCGGCCACGGTCAGTACACTGTCGAGCGCGTCGATGGTACCTACAAGTGGGGTCTGTCGGTACCGTCGGGAAGGCCGCCGATGTCGGTGTGTCGGAGCGGATCCCGGCGGGGTGCGCGGTGAGCGCGTGCGTGTGTGGGGGTTCTTCGGGGATTCAGATCGGATGCGTGCCCTGGCGGGCTCGGTCGGATCGTCTTCTCGGAAGGGTGAGGGGTGTCGTTCCTGGTTGAGGCGCCCGATAGCGTCTCAAGAGGATTCAGGGGTTTGTGTGATCGCCACCTGCTTTTTCTAAAAGCAGGAAAAGGTTAGGTCGGATTTGATCGCCTACGTGGGGAGTTTGTGGGGTCTCCGCTTTGAGACACGGATATACCGTACACAGAGGTGAAAACAGGTATCCTATTATGCTTCCGGGGCTTGACTAAAGGAGTCTAGGGACAAAGGGGTGTGGATATGGGGTGTGGATAGGGGGCGGCTAGTTGTGTTTAGCCGTCGGCCAGGGGGCGGCTAGCTAGGGTTAGCCGTCCAGGGTCTGGGTTGGTTTGGGCAGAACTTCGGTAGGAAATGGGTTTGGTTTTGGACAGAGGCTAAGCTAGGTTTAGCCCGGGTTTCTGGAGGATGGGATGAGAGGGTATTTTATGTAGGGAATGGGTGTTTCTCTCACAAAAGGGGCTCTCTCTCTCTCTCTCTCTCTTGGGATTTCTAGTGGTGGAAGGGTTTGATCAAGTGAGGGTGGTGGATTGGTGATTGAAGATTGTTGTGGATTTTTTGGTGATATTGTATTTGGGCTTGGGACCCCTCTATTTATAGTAAAAGAGAGGCAGGGAAATATCTCGGGGGTAATGGAGTGGGTTGGCTTCGATTAGACCCCTCATTAATTCTCTGGTTCTTCTGTCAGAGACCAGGTGAAGGGCGGCTAGTTCCAACTAACCGCCCAGGATGGGGCGGCTACTTCCTGGTAACCGCCCCTATCAAGACCTGCCAAACGTCCCATCTCTGACAAGCGGTGGCTTGGGTCGGTTACTTGGTTTAATCCGGCCAAGAGAGGGCGGCTAAAGGTCATGACCCGCCGCAATGATCAGCATTTAATGCTGCGTTATGTCCCATCCAGGGGACTGGAAAAAAGTCGGCCAGGGGGGCGGCTAGTGTAAACTAGCCGCCTGGTGTGGGGCGGCTAGTTAGGGCTAGCCGCCCCTTGCCAGGGACTTTGGGTTCTAGGGTTTTGGGTTTTTAGGTCCGGGGCTAGGTTTAGGGTTTACGGCTTAGGTTCGGGGCCAGGGTTAGGGTTTAGGTTTAGGTCCGGGGCTAGGTTTAGGGTTTTAGGTTTAGGTCCGGGGCTAGGGTTAGGGTTTTGGTTTAGGTCCGGGGCTAGGGTTAGGGTTTCCGGTTTCCTGAACTTTGGTTCTCCACTAGATGTCCAATTGTGGGATATTTTTGTGTGTTACTTGAAGTATTTCTGTCTCTCTGGACGGTCAAAATTGGGGTATCTACAATTGTCCCTCATTGGACAGAGTCTTTGTGCGAAGCAGGAAAGACTTCGACCGATGATAAGGAAAGAGACCCCTATTTTGGCCGGCCCGACCTTCAAGAAGTTATGCCGATACGAATAGTACTATTCGGGGAGTTGATTTAGACTGTCAGAGGCTAGGTCTTGACTTAGAATTTTTAGCCTAAATGATGATCCAGGTGGAAGGCGGGGAAAAGTAAATGGTGAGTGATCCAATCCGCGGTCGGGGTTCTTAGCTATCGTGCGCGGAGCAGCCCAGCGTCAGTTTCCTCGTGCCTACCGTTCCCGTGTTTGGGAAAACTCAGCAAGGAGGGGATATCGCCGACAGAAAGCAATTAAAAGTTGAGTTTGGGTGAATTGGATCATCCGAAGGATAAGAACTCCGGACAAGAACCAGAACTGATGAAATTCAAATTTGAGTGGTACTGAAAGTGCGGTGAAACTTCGGGAAAGTCGTGTTTGATCAAGTAATGTCTGGAAATAAGCCAATACATGGCTGTTTGGTTATGGAGAACTTCGAAGTTTAGGGCTGAGAAGATTGAAAAGGGGTTTTTTAATGGAAGAAAAAAACTGGGAGGGGCGGCTAGTTGTTACTAGCCGCCCGAGAGGGGGCGGCTACTCGCGGGTAGCCGCCCCATAAATGGGTCCCTTATAACCGAAAAGACCCTCTCTCTCCCCATACGTTTAAAACGATTTCTCTTCCCTCCTCTCTTCTTCTTTTTCATTTTAAACCGAAAACCTTGATTCTAAAACACCTTGAATCCTTTGTTTTTGCCTTCCATCATTCCTTTCTTCTTGATTTCGGAGCCCTAGATTTTCTTTGGGGTTTTTCTTTTGTGCGAAATCGGAGGAGATGACGAAGGGGAAGAGGACGGCTTCGATGATGAAGCGCCTCAGGTCTTCCCGAGAGCAGAGAGGGGCTGTCTCGGGGTCTAGTTCATCGGGGAGTGATCGGGTGAAGGAGGAGGTCGCGAGGGAGGCCGTGGGTGCGGCGGAGGTGCCGTTAGTGGATACCGGTGCGGTTAGAGGCATGGGTATGCCTTCGGGGGCTGTCCCAGAGGTTGGGAGTACTATGATTGGCTACACACGCAAGAGGAGGCGTGGGGATCGACCGGCAGTGGTCGAGGGGGTGGTTTCGGGGGTCGGGGGATCGGTTGAGGGTGTGATGGAGGGAGGGGCCGAGGCCGAGGGGGTAAGTGAGAGTGAGAGGGCGTCATTGGACGCCATTATTGGGATGTTGGATAGGGAGGCCATAGAGGCCAGGGCAGCAGAGGAGGAGAGAAGGGCCATGGGTGTTTTCGAGGGCTTAGCCTCCGATGCGGCGGGCACGGAGGTTGGAGAGGCCGATGTTGGGGAGGAGGCCGGGGAGGCCGAGGGTGTGGGCATGGGGGCCGCGGAGGCCGGTGTTGGTGTTGGGGCCGAGGTCGAGGAGGCCGTGTTTGAGGAGGACGAGGAGGGGGATGACGACGGGATGGATGATCCCGACGAGGCTGAGGTGGACGCTCCTGGGTCCACACGGGCCGTGGTATGTTCCTAACCTTTTAGTCTTAGCCTTTTATTTATGTGTGTGTGTGATATTTATATATGTGTGTTTCTAATAACATGAATAGGTAATAGTGGGTGATATATGTTTCTAATATGCATGCTTGCATGTATAGTTAGATCACGGTGGGATAATCAGCATGCGAATATGGGTTCGTGTTGGAACAAAAGAAGGGGACAATTTTTCATATGTGCATCCATGTTTGTCGTATAAAGGAAGGGAAATGACACGTCTTAGCATGCTTGCATGTGGTGGCTTTTGTATGCATATATATTTTTCAGAATATATTTTCATATGTATTCGATCATGGTGGAGTAAGAGACAGTATGAGTATGCAATTTACGGGTCTAAGCTCCTTTATATGCTTGGGGTGGGTTTGTGAGAGGTGTATAATCATGCTAGACGGTAAAAATAGAGAAGGTATGCAAGTAATGACCACGGTGGGATAAGAAGGTATAACAGGTAGTCATATGAAACGTGTTTTGTGAATAACTGAAGGTGGGCCTACCCGTGAAGTCTTCTATTTTTCATGCTTTTGTTTTAGCATATGAAAGCTTATCTTGCTAAGCATGGTTTCTAAATGAATTTGTAGACTTGGATTCTTACCTCTCGACTACTTTTAAACTAACCCATGTTCCCTTCGTTTGTTTTGTAGAGACCGAACCGTATTCGGGCTCTGTGGCATGGGACGAAGAGGTGGTACGATGCCTTGGGGCAGGAGGAGAGGGGCTTGGTGGATGGAGCGGGCTTCCGTTCCTTCTTCCTGATCGAGCCATTCCACGTTCACCGTCCTTACGTGGAGGCTTTGGCGGAGAGGTGGGATCCGGAGGGTTGTGCTTTCATTCTCCCCACTGGTGCTGTCATGCCGACCCTCGAGGACGTTTATCGGATCACCGGCCTTCCGGTGTCAGGGGAGGCAGTGATCGCGGCCACCCTCGCTGACTATAAGGCACTTTTCCAGGAGTTGATTGGGGAATGGGACTATGTGGAGCGTGTGAGGACACTGAACCGGATCCCCCTTGGACAGTTGTCGAGGCAATACGGCCTTGGCTCCTTTACAGAGCGTCAGAAGGGTGAAGCTGCAGCTAGCTTCGAGAGGCGGCGGGCGATGATCGAGGCGAGAGAGGCGGCCGCGTGCCCACAGAGGGCACGGAGGGAGTTGAGAGCGTTCTTCCTCTACTTCTTCGGCCGGGTTCTCTTCTCGACGGCCTCTGACAAGGTTTCCTCTCACTCTCTCTTGCTCATGAGGGACCTGGAGGGCATGGGGCGATACGCCTGGGGAGCGGCGATGCTTGCCCATCTATTCGCGGAGCTCTCGAAGAAGGTCAAGAGGGCCGGAGGAAAGAACCTTGGCGGTTTTGCTCCCTTTCTCCAGGTATGTGTGAGTAGAGGGTGTTTTCTTTACCGGTTCGACTCGTTTGATTTTGATAATTCCCATCTTTGTTTGGGCAGGTCTTTGGGTATGAGCATTTCGCGATTGACCGCCCGACCCTGGTGCCTTTTGATCGTGTTCTCCCTTGGGCCATGAGATGGGCACCCCGGGGATCTTCGCGCTTGCATCGCCTCGCTCAGTTCCGGGAGGCCTTCCGTGTCTTGACGGAGGAAGAGGTATAAATTTTTTTTTCTTCAAGTTTTCTTTGGCTTGTATTTGGTTTTCTTTTGACTAAGCGCTCTTCCTATCTTTTGATGCTTCATAGATGATGTGGAGGCCCTATACGGAGGAGGAGGTCCCTGAGGAGTTGTCGCGGGATGTCTGGCTAATCTACTTTAATGAGGTCGTGTTCCATGCGATCAGCCGGGTTGTCCGCCAGCTCAGGTACCACCAGTGGGTGCCCGATCCTCTGCCGCGGCGCCCCTCGATTCCGGTGGCTGGGATTCCTCGGGACACGAATCTCCCGAGGAATTACGCTACGTATGTGGCGGGATGGATGGGCCGAGGCGTCTTGGTGGGGCGTCATCCCGAGGTGACTAGCAGTGAGGAGTATATGGCTTGGTACCGCCAGGAATATGCCAGCATCCTTGGGACTATGGAGGAGGAGATCCCGGACGCCTATGTAAGTCTTTTTTCTTTTGTTTTCTTTTCTTCTCCTTGAGTAATTTCTGACTGATGTTGCTTTTTGTAGGTTTAGCTGAACGAGATGGAGAAGAGGCTCAAAACCGCCAATGAGCACCTCCAAGCGCAGGCTAGGCAGATAGAGGCCTTGCGGGCACAGAGAGGACGCTTGCAGGACCAGGTCCGGGTCCTCGAGGCTCAGGTGGATGCTCTGTCGAGAGCGAGGGCCGACGGTGCTTCTTCTTCTTCCGTCCCTCCTCCTTCCGTGGTTTCCGAGCAGGAGCTCGAACTGACGAGGGAATTGGATGTGGCCCGAAGCGAGTTGACGGCCATACGGATGGAGTTGGGCCAAGCGAGGGGCAGGGCTTCTCGGGCTGAGGAGGCGGCGGACCGGATGAGGTCCATGGTGGCCTTGAGAGAGGAGGGGTTCATCACCCTAGGCCGCGAGAGGGACTCCCTCCAGATGAGGGTGTCGGAGTTGGAGGCTTCGGTGGGTGTTCCCGGAGGTTTGATGGGAGACTTAGTCCGTTCTCTGCAGGCGGCCGGGGATAGCGACCGAGAGGCGCTCAGGGCGTCGGAGGCGAGGGCGCGGGAGTTGGAGGAGAGGTTGAGGGCTGCTGAGGATCGGGCCAGAGGGACGGAGAGTCGCCTCCGACAGAGATTGGAGAGGAGAGATAGAGATATGCAGCAGGTCCGTCTCTGGGAGGCCACTATGAGGGGGAAATTGGTTGGAGGGGGCTCTATGACCGAGGCGGACCTCGACCTTCTTCCGCTTGAGCCTGACCATTCTCTCTTGGCCACCTTCAGCCGTGCTTCTCGTCCTTCGGTGTCTCGAAGTCGCGGGGTATATGCGAGGGCCGCGTCTTCAGTTCGAGAGACTTCGGCTGCTCCTGACGCTCCAGAGGTTCAGTCTTCTCATCAGCTGCCGCTCCCTTCTCAGCCAAGTCATGACGTTCCTCCTACTCAGCCTCCAGTGGATGACGATATGCCGAGGTATAGCATTTTTGTGTCTTGGTTTAAAATAGAAGAATAGTATATATGCGATGAATTCATGCTTTTCTTCTTTTGTTTTGACTCAGGTGATCATTTCGGTAAAGTATAGCTCAAGACTTTGGAGTTTGGAGTTCTTGGTGGACCGTATCTCTTCCTCACTCTTTCATAAGGATTTTCTTTTATGTACTCTCTTAGGTTTAGAAAAAAAAACAATTTATGTTTGTGGTTTTGGCGGGACAATTTAATTTCTAGTTTATATGCATGGTTTAGAGTAGTTTAGCATGGATGTTTCATGGATATGTATGTTTGTGTAGATGAATCTTGGCTTTATAGGTTTGATTCATGGATGGACATATGATTTTGAGATATGGATGTTTTTCGAAGTGTATTTATATTGGTTTTATGAATGTATATGCGTATGGAATGTGTGTATGCAATTTTTGGAAAGAAATGTTTTTAACAGGTATTGGAGACACGAAGATTTGATTACAATGGTACTGACAGCACTGAAAGAGGTGCAGGAAAGGGGCGGCTAGTGTAAACTAGCCGCCCAGTGAGGGGCGGCTAGTTGTGCTTAGCTGCCCCCTGCCTGGGGCATCCTTACCTGAAACAAAGGGCAGGGGCAGCTAGTGTAAACTAGCCGTCCAATGAGGGGCGGCAAGTGGAGTTTGGCCGCCCCCTGCCTGGGGCAATTTGGTTTGCTGCTCCTGTCCGCTGCTGCCGCTGAAAGTCTTTGTGACCGTTTCAACCTTCGGGGCCTATAAAAACATTCTTTCCATGGACCAAGTGTTAAATTTGTCCAGATTGCGCCCCTGCACTGACTTTCGAGCTCTTTTCTTGCTTGAATTGTCAAGGGCTACAACCCATCTTAAGGTGAAATGGAAAAAGATAATGCGAGAAAGTAAAGTGCGGGAGACCATGTTTTAGTATGCAAGGAAGGGATTCCAAGTGCGTGAGAAAAACTCTCAAGTGTGTGTAAAGGTGGGACAATTTCTTCTCAGGCATGTGCGGCAAGGGCACGAAATGAGTGGGGACAATTTTAATATTTAGGCACGGGGGGTCAACTTTAATATTCCAAGAAAATCGGATGCCAAGGTGTTTTGGAAAAGGAAAATGCAAGCTTATGCGTAAGCATAGTTGGCATAAGGGGGCATTTTAGTTCTTCAATGGTTTCTTACGTGAGAGGGTAATGTTCTCGATTTTCTGAAGTAAAAGATGCCATCAAGTCCCCGTGGAGGAGCCCTTGTGGTCACCCATGTCCAAACCAGGATTGTATTTGAATGGTATAAGCCTTAGGTGTCAATTTTTCTAGGTTCATGGGTTTCAAATGCTTAATCGTATTATTCTAAACATGCTGAAAAATCCATGAGTGTACCAAGAGTCGAGTCAAATAAGCTTCCCTTGGATAAGCAAGTTTCTAAGTGAACTCATGTGAGTGTGTGTAGTTTGTAAACCTGGACATGATCTATCTTTGGTCGAAATTTCGCCTTTCCCGGCAGACGTAGTTCAATTTAGAATCCCTTTGCGAAAATAAAAGGGGAGGGGGAATGGGGTAAGAGAAATATCTTCCTTTCGGGCAATACTTTAGAATTGACCCAGTCTAGCACATGTCTTACTTTCTAGGTCCCTCTGGCTTTCTTCTTTTTACCACTTCTTTATTTTGGGTGGAAAGTATAGTCCGTTGTTTGGATGTGTACTGGTATAGCCGTTGTCTAGCGTATACCGTGCGTAAAGGCGTGAAAGCCTGCTAAAATAGAGAGTTTAACCCGTTCACTTGGGTGTTATTTTTCTTTTGTTGGCCTCTCATTGCCTGATTTTTTTTATTTGAGGGGGGAGGGGGCTCTTCTGTTTTTCACCCCGATTCTTTTCATGCTTCCCCTCTAGAAGTGTTTGTATAGTGTCAGAGCCAGTTTTGGGACATATGCAGGTCTAGGTAACTCCTCATTTTGACCTAGGGTTAATACGAGTAGGGCGGAAATAAGGGATGTTTTTTTGCTTTGGGGGTTTTAAATTGTCCCAGTCTACGGGGTAGGCAATTTCTCTTCTTTTAGGTGAATCTAGTCCAGTTATACGTGTGTGAAGGAAACGGCATGATTTGGCGGAGATGTGTTCAAATAAATACGAGTTTATCTTTGAGAGTCTTATAATTCTATCATCATGTACTAAACGCTGGAAATCGCAGGAAGGAAGAATAATAGTTCTTAAGTTTTGAAAGCTATTCATACATGGAATTTCTTTAGATAAAGTGCGTTCCACGAATCTGGAACCTCGACTCCTTCGGCATCTACCAGGCGGTAGGCATTCCCGGAATAGGCATGGGTGATCACATAGGGTCCCTCCCATGTGGGTTGCAACTTTCCTCTTGGGTGAGGCTGTATTGATGGCATGATTTGCTTGAGTACTAATTCCCCGATTTCAAATTTTCTTTTTATTACCTTCTTTTCAAATGCCCTTGCCACCCTTCTTTGGTCGTCTAGTAGTATCATATATATTTTTGAAAGCGTGAAGACAGATGCATACTTATGGTTTTGAAAAGGGGCATGTGTTGGTGAATAGATATGTTTTTGGAAAAAGGAATGGAGATAAAGTTTGGGAAACGGTTTTGTTTTTAGAAGGGGAGTATGGAAAGGTAGTTTAAAAAATGTTTTTGGCGGAAATCATGGAAGTACGGCTTCGTAAAATATTTTGCTTTGAAGAAAGGTGTGGAAGCGCAGATTCAGAAAACGTTTTTTGTTGGAAACGCGGCATGTAAAAATTTTCGTTGTTTTGGTAAACAAGTAAAGAAAGTTTGGAAAATTTCTTTGGAAGCATGGAAATATGGTTTCGTAAAAAGAAACTTTTGTTTTGAAGGGGAGCGTGGAAAACATTTTTGTAAAAACATTTTTTTTGTTTTTAAAGAAGAGTGGAAATAAAGCTGGAAACAAGTATGTTCAGAGTTGGGGAATGAAAGCTGATCGGCATGTATTTTTTTGGATTTTGGTTTCTTTTAGGAAAGCAGGTAAACAAATACGTATAGGGTGACGAAAGACGAAAGCTGGTAAACAAATATGTACAGGGTGTAACGAAGGCGAAAGCTGACAAACAAATATTTTTCGATTTTGAATTTTTAGAAAAAGCTGTAAATAAATATGTACAGGGTGTAATGAAGGCGAAAGCTGGTACACAAATATTTTTCGATTTTGGATTTTTAGAAAAAGCTGTAAACAAATATGTACAGGGTGTGACGAAGGCTTACTCGGGGGTATCAGTTCCTGGTTCTTGGATTCGCATTGTTTCCTCGAGTCGGCTTCGTTTGGTTGGCCGGCTGATGTCCGGTGGGGGTCCCCTATTCCCGAACTCTTCTTCCTTGAGCCTTTTTAAAGGTCTTCCTTGATTGAGCAGTTCTTCATCGGTGGAGCCTGGTTGCCAACATGCGAGCACCTCTAGGCGGATGCGCATGGCACAGACGCTCCAATTCCGGGCTCGTGTCTCGTTAAAGCGTGCTTCTCCCCATATGGATACTACTTTCCCGCGGTACGGGAAGCGAAGACATTGGTGTCGGGCGGATGAGACAGCTTCGATGCTGTTGAGCCATGTCCTTCCAACAATCAGAGGGTGGGGTGATTGAATGTTCATTACCATGCAGTTAACGATGGTGGAGACCAGGCCGATCTTTAGCGGGAGTGTGACCAGTCCGCAAGCATTCTTGCGCGTGCTGTCGAAGGTGTAGATGTATTCGTTCGAGGGCTCCAATCTTGGGACCCTGCCTTCTAGCTTCTGGTAGGCGGAATATGTAAGAACGTTAGTTTCCGTTCCCGTGTCGATGAGAATGTGCTGGAATTCCCTTCCTCCAAGTATAGCAGTGATTGCGAGGGGTGCGGAGCATGCTCCGGCTTTGGCGACTTCATGGGGGAGGAAGGTGATCGAGTTGGGCTTCGTAAGATCGCTTGGTGGATGAAGGGTCCTGGTTGCTTCTTCTGAAGGATAGTTGTTGTCGTAACGGGACCCCGGTGGACTACCACTTTCATCCTCGTTCCCCGGTCGCAGGGCTAGTGTGAACATATTATGTATTGCCCAATTATTCTCGTTCTCATACTGGAGGCGCGCCTCTCCCCATATTGTCAGAATATGACTCAAGAAGGGCAGTCGAAGGCATTGGTGCTGGGGGGAACAAATAGCTTGGATGCTGTCTAACCATGGTCGCCCCAACATCAATGGGTACCTTGTGTCGATGTCGGCCACGAAGCAGACTACTTCACAGATAAGAGGGCTGACGGACAGCTCGAATGTTTCGGGGCCGCGGAGAGTCTTCCCGGTATGGTTGAAAGCTTGAATAGTATGGTGGGCCGGTTGGACGGGAGGACGGCCTAGTCCGGGTATCTTTTGGTAGGTGGAGCAAGTCATTATGTTCATTCCTGACCCTGGATCCACGAAGATGTTGTTTAGCCACAACATTTGAAGTCGTCCACGGATGTGTAGGGGGTAGACTCGTAGTCTGGGATCCGGGAGGTCTTGGTCAGTGAACGAAATGGTCATCGGACGGCGGGGGCCGTCAACAGTGTCAGTACTCTTGGAGGACCCGTTGTCGTCTGGATGCAGATCATCCGACGTACATTCCCCTCCTTCGGGTCCTTCGCTAGCTCCTTCAGGGATCTCCTCAAATGGCTCTTCTTCTTCGTCTCCTCCCAGTTTTTCTAGTCCGCTTTCGTCAGACTCGATGTTGATGATTGCGGGAAGGGCAAGAACTGCATCTTCTTCTTCGCCATAGAGTATGGCAAGGTCATGATTGTCGAGGTTCAGCTGGAAGGGCTCGTTCTGCTCTTCCTCCTCGGATTCTTCGGACAAACTGTTGTCAGTGACATCTTCTGAACTGCTTGGTTGTGGTGATGGTTGTCTCCCTCTCCTGACCATGTTTACTATGTGGGCTCCAGATGTGGATGCTTGGTTGTGACCTGGCAATGGGTCAGTAAAAATGCCAAGTGGCTTGGAGGCTCGAGAATTGCCCTGGTTTAAGTGGCTTTTGATCATGGCCCAATCAAGGCGCCTGTCATCATTTAAATCATAGATAAAATCCCTAAAAACAATGCATTGTTCTACGGTATGACCATGTTGTTGGTGGTATTGACAGTAACGCAGTCTGCTAGCCCCGGGGAGTGGAGGTTTAGCAGCTGGGAGGGAGAAACTATTTGTGTCCATCAGTACCCTAAAAATTCTAGTTAGTGTTTCTGGGAGGGGAGGGTAAGAGTCTCTCTTTCCCATTCGTCTTTGATCATAGGATGTCGGAGGGGAGACCTCATTATAAGTATTTTGGGAGGGCTGCCTAGGACTTAAGTTCTGACTTCTTAAGAAGCTGGAATAGAAAGGGGTCCTAGGCTGGCCTTGTCTTCAGATTACAGGGTTTTGGACCGGGGAACTTTGGATTATCGGGTTTCGTTGTGTCGGCACGGGGACGAGTACTGATCGAGTAGTGAAGTTTTGGTTGATTGGCCGAGGCGGCGCATACCCGGATGAACCGGACGTGTACTGTCTCGGAGCCGTTCCTCGATCAGGAACTCGTGCTCCGTTCAGGTAGAGTGCCGAGACGGTTGTCCAACCCTGGGGCTGATAGGTGGGGACTGGGTTTGGACTATTGGGGCTGCACAACGGGAAATCCTGTTGTGGCAGTCAATCAGAAGTTGATACGTAGTACAGTCTATGTACGAAAGGCTCGTACGAAGTTCTGGACTCAGGCTCTGTAACATCATGTCAATTTCTTGACATTCTGTGAGTTACAGGCCGGTCCAGTGGACAAGTGTGCGCCACCGAGACACATATTGTTCGAATTCCTCCCTAGGCCTCATTCTCTCTACGATTAAATCCGAAATAGAGGGGGTTCTAATCCTCTGGTAACCGTAGCGGCCCAAGAACTTCTCGCTTACAGCCGAGAAGTTTGACAAGTGATCTATAGGGAGGGTGGAGAACCATTGTAGTGCTTCTCCTTCCAATGATTTTTGGAAGAGGAAGACTAGCAGAGGTTCATTATGTAGAAACGGGTGTACGTCTAGATAAAAGGCAGTTAAATGGATGTCTGGGTCTCCACGACCGTTATACCGGTGAAATTTGGGGATTTTGAACCCCTCCGGTAGGTGGACTGACGGGATTTGTCTCAGATTATGTAGAGACATGTGTTTGGGGGCTGAGGGACCAGTCTCGGAGAGAATTCTCTGGATGGTATCGTCCAGTGTTTCTCCACGGGGAGGGCTGCCTAGCGGTCCCGGGTTTGGGGTGGCCTGGTAGGGGCCTGGGGTGGAAACGGCTGGGAATATTGGATTCGCGGGGGGAAAGGGGGGTGAATGAAAAGACGCTCGGGTTGGCCGAGTGACTGGGCGTGAATAGGGTCTTGGGAATGGCCTTAGGGGTATCGACAGGGGCCTCCTGTCTTAGGGTTTTGACCTGGCGGTAGTCGGCGAGGTCATGAAACATGGCCTCTACAGATTGGTATCCTAGACTGGCCATCCTTTCCTCTAGATGGGTCAGGAATTGCGTGGTCTGACCCTCTTGGTGGGTTCTTTCCTCTAGTATCTCCTCCTCTATGCGGGATTCCATGATGCGTATGAAATGATTTAAGGGAACGAATGCAGATATAAAGCAGTAAATAAAGCGGTAAAGGATTGCGCAGCGGTGTGCGGCTTACAAAGCAGTAAAGGATTGCGCAACGGTGTGCAGCTTATAAAGCAATAAATGATTGCGCAGCTGTGTGCGGCTTACAAAGCAGTAAAGGATTGCGCAGCTGTGTGCGGCTTACAAAGCAGTAAAGGATTGCGCAGCGGTGTGCGGCTTACAAAGCAGTAAATGATGCAATGATGCGAAGTAGAGGAGGATCTGATTCGAGGGGTGGGAAACTCTAACCTTCCTAGAGGGTTGATAGCATTCTAGTCAAGCTTGTAAAAGGGGGCAGAAGAGGATTACCTTTTGTTGTTTTCACGAGGGAGGTCCCACCGTGATCGCCAGATTTGTCGGTACCGTCGGGAAGGCCTCCGATGTCGGTGTGTCGGAGCGGATCCCGGCGGGGAGCGCGGTGAGCGCGTGCGTGTGTGGGGGTTCTTCGGGGATTCAGATCGGATGCGTGCCCTGGCGGGCTCGGTCGGATCGTCTACTCGGAAGGGTGAGGGGTGTCATTCCTGGTTGAGGCGCCCGATAGCGTCTCAAGAGGATTCAGGGGTTTGTGTGATCGCCACCTGCTTTTCTAAAAGCAGGAAAAGGTTGGGTCGGGTTTGATCGCCTACGTGGGGAGTTTGTGGGGTCTCCGCTCTGAGACACGGATATACCGTACACAGAGGTGAAAAACAGGTATCCTATTATGCTTCCGGGGCTTGACTAAAGGAGTCTTGGGACAAAGGGGTGTGGATATGGGGTGTGGATAGGGGGCGGCTAGTTGTGTTTAGCCGTCGGCCAGGGGGCGGCTAGCTAGGGTTAGCCGTCCAGGGTCTGGGTTGGTTTGGGCAGAACTTCGGTAGGAAATGGGTTTGGTTTTGGACAGAGGCTAAGCTAGGTTTAGCCCGGGTTTCTGAAGGGTGGGATGAGAGGGTATTTTTTGTAGGGAATGGGTGTTTCTCTCACAAAAGGGGCTCTCTCTCTCTCTCTTGGGATTTCTAGTGGTGGAAGGGTTTGATCAAGTGAGGGTGGTGGATTGGTGATTGAAGATTGTTGTGGATTTTTTGGTGATATTGTATTTGGGCTTGGGACCCCTCTATTTATAGTAAAAGAGAGGCAGGGAAATATCCCGGGGGTAATGGAGTGGGTTGGCTTCGATTAGACCCCTCATTAATTCTCTGGTTCTTCTGTCAGAGACCAGGTGAAGGGCGGCTAGTTCCAACTAGCCGCCCAGGATGGGGCGGCTACTTCCTGGTAGCCGCCCCTATCATGACCTGCCAAACGTCCCATCTCTGACAAGCGGTGGCTTGGGTCGGTTACTTGGTTTAATCCGGCCAAGAGAGGGCGGCTAAAGGTCATGACCTTATGTCTCATCCAGGGGTCTGGTCCAAAGTCGGCCAGGGGGGCGGCTAGTGTAAACTAGCCGCCTGGTGTGGGGTGGCTAGTTAGGGCTAGCCGCCCCTTGCCAGGGACTTGGGGTTCTAGGGTTTTGGGTTTTTAGGTCCGGGGCTAGGTTTAGGGTTTAGGCTTAGGTTCGGGGCCAGGGCTAGGGTTTAGGTTTAGGTCCGGGGCTAGGTTTAGGGTTTTAGGTTTAGGTCCGGGGCTAGGGTTAGGGTTTCCGGTTAAGGTCCGGGGCTAGGGTTGGGGTTTCGGTTTCCTGAACTTTGGTTCTCCACTAGATGTCCAATTGTGGGATATTTCCGTGTGTTACTTGAAGAATTTCTGTCTCTCTGGACGGTCAAAATTGGGGTATCTACAGGGTCCACCCAGGGCGGCTCGTACCTAGGAAGCATCCACACGGATCCGGCGAAGGGGAGAACGATAATTCACGCTCGCAATATTGTCCGGTGGCCCACCGTCGTGTAGCTTCACCTGGTACACTCCCATGATCAGTACATCCGCCGAATGCATCGAGAATACCTCCAAGTGGGAGTCATCTGTCTGGGCAGCTTCAATGTCGGGGCCCCGGTACGACGATATTGGGAGGAACCATTACATGTTCGCAACGCGAACCCCATGGGAAAACCAACTACACAAGCTGGTGGGTCGAGTATCAACTCGAGCCCACCCCACTCACACCAACACCATTACCCTCACCCCGACGGGTGACATAGGATCTTGGGAGCAATACCCTCACCCTCACCCCGACGGGTGACATAGGATCTTGGGAAATTGCACAAACTGACAGATCGAACCAACGCCAACCCACCACACCCTCACCCCCTCCTCGGGGTGACATAGGTTCCTGGGGAAGAGGTCGATTGTTCTACACAACTCGTCATCCGATAGTCTCTCCTGGTATCTTTTCAACTCTTCAACTCCTTTGATACCTATGAAAACATTCTCCCCCAAAACCTGTGCACACGCATTTCATACATCCATACATACATAAAAACAATATGACTACGAATCAAACAAAACAAAATCGTACACCAAACCATGCACCCATTCATCCTTTCATCCACCCATACAACCTTATAAAGACTATTCCACATACACGACCAAACTAAAACCAATGAACCAAGTTTAAAATAGCCATGTTTGGTCATAAACCAAAGAAAGAAAGGCGAAATTGTTCAGAAAAAAAAAGGTAAACCTACTTCTAAAATCAAAATAAAATAAAGATCCATCAGACGCTTCCATCAAAGTCTTGAGCTGCATGCCATTGGAATAATCACCTAAGTCAAAAAGAAAAGAAGAAAAGTAAAAATTCCTTGCATATATACTATTCTTCTACCAAAAACCAAGACGCAAAGAAGCTATACCTCGGAGTGTCATCGTCATCTGCTGGAGGCTGAGTAGGAGGAACATCCTGACTTGGCTGAGAAGGGAGCGGCGGCTGAGGAGAGGATTGAACCTCTGGAACATGAGGAGCGGCAGGAGTCTCTCGAACTGAGGACGCAGCCCTCGCATATATCCCACGACTCCGATACGCCGAAGGATGAGAAGCACGGCTGAAGGTGGCCCCGGTAGCCAAGGAAGCCGAGATAGAATGGTCAGGCTCAAGCGGAAGAAGGTCGAGGTCCGCCTCGGTCATAGAGCCCCCACCAACCAATTTCCCCCTCAAAGTTGCCTCCCAGAGATGAACCTGCTGCATATCTCTATCTCTCCTCTCCAATCTCTATCGGAGGCGACTCTCTGTTCCTCTAGCCCGATCCTCGGCATCCCTCAACCTCTCCTCCAACTCCCGTGCCCTCTCCTCTGATGCCCTGAGCGCCTCTCGGTCCCTGTCCCCGACTGCCTGGAGAGAACGAACCAAGTCCCCCATCAAACCTCCAGGAACACCCACTGAAGCCTTCTACTCTGACACCCTCATCTGGAGGGAGTCCCTCTCGCGGCCTAGGGTGATGAACCCCTCCTCTCTCGAAGCCATCATGGACCTCAGCCGGTCCGTCTCCTCCTCAGCCTGAGAAGCCCTACCCCTCGCCTGGCCCAGCTCCATCCGTGTAGCCGCTAATTCATCCGGGCCGCATCTAGCTCCCTCGTCAGCTCGAGCTCTCGCTCGGAAACCATGGAAGGAGGAGGGGCGGAAGAAGAGGAAGCACCATCGGTTTTCGCTCTCGACAGAGCATCCACCTGAGCCTCGAGGACCCGGACCTAGTCCTGCAAGCGTCTCCATTGTACCCGCAGCGCCTCTATCTGCCTGGCCCGCGCTTGCAGGTGCTCATTGGCGGTCTTGAGCCTCTTCTCCATCTCATTCAACTCAACCTGCAAAAGGAAACACTATTAAGAAAATATTCAAGCAAAGGAGAACGAGGAAGAAGAGAAGGGTTTTCAACTTACATAAGCGTCCAAGATCTCCTCCTCCATCGTCCCAAGGATACCCGCATACTCCTAACGATACCAAGCCAGGTATTCCTCACTCGAAGTCACCCCAGGACGATGCTCCACCAAGACACCTCGGCCCATCCATCCCGCCACATAAGTAGCATAATTCCTTGGGAGGTTCGTGTCCCGAGCAATCCCAGCCACCGGGATCGAGGGGCGTCACGACAGAGGATCGGTTACCCACTGATGATACCCAAGCTGGCGGACGACCCAGCTGATCGCGTGAAACACAACCTCATTAAAATAGATCAACTAGACGTCTCGCGCCAAGGCCTCGGGAACCTCCTCCGAATAAGGCCTCCACGTCATCTAAAAGCATCAAAAGATAGGAAGAGCACTTAGTCAAAAAGAAAACCAAATGCAAGCCGCGGAAGGCCTCTCGGAATTGGGTGAGGCAGTACAAGCGAGAGGATCCCCGGGGTTCCCATCTCATGGCCGAAGGGAGGGCATGATCAAACGGCGCCAAAGTCGGGCGATCAATGGCGAAGTTCTCGTACCCGAAGATCTAGCAAATCAAGAGGAAAATTACCATGATCAAAGTGAGCTAAACCGAGAAAAGGACATTTACCACATACACATAACTGAAGAAATGGCGCGAAGCCGCCAAGGCTCTTCCCCCCGGCCCTCTTAACTTTCTTCGAGAGCTCTGCAAAGAGATAGGCGAGCATCGCCGCTCCCCAGGCATAGGGTCCCAAGCCCTCCAGGTCCCTAATCAGCAAAAGAGAGTGAGAGGAAACCTTATCGGAGGCCGTCGAGAAGAGGACCTGGCCGAAGAAGTAAAGGAAGAACGCCCTCAACTCCCTCCGTGCCCTCTGTGGGCACGCGGCCGCCTCTCTCGCCTCGATCATCGCCCGCCTCCTCTCGAAGCTAGCTGCAACTTCACCCTTCTGACGCTCTGCAAAGGAACCGAGGTTATACTGCCCCGAAAGCCTCCCTAAAGGGATCCAGTTCAGCGTCCGCTCCCGCTCCACAAACTCTCATTCTCCAATCAACTCTTGAAACAGCCCCCTATAGTCCGCTGGGTGGCCGCAATCACCTTTTATCCCAAGACTGGAAGGCCGGTGATCCGATGGACATCCTCGAGGGTCGGCATAACGGCACCGGTAGGGAGGATGAACGTACAACTCTTCGGGTCCCATCTCTCCGCCAATGCTTCCACATATGGGTGATGGACGTGGGCCCGCTCCATCCACTAAGCTCCTCTCCTCCTGCCCCAATGCATCATACCACCTCTTCGTCCCGTGCCATAAAGCCTGGATACGATTCGGCCGCTGCAAGCAAAAGAAGAAGACATGGGTTAGTTTAAAGAAAGCGATCGAGAGGTAAGAATCCAAAGCCTAAAAATCATTTAGAGATCATGCTTAGCAAAGTAAAATTCTCATATCAAACACAAAAGCACTCACGTAAAGGTTCACCTCCCATTATTCACAAAACACTCCTCATATGATCACGCATGCAAACAAAAAAATGCCAAAACCCACCACGGTCGCTACTCACACTCGTTCTTTTATCACGGTCTATCATGCTTATATACTTTCCATAAACTCATACAAACAAATGGAAAACACTTGGACCCGTGAAATACATGCATATACTCCCTCATGCTCTACCACGATCAAACACATGCGAAGTCACACCCTAAAAACTATATGCACACAAAAATGTATCACATCCAAGTATGCTAGCCATATCGTTCCTCTCTCCTTTATATGCATATGACAAACATGGATATATATACGAAAAGTCACCCCCCCTTTCCTAGAGACAAACCCGTATCAGCATGCTATCCCACCGTGATTACCTTATACACCAAGCATGCTTATTAAAAATACACATATACAACCTGTTCATACCACCAAAAGACATGCATATATACCAAATAAAAGCTAAGAGTAAAAGGGGTCAAGGAAATTACCACGGCCCGTGTGGACCCAGGAGCGCCCACCTCGGCCTCATAGAGATCGTCCATCCCGTCGTCATCCCCCTCCTCCTCATCCTCCTCAAACACGGCCTCCTCGGCCTCAGCCACAACACCAACACCGGTCTCTGCAGCCCCGTGCCCATACCCTCGGCCTCCCCGGCCTCGTCCTTAACCTCTCTAGTCCCCTACACCCTCCCTGCGCCGAAGATAAACTCCGCAAAGGCCCCCATAGCCCTGCTTTCCTCCTCCTCAGCCCTGGCCTCTGTGGCCTCCCTATCCAGCATCCCAACAAGGGCATCCAACGATGCCCTCACATCTTCACTGACTCCCTCGGCCCCCACTCCCTCGGTTGCACCCTCAATCGGTCCTCCGACCCCCGAAACCACCTCCTCGACCACCACCGGTTGATCCCCACGCCTCCTCTTGCGTGTGTAACCTATCATACTCCCCCTACCTCCGGGCTCCGGGACAGCCCCCAAAGGTAAATCCTCGGCCTCACCCGCGCCGCTACCCACCGGCGGCACCTCCACCGTACCCACAACCTCCCTCACGACCTCCCCTTCCACCTGATCACTCCCCGATGAACTAGACCCCGAGACAGCCCCTCTCTGCTCTCGGGAAGACCTAAGGTGCTTCATCATCGAAGCCGTCCTCTTCCCCTTCGTCATCTCCTCCGATTTCGCACAAAAGAAAAACCCCAAAGAAAATCTAGGGCTTCGAAATCAAGAAGAAAAGAACGATGGAAGGCAAAAATAAAGGATTCAAGGTGTTTTGAAATCAAGATTTTCGGTTTAAAATTAAGAAGAAGAAGAGAGGAGGGAAGAGTAACCGTTTTAAAACGTATGGGGAGAGAGAGAGGGTCCCTTTTCGGTTATAAGGGACCCAGTCGGGAGGCGGCTACTCACGAGTAGCCATCCCCTCTCGGGCGGCTAGTTACCACTAGCTGCCCCACCATGTTTTCTCGTTTCCACTTAAAACCCCTTTTCAATCTTTTTCTAGCCCTAGTTCCAAGGTTTTCCATACCAAACAGCCATGTATTGGCTTATTTCCAGGCACTACTTGATCAAACACAACTTTCCCAAAGTCTTGCCGCCCTTTCAGTACCATTCAAAATCGAATTTCTTCAGTTCTGGTTCTTTTCCAGAGTTCTTATCCTTCGAATGATCCAATTCACCAACTCAACTTTTACTTACTTTATGTCGACAATATCCACTCCTTGCTGAGTTTTCCCAAGCATGGGAACGGTAGGCACGAGGAAACTGACGATGGGCTGCTCCATGCACGATAGCTAAGAACCCCGACCGCGGGTTGGATCACTCACCATTTACTTTTCCCGCCTTCCACCTGGATCATCCTTTCGGTTAAAAATTCTAAGTCAAGACCTAGCCTCTGACGGTCTAAATCAACTCCCCGGATAGTACTGCTTGTGTTGGCATGACTTCTTGAAGGTATGGCCGGCCAAAATAGGGTCTCTTTCCTTATCATCGGTCGAAGTCTTTTTTTTTGCTTTGCACAAAGACTCCGTCCGATGAGGGACAATTGTAGATACCCCAATTTTAACCATCCAGAAAGACAGAAATACTTCAAGTAAACACCAGGAAATATCCCACATTTGGACATCTAAATAGAGAATCAAAGTTCAGGAAATCGGAAAACCTAAACATAAACCCTAGCCTGACGAAACCTAAACCCTAAACCTAAACCCTAGCCTGACCGGAAACCTAAACCGGAAACCCTAAACCCCAGACCTAACCTTAAACCCCAGACCTAAACTAAACCCTAGCCTGACCGAAAACCCAGACAGGCAACGGCGTAACAGAAGAATTCCAACTTTACGGAACCACGGGACATGCTCGAGAACCGAAATAGCAAACCCAGGACCGGAGGGTGAGATCTTTTCCAAAAGAACGACGAGCAAAGGAAATTTCAGGGAAAAAACAGCGTTTCGGGGACCGAAGCGATGGAAATTTTGGGATCCGAGATGGCGGCAACGTGCCTTTGGCACATTGCCCATCGCGACCGGCTCGTCGAGCTGTTTAGCCGCCCCTTGACTGGTGTTTTCACCTGGATAAGAAGGGCAGGGGCGGCTAGTGGTGCCTAGCCGTCTGGTGAGGGGAGGCTAGTCGGGTTTAACCGCCCCTTGCCTGGGACAATTCTTCTGGTTTTGCTGCTCCTGCCTGCTGCTGCTGAAAGCCTTTGTGACCGTTCTAATTTTTGAGAACTATAAAAACATCATTTCCATGGACCAAGTGTTAAATCTGTCCGGATTGCGCCCCAGCACTGACTTTCAAGCCCTTCTTGCTTGAATGTCAAGGGCTACAATCCATCTTAAGGTAAATGGAAAGATAATGCGAGAAAGAAAAGTGCGGGAAACCATGCTTTAGTACGCAAGGGAGGGATTCCAAATGCGTGAGCGAAAAACTCTCAAGTATGTGTGAAAGTGAGATAATTTCTTCACAAACATGTGCGGAAGGGCATAAAATGAGTGTACATGGGGGTAATTTTAACATTGGTACGGGAGGTTAATTTTAGTTTTTCAAGAAAATCGGATGCCTAGGTTTTTTAGAAAAGGAAAATGTGAACTTATGCGTAAGTATGAGTGGCATAAGTGGGCATTTTAATTTGTCAATGGTTTTTTACATAAGAGGGCAATGTTCTCGACTTTCATAAGTAAAAGATACCATCAAGTCTCGGTGGAGGAGCCCTTGTGGTCACCTATGTCCAAACCAGGGTTGTATTTAAAAGGCATAGGCCTTAGGTGTCGGTTTTTAGGTTCGTGGTTCTCAAATGCTTGATCGTATTATTCTAAGCATGCTGAAAGATCCATGAGTGTACCAGGAGTCAAGTTAAATAAGCTTCCTTCGGATAGGCAAGTTTCTAAGTGACCTCATGTGAGTGTGTGTAGTTGTAAACCTGGAAATGATCTACCTTTGGTCGAAATTTTGCCTTTCTGGTAGACATAGTTCAATTTTGAATCCCATTGTGAAATAAAAAGGGGGGGGGGAGAATGGGATAAGAGTAATATCTTCCTTTCGGGCAATATTTTAGAATTGTCCCAATCTAGCATATGTCCTACTTTCGAGGTCCCTCTGGCTTTCTTCTTTTTACCACTTCTCTATTTTGAGTGGAAAGTACAGTCCTTTGTTTGGACCCTGTACTAGTATAGCCGCTTGTTTGGCATATACTTATGCGTAAAGGTGTGAAAGCCTGCTAAAATAGAGAGTTTAACCCGTTCACTTGGGTGTTATTTTTCTTTTGTTGGCTTCTCATTGCCTGATTTTTTTTTATTTGAGGGAATGCCTACCGCCTGGTAGATCCCGGAATAGGCATGGGAGATCACATAGGGTCCCTCCCATGTGGGTTGCAACTTCCCTCTTGGGTGGGGCTGTCTTGATGGCATGATTTGCTTAAGTACTAACTCCCCGAATTCAAATTTTCTTTTTATTACCTTTTCAAATGCCCTTCCCACCCTTCTTTGGTAGGCCTGGGCATGGTCTGCCGCTCTTAATCTTTTCTCGTCTAGTAGTTCTCTCTTTTTGGTATTTCTTTGATATTTTATGTTTTTGAAAGTGTGAAGACAGATACATACTTACGGTTTTGAAAAGGCTTGTGTTGGCGAATAGATATGTTTTTGGAAAAAGAATGGAGATAAAGTTTGGAAAACGATTTTGTTTTTAGAAGGAAAGCATGGAAAGGCAGTTCGTAAAGCGTTTTCGGCGGAAACCATGGAAACACGGCTTCGTAAAACATTTAGTTTTGAAGAAGCGCATATTTGGAAAACATTTTCGTTGTGAAGAAGAGTATGGAAATGCAGATTGCAAATATTTTCGTTGTTTGGTAGACAGGTAGAGAAAGTTTGGGGAAGTGCTTTATTTTGTTTGGAAGTATGGAAATACGGTTTTGTAAAGCTTCTGTTTTGAAGGAGAGTGTGGAAAACATGTTTTTAGAAAACATTTTTTTTGTTTTTTTTGGAAAAAGAGTGGAAATAAAGTTGGAAACAAGTATGTCCAGGGTTGGGGAATGAGAGCTGGTTAGCATGTATTTTTTGGATTTTTGTTTCTTTTAGGAAAGCAGGTAAACAAATATGTATAGGATGATGGAAACGAAAGCTAGTAAACAAATATTTTGATCTTTTGATTTTTTTTTGGAAAAAGCTGTAAACAAATATGTACAGGGTGTTGAAAACGAAAGCTCGTAAACAAATATTTTGATCTTTTTTTATTTTTTTGGAAAAAGCTGTAAACAAATATGTACAGATGTTGAAAGTTCACCCGGGAGGATCGGTACCTGGTTCTTGGATTCGTATTGTTTCCTCGAGTCGGCTTCTTTTTGGCGGCCGGCTGATGTCTAGTGGGGGTCCCCTATTCCCGAACTCTTCCTCCCTGAGCCTCTTCAAGGGCCTTCCTTGATGGAGCAGTTCTTCGTCGGTGGAGCCTGGCCGCCAACATGCAAGCACCTCTAACCGGATGCGCATGACACAGACGCTCCAATTCCGGGCCCGTGTCTCGTTAAAGCGTGCTTCTCCCCAGATGGATATCACTTCCCCGCGGCACGGGAAGCGAAGGCATTGGTGTCGGGTGGATGAGACGGCTTCGATGCTGTTGAGCCATGTCCTCCCAACAATCAGAGGGTGGGGTGATCGAATGTTCATTACCATGCAATTGACGATGGTGGAGACCGGGCCGATCTTTAGTGGGAGCGTGGCCAGTCCGCAAGCGTTCTTGCGCGTGTTGTGGAAGGCGTAAATGAATTCGTCCGAGGGCTCCAATCTAGAAACCCTGTCTTCTAGCTACTAGTAGGCGGAATATGTAAGAACATTAGTTTCTGCTCCCGTATCGATGAGAATGTGCCGGAATTCCCTTCCTCCGAGTATGGCAGTGATTGCGAGGGGTGCGGAGCGTGCTCCGGCTTTTGCGACTTCATGGGGGAGAAAGGTGATCGAGTTGGGCTCCGTAAGATCGCTTGATGGATGCAGGGTCCTGGCTACTTCTCCCGAGGGATAGTTGTCGTTGTAAGGGGACCCAGGTGGGCTACCACCTTCGTCCTCATTCCTCGTTCACAGGGCTAGTGTGAACATATTATGTATTGCCCAGTTGTTCTTGTTCTCGTACTGGAGGCGTGCCTCTCCCCAGATTGTCAGTACATGACTCATGAAGGGCAGTCGAAGGCATTGGTGCCGGGGGGAACAGATAGCTTGGATGCTATCCAACCATGGTCGTCCTAGCATCAATGGGTACCTTGTGTCGATGTCGGCCACGAAGCAGGCTACTTCATAGATGAGAGGACCGATGGATAGCTCGAATGTTCCGGGGCCGCGGAGAGTCTTCCCGGTATGGTTGAAAGCTTGAATAGTATGGTGGGCCGGTTGGATGGGTGGACGGCCTAGTCCGGGTATCTTCTAGTAGGTGGAGCACGTCATTATGTTCATTCCTAACCCTGGGTCCACAAAGATGTTGTTTAGCCACAACATTAGAAGTCGTCCGCGGATGTGTAGGGGGTAGACTCGCAGTCTAGGATCCGGGAGGTCTTGGTCAGTGAATGATATGGTCACTGGGCGGCGGGGGCCATCGACAGTGTTGGTACTCTTCGAGGACCCATTGTCGTCCGGATGCAGATCATCCGAAGTACATTCCCTCCCTTGGGTCCTTCGCTAGCTCCTTCGGGGATCTCCTCAAAGGGTTCTTCTTCTTCTCCTCCTCCCAGGTTTTCTAGTCCGCTCTCATCGGACTCAATGTTGATGACCGCGGGTAGGGTAAGAACTGCATCTTCTTCTTCACCATAGAGTATGGCGAGGTCATGGTTGTCGAGGTTCAGCTGGAAGGGCTCGTTCTGCCCTTCCACCTCAGATTCTTCGGACAGATTGTCATCAGTGACATCTTCTGAACTGCTTAGTTGTGGTGATGGTTGTCTCCCTCTCCTGACCATGTTTACCATGTGGGCTCCAGATGTCGACGCTTGGTTGTGACCTGGCAATGGGTCGGTAAATATGCCAAGTGGCTTGGAGGCTCGAGAATTGCCATGGTTTAAGTGGCTTTTGATCATGGACCAATCAAGGCACCTGTCATCATTTAATCGTAAATAAAATCCTGAAAAACAATGCATTGTTCTACGGTATGACCATGTTGTTGGTGGTATTGACAGTAACGCAGTCTGCTGGCCCCGGGGAGTGGAGGCTTAGCAACTGGGAGGGAGATACTATTTGTGTCCATTAGTACCCTGAAAATCCTAGTTAGTGTTTCTCGGAGGGGGGGTAAGAGTCCCTCTTTCCCATTCGTCTCTGATCATAGGATGTCGGAGGGGAGACCTCATTATAGGGAATTTTGGGTGGGCTGTCTAGGATTTAGGTTCTGACTGCTTAGGAAGGTGGAATAGAAAGGGGTCATAGGCTGGCCTTGTCTTGAAATTACAGGGCTTTGGACCGGAGAACTTTGGATTACAGGGTTTTGTTGTGTCAGAACGGGGACGGGTACTGATCGAGTAGCGAAATTTTGGTTGATTGGCCGAGGCGGCGCATACCCGGATGAACCGGACGTGTACTGTCTCGGAGCCATTCCTCGATCAGGAACCCGCGCTCCGTTTGGGTAGAGTGTCGATACTTGGGTAATCCCCTCTACCGTGGGGGTTTGTGCCTTACGAAGCGGTTGTCCAACCCTATGGCTGATAGGTGGGGACTGGGTTTGGACTACTGGGGCTGCACAACGGGAAATCCTGCTGTGGCGGTCAATTAGAAGCTGATACGTAGTACAGTTTCCGTACGAAAGGCTCGTACGAAGCTCTGGACTCAGGCTCTGTAACATCATGTCAATTTCTTGACATTATGTTAGTTGCAGGCCGGTTCGGTGGACAAGTGTGCGCCACCGAGACACGTATTGTTCAAATTTCTCCCTAGGCCTCATTCTCTCTACGGTTAAATCAGAAATAGAGGGGGTTCTGATCCTCTGGTAACCGTAGGGGCCTAAGAACTTCTCACTTACAGCTGAGAAATTCGACAAGTGATCTACAGGGAGGGTGGAGAACCATTGTAGTGCTTCTCCTTCCAATGATTTCTGGAAGAGGAAGACTAGCAGAGGTTGATTATCTAGAAAGGGGCGGGCGTCTAGATAAAAGGCAGTTAAATGGATGTCTGGGTCTCCACAACCGTTATACCAGCGGAATTTGGGAATTTTGAATCCCTCCGGTAGGTGGACTGACCGGATTGTCTCAGGTTATGTAGAGACATATGCTTGGGAGCCGAGGGATCAGTCTCGGAGGGATTCTCTGGATGGTTTCATCCAGTGTTTCTCCCTGGGGAGGGCTGCCTAGCAGTCCCGGGTTTGGGGTGGCCTGGTAAGGGCCTGGGGTGGAAACGGTTGGGAACATTGGATTCGCGGGGGAAAGGGGGGTGAACGAAAAAATGCTCGGATTGACAGAGTGGCCGGGTGTGGACGGGGTTTTGGGAATGGTCTTGGGGGTTTCAACAGGGGCTTCATGTCTCATGGTCTTGGCATGTCGGTAGTTGGCGAGGTCATGAAACATGTCCTCTATGGATTGGTACCCTAGACTGGCCATCTTTTCCTCTAGTTGGGTCAGGAATTGCGTGGCCTGACCCTCTTGGTGATTCTTTCCTCTAGTATCTCCTCCTCTATGCGGGATTCCATGATGTGTGTGAAATGATTCAATGGAATGAGTGCAGATATAAATCAGTAAATAAAGCGGTAAAGGATTGCACAGCGGTGTGCGGCTTACAAAGCAGTAAAGGATTGTGCAGCGGTGTGCGGCTTACAAAGCAGTAAAGGATTGTGCAGCGGTGTGCGGCTTACAAAGCAGTAAATGATGCTGTGATGCGAAGTAGAGGAGGATCTAATTCGAGGGGTGGTAAACTCTAACCTTCCTAGAGGGTTGATAGCATTCTAGTCAAGCTTGTAAAAGGGAGGCAGAAGAGGATTACCTTTTGTTGTTTTTCACGAGGGAAGTCCCACCGTGATCGCCAGATTTGTCAGCGTCGGATTCCGTGTCGGTGTTGGAAAGAATCCGCCGATGGGGGGGATGTGCGTGTGTGGGGGTTCTTCGGGGATTCGGATCGGATGCGTGCCCTAGCGGGATCGGTCGGATCGTCTTCTCGGAAGGGTGGATGTTGTTCCTGGTTGAGGTGCCCGAAAGCGGCTCAAGAGGATTCCAGGGGTTTGTGTGATCGCCACCTGCTTTTTCTAAAAGCAGGAAAAGGCTGGGTTGGATTTGATCGCCTACGTAGGGAGTTTGTGGGGTCTCCGCTCTGAGACACGGATATACCGTACAAAGAGGTGAAAAACAGGTAATCCTATTCTGCTTTTGGGGCTTGGCTAAAGGAGTCTTGGGACAAAGGGGTGCAAGTGGGGTGTGGATACGGGGCGGCTAGTTGGATCTAGTCGTCGGGTATGGGGTGGCTACTAGGGTTTAGCCGTCCGGGGCCTGGTTTGGTTTGGGCAGAACTTCGGTAGGAAATGGGTTTGGTCTTGGACAGAGGCTAAGTTAGGTTTAGCCCGGGTTTCTGGAGAGTGGAATGAGAGGATGTTTTTGTGTAGGGAGTGGATTTTTCTCTCACAAAAGGGGCTCTCTTTCTCTCTCTCTTGGGATTTCTTGTGGGGGAAGGGAATGGATATCAAATGGATGTGAATTGTGTGTTGTTGATTGTGGATTGGAAATGTGTAGAAATGTTTTGAACCCCCTCTATTTATAGTAAAAGAGAGGCAGGGGAATATCCAGGGGGTAATGGAGTGGCTTGGTTAATAGTGTGTTTGATTAGATCCCTCATTAATTCTCTGGTTCTTATGTCAGGACCAGGTGAAGGGCGGCTAGTTCTAACTAGCCGCCCAGGATGGGGCGGCTACTTTCTGGTAGCCGCCCCTATCATGACCTGCCAAACGTCCCATCTCTGACAAGCGGTAGCTTGGGTCGGTTACTTGGGTTGATCTGGCCAAGATAGGGCGGCTAAAGGTCATAACCCGCCACAATGATCAGCATTTAATGTTGCTTTATGTCCCATCCAGGGAAGCGGTTCAAGGTCGGCCAGGGGGGCGGCTAGTGCTAACTAGCCGCCTAGTATGGGGCGGCTAGTTATGGCTAGCCGCCCCTTGCCAGGGACTTGGGGTTTTATTTGGGGGTTTTTTGGGGTTTAGAGCTCCTCTTAGGTGGGGTTCCTGGTTTGGGCCAAGGTCTGGTTTAGGGTAGGTTTTAGGGTTAGGGTTAGAGTTAGGGTTTAGGTTTAGGGTTAGGGCTAGGTTTAGGATTTCCGGTTAGGCTAGGGTTTAGGGTTTTCGGTCAGGCTAGGGTTTAGGTTTAGGTCTGGGGTTTAAGGTTAGGTCTCGGGTTTAGGGTTTCAAGTTTAGGTTTTCGGTCAGGCTAGGGTTAGGTTTCTAGTCAGGCTAGGGTTTATGTTTAGGGTTTCCGGTTTCTTGAACTTTGGTTCTCTATTTATATGTCCAATGTGAGATATTTTCGGGTGTTTACTTGAAGTATTTCTGTCTTTCTGGACGGTCAAAATTGGGGTATCTACAGCCTTGTCCACGTCCACGGATGCGAGGAGGCATGTCAGCAACCTAAGAAAACTTCTAAAACTAGAGTACTCGGATGACAATCCTATGACTCATCTACATGACTCGACTTAGGCACTGACAGGATCAGGCTCTGATACCAACTTTTGTCATGCCCCAGGACGGCCGTCCCCGAGATGTGGCAATAATATGAAGTATCAGCTATCATATAAGAGGTCAACAATGACTCCAATAAATAAATACACAAGGCTAATGAAGCAATGACAACTGATAACTTAAAAAATATCAAAATGTCTGTAAATCAAAAACATTATTATAGACCTTAATACACAATCACTGTTCTGTGAGAGCCAAGTCTAGCCAAATAAAATACAACTGGTGCAACACGCACAATTTCAAATACACAAGACTCTAGGACTGCTGACAGTCTCGCATTCGCCAACCGCCAGACAGAACGCTCCACGCACACAAGACCACGCCACAGGGAAGCTCCAGCTTCACGCCCAACAACTCCCCTATAAAAAGAAACAGTACGCGAGGGGTGAGCTACATGCTCAGTGAGTGGTCAAAAACCAAACACCAACACAACCATTCGATACTAAGGCAATTTCCTTTCAAGGAAAAACATGGGTAGAAAAAACATGGGTAGAAACCCAACGGATAAACAAGGTCACGCGGCGACGCAACCAACCTCACCCTCACCCTCACTCCAAAAGGGAGGCTCTTGGGACTCTTGGGGAGAAATCAAGGGTTAACCATAACACCTGGTGTTACTGGATAATGAGATACTATGAGTCTAACGGCTACGAGATAGAGATACACAATTATACCTTAAGCGTTAGGCACAACATACCCAGAGTATACTCGATGGGTACTAGAGCCACAACACCACGTGAATCACTACACACACTCAATGTCACCCTAGCCCCCCTCCCCCCCCCCCCCCCCCCCGCAGAGGTGACCCTAGGGATTTTTGGGATAACTCTGCTGGCTCTACACCCTTGGTCCACCGGTGGCCCTTTCCCCGGGTAGCCTCTACCTGACATACTCCCACGATCAGTATGTCCCGAATGCATCGGTAATACCTACGGATGGGAGCCCGATGCCAGAATAGCGTTTTCAACGCCGGGAAGTTCCTACACAGATCCAATGAAGGGGGGTGACTGTTATATATGTGTCACTTTTTAGCTTATTGGTAACCTTTGGGTCATTTCTAGCCATTTTCAAAATTTTCTTTTTTCGATCGGAGTCACTAAAATTTTAGCCTTTTAACTATCTGTGTGAGTTAGGGTACTCCGATTGGGAATCTGACTGCATATTATGGGTCCCGGTACCATTCTGTACTACCCATAAAAATTTCATTGAATTCCGGTAATGTTTTAAAAATTATGCCGTTCCGAACCGTATCCGGGTTTCGGTCATTACTGGTTTTATGGGAGGAATAGTGTTGGGATATTTGGTGTCTATGGTGACCCTAGGTAAGCTCACCTCTCCTTGCTTAGCCACCAAGTAATCACTTGGTTATTTTGGCTATTAGAGGATGAGGTTAAGCCTAAGCTTACCTCCCTTTTTCATCTCTCTTTTCACCCCCCCCCCCAAGTGAGTTTTGGAGGGGCTCTCTCTCTCACTCTTTCACTCTCTCGTAATCTCTCTTCCTCTCCTTCTCCAGCCCACTGTGTGTGTGTGAATGTGTGCGTGTGTATGTGTTTTGTTGGAGAAGAAGAAGAAGTAGCACAAAAGGTGAGTGTTGTGTTGTTTCCCTCTCTTTGGCTCCTTCTCAAGCTTCCATTGCCCTGTTTTTTTAGCCATTAGAAGGCCTTGGGGAGGCTGAGGAGGTGGTGGGAGTGGTAGTGGTGGTTGTGGTGGTTGCGGGTGCACGGAGGGCACCAGATCTCCCCCTTTCACTCCCCCTCTCTTGATAAGCCTCCCCCTACTTGTTTTTCTGATTTTTCTGGGTGTTATAGGGTGTTAAGGGACCATGCATGCTGGGTGGTTGTGGTTGGGTGTGTGTAGAGTGAGGGAGAGGGGTGTTGGGCACCTGGGCACGCGCGCGGGTCTGTCCGCACGCGTGCGCGCGCAGTCGCGCGCGCAGGAGGTCGCAGGCAGGGATGCAGCTTGCAGTCGGGCGCACGAGTGCGGGCGTGCGCGTACGCGCAGGCGCGTGGACGTGCGCGCGAGCTGCTAGCGGGGTGCGCGCGCGGGCGGCTGCGTGTCTGGGCGCACGGGCAGCTCATCTGGGAGTGCAGCCGGGCGCGAGAGCGCGTGCACGTGCGTACGGGTGTGGGGGCCACGCGTGTGGTTGCCTGAGAGCTTGAGAAGGTGTCGAGGCGGTCCGATATGCGTGCGTACACGCGTGCTCGCATGTGTGCAAGCCCGTATGCGTGCATATCTAAGCCTTTGCCATTTTTAGTTAATTTTAAGTGTTTTTATGTAGTTATACTCACCATTTTTTATGCCCTTGTCGTGCAAATCTTGGCGAACGGTCACGCATCGACCCGGGTTGCTGTGAGTGGCTCAATCCAACCCAGTTGGGAGGCATTCGATGCACGTAGATGTGCATTGCCCTCCCCTGAGACACCATAACTGCATATTAACCTTGTTTGCATGTATATGTTATTTGCTTGTCTTGCTATGTTGCATCCATGTCATGTTAGAGATAATATACTAGGATTATACATGATAGTGTCATGCATAGGGACCCATGCTTGTCTATGCATCATGTCCATGCTAGCATAACATTGATTCCTACATGCCCCACTTAGCCTAAGCATGTCCTTAGCCTATCTATGAAAAGTATAAGTGTAAGCATGCCTTAGAAAATATTATAATTTGTTGTTATGTTATTAAATGCTACCATGATTAATTCCTTAATTAATCCTTCATTGTATAATTAATTCCTATTTTCTTACTCGGGATTAAGGGACCTTGCGAAGTCACCATTGAGACCCGGGCTAGGGTGCTCCGTGTTCCTTGTTTGATTGTCGGGATATCCTATATCGGGACCTCAAGGTGCCCTCCCAAGTGGTTCTTTCCCCAAGCAGGGAACATCTTATACCTGTATGAGCCATGAATCTTGTCTAAATGAGTTTGGACAAGTGTATGACCTATTAAGGGCTCATACCATGGCATAGTCACTACGAATGATATGTTTCCCCACATCTGAGTTATGCGCCTTGGAGGGAATTCATGATAATTCAATACCCCTTTTTGATGTTTATCAATCGATGATGTTGGATCCATGAGGATCGTATTTGCGAGTGTCGAGTGTTCTTCCCTTCGTCGGTTCCAAGTAGAGACTGCCCGGCGTAGTAAAGTCCGGTGGGAGTGCTCCCAGATGCTATTAATGACGCAGTGGGGCACCCATGAGGTAGAGATAGCAGTCTTGGGTGGCTAACCGGTAGAGGTTAGAACCCTGTGAGATGCTCCCAGGTACTATCAATGACGCTTGCTGGTCTGTCCACGTAGCAGAGATAGTGGACGTGGGAGGCTACCAGGTAGTAGAGGCCACACTGGGAGAGACTACCAGATGACGAATGGTGTAGGAACAGTCAACCTTATCCCTACAATCCTATGTCACCCTGTGGGGGTGAGGGTGCGGGAGTGGTGGGCCCGGGTTGATACTCTACCCACCAGCGTAAGTAGTTGATTCCCTCTGGTGGAATTTAATTTACTTGTAATGATTAATATGAGTTGTGTTGCATGGATTGTTCCATTCACTGAGCGTGTGGCTCACCCCTTGCATATGTTTTCCTCCAGTTGACGCTGAGTCGGATCCGAGAGAGGAGCTCCCCTTGGCGCGGTACAAGTAGGGGACCAGCGTTCGCGTTGGATGTCTTGCGAGTGAGAGGCCATCAGCATTCCCTTTTCCTTGTATATATTCTACTTGTGCTTGTGCACGGTATGTGGATTGTTGATGTCTTTTGTTGTGTATATTGGCTCTCACATGACAGTTGATTGTGTACTCTAGTCTGTAAATATGTCTTTGCATTACAGACTTAGTCGTTTGAGCTTCCACTATTTGTATATATTTGATGTCAGTTACTTGGTTATTGTTTTATCGCCTTTGATGTTGTGGAGTCCTTATTTGCCACGGATTGCTGATATCATATATATATTTGTCACGTCTCGGGGACGGCCGCCCTAGGGTGTGACAGTGACAGTGACTCTATGTTCTCCATATCATACGGTAGCCCTTTCCCCAGGTAGCCTCTACCTGACATACTCCCACGATCAGTATGTTCCCAAATGCATCGGTAATACCTACGGATGGGAGCCCGGTGCTAGGACAGCATTTTCAAAGTCGAAAAGTTCCTACATGGACGATATTGGGAGAAACTCTAACTACATTCGATAATCACATATCGATGATAACCAATACTCTTGTATTCCCGCACGGGTGCGTCACTCGGACGCGAGGGGCTACTTCTGCTCTCAAGCAGAAATAAATCCAAGGCATTACCCATCAAGCGGTTCATACACATGCTTAGCATGGTTAGGCCCAACTAAATGTCATAACTATCGGTTTAACAAAACCGATACAACGATGAATTCTCCTGAATTCTAAACGGATGCATCACTTAGATGCAAAGGGGGCGATTACATCGCTAGCGCTTAATTAATGAGGTACAACCCGATAACGGGTCGTACCCACGCCTATCACGAATAGGCCCGATAATTTTAACATGCGCATATATTTTACAGGAGAGTTCTATCACAGTTACGCGTACCATATGCACGATAACATATTAATTAACTATAGGGGTACTCCCTCACATGGATTTACATCATTAAAAATTCATACATCATGCATACAAGGACATGACCTACTTAAACATGCATACAAGGGCATAACAAAACATTCAATCACACAAAGGATGACACAAGCAGGCGTTGGATATCACCAACTCCAAGGGGAGGGTTAAGTGCGATCTCGTGCACCAACCGGTGCATACTGATAATCCCGAGCAGACCTGAGTCAAGTAGGAACCGCATCTACTTACTCAGCTTACGCAAAGAGGGAGGCGAGAGAGAGGGAAAGCCTCATCCTCTCAGGAAGTTGGTCATAGCCTTGCCCCAACAGATGGATGCAACAACTATACCACGTCCTCCAGTCTTATCGTAAAGAAATATTAGTGTGCATCCAGTTATTTACCCATGATTAAGCATGCTGGATTTAATTAATATAGTGGGGGGTAGTACTACAATATTACCTAAGGCATGTTATATTCTAATACATCCATACACAATTCAAAAATACATGCCAAAACACGAGGGCACACGAAAACACTATCATTCAAACACGAATACAATACATAGACACGTATAGGGTAGAAAAGGGGGTTCTACGCAATATGCGTGCTATACATCCTAGCATGCAAACATATCTAGCATATTTAGGGTGCAAATATGCCCCATGGATGCGCGATACACGACTACGTGCATCATGGGCATCCCGAAGGGTTGGATCGAACCATTCACCGATGCCCCGGATCGCCGCGCATCCCATTCGATGAGATCTGTAAAAGTAAGGGCATCGAAAAGATGAGTATAACCACATATAACTACTTAAAAATAATTAGGAATGCCTAAGACTAGACATGCACGCATACGGGCTCGCACGCACGCATGCCCGAGCCCCTCGGACCCGCACCCAAGCGTGCCGACCCTCAGCACACCCGAACAGTCCCCGGGCAGCCCCACACGCACCCCCGGGGAGCCCGGGTGCAGCCCTGAGCGCCCCGCGCGCCCGGACCTCCACACCCTCCCCCCATGCTCCACATGCAATCCAACACAAAACCCCTCACATGAATGCCCTCCCATGCACCCTAACATGCATTAAGACCAAAAAAAGAAGATGGAAAACTCACCCAAATGAGAGGGGGGTCGTAGGGGGAGATGTAGGGGCTCGCACACGCCGCCGCCACCACTACCACCACCTCTATCTTTGCTTCCCTTGCCTCTTCTTCTTCTTGACATACCAACAAACACATGGGGGGCTGATTAGAGGGGAAAGGAAGAGAGCAAGGGATGGAGAAAAGAGAATAAATCAACAACAACAACAACTCACCATACACACACTCTTGCACTCTCTCTTGAGCTTCTTCTCCATCACTTTCACTTTCTCCACCCAAAACACACACAAAGGGGGCTGGACCAGAGAACAAAAGAGGGTGAGGTCGTGGGATTTTGGGGGGATTAAATAGGCAAGGGAGGGATGGAATGGCCAAGCTGTCCTCGGACTAAAAACTCTGGACAACCTTTACTAGAATGGCCATAACTTCCCCAAAACATCTCTGAATTATACGATTTCAATGCCATTGGAAAGCCAAGAAGATTATCTACAACTTTCATGTATATCCAGATCAAATAACCTCTCCAGCTATTCCGAAATATAGGCTAAACATCGAATAGGGCTGCTGCCAGGATTTCTCATCCTCGGGGTATAATCGGAATTATACCCATAACTTTTGATACATGAATCTAGTTGATCCAATTCTACTTTTGTATGAAAGCTAGCTCAAAACTGAACATCAAATGATAATATCGGATTTAAACCTCATCATCTTGGATTTTAACAAAATCAAATCCGAATATCAATCAAAACTCCATAATTCCAAAAATGTTATCGGAATGAAATTAAAATTTTATGGGCAGTACTAAACGGTACCAGGACCCATAATATGCAGTTATATTTTCAATCAGAGTCCTCAAACTCCAGCAGATAGCTAAAAATTAAAATTTTAACGACTCCGATCGAAAAAATAACTCTAAATGACACAGGCCTAACAACTAGACTAAAGGATCTAGTCGGACGATCGAATATCTCATGAAAAGATGGCACCTCGAGTAATCTAAGGCACGACCAGACGGAAGGTCTGGTCGGACGACCTTATTACACAGATACGAGTAATCTAAGGCACGACCAGACATCGATTTTTATTATCAAACCACTAAATATCGAGCATATATCGATTTTTTATCGAAATATTCAATTTTCCCTTACACAAACATAACATGTCCCTCAATGCTAGTGTTTTTTAAAAATAGAATCTCATTTACAGAATAATAATAATGAAATTTCAATCAAAGTTGTGAAAAGGTATGGGTTTCTAACGGTGGCAGAACCAGGATTTAGTTAAAGGGGGGGCTTGAGCATAATTAACGGATGTGGAATCATCATTTTTTCTTTATTTTATATATTCTCAAATAACTGAATAAAAAAAATCAAATTTGTATTGCTATATATTGTAAAAAATGTTTCTACAACAGTGTCCCTCGATGACTTGTCATAATATGGAAACGCTGCATGATATTTTCGGTATCAATGCTATCAAAAATATCATATATCATTTTCGATGTATGTTATCAAACAATCATTCAATCATTCATCTTCCATCCAATTGTGCATCTTATTGTTAACAATAAGCATAGCAGAAAAAGCTCTCAACAGTAGTTGTAGGAACTGATAGTTCAACAGTAGTTGTAGGAACTGATAGTGTAAGCATCAATGTAATGAGTATATAAATATGTGGATACACAATATTCTTTTTCATCACAAACATCTTCGAAACTAGACCACTAATCCTATTCACTTGTGAAAATTCAATACTAGAGCGCATATCAATGACATAAGTTGTTATGAAAATTTAATAACATTTTTAGAATTGTTCTGCGTGGGACTCGTTCATTTGTGACATGGGCTATCATCAACAGTTGAAGCAGTAACTGGTTGGGTACTTGAGTGAGCCCCTTGAAAAATGTAATAGTGGGTCGTATTGAGGTATTGAACCCAGTTCACCCGAGTTGCAACCAAGGAGGTATATACTCCTTTAAAGACGGATCTGAGTTTCGTGTTTATGAAACTTTACAAGGACCCATGTGAATGTGTGAACAATATCAAATCAACTTTTCACCAAACACCATTTGAATTTTGAATTTCAAACAGAAAGGGATCTATTAACATGGAGACTGCACAGAGTACCGCACAGCAACCTATGTCTTCCATGTCAGATTTAGGGTAGAGAGAATGAACCAAAACTCTTACTAGGGGCGTGACCAATTTTACATATAACACAAAAATAAAAATATATATATATATAACATCTCTAAACATTCATTACATATTTTATGACCCCATGAACACACGGGTGGTAGTCACTCATGTTGGGACTTCTTCATAACCTGCTAATGCATAGATGTTCATTTTAAAAAAACATAGATCCATGTATTTCTACATATACCTTTCACTTAATTTTAGAGCAACAAATAGAACTAACAACATGATTAATTAGAATATTATTAAAATATTATCAACAACCATATAGCGAGGCAGAACAAAATAAACCATGCATATTCTTATCAATTAACACAAAATTTACAATTTTGTGCCTCTATAGCACCTCAGATGAGTGTTCCATCTGCAACAGTAATCTTCCCAAAAATCTAGGGAGCTATTCCAAGAAAACATGCAGAATAAAAAAATTTATGATCCCCCCACCCCCCCTTATTCCTCGCTTGTGTGCTCTGCCAGAAGTTTCTCCCCGTCAGTAGATGGAAACAATGACTAAAAGCTCACCGATTTCATGGCCATGTAAGAACTCAATGTTAGTTAGAATGCATATCCACTGGGCCCGAAACCCCCTTCATCATCACTGCTGAAAGAATCCACCTCACTATCATTGTCCTCACCATCTGTCATAATCTCGAGTATACCCCCTCTCCCACCATAATCCATGCGATCGATGAACTCTGCCGTCTCATCGTCAAGATCGTTGATGCTATCATCATCGTCATCGTCGTCGTCGTCATCATCATTGCTCAGGTCATCCCCATCGCTGTCCCCATCACCATCCAAGTCATGACCCAATATCGGGTCATCATCAGCCTCCGAATCATCCTCATCATCCTCGTCGTCATCATCATCCGTGTCGACTCCATCATCCGGATCAGAGTCATCGTCCGTTGGCCGCCTCCGTCCAATCTCATACAGACGGGCTGATGAAAACATCTCATCGTGATCATCCAATGCCACGACCCCAACAAAGGAATCTGTTGGTTCAGTTGCAAAGTCGAGGACGCATCGGTCCACAGGGATGGTAGCTATGTCACGGTAGGTGACGGCATCAACGGTACGGAAGGCGGGAAACAGTGGGTGCCTAACGCGGCGAGTGTTGACCGCTGATGTAACATCTTCAAGGTTGCGACGAAGAATCGCGTATATGACATCCCCAGCTGCGTTGAAGGAGATGACAGTCTGATCTAACGAGGGCACGCTCCGCAGGAGCCTAAACTTCCTGAGATCCCAAACCTCCGAGTTTATAATGACCTGCACGAAAAAAAAGATTCACAAACATCAAACCAGTTAACAATCAGATATTGGGTTATTATTTAGTTTCTGCCCCTCCTAAATAGATAAATTATTAAAAAAAAACCCTCAAAATAATTATTATTATTATAGAAACCTAGATGTCTCCTCTTATGAAACCAATAAAAATGATGCATAGATAATACTACATCTTTAAATGTGGAGTTTCTATTCCAATTAATTCAAATGATCCAGTTACTAAATATTAGTTGTTGTAATCTATTTTGGAATTTATTAAACACAAATACATAGATACACACACACACAACATGGTATGATTGATAAAAAAAATAGTATGATTGGTACAAAATGGTCCAAAATGGAATGAAATAACACGAATGGTATAAATGGTACAGAATTTGTAAGAATTTTAAGAAATGGCATGGAGGGGGTTTTAAATAATTTGTCTATTTTGAAGGGGCAAAAACTTAATAATAATTTGTATTCGAGGGATCCCAAAATAATAATGCGTATTTGGAGGGGGTTTTAAATAATTGATCTATTTAGAAGGGGCAAAAACTAAATAACCATAAATATTTGGGTTTTTTAATAAGATGTAATAATTTTGTAAGAGGTTAATAATAAAATCATTTTTGTAAGGGGTTTTCAATAATTCACTTGTTTTACAGGGGGTGGAAACTAAAAAACCCTTAGATATTATATGGAATGAAGCATAAATACCACAAGCAGAATGCTACAAATCAGTGCAGGTGCACTGTAAGTGTTTTAATTAAAAAAATGAAGAGAAAAAAAGTTAAAAGAGTTGGCAAGCAGTTTGTGCATTTTGAGAAGGAAAAAAGTAGATATATCTATTTTGTAGGCATCAATGGGCAAAAGAAAGTGTACAAAGAAAGTATTTTTAGCAAATAGACGCTGGGATGCCATCCCGACAGTATGGGATTAGAAAACATAAAGGGAATCTCTCTCTCTCTCTCTCTCTCTCTCTCTCTCTCTCTCTCTCGTGTGTGTGGGTGGGGTGGGGTGGGGTGGAGGTTAATTGACCGGGAAAATTCCAGATTTCATTGCAAATGGATATTCACTAAGGTTTTTTTTATATTATAGGACTGACTGGTTCAAAGGTTCCTCCTAAGTTCCTGTCATGGGATGTCAGGCTCTAGCTCCTATAGGATGTATTCACCGTGAGGCCTATAGTAAATCTTAAGTAACTCCAACCTAAGATTCATTATAACTAACAATATCACTAACTAACAGTATCTCACCTTTACCCCGGCTGACACTTCAGTTATCCAAGGACAAGAAGTTCACTGAAACAAATAACATTTCATTCATTGCATAGGCCAACGTACCAATCTATCTGCCAAGCCATTTTCCAACCTAATAATATTCCTACCTTCTTAGTTCTTACCAAAGGAGATAGTAGCCCCACAATTAGTCAAGTTTATCACCTCTATTAGCATGACAATGCCAAAAATGTAAATTACAATGAACAAGAAAGAAAAATCATAAAATACAGAACAGGCTTAATACTTCTAAGTAGAGCGTTGGGCTAACACATTTTCTTAAAAAGAGAGAATTTTACCTTGAAAGGTCAATAAAGTTGGACCAAGTCATTTTAAATATAGATTTGAATTCCATTTCGATTTTATTTTATTTTCTCAAATTCATTTTAGTATGGAAACAATTATACTATATACCTCATTTCCAGCAGGATGAAAGCCGCCACCGCCATAGTCAGTGAACTGGTCAAATCGATGTACGGATCCGGAACATCTTCGGTCCCACAAGACTCCATTCCATAGGAGCATGGAATCCGAAGGGTTAAAATGAATAAGTGGGTGTAGGACACGACCTGAAATAACTGAATTGGTGTCTGAGAACTTCACCTCCAAATTGCTGCTCTGGACATCATAAAGGAGGACCTCCCGATGGGAGGCGTCAGTAGATAGTGCTGCAAACATAGAGCCAGAGTGACTAAAACGAGCAGCCTTACACCCTTCAAATGAGTGCAGTGGTCCGCCAGAGATGGAAAATGCATCCCACAGTCGTACATCAAATGAGCCTGATGAAAGGATCAGCTGAGTGTCACCAGAGAAGGCTGACTGGACAAGCATGATAGGTGACTGGTGGCATGAATGACTTTCCACGATGGTGTTATTGTTCGAATCAAAAATCTTTAGCTCTCCAGAATGGCTCCCAGTTGCAATTCGAGAAGCATCTCCCAAGAATGTAATGCAAGTTAGTAGCGCAGCATCATCTCGGCAAGTGCGCCATGGTCTGAACCTGCTGTAGACAAACTGGCGGTCCCTTCGGTGGGCAAGAATCCCACCATACTGCCTCTGACACTCACGCGTGCTCAACCGAGCTGTCACATTTACCGGGGCATCAAGGCTCTGCCTGGGCTCAGGACAAACATGAGGATGCAAGAGGGAAAGGGGTGGCAAAGTAGTTATGGGAGCTGGGCATTGGCGGTGTTGATGCTTCAGATATTGAACCACCAGTGAATCAAGGGTCACCCTTTCCGTATTTCCTGGTTGCAAGTCAGTTAAAAGACCAGGTTGCAAAGTAGAGGGTGTTGACAGTCCCGCTGGAGTAGTGTGGCACAGAATGTCATCTGGGTTATCAATATCTGTAATAAGGCCAGGTTTACAAGAAATGTTGGGTGTCTGGTACATTGGTGAATGAAACAATGCATTATCATAAGACGCAAGACATTTTGCTGGTAATGATAAATTTGAATCCTTAGAATCTGTAAATTTCCTCTTCATAGGCAACAATATTGGAGTCTTCAATAAAGACTCTGTATCTGAAGTAGCTGTGGGAGCAGGCAATGAAGTTTCTGGCAAAACCACAGATTCTGTGACACTCTTCAAATCATTGGATGCCTTGTTAAAGGAAGATGAGTGCAATGAAACATGAGTTTTTCCTTGGGAGCCAAAACTGGAAGAAAAGGCTAGTGATTTCTTCTTTGAAGAAGGTAAAACTGAGTCAGGCTTTTGGCCAGCATCATCATCTCGTGAAGGTTTTGCCACATCTGCGAGAAAAACATTACTTGAACGTCTTGATGGCCAGTGTAGCTGGATAGTTAAGTTTTCTTGAATAGGAGTTTGATGCAGAAGAGGAGCGCCCGCTGATGACAAAGGTGTCAAATGAGCCTCCTTCAGCAATGAATCTGCAGTGGTCGTCAGGCCAGATGCCTGAAGGTGTTCATGTATGAGGAGTAACAGTTCCCTGAAGCATCCATGAGGGAAAAAGATGGAGGTGTAAAAGGGAAAGAAAGAAAAAGAAAAGAGAAGAGGCCATTGGAAGAATGTGGAATAAAGGAACCAGTAGCACCAACCTGGAAGGATAGGTAATTGGGGTAGCAGCAGCTATTGTTGCTCTCTCAATGCGTCTTAAAGTAGGAGCAGCGGCATCAGTGGCTGCTAATGTACTGGCACGCCCAGAATTTGTTACAATCTACAAGAGATGAAGTTACACCAAATAAATTAAACATGTTCAAATGATTGCATCATTTTTTTCCAAAGTGACTTGGTGCTTACTCCAATGAGCTCAATAGCAACTTGGACAAGTTCAGTTTGCCACCTTCCCTGTTCAGTTCCAGGTGCTTGATTGCCCGAATCCCGAATGAGTTCAGAGAGCTTCTTTCCTACCTGGGCCATCAAATTATATGTAGGTAGAAATCAACCACTACTTGAGGTCTTTGGAATGTACATTCCAATATAAAAGAAACATAACCAAATGAAATTTCACATAAACGCCTATAATTGAAACATAAAGTAACAAGTAGGCATGGCCAAATGAAAATGGCAAAGTTCTAAAGCCCAAATGAACAGTGAATTGTGCAGATTCTGTAATAAAATTTCAATTTCAACATAAGGCACAAAAAAAAGTGCATAGAAGAAAGTTCCCATAAACTATTTTATTCACCTAATTAACTAAAAGTTGTATGTAGAAAAGAAAATCTACTCAGAACAGCATAGAATACTATAGAAATTAAATACTAGAATCACATTTTTCACCTTTCATTTGATATCACTACTTTACATGCTTAAAAGCTATCTTGAGAAATCAAGAATCTATCAAGTCCACATGGTTTACAACAACATTTTACTAATTTTAATGGAAAATAACTGACCAATATTACTCACCTGAAGCTTTGTCAATATGTGTGCAATCGTACTGTCTCTGGCTAAACCAAGCAGAACTCGGCATGCAAGCACACGGATACAGTCAATAGCCCCTGGAGGACTCAATACCCTTGGCTGGAGAAGATGTAGAAGAACCTTTATGCCATTGTTTGCACGAACAACATCCCGCGCTTGATGATACCCTTGTTCCAGTTGAGCAGCAAGCCCAGCACAACCAGCCCCTGGTCCTAAGGATATCCTGCGATCTCCGACTGCTCCAGATGCAACATTAGGCACAGCTGTTTGTGAACTACTAAACAATGATGGAAGCCCGTGTGATGATGTAACTGTGCGTTCCGTTGTATTTGGTTCCCCACTCCGCTCCTTGAACTCACACTGGATGGACAAAGGAGCAGTTCGGTCTGATACATTTCTTTCAGAATTCCTCTCTTTATTCTCCAATGCATGACCATTTAATGTTTGAGTCGAGACAGACTGCTGACCTTGCGCGGTCAAAAAGGGTTTATTGCTGATTGAAGGAGGAGGGCAAACAAGATTGACCATCACATTCAATGCTGACTGGATCACCTGCCGTATAATGAATGAAGGATATAAGTCACAGTTCAAACATGTATGACCAAGCACATATCATGAATCACCAGAATGCCAGATATACAAGAACTCTGCTTGGCAATCAAGTCATGGGACAAAAGGATGTCATTTCCATATAAAAACAAAATAATACTACCTCAATTTCAAGATAGCCTAAATTTGCTGCATCCAGAATAACTGCCAATCCAACACGATGATTGCTCAAAGTAGCATTAATGATCAGCTTTCGACTGTAGGGTACAAATGTGACAATATGCAGTACCCCCAACGCATATTGGGCCAAGTCATGCAAATAGCGGTCTCCTGGTGGGGCCTAGAATTGAAAAAAAAATTGTATTATACAGTAAAAATTATGAAGTGAGACAAAAAAAACATGAAAGTGAATACCAAATATGTCATACCTGACATAGTTCCAACATGATGGTGTGTCCATTAGAAGCTAAAAACTTGTCCACCACAGGCCAACGAGTGCGTACAAATGCAGGACCAAGCTTCCTGTCACGCTGTATCTGCAAAAATACTGCTTCCATTGGCTCATTGCTAATATCAAGAGGCCTATAGGCAGCCCTCGCACTTGGATTACTACGAGCTACACTTCGATGACTTTTATTGGGACGCAAGGAATCTACAAGCAAGAGGAGATGCGCTCTAAACAACTGGCGTAATGCAACACATGTATGATATGCTATCTGCTTCTCAGACGCAGTCAAAACTTCAACAGGTGCTTGATCGTTTCGCAGGGGTCCTACATTGCCCAATCCCAATGCTCCAGAGTTCCCCCCTGATCTTACAGAAGCAGCACCACGCAAAAGGTTCAGCATTTTCTGTAGAGCATCCTGTGCATCAAAAGCATCTAGGATTGCTCTAAAGACAAATGCAGAGGTAAAGAATATTGCAGCATTTTTTCTGGCATGATCCTGAGGGCACTCCAAAAGCTGAAGAGCCAACTCAACCACCTGGTGAACAATGGCAGGAGGAAGGGCGCACACACGTTCCATAATACCCTGAAGTGCAAAGAAGTGAAAATTGAATGCACGCAATAAGTAAACACGTGCAATTAAATTTGAACTAAGATAATAAATCAAAGACACGTGAAAATCACAATATCAATATCTTTATCTTCATTTACCTGAAGTGAACCAATAGTGAATAAGCATGAAGAAAGTCCAAAGAATGTCTGGGAGTCTCTTTGAACAGAAAGAAGTTTCTGCATGCCCCCTCTATCCACAAAAACCGCAGCGAATTTACGATGAGCAGCTAAGGCACATATTAATTTCAGAATTTCTGGTAACAGCACTGGGTCCTCTAATTTCTCCTTAGTTTTGATGCTGCGTTGCAATAAAGCAAGACAGACATCCACACCTTTCTCATGTAAAACAAGGCCGAGAACTTCAACATATTCTCCTAAGATTTCAAGACACTGGATACAATACTTCTCTCTTAAATGTCCAAGAGATTCAGTGTCCAGAATGGAAAATTCTTCCAAGTCCTCAGTTTCAGGTTCGACAGCCTTCGAACTTACAATGTCACTATTGACCTTGCTGTAAAGGATACAATCATTAGTAATCATCTCCATCCACATGACAAACGGATTCATTTCAAAATTACCAATACTCACCATGAAATATCAGTTGCCATTGCAGCATCCACGACCGTACATGCAGCTTTTGATGCAGCCAGGACAGCAGCTTCTTCATTGTTTGTACTTTTAAAAGCCTAGAGAAATCTGACAAGGGTAAATGAAATTTGCGACCAGAGATCAAAGAAGAGCAAGAAAATAAAATATCAAGCATGTACCTCCAAAGCAGCCGACTTCACAAGTTCAGCTGCATCATCACCTGCCGCTCTGATCGCTTCAGGAGAACCATTCGCAGCCCTAGCTTCAGCTTCAGCAGCCCTTGTTGCCTTCTTAACCAGATCAGAGATATCCTTTGTTCCAACAATACAATCTTTAAAGCGGTCATCATTATCCTCATCCACATCCGCATCAATTGTACTCAAGAACTTTCTGGTATCTAATGATCTTCTTGATTCTGTATTTTTTCCAGAAATTTGATCTTTATTTCCCCGTCCTGGAACACCAACTCGTACAAGTTCCCTTTCATATTCTGTCAAACCTTCATCCATCCTTCCTTTCCCTCTGGTCCTTGACAAAGCCTTATTTGTCCTGCGTCTAGATGAATCATCTCTTGCATTTTCTTCTTCATCATCATCTCTACTGGACCTGCTTGTTCCATGTCTGTCACTATGTCTTAATTTTCCATCAAAGAAACCCCTATTATGTTGTCGGTCATCACCCAGCAATTCAGAATCATCTTCTTCTATCTCATAAGTACCAATGACTTGTGTTGTAGCATCATTAAATTCTTGTGAATCCAGTGAATTCACACCATCATCCACTGAATTCTCATTTCCAGTCCTTGAAGCATCAAAATGAGTGATATCCATGACCTGCCGCGGTCTGCCTCTGCTTTCTTCTTTACCCTTGTTGTGACTGACACCAAAACCATGTTTTGCTTCATGAGTAGAATCAGTGTCCTTCTGGATATTTTGCGTGTCACCCAGAACTCGCATGCGCAGAAAACGCATAAGCTTTGCAGACAGACCAGAAGTCAATATATCCTCAACAACTTGAGCACCTCTGGAAAGCAAGCAAGGAGTGTTAAAAAATATTTTACGCTAGGAACATGCCTGTATTTTGAAGTCCTCGGTTTATTATTATTAAAATAAAATAAAATAAAATAAAAAAACACCTACCCAGCCAAGGATACAGCCAGCAACCCAGTACCATAGGTCTTCAACATTTCTCCGTCTGTTGGGTTATTCCCATCCAAATTAGCCTTCCAATTGTATTCATCTCCATGATTATTTGTGATGTCCTCCATCACCCATTTTTTAATGTTTTCCAGAACAGCATCCTCAAAAACATGTGGATACTGCAGACAACAGAATATCACAAAAATGACATTTAAAACCTTTTTTTTTCTTATATTAATTGAGTTAAAGCAGAAATCAAACCAAAAGTACCATCCAAGTTGCAGAACAACTGAGAAGAAGCCTAGCAGCAGCAGCCTGAACACTGATAGAGTATCTGCTTTCTGACAGAAAATTGGACGATATCAACTCAAAGAAATCATCATTTTCCTGCAAATGAAAAATCAAGTTCAGAAGAAATTACTTGAGTGCCACAGCCCACGAGTTCATTTATAACATACAAAAATGTTCTACTGATACTTCTTAAGGTCTTGATTTTGGCACTTAGTGTCACACTTGTACATAAGATAAACAAAGTTTGCTAAAAGGCTAAATATTATATTACGAATAGAAGTCAGTAGTAATGTTCTCAAATTCAAGTCATGCAGCTAATCAAGGATAGAAGAGTCTACCCGAACTAAGTTTCCTAGCTTTCCTATGCTATGAGAAGCCCTGCCATTATTGGAGGAGGAAGTGCCCGACTCCTGCACATATCTGTAAAAAGATCAATTAGAATAGTAAGTCAGGGCAACAGGCTAGCATCACAAAATAAGTATCCAGGCTAACATATACAAGTTCTAGAAAATAAAGAAGGTTTAGCCATATGAGCGACCAAAAATTGCACTACATCAATAACAACTTCAGAACTCAAGAAGCAAGGATCAAATATGTCCCAAAGGTTTTGTAAATAGAAAAATGAAGTACAATCCACATAAGTATTCCATTTCAAAATATCACAGTACAAACTACCAGGAACATGTGCACAAATATTTAAAATTAAAACAATAGAGAGTATCAAAATCGACAACCAGGTCAATGATCAAATACACAGCGAAACAAATATTATGACTTAGATCACATATCATAACACCAGAAACAAGCAATAAAAATAAATAATCAGGTTGATTTCCTTCATACCCCAGATATAACACGTTAAAAATGTATGCCACAGACCTCATATGACATCACAGGCGATGAAAGCATGATGAATGAATATGACAGAACCGAACCATCAAAAGAATTAACTGCAGATAAATTACGAAAGCAATTAATACACAGCAGTTGTAAAATTTAAGATCATTGTCAAAAGCTCTCCAAGAATTTCAAATGTTTTTCAAAAGACTCTTCGTAGCATGATATAAAATTACATCCTAAACATAAAACGGCCATCACCCAGAGAGGTCCTACCTATAGTAGGGTACTGGAGGGGAGAGACAGAATATGGCCCCACAATTGGTATTTTTTACACAAGGTACCACTAGTAGAACTTGAACCCAAAACTTTTATCCTGTCCCGAGTACTATATCATTGCTCCAAGCAATGGCCACTCACATATTAAACATATATCACCAAATATTACAAAACAACCACATATAAATTTTGAATTTTGTGAAGAATTAAAAAATATAAAGATAACAAACAATGTTGGTGAACATCTTTCAAGTTTCCTAGTCAGATGATAAAAAAATTACTGATACACTATGTCCAGTAGCTTACCTTACTTGGGAATTATTTAAAAGTATATATGGGATTTTCTGTAAACCATGTGTTGATCATGGGGATTATAAATCCAACAATGACGATGTTTCAAATAAAAGTTCATTCTATAGACGCAGATACCGGGGGCTAAGCTAGGAACCGCCTAGGACCCTTGAGGACGCCATTTATCTATTGCACTTCTAATTCACTCCTCTTTGGCATTTTAAAGCTCTCCTTTTTCTTTTGAAGTTTTCCATCACCCTATACCACTTAGAATCTTGCATTAATATCATTTGATCCTTAAATCAACAAATTTCAAATCATCTGAAAAAAATCATCAAATAAGACCATTTAATCTCCTGTACAAATTAGGCACTATTATACATCTGAACTCGAGAAAGCAGCCAATCTATACCATACTGGTTACTTTCAATCCAACTTGGCATCAGTTCTATCCTGGTCTTTCCAACTTCTACCAAACTTTGCCTTCAACCATCTTCCTATCTGGGACCATCCATTGCAGAAGTGATAAACGAATATTACTGTGGGAGTACGTGGAGAGCGACCAAGCACCCTGAATTTACTCTATAGGGGACTTTAATACGTTCAACAGCTGTTAGCTATATATGGGATCCCCATGACAGTCTATAAAGCCAAGAAACGCATAAAGACTAATAAGAGCAAGAAAGGGAATCCTAGACTAAGATCTACTAATATCTTCTTTCCATTAGAGAAAACCTAAGAGATAGGAGAGACTACAGGTTGATCTGCCAAGCTCATTTTCCACCTGCAGCACAGTTCGTAACAACATTTAGAGATAAAGTTCAGCTTTTCTTCTATAAATCAGATTCACTCAGAATTTATGGGGATGGAAGAGAATTTTTGTGCATTTTTATTTAAATAACAAGGTAATCAAGCTACCACTATTCATTCATCGAATCAGGGAACATTCTCCAACCTGAACAGTAGTGGAGATCACTAAATCAGATTCACTCAGAATTTATGGGGATGGAAGAGAAGTTTGTGCATTTTTATTTAAATAACAAGGTAATCAAGCTACCGCGATTCATTCATCAAATCAGGGAACATTCTCCAACTAAACAGTCGTGGAGATCACTACCCCACCCCCCACCCAAAATGGGTAACGACATCGCAACATGCCTCACCCACTCCTCAATAACAAGATAATTTTTAGGGCATGTTGGATGCATTTTAAACAAAAAAAAATTATCCCTAAGACCACTTTCCATATTCGGCAAAAAAAAAAGAGACATGAAGTAAACGAAACCAATGCTTATAGTCCAAAAATTACAATAAAATATGTCAAATCGTAAACCCATAGCCACCAATCCTCCCCAGCCAAACCAAGAACATCAAACGATAATAACAAAAAAAATCAAGCTAAAAATAAAAACACAAATTCATGATGAACCCCAAATCTAAACAAATCTCTCTTTAACCCTAACCCGTCCCCCAAGAAGGGCAGGGCACCAAATCAATAGGGAATCAAAGCCCTAAATACCCACCGCGTGTTCCGATGGGAGGAGGAGGAATATTACCTGGACTCCTGGGCTTCGAGCACGGAAGCAAGCGCGTGGAGATGTCTAGGGTTAGGGTTCACGCGCGAGGCGATGATCTTATCCATCAGGACCTGCGCCCGTGCCATCAAAGGGTTGTCTTCTTCGTCGCCGTCATCTGCCGCGGCCGCCGCCACAGGCGACTCATCGTCAGCCGCCAGTTCCTCCAGGGCCTCCGCCACCGCCTCGGTGTCCGAGGCCATTAAAGGCTGCAAGGGTTTATCAGAGACAAGAGAAGGAGAGTGTATGCGTGTGAGAAAGAACTTCAAGAAGCGAAGAGGGGGAAAAGAAAAATTAGGGAAAATGAATCGTCGATCGTCGAATATCTAGAAGGGTCTGATCACCGTGTGCACCGCGGAGGATGTTATATGACTTATCAACGTCTACGTGGCGTTCATCTGTACGCTGTTTTTTCGTGGGTTTTTGATGATATAATATGATATCCAGTTTTTTTTTTTTTTTTAATCCTTCTTGATAAATTTTCATTTTTTGGTTAGATAATTGGACAACTTTTGTGTTTTTCAAAGCTGTGTATTATAATAGTGCAACTAAATGGAAAACTGGAACAGTTTCCTATGGATATGTTTCAGGCAAATAGTGTTCAAAAATTATATTTTTTAAAAAATAAAGGATAACTTCCTGCATAATCAATTTTAAAATCCAGTGTCTTCAAAATATCAGTTTTGCACTCGCGCAATCAAATGCACCTAAAGCACATGAATTATCTTATTATAATAATGTATTGAACGAACATTAGTTATCATTAATATAACTTAATCTTTAATTTATTGAACGAACATTAGTTATCATTAATACAACTTAATCTTTAATTTATTTTTTTAGTATCCTTTTTAACAATAGAAATCACGTTATTGTTTTTGGAGTAATTGATAAGGTTAGTTGTGTCGATTTTGATTTGGCCAATGATTAAAAAAAAACGCATTACTCTGATGTGTATAATGTGATTTTAAATGGATAAAGCTACTTTTGTCAACCATTGTTCTGAAAGACGGCCTGTGCGATCTCATATGCGACTGCACAGGCGATTTGGTTGACTAACCGAATTGCCTTCGACGGAATCGGATCATATGCGGGTGTGGCTCATATATGTGGCCCAATTCTGCATATGCACATGTTACATAGTTGGGGACCGAATTCAGTCATGATCCAATCAAGACTGGATCCAGTCAGGCTCATTGGTGTCCAATAGATACCTGACAAGTGTTCCCAACAAAAATCACATTTAACACTCCTAATGTTAACATCTATTAATGTCAAAAAATCCAATTGAGTCCATTTTTTAAAAATTCCTTCCCTGTTTCTTTTCTTTTCCCTCCCTCTCCCTTTTGTCCACAATCCTAGCAAGATCATTTTTTTCTTTATGTGGCAGCCCGTGTCCCAAAACGCTGACACGAACGCGTTGCGTGCCTAAAAATCCACCATAATTTTTTTTAAAAAAAAACATCGAATATATCCACTCTCTGTAATCATGTATGATAACAACTCTAGAATAACAAATAATCAACAAGATATATATAATCACCTATATAAACTCACCCAGGAAAGTTTAAGCAATCAACAGAACATCTAACACACCTCATATACAGTCATCCATACATACAAAGCATTTTAACAGAGGCCTTGTTCACTAAACTAGCCTCTACCAAAATAATCATGTACAGATCCACAACATCAAAATATACACATCTATACTATCTATCACCAGCTGGATATGGCACCAAAAGAAGACAAACCCAACGCCCAAAAACCCTTGCCTCTACTCTGCAAAAACAATGAGAAAAATATGATTGAATGAGCGAAAGATGATCGGTAAGTAACTCATACATTTCACGCACAATAACTCAAAGGTGAAGTTTAAATACAATGGAATATCAGCTCAAACATCTCAATAAACATGAGGCAAAATAATAAATACCAAATGAAACCACTGAATGAATATCCACATAAAAGAAAAAGAATAACATTGCTGATCAACTCCCCAATGAATAGGAAATGAATACCCAACTAACAAGTCACAATTGATATTGTCAATAGATATCATTAGGGTGCACCTTAATGATTGAGAAATGATACTCTGAAATATAACTCATACTCAGAAAGGAATGCACTGATACTCTCAAATTCTCTCTGATTTGAAGAACACCAACAATGTAGCCCTCAAAACATCTACAACCCATGGATCGACCACTTCCACGACCTCACCTCAGCCCCCGCGTTTAAGTTGTACTCCACATATACACACATCTACACAAACCTCTCGTGTGGCCCTCAAAACGTCCACCGCCGATTCATTACCTGGCCCTCAAAACGTCCAGGCACGATAGGGATTATCTCTGAGCCACCCTACAAGACCCATACATACTCATGTGCTGGGGAAGTGAGATCAATAGTCATCCATCTCCAAGCACACCAAGATAATATATACCAAGCAATGATACCAAGCACGCTAGAAGGTTCAACCAATAATAGGAAATATTACGAATCAATAGTGATGGAAATAATTCTGAAACTCAAATGATATATAACCAACAACAATGAAGAGTGGAATTAGAAGAAACAAACAAATAACGATTGGGTCACTTACAATAATACAACGTGGAATGGAACGGAAGAAACAAAAGTCGTGTCACTTACAACAATACACATTGAATGAAATGGAATAAACAATGTCAATCGGGTCATTTACAATAATTAATACAACGTGGAATAGAATGGAACAAGAAAATATCGATCGGGTTACTTATCTCACAATTCACAACCCCAAGCTGGACTTACCCTATTCCAGCTCCTAATCCACGCATAGAGGAACTCATTGATCAAAATATAACTTCAATTAAATACTAAAATATAACTCCATTAATCAAGCAATTTTCAAATCCGCCAAGACAAACATGACATCCCCACTACAAATCCTAAATTGATATAGTAAAATCAACCCTCAAGTACCTATTTATCCAGCCCCAAAAACATATTCATATATTCCAGCCCCAAATCACAAATTTGATTCAAAACTGAAATAAAATCATCCTATATAAAGAATAACAATGAAAAGAATAAGAATCCTTATCCAATGCAGCACAAAAATTACTCGACGAAGCTCTTCCTAATTTCTCCAAATTTTCCCTTTCGATTTCCATCCAGAATAATCTCGGCCTCTCACATATGCACAGCACCGCCACAACCGACTATGGACATTTAATGAAATGAGAAATCCAGGAAATTTACCAAATTGCCTTTCCACTCATAATTTGTGCAGCCTCGACTTAAACAGCCATATCTTATCGTAGGGAAATCCACTTCATATGAAACAACTTTTGTTGAAACGATAACAAAAAGATCTACAACTTCTATGTTTAGGCCAAGATCCGAAGAAGCCTCCAACTATATTAAAAATAGCGACGAACAGAAGACCTGATTTCTTCTTCTAAGGGCAAAAATGATAAAACAGCCATAACTTTTCTAATACAGTTCCAACTAACGCCAAACCAATTTCATATAAAAGATGACTCAAAATTGAAGATTTCATTTGTTTAGCACAAATCCCAAATATGCCTCGAATGTGCTTTCTGAAAATTAAACCAAATATAAGGTTTCATGAGTAATAAGGACCAAAAGCTCAATAACATAAAATTATCATATTCTGCAATCCAAACACATAAACATTAGCATAAACCGGCATAAGAGGGTCCCGGCTATTACACTTCCCCTCCCTCTCTTTTTTTTAACATCTATATTTAGGGTTTTTTATATTTATTATAAAAAAATTTAGTATCCCTTGTATAATTTTAAAATTTGTTGATAATGGCTTTTGTGTCCCTTATACGTTTTCTATTTTAAGGATTTTATATTTTTTATATACATAGCTTGTATAGTTCGATTAATATATTATGTAGTTTGATTATGTTTTTTGCAGTTCAAATCATATGTTGTTCAGTTCAATTCATATAAAGTGCATTATGATTATAGGTTGTATAGTTGGATTCATATGTTAGTCACTTCGATTCATATGGGTGTAATTTCATTTTTAGGTCATGTAATTTTATTTATATGTTATGTTGTTCAATTCTCAGGTTGTGCAGTTCAATTTATCTTTTTATTTCTTATACACTTATACATTTATTGAGAAGATGTTTATATTCTATATCCATTAAATGTTAATTTTTGTAATTTGAGACATTAACATGTATTTGTATGTGCAGATAAAAATAGTGAAGGAGGTAGTGAACTCCAAGAAATCAAGTAGTCTTGTCTTGTTTATTTTGCTATTATTATGCTTATAATTAGAGTTGTACAAAAAATTTGTTATAATTGTAGTTGCAAAAAAATATTTTACTGTAGTTAAGAGTCGTAATTAGAGTCGTACAAAATGTTTGTTATAATTGTAGTTATAAAAAAATATTTTGATGTAATTAGTTATATAAAGAAGAAGTTGAATATGGGAATTGACTTGTTCAGTTCAATTCAAGTGTGCTGCAGCTTGATTCTTTAAGAGTTTGGTTCAATTCAAAATTTATTCAGTCTAATACATTCATTTCTTCAAGTGTATGTAAGTTTGTTTTTTTTAACATGATCCTCATGAATTGTTTATGCGTCTGTAACCAATTATAGCCTTATATAATATTCAGAAATGTCTAATACATATACTTATTAATTGAACTGAACTGTTAATGAATCAAACTATCCAATACTCATGACACAGATTGAAATTGTGGTTAAATCTAACTGAACTCCTTATTAATCAAACTAAACTATTAATGAATCAAACTATCTAATACCCATAACATGAACTAAAATTGTGGTTGAATCGAACTGAATTACTTGTTAATCGAACTGAACTCCTAATGAATCAAACTATCCAGCACCAATGACACGATCTGAAATTGTGGTTGAATTGAACTAAACTACTTGTTAATCAAACTGAAGTATTTGTTAATTAAATATATATATACTTGTTAATCAAACTAAACTACTTGCTTGTTTTTGCACAAGCAAGAGTAGTCCACTAAGAGAAATGTAAGAGTGAAGAATCCTTCTAAAGGAAGGCTATCTATCATGGAGAAAGATTTGTCACTCTCTCTATATATATAATACAATGATAGTATTCGTAAATATGTTAATCAAGATCCTAAGTGTTATGTGAGGATATTATATTGTTTATTATCTACAAACGAGGCACCAAATGCCATCCGACTCCAATCACCAAAAAAATGGATGCAGTGGAATATGAACCTAAAAAAGCTCTAAAAAATTTCACGGACCTAAAAATAATTCGAGGGTGACTTGTAGGAACCAAAAATAATTTATCCTATATTCATTGAAAAATTGAATTCATCACAATTATCCAAGGAGACATTATGTTATAGAAGAACATAATGAGTGTTGAACGTTGGTATACTCAAACCATTTTATAGCCTCATTTGCAACACTATAGATCTTCTTAGCCCCTTTATAATTTTTTTAAAATATTGAATAAGTGAGTCCATACAATTCATTGAGTATATTTTTTTTAGGGTAAAATGCATTTGGACCCTTAAATTTTTTGACACATACAGAAACACCTCATATGTTTTAAAAACATGCAATTACCCCCGTCGTTAACTTTTCCATCAACATGAAATAGAAATATCATGAAATTACTATTATACCCTCTGACTATACCTTTCAATGTATAACATTTTATCTTCTCAATTGTTTTGCCGTTGGGGCAAAATTGCATCACCATGGAATCAACGAGGCATCCAACTTCACTCATTTTTTTGTTCTTCTTGTCGACGAGGATTTGGCAAGGCATCCATCCATCTTCACGCCTAAGGCACATTCCACTTTGGGTCTCATTGTTTTTTGGGTAAAATATCAAGACGGGAGATTTGTTTTATTCTATTTTGATGTTGATAATTTTATAGATAGGGATCACTTACTTGATAATATAGCATCTGTGTTGTATTTGTTCATCATACGGAGTACATTACTTATAAAATAAAGAGGAATAAAACATTATTTAAATGAAGATTTCATGTTATTTATGTTCCATGTTAACGAAAAAGTTAACATCAAAGGGTGTAATTATGTGTTTTTAAAACACATGTTGTGTTTCTGCAAGTTTCGAATACTTTAGGGAATCCAGATGCATTTTATCCTCTTTTTTATTATTATAAAAGTACATACTATACTATTTAAAAAAAAAGTAAAAAAGGTGTGAACTACATTTGGGGCTAAAAATGAGGTTGAGAAAACATTTTCTGGAGAGGCAAAAAATGAATAACCGGGTTCGGGTCATCAAGATCCATCTGCTCCGCTCCTCAAGACAGCTTCCTTGGGATCGTCGACGCTCCTCCTCGAACGTCGTCGGACACAGGGTTGAGGATGATCTACGGAAGACCCTCCAACGCTCAAGTCAGTAGAATGCACAACTAGGGTTGTTGAAAAAAAATTTCACATACCTTCATAGGGAGAGCTCATCCCCTATTTATATTGTTTTCAGTCATACCCTAGAATCTTCTGGGGATCCTTCTACCATTGAACGGATGGGATGAGATCCCAGATTCTAGAGGATAATTTATATGTTATTGGTGGGATTTTCTAGATCCATGGTCATTATCCTTTTGCAAATACATAATTTGTTGGGATTTTATTAATCAATTGATGATTAATTCAACATTCAAGATATATTATTGTGATTATAGAGGATCAGATTCATGATGATTCCATATTTAATATATTTGTGTGGATTTAGATAATCAATAATTAATCATCTCTGATCCAAAAATTAAACTCTGGATTTGCTGACTTGAAATGATGCTCGGTCGTTGAGCATTGAAGGGTTGATGGGCCAGATCCACCTCAGTTGGGTGATCGGGTCGTAGGGCTTTACAAATCGGGTCATGGGCCGTCAGTACATGAAAGATGGTTGATGGGCCTCATTTTTGGGCCCTACATTTTCCAAACAGAAATCATGTATTATGTTCTTAGAAAACGCAAATACATGTATTTTGAGAACAAACAATGTGATGAGAAAATCTTTAATGCATACAACCTTTTAACATTGGAAAATGTTAGACACAATCATATTCACTAACCAAAATTCAGACCTCACATGTTTTCATTTTTTTTAAATAGTAAACATCATCTAATGAGGTATATGTTTTGATAAAAAGTATATATCGCTTCATTTCAAATTGAATGAACTCATTTTTAGTAAGTATAAGAAAATATTTAATGTGGTATATACAACATCAAATTAGGTATATGTTTCACTTAATTTCTTAAATGGTATATAAGACTGTGTTTTGGACTGAGAAAAAAACTGAGTGTAACAACACTCTTTAACATTTACAATAATAGTTTGGAATTATCACATATGATAATAACACACAACAGTCCTCTCCATGCATGATAGCACATGCAAATGCAACCATTACCTTTGAATAATCCACCGACCATAGTGCTCTCTTTTCAAACCTGAAAAGAGAATTTACATAAAACAATTCAGTTAATTAATGAAGATTAAATAACATCTAATAATAATGAAACATAAAAATCCTCTTTAAGTCAAATTAAGGTTCATCAAAAGCATAGTTTTAAACTGTATGCGGACCGCATGTGCGGTGAGGTCCACACATAGCATATGCGGCTGCATGTACTGTATATGCGGCTGCACTTTAGTATAGGAAGGCGTTCGAACGGGCATTCGAACGCCTTCCTTTTTTTTAAAAAACCAAAAATACACAGGACGTTCGAGCGCCCGTTCGAACGTCCTCGGGCTTTTAAGTCGGGTTCAGCCCGAAACCCTTCCCATCTCTCCTCTCTGATTCCATTCGAACCCAAATCGTCCATACCCTTCCAAGTCCCTTTTTCCACTCAAATCTCTCTTTCAAACCCACCCCCCCCCCAAATTCATCCCAAATTCTCCTAAAACACATCCAAATCCTTCCAAACACCATTTAAGGTATGCATTCCACTCTTCTTCATCTCCATTATCAATGTTTTTAATTTTTTTGTTTAATAGTTGAATATAAATGATGAATGATGTTTATAGTTGTATATTCTTTTGTTTTGCAGCCTCAATCATTCATTTTTTTCATTCTACAACATTTCTCATCTCCCTAGTCCCAACTTGAAACCCTAGATCCCAAAATCATAAATTCTCAACCATGCATATCACCCAACTTTTTCTTGCATTTGTTTATTGATGGTAAATAAGAAATTGCCAAAACGTGCTAGGAAAACTTTTTCTTCGTCCGATGCCAATATTTTCTATGATCGTAAGACAAAAAAGGCCTTTGACAAACTTTTTTCAAAACGCTTTTGATCCTTGAGCGTGAAATTATCCTAGAAAAAATCAGGGATATACCATCATATCATAACATATGGACCATGTTTCAATCCCGTGGTTGGATGGACATTGCCTCACTTGGTAATGTAGCCTACCCTAATTATGTGCATTTGTTCTATGCCAACATTCAGGATATACTTCTTGATAATCGCACTTTCAGGACTTATTTGAATGACAAATATTATACCATTTCTACCCAAACCATTGCCGAGCAACTCAATGTTCCTCGTGGGCCTAATGCCATATATTATAAGAAATTATCTGCAATGAAAACCACCATATCCGAAGAGATGCGTAACGGAACTAGAATATTACACTACCATTCAACAATCTCAACTCAAACCTATCTACCGCATCCTGAATACCATTATTTCTCATAATATCGTTCCTATGGGGCATAAGAGCGATGTTATCGAGGACAGAGCAAAGCTTCTTTACAAGATTGGAACCAATGCCCCGATTGATCTTCCTAAAATCATTTTTGATGTCATCACTGAAGCATTCATTTCCCAATCATCCACAGACTCTTCCTTTTAGTGTTTTCATCAGTAACATGATCGAATCTTCTGGGGTTGAAATCCTCCCAAACGAGACCAAAGCATACTCCACATCTCTAATCGATGACTCTACTGTGAAGAGGAGTGAAGGGCAATTAAGAAAGAAATTGGGTGCCGGTGCATCAACATTTGTTGCAGCCGCTTCCACACAAGCCACTAATAACCCGACAATGCCATTTGGTGATGACGACATGACAATACCGAATCATGAAATGTCCACCGGCAAGATGTATTCTCTATTGTGTGCGCGATTGGATTCCTTGGACTCTACCATTGACGTGCGGTTCAATAAAATTGAAAGCCGCATGGACACGTTCGAAGCTTCAATAAACTCCCGATTTGATCATGTTGATGACGCATTATCTGAAGTCCGGCATGCTTTGGGATTTGTCATGCCTGGTTACAATTCAATGGTGACGGGAAGCTTGCCAACGTTCTCTGCTCCTCGTGATGATGGCCAAGAAGAGCATCTTGGGCCCGGACAATGAGATTACATATGTTTTTGTTTGTCAAACTTGTTTTTGATATGAAAGTATGTTATGAAAATAGTTTTTATGGTTTATGTTTTTTGGTTATGTGTTTATGGTTTATGAATTATGAAGAACATCTTGTATATGAATTATGGTGTATGGCTGAATTATGAAATGAAGTGGTTGTTTAAATTACATGTTAATTGTTAATGATTTATGGTTAATTTCGAATTCATTTAGTTGATTCATTGATTAATGTTCAATGGGTTGATAGGGTTGTAAACGGCCACTGAACAGTTAAGAATTTGAAAATTTAAAGCTGACCGTTCGAACTTGATTCGAACGAGGTTCGCACGATCAGTGAGCGTTCGAATCCCGTTCGAACGGGTTTCGAAGTCAGTGTGGGGTTTTGACGTTCGAATCCTGTTCGAACGGTGGTCTGAACGGCCCCTTGTCGTTTGAATCACCATTCGAACGGGGTTCAAACATCGAAGCAACGTTCGATTACCCGTTCGAACTTAGGTTCAAAGTCAGAGCAGGATTCTGACGTCCGAATGTAGTTCAAACGTCATTCGAACGTGCGCTTATCATTCGAATGAATGTTCGAACGGGGTTCGAACGTCTAGGCAACGTTCGATTACCCGTTCGAACGACCCTTTGCCGTTTGAATTAACGTTCGAACGTCTTGCGAACGTTCCCCTGATGTTCGAACATAGTTCGAACGGTAATCGAACGGTGGGCTATTCTGACCCAGAAAATTCTGAGTTCTTTTTGTGGCCCAGACTGGGTGTTTTTTGGTTTTCATGGGAACTTAGAGAGATCAAACAATAAATTCTGAAGATCATATAATTGTAGTCGTAATAGGCATTCAAATTACAGTTACATATGGTTCTTCAAAATATTAAGATTACATTACTGATAATAATATTCTAGTAAAGAGGAGGCAAACTCAACATTTCCCTGTCGGACCCACTGGGGAAAATCCTCTTCATTCACGTTCGGATCATCCTCATCGATGTAGACACCGGGTTGTTCTCTAGTGACATTGCCTTGTAATGGAACATCTTCATCTTCAGCTTCAGCTTCCTCTTGCACATCTTGTTGATGGTCTCCCGCTTCCTCTACAATTGATCTTCTTGTTGATCCACTCCGCTTCCTCTACGAACATATGTTCTTGTTGATGGTGAGTCGTCCGGATCATCACCAAACGCTTGCCGCTCGACTTCATTCCATGTCAAGCATTCTCCTTCGTCATCAAAAACTCTTTCCTCTCCGGCATCCGTAATCCACTCTTCATCATCTTCAACAATTGTACTGATTGGATCATAGAATCCGGGCTTCTCATGCAATTTTGAGAAACGCTCTCTCAGTTTTTGGTTGTACATGACATACATCAAATCATTCAACCTCTTTTGTTTTAGACGGTTTCTCTTCTTCGTGTGAAGCTGCTCAAAGGTACTCCAACATCGTTCGCACGCGGAAACTGAAGACGTGAGACTTAGAATCTTCATTGCCAACATCAACTCGAGCACATCTACACCAAAGTAGGACTGTAACGCCCCCGTACCCATTATCCTTTATTAAGTCATGCGATACGGTGCGTCACGTCAACCTCAAACTTTTTCAATGAAATAAATTAACATATTTATTTAAAACACATAAGTTTTTTAAAACATAAACATAAACCAAATCCAGGATCACAATAATTCATTCTTAGACGAATGATTACACACGAGTACTTTATTTGTTTAAACTAAAACATCTCCTGGTTTTGCTGCTAAAGCTAAGGACGTCCACTACATGCCAAGAAGAAGGCTTATTCAAGCACCTACGAATGCAATGGAATAAACGAGAACTAGATCGCCAACGCCCACCACGATCGACGATCGCCAACGGCTACTCTGAAAGGTTGGGAAAAGGAGGGGTGAGCTACCACACGCTCAGTGAATGGACCTTAGCGTCCCAATAATAATAATAATAATAATAATAATAATAATAATAATATTCCACCACGAACGACGATTGCCAATGGCTACTCTGAAAGGTTGGGAAAAGGAGGGGTGAGCTACCACACGCTCAGTGAATGGACCTTAGCGTCCCAATAATAATAATAATAATAATAATAACAATATTAAAACCTTCAAAGTAAATTCCAAAATATCTGAACCAACGGAATATAATTTTCACAAATATTACGATAAAATGGAATGCTTCTCATTAAAGGAAATAACCACCATCTATCTACATGATGCGTATGATGCAACGAACACGCATGTCCGTGTGGCACGCAGCCAAAAGCGCTCCAACTAGAGCTTGATCACGCAGACCAATCGTCACGCAGACGGGTGTCACGTAAACACGGTCCTACTGGACTGAGTCACGTAGACCCTCGTCACGCAGACGATGTCACGCAGACGAATGATATGCATGCAAGATGACCTCTACAATTCACATATTTGCATGCAAGAATAACATGATAACCACCATTATACGGTTCATACGTAAAATAACGTCTCAAAACATGATGTCATGCCCATGCAATTCTATACTCAAGATAACAGTCGTATTCATAACATAAGCATGATGCGAATATGATAAATATAGGTAGTTTTTCAAAAGCTACTAGAGACTAGACCCACTCACATTCGGTCCAACGACACGCAAACCAAGCAAGAAATCGTATAGCAATCTAACCAATCCTGAAATAGTACGACTAGGTCACAATACGCGCAAATAGTACGGGACCTAATGGTACCCGTACTTACAGAAACTGACGGCTCTAGGAAGAGCCGTCCAGAAGCAACCAGATGGCTCCTATAGGGGCCCGTCCATGGCAAAACCGACGACTCCGCAAGGAGCCGTCCCGAAGAATACCCGATGACTCTCAATAGAGCCGTCCTGGAACAGAAGAAAAACGCTATATTATTTTATTATAATTATTATTTTTTTGTTAAAACATCATAACACATTCTATCATTGAAAACCCTATGTGGGTCGTTTAAAACAATATAAAACAGTAAGGAAATCATATTGTAGAAATCCAATCACGCGTACGATAATCCGATTGAATAAATCAAAAATTCGTTTAAAACATCTTCAAAAATCCTAAATCCATCATAGACAAAAATCAATATATATACACACACACACACATATATATAGAGAATAGGTAAAACAAAAGTAAAATGCTTTAGGAGATAGATCAAGATCGTATGAATAAAAAAAATCGGTTCCTAATCCATAGAAAACGGAAAAATATCGATAAAACGTTAAAACACTTGGTATACCCAAGATCTGAACATACTCGATAAAATCCTTTGAAAATAGCAAGGAATGTATATTAAGATTAGTCATGTGAAAGAAACCCAATTAAAAACCCTAGGTTTAAGGATTCGTAAAACATATCATTAAAAGTAATAAAATCTTATTTGAAAATTTCCTCAGAACCTAGATCTATTCATATTATCAAAATCAATATATAATATGTAACCGATACAAAACATTTAAGAAATAGATCGAAAATCGTATATAAGAATAATTCATTCGAAACCCTGGCTTATGGGAAAACGGTAAAGTATTGATAAAACACTAAAACTCTTGGTACACCCAAGGATCTAAGTATACTTTACAAAATCCTTTGAAAATCATGAGAAATACCATGTCATTGTACCTAACATGATATCCTATTATCTTTATCTTAGACCCTCTAAGGATTTATAAAACGTATATAAGAGCGATACAGAAATCTTTGAAAAATCATAACTTTCAATCCGTAATTTCGAATTGGATGATTTATGATTCGATGGAAAGGTATTTTCAAAACCTATTTCTGTTTGTGAAATACATTTTTCCCAGAAACGACTCTATCATAGCCAAAAACACGATAAATGCCCAGGTATACAATCAACCCGAAAATGACTCTTAAATCATCAAAACTATAAAAATCCAAGATGAAAACACAAGAGATCAACAAATCCAAAAATACACATGTGTGGACTAATAGCATCATATAAAACTTTATAAAACATCACAAAAACATCGACAAATCATTGGTATAATACAAGACCCAAAATTATATAAAACCTTTAAGGATCAAGAAGAAAAACATATTCTTTTTGTTTGAAAAGCCTAAAAACGAAATCATATGAAAAGAAGTTCTAAAGAGAATTTTTATTAACCAAAACTCTTTATAATCAGAGGGTAATACTCACAAAGATCCTTTATTCGAACCCCTTCCCGAGCTCCTCAACAATGGTGCCAAAAACAAGAGAAGAAGAAGAAGACTTGGGTTTTAGGGTTTGAAAATTTCTAGGGTTTTGGGTTTTAATGTAAAGAGAGAGGAAAAGTGGGGGTATATATAAGCATATACACATGGGAGACAAAAATATGAAACTATTATTTTAAATTAAATCCCAAATCAATTTACTTGTTTGTTTCCACAAACGGACCAAATTTTAAAAAATATGATTTATCTAAATAAGAAACCATTAATCAGATTATTTCCAATGAAGACACTTATTTCTTTCCAAAAATGGATCATATTTCAAAAATATGATTTTCCAGATCGACGGCTCCTATTGCAGCCATCTCCCAACACCACCGACGGCTTTGATCACGTCCGTCACCCAGAAATCTGACGACACTTGTTGGATCTGTCACAACACCGACGACTCTATTGGATCCGTCGCTATTTCCTCTGCCCGACCTCTCGGCACAGTTTGGCTCATAACTTGATCGATACAAATCCGATTCATGATCCATAAAAAGCATTGAAAGCTAACAACACAAGGATTCCAACCATGCCAAATTATAAAAATTTCGAACATCAGAAACATGATTAAAAATTAGTTTAATTGCGGTCTAAAAGTCTTAATTGTCACAAGGACCACCATTCAGTTGGCTTGACGGTAGCTCGTTGTCTTCTCGCAATGTCCCTCCTGAATATGCCCACCGCGTCCCGGTACTGATTTAGTTGAATGCTTATGAGATCTTGTGTGGCGTTGTCCAGGACCATCTTCTCCAATACATCCAAGAATCCCCGAAAGTGAGTGTTTTCCACTTCATTCATGTTAGCACCATAAAATAGACCGGGATTAAGATAATAAACGGCATGATAAAGGGAACTCCTCATTTGGTGTTCCCATCTCCTATCAATGATAGAGATTACAGTCCTATAATCTCTTTCCCTAAAGTTAAGATTCTCTTTAATCTTGGCCTTTGCATTTTTCATTGCATGCCAAGCATATGGAAGTGAGGGTTTTTCATCCCCATCCACTATCCTTAATACTTCTACTAATGGTGTTGTGAATTTCATTATTTGTTGCACACTCTTCCAAAAGTTTTCTTCAAGGACTATCCTCAACACCTTTTTTGCCTCCCTACCCCTTGCCCAATGTCCATCGTTCCATTCGGAAGAAGCGACTAATTATCTCAAAGCTTGTCTATGAAAATAGAGGCTTTGTACACATAGGACATGGGTGGCAAATCGAGTGACTCCCGCCCTTACAAGATTTCCTTTTAACTTCTCCCTCATGAGATGAAGAAGTTGTGAGTGTTTATACATGAGTACACAAATCCTACGTGCTTTAGCTATAGTGGGCATGTGTTCTTTACAAATTTCTTTAATCATCAAATTAATGTAATGTGCGGCACAAGGTGTCCAAAATAGGTGAGGCCACCTTTGTTGGAGGAGCTCACCCGCAGAAATGAAAGAAGCGGCGTTGTCCGTGACAATTTGGACAACGTGCTCCGGACCTACTTGTGCAATGATATTGATAAATTAATTATACAAGTAAGTGGCTGTTTGTGAGTGTGATGAAGCATCAATAGATTTGATAAATAATGTGCCAGTGGGACAATTAGTTAGAAAGTTAATAAATTTTCAATCATCCTGTGCGGTCCAACTATTAGCCATGATACTACACCCATATAATTTCCAACTCTCCCTATATTGTCGTTCCAATTCCCTTGTTGCCTCTACTTCACTATCCAACAAAGGTCCGGCCAATTGGTATGGGGTGGGTGGTTTGAGACCTCGGCCAAAATCACATATCTTCTTTATCATTTTCTTGAATGGGGCTGTAGCAGCAGCATTGAAAGCAATTCCAACGTGATAGAAAAATTGTGCAATGCTACGATAAGTCTCATTCATCTCATCCTTTTTGAAGTGGCTCTCTATGAATGTTTGGGTTTGGGATGTATTCTTAGTATTAACTTCACTACCTCTAGAAAATATCCTATTAAGAGGTCCCCTAGAACGATCACGTATTCTTTTTTTTGGTTGGGATGGATCGGGACGAGAACTAGGGCTGGGGTTTGATTCGAGGGGAACAACATCATCATCTTCATCCTCTACTTCGGTGTTTAGTCTTAAGTAGGGATCTTGATACCTAGCATTGGTTCTAGAAGCCTTAGATTGGGAATCATAATAATCACATATTTCTTTTTTTATTTCAGAGGTGGCATTCACGCATTGACGAGCATTGGAATTGGGCATCCTAATCAAATACATTCTAAACCGAGCTAAACCACCGATGGCAACATAATTATTACACAAGATGCATTTAATCCTACTTTTATCATTCGTACTAGCATATTGGCTATACTTCCAACAAGGGTCATTGGAAACGGGTCTAAGGGGAAATTCGAAAGGGGTAGATGCGGCTGATGACATGTTTAGTGTTGTGTAGTGAGCCTAATGACTAGTGAAACAAATAGACACAAGATATTGAGATAAGAAGATGCAAACAAATGATGAACTCCTCAAGAGTTTCCTCCAAATGCCTTCAAGATCCTTTTAAGCCTTCTTCAATAACCCATACAATAAAAAACCAAATGAATCACACACTATAATAACAAGTGGAAATGGTAAATTTCAAAGAACATCAAGAGTTTTGAGAATTGAGAAATTTGGAAAATTTGAGAGTTTTAAGAATTTGAGAGTTTGGAGAGATGTTAGAGTTGTTTTAGATGCATTTGAGATTCAAATGGGACCTATTTTATAGTGGGTACCCTAAAAAAAGGCCCTAAAATATTTTCCAACGGCTAGTTGAAAACTAGCCGTTGGGCGGCATGTGCGGCGCACGTGCACCGCACATGCCGCACGTGCGGCCATTTGCCGCATGTGCGGCGCACATGCCACACATCGGCGGCATGTGCGCAGCACATGCCCGTCAAGTGCGCCTGGGGGCGCACTTTAAACTATGATCAAAAGCTATCTAGTTTTACATTTTCCTGAGTAACCTCCATGATACTGCTCTTGCATTTTCATTTCCATAAAAATGGGTGTTTACCGCAATTGAAGTATAAAAATATCATTCATCCAACTAATTATTTGATTTAAAAATTACTATAATAGTTGTTATAAAAAGTCATCTTCAATGACATTTAAGTGAAGAAACATACAACATATAAGAACTTACACAAAACAGTTCAGTTAATTAATGAAGATTAAATATCATCTGATAATAATGAAACATAAAAATCCTCTTTAGGTCAATTAAGGTTCATCAAAAGCTGTCCAGTTTTTCATTGTCCTGAGTAACCTCCGTGAGCTCTTGCATATTCATATAAATGTCATTAAACTATGCTGTTAAAAGTTGATTACCATAATAGAAGTATAACAATGTCATTTATCCAACTAATTATTTGATTTAGAAATTACTATAGCAGTTGTTAAAAAATGTCATTTTCAATGACATTTAAAAGTGAAAAAACATACATCTTGTAATTTAAAATGTCATATATATATATATATTTTACTATAAAATGTCACATATATATATTTTTTTACTATAAAATGTCATTTGTAGTAAACAAAAAAAAACACCATTTTTATATTTGAAAAATCACTTGAAAAAAATATTTTAGTGTTTTAAAATCTGATAGTTAGTCTAATAATTAAAATGATTTATTTATCTATTTTTAAAAATCCTGACATAGTTTGGAATAAAAATCCCGACAAAAAGTTTATTATTTTAAAAAATAAAGTGTTCATATACCATTTTTTATTACATTTGCTCATGAGATGTGTATGTTTAGATAAAAATTCAAATAACCCCTTATAAACTCTCCGAAATCCATATAGCCCTTGCATTTTTTTGAAGTCCATATAATCATCTAAAAACACTTATGTAAATCCAAATAACTCTTTGGATTTAATTTCATTGACAGATGATGAATATTATGCGAATATTTTGTTTGATTAATTGTGGTTGAAAATACAATATTTCAAAACCACTCTACAATTTGTTAAATGTGAAAAACTCTTTAGAAATGATGATTTTACACTGGAGGGATAAATTCATAATTTATAGAATTTTTTTTATATTTTTAATACATTACATGGGGTATTTGATATACTATGTTTTCAGTCAAAGTTAATAAAATAAAATATATGTAAAATATTTTTTATTTGCTAATAAAAATTTAACTCAATAAACTATTTAAATTTACACATATATTTTTAGAAGTTGTAAGAAGTTTAGAAAAAGTCAATAGATTACATGAATTTTTCTCCATAAAAAAAACTTAAGTGGCTTTTAAAGTCTGATCCGAAGAATTTTGGTGGGGTCATCTGTCCAATGAAGTCACGGGTGACTTTTTTTTTTTTTTTTTTTTTTTGAAAAGGGTACTTTTCTTTTTGCACATCACATACCCCCTCTTCAGAATAGATAAAATAAGGGCAAAGCTATTCCCACTACCTAAGTTATCATTTCCCACTACCCTAAATTACGAAAATGCCATTATTTTTTTATTTTTTTTGTCACCCTTTCCCACTACCCAGTCGACAGCGTCCAGTCGAAGTTCTTCACCGGGAAAAGGTCTGTCGAACTGTATGAATAAGTGTCGACAGAGGCTCAGTCGAAGTGTGTTTCATAGGACGACAGAATCCGTCGATTTTGAGCAAGTGTCGACACGGATGTGTCACCCTTAAAAAAAATTTCTTAAGAATCAATCACTTATACAATCATTTGTCCTTATGAAAAACAAAAAATGTTATTTAAGTTATTTAAGTCTTTTTTAAAATCATTTATATATATATATATATATATATTTATTTAAGTATGAAACAAAAATATCAAACAAATAGTTATTTGGATCAAATAAAAGTAAAATTTTGACAAAAAACATTATTTTCTTTTCTAAACAAGTGGGTCTTTTCTAAATAGTCATTTGTTTAGAAAAGAAAATAATGTTTTTTTCTATATGAAATCCACTGTTTATGTTCAAATAACTCTTTGTTTGATATTTTTATTTTTTATCTTAAATAAATATATATGTGAATGATTTTCAAAAAGACTTAAATAACTTAAATGACATTTTGCTTTTCATGACTTAAATTTTTAAGTAACTTTTTAGAAGAATTTTTTTTTGAAGGGTGACACATCCATGTCGAATTTGCTCAGACAGTCGACGGATCTCTGTCTTTTGAAACACACTCGACTGGGCCTTTGACACTTATTTACACAGTTCCACCTTTGTCGTCGATAAAGAACATGTACCTGTCGAACTGGGTAGTGGGAAAGGGTGACAAAAAAAATAAAAAAATAATGGCATTTTCTAATCGGGTAGTGGGGAAATTAAGTCGGATAGTGGGTCTATCGGTATCCATAAAATAATTCAACCCCCAAAATAAGAAAAATGTGAGAGATTACTTCTTTGACTCAGCTGCCATTCACCTTCTTCCCCCAAAACCCCAGACCCAATCATACCCATCTCAGCTTCTGAAATCCCCAAAAAAATCTCTCTCAAGATCTTGGTAGATTTTTATTTTGTTTTATTTTATGTAAACTTAGTACATCCAACAACCCAATACCCAAAACGCCATTTCAGAATCCAAAATCCAAGATCAACCCAAGTTTGAGAAAGTTGAGACCCATTAATACCCATCTGAGCTTCTGAAACCAAAAAAGAAAACCCCAAAAAAACTATCTCAAGATCTTGGTAGATTTTTATTTTGTTTTATTTTATGTAATCTTAGTACATCCAAGAACCCAATACCCAAAACCCCATTTCAGAATCCAAAATCCAAGATCAAGCCATAAAAAAAAAACCCAAGTTTTGAGAAAGCTGAGAGAGACCCAATGAAGAAATCCACATCTGGAGCACCAACAAACACCAAACCCACATCGGTCCTCCCTTACCAGACCCCAAACCTGAAGGAGCACTATCAGATAGGCAAGAAGCTTGGGCAGGGCCAGTTTGGGACGACGTACCTCTGCGTCGACCGATCGGACGGTCGGCAGTACGCGTGCAAGACGATCCCCAAGAGGAAGCTCATATGCAGGGAGGATTATGAGGACGTTTGGAGGGAAATCCAGATAATGCACCACCTGTCGGAGCACCCGAACGTGGTGCGCATAAAGGGTGCGTACGAGGACCCCGTGTTCGTGCACTTGGTGATGGAGCTTTGCGAGGGGGGTGAGCTTTTTGATAGGATTGTTCAGAAGGGGCATTACACGGAGAGGAAGGCAGCACAGCTCATTAAGACCATTGTGGGTGTTGTCGAGGCTTGCCATTCGCTTGGGGTCATGCACCGGGATCTCAAGCCGGAGAATTTCTTGTTCGCTAATGGGGATGAAGATGCCGCGCTCAAGGCCACAGATTTTGGGTTGTCGGTGTTTTACAAGCCAGGTTTGTTCGTTCGTTGGTGGGTGGGTCTTTGTTGAATTTATTAATTGCTTGCATCCTATTGTTTTTGTGTGATATATAACTTTTTTGATAGATTATGGTGGATGTTTTAAGTGGGTGTGCTTGGTTTAGATAGGTTTTCGATGGGCGTATGTTGGAGATTTTTTTTTTTTGTGTTTGTTTACTTGTTTATATTTGCTTGTTTTGGTTATTAAAATGGGTATTATAGATGTTTTGTTGTTTGATTGTATGGTATAGTATAGGTTGTATAGTAAGCCTGTCAATTATCCGAAAAAATATCCGCATCCGATCCGAATCCGTATCCGAAAATGCAGAAAATATCCGATATCCGAAAAATCCGTATCCGTATCCGAAAAAATAATCCGTATCCGAAAATTTTCGGATCGGATACGGATATGCCCCTATCCGATCCGAAAAATATCCGTATCCGATGGCATTAAAAAAATATTAATATTAGTATTTAATATCTATCATTGGATTTTGATCAAGTGGCTCACATTCCTTCTAATAGTTGTAAAATTAGGACTTGTGTTTGTGAATTTTTAATTTTAAGTCAATTTTTGAACTTTAAATGAAAATTTGTTATGTTTAATTATTTATTTATTCTTTCTAATAGTTATAAAGTTAGGACTTGTGTTTGTAAATTTTTAATTTTAAGTCAATTTTTAAACTTTAAATAAAAATTTGTTATATTTAATTAATTATTTATTTATTTCGGATATTTCGGATAATTATCCGAATCCGTCGGATACGGATACGGATCGGATACGGATATGCTTTTTAAATATCCGTCGGATACGGATACGGATACGGATATAAAAAAAATTTTCGGATACGGATACGGATATGACCATATCCGCTCCGTATCCGGTCCGTTGACAGGCTTATTGTATAGCCTTCCATAGAGTTGATGTACACCTTGTTCTTCTTCACTCTGTTCTTACTACTATAGTTTATTACATAAGTACTGATTACTATATATATATATATATAGAACTATTTCAGTGTATTAGTATTAGTATTTATCATTAAATACTGTCTTGTATGCATGATCCCTTACTATTTTCCAACAAGATCCTGATGCCTTTTTTTCTCCATAAATTATGATCGAAGTTATAAGTTTGTGTGCTTTAGTTAGACGTTCATGTAAATCAAATAAGTTTTCAGATGGCCTTTGGTAAGTTGCTTCCAATATGAATGCAAATCCTATAATAAAAACCACTATCTTGCTAAGCAATTGCGCCTCTACAATATCACTTGCAGTCAATAGGGTGTTGATGTTAGGTTGAGAGACAGTTGTAAAATAATAACAAATCATGTTGTTTATGCTATAAGCTGACCCAAATTAATTGGATAGTGCCTGTTGGTATGATATGGGATCATTTTATTGGAAGCATCTCACTCGATCCATTCAGTCATCTTTCTTTTGCTTTTCCTCTTATGTACTGCTGTAACACATGGAAAACTAGGGTGTACAAGGGTCATGATGTACAAGTTCGAGATTGGGTTCCATAATTCCATTTGATGAAGTGAAATGAGTTAATAGAACTATGAGTATGGGTATTGAATATTGGTTGTGTGTTGGTGGTAAAGAAAATTGATATTGAAGGTGAACTGTAAATGTTCAATGCTTAGTTTGAGCTTGTGTACCCGTTGAGCTTCTATCTTTTTTTTTTGGGACAATGAGCATTCAAGTATTTCAGGTGATCTTTCAAGGGTTCCACTGTATTTTGAAAATGTCTGGGATTCCATGGGTAGATTTGTGAAGGACTGGGGAAGTAATTGTATTGGACTGGATCAGTATATATTTCAAGGGAGAGTAAGCAGTAGTGGTTTAAATCTGTAACTGGCATCCTGTTCTTTGCTTTTATGCTGTTTTGCATTGGTGGAAGACTTCTCATTTGCTCCTTTTTGGATTTTTTTTTGAAAAGAGAGAAACTTTTATTAATTAAAACCTCCGAACAAACGGGGACGAGGGATCTCCAGACAAAAGGAAAAGGAGAAAATAAAATCGAAAAGGAAGAAACTCCCAATCGATCATAATACAATATATCTAACGCCTCATGAACCATTGAAGAATCATCTTCACCCAATCCCTAAGTGTATACGAAATTAGTGCCCAAGTATTCTCCACCTACACCCTCTTTTTTTGAAAGATTAATTCGTTCCAAGTCAACCATATACACCAACAAACCGCTTGAGATATTAGCCATTGAAATTTAACTTCGTTGCTACGGTCTCCTTTCTTCCTTCTTTTTCGGAATAGATTCCACATCTCATTGCTCCTTTTTGGAGCAATTGGTATTGGTTCTCATCTCGTTGCTATTGATTCTCATTGCTCCTTTTTGGAGTTTACCAAGATTTTAATAAAATCTTGGTGGTTGATTACTACCCTTCATTAAACAAAAGTATTTTTGGGTGTTGTTTGAAAATTATTCCAGCTCAACAGTTGAGAGTGATAATGATATAGGCTAGTATCCAAGGAAACATTGGGAAACTTATAAGCTTCAGGAAAAATTGGTTAGACATCAGCTATTATGTAAATGAAATGAAGTTACAAGTCAGACATGGAGATTGTTCTCTCATATTTGGTGCTGAATTTTAATGAGAGGTGATTTCTCTGGATGTATTAGTGCCAAATATTTCCTCATGGGTTACTCCAATGTGTAAAATCAATTAACTACATCACAATTGCACCATTTTCATTTCTGGTTGCAAGCATGAGTTTTAGTCGTAAATTAGTAATGCACTCCACCACCAAAGAAAAAAAACACCTTAAGCTCATTAAATCTAATTAGTGTAAAATGTGGAATACGAAAGCACTGGTTAGTTTGATCAATTTCTCATGGATTTGCAGCTGATTGTTTGGTAGAATTTTGAAATTACTTGACCAAATAATAGTATTATTTGCTGGGCACATGTTTTCATGTTTGTAATTTATAGCCTTCTACAACAATATGCTAATTATTATAATTATTTATTTGGTGGTGAGGAATCACAACTTCAGTTGGAAAAACCCCATATGCACACAATCACCCACAAGCCATGTACATCGGATAAGCCCGAAGGAATTTAAACTTGATACCTATGGGTAGCAAACCCATGACTCTAGCCAAAGTGTCAACCCCATGTGGGTCTATGTCACTTTGTTTGACATCAAGGTGTTAAGCCTTTTCTTGGTGTTATGTCCAACAACAGCATGTGTCTATGCCGTTGTCACATCAGAAGTGGGTGACGTAGTTGGTTATATTGGAAGGATCGCTTGAGACGGAGAAAACCATGATCTTGACATCAGTGTGGTGCCTGCTAATGATCCTCTCATGCTCAAGTAAAGGAATCTCACTTTTATTGTGGAAGAAAAAAAGATTGACTAGAAAGCGAAAATGAGAATGAATCTCGTACCTCGATTTTTGGGGCATAAACCTCTATTTATAGATGAATTCTGGGGCACTTAGTATTTTTTGATGAGGTCATCTTATGTAGAAGCGTTGCGCTAAGGTGATGAAACGTGTTTAGAATCTAGAGGATTGGACACGTGTCGAGGTATGACTTGAGTGTGCATATGAGCAGTTAAGTTAGTTATGTATCACCATGTGGAGGATCACGTGCACACATAGGACTATGGCATCGTGACTATTGGTTGTGGGCAGACATGCTTTGTAACTTTTAAGCCAATCATTCCAGGAACAACATGATCAGGAGTGTAAAGGCTGGGCCTTGGAAGTTGGGATTACTTCCTAGAGTCCCTTTTTTGTTTGAAGGGAGTGAAACAATTGGGCTCCAAGGACACCTCCTCCCAGAGTCTTGCATATGTCCTTTTCGGAGTCAGTCGAGGCTGGCTGTTGAGTTGTTATGAAGGTTTGGCTGAAGGTGCACTCCTCCACAATGAATTTCTGAAGTACTGCTTGATGTGCCATTTTCATAGAAAGGAGTTCCTTTACCGAAGTCCTCAGGCATGTTCCTTATCCTGCAAGAGAAAGCTGCGGATTGTGAGAATTCTAGGAGTGAACTACGCATCCAGGGATGACATCACCTTCTTGTTATCGCTAGTCTTCCTAATGGTCCCTTGTCTCCTGGAGTCCCATAAGAGGAATGATTGTGTCAATATTTTGTCATGTAACCTAATATGTGGACTCAAATGCTTTAAACAGAACCGGGGTGTGGGCGCCATACTCTGATACTTCATCTCTAAGTAACTTTTGGGGGCACATGCACTCTTCTAGGAAATTCACCACATTGAGAAAGCTCAATTCCATATTTAATATTTTCCACCATCAAGGTGGTTATGTTACATATGAAGGAAACCTAGGATTTTCCATGGAAAATGCATGTGGTTGGCTTCTTCGAGATGGCTTAATTGCTAAGATAAACAAATGCTTCTAAGAGTACAAGTATGTGGGGTTCCATTTGGTGACCAACTTTTTAACTACTTGCAAATCAACCCTAAATAGTTCAAATGAGCACACAAAATCTATCAGGTGATTTGAAACCGTGAGTTATGTTTTTTGGACATCACCTTTCTGGGCTTTGACACCATTGAAGTGATTTGACCAAATCATTACACTCGTGAGCTAGTTTTTTTCCCTAAAGTTAATCAGAAGTTTTTATATGGAGAGCTTGTTTTGAGATGAGATCACTGATCACATATTTTGCATGCATAAATCATGACTAAGATAAGTGCCAAATGAAAAAGTGACGTGCATGTTGTATAGTAGGGCGGACGAAACTACGAAACACCTATTTGTGCTTTGCCCGGTGGTTTGTTAAGTATGGGCATTGTTGGCCTCGGCTACAGGGATCTTTGTGGAGTTCAAGTCTTTGGAAGGCATGTGGTTAGTTGGGAAGAGGTTGAGATCAATGCGGGATAGAAGTGTGAAGACAAAAATTCCCATTCTTTTGTTTCGGCTGCGGTGTGTTCTCCATGGCTCGCTCAGAATTAGGTGGTGTTCAAGGGCACTCTGCTGTATGTTGAAACATTGGAGTCAGTTATCCGGTTCATCAAGGATTATTTTTTGAATGGAGAGTTTGTGTGGGGGGCTAATAGGGTGTTGTACTCAGGGGTTAGGTTATTGAGGAGTAGAAGTGTTGTTTTAGTTGGTTGGGACTGTATCTTTGATAGATGACTCTTTTAACGAGATACAGTCAAATCTTTTCTCTTTGTTGTGTTTTTGTTCATCTTGGGCATTCTCTTCATTTTTATTAAATTGGGTAGGGTGTGATGTGGATAATTAGGATAATATATAATTTTATAATTGATTAGATTTAGGGATTTGTTTAGATTTGATTTGTTAGGATATGGTTGGTTATGATGTGATTTGATTGGTTAGGGATGCGGTTTGTTTTAGTTGGTTATGATTTAATGTTTGATTATTTAAATAAATGTTTACCCCTTTGGGAATTGAATATAAATTATTGAATAATTAGGATAATATATAATTTTATAATTGATTAGATTTAGGGATTTGTTTAGATTTGATTTGTTAGGATATGGTTGGTTATGATGTGATTTGATTGGTTAGGGATGCGGTTTGTTTTAGTTGGTTATGATTTAATGTTTGATTATTTAAATAAATGTTTACCCCTTTGGGAATTGAATATAAATTATTGAATAATTTGAAGAATTATTGTTTTTCTCTCTCTTCTATCTTCCCTCCTCGCTTTTTCCTTTGTCCTGCATCAGGGTGCCTACCATGTTATTCAAAAAATAAAAAAATAAAACAGGACTAAGTTAGTTGTGCCAATGACAACCAAAGTACAGCTTGATTTCAAGTTGTTATGTGCATGAACCCCAAATTTAAAGTTGTGCAGCATCAAATACTCCCTTTTCCGTCTTATAACCTTTGAGTCTTCTTTTTTTTCGTTTTTCTTTCATTGAAGCTGGATTTGTACCCATGAATTTTGGTTGCAAATACCTTTACCCCATTTAGCTGTGTGTCTGAGCCAACATTTGAACTCCTTAAGGTCTTGATTTGGCACTTTTCCAGCTGGACAGGATTTGAAATTGATGATGCCCTTGGAGGTAAGGCAGTGTTTGGAAATGGGTTGGGTTAGCCTTTGGAGATTTTGCTTTTGTAGGATTCGTATTTAATCCAAACCCGTTTCAAAATGTCCTTAATGGTCTCAGTTTTTGAGAAGATGAAAAAGATCAACAACTTTTAGTTACAAAAAAGAGTTCTTCAGAATCTAACAAAATTTGTGCTTTCTAGAAAGCAAATTTGAAAAGCTACTTAAGTGAAAAACTTATTTTCAAACTTGTTTTCAAACACTGCTTAAATATGCAAGCTCATTGCTTTTGAGGATTCAAATGCTAATCCAGTTATACATGTGGTTGATGTCACTGCTTAGATTATCAAGTTAAACACAATTTTTTTTCTTTTTTGAAAAGAGAAGGTAGACTACCTACCTCATTTCATTAATAATGAAATAGGAGCCCAAAATGCTTACAAATACAATTCCAACAAGGGGTTAGGATTCCAAGCCACAAGCTAATTAGAAGAGATGACTATTTAAGCTCGGGCTTGAAACCAATGACAACCTTGCGAATGTCTGCTCCTCAATAAGGTGTTTGCCCCTCAAAAAACTGACAGACTTGGCGCCCACACAAAACATAACCCAATCCCTTAGCAAGATGTATAACCATTTCCCATTCATTCTCAACATAGACCCTCTCTCCACGGAATAAATGATGATTCCTCGAATTCCAAATCTCCCATGCCACCACGGGAACCAGAGTTTGGGAAACCTGGGCCTTCAAACATCTGTCTCCCTGCTGCCTGAGATTCTGCCCGCCCATAGCTCCTCCAGCGATGTGAAATTTTCATCGAATCATGTCGCTTCCGAAATAAGTCGCCAAACCTGTCTCGCAATTGAGCATCGAACTACGAGGTGCTCAGTGGTCTCTACCTCCCCCTGGCACATGGAGCATGCAATATCCTCTTGTTGCGACCATTTAAACCTATAGGACTTGGTCAGAACCCCATCTTGGTAGAGAAGCCACTTCAATGCTTTGACCTTTAGAGGAATTCTCAGGCCCCAAAATTTCTTTTGACTTTTGTGCGGTGATGAGGTGTCTGACCCTGCTCCGCCTCCATCAATCATATCACCCTTTAACTACTTTTTAATTGTGAACAATGAACAATAAAAAATGATCACTCATTAACCTTTTGCAGTTTAAGAAGACATTCTATTGTTTTCTAATGAAAAAAAAATTATATTTAGGGAATATTGTTAGTGCATTTATGTAAGTTTCTCAAATTTGATTTATCAAGTTGTTGATCCAGAAAACAAGGCAGAGAATTACTGTGAAAGCCTATACCTTGGTCGGTTTCTCTATCAGCATAGAAAGAAAATCATGCTCTTATTCTATTTTTTTTTACTGTCATCACTGAAATTCAGATTTTCTATCTTTCAGGGGACACATTTTCTGATGTAGTTGGCAGCCCATATTATGTGGCACCAGAGGTATTGAGAAAACTTTATGGTCCGGAGGCAGATGTATGGAGTGCTGGTGTGATCTTGTATATCTTATTAAGTGGCGTTCCACCTTTCTGGGCAGGTATTTCAAAAATATCTGCTAAATGTTGAATTAGTCTTTGTAGTGCGTTTTTGCCTGTAATATATCTATATTGGTTATTTTATTTGGTCGTCTTTTTATCACCAGAAACTGAAGCAGGCATCTTCAAACAGATTCTACAAGAAGAATTAGATTTTGTCTCAGAGCCCTGGCCTATCATCTCTGAAAGTGCTAAAGATCTAATACGGAAGATGCTAAATAGGAACCCCAAAGAAAGATTGACTGCACATCAGGTTCTCTGTAAGTAATTGCAATTAAAACATGCTATTAGAGGTCGACAGTAATCCTGCCAACAAATCAGATATCTTAATTTTTGTATCCTATCCTAAATTATTCATATACAGATATTGATATTCAAATTCAGAATCTCTTTGGATTCAGAGTGATTATGGATATTTTTTGTATAATTGACATGCCTAAATATGGACACTAGTTTGGGTGATCTGGTGACATATTAGAGAGATCAAGAGAATTAAAATCGAGAGTTCATGACTTCTCTCTTCCGGAAATTATGCATAAAAAATACAACAGTTATTTAAAATTTTAAGATTATGATTAATCATGCAAGATATAAAAATATATATAATACAAAAGTATATTTATTACAATAAATATATGCCAGATCAGATACTTTTTTGGAGCGGATACATATTTGTATATCAGATAATTTCTGATTTTTTGGATATGTACAAATATTTTCGGATAATTGATAAGGCTTAGTTGATAGAAAAAGGAAAATATCCAGTGTTCCTTTTTCAAACTTTCCTAACATTGAAATGGTTCTCTAACAGGTCACCCATGGATTGTGGACGACAGAGTTGCCCCAGACAGACCCCTGGACTCTGCAGTTTTATCACGCCTCAAGCAGTTCTCAGCAATGAACAAACTTAAAAAGATGGCTTTGCGGGTAAAGCTCATGATCATTTCTTCTTAATGATTTCTTATGAGCCCCGACTATGTTTCAGGAGTTCCATTAACTATTGATCATTTAGTTTATGACTGCACAATAACTGTGCAGCGTGATTCCTTTTTTATCGTTCAATATGCTAAAAAAGTGAAAAATCATATCGCTAGAACAGTGTACTGACATGAATGTAACAATTTATGTTTCAGGTTATAGCAGAAAGCCTATCAGAGGAAGAAATTGGTGGTCTAAAGGAGCTATTCAAGATGATTGACACGGACAACAGTGGGACGATAACGTTTGAGGAACTTAAAGAAGGTCTGAGACGTGTGGGGTCTGAACTGATGGAATCTGAGATCAAGTCTCTTATGGATGCGGTGAGCTTGTCTTTATGAATCATCATTTTTGTTGTAAATTATGATGATGAGAATTGCTATCCAATGTTTAGAACACATTTGTGACTCACGCATGTTAATATTTTTTTTAGTTTATTTATGTGGCGCTGATGAATGAATTGCATTTTGGCAGGCTGATATTGACAATAGTGGTAGCATAGACTATGGCGAATTTCTAGCCGCAACCGTGCATCTGAATAAGATGGAGAGAGAGGAAAACCTAATATCGGCCTTCTCTTTCTTCGACAAAGATGGCAGTGGTTATATAACCATCGATGAACTTCAACAAGCATGCCAAGATTTTGGCCTCAGTGATGTTCATCTTGATGAAATGATCAGAGAAATTGATCAGGACAATGTGAACCCCCTTACATCTGATTTTCTTAAGCAAATATTCTAATCAATCTCTAATTATGTGCACTGTGTTTAATTTCATCTTCTGAAGTTCCTTTCATTCTGCTTTTATTTTATGATCTTACTATGCTTTTTTTTTTGCTTCACAGGATGGACAGATTGACTATGGAGAGTTTGCTGCGATGATGAGAAAGGGCAATGGCGGTATTGGGAGGAGAACCATGCGACATAGTATAAAGTTCAACTTGGGTGATGCCTTCCGAGTGGCAGATCAATAGTTATAAAGCTATAACTGGGAAGAATGAAATCTGGTAAAATTTCTAACAGTCCATGCTGCTGATCCCTGGTTGAGGTAATGATGGGTTTTGCAATGTCGAATGTAACGTACTTTCGTAAATGCGACAGTGATAGGTGTATATCTATGTTGATTACCAAGTCATTTGTTGTGATTGTTGTACCCATACAGCTTTGGCAGAGAGGTTGATTTGCTGACAAATGCTTCTGATGTCATTTGATGTATGGAAACATAAAAACTAATGCATCCATTCCTACCCTTTTCTTCTATGAGTTCATTAAAGCCGCTAGTCACTTAATCTACCCTGTAAATATGGATACTTGGTCATTTTGAAATTTCAATCCAACAGAATTTTTGACTTTCTGTTAGGGATGTATTAGTTTTTATGCACGCAAGGTACAACATTTCATATTATATGTGGATAAAATAATCATAATGATATAAATGTACAAGAGAGTTTGATATTAATTTTTAACTTGAGGAAATATGTTATAATTAAAAAATACCCTATGCATTGGAAAGTTTGAAATAAAAATATCTATTGTCTCATCTTATTCATAAAAAATAATATTTATTTAAGGAAAATGATAAAAAAAAGTATCTTAAAAGTTAGAAATACACAAATTAATCACTTTTTAATATTATACAAAAAACTAATATATCATTATTTAATTAAAATTTTAACATATTCCATATCTCTTAATATTTTTAAAAATATTTCACCTTTTAATTTTGTTAATATATTTTACACATTCTCATGTAGAATTTTATTTTACTCAATTCTTTGTGATTAGGTGGATTTGTGAGATATGTATCAATATAATTTGAGTTTTTTATGATGAACTCTATTAAATGTTAATGTTTTTTTTTAAAATGGATATGTACTAATAACGCTATAAAAATCGTCAAGAAAAAAAAAGTGATTAAGGATTTAAAATTTCACTTGCTGCAATTGGGCAAAACATAGATTTAAATTATATATTATGATTCTACATAATGAAATATGATAAACAACATTAGGTTAGATGTTATATATAAGAACACACAACATAATATATAATAACAGAACCTCTAAGGGGATTGATTTGGGTCATATTAGAAATATTGTTATTTTGTAGGAAAAATAGGTTTTTGATATGGAATAGCGATTAGAGGGATGTTAATGATCTAATTACATAAGGGTGGAATAGCCTTTTGTGTTTCTAAAATTATAAAATGAGACTTTTTTGTTATAATTTTAAAAAGTAGTTGATTTAGGTATTTCTAATTTTATGAGAGTTTTTTTAGCCATTTTCCCATTTATTTATCTAGAAGAATTAGTTAAAATGTGAATTAAACCATAAATTTTTATAAATTTATTTTTGTGGAATTTAATAAGACAGATTTGATAATATATCACACTATCCATTAAATATATTAACATTAAAATTTTGAATATGATATAGATATGATTTTTTTTAGTTTAAAGATATTTACTTTTTCACTCTTACCCCTGATTTAAAACCAAATTTTAATCAATTGTGGCATAATACTTCATGGATTGGGTGTTTTCTGATAAAACATGGGGACATGATTCCAAGAAGACATGTAGACAGTTAATATTTGTGGTTTTATGCTGGGCTGTGTGGCGATCAAGAAATGAATTAATCTGTAACTCCGTTTGGAAAGTGAAACTGCCTTATTCAGCCCTGATAGTTATACAGGGATAGATAACAGTGTTTGACAGAATAAACATATCCGTGTTTGATTGCAATTTCTGCTATTCTTGTTTATTCTTATTGGAAAACGTAAAATTCTAATTTTAGGTATTTGGTTGACCTTGAATAAACTGTGGATAAATGGTTGATAAGGGATGGATAGGGAGTTATTTTTCAAATATCAACTTTGCCCCTGTAATATAATTTTGTGTTTGGTGTAATTGATGAATATATATCAATCCATGATGAGTGTAATTAAATCTAGACCATCCATCTTATGTAATACTTGATGGTGGACCTTTATATATATTAAACAATTAATTAATTTCTGCTTAGTGTTAATTCCAATTGCTTTGTAATGATTTCAATTCTCATTTATGTGTTAATTAATTTAACTCAATCCCTTTGTCATAAATAGTAATAAATTAAAATATTTTTATTTTTGCCTAATAAAATGACGTCTGATTTATTAAAATTTTTTATTTCCAATCTTAATATTTTTACAGTATCAAATACACCTACTCATCTGAACTATGTTATATGTCAATTTTGAAGTAACATAGAATAGGGTTCACTGAGTTATTTATGCACCCATACTATGTATTGGTGTTTATATAAATCTTGTAAATATATGTTAAAAACGATATCTTATTAAATATTACATACGTAATAATAATTGTAAGACCTTCTGTATATTTGATTATTGATCCAAAATCCCTGACATGAAACAACCACTTCACATTAATCCAAAATCACTGACATGGGTTAATCACTTGACATTGATACAATTTATTTCTCATATATGTTACCATGATCAACATAAAAGTGAAAACTAGTGGACATCCCTGTAATCAGAGGTTAACATATATGTAACATAAACATTTGATAACACACAAATCCAAAGACATAAATATAAATATTATAAGAAAGCTAAATTCTAAGATACACATCAACATAAGACATCATCAGAAACTTACATTCACATTTTAATATTCACATTAACCTCTTGTACCGTCGATGTTAAGTTAAAATTAGCATCCTGGATAAACAGAATGTGGTGCTTAAACATCCATACAAACTGAATAATCCACAAAACAAGCAAGCGGCCATGACATTTTGTGATATCCATCCCTTCCGATTGCGATATCGTGTGGTAGTGTCTTTCATTAGACCCTTGTTGATCAAGACATCCCGCAATTTTAAGAACATTGGAGGACTCATGCGCAGATTCTCATATGCACTAGCCTTATGTCCTTGGAGCAACTCATGTACAAATGCATGGCCGGACAAGGGTCCAGTTCTCATCGGTCTCCTTGTCAATGATTGACGTTCAACCCGATACCTGAAATAATTCAACCAATCATTCCTAACATGAGCACATCATCAACTGCTTCCATCACCTACTTCTACCTAAAGAATATGGCAATCCCAAATGTAGCACTCTATTCTGATTGTTAAAGCCACCAAAAAAAATGATTGTAGCTATTGATTCATCTAACAGCACTGGTTGGGTGTAGTGACTGATGTATTTCCATCAGAAAGCATATTTCATGCATCAACATAATCTGGTTCTCAAAAATCAGATCACAACTCACAAGTGAAAAACAACACAGACAATTATGCATTGCTAAGTGAGATAAAGGCAATTCATCTACTTGAAAGCCACATAACACACATCACCTAATCACCAACAGAAAAGACTTCCCATCTTGAGAACCCATCTACATGTAGTATGATTACTTAACCACCATTCATCAATCAGAGCAGTTCAAATACTTAAAAGCTACATAACATACATCACCCACCCTAAAAAAATTCAATTTTGAGAAACCCATCCACCCGAAAGCCACACACCACACGGCACCAAAATGCAAAAGACTTCCAATCTTGAGAACCCATCTACACGCACCAATACTTCAACTACCATTCATCAATCAGCACATACACCGAAGTAAAAACATTAACAAGTAGCCTAACAAATTCAAAAACTTAACAGACATAATATACCCATCAGAAGACAAAGCAGTAATATTCGAAAAGCTAATCATCATGTCACAGTATCAAAATTATCCTAAATAAACCTGACATATGAAAATATCATGCCCCAACGTCCATTCTTTAAAGAGAGAAACCGAAGCAAAACCCAAACCAGGATAAAATAAAGCCAAGAGAAGTTCCAACTTTCCTTCTTTTCTTTCCAGACAAAAAGACCGTGAGGCCCCAAAAATCACTGTTGCTGCTGGTTCTGTGGCGGCTGCGGGGGAGGCTGCATCCCAGGCCTTGGCGGGCCGAACATGGGCACAGGTGCACCTGGCGGCAGAGGCATCCCGGGCCTCGGAGGAGGCATCCCCGGCCTCTGCCCTGGTGGCGGCGGGCCCCTCATCATCTGCCCAGGCGGTGGTGGGCCGCCCATCTGCGGAGGCCTCTGCCTATACTGCGGCGGAGGTGGTGGCCTCGGGAAGGGAACCGGGTCACCGGGCGGGCCATGGACCATCTGGAACTGGCCCAGAGGAGGCGGACGAACCCCCCAAGGTGGCGCAGGGTAGGAGATCGGCGGTGTGTTAAACTGCGGCGGCCGTGAGATTTGAGCAAACTAGAGTTTTCATTTTTTTTTCCGGAGGAGATCAGGGGCGGCGCCACATTGTTATATGTGGGGTCAATTGACCCCATCCAAATTCTTAATAACATCAAACATTACCCCTATGTTAAGTTAACCCCATCCAAAACAAATTAAAATCATTACCACATTCAAAACCCTATTTAAAAAAAATAAAAATACGTGGACTGGTTGGGGTGAGTGACAGAGTGGGTGACACATATATAATATGTTGTGATGGCCTAGTGGGTCCATCAATATTTTTTAAACAAATTTATCCAGATATCCCCATGTTAACCCAAAACTAAAACTGAAAGGATTACGTACAACCCTATTTTCAGTCTATATGTGTTTTAAATTTTTTTAAAATAGTATATCTCATCTAATGAGGTACATACTTTTATAAGAAATGAAGCATATGCTCCAACAAATTGCATGGGTGCATTGATAGAAAATGTTAAAAAAATCTATTGGTGCATATACCTCGTTAATGTGAATATATGTTTTGTTAATTTTTATATCAAAGCATGTAAGAGTGGAATTGGAACTTGATTTTCTAAACAATCAAAACGAACTCGTTTAAATACTTTATTTGATTGCGTAAAATTCTTTTTGTATAAAGGGTTAGCTTTTCGTGGTCATGATAAATTTTGATGAGTCAACTAATAAGGAGAGTTTTTTCAGTTTTTTTGTGATCATAATGAATATATCAATGAAATTGTGTTGCAAGCTATGTTACCATGATATTCAAAAGGACATCTAAATGCAACCGCAATTGAAACTACTAATGTTTTTTTTAAAAAAATAGACAATTAAAACTACTAATGCTATCATAACTGACCTTGCAAATATGAAATCTGGATGGCAATTATAAGAGTTTATATATTGGAAATCTTTGATCTCATTTATTTGATAAATTTTTTTCTATTGTAAGTTGTTATATTTTCAGAAGAAAATTTTATATTTTGATAAATATATAATAAGTATGGATTTTTTTAAAATTTTAGTAGTATTTAGTTTTTAAATGACCCCATCTATAGAAAATCCTGGAGCCGCCACTGGAGGAGATGCAGTGGGAGAGAAGAAGTCGCAGTGGGAGAGAGAAGAAAAATGTGGGTGGGTCAGTGGGTGTTTAATTGGATGGGACATTGATTGTACACGTGGCAGCAGATAACAATTTTCGGTGGGTATTTTAGACGGTCGGGATTAACTCGATTTTATTTGATATTTTGGACGATCCTGATGGATTCTTGGTGGATTGGTCCACTGATCAGATGGTTGTTAATAAATATGGGTGTATCATTGGGATTAGTTAAAGTAAGTGAGAGAAATTTTTTGTAATGATTGTGAGGAGTATTTTTATTCTCAGGAATAGATAAGCCCTGATAAGCTATTTTCCGTTTTTATTAGAATTGTTACCAGGTCTTATCCTAGCTTATTCTGTCATAGCTATCGGAGTTTATCCGCACCTAACAAACAGCGAATAAGGGCTATTCTACTGTCATTTTCCCTTATTCTCTGTTTATGTTAGTTGGCAAAACGGGGGGGGGGGGGTAAGAATATTTACTTTACTCCACTTCAAACAGCTCGATATGCCTTTTCAGTTATGAAGGAATGCTTGAATAATATGAGTTCAGAGAATTTAAGGTCATCAATTACATGCATTATTCAAGATGACAATATAGAATACAGGGGGAAATGTTTTGATTCCTGGAGGCTGAGAAGCGATAAGCTGATGGTGTTGATTACAGATGGTAGTGTAGACCCAATAACCCGCAAGGCTTATGCGGGTTTGTTATACTCTGTTTTGATCCAATAAGAATTATTGGAGCAGGTTATAGAGGTTGGTTATGAGCTTCCTTGTTGCGGACAGAAGCGGAAGCAATTCAGCTCAGAATAAGGTATGTAAAATCCATGGGGTTGAAAAAGTTAATTGTATGTACTGATGCCTAACCACTAGTCCAGCTCTTGCAAGATGGAGGGGTTGGTCCGCCGCACCTCCAGGATTGTGTAACAGATATATATGCATTATTCAAGATGACAATATAGAATACAGGGGGAAATGCTTTGATTCCTGGAGTCTGAGAAGCGATAAGCCAATGGTGTTGATTATAGATGGCAGTGTAGACCCAATAACCCACAAGGCTTGTGCGGGTTTTGCTATAGGGTGGCTCTATTTGAGCCTCTCAAAATTATAAGTAAGCCTCCATTATTAATAAGCCCCTCATATTTTTATAACTTAATTTATAAGCCTCTCATATATTAACCCCATATTTAAACAATAAGTAAGCCCCTCTCACATCAAATCATATCTCTTACCCTTCAACGACTCCCCAAAAACTCGATCTCTCACCAGTTTGACTTCCGCACAGATTTGAAGTGTATTTGTTGGTTGCCAAAAATCTTAAAAACTAGATCATGCATATCCTACCAAACCACATTCTTATTCAAAACCTTAAATTAGTTTTGACCAATTCAAAAGGGATAAGATCAATTCAAGTCAGACTTAAATCATTTTTTTCATAGACGATTAGAATTTAGGGATTTATATTTCGGGTGTTATTGATGATTGACATTTTTTCTCTTGATGTTATTTTTTTTGGGGTGAATTTATTTGAATATGGAAATATGAAAGATATGTGATAGTTATATATCCCTATAATGGTGGTAAGGTTTTCTCTGTATATCATTTGGAATAAGGCATGTAAAATCCATGGGGTTGAAAAAGTTAATTGTATGTACTGATGCTCAGCCACTAGTCCAACTCTTGCAAGATGTAGGGGTTGGTCCACCATAGCTCTAGGATTGTGTAACAGATATATATGCTAATTGTTCTCTACATGAACATGTCTATTTTATGAAGGTTTCTAGACATGCTGTTTCTGTACCTGAACAGCTAGCTAAATTAGCACAACAAACATAGAAATCACAGGTTGTTGTTGGCCTAAAAAATGGCGGGATTCATTGTTGTATATTCCCCTTTTGATATACTCTACAAGAGTGTGAATAACAATTGTGGTTGCTTCATGTTTTATAGATGATGCAAGTAGAAGATGTAAACTTTATTTTGAAATGATACAGAAATGCCCTTAAGGCTTGACACCAAAAAAAAAAAAAAACAATACGTGCCTTGATGAGTGACGCGTGTCTATCAAAGTGCATTAATGGGATTTGTATCAATTCTATCAACATGTATTGATATGAAATTTTTTAGGTTGGCATGGGGTTTATTTGTAGGGTGCCTTTATTTCCACCCCAGTAGTTCCTCACCCCACCCCTTTAAAAAATAAAAGGAGAAATTAATTAGAGGTCCCTGGGGACACCTTTGTAATAACAATAGGTCCCTTGACTTTTTTTTGTTTTCTTTAAATCCCTAAGTTAATGATGATATTTTGTTTAAGTCTTTCCATCCAACTTCCATCAAACTTCTATCAATTCTATTTTTTTCTCCCTCTTTTACCCCTAAGTAAACATCATTTGCCTCTCTATCTCCCCCAACATCTCACTTTCTCCCCCAAACAACTCAACAAATTGTGAGACCGTCTCCACTAGCCTCCTATTGCGTCGATCTCGACCCCAACACCGATTGCGCCCCCCGACCTCTCCCGACTGTCTCTTGTGTCCCATCCGCAATCCCAACCCCCTTCTTGCGACCCCGTCCGCAAGCTCAACCCCCTCTCGCGACCCCGTCCATGAGCCTAACCTGTTATAAGTATAATAGTGTACAAAATGAGCGTAACATTGTACGTAGTGTAACACACAGAACTTGTAACAGGTATAACAGTGTACACACTAGGAATAACAGTGTACATAGTGTTAATACAAAACCTGATAATTGTAAGAGGTATAACAATGTACACAATGTGCGTAATAGTGTACGCAGTGTAACACACACAAGCTGTAACATGTATAACTGTAATGTCCCAGGTTTACACAGCAAGAAATTATCCGCTTTGCCCCTAAATGTACTCACGGCTTTAAAACGTGTCTTGATGTGTAAGAACTGTGCTCACATATAATCACATATTATCTCCTCCCATTAGGCGATGTGGGACTAAACACCCTCACCCAGCCTCTTGAGACTCTTGGGCTTGGGCCAGGCGTCACAATCACTCCCCCCTCCCAATAGGCCATACGTCCTCGTGTGGGGCCACCCACACCCACCATCGTGGGATGGACATGCTCTGATACCAACTGTAACGCCCTAGACTTATGCAACAAGAAATTATCCATTTTGCCCATAAATGGACTCACGGCTTTAAAATGTGTCTTGATGTATAAGAGCTGTGCTCACATATAAGCACATACTATCTCATCCCATTAGACGATGTGAGACTAAATACCCTCACCCTCACCCAATCCTTGGGCCTCTTGAGACTCTTGGGCCTGGGCCAGGCGTCACAATTCTTAAGTTTGAATGAATACACACGAGTTCTTTATTTAATACTAATAATAATTCATATGGTGCTGCTGATAAGGCTAAGGACGTCCACTACATGCCAAGAAGAAGACTTATTCGACACCTACGATGCAACGAAGATAAAACGCGAACTAAATTGTCGGCACCTCACCACGAGCAACGATCACCAATAGCTACTCAGAAAGGTTGGGGAAAAAAGGGGTGAGCTACCAAACGCTCAATGCATGGACTTATAGCGTCCCAATAATAATAATAATAATTTAAAGAATAATCCCAAAAATCTGAACTAGCAGAATATAACATATACATATAATTATCACAAGTGTAAAGATAAAACATAATGCATCTCATTAGAGGAATAGCCACAAATCTCACAAAAAAACTACATGATGTGTATGATGTAATGGACACGCATGCTCGTATGGCACGCAGCCAAAAGATGCTCCACCTAGAGCTTGACCACGCAGACCGATCATCACGCAGACGATGTCACGCAGATAGGTGTCATGCAAACAGATGATATGCATGCAAGATTAATTCGACAACTCATAATTTGCATGCAAGAATAACATATTATCCAACATATAGTTCATATATAAAATAATGTCTCAAACGTGATGTCATTCTCATATGTTCCATACTCAATATAACAGTTGTATTCATAACATAGACATGATGCGAATATGATATAAATATAGTAGTTTAAAAATCTACACAGAGACTAGACCCACTCACCTTCGGTCCAACGATTCACAAACCAAATCTAATTATAGTAAATCTAATCTGGCAAAAAACGATACGGCTAAGTCACAACATGATCAAATAATATGCGACCTGACAGGGTCCGTACTTGTCGAAAACCCGACGGCTCTAACAAGGGCCGTTCGAAACAAACCCGACGGCTCCTATTGGGGCCGTCCCTTAACAGACCGACGGCTCCCGTGGGGGCTGTCCCGAACAAGCCCTACAAGTCTTATCAGAGCCATCTCGAGGCAGAAAATGAAACCCTAAATTATTATATATATATATATTTTATATAAGAAAATACTTTAACACATTCTATCATTAAAAACCTTATGTGAGTCATGTAAAACGATGTAAATCAGTAAAAGGTATTTGTTTAAAATCAATTCCACGTGTACGAAAAATCCATTAAATCCAAATAAAAACTCATTTGAATTCTTTGAAAAATACTAGATCTATAATAGAGATATAATAATATAGATTTATGTTTAACAAATCCAAAAATCATAATACTATATGCATAGGTTCGGATCTATGCGTATAAGGTTTGAAATAAAGCTTAAAGATCGTAAAAACATGATTTCTATCTTAAACCAATTAACCTAAACATGATATATACATAAGCATATTTATTTTTACATGAAAGACTTATAAACCATCTTTTTAAAAAAGAACTTAACATCATGGGTATATCATAAGATCCCATACCCTTTAAAATCATATGAAAAATCCAATAAGAAAACCTAAGAAAACATAAACTTCCAATATATTCATGTGAGACATAATATTATCATCAAAGCTTACAAAAACATCATAAAATCATCATTATATTCGAAACCATGCGAAAATACCTAAGAAACAAGAAGAAAACTATCATCTTTGTTTGGAAAACCTTGAAAATGAGATCATATTAAAAGAACATCTAAAGGGAAATCATTATAAACCAAAAACTCTTTAGAAAACTCACCTAAACCCTTGCTCGAGTTCCCTTCCTGAGCCCCTCAACAATGGTGCCGAAAACAAGAAGGAGAAGATTTTTAGGGTTTGAAATTTCTAGGGTTTCAAGGCAATGGGAGAGAAAAAGAGGTTTATGAGCCTCTCATACACGTGGGGGAAACAATTACGACGCCAATCAATCAAATAAATCACATTCAATGCCATTATTCCTTCCAAAGATTACTAAATTTTGAATTTAAATTTCACCCAAATCGACGGCTCTTATTGAGCCCGTCGCTCAAACATCCGAAGACTCCACCAAGAGCCGTCTCCCAGCGTAGGTTCAACTCTTGGACTGTAGGTTATGGCTATCCTAGTTGACTTATCGAGTTTAGAGTTTTAAGTTTGATTAACCTAAGGAGTTAGGTTTACCTACCCTATAAAAAAATGTTTTGGCGATCTTATTCAGCCTAGAACTTAGGTTTCTAGTTATCTTATGAAGTTCAGTGTTTAAGTTGACCATTATAAGGAGATTAAGTTTTGTTATCCTGTAGAAAGTTATTTGGGTCATTTGGTTGCCCTATATTTTTTATTCTGGAGCCTAGGATATCTTTCATGTCTAGTTATCATATCAGATCTTAAGACGGCTTATAGGAGAATTTCCTTTGAAGCCTAGGATAGGCTTATAGTGTGTTAGGATGCATTGTATATAGGGTTTGCATTACCATTTGTTTATTTTGTTATAGCGAAATTTTGGTGGTGCAAGGGCACATTGGGAGTGCAACAAGGTGGTTATGATTTGTTTTTAGAGTGTTCGATATGGTTGAGCATTTGTGACCTTCGAAAATGTTATTCATATTTGATGGTGATGTGAAGGGTACACCATTTGCAAGGTGGTAAATTATTTTATTTTTTCATGTTAGAAATGTCATTAGGGTTGTTGTCGTCATAATTGCCCATTTTGTGTTGTACAAGTTGGACCATTTATGGTATGGAACGTAAATGCACCTAACTTGTACAATTTGGATGAAAAATTGTTTGTCTTAATTTATTTTCTTGTCATTATTTGTATGGTATAAGTTGAACTATCTGCGGAATGGGACATATGTAGGCCTGACTTATACAAATGATTGTGTGTAATTATGTGTATTGTTGCTCTTGTTTGTACTATATAAGTTAAAACACCTATAGTGTGGGGCATGGGTGGACTTAACCTATATAGTAATTGTTGGTGATTTGTGAATGTTTTGTTGTCTTTGTCTGTGTGATATAAGTTAATCCACTTGTTATTTGGGTCACTATGTATCAGAGTGGCACAGCGGAAGCATTGTGGACCAAGCTTATATGATTGTTTTGTTGTTTTGTCATTGTATGATTGTTTGCTTGATATGAGTTGAAGCTTCAATGCGGAGCATTGGTGGTTTGACTTGTACATTATTATTTGTTTGTGGTGTATAAGTCGACTACTTAAACCATTGTTTGTTGTGCTTAGGTGGTATGAGTTGGACGTATGAGCCGATTCATACTATCATTGTTTAGTTGATATTGGACATAATATGTCCTTTATTTTATGTTCTCCCTTGAATTTTGAGGATAAAATTCCTTTAAGGGGGAATATATAACAACTATGGTTTTTCTAGTCGTTTTTAATTTTTATGCATTGGGTCATATTTCTATAGGGTTTTGAAGGCTTATATATCTTCAAATTCTAAAGTTATGGACCAAACTGTGCCAAGAGGTCGAGCAGAGGAAGTAGCAACGGCTCCAGGGGATCCGTCGGTATTGTGACGGATCCTATAGGTGCTGTAGGTTTTTGTGACGGATCCAATAGGAGCCGTCGATCTGGAAACAGTTTCAAACTTGTATATTTCAGTTTTTAGAATGTTTTAATGTGTATTATTGATTGATATGATTGGGATACGGCCGGTATTTCTTTCCCCATGTGTATGTGTATATATATACCCCTCTCTCTCTTTTTCCATCCAAACCCTAAAATTCTAAGGCCTCTCTTTCTTCTTCTCTTGTTTTCGGTACCATTGTTGAGGAGCTCGGAAAGGGGTTCAAACAGAGGGTTCTTGTGAGTATTATCCTTTATTTATGAAGAGTTTTGATTGATAATTATTCCCCTTAGATGTCCTTGTTATATGATTTCATTTTTATGTTTTTCCAACAAAAAGAATGGATTCTTCTTCTTGATTCTTGAAAGTTTTACATGGTTTCGGATCTTGCATTATGTCAATGATTTGTCGATGATTTTATAATGTTTTTACAAGTTTTGATGATAATATTAGGTCGCACGTGTATATGTTTGAAGTTATGATTTCTTAGGTTGGCCTTTTCTCACGATTTTAAAGTGGTTTAAAGGATTTGTTGGATCGGATGTTATAGCTATTGCATTATGAGATTTTCAGATTTGTTTATAAGTCTTTCATGTAAACATATATATGTTTGGGTATATATCATGCTTAGGTTTATTCATTTAAAGTAGAAATCATGTTTTTATGATATTTTTAATCTTGTTTTGACCCTCATATGCATAGATCCAAACCTATACATGTTTTTATGATTTTTAAGAGTTTTTATCATAGATCCATGTTAGTTGTTTCTACATATAATAGATCTATGGTTTTCAAGGATTTTCGGAATATGTTTTAATGGTTTCTTATATATATTTTTATGAATCTTTTAGATCTAGAGTTTCAAATAGAAGAATATCATGTTAGGTATAATAATATGTTAGCTCTTGCGGTTTTCAAAAGATTTATAAAGTATATTCAGATCCTTAGGTGGACCAAATCTTTTATGTTTCATCGATGTTTTTTTTTCATTTTTCCATAAGCTAGGGTTTTGAATGGATTTTCTTTATACGATCTTCGATTTATCTCGTAAATGTTTTGTATCGTTTTACCTATTATATATTACTTTTATACCTATGTTAAATATACAGTTTTCAAAGATGTTTTAAATGAGTTTTTGGATTGATTTTTCATACGCATGATTTGATTTTTTAGATGAATTCTTTACTGTTTTACGCTATTTTAAACAACTCGTGTATGGGTTTTCAATGATAGAATGTGTTAGGATATTTTTAAAAAAATTAGGGTTTTTACTTTCTGCCTCAGGACGGCTTCGTTAAGAGCCGTCAGACATGTTTTGGGACGGCTCCCAGAGGAGTCGTCAGTTTTGTCATGGACGGGACCCTATGGGAGCCGTCGATTTGCCTCGGACGGCTCTTAAGAGAGCCGTCGAGTTTTCTGTAAGTACATGTACCCTTGGGTTCCATATAGTTTCCACATTTCATGATCGATTCATACTATTTCAGGTCTGGTTAGGTTGCTATAGATTCTTTTGGATTGGTTTGCATGTCGTGGACCGAAGGTAAGTAGGTCTAGTCTCATGATTTTGAAACTATTTATATTTACATCATGAACGCATCATGCCTATTTTATGGATACAATTGTTATCTTGATTATGGAATACATGAGCATGACGCCATGATTTTAAGGTATTAATTTACGTGTAACCTATATTGGAGACTGCTATTCTTGCATGCAAATTACTATTTGATAATGAGTTGGTTTTGCATGCATATCATCCGTTTGTGTGACATCGTCTGCGTGATGACCGGTCTGCGTGACCACGGTCCAGTAGGACCCTGTCTGCATGACATTGTCTGTGTGACACTGGTCTGCGTGACTAGGCTCTAGATGGAGCACTTCTTTGGCTGCGTGCCATACGAGCATGCGTGTTCGTTGCATTCATATGCATCATATGGTTTTGATAAGATTTTTATAGACTATGCATCCTGAAAATGAGGCTTCTATTGAGTTATATCGATATACCATCTTATTGTATTTGCAAATTGTTTCCAATGATATTTTATTAAAGTCGTTAATTTGAGATATACTGTATTATTGGGACCTAAAAGTCTATTCACTGAGCGTGTGGTTGCTCACCCCTCATTTTTTCCAACCTTTCAGATTTAAAGACTTAGATTGATGGATCTCGTGTAGCTGCGAACGAGATCGTGGGTGCGAGAACGTTAGACTTGCTTGGTCGAAGGACATGATAAATTTCATTTGGCATGTAGTTGGCTCATCTTCCTAGTAACCATGTTTATGTCAAGTTGTATATTTTTGTATAAGTTATATCCGGATCAAATTGGGAGTATTGTAGAATCTTTGATGTTTTATTATTCTAAAAAATAAAGTTTACTTTAGTATTATTTTTATGTCTCTGGATAAAAGGAAAAAAATAGAACTATGAGATTTGAGGAATTTAGTTAACGCAACCAGATTTCACGCTTTAAAATAGAGTCGTGGATTTGGGGGCGTTACAATAACAATGTACATATTAGGAATAACAATGTACACAGTATAACACAGAACCGGGAGACAACTTGCGGACGGGACACGGGACACGGTCGGGAGAGGTCGGAGGCACGATTGGCGTTGGGTCGAGATCAGCGCAATGGGGGGTTGGTGGAGGTGGTCTCACAATTTGTTGAGTTGTTCGGGGGAGCAAGAGAGAGGTTTTATGGGAGATAGAGAGGCACATGATGTTTACTTAAGGGTAAAAGAGGGAGAAAAAAATAGAATGGATGGAAGTTGGATGGAAGGACCTAAACAAAATACCACCACTTAGGGACCTAAAGAAAACAAGAAAAAGTCAAGAGACCTATTGTTATTACAGAGGTGTCCCCAGGGACCTCTAATTAATTTCCCCAAAATAAAACTTTTATTTTTGAAAAGAGAGGAACTCACCCCTAGAGAAGGACCGTCTCCTCTCATGCCTCATCTCCTCCCCCTTCTGCAGCCCATCATCCCCGACCGGCCCATACCCCTCAAAACTTCCACCACCATCACCTGCTCAGGTTCTCCCCCTCCTGTTGAACAGAGCCCCAACCCCACCCTTTAAGAAACTCAAATACCTAACCCTAGATCCCCTCTCCCATCGACCCCTCCCTCAAATGCGCCCTCTCCGCCTTTGCCGACCTCAACCCCCTCGGTCTCACCTCCTCCTCCAATGGTTGCGCCTTCCACGCCACCCTCCACCGCATGGACATGGGCGTCCTCCTTGACCTCGAGCCCGACCTCCACATCGTCGTTGCACACGGTGACAGCGGACTATTGAATCACGTGTCGAGATGAGGCCGTCTCTACCACCTCCTCTTCAGAAAATGAAGGAACTTCCAGTGGGAAGACCGGTTCGCGAGTTGCGAGTGAGACTCGTGGAGAAGAGGGGCTCGGGGTGGGTTCCTTTTATAAAAAAAAAATTTAATTTTTTAGGGGTGGGTTGAGGAATTGTAGGGGTGAAAATAAAGGCCCCCTATTTGTAGATGGGGTGTTACTGAGCTCTAGTAAATAATTGGGGTTTTTACATATATACCCTTCAAAAATATGATATTTTGTTTTAAACCATTACAAATACTCTAATTTCTTTTATACCATTAAAAAATATAAAGCTTTTACATATTTGCCGATCTATTTAAGTTTCCTTATTATATTTCTAATATGTTAATTAATACAATTTAGTCATATAGAAAGACCAAAGTATCCTTATTTTATTTTTTTAATATATTCTCTCACAATATAGTATTTATTTTTATAATATAACATCTATAATTGTTAATATATAAAAAAAAATATAGAATTCAAGTTTATAAAAAAGATGTTTAGTCAACAAAGATTTACAATCATATTTATTTTGATAATAAAAATGTTTGCCTTATATTTTTATTACATTAATAAAATAATAAATAAAGTATTAGAAAAATAATTTAAATATTTATCATATAACAAAATGATAAAACTATAGAAAACTCAACATATATATTTAATTTGAAGCAAATATGGAAAGAGGAAAAAATAATCAATTAAGTGATTAACAATAATTATTAAAAATATAATTACAAAGATTAGACAATTTTTATAAACTTCAAGCTAATGTTATTTTTGTCACTTTTTTCACTAGTTATATGTTAACTATAGTTAAGTTAGGTTTCGATCATAACATGTGATTTAATGGTATATTTTTACATTAAATAAAATTTCAATGGTATACCAATAAAAATGTGATTTACAGTGGTATAAGAATAATTACCATGTACTTGAAGGGTATACATGCAAGAAGCCCTAAATAATTTCCATATAAAAGAACAAATTGATGTATTTATGTGTCTGATTGGTCCTTGGAACACGCGCGGAATCCACGGATCTCGCACGCGGAAGATCTCGTGACAGGCGCGCGGATCTCGCACGCGGAAGATCCCGCGACAGGCGCGCGGATCTCGCACGCGGAAATCGCGGGAGCTGGCGTGTTTGTGGACGGCACCGTGGGGACAGCGGACGAAGCCCGGGCCACAGCAGACAGAAATGATGTCCCCCAAACAATAGATCCAAAGTTTCAAACAATGAATTCAAATCCTCATGTCATGTTAGATATAATAATCAGATAAAAATGATAAATGTAAAACTTTTTTTTATATAAAATGTAGATATTCTTATTAACATATATTACAAAGTCAGTTTAGAAGTCTGAATTAGGGAAAAATTTTCAAGGCAATATGTGTCACGCCCAGGGCGGCCGTCCCCGAGACGTGGTAAATATATAAATGATATCAGTAATCCATACACGAGGTCAAATAAATACTCCACAATAGAAAATGCAATAAACAAGTAACTGACATCAAATATATACAAATAGCGGAAGCTCAAACGACTAAGTCTGTAATTCAAAGACATATTATAGACTAGAGTACACAATCAATTGTCCTGTGAGAGCCAATATACACAACAACAGACATCAACTATCCACATACCGTGCACAAGCACAAGTATAATACATACAATGAAAATGGAATGCTGATAGCCTCTGACTCGCAAGACATCCAACGCGAACGCGGGTCTCCTACTCGTATTTCGCCTAGGGGAGCTCTTCTCTTGGATCCGACTCAGCGTCAACTGGGGAAAAACATAAGCGAGGGGTGAGCTACAAGCTCAGTGAGTGGTCAGAAACCAAACACCAACACAAACATTCAATACAAGGCAATCTCCTGTCAAGGAAAGCCAGGGGTAGAAACCTAACGGTTAACAAGGTCACACGGCGGTGCGACCATACCCTGCCCTCGCCCTAGCCCCCACAGGGGTGAGTCTAGGGACTTGAAGGACAAAACTTGCTGTTCTACTCCGTTCGTCATCCGGTAGTGCTCTCCCGGGCAGCCTCTACCTGGAGCCGGCCACGGTCAGTACACTGTCGACAGCGTCGATGGTACCTACGGGTGGGGGTCCACCCAGGGCGGCTCGTACCTAGGAAGCATCCACACGGATCCGGCGAAGGGGAGAATGATAATTCATGCTCGCAACGCAAACCCCACGGGAAAACCATCTATACAAGCTGACGGGTCGAGTATCAACGCGACCCCACCCCACTCACGCCAACACCCTCACCCTCACCCCGACGGGTGACATAGGATCTTGGGAGATTGCACAAACTGGCAGATCGAACCAACGCCGACCCACTACACCCTCACCCTCACCCTCTCCTCGGGGTGACATAGGCTCTTGGGGAAGATGTCGATTGTTCTACACCACTCGTCTTCCGGTAGTCTCTCCCGGTGTGGCCCATACTACCTTGCAGCCTCCCGGCACCTCACAGGGTTCAGGCCTCTACTGGACTAGCCTCCCACGATCACTACCTCAGCCGTATGAGCACGCCAACACGCGTCATGAGTAGTATCTGGGAGGGCTCCTCACCAGACTCTGCTACGCCGGGTAGTCTCTACTCGGAGCCGACGAAGGAAAGAACACTCGACACCCGCGAATACGATCCCTATGGATCCGTCATCATCGGTTATCAAACACTGATAAGCGCAATGAATTCTCATGAATTCCCTCCAGGGCGCATAACTCAGATGCGGGGAAGACATTTAATTCTAAGTGTCAAAACCATGATATGACCCCACAAGAGGTCATACACTTGTCTAACACATTAGACAAGAATCATGGCCATATCGGCATATACATATATATGCAATTAACTACCCAACGATGGCCTACTTAAACATGCATACATGGCATCAAACAGATAAATACACACAAATTACAACCTAATATACGTTGGATAACACCAACCTAGAAGGGAAGGGTTAAGCACGATCCGCGCGACAATAGGTGCATGCCAATAATTCCAAGCAAACCCGAGTCAAGTAGGAACTACATCTACTCACTCGGTTCGCGAAAAGAGGGAGGGCGAGAGAGAGGGAATGCCTCATCCTCTCCTGAAGCGGGTCATAGTTTTGCCCCAACAAGATGGGTGCAACAACTATCCCACACCCTCAAGTACTAAATCAGGAATATTACGCATACACCCCGTTATTAACCCAAGTTAGACATGCCAGATATGTTCAATTAATAATAAGGGTAGTAATTCAAACAAAATTACCTAAGTCATACCATATTCTATACAATACATAGGCAAGTATAAGGTAGAATAGGGGTTCTACACAATATACGAGCTATATAACCTAGCATGCATGATATCTAACATATTTAGGGTGCAAATAAAACCCCATGGAAGCGCGAAGCACGACTACGTGCCTCGAGCGCTCCCGGAAGGGTTGGAATCAAACCACTCACCTAACGAGCGCACGGCTCGCGAAACGCAAGAGAGCGACGAATTGAATCCGAAGCCTGATACCAATCCGCCAAGGATCATCCAATGGTTGCATTTGGCTATAACAAGCTGCTCGACACCACGAAGCACTCCGAACGCGTCTGAGCGCCGCAAGCACGCCCTCGAGTACCCCGTGCACGCTGCCCATGCACCCCGCACGCATCAAACAACGTCAAGCACGTCCTCGAGCACCTCGTGCATGCTTCCCACGCACTCCGCACGCATCGGGCAAGGCCAAGCATGCCCTCGAGCACCTTGTGCACGCTGCCCGCACACTCCGCACGCATCGGGCAAGGCCAAGCACGCCCTCGAGCACCTCGTGCACGCTGCCCGCACACTCCGCACGCATCGGGCAAGGCCAAGCACGCCCTCGAGCATCTCGTGCACGCTGCCCGCACACTCCGCACGCATCGAACAACGTCAAGCACACCCTCGAGCACCTCATGCACGCTTCCCGCGCACTCCGCACGCATGCGAGCACCTCATGCACGCTTTCCGCGCACTCCGCACGCATGCGAGCACGCCGAGCGCGCACCCGCAGCCTCCGCATACTCTTATGTGATCTCGAGTGTACCAATGCGTCAATCCCACGCCCCTTTAGTACACAAACACAAGTTTAGGTGATGCATGAGGAATCCCATTGGTAAGAGGAGAAGAATATGTATATATGGTTCACTCACACATACTCACAAACAAGTGGTGTGCATACATACACAACACATAACACATGAATATGTGTTTCCCCCCTCTTCAGCTTCTTCAATTCCAAGCACACACAACAACAATACAAGGCAATGACTCTTCCCAACAGCCACAAAAGACCCGGCTGAACCCAACCGAGGAGAGCGGGAGGTCCATCCGCGGCTCCGGCATGCCCGCCGCCGTAGCTCCACGCTACCACCACCGACCTCCGCACCTCCCCCTCAAACAACACACCTTCAAAGACATGGAAGAGAAGACTTCATCACCACCTCCACTTTCTCCTCTTCATTTTCATTTTTCACCCGAACAGCTGGTCGAGAGAGAAGGTCGAGAGACCTGTTGGGCTGTTAAATATCTAACAGAGGTGACAAACGACCAAATCGTCCCTGCCCCGAAATCCTGGACAGACTTCACTTAAACGGCCATAACTCTCTCAATACAATTCCGAATTGCATGATTCCAGTGGCATTGGAAAGATAAGACGATTATCTACAACTTTCATGTTTACACCTAGATCAAATAACCCCTCCAGCTATTCCGAAATCTCGGCTAAACATCTTACAGGGCTGCAGCCTGGATTTTTCAACTTCGGGGTATACATGGAAAAATACCCATAACTTTTGATATACGAATCCAGTTGATCCAATTCCACTTCTATATGGAAGCTATCTCCAAGCTTAACATTCGTAATAATGTCGGATTTTTATCTCTTCATCTTGGATTTTAACAAAATCAAATCCGAATGCCAATCCAAAACTGCATAATTCCAAAAACGTTATCGGAATTAAACGAAAATTTTATGGGCAATACTAAACAGTACCATGACCCATAATATGCAGTTATATCTTTAATCAGAGTCCTCAAACCCCAGAAGGTAGCTAAAAACCAAAAATTTTAACGACTCCGATCGAAATTAGACTCTAAATGACACATGTCTAACAATATGTGTCTGGATAGACTACATGTGTGAATTTTTAATTAATAAAATATTTTTTTTATTGATGGAATTTTCATTAGTACATACTGATATGAAATTTTTTTTGAACATTAAAGATGAGAAGAGATAGAGAAGGTAGAAACGAGAATACTCACGCAACCACAAGCGGACCTCCACAAGCGGACCTGTAGATCTCTCCCCCACCTTTCAGTGCGTGATATTCAGTAATTACAACGCACTCTCTAGTACTATAAAACTATTTTTAAACAAGAAAAACACAAAAATGCCATAAAATATGTAGAACATCTCTAACAATTTTTATATTATACATGTAATATAATTAAATTTATACCATTAAAATGTTTTAAAATATTCAAAGTTCCATTGAATTTTGTTAAATATATCTATTCGCGCAATTAAAATCATGTAGAGACACCAAAACATCTTTATTTTTAATATATTTACACACAAAATACAATATTTATTTTGTTCTATAAAGATATATTTATTTTTGTTCAATCAAAATTAATAAAAAATTATTCATTAGTGAAGACGTCATAGCCATTGATTTTTAAATTGATATGAAAATAATAATGATCAATTATTTACATTAGAGCTTTGTTACACACTGTTGAATTTTGAATTGAGAATTAAAACTTAGAATTTTAGAAGCAAAAATAAAGAGATTTGGAAGAGGAGATTATGACCATTTGCTCTGTCATTGACTTTGCATTTTTTTTGTATAACATTTATTATTAGGGGATTTTGCACCCCAAACAATTTCAGCAAACAAAAAAATCAATTATGGAGCACTAACATTTCAAATCAATTGAATAATTGAATAACACTAAACATCACGAGATATATTCTCAATCAGAAATACTCTTCTTTTTTTTTTTAGAAAGAAGGTAGTCCACATATAACTTGCATCGAAGTTAAAATGGGTAGTCCACATATAACTTGCATCGAAGTTAAAATGGTCAAATAAACCTAGTAGGAGAGTAACTACTGCTAGGAGCAAGAATCAAAACTCAAGAGATTTGTGTCAATCCCACCTGCTTCCTAGCAAGTAGACCTCCGACTACCAAAAGCTAAAAATTGAGAACAACAACCCAGAAGTTAAAATTACAAGAAACTGAAATCTAAAAACCTAAAACACCTTACTATAACACCCTCACGCCATGACCCCAACGAGCATCCCAGAGGTTGAGACTGCGCGCCCTCCGCCATCGACACGCCCCAGTCCCCAATCAACGCCATCGTGGTCTCCCACACGTTTTCTACGTAAAAATGATGCCCTCTAAATATTACTCTATTTCTCGCCAACCAGAGAAATACTCATATTCATAAGACATTTTTATAGCACTCTTGAGTCCCAACATGACAATTTATTCAATAACTTTACTTTTAAGTTGTAACAAAAGATAATTGGATAATTTAATTAGCCAACACAACTACATAGACTAACATGCTAGGGTTTCTACAAGGATTTATTTAACAAAAAAATTATATTTTATCCATATTTTTGGCAGGACTGATTTATGCATGGTTCAAATTATTATTTATCAGGGGAACAATCAATTTAATAGTGACCACCATTACTTATAGTTTTGATTTTTTAAGGACATAAGCACCTTTTTTTAAATATCTATTTTTTATGAAAAAAAGTAATTTATCTAAGGGTTTTTTTTTTGTAAGAAGTTGCCTTGTGTGCCGTTTGAATAAGACATAAGATATTTTAGGGTTTATACTAGTGGAATAAGTGATTTTTTTTATTGAGTTTTTAGTTTTGTTGGAAACGTAATAATGAAGTTTTAATTGATTGATTGACTATGAATAAATTGTGGATAAAATGTGAAAATGGTGTTGATAAAATTTATAAAATGTAAAAAAATGATTTCACTTGTGACTTTGATTTTAAGAGATGATGAAATTTAACATATGAGGTCCCATTATACTAGTGAAATAGATTTGGTAAAATAACACAATTCTAAAAAAATATGGAATATAAATATCAGTTTATTCCTGAATATTGTGTCATAGCTATACCTATGTTTTTCTTCTGCCCAAACAACGTTTTAGGGCTGGTTTGGAAAAAAGGATAAATGGTAGATAAACTATGGGAATAAGTGAATGGGAGGACAACTTATCCTTATTTGGTATAAAAATTAATCCAGATAAACTACCGGCAATTGTCCCAATTTTGAAATAAAAATGAAGATTTTTTGTTTCACCTAAAGGGCTAGTTTGGCAAGAGGATAAGCTTTTGAGGATAAATTCTCCTAATTTTAGGGGATAAAAAAAAGTTCACCAATTTTGTTCATATTTAAATTTGTCAAAATTGGGATAAAAAGTGGGGATAAATGCTATCCCACCCTTTAGGTGGAATAAAATATCCCTATTTTTATTTCAAAATCGGGACAACTGTCCGAAGTTTATCTCAATTATTTTTATACCATATGGGGATAAGTTGTCCCCCCACTCACTTATCCCAATAATTACCCCTTATCCCAACACTTATCCCCTTACCATACCAGCCCAAAGGGTGGGGATAATCCCCACTTTTTATCTCAATTTTATCAAGTATAAATATAAAATAAAATTGATAAACTTTTTATTCTCCAAAATTAGCATAACTTATCTTCAAAACCTTAATCCCTTATCAAACTAGGCCTTAGGGTTATTCTTCCCCTATTTTCTCATATATTCTCCCCCAAGGCACTTTAAAAAATTGATATCTATATCTATAGTGCTATAAAAAGCACTTTAAAAGAATTTTATCTGATTTTACCATTTAAAATTAATTAAAAATACAACTATATTCATCAATAAATCTTATATATATTTTTAATACAGATAAGATTTTATCTCACAAATTAGATTTATCTTAAAAATATTATTTTGAAAAAAAATATAATAACTTGAGTATTTTTTATTATTTATATAATCCATTAACAAATCTTATCAAATTTATACTATGTTTTATTTTACTAATATAACAAAATTAGTTGAAATTTATATTCATTTGATTATTAATTTTAAAAATTATTTTTTTATCATATTTAAAATTTATTTTAAGTTATAAATAGCTAATTTCAGGTCCAATATAAGTTTAAATGTTTGATCTAATTTTTAATCATGAAATCATTTTTGAAAAAATTCTGTTTCATAGTCATAAGTATACATCCAAAAATTCTTTCAAATAAGCAATAATCACCGTAATTGGAGTTATGTTTGAAAAGTTATGATATTTTAAAGAATTTCAATAATAATTTAATTGTTGGTTAAGTTTGATATCTAAATTTGTTTTGTTATGATTTGATAATATAATTGAAATTGCATGTTGTATCATATTACATGCCTATAAATAACCTCAAATCCCCCAATCATTCAAAAAATGCTCTAATATCTAAAATAGAATTTCAAAATATTTCCTTATTTAATTATTGGTTGTTATTTATTAAATTTTATATACAAGTTAATGATTTATAAAATATTTATTATCATTTGAATGTAAGTATCACTTAAAATATATCATATTTGAATTTTTTTATTTTTCAAGAGAAACAAATACATAGAGACAAAAAATGTATGGATATTAAATTGTCCTTTTATTTTTTTATTTTTTTTGTTTGCTCAATTTATTATATTTTAATGATTTTTAATGTTGTCTTAGTTTACCTTAATTAGGAATTTTCTAAAGTATTTTGATCAAATATACTTTTTAGAATTAGTTTTAGAATTTATGGATATATATTTTTTTTTTTTGGTTGCTCAATTTTCCTAAATGTATGTTAATTTTTTTTTAATATTATTTGAAAATTGTTAAGTGATGAATAAATAAGGTATTATAAGGTAATTAATTTAAAACTTGATAATTGATTTAAAATTCAAATTAACTCTTATAAGATATTTTATTAAATACATAACTTAAAATCGATTAACTATAGATGGATTAGATATTATAATCAATTTAAAAGAACAATTTAAGATGCGGATAATAAAAAGATTATTATTTAAAATTTCAATTAAAATATATGGTTTAAGAATATATTGATAAATGATATTAAATAAATAGAAATTTAGATATTTAAGATGAAGATAGAATAATTATGTTTTTGTTTATTTATATTTTTGTTTGCTCAATTTTCTATACCCTATCTTATCATTTTGAAATCCAAAAGAATCATATTTAAATATAAAAAAAATCTTATCCAAAATTCTATTTTATCATTCCCAGGTTCCACGTTTTCTAGGCTTAGGATTTCATATTATTTTTCTTTTTTTTTGTTTGTTTGATTAAGAGTGCGTTTGGATGTGAAGTTGAAATACAGAGATTTTTAAAATCTTATGATCAACTTTTGAAAAGCTATGTTTTATTAGATTTTCAACCGCAAGTTTTTTTGACAAAAAACAATTGTGGTTTGAAGAGCTAGATGCTTTAAAATGTGTTTAAATCTGATTTTGAAAATCTTTAGCTTTTTAAACGCAAAATCTATCTAAATTTATATCCCGATCCTAAATTGAATTGTTTTTTAGATAGGGTGAAAATAAAATTTGAGTGTTTTATATACATAAGTAATAGGTGTCTTCCTCAAATTTAAAATTTCCAATTTAAGTTAAAAAAACATTTATTATGATTACGTGAATCTGTGTTAAGTAAACTCCACCCACCCATCCATCTTTCTGACCTTATTTCCAAAATAAATAAATAAAAATAAGGGTAATTATTACTTTTTACCCCACAAAAATTAATATTTGCAAAAATAATGTCACGCCCCAGAGCGGCCCTCTCCGAGACGTGGCAAATATATAATATCAGCAATCCATACACGAGGTCAATAAGAGACTCTACTCAATCATCCAAGGTACTTAAAACATTTAACAAGGAAGCTGACATGATATATATACATATGGCGGAAGCTTAAAATGACTTAGTCTGTAATTTAAAGACATATTACAGACCGGAACACATAATCAACTGTCCTGTGAGAGCCAATAAACAACAAAGACATCAAACACCAGTACTGTGCTCAAGCACGAGTAGCAATACATACAAGGAAACGAGGGATGCTGATGGCCTCTCTCACTCGCAGATCCAAAACACGTGCGCTGCTCTGCTACGGTACTGCGCCTATGGAAGCTCCACCTTCAGGTCCGGCTCAGCGACAACTGGAGGAAAACATATGCGAGGGGTGAGCCACACGCTCAGTGAATGGTACGATCCATGCATCGCAACACATATTAATCTTTCAAGCATTCAAGTCTCAATAATGAAACAACAACTTAAGTTGGCGGTTGGGTGTCGACCCAAACCTACCACACCATGTTAAACATTCTGAGTGATTGGGGTTCCAACAGATGGAACAGTCACTTAATCATTGGGTCGGGTCTCAACCCAACCCACTACTCCCTTACCCTCACCCTCACCCTTAGGTGACATAGGACTATTGGGGAAAAAGGTCAACTGGTCTACGCCTTTCGTCTTCCGGTAGCCCTCTGCCGAGTAGCCTCGACCTGGTATCCTCCCATGACCTCTACCTCTACCGTATGGGCGCACCACCCGGCGTCATGAATAGCGTCTGGGAGAGCCTAGCAGGACAACTAAACCCGGGTAGCTTCGACACGGAAGCGACGAAGGGGAGAGCACTTGACATACGTGGTTTTGATCCTCATGGATCCGTCGTCGATAAGGTTACGAATTCTCATGAATTCCCACCAGAGTGCATAACTCAGATGCGGGGAAGACGGATGATTCGTAATGTTGATGCCACGGTATGACCCATCAGAGGTCATACGCTTGCTTAATCTTATTAAGCAAGGTTTATGGCCTCTATATATTTATAAGATATATCTAGAGATATAATATACAACACATAATTAATTACACAAAGAATTAATCAAGGAAGCATACAAATAATGCTATAACAAAATTATAATATTGTTTAAGGCATGCTTGGGCTCATATGTATAACACATGGATGTAATACTCTAGTATACAAGTCTAACATGATAGAAAAATATTTAAGGTCACTACCGTATTCATGCCTTATACTCATGCATACATGTAAACACTAACACATGAATAACCTAGCCTGGGACACAATATATAGACAAGTATGGGTCCCTACACATGGTACTAGGGTGTATGATCCTAACATATTAAGTCTTAGTATGACATGGATGCAACCTAGCAAGATAAGCAATAACATGCACACTTAAGAAGGTTAATATGTGGTTACGGTGCCCCAGGGGAATGCACATCTACGTGCATCGAACACCTCCCGACTGGGTTGGATTGACCCACTCACCGTAAACCGGGTCGTCGCGGGACCGCTCGCCAAGATCTGCAAGACAAGGCATCCAAATAGGTGACTAAAATTCACATAAAGACACTTAAAACAACTAAAAATGCCAAAGACTTGGATATGCACGCATACGGGCTCGCACGCATGCGAGCACGCACGTACGCGCACATGTCCGAGGGCCCCGACACCTACCCGAGCCCCCGGGCAGCCACACGCATGGCCCCCGCACACGTACGCATGCGCAAGCACGCGCGTACACGCCCCCGCGCTCGATGACGCACTGACCCGCGCCTCCGGACGCGCTGCCCGCACGTCCAGCCCCTCGCCGCGCACCCGGACGCGCACTCGCGCGCCCAGACACGCAGCTCGCGCACGCACGCACGCTCGCGTGCGCCCCCGCTCAGCCCCGCGCACAGTGCGCGTGCACTGCGCCTCGCACTATCCCCGCGCGCGTCTGCACGCTCGCCAGGTCGCCTGGCCTCTCCTGCGCGCGCGTCTGCGCGCGCACGCGCGCGGATGGACCCGCACGCGCGCCCAGGGCTGTCAAGCCCCCCCTTTTGCCCTCTCCACTCACCCGTAACTCAAACACCTAGCATGCATGACTCCCTAACATCCCCTAACACTTGAAAACCAAAGAAAAGAGGGGGAAAGGAAGGCTAACAAAGGAGGGGAAGGGAATGGGGGGTTTCGGGGCCCCTCGGGTGCACCCGGCGCAACCACCACCACAACCACCACTACCACCCCTCCTTAGTCTCTCCACCAGCCCCTACTTGTTGGAAATCAGTGAAAAAAGGGGTTTTTAAAGGGAGCTAAAGAGAGGGAATCAACAACAACACACATAACATACTCACACACACACCTTTTGTGAGTCCTTCTTCTTCTTCTTCACTTCTCACACACTCACACACTCACACACAAAGGGCTGGAGAGGGAGAGAAAGAGAGAGAGACGTGAGAGTGAGGAAAAGAGAGAGAGAGAGCCCCCCCAAAACTCACTTGGGGGGGGGTGAAAAGAGAGATGAAAAAAAAGGGGTAAACCTAAGCTAAAACTCACCCACACACACCAAAATATCCAAAGGTTTCTTAGTGGCTAAGTAAGGGGGGGGGGGTGAGGTTACCAAGGGGTGATCATAACCTCAAAATATCCCAACACTATTCCTACTTAACGAATCAGTTTCGAAGAAAACCCGGATGCGGTTCGGAACTGCATAATTTCCAAAACGTTTCCGGAATTCGATGAAATTTTTATGGGTGGTATAAAATTGTAGCAGGACCCATAATACGCAGTTAGATTTTCGATCAGAGTCCTCTAGCTCACGCAGATAGCTAAAAAGCCAAAATTTTAGCAGTTCCGATCAAAAAAGAAAATTTCAAAAATGGCCAGAAATGACCCACAGGTTACCTATAGGCTAAAAAGTGACACATATATAACAAATAACCCCGACCCTCCAATATTATAAAAAATTAGCCCCGTTGACTGGTCAGCGCTGGTCTTTTTTTTTTTTAAGTTTATACGGGAGACGGTATATATATAGGCCGTTTCCCGTATAAACCCAATTAACAAGGGAAACATCGTGTATATATGACGTCTCCCGTATAAAATTTTTAAAAAAGGCCAGGGAGGAAAATATAAAGGAGACGGCGTGTATATACGCTGTCTCCTCAAAACGGCGTGTATATATGCCGTCCCCTGGAGACGGCGTATATATCTTTACTTATATTTGTTATTTCAGGTGAAAGGTGACTCAGAGGTTTGATAAAAATGCACGTGTTTTGATATATTATAGGGCACAACTGGACTATCCGCTTCAATCGCAGGTGACTATACAATTAATATTATATTTCACACATGATATATTATATGTTGATTGTGATACTAATTATAAATTTGATTTTTGGCAGGTTATATGACAGCCTTATTTTGGGACATATGAGACACTACCACCTGCATGTATGGATCATATGGAGTTGTGAACGGCTAGGGTCCCACTCATATGCTTTGATATTGTAGAGATGCACGTGCCAGATCGAGTCACATGTCAATTTGGATGGCATCAGGACATTCCATCTGATGTGGAGGTCATCGACTGGGTAAACAGATGAGGTAGACATGATGTTAATTGGGTGGTTTTTCACTAGACTTATATCGAGTGTTGGGACCAACACTTGGATCACATCCACCAATTCTCTCATACCCGGAGTTCGAGGAGATATATGGAGTGGTACTGGGAGAGAACAGTCAGACACATCACACCTCCACCACCCCCACAATACCATCCAGGCTATGTTGCACCACACTCGGTAAGAATTTAAAATGTGTGTTACATTTTTAGAAAGTGATAAATGAATTTATAACAACTGTAAGTATATTGAATCTTTTGTTAACAAGGGCGAGTTACACAGAACATTAGTGAGATGCTTGCAAGGGGGTTGGTGTTATACCCCAACTGTGATGAGTGGGGTTGTATCATTACTGTGGCATGTGACTATGCAGAGGCGATGATGGGAGACATGAGACAACATTCAAGTACCTCCAGTGCGTCTGCAGATGTTGATGATTCTGAGGATGTGGTAGATGATAGTTTCGCTCACACTGAATTCACAATTGATAAGTTCTTCAGTGATGTACGACTCGAGGCAGAAATCGATGAGTAGGCACAACAACCAGCCCCAGTTTCAGATCAAAGCTCCACAGATGACACTCCAGACATATATTCGTGGACCACGCAGGGTTTGGTGTACTTTTACTATTGCTAGTAGGGGATCGGGCGAACAATTTATCACTCCGCCACAATCAGGTGTGCCATCCACAACAACTGATATACCCTCTTCATCAGCACCTCCTGCTCCGAGAAAAGCTAAAAAGAAAGGATTTTTGAAAATATTTGGAGGATTGTATTTATGGGACGACAAACATGTTTGGAGTATTTGTGCATTTTCATTTGTGTTTATTATCTTTATGCATTTTAATTTGTGTTCAGAAACATGAGTCAAGTGATTGTAATGGAACTTATGTTTTATTTCTTTAAAGTTATTTTATTATATGTTCAAGCAGGATTTTCCATACATGGTTTCAACAAAAAAAAAATCAGAGAAAAAAATTTGGGCAAACCAAAGGCCTGGAGACGGCATATATATACGCCGTTTCCAGGGGATGACATATATACACGCCGTTTCAAGGAGACGACGTATATACACGGCGTCTCTTTTATATTTTCCTCCCTAGCCTTTTTTGAAATTTATACGGGAGATGAGTTATATATACGCCGTCTCCTTTGTTAATTGGATTTATATGAGAAATGACGTATATATACCGTCTCCCGTATAAACTTAAAAAAAAAATGTTAGCACTGACCAATCAACGGGGCTAGTTTTTTTAATATTGGAGGGTCGGGGCTATTTTTGCGAATATTGATTTTTGTGGGGTTAAAATTGTTAATTACCCTAAAAATAATCTATCTTCCTGACCTTGGTAATTGGTATCCCGCCTGTTCCGTGTGAATCCTTCCCTCTCTATAATACGCTAATACGCTAGTAAACCAAAACATTTCATTTCGGGTGCGTTTGGTTGCGCGATTATAAAACTGATTCTGCAGGAATCTGCGATTGCAAACCTGATTCTGCAGGAAGCTCACTTTCTCAGCTTTTTGAAATCGCAGCTTTTTTACACTATTTGCCTGCAATCGCTGGGTTTAAAACTACGATTATAAAACTGTTTGGTTGCGCGATTGCAAACGCAGCTTCCTGTAATCGCAATCGCAGCGCAATCGCGCAACCAAACGCACCCTTCACCACCTTCAAAAAACAAAAAAAAAATCCCTAAAACAAATTCTACAATGTCAAAACCCCAAGATTCGTCTTCCTCTTCAACATCATCCTCGGAAACCTCTTCCCAGTCCCCTCTGCCGCCGCTGCCTCTTCCGAAACCGGCACCCCCGTTGACCTCCGACTCTTCTTCTGCCGACGACTCTGACGACGAAAAAGAAGGATCTCAACCCGTCCGAGTTCAGGATCCAGGCCCTTCCGTGCCCTCAAAGAAGCGCGTCCATGGTGATGAGAATGGGAAGGACGAGGCAAAGAAGTTGAAGGTGCCTGTGGAAAAGAAGTCTTCGCAAACCCCTCTATTCATTAGAGTCTTCACAGAGGAGGATGAGGTGGCCCTCATGAGGGGGCTTGTCGATTTCTGTGCGAAGAAGGGTGTGAATGCGGTGAGCGTCGTGAAGAACAAAGAGCTTTTCGAGAGTTTTCATGCCTCGGTGGGGCGGTTGCTGCATGTTAATGTCACGGGGAAACAGATGAAGAACAAGATCCGGCGAATGAAGGGCAGGCGTGTCAAAGATCCTGCCTTGTCAGACATGTGGGGGAGGTTGTGGATGGATGAGAAGGTGGAAACCGTTTATGAGAATGGGAACGGCGTGAGAGATGTGAAGATGGTGCCGGAGGAGGGTGCGGAGATCCCGCCCTTTTTAGATGTGTCGGTGGAAGTTTGTTGTAGGGATGGGAAAACAATGTTAGGAGAAGGGGTGTTTAGGAGGAATTTGGCACTTCTTGGGAAGGAAGAAGTTGCTTATTTAGAGAAAAAATGGATGAAGTTATGGGAATTGGATGTTAAGCTCTCACAGAAAAGGAATGAGTTAGAGATGAGGAAGAATAAGCTTATTAACATTGAGTTGAGGATGATATCGGAGGCTCTAACGCGGTCGGCTAACCAGTAGCCGGTGATTTCAACATATTGCGGTGGAAGTCACTTTCTCTTTTTTGGTTGGTTTCTGTTTCATTGAAAGAGTTTCTGATTTATAATTTTTCTCAGTGAAAGTTAATGCATGAACGTCGTTTGTCATATTGGCTATTATATTTGTATAGGTTTTCATAAACTTATGATTTAATTTGTCTTATAATGAATATAAATATTAAGTAGAATTTGTTTTCCGTTGCTTGATCGGTGTGCTTTCTTCAGTATTCTTTCCCTGTAGTATTTTGAGCTTGTTAACACTTCTCTAGTTTTTATTCAGACAATAGTTAACTTTGCATAGTGCAAGCTGTTATCCATATTATAGGATGAAAATTGCAAGTAGAATCATCGTTATTAGACTTACCCTAGCCATAAAATGTTATTGCAAGCTATCTCATTTTCAGGTGCAGCTCTTGATGATTGGGATTTGAATCTTTTTGTTATATTGCGATAATTTAAGCTGTCAATTCTTTTGAGATACATATTTGAGCTGGATGTAGAAGATTCTAAGTTGTTTCTTGCATTCACCAACCAGTCTGACTATGGCTCATGTTCTTACCTGAAATGAGTTCATGGGATCTGTCGGAAACTAATATTTGCATTTTACTTTAGCAGGATTAATTAATTTATAGCAGTTCTTTTTTTCATTCAATTTATTTGGCAGTGTGATCATTACATGTCTACCTCTCAAACTGATGTTCCTAGATTGACAATTGACGTTATAATACATGTTTTCATTTCCTCTGTTACTATTCCCTATTGTACAAATTGCTCTCAATTCCTGTTGTTGAAAATTTGTGGGAATAAGTTTGATATTTTTTTTGTTTGTGTGTGTGTGTTTCTAAATCCCTGTCTTTCTTTCTTGTTGCTCCTTTCTTGATAGATGTTGAGGAGCTGGAGATTTAGTGTTTATGATATAAAGCATATTTTTCAGATTAAGATGGACAAAAGGTGTTATTTTTTTGGTAATAAATGAACTGTATTAATAGAACCAAATGTACTTCATATACAAATGTCTTGCATCAATCTTTGAATCTTTCACTGCCAACAGTCTGTAAGCAGAGGGAGGGAGATCTAGTCTTAAGACTAGACAGGCTTCTCTAGTGGTAAAGGGGAGATCCTAATTACATTTACATCAAATTGTACTGAAATATCAATAAGCAAAAAAAAAAAACTGATTCAATTTCAGTGTGTGCTTTAGCAAACATAAGCATTGAGTGGTCTTTAGCTAATCCCTTGCCTGTCTTTCATAAAGAACCCCGTTTATCTAGTAGAATGGACTGCTGAAGCTCAGGCCAAACATTGTGAGGTTGGATGATTACACTACCAATAGTGATCTTTCTGCTTGCAACGAAGTCTGCAAGATGATTGGAATGTAAATGGGTGTGGATAACAGTCCATTCAGTTAACTCATGCAACAGTTCCATTATTTGTATTAACAGCCTCTTTGATCTCCATGGGATACATCTCCATGGGATACATCCTTTACCATGAATCCAATTAATCACTGTTTGAGAATTAGTTTCAAATTGGAATGTGGAAAATCCATTCTCTAGGAAAATCTGAATACCCCATTTTAAACCGAGCAACTTGAGATGGCTGACTGATGCATCCTCAGATCTAGCCATTTCCCCAACAATAAAATTTCCTTCACTGTCTCTGAGTAACAGCCCATATCCAACATGATCAGCAGAGAGGGGTCCATCTGAGTTCACTTTAATCCATCCCATTGGAGGAGGATATCAGGATACCATCTAGTTAAACAGTAGCAGTGTTTTTCTGGTTCTGCAGTGCAGTGTTCATCAGTGCAGATGGTTTTTTTCCATCAGAATCTGAACAGTAGTATTAATTACATTTAGTAGCATGGTTTTGTGCTTTTCCTTCACATCAAACACCTTGCAAAATTGTTCCTTCCAAATGCAACCAATGGTAGTAGAAAAAAAGTACTGTAGATTTTTTAGGAAGGTTTGTTATGTACAGCTTGGACAGCCGGTTCAACCAATGAGTAGAAGTTATAAAATGACTTCTTGTTGACCTCCAAATCAAGGCAGAGTAATCACATGTAAAAATAAAGGCAGATCATATGGTTGACTCACAACGAATGCCTATTACATCATAAAAGGGTCTAGCCATTTGGCCAACAATAAAATGGGTGTGGATAACTGTCCATTCAGTTGACTCATGTAACAGTTCCATTTTTTGTATTACCAGCCTCCATGGGATACAACCTTTACCATGTATCCAATTAACCACTGTTTGAGGATAATTTTAAATTGGACTTTGGAAAATCCTTTCTCTAGGCAAATCTGAATACCCCTTTTCAAACTGAGCAACTCAAGATGGTTGACTGATGCATCCTCAGATCTACCTATTTCGCCAACAATAAATTCATCGTCTCTGAGTAGCATCCCATATCCAGCACAATCAGTAGACGGGGGTCCATCTGAGTTCACTTTAATCCATCTCATTGGAGGAGGATACTATCTAGTTAGAACAGTAACAGTGTTTTTCTGATTCTGCAGTTTAGGATTCATCGGTGCAGATGGTCTTTTTCCATCAGACTCTGAACAGTAGCAGTAATTACATTTAGTAGCATAGACATGGCAAAGACATGTCAATGAATCCATAAACTATAAATAATGTTGTGAACACAAGTGTTGTGTGTCGACTCTGTGTCTATCATGCGTCATGTGTGTCCAAAATCTAAAAATTTATACATAAATATTGGACACATATGTAACATGTCCAACACGTGTCCAACGCGTGCCGTATCATGTCGCGCGTCCGATTCGCATCGGCTACGAAGACAGACGTGACATGTTCATTGAAGTGTCTGTGCTTCTTAATTTTCCACCATTATGGGTGACACATGGTTTGGGTAGTCCAATTGTAGGTTCTTTGTTTTGGGTTATTCAAAATAATTGTAATTCACTAACTGAGCTCTGGTTAACAATTAGTACCCCTTATCTCTGAAAAGGATGTTTAGCATGCTTTTTTATGTATTGATGTTTTAAGCAGGATACATTAATCCAAGAGTTCTTCTATTGACTTGGAGAAAATAATAAACTGCATTTTGTTATTCATCCATCGTAATCATGTTCCAAGCCCAAGAATTAGATGATGAGGTGGCTGCAAACTGAATTTTCTCACGCTGAAGATATTTCCTTTTGATCCACCTGACCCCTATAGACTCCTGGTTCTGTACCACTTCTCAGAATCTTTCTGCCAAGGCTGCAGAATTCCATTGAGTTGACTACCTAAAACTCAGTCAACCTTCTCTAATTGGTTAACACTTGAGCTCAAACAACCAAGTGCATACTGCCCGTTTGTTGTTTGTATACAAAGAAGAATGCTTCTCAAATTTGTTTTGGTGAGATCCACAATTTTTTTTAAAGTTTGAGAGGTTGTAATGAGTAGTAGAATTTTCAATGGGCAGTTGTTCAACCTGGGTTTCTTCAAGATTTGTATGAGGACCTGTATGCTATACTTGTGAATTGTGATTAAAGTTAGAATGTATCAATTATTCAATTAGAAAGTTTATTTGAATGCCTGTAGTTCTAATTTCTGAACGCTTTATGATATAACATGAGCTATTGGGAATTTCCAGAAAAGTCTAGTACTAGTATAGTTAGAGAGGATAACTAGTGCTAAATAACTATTTGCATCCTCTAATCCAAGTAGCAGCAGAATGTGTACAAATCTGTACAAATGCAGAAATTGACAAAACAAATTGAGAATGTCATCATCTTCTGTTCCAGATGAAACATTGACCCCTTCACTTCTGAAATTTATTGTGATCTTTTGATCTTTCAACTTTGACATTCATCTTGCTTCAGCAACTTTCGTGTATCACGATGAATTTTTCTCTACATGAAAATAGAGTTTCTCCAAGTTCCTATTTATAACTCACCATATCATCAGCAACTCTGTTTCCATCCCTGTACATGTTTCATTTCTGATTTGCCAACAATGAAAAGCCTTCAAAGTTTCTATGGTTTTCATTCACAGTAGCTCATAGGGCGAAGGAGTTTTTTTCCTCTTTTTGAGAATCCATTCAACTTCCAATTGTGGATATGATTTTTTTGTTATAATAAATATAAAAATATCTGTAGTGCTACTTTTCATCTTTTATAGTTGGGTTGCTGCATTCATCTTTATGATTGTGCATGAACTTTTTCTTAGATATTGAATCAACAAACACCAAAAGCTGGAATGGCCTCAAACATGTATGTCTTGTCCTTAATCATTGGAATCTTATCTGTTGACTTCACAGGAGGGGTGATATAATGCGATGAGTTTGTCACAATCAAGTATTTGTGATGGATTCAAGCATAAACTATTTTTCTCTGTTATACAGGGCTGACAAGAATGATGAATCGCTGAAGGACCTGGTTTTGCTGCTGTCATCTGTGTTTCATTTTGTATGATCCAATATGTTTTGAGGGGGAGGATCACAGAACTTTTTAAGCTGGGGCTGAGCATCAATGATGATGAGGGTGCTGGAGCTGAGGAGAGCAAGATGAGGAGGTCCACTAAGGGAGGTGCGTGTCTCTGACTCAGTTGAGAGGCTTTTGGAACATGTTGGGTCAGTTATGGTTTTATGTATGTGGGTATGACAGTGTCTGTCTGGTGTTTCCTCCATCTCCCCCCCCCCCTTAAACTATGTTTTGGAGTCCTTTTTTGATGTCGATGATAGACGATTAACAGGGTTTCTTCTCTGATTAAATTGTGAACTATTGTTTATCACTCAGTTCCCTTGCCAGGCTACGGTATAGAAGTGCTCTTAATGTTTTTTTTTATTTTTTGCTTGGTAAACTTGGGACTTGAACTCCTAACCTCCCCTTAGAGGAGGGTGTGTCTCAACCACCCCGCTAAGGGGGTCTTCCACAAGTGCTCTTTATGTTGTGATACTGTGCGAATGTATCTTCTTGGATTAGAGAGGTCATATAATCATTCTGCTGTGTGGATATGGATACTAATCCATTTTGACATTTCAATCCATCCCAATATTTGACTTTCTATTAGGGACATTATGATTTGTTTGTGAAGAAGCAAAACAATGAATATGAACCATATACAGGATAAGCTCAAGGTGAGGTATTATACCAAAGAATTTGCTCGTCTGATACTAGATTTTGGAGATGATACACTTAGGTCATATTTGTTGTAGTTTTAATTTACATATTATATATATTATAGGTTATAGAATATAGATTTTAACTTGTCTAATAAGCAGTAACATGTTTATTATAGTTATTGATAAGCAGAGAATTTCTCTAGTGGATGTTTATTAAAACAGTCCTGCTGCATGAGCCCTAAAGTTTAGGCTTCATCGAGAAGCCTCAATTGGTGTTATTATTTCATTGGTTTTGTTTGACTTTTTAAAAAACTAAAAACTGTAAAGACAATACTATCATTTTTTTAAATTTGAATTTTTCATTCTCAAAAAAGCAATAATTTATAACAACCTCTCAATATAATACTCCATCTTTTGAAAAATTCTTTTTTTACACTCCTATGTCATCCGCCACTCCAAAAATCCATTCCGACTGGCATCTTCATCTCTGGCGATCGACCTTTAGATTCCTCTCGTCGCCCTCTATCATATGAGAGGTGCATTAACTACTTTTCGAGCCTCTTTCGGCCTCCTTCTCTGACCTCTACTTCTGAATATATTAGAATTCCAGATACAGATAAAAATGAGTATATTAGTTTTTTTCAGATACAGATACAATCATATATTAGTTTTTTCAAATACAAATATAGATACTGATTGAAAATAGATACACATGAAAATTTTCAAATAAAAATTTCAGATACAAATTTAGATGCTGCCCTATATTAGTTTTTTCAAATACATAAAAAGTAAAAAGTGTATTTAAATTCAACATAAAAAGTAAAAAAACATTTGCATGTAAATAAACCATTGATACATATACCAAAAAATGCATCTAACATAAACAATTTAATCATCCATTAATTTATATTAATAGAAAAATCAAAAGACAAACAAAAAAACACAAAATACATGTAATATTGAGATACATTTGGGATGTATCTGAATTTGAAACAAAAAAAAATTCTATTTGCAAAATTGAAAAATATTAAATAATACTTAAAAAAACATGCTCATAAAAAAAAAAAAACACAGAATTATAAACATCTATATCATCATACACAATTGTACATGCTTGACAAAAAATAACACAATTGGGGTCTAAAAATCATTATTGTTATTAAAATAAGTTGTAAAACATCTTTTTACTGTTTAGTTATCAAAAATACCCTTTTAAAATGTAAAAGCCAAATTTATTTTTGTTTATAAAATAAGATGGTTTTATTTATAAAATTAGTTTATAAATATTTAAAAGGCAAATTAATATAATACTAAAAAGTTAAAATTCACTGCAATTTTCAAATATTATACTCTACAACTGAAATATATTTGGTCATTAATGTCCATTTTGTTTTTACAATAGTATGGTCATTAGTGAAAAAAATTTAAGGGCATTAATGTTCAAATAATTTTCTTAAATAATTATAATCTGAAAAGCGAGATTCTTACTTTTTAAATTATTCTTAGTTAAAATAAGTTTCAATAAATGCAACAACTGTTTATTTTAAGCTAAAAGTTATGATCTACTGCTTATAAGTTCTAATGAAAATGTATTTATTTAGTCTATTTTGCTGTCTCATTTGCAATCCCGTGCACTATGGTAGTGCAATGTATACTTAACTTCATATAACAATATGTATTCAAATAGATGAGTGCGTAATTTTTTAAAAAAAATGAAGGAGTATCAATTATTTTTTCTAAATTTTATATAGGCCGGCATTATTTCTATACCTACCTAGGATTCAAACTGATCATGCTCATCTTTGTGGAGGAGATTTTAACATAAAGTTTTTCCATTGTAAATCCACATCCACTGTTACCCTTCCGAATGGTTTCTACTGTGTATTTTTCAATTGATAAATTTAGTTTTTTTTTTCAGCACGGGTTATAATTACAACATCACTAATATAGTATAAAAATTATATATTTCACTCAATAACAAATAAAAATTATGAGTGTTTGAATATGTATTTTATTTTTATGAATAAAATTGTATTTTATCCTCGAAATATATATAAATAAAACAAAAACTTGAAAATTAATATGTGCTTGATAAATGGGAGACAATTGTCAAAACTTTCCTTTAAAAGAGAATAAATAACGAAAAGGAAATAAAATATTAGGATTTGTCAGTATAATAATATAAAGGTGTTTTGCATATATACCCATGAAAAATCTCATTTATCAAATATCCCTGGATGAATTACTACTTCCACTAATACTCCTCAAAATGGTTTAAATTTTTTAAGTAAGAAAGGATCTAATTTGTATATGAATGCCCTTTTGAAGGGTATTTTTACAAAACTTAAAAAATTTATATTGTGAAAAAATACCACATAAAGGGTATTCATACAGAATTTAAACTCTTTTGAGGGGTATTTTTCAAATAGAGTTTCAATGGAGTATTTTGACAATATAAGATTTTTGGGGGGGTATATATATGTAAAAAACTAAAAACCAAATGTAAAAATATAATTTTGAGATGTAGGGCCCTTTAACGGGGTTCATTTCATAAATAGAGTTTTTAAACAGGAAAATGACAAAAAATATCTCTTAAAAGTTAGAAATACCCGAATTAGCTACTTTTTAAAATTATACAAAAAAAAGTCATTTCATAATTTTTTAAAACACAAAAGACTAACCTACCCTTGTATAATTAAATCCTTAATATATTCATACCTCTTAATTTTGTTAAAATATTTTACCCTCTTAATTTTGTTATTGTATTTCAAACATTTTTATGTAGAATTTTTTTTACTCTAAATTATTTGTGATTAGGTAGATTTTGTGAGATATGTACTAATATAATTTGAGTTTTTGATGATGAACTCCATTAAATGTTGATGATTTAAAAAAAAATAGATATGTACTAATGACGCCATAAAAATAAGTGACTAGCTAAGCAAAAAAAAAATGTGAACAAAGATTTAAAATTCAAAAAAATTTCATCAGTGGTATTGGTGCACAACATAAATTTAAATTACATATTATGATTATACACAATGAAAAATGTTAAACATGTAAGATATATATAAGAAACACACAATATGATATAATAACAAAACCTTTTAGGGGATTGATTTATGTCATATAAAGGGAGATTGTTGTTTTGTATGAAAATTAGGTTTTTTGGTGTGGAATAACTAACAAGGGTCAGAGGGATATTAATGATCTAATTACATAAGGGTAAATTAGTCTTTTGAGTTTTCAAAATTGTGAAATGAAACCTCTTAAGGTATAATTTTAAACAGTTGCTGATTTATGTATTTTTAACTTTTAGGAGATTTTTTTATCATTTTTCCCTATGCTAAATTATATTTTATGTTTCTAAAAATTGTGAAATGAGACTTTTTCACGTATAATTTTAAAAAGTAACTGATTGAGTATTTTTAACTTTTAGGAGATTTTTTTTTATCATTTTCCTATCATAATCATCTTTTAAATGTCTAATTATCTATATTTAATATTTTCAATAAGAAACTTATAAGTCCTTCCAAAAAAAAAAAAATTAAGTAGCCAAGTGTAAATTCTTTTTGACACTATTCATTAATAACAATCTACCTTTCTAAAAATTTAAAACTCAAAAAGTATTTTAAAAATTTATAAATAAAGTATTAATTATGATCAATGAGAATCTGAGCTGATTTTTTTTAATGTTTGAACTTTACATACTTTTGGGACTGGATCCGGTCAGCATCAGTTTTGGTAAATTCTGTCAGTATTGCACAACTTATAAATCAAATTGCACAATCAATTATTGAATTCTTAAGTATTATCAATATCCAATAAGTGAATGAAATATATACCCAACAATTGTGCAGTTAGAGATTTATAAATAGTGCAGTTCGATTTTTATGTCTTCTGGTTCGAATTGGCCGAATCCAATCCGGGCTCATTTTCTCAGCATTCTCGACTTCTCTAATAAAGCTGAAAATAAAAACCCCAGTTTTTCATTTCATTTCAGAACCCTAAAAAGCCTTTTTTAAAATAAAAAAATTTGATAGGCATGTGCCTTGAACCCTAAGCCTTACCACCTCAAAAAACCGAAAACCCTAACAATTTTATTCGAATGTCGAAATCTTCCTCTTCAACATCAGCCGGTTCATCGGGGGAAGAAAGCTCTTCCCACAACCCTCCGCTGTCGCCGCCGCCGCCGCCTCCTCCTCCAAAAGAGAAGCTGACATCTCCACCTCCCAAAGCCGGACCCCCAGTTTTCTCCGATTCTTCCTCCGACGCCTCCGACGATGACGAAAGTAGCAACTCAAAAGAAGAAGAATCACAGCCGGTCCAACATCAGGAGCCAGGCCATTCCGCACCCTCCAAGAAGCGCTCCCACGGAGATGATGAGAACGGGAAGAGCACGTCAAAGAAGGTGAAGAAGGCCCCTTCTGTCCAAATGCCCGTTGCGACCGAGGAAGAGAAGGCCCCCGCCACGAAATCCGTCCTCTTTGGTAGAATTTTCTCCGGAGAGGATGAGGTGGCTTTGATGAAGGGCCTGGCTGAATTCTGTTCGACAAATGGTGCTGATGCGGCGAGTGTTGTGAAGAATAGAGAGCTTTTTGAAGGGTTTCATGCCTCCGTTGGAAGGACCCTACATACGAGTGTCACTGTCGAGCAATTGAAGAACAAGATCCGTCGATTGAAGGAACGAAAGGGAAAGCGTGGTGACTCTACCCTGACTGCAATGTGGGAGAGGCTGTGGAGGAGCGAGAATGATAAGGGGAAGTTGAAGAAAAATTTGGTGGAGAACAATATTGATGAGGGGAAGGTGTTACCGGTGGTGAGCGGGGAGCTCCCACCTTTCTTGGAGGGATCGGTCAGAATTTGCTCCAGTCAGGGCAGAACAATGTTGGGGGAAGGGATGCTGAGAAAGAGTTTGATGCTTCTTGATAAGGAGGAGATTGATTCTTTGGAGAACAAATGGAAGAAGTTGTGGGTGTTGGACATGAAACTGTCCAAGAGAACGAATGAGTTAAAGAGGAGGAAAAACAAATTGATCAATATGGAGTTCATGAAGATCTCGGAGGCTATGATGCGGGCAGCCAGCCCGTAGCTGATTATTTCAGTTGATTACAGTGGATGTCACTTCATCTTTTTGGTACGTATTGTATTTTTTGCATTGTGTTATTTAATTGAAAAAAGTTTCTTATTTCATATTTTTGTTAGTGAAAGTCAATGCATGAACGTGTTTTAATTTGTTTTATTATGTAGTAATGTTAAGTAGAATTTGTTTTCCATTGATTGATTGGTGTGCCTTCTTCATTATCCTTTTTTGTTGTGTTTAAGTATGTTAGCATTGCTCTAAATTTATTCACTGTATTTGATTTTGCATAGTACAAAGTTAATAGTTATTTGCCATTCTGTAGAACAATAATACAAGTAGACTCAATCACTTTTAGTCATTGCAAGCTACCTCACGTTATGTGTGCATATCTTAGTAATGAGTGGGTCCTGACTTTGTTGTTGTTATTCTGCTATAATTAAAGCTGACAATTCTTTAGGGATCCATATGTGAGTAGGATGTAGAAGAATCTAAGTTGTTGCTTGCATTCGCCTACCGACTAACCGCCTTCTTACCTAAAATTAGGTCATGGGATTTATTAGAAACCATATTTGCATTTTGAAATGCAAGTTATATTTTCAGGTGGTACTGATTTGCAAGAGTGTACATTTGTAAATCATACATGATAAGTATGATAAAAGTATGGTTATTAGTACGAAAAATACATGTACAAACCTCTTATTGGATGTAAAGGAAGTAGAACCATTATGATTGGCCTTTTAATTTACAAAGAATGTGATAATTCATTCAAATTAAATGGATACCCAGATTACAAAGGTACCAAATGTAGAGTTCAATGTACTTCTGTACGTTCGGCTGATAGGTACTACTTCGGAGAACCTTGTGAGTATGGTTGTGTGAGTTTATCTCAATTCTTGATGTCAACCATTCGTGGGAATAGGTTTAATTTTTTTTTTGTATATGTTTCTAAATCTGTCTTTCTTTCTTGTTACTCCTTTCATTGATTAATGTTAAGGTAGATTTTTAATGCTTATACAAAGCATAATTTTCAGATTAAGATGGATAAAATGCATTCATAGGTTTGATGTTTGTATAATGTATACAAAGAGGAATGCTTCTCAAATTTATTTTTGTGAGATCCATAATGTGATTCAAGTTTGAGAGTGTCTATTTGAATTAACGAATAGGGGATGATTGTTCAATCAGGTTGTAATGAGTAGTAAAATTTTTAACAGGCAGTTGTCCAACTTTGATTTCTTGGATACCTTTATGTTATACTTGTGGATTCTGATTAGTTATATTTGAATGCATCAATTATTCATTAATAAACTTTTTATTGAATGACTCTGGTTCTAAATTCTGAACTCTTTATGATATGCCAGGAGCCATTGAGAGCATTCTTGGCTTGGTTGCTAATTAAACTTTCCTTTTGGCCAATGTGAATTAATTATTATGATAGATAGAATATATGTAGGACTACTTATCATTGTTCTAATTGGGTTGCTGCATTCATGTTTGTGATTGTGCATAAACTTCTGAGATATTGAATTAATGATGAATGGCCTCAAAACATGTATGTGTTGTTCGTATTTATAGGAATATTGTCTGTTGACTTCACTGGAGGTTTGATATAATTCAATGAGCTTGTCATAGATAGATTCAATCATAAACGATTTGCTTCTGTTTTACTGAGTGTTTGAAGATAATTATCATCACTTTCTCGTAATAGAAAGTTTACGTGGTTTATTAATGATGCTAAACAAATGCCTATTTTGATATCTAAATTGTCTCATTATTTGTTGGCCTATACTTTCTTCTCTCTTAAATTGAACTAGTCTAGTTCTTACTCTTTATTAATCATTTCTAGTAGACTAAATTTTAAATTGGCTGCCGGGCAACCTGAACTAGCATGTTGGGTAGGATTTCATGCCTAAAATCATCATTCTCTTAGCATCGGTTTTAAGGTGTTTTTCTCTGGCTTTTTAACTGAAGCATAGTAAAACTCAGGTTAGGCAGTCATTCCCTAGAAAAAATCTGTTGTGTTCATATGATTATCTTATGATCTTCTGAGAAGAAAATTCGAGGTCTTTTAAGATGAAAGGATCTATGTTATTAGGATAGAATGCTTCTGCATTATTATGAATGCTTTCACTGTTCTAAAAAAAAAACTTTTTTATGAGAGCAATCTATTTAGGGCCTCAAAAGATTTTTCATAAAATATGATAATCAGTTTCTATTAGGTCATTTCCGTGCTTTTGTTCACTAGATTTAGCCTGGTTTCCGCTCATTGATATATTATTTTCAGTGAAATGATTGTACAAGGACTTTGTAGTGAATATTGTTAACAATTCAGGTTTTAAGATTCGTTTTAACATGTGAACTCAATTATTTTTTCAATGTACACCTTTGCTCCCCGTTTGGATGGGGGAATTAGCACAGTGTAAGCAGGGATAAGGTGGAATAGGCCTTAAAAGGTTGTTTGGTTACCCAGAATAGTTGGGAATTGTTATGCCTGGATAGCATGGTATAAAGTGGTATGGGTATACTTCCTCCCCCTTGGAATTGGCTATTCCAGCTTATTCATTCCATTAGCATAAGTGGTCCCCACCGGTCACATCCACTTTTTCCCTACCCCTCGTCACGTACGGAAACCCATTAACACTTCCAACCAGTCACATCCACTTTCATATTATTCTCCTTTTTGTATAATTAGCTTGCTTTGTGTTTAATTTTTTCCATTGTGAACAGAAAGTGGAAATTGGAGTTAAGCCTGTCAATCGGACGGATATCTGTATCCGTATCCAAATTAGATATTCGAAAAAATATATGTATCCGAAATCCAACGGATATTGAAAGTAAATATCTGTATTTGATCCGAAAATCGGATTTGGATACGGATAATTATCCGGAATATCCAAAAATTCAAATAAATATAAAATGACTAAAATATCCAAAGATCCAAAAATAAAAATTATATATCTAATATTTGAAATATGTAAAAAAATATAATAATTACCTAGTATAAAACATAAATTTATAAGTATATACATAAAATATTACATACTTTAAGTAAAAATAAAAATAAAAAACTCATACTAATTCTAAAAATACAAATATATAATTAAATAATAATATTATAATATTTTCGGATACAGATATTTTTTGGATCGGATATGGGCATATCTGTATCCGATTCAAAATTTTTTGGATACGGATACGGATTTTTTGGATAGTGGATATTTTCTGGAATTTTGGATATGAATTCAGATTGAATACAAATATTTTTTTGGATAATTGACAGGCTTAGTTGGAGTTCATGTTTAGTAAAAATTATAATACTTAATTACATTTATTATAGTGATTGTTAAAAAATATAATATTTTTAATAATAGCAAAAATTTATAATAATGTGGGTCATTATTTCTAAGAATATTACTGGAGGAGCACAGTGATCCGTGATGCATATTAGCAAAATTAATATTTGATTACATGTGTTGGACAATTCATTCATAGGATTTGATAAACAAAAAAAGTGAAAGGGTAAATTTGTCCATGGATAAATTTATAAATCTTTATCCAAACCATATTCATCTCATATCCATAATTTATTCATCCTTTACCAAACAACAAAAACTTCATTCTTACGTTTTCCAATGAGAATAATTGAAAATACAAACAAACATGAGATCTTTTATTCCATTAGTATAGTTATCTATGCTGATATAATTATCTATCCCGAATAACTCAATTCCTCCATCCAAACGGAGGGTTGATGCGTGAAGCATGAACATGGCTAACTAATAGCTTTCATTTTCAATAGAGTGGTGAAGAGGATTGAGTAATTGATTTATGATATTAAATATATAAACCAAGCTTTTCATTATATTCTCCTTTGTGATAACCAACTAAAGTAATAAGCTTCTCATTATATTAAATATGAGGCAGTTTGAAGAAGCAAATAGACAGCTCACTATCAATTCAGGAAAAACAGTTTGATATATCCTTATTTCTTATGTGTTAATGTAGTTTGCTATAATAAAAGATAGTTGTCATCCTCTAAACTTGAATACCTTCTAAACTTGAATGCTCAATTATTAGACGATTTTCTGCTCCTTTTTTTGGGGTTGGCAAGGTGGATATGAGCGCAAAACATTTTGGTGTAAATTATGATGTCAACCACTGAGGTAGTTTGTCTCACCAACTTTATTTTTATTATTAATTTGCTCCATCTTTTCACGTATAGAATCCTTAAAGCAGGTTAAACTTTGATGGTTGCTAATTGTACCCCTGCTGCTAGGCACATGATGAATGACTTTATGTTACGTTGATGTACTTTATTTATGTAGTTTTTGACATATTGGTGTTTCTAAATCATGTAAATTCCTGTCATATGAAGTATATACCATGCTTTTGCTGTATCTGTTTAAATCTAAGACTAGATCAGCAAGGGACATTTATCTTTTCATGTTTTATTTATATCATCATATCATCAGATCAAGTGCATGATGCATGTAAATTCTTACATTATGTGTATCCATTTGATCATTAAATTCTATTATTGTTTCACAGTATTTCCCTCATAATCGACCTGGAAAGGAAGCATCTCTCTTGTATCAGGATGAATTTTTTCCAGATGAAAATATAGAATTTCTCCAAGTTCCTTTCTATAACTCGCCATATCATCAGCAACTCTATTTGATTCCTTGTACACGTTTAATTTGCCAACAATGAAAAGCCTTCAGAGTTCCTATGGTTTTCATTCACCATAGCTCTAAGAGTCTAAGGAGGGTTCCTTTACCCCTTTTTAAGAAAATCCATTCAACTGCTAATTGTGGATATGAATTCTTTGTTATGATAGAGGAATATTTGTAGTGCAACTACTCATTTTTTGTAGTTCAATTGCTGCATTCATCTTTGTGATGTGCATGAAATTTTTCTTAGATATTGAATCAACAAACACCAAAAGCTGGAATGGCCTCAAACATGTATGTCTTCTCCTTAATCATTGGACTCTTTATCTGTTGACTTCACAGGATGGGTGATATAATGCAATGATTATGTCGCAATCAAGTATTTGTGATGGATTCAAGCATAAACTATTTTTCTCTGTTCTACAGGGCGGACAAGAATGATAAATCTGTGAAGGATCTTGTTTTATTACTGTCGTCTGGGTTTCATTTTGTATGATCCAATGCGTTTTGGAGGGGGAGGATCACAGAACTTTTTGAAGTTGGGGCTGAGCATCTATGATGATGAGGGTGCTGATATGCTGGTGCCGAGGAGATCAAAATGGAGGAGGTCCACTCAGGGAGATGCGTGTCTGGGACTCATTTGAGGCTTTTAGAACATGTTGGGTCTTTGTGTGTTGGGTCAGTTATGGTTTATGTATGTGGGTATGACAGTGTCTGCGTGGTGTTTCCTCTCTCAAAGTATGTTTTGGTGTGCTTTTTGGATGTCAACGACAAAGGTTAACATGGTTTGTTCTCTGATTAAATTGTGAATTTAGATAGGGCTTAGGCCAACATATAAAATGAGGGCCCCAATGCATTTATATTAAAAAAAAATTAAATGTCAAAAAATATTTTTTCCAAGGTTAAAACAAAAATGTTTAATAAACAATGAAGAATAACAAACTTAAAAAACTTGTGTTTCAAAAAAACAAAAACTAAAAGAAAAAACAAAAACAAAACAACAAAAGTAAAGCAAAAATTGGAAAACTAAATCATATTCAATGAAGAAAACTGTTTTCTTTTTTCTATTCTTTTGAGAAAAAGAATTAAAAAAATCATGAAATCAAGGGATATTTTAATTTAAAAAATCATTTTTTTAGAAATTGATAAATAAATCCTATAAAATAAGAATAAAAAATATGGATAAGATTTTAAAAAAATAAAGTAAAATAGATGAATGGATATGTTTAAATTTAAAAATAATTAATTTTATATCAAAATGTTTAATATTCAAAAAAATATATCTCAGATTTTGAGGGCCTCTTCGGGAAGGGGCCCTAGGCAGTTGATGATACTGAGCGAGAATATATATGCCCAAGGCCAGCCTTGGTATATGAGTGCTCTTTATGTTGTGATACTGAGCGAATATATATTCTTGCATTACAAAGGTCATATACTAATAATTCATCTGCTTAATGGATATGGATACTAAATTACTAATCCATTTTGAAATTTCAATCCATCCCAATTTTTGACTTTCTGTTAAGGGACTTGATTGTTTGTGAAGAAGCAACCATAATGGGTTGCATTGATGACGTGGAGGTATAGGATTGGATTCATTTTGCAGTCTCATTTACAATCCCATAATGGGGGCTGTATTGGATTACACATGGCCGTATAGGATTGGGTCCAAGGAATTTGACCCTACAACCCTGTTGCATTTTTGTTGATAAGATCTTTCAGATCTAAGGAAACAGTCATCTTTGAATAGAGTTTTAAAATTAACTATGAGATATCCGCTTTTAGAGTAGGTATGCGCGTATGATTGGGAAAATCCGATAGGAATCTGGATTTTAGTCAAGACTGACTTCGATCAATTATGTGAGTATAAAACTATACAATCCTTTAATCGAACTACACATCATATGAATCAAACTGTACCAATTGTTGGGTACATGTTCACTCTCCAATTGGATACTGATGATAGTTACGAATTTATGTTTTTTTCAATAGCTGACTGAATCAAATAAGAGAGTATAATATGTACTCAACAATTGGTTGTGCAGTTCGATTTATAGACTATGTAGTTCGATTAAATGGTTGTGCAGTTTGGTATTGACAGGATTGACCAAAGTCATTCCTGACTGAATCTGGACTCGATCTATGGCCTAAACTGATTGATGACACATGCCATGCTACGTGGATTTACAGCATTACATCAATATTTTCAAGGGTTTTCTATTTTGAAGTCCTCATAATCCATAGGATTTAGTGATTGATCACTCAATTCTTCATATTTTCGTTTTAGTCCCCAATTTAACAGACATGTTCATTTTTAGTACTTAGGAGAGACATATCCCTAAATTATTTAGTTTTCTTTTTAGTCCATGTGAGGAATTAAAAAGGAATATATCCTTTAAATCTAAGTACTAAAATCAACATATGAAGAAGTGATGGATCGATCCCTAAATATGTATGTGCAAGCGCCAAATTTTCTGACTACGGATAGTGGGCCGGATACTAAGCCCATTCAATCCAAACCGACCGGGTGACGGTCCTCCAGGCCCAAGCCCAAATTTGACGAGCATCATCGACCCGACAGCACGACAGCCCAACCAATCTCGAACTCAAACGGGCCCGGCCCAGAAACCCGAGGTTGACTAAGTCAGTATCAAATCCATTCAATGACTGAGGTAATCCTTATGAATCTTAAGCAAATATGGGTCATTATCAACATTGATTCTCTATTGATGACCAATGATACCAAACAGATTACAAGATCAAGTCATTATTGACTTTGACTACCAAATCCCCATCAAATATGATCTTCATTATGGATTATGTCTAACAATATTATCTATTAATTCCTCATTAATGGCTAGATGATATCTCAACCGTCCGATGCAATGAGGAAGATGAGAAACCCTAATCTCATTCCCCCACTATAAATAGGGAGCAATGGCAGACTAACAGGTATGCACAATTTTCTTTTACAAAATTCTTATTTGGTCAACATACTGACTTGAGCGTCGGAGGGTCTTCCGCAGGACCCCCATCTCCCCGTGTGATCGACGTTCTGAGGTTGCTGACCGGCGGGACAAGACTACCTTGGGCGGAGGAGAACGGGAGTGGTCGGATCCGATTGCCCGAATCCGATACGTAGGATTTTGCCCTCCAGTATGTTTACAAGGACTGAAAACTAAAAAACTCTATTTTCAATTATGAAACTTGTTGATATACATCACTCGAAATGAGTTAATATGTGTTTTTTTTATGACTCAATTTTGATAATATTTCATTTATAGTTTATTTCATGCATATCTATGTCATTTTAACTAAATATTTGATGAATTTTTATTCAATTTTAATAATATGGATTATAAAAAATTAATTAAATGAAAAATCATTAAACTATATTACTACATTAAATGCTATTAACCAGAAAACATTCGTTTGACCATTTTACTCCATCAATCTCTTCAATCCCACAACCCGTTCACACATTTTCAATCACATGAATGACATTTGTTCAAATTTTTTTTTTTTACTAATGTTTATTATTATTCCAATGCATGCACGAACTATTTCTATATATTTATTCGATTTTAAATTTCAGTAATGCAATACGTGCATGCATTGATTTAAACAAGTGGCATTTTCAAATTCTTAACTATTAAATCTCTCTCTCTCTCACACGCGCGCGCGCGCACAAAAAATGAAATCATGAACACAAAAAGAATTACCAAGTCAGATATATCTTAGAAAAAACAATAGGACACATGAAAAAATATTTAATTTGAATTAAAATACCCCTTAAAAGAATAACTTAATATTCAACTTAAGTAAATAGTTAAGTTGAAATATGACTTGAATATTAAAAGAATGACTCGATTTATATTTGATTTTGAAATTTGAAGAAAAGCTAAAGATTAGGAAGACGAGATTGTGTCTAATATTAAAAAAGAAATGACACTTTTTTCTTTCTCAATACACTCATTTCTTTTACAGTGAAAAATATAGTTCTACATAACTCGTTAGAAATTTAGTAAAACATATACCTCGTTAGAAGATGTATATAACTTATTAAAAAATCTCATACTATTTAAAATAGGTTCATTCAACTCGAAATGAAGTGATATATATTTTTTATTAAAACATATATCTCATTTTAGATGATGTTTACCATTTAAAAAAAATGAAGATATGTGTGGTCTGAGTTTTGGTGGAGTCTAACATTTTTTATAATGAAAATTCATCCTTATCCACGGAAACACATTTATCTCCTCAACTACCCATTCTAATATTACATTAAACTACAATATAATCCATGGAAAAACTTTTGTTGGACGTTTTAATCCCTTTCAATTGATCAAATATCAACACACCTCCTGAGCTTCTTCTCTTCTCCCTTTTTAAGATTCATAAATTATGAAGTATTTAACTCTCGTCGTTTTTCCTCTTATCCCCCTTTTAAATAACATTCATCAATTTCAATGTAATCAATTTATTCATTCCCCTTGGTTTTTTCAACATCCATTCTTTCCCAACACAGCCACGCGAAATCTCTTCATCATGCATCCATCTCATCTCTTGACACCATTAATGCAATTTTTTTTTTCTCTTCCTCATCTTCAACCCTTAGTTTTGGCTTATTTCTTAATACACATTTATTTTCACTTTAGGTCATTTCAGTCCTTACTCAAATTCATATCCAAATTTCATTTAAAATTTGAGTAAAAATTTCATTTGATATGTTGTGTCTTCAATCATCACCTACTACAATTTTAAACAATGATCACGGTTATTTTGATCACACTTTTAAAAAAACCGTGATCGTAATTATTATGATCACGATTTTTTTAAAAGCGTGATATTTGTAAAATATATGATCATATTGTTTAATTAACATTTGATCATGATTAATTCAAAACGTGATTGTTTTCTAAATAAAATTTTTTTAAATAAAAGATCACGTTTTAAGTTAAAGCGTCATCGTTTCCTAAATAAAAAAAACTTAATATGGTCTCAAATGAAATCCCATTCGACCCACTTTACCCTCAGCCGACCCACCTCCTCAACCGACCCCACCTCCTCTGCCGATCTAGCCCCCGTCACCGCTTCCCCTTCGCCGACGATGAGTCAGGCATCGCTGCCTCTGCCGCTGCCGTTGCCGCTGCCCCTTCCCCTCTGTCGACGACGACTCAACCTCCGTCGACGCAGCCGCGGCCATTGCTGCCCCTTCGCCCTCCGCTGTCAACTGGCCGGGTAAATCTCGTGCTTTCTCTGCGTCTATCCCTCTCCATCTCTCTGTATCTCCCTATCCTTTGAGAACTTTAGGGGACAAATTGGATAAATTAAAAAAGCCCTAAATCTTAATGTAAATAACCTTTAAAGGGGATACTTTGTGGGGATACTTTGAGAACCTAAATAACAATGTAAATAAAGCCTAAGGCTCCGTTTGGAAACATATATTGAAAAGTAGATTTTAGAATAAAGCTGCTTTTTAAGATGATTTTAGACCTTTGACTTTTTTGGGATGCTTTTTTTTAATTCAGGAATCAATATTTAAAAGGAGTTTAATGTTTGATAGAAAAAGTTGCATTTCAATTCAAAAAATCGATTCCGACCAAAAAGCGTTCTTTTTGAGATTTTAAAAACACGGATTTCGAGAGAGAAATTAAAAGGAATCCAGCTTTTAATTCCGCCGGAATCCGACCCGTTTGGTTGCGCGTTTGAGGATTTTCAGCTTTTCAAAAAGCGAATCCGCCCAAACGCGTTACCAAATGGAGCCTAAATCTTAATCTAAATCTATGTATATATTGGCGCACATTCTCTCCGTCTGTGTGTATCTCCCTCTCCTTTATGTGTTTCTCATTCTCCCCCTCTTTAATATGTTTTTTTATTGGTCCCTCTTTAATATGTTGTCTAATTTATTGATTTCTTTCAATGTTTTTTTTTTTTTTTTTTTTTTGTTGATTCTCTCCACCTCCACAGACCAAATGCTTGATCATTTGTCTGAAACAGCTAGAGCACCTATGTGCATCAAGATGATATTTTGACAATCTTTGATATGAAGGAGTTGTTTGCTACAAATTTAGTGGTGCATATGAGGTGATGAAAATTTAAGTAAATTGTGGAGATATATATATTTTATTTGTTTTAACAGTTGTTCCCTAATTTCAGCTATTTGTATAAGTTGATGGTAGATTCACGTCAAACATTAAGTTATGGATTTGTCAACCCATCCATATTCGCCTTTAACAAATATGAAGAAGGTGCACGAGAGCTACAACAACGGTTTCTCAAAGCTTATGACTCTCATGAAGTATTTTTTGTTCCTTTCAACCCTCGGTAATTTTTCTTATTTTATTAATTATTATACTATTTATGAATGTTATATTCATGTGTTATTTCTAATCTCATGTCATATTTTTTATAATTTAAGAATAATTGGATCTTGTTGATCATTAATCCAAAATAACAGATTATTTATTATCTGGATCCATTAAACAATGACATTATAAAGAAGATCAAAATAGTCATAAACTTGTAAGTATTATATTAATTGTTCAATTTAAACATTCGATATGTTTTAACAAATTTATGAATTTTCTTTTTTTCCTTGATTTGAAGGGGGATGAAATCGTACAATACACTGATTGGGGTTTCGTCAAAGAAAAATTTACAATGGATTCAAGTCTCGGTCTGACTTGACTTATCATATTTTAAATTTTATTTTTAATCATAAATTTGATTTTTTTTTTCATATGTCAAATTTAAGTACCCAAAACAAAGGGGGAACATCGAGTGTGATTATTTTGTTATGAAGTATATGAAGGACTTCATCGATGATTAAAACATACTCATTCAACAAATGGTAAGATCAATATTATTCTTGTACACATTGTTTTGATTGTTGTAATAAAATCTATCGACTAATAATATACTTGGTATAGTTTAACGGAATATCCACCTATTCTGAAGATGAAATAAATGAACTGCGGCTTGACTGGATCAATGTAATTCAAGAACAAATGTAGTTAATGTATGCTTACATAGTTTTAATTTTTGAGGTCTTATTATCCCTTTTGGACTTTAGCAATATTTTATTTTTTACTTAATTGTTATTGAATCTCACAAGTCAATTATCTAATTTTTATAAAAAAATTTATGTTATTCATGTACTTGCTGCTTTTTACATTACATTATATTGTGATATATGATGCATTTGATTTTTATAATTTTGTTTGTCATTTCAGGTAATTCTAAAATTTATCAAATTTGCGGCTCGATCGGATAATCTCTTTTTGTATGTAGAATTGCGAGGCGAAGGGCATGGACTGAAATTTTTTTTGTGATGAAAGAAGTACAAGTTACACTTATTGTGTTTTTCTTTGACTTATAGTTATTTATAATACAATTATGTGTGTGAAACAATACTTGTATGGAGTTTGATTCACATAAGAGGATTGAAAGTATTTTTAATGAGCATTTCTCTCTTGTTGTGTGAATTGAATTGTAAGAACATGTACAATCAATATATGAAATTGTATAATGGTTCAGTAAATTGTGATTTTTTGATAATTTAAGATCACATTTTGTTTATAAAGCATGATCTTAAATAATGTAAAGATCATAAATTATTTATAAAGCGTGATCGAAAATAATATAAAGATCACGGTTCTTCCCAAAACCGTGATCGTTTGGATATGAAATATCACGTTTTAGAAAATAAGCGTGATCGATTCTTATATAACCATCACAGTTTCTTCTAAAATTGTGATCATTTATCACTTTTGATCACGCTTTCAAACCGTGATAAAAAATATGATACAAACAATCACGCCTTCGTAGATCACGGTTCAAAACCGTGATCTTTAATCACGGTTTTAAACCGTGATCAATGTCAAAAATTATAGTAGCATGTTTTATTCAAAATTTTTAAATGTGAAATTGAAATTAAAAAATAGTCATTAAAAATTTAGAGTAAAAATTTATAAGGATTTTAACCTGGAATCCTACCATACATGCTAGTTCAGGTTGCCTAGCTGCCAACTTAAAATTTTGTCTACTAGACATGATTGATAAACAGTAAAAACTAAACCAGTTGAATACGAGAGAAAACAAAGTATAGGCCAACAAATAATAATACACTTTAGATGTAGCATCATTAATAAACCACATAAACTTTCTATTTCGAGAAAGTATCTTCCAACACTCAGTAAAACAGAAGAAAATTATTTATGCTTGAATCCATCATAAATACTTGACTGACAACTAGCTCATTGAGATATATCAAACCTCTAGTGAAGTCAACAGACAATATTCCTATAAATACAAACAAGACATACATGTTTTGAGGCCGTTCATTAATTCAATATCCATAAATCAATGCACTTTCATAAGAGATTTTTAGACTTTCTATTTTGCACTTTTATTGCACTTTAATCTAACAAAAAAAAAATGTGGCTTATTGGTGCATCATCCTATTAAAAATAGTTACATTCTTTCATTATTTTATGTTTTCATTTAAATATCATACAAAAAAGTACGAGATCATGATTCATGGAGTTTTATTTGTGATTAATTATTTATTAAAATATTAAATTTAATAAAAATTTAGATTTTATGTAATGAAAAATTATGCTATGCTCTATAAAAACTTAAAAATATTAAGATTTAAGACTTGATAATTATAGAAAAATTAAAATTTTAATATATTTTTAAAAATTTATTAGAAATAAATAATCAATATATTTTTAAAAATTTGTTTTTATTTCAAAACCATTGAAGAATAACTTCTGGGTAGAATATCAATGTAACTCACCCCTTCATGTTTTTCATATTAAGTTTTCAACAAGGAAAAACTTCATGCTATCATTATTTATGCATATATGAAAAGTTCTCATAAAAAAATATTTTTTTTTTCAAATTACTCTGATATAGCCCACCAGTATACTGAAAAAAGCAGGAACCAAATTAGTTATGGGATCCAGATTCGTGGGTATTTAGTGGGGGTCCCCGAATGCCTTTGTGGTAGAGTTATCTGACGGGAAGCTCTTTCTCATGTTATGTTTTTCCTTTTGCCTTTTTTTCTTTGTTCAGTATTGGGCATCCCTATTTAATTTATTAAGTTTGAGAGACTAATTGTTTATCGTTTATTTAAAAAAAATACATAAAAAAGCCAATAAGCAGTGTATTTGCATAAGGATGTTTGATAAATCATTTATTGTGATTTCCATATAGGTGAGATTTTTTAGGGAAAAATTCAAATAACCCCTTGTAAACTAATCAAAATCCAAATAACCCACTGACTTTTCCTAAAATTTATATAATTTTCTGAAAACATTTATATAAATTCAAATAATCCCTTGAATTAACTTCCGTTGATCAATGAGGAATACTCTGTAAATATTTTTTTTAATTAACTCTGGCTGAAATGACAATATACCAAAACCCACATACAATGTGTTAAAAATGTGAAAAATTCTCTATAAATGACGAGTTTACCTATCAGAATAGATTATAAAACCCTATTCAGAAGAATAAAATCATTATTTACAAATGATTTTATATATTTTAAACACATTGTATAAGATTTTTGGTGTATTATGTTTTAAATTAGGGTTAACCAAATAGAATATTTATTATCTGTTAACGAAAATTTACAGGGAGTTATATATGGATTTACATAGATGTTTTCACGGGTTATATACTTATATGGACTTTGAAGGGGTTATATCGGTTTTGGGCAGTTTATAGGGGGTTATATGGATTTTTCTCTCTTTTAATAGTCACATTCTTGTAGCCGCTGCAAGCATTGATATATACTAGTATAAAATTAATTTGTATCAATTATAGACTTTTTCACGTGCATTTTCTATAATAGCCAGGAAGAATACCAGTATTACTAAAAATTAGTTTAACTCACCACTGCCCCCAAAAGTGTTATAAGATTTTTTTTACAAGATAAACTTCATATAGGTTCAAATAAAATTTATCAAAGAAACTCAATATAATAGTACAAATTCATTTTTAAATTTTTGTTTCCCTCAATATCATAAGCACCTTCTGAATATATATCTATATTTAATATTTTCAATAAGAAACTTTAGTCTTTTCAAAAAAATAAAAAAATAAAAAACTTAAGTAGTCTGGAGAGTTTCAGAAGTATAAATTCTTCTGACACTGTTCATTTGATAACAAACAACCTTTCTAAAACTTAAAACTCAAAAATTATTTTAAAAATAAAGTAATTATGAGCATGACAATCTGTGCAGTTTTTTTTTTTTTTTATGTTTGAACTTCACATATCATGATATCCTGTCACTTCAGATTCTGTTCATTAATAACAAACTACATTTCTAAAACTTAAAACTCAAAAATTATTTTAAAAATTTATAAATAAAGTAATTATGATCACGAGAATCTGTGCAGTTTTTATTTATTTTTTTAATGTTTGAACTTCACGTATCATATCCTCTCTCAGTATTCTGTTCATTAAGGCGGGGAGCGACCTTAAGTGGAGCACAGCGCACGGAAGTGAATCGCCGGCCTCCCAAACAATCGTTTCGGCGGGTGTATGAACGATTTGGAGAACTCGAAATGAGGTGATTTTTCGAGGTGTCATTGCGTATCTTAAAAACATGTGGGACACATTCGGATTGCTAGTGAGCGACTTGGAGCGGTGCATAGAAGGGGGGCCATTTGCTCGGCATCTCGAGAGTAGCGAGTCGGGATTGTTTTTTTATGGGGGGTTACTGTGTCACTGCATAAATAACTCTTCTATCTAGACACGATGCTCCCCTGGTCCTTATGTATTTTCAATGTCTTTTTTTATCTTTTTTCTTGGGTGTCTCTCTCCTTTTCTCCCCACCAATCTCGTTTAGAGTTTGTAATTCGATGATCAGAAATGAATATCGGATAACAAATATCTATCTTTTTAAAAAAAAAATATTCTTTTCATTAATGACAAAATACCTTTTTAAAACTTAAAACTCAAAAATTACTTTAAAAATTTATAAATAAAGTAATTCTGATCACGAGAACTGTTTAGCTTTTATTTATTTTTTTAATGTTTGAAATTCACATATTATATCCTATCTCTTCATATTCTGTTCATTAATGATAAACTACCTTTCTAAAAAACTTAAAACTCAAAAATCATTTTAAAAAACTTACGAGAATCTGTGCAGTTTTTATTTATTTTTTTAATATTTGAACTTCACATATCCGAACCCTTCATATCCTCTCTCTTCAGATTCTGTACATTTTCTCGGCATTCTCGCCTTCTCTAAAAATTAGAAAACAAAGGCCCAAGCAAAGTTTTTCATATCATTTCAGAACCCAAAAAACCTCACCACCTCAAAAAACCGAAAACCCTAACAAATTTCATTCCAATGTCGAAATCGTCGTCTTCTTCATCATCGTCGGAGGAAGAAACCTCTTCCCAGTCCCCTCCGCCGCCGCCTGCTCCGAAAGTGAAGCTGACATCTCCACCTCCCAAAGCCGGACCCCCAGTTTCCTCCGGCTCTTCCTCCGACGATGATGAAAGTGGCGAGTCAAAAGAAGAAGAATCACAGAAGCCGGTCCGGCATCAGGACCCAGGCCCTTCCGCAGCACCCTCCAAGAAGCGCTCCCATGGGGATGATAAGAACGGGAATAGCAAATCAAAGAAGGTGAAGAAGGCCCCTTCTGTCCAAAAGCCTGTTGCGACCGAGAAAGGGAAAGAGAAGGTCCCCCCACGAAATCCGTCCCCTTTGGTAGAATTTTCTCCGAGGAGGATGAGATGGCTTTGATGAGGGGCCTGGCTGAATTCTGTTCGGCGAATGGTGCTGATGCGGCCAGTGTTGTGAAAATAGAGAGCTTTTTGAAGGATTTCATTCATCCGTTGGAAAGACCCTACATACGAGTGTCACTGTGGAGCAATTGAAGAGCAAGATTCGCCGATTGAAATGTGGAAGAGTGAGAAGGGGAAAGCCGGGCGACTCTGCACTGACTGAAATGTGGGATAGGCTGTGGAGGAGTGAGAAGGAGGACCATGTGAATGAAAACGATAAGGGGAAGTCGAAGAAAAATTTGGTGGAGAACAATATTGATGAGGGGAAGATGTTACCGGTGGTGAGCGGGGAGCTCCCACCTTCTTGGAGGAGTCTGTCAGAATTTGCTCCAGTGAGGGCAGAACAATGTTTGGGGAAGAGATGATCAGAAAGGGCGTGATGCTTCTTGATAAGGAGGAGGTTGATTCTTTGGAGAAAAAATGGAAGAAAATGTGGATGTTGGACATGAAACTTCGTATTAGAAGGATTGAGTTAGAGAGGAGGAAAAGCAAACTGATCAATATGGAGTTCATGAAGATATTGGAGGCTATGACGCGGGCAGCCAGCCTGTAGCTGTTGATTTCAGTTGACTTTGGTGGATGATATTTCATCTTTTTGGTATGTGTTGTTCTCTTTTCATTGTGTTATTTAATTGAAAAGTTTCTTATTTCATATTTTTGTTAGTGAAAGTCAATGCCTGAATGTGTTTTTTTTTATTTTTTATTATGTTATCATGTTAAGTAGAATTTGTTTTCCATTGATTGATTGGTTTGCTTTCTTCATTATCCTTTTCTCGTTGTGTTTGAGTATGTTAGAGTTGCTCTAGTTTTATTCACTGTACTTGACTTTGCATAGTGCAAAATTAATAGCTGTTTGCCATTCTGTAGGACAAGAATTACAAGTAGACTCAAACAATGTTAGTCATTGCTTGCTACCTCACGTTATGTGTGCATATCTTAATGAGTGGGTCCTGAGTTTTTTTTTCCCGTTATTCTGCCATGCTTAAAGCTGACAATTCTTTAGGGATCCATATGTGAGTAGGATGTAGAAGAATCTAAGTTGTTGCTTGCATTCGCCTACCAGTCTGACTAGCCACCTTCTTACCTAAAATTAGGTTGTGGGATTTATTATAAACCATATTTGCATTTTTAAAAAAACAACTTATATTATCAGGTTGTACTAATTTGCAACAATTTTTTTTTCACTGAATTTTACGTGTCTGTGGTCATTATTTGCTAGCTCTCAAACTGATGTTCCTAGATTGACATAATAAGTGGGTTCATTTTCTCTGTTAATATTCCCAGTTGTATGCATAGCGCAACAAGTATTTGGTGGGCATTTCATTCTGTACGGTGCATGTGCATTTGTAAATCATAAATGATAAGTACGATAAAAGTATGGTTATAATTAAGCTACTTCCTACATATATTCTTGTTATTAATATGCAAAATACATATACATACCTCTTATTGGATTTAAAGGAAGCAAAACAATTATGTATGTCCTTTTAATTTACTAAAACTTAATGGATACCCGGATTACAAATGTACCAAACGCACAGTTCGATGCACTTCTGTTCGTTCAGCTGATAGGTACTAGAGGAATTCAATTGGAGTATTTTTCTGCACATTTGGAAAAGTTCGGAGAACCTTGTGACTATGGTTAGTGTGAATTTATCTCAATTCTTGATGTTGAACATTTGTGGGAATAGGTTTAATTTTTTTTTTCTGTGTATATGTTTTTAAATCTGTCTTTCTTTCTTGTTGCTCCTTTCATTGATTAATGTTAAGCTAGATATTTAATGCATATAAAATAAAGCATAATTTTCAGATTAAGATGAATAAAAGGCATTCATAGGTTTGATATTTGTATAATGCTTACAGAGCAGAATCCTTCTTAAATTTTCTTTTGTGAGATCCATAATGTGATTTAAGTTTGAGGGTGTTTGTTTGAATTAACAAACAGGGGATGACTGTTCAATCAGGTTGTAATGAGTAGTAGAATTTTCAGCAGGCAGTTGCGAAACCCTCATTTCTTCGATACCTTTATGTTATACTTGTGGATTCTGATTAGTTATGTTTGAATGCATCAGTTATTATTCATTAATAAGGTTTATATTGAATGACTCTAGTTCTAAAATCTGAACTCTTTATGATATACCAGGAGCTATTGAGAACATTCTTGTCTTGGTTGCTAATTAAACTTTCCTTTTGGCAGCTATGTATATTAGTTGATATGAATTAATTGTTGTGATAGATATAGGAATATATGTAGTACTACTTATCATTGTTATAATTGGGTTGCTGCATTCATGTTTGTCATTGTGCATAAACTTCTTAGATATTGAATTAATGATAAATGGCCTCAAAACATGTATGTCTTGTTTGTGTTTATAAGAATATTGTCTGTTGACTTCACTGGGGGCTTGATATAATTCAATGAGCTTATCACAGTCAAGTATTTATGATGGATTCAAGCATAAACAATTTTCTTTTGTTTTACTGAGTGTTGAAAGATAATTATCATCACTTTCTCGAAATTGAACGTTTATGTGGTTTATTAATGATGCTATTTCTAAAGTATATTATTATTTGTTGGCCTATACTTTGTTTTCTCTTGTATTCAACTGGTTTAGTTTTTACTGTTTGTCAATCATTTCTAGTAGACAAAATTTTAAGTTGGCTGCTATGCAACCTGAACTAGCATGTTAGATAGGATTACATGTTAAAATCCTCATTCTTGTACATGCTTGTTTTTTAACTGAAGAATAGTAGTACTCAGGTTAGGTAGTCATTCCCTAGAAAAGTTCTGTTGTGTTCATATGATTGTTAAGGTAGATTGTGATATTCTGAAAAGAAAATGCTAGGTTTTTTCAAGATGAATTGATGTCTCTTATGTTATTATAGAATGCCCTGCATTTATATGAATGCTTTTACTGTTCCTCAAAAGAATGTTTTTTATGTTGGCAATCTCTGTTTAGGGTTTGAATTTTTTTATTTATTTTGGTTGGTAGGGTTTCAAAAGATATTTCAGAAGATATGAATTTTTTATAATCAGTTTCTATCAGATCATTCCTGGGCTTTTGCTTAGAAGATTTGGCCTGAAAGTGTGGTTTCCCCTCATTGATATATCATTTTCAGTGAAATGATTGTATAACGACTTTGTTTGTAGTGAATATTGATAACAATGATTCAAGCTTTAAGTTTGGTTGTTTGAACTTGTGAACTCAATTATATATTCTATATAATCCTTTGATGCATATCATGGCTAACTAATAGCTTTAACGTTCATTAGAATGTGGTGAAGAGGAATGAGTAATTGATTTATGATGTTAAATTGATAAACCAAGCTTCTCATTATATTCACCTTCGTGATAATCAAATTAAGTAATAGGGAAACCTAGTCTTTTCCCCGATTACTAGGCAGTTCGAAGGAGCAAACAGACAGCTCACTATCAGGAAAAAGCAGTTTGATGTGTCCTTTTTTTCTTATGTGTTTATGTAGTTTGATATGATAAAAGAAATTTGTCATCCTCTAAACTTGAATGCCCACTTATTAGACGGTTTTCTGCTCCATTTTTTGGGTTAGGTAAGCTGGGTCTGAACGCAAAACCTCTTGGTATAAATTATGGTGTAATAACTGAGGGAGTTGATCTCACTCACTTCTACTTTTATTTTTAATCTGCTTCATCTTTCCACGTGTAGAATCCTTATTTGATTATGATGGCTACAAAAAGCAGGTTAAACTTATACATGATGACTAATTTTATGTTGCGTTGATGTGACATATTGATGTTTCTAAATCATGTAGATCCTGTCATATGAAATATATAACATGCTTTTGCAGGATCTGTTTAAATCTACACTAGATCAGCAAGGTACATTTATTTTTCCATATTTTATTCATACCATCATATCATCAGATGAAGTGCAGGATGCATGTAAATTTCTTAAATAACATTGTGTGTATCCAGTTGGTCATTAACTTCCATTATTGTTTCAGAGTAAGAATCGAGCTGGAGAGGAAGGTGCACTGGATTTTTGTTGCATGTTCAAGCCACTTAAGGAAGATAATTTTTTGTTGGTGCACTTTACTATTGGTGCAGTTTGTTATTTTGAACAAAAAAAACATGGTGGTTGTTGGCTGGCTGTTGTTTTTTGGCTCTTTTATCTGTGGGGAAACTTTGAATTTTGAGATGGAACCTTGGTTTGTCCCTGTATGGTATGCTCCTATGAATCCATGATGTTCATCTATTTTTGAATCTTTTCGTTCTTGCACCTTTTCCTGCACTTTTTTTTATAAAGTGCTAATATACTATAGTCTGTTTTGCCGCCCTGCTGAAGTATAGAAACAGTCCTTCAGCCAATACACTATAATAGTGTAGTATACACTGTGATATACCTTATTATTATAGTTTATACTGTACTAACACACTATATTAAAGTTAATTTATTTATTTTTTCAAAGAAAAAATTACACTGGTGTATTTCAATGCAAACTTCACTTTTTGTAACAGTATCTATTGTAATATATGCGTGTATATATAATTGTGGACGGACTGCTCCAATTAATAAATAGCTCCCCTTGGTATGTTGGAATAAGGTTTAAACTAAAATTTTTCTTAGATTGGCTTGAATAAATCATAAGATATTCGCTAAATGTACATCTGATTCTAAGATTCCAAAAATCAATTTAGATAAATCAAATGATATTCATCAAATTTTTATTTGTTGAATTAGAGAGTCGTGAACCGTTTTGAATATTATTTGGTATTACTGTTTTGTTTAATTAGTAGATGGCAGATTATAAATACATCTTTGAAGTAAGTACAATTATTATATTATATTGTACGACATAAAAACGTTAATCTTATGAGGGAAATGCCTTTGAATAAATGAAATGAAACACTTCAACAGAAATACAATAAATAATTGTGACATGCGAACGGAATGAGCAATTGTCTTTGGGATTATTACTTTTTTTTTAGTTATTAAAGTACCTAAAAGTGTATATTTGACATAATAAATGTAATTATTAGTTTGTAGGAAAAAATCCATAGAACCTCGTGTAAAACTGCATGAAATTCATATAACCCTCTGACTTTTCTTGAAGTCCATATAACCCTTAAAAATACAAACACCTATAAATCCAAATAGTTCCATGAGTTAAATTTTCATTAATAGATGATGGATATTATACGAATATTCTATTTAATTAACCTTGGTTGAATATACAGTATATCAAAAACTCCATACAATGCGTTAAAAATGCGAAAAATCCTCCATAAATAATGATTTTACCACTCCGGATAGGATTTTATAATCTATTCAGATGGATATAATCATCTTTTACAGGGGGTTTTCTGCATTTTTAACATTGTAGGATTTTTTTGATACACTGTACTTTTAGCCAGGTTTAACTAAACAAAATATTTGTATGATATTACTCATTTGTCATCTGAAATTTAACTCAGGAGGTTATTTAAAAATTTACATAAATATTTTCAAGTGGTTATATGGATTTTAGGAAAAGTCAAGAGGTTATATGAATTTCGTGCAGTTTACAGGGGGTCATTTGGATTTTTTCCACACTATTATTATTGTTGCCGTTGTTTTTTTTTTCTTCTCTTTTTTGGAAAAGGGCATTGTGCATGCCTATTTTTATATGATTTATGCTGGGCCGAAAAATGAGGCCCATCCGTGGAGCTCCACGTGATGTCAGTCCACAATCCGGTTAAGCAATGTCCCACGACCCCGATTGTCCACTATAAGTGGATCCAGCCCGCTAGCCGACCAAAACCCCCAACTCAGTCAAAAGGTGACAAACTTATTAACTTCCTAGGATAATGCCAAATCTGGAGCCATCAAAGTATTGATCCTCCAAGATTATATGGATATGCCTTAATAATGCAAATATAGGCCATTTACAAAGGGATGATAACTAGGGATTGGGAAAATCTAAGAAATGATATAGGATTTATTCCTAGGATCTGAGATCCTATCTCTTCCATAAAGATGTGATCTACAGGAGGATTAAGAAAATACTATAAATAGGGAACCAATTCTCCATATTGGGGGGGGGGGGGAGATTTTTTCCAATAGATCCCTATACCAAAGGAGGAACTACGTGTGACTTGATCCATTTATAAGGGTACATAAGCAGCCTGAGAGGTTACATCATGTTCAATCTAAATCAAACCAAACCCTCGAGTCCGGTCCATTCGAGGAGGAGGATCGTCGGCAACTCGACGGCACCCGTCGGAGGAGACAGGAGCAGACGGATTCTGATGACCTGAACCCGGTACGTCATTTTTTGCCCCTCTAATTTATATAAAAAAAATATATACTTCAAATTTAGATGTTTTGAGACAAATTAGAATTTTCTTAAAATATATAAATAACCAAAAAAGTCCCAAACATATAGGAAAAACAATGAGTTTTTATAAATGAGTTTCTATAAATATTTAAGGGCAAAAGCATGTTTTTAGTGATTAGAGGATATCAAATAAAAATATTTTAGTGAAGATTTAATACAATTATATATCATATATCCGTGTACTTATTATATATACTAGTTAAATGCACGCATTTGGAGTCGTTATAAACCAAATGAATGAAACCAAATGATTCTGCAATTTTATCGCACTCCCATATAAAGGTATGCAAATTTAAACACATTTATTTAAAATTGAAGCATTATTACCATATCTCGAATGTGATAGCCTAATAGGTAAGTAACATCTAGGGACACACTATAGACCAAATGCAGCCTAATTCCTTGGATGAGGGACTTGTGTGATCATATACTTCTGTAAAAAAAAACTAAGAGGGGGATGTGTGGGAGACTTGATAAGATTTGTCTTTCTTAAAAAGAGGTTTTAACTTTTGTTAACTTGTTTATAAAACCTGGAGGGGCAGAAATTTCGCTTAACGGATTTGGGTAAACGGATCCAGTCTCTCCGTTCTCCTCCACCCATTAGTGTCTTTGTTGTCGAAACGCACTCCTTGAACGCCGCTAACACAGGAGGTGGGGGACCTGCGGAAGACCTCCGATGCTCAAGTCAGTCAAAATGGCCAATAAAATGGTTTTAGCAAAAAGAAATTGTGTATACCTCATATGTGTGCTCTTGCCCCCTATTTGTAGAGGAGATGGGATGGTGTTAGGGGTGTGGATCGACCCCCTCAATCGGACGGATGAGAATTCATCAGCCATAAGTCAGGAGACAAATGATGTGTTCCTTGATTTGGTCAATTATGAGTTGACATGTATATCCAGATTCCATAAACATTTGGTGGAGAAAGTCAATAATGACCTGATTTGGTGATTCATATGGTATTGATGGGGATTGAATGGTGATAAGTATCATTTAGTGCCGTATATTTAAGTGGATCAATGCAATAATTGGATAGAGTAAATACTAACTTGTCGGTGGCAGTCAGTTGGGCGTGGGCCTTTGGGTCGTGTCTGTTTGTCCCGGGTCGGACGGGCCGTCGCTTCGCTGGGCCAGATCCGGTGGCCCCCTCGATCTGACTCGCATACGGTATCCAGAAAATTTGAAGCCCACAAAACCCATTTTTTTGAAGCTCCATAAGTTTACCACTAATAATCATAATATATTTGTGCGCTCGTAATACATCAAAAATATAGTCACCAAATCCGCTATCAACAATTCCATCGATAACATAAGCGCAAAGAACAACAAATAGTTGCACTCAAGACTTGCATAGACCAGACACTATCATAAATGAATTCCAAAAGTACATGAGCACTCACCTAGACCATTCATTGGACAACACGCTATAACAAGAGACCTGTTATAATAATAGTACTAGACAAAACATAATGGTCTCAAGAACCATTGGATGGAATGTCATGAAATTCGAAGTTTGGGAAGTTATCTTTTGAGATCAGTTGAAAATAAACATGTTGTAAGAGACTTGGTTATAAATCTGGATTAGGGACATGTTTTGTAACATAGATAGGGGTCTGGTTGTGAAACTGAAAGATCCTAGGGGTCGATCACTTAATTGGCCCATTTATGGGTAAGGGTGAGGTTGAGGTAAAAGTCATGCCTGTGGTTAAGTCCCACATCACATAATGAGATGAATGTTTGATATTTATATGTGACGTGCTTTAAAACCGTGTGCCTATGGATAAAGTGAACAATATTACATGTGTAAGTCTAGGCATTACATAGTCACCCAGGAGAAATGTGGTGTTGAGTATTAGTCGTGGGCATTAAGCGAACTACACCAAGAACAATATGACCTACGGGTGTAAATAGGGCTTTGGGAATGCTTCTTCTCGGAGTCCTTCTTTGACAGCAGAGTGAAGCAATTAGACTCTTAGGGCCCGTTTGGATAAATGCATAACTATTATGGGGTTTATATCTATTCCAGGAATTGTTGACTTTATCAATGGAATAAGAGATTTTATGTTTGGTTGTGTTTTCAGTTATTCTCATTGAGAAACGTAATAATAAAGTTTGAGTGTTTGGTTGATGAAGAATAAGATGGAATAAGATGTAAAAAGTTGATTTGACATATGTGGACCCCATTGATGTATAAGAGGTGATAACAGATGATTTGATGTGATGATATGTGATTTGATAGGTGGCTTCCTTATTCTAGTGGAGGAATAACACAATTCCATGGGTGGATTTGGATTACAAATACCAGCTTATTCTCTCCTTATTCCACATAGCTATACCCCCTTATTCCGCCTATGCAAACACCTATTTTATCTATTCCTCCCCTATTCTATCCCTATTCCACCCTTATTCCGCTACCCAAACGGCCCATTAATGCTTCCTCCCGGATTCCTTTGTACATCCTTCATGGAGTCTTTTCATGCACCGATTGGGTAGACTCCTTCATGACAGTTGAGGTTGGTTATTGAGTTGATGCGAGGGACCGGTTGAAGATGCACTCCTTTGGAGTGAGTGTTGGAAGTACTTTATGACTTATCATCCTCAAGAAATAGGATTCCCTTACTGAAGTACTCAGACTTGTTCCTTGTCCTACACAAGAACATTGTGGATTATGAGAATTCTAACATCTATAGACGATGTCACCTTTTTGTTACCGCTGATCTTCTTAATGATAACTTAATTGCCTCCTTCAATCCCTTAACAAGAATAACTGTCAACTTTTAGTAGACCATAACTTATCATGTAAGTCAACAGGTGCACTCTTCAGAGCATTTTTAAATGTGTAGGAGATCAAATTAACTAGGATATCGAATAAGGGATAAGATTGTATAAGTGCGATGATTGATCAAAGATTGACCCATATCAATAAAGAATGGGCGCTGACATACGCAGTCCGTTTTGCAGCCTGATTTGCAGCCTCATATGCTAAGATAGCTTAGTATATACTGCGTTATCTTAGCGTATGACTCCTAATATAGTATATAACCCTTTTTTTTCATTATGAAAAAAAACGCTAAAGTATCTTAGTATATACTTCATTTCATATAATAGCATGCACTTCAAAAGATGAGTGTATGATTTTTAAAAAATCATGGGCTGTAAAACGGGCTGCAAATGGGGTTGTGTATCTTTTTCCATAAAGAATATGAATATGAGGAGAGAAAAGCTAATGGGCCCAAAGCTTTATTACGGCCTGATCAAGCCATTTTCCTCTCTGGTCGGGCGAATGGTCAAGCTCGACTGGGCCAAGTCAGGCAAAAGCTATGGTGACCAGGATAAGTCGGACAGAGCTTGTGTCCGACTAGGGTAAGACAGTCACACGATGAAATCCTAAGGACGGGTATCCCATATTTCCTGACCCTAAGTATAAGCCATCTAGAAGGCGATGTCCGAACTAAAAAACAGATTAGTCACAGGCCCTCCTCTGCTAGAAAACGGTTAATAAAGGGAATATTTTCTGACACTAGAAAAGGACGGACCGTTAGAAAAACAGTTATAGGATAATGATGATCTCTAGGTGACACATGTCCACGGATCCTGAAGCCACGTGGAGATTCCATATCATGATATGATCACCCCACGAGGTCAAATCCGGCACGCCTCTGCTTAGTATAAAAGGGGGATTTCACCTCCCTCTCAAGACATGTGAATTCTGACTCACTCTCCTACTGATTCTCAAGCATTCCAAGTTCTTCTTCTTCTTTAAAGGAAGAGGTCATAGACTTGAGCGTCGGAGGGGAGTTAGCCGGCCCGCACTGGTGCGAGTTGCAGGAACTCGAAGGAAGAGGAAGGAAGAGGAAGGAGATGACAACGAGGATTGAAGGCCCGAGACGGATCGTTGCGGAGAAGAGTTCGAGCCCACACCATCTCAGGTCCATATCTAAAGCTCGGATCGGAGAAGATCCGGCCAAAGAGGGGATAGCCAGATTTCGTCCCGCACAAATGAAAGAGGGGGATCCACCATCATTTGTTGCTCCATCCATCCGGAAGTGACTTTTAGGACACGTGTCTATTTGTGTGCATTTTCTCTTATTTATATATTTGATTTAAATATATAAATATGATATTTTAATTAAAATTAGTGTATTTTGTGTGTTTTTAAGTTTTGACCCATTTAGTGTATCCTTATGGGTCCATTTCAGTTTATAATTTTAATACTATTTGTTAATGTTAAAATTTTATATATTTTCTTTCAAAGATTTTTAAGATCTTACATAGCTACAATTTTATAAACTTTTGATCTCAAATGATTAAGTTTTGAAATTTCATTGTTATTGATTTTTAGGGACCTAGTTTTGAATCTTAAAATCTTTATTATAGACTGTAGGGACCTATCTCTAATTCAGATAGGGACCTATTTGTAAACATATTCATGAGATGATAAGCTTTATTTATTTAATACATATTCATGAGATGATAAGTTTTATTTATTTTTTAATAAAGCTAGGTTTATGATTCACTACAAGAAAAATCACTTTTTGCGACGGTTTTTTTCGACAGCTTGCAAAAACCGTCGCAAATGCTCTAATTTTGATGGCATTTTTTCCGCGGTCGCAAATACTTTTCAACTTTTGTGGCGACTGAGTTAAACCACTGGTTAAAAAATATATTTGCGGCGATATATCTTGCCGTCGCGAATAATACATTAGATGCGACGGAAAGCCATCCGTCGCAAATACTTAAATTTAATCCAACAGTTCATTTTTTAAGTTTTGATCAGAACCGTCCATCTGCCTATATATATTAAAAAAAACTTAACAGACCCAAAATTTTTCTATCAAACACTGAAAAACCTAAGCCGCCGTCGCCGTCAAAGTTGAGAATATCGTCTGATCTTCGACCACCGCCGTCGCCGTCGAAGTTCCCGACGAGGTTCGCAGGGTAGATCCGGGATTTCAAGTCGGAGGGGTACATCGACGGGAAGAATGACCGAAGACTCAACGACTGCCTCAAGTACTGCATTGTCAGCGGCAAGAAGCCCTCGAGAGCGCCGGCCTCGGAGGAGTGGATCTCGATAAGGTAAGCTAGTCGATCTTCACCGCTCATGGTTGTTTATTGTGTTCATTGTATGATCGATTCGTCTGATGTGTTAGAAATTTTTGAATTTTGTGCTTGGATTGTTAATATTTAGATACGTGTTATTATTAATTGTGTTTGAAAATTCATTCAATGATAATTACTCTTTGTATCACAATGTCCTTGCCTATGTGGATTTGAAAAATTGGAACACCATAGTTTCCTTGGAATACCGTGGCATAGTTACTGACAAAGCGCGAATCTTGTACCTAGAATTGTGTTTTCAGTTTGATTCCCATCACACCTTAATTCACTTGATGCGGTGTGCTTTTTGTTTTTAGCCTAAACTCTGTCTGATCAATTTCATTTCACCGTCAATGATTAGTTCTGTTTGGACTCACTCTGAGCTCGAACTACTACGGTGAGTGATATATCAATTTTATTGTACATTGTAATAAATGCATCCCCCTAATCTATTTATTGATCTTTGTTATTTTCAGATCTATTCGGTTATTTCATCACATTTTCAGAAATCCCCTTAAGCTTGGCCTTGTTAAAGATTTCATAGATATAATAACAAAATAAAATTCCTCTTTGTATCTTTGCCATTCTCTACTTGGAAAGTATATAAGTATATCCATGTTTCGTTTGAACAAAGTATACAAGTAGATGTCAAATTTCATTTCGTTTGAACAAAATGAAATTCCTCTACCATTCTCTACATGCTTTATTTGAACAAAGTACCTTTGTCATTCTCTACATGTTAGTGAGTTATCCAATGTGGGTTTGATGTGCATTGAGTAAAGATTGTTTGTAAGGCTTGAATGAGCAATGCTAGTGAGGGTTGAAAAGGTTAGTATAAAGAATTTCAATAGATAAATTTCAGTACTTTTTACCAGTGGCAGTTGTGTCTATATATAGTTTTGTTTGTTCTTTTTTATAAGAAATGTTTACAGAGGATTGTAGTACTTAGAATTGTAGAACTTTCAACTTCTTCTAAGATCAAGTATGAATTTCCCTTTCATATGCAATATTGCTAACGAGTAACTATATTCCCTATCTTAAAAGGTTGGTACAATATCAGCAAATAGAGAAAGGGAGTTGGTGAGCTGATTGCTAAGGCAATGGAAAACTTTGGGAAGGAAGGAGTTATCACTATTTCTGTAAGTTATCCATCATTTTGGGGGGGACTTAGTTGACTGTATTCAGAATTTATATAAGTGCAAAAATGTATTGAGAATTTATATAAGTGCAAAAAGTAAAGAGATTGGCTAATAGACTTAACATTTAGTGACAGGTGCATCAACCTATCTACACATATAAAATTGATACACACACACACGTGATGTACATATGAATCATGTTCTCAATATGCTCTATAAACTTTTCCATAGTTTTTTTTTTGCTGTATGTGTGTTGTTTCCTGCATTCAGGATGCGTTGTAGCCACCAATGTGTCCTGATGAGTTTGAATTTTTTTCATTTGCAGGATGGGAAAACATTACACAACGAGTTGGAAGTTGTGAAGGGTATGAAGGTTGACAGAGGATATATTTCTCCTTACTTCATCACTAACCAGAAAAACAAAAAATGTGTAAGCTTTTATATCTTGAAAAGTATGAGATGCACTCTAAATCAAATGGTTTTGGTGTGCTAAATACCATGTGCTGCAGTTACTGGAGGACCCCCTCATTTTGATGCATGAGAAGAAAATAACAAACATGAATGCTAGTTAAAGTTTTAGAGTTGGCCCTAAAGGTAGGTGATTATATTTTCTTCTAATAGAAGTCTACTTCATGTTGAAAGATAATTGATCATTTTTACATGATTTGATTTTTCTTCTCAGACTCAAAGGCATTTACTGATTGTTGCTGAAGATGTGGAAAGTGATGCACTTGCTATGCTTATTTTGAATAAGCTTCGTGTTGGAATTAAGGTAAATTTTTTTTTGGAATTTGATAGCTTATTACCAAGAAACTTGGTATGAACCTTGAGAAAGTTGAAATGGATATGTTTGGCACATGTAAAAAGGTAAAATATTCCGTGGTGATTGATTTTTTTCCTTGTTCCCTTCTGGGTTGTAAATTACCATGTGAGTATTCGTATAACATTAATTTATGTCACTGGATTATTATGTCATTAATTAATTATTCCATATGCATGTTTAGTTGAGATTTTTATTCTGAAATATATTTTTACTCATCTTATGTGTCACTATTATAGGTGACAATATCAAAAGGTGACTGTCATTCTTGATGGGGCTGATGACAAGAAATCTATTGAAGAGCGGTATGAGCATGTTCATTCCTTTCTGTTGATATCTTTACATTTCTTGATATACAAATGTGTTGCATTAATATTTAATGCTTCAATGCACTAAAGATCAAATTAAATGCAATATTCTTATAAAATTTCATTTCTTTTATTATTTTAACAGCTAAGATCTGCCATCGAATTGAGCACATCAGATTATGATGAGGAAAAGATTCAAGAGAGACTTGCAAAGCTCTCTGGTGGTGGTGTTGTTTTGAAGGTATGCCTATTATTTAATTTGTTTTGTTGAGTAGGTTGTTTGACCGCCACTTCATGTTTGTTGAAAGCGTGTGTGGGTGGGTGTTTTCCTGTGTGAGTGGTAGAGCGTTGAATGGAAATGCTATTTTGAATGGGTGAATTTGCATGCATGTATATATATTTTTTTATAATGTTGTTTGATGGGTGTCTATTGATTGAATTTTATAGGCCTTGGAGGCTTAAAAGGATTGGAGCAGCAGATCAGGAAAGGAACGCAAGAGATGCATGATGGTCTGTTTTCATTAAAATGTTAACCCTTTAGTACTCTTGTTTGTGATATAGCGTCTCGGTTTATTCGTTTGAAATAATGTTAGAAACAAACCTATAAAGAAGAAGGCTTTCATTTGCTCATATAGTTGTAAAGTCGTCAATGTTTTTCATTTGCTTTTTTTAGTCATAAATTAGGTTGTTCTTGTAATGAATTAGGTTGATGGAATTGACATGGGTTCATATTACTTTTTAAGTGTTTTTCATGAATAATTTTTGCAGGTTTCATATGAAAGTTTTTAAAATCTAAATGAAGAAACAATGAGAAGATGGGAAAAAATTATTTGCGATGGTTTAGACTTATGTTGCAAAAGCCAAAAAATAAAATAAAAAGGTTTTTTGCGACGACTAACTTATCCGTCGCAAAAGATGTAGCTTACACAACTATAATAAAAAGTAAGCTTTTGCGACGGTAGAAAATCCGCTATAAAAGGTGTTTGCAATGGCTCAAAACCACTGTTAATCTTTTGCGACGCCGTTTGATACCGCGGAACGAAAACCGTCGCAGAACCGTCACAAAAGTGTATTTGCGACGGTTATCGAGAGTTTTTGCGACGGATTCAAACCGTCGCTAAAAAGGATTTTTCTTGTAGTGATTTATGCATATTCATGAGATGATAAGCTTTATTTATTTTTAATTTTTACTAATCAATAGTTTATTTTTATAGAAAAAAGTGTGTTCATATCATTTTATCAAATTTTTGTTATTTATTATTGTTTTGAAATTTCTGGACTGTCTTTTTCTGTTTTGGCCTTTCTGGTTTTGTCTTTTAGTGTCTGGTTATATTGTAAATATGTTTTGACCTTTTGTTTTATATTTTCTTTTGTATGATCCATATGAGATAGGTTTAGATGGTTCTGTATAATGATTTATACCTATTAATGATGATTGTGAAAACTAGGTCTTTGGCCTAGGCTTAAATTATAGTTTTTAATTAATAATTTATTTGGTTTATCTAGGTTGTAATTTTTATTGTGGGCTTCATTCTCTGGACCTAGGATCCATTCGAGGTGAGTAGGCCTATCAATTTATTTCATGTGTGCTTTTGCTCTATATTATTTGTAACGACTGTGATTTTTCCTAATCCTTTTTTCATTTTTGTGCATTGGATCTTAATCCTATCAGGTTTTGGAGGACTTATATATATCTAAATTCAGAAGTTAAGGTATGATTGGAATCCTTATTCTATCAAGTTTTCAATGCTTTTTACGGATTGTGAATCGGATGAGTATCGATCAAGTTATGAGCCGAACTGTGTCGAGAGGTCGGGCAGAGGAAATAGCGACGGATCCAATAGGAGCAGTCGGTATTGTGACGGATCCAACAAGTGTTGTCAGATTTCAGGGTGACGGACGTGATCAGAGCCGACGGTGGTGTTGGGAGACAGCTGCAATAGGAGCCGTTGATCTAGAAAAGCATATTTGTGAAATATGATCCATTTTTGGAAAGAAACAAGTGTCTTGATTGGAAATAATTCAGATTAATGGTTTCTTATTTAGATAAATCATATTTTTAAAATTTGGTCCATTTTTTAAAACAAATAAGTGAATTGATTTGGTATTTAATTTAAAATAATGGTTTCATATTTTTGTCTCCCATGTGTATAAGCCTATATATACCCCCTCTTTTCCTCTCTCTTTGCATTAAAACCTAAAACCCTAGAAATTTTCAAACTCTAAAACCCAAGTCTTCTTCTTCTTCTCTTGTTTTCGACACTACTGTTGAGGAGCTCGGGAAGGGGTTCGAGTAAAGGGTCCTTGTGAGAATTACCCCCTGACTATAAAGAGTTTTGAATAATAAAGATTCTCTTTAAAAGTTCTTTTCATATGATTTCGTTTTTAGGCTTTTCAAACAAAAAGAATAGGTTTTTCTTCTTGATTCTTGAAAGTTTTATATGATTTCGTGTTTGTATTATACCAATGATTTATCGATGTTTTTGTGATGTTTTATAAAGTTTTATATGATGCTATTAGTCCACACATGTGTATTTTCAGATTCGTTGATCTCTTGTATTGTCATCTTGAGTTTTTATAGTTTTGATGATTTAAGAGTCATTTTCGGGTTGATTGTATACCTGGACATTTAATTGTAATTTTGACTGTGATAAAGTCGTTTCCGGGAAAAATGTATTTCACAAACATAAATAGGTTTTGAAAAGAGCTTTCCAATGAATCATGAATCGTCCAATTTGGAGTTACAAATAAAAATTTATGATTTTTCACAGATTTCTGGATAAATTTTTGTATCGCCATTATATATGTTTTATAAATCCTTAGAGGGTCTAAGATAAAGATAATAGGATATCATGTTAGGTATCCTGACATGGTATTTCTCATGGTTTGCAAAGGATTTTATATAGCATATTTAGATTTTTATGTGTATCAAGTGCTTTTAACGTTTCATTAATGTTTTGCCGTTTTTCATAAGTTAGGGTTTCGAATTGATTTTCTTATATACAATATTTGATTTATCTCCTAAATATTTTGTACCGTTTTATATATTATATATTGATGTTTTATAATATGAATAGATCTAGGTTTGAGAAAATTTTCAAATGAGATTTTATTGGTTTTAATTACATATTTTGCGAATCTTTAAATCTATGATTTTTAATTGGATTTTCTTGCACACGATTGATCATTGATATATATATTCCTTCCTGATTTACATTGTTTACATGACTCACAACTGTATATGTAAATGTCAAAAGGTATTTGGTTGTTTTAACAAAAAGTAATTAGAGTTTTTGGATTTGGTTTTTAATTGGATTTCTCGTACGTATGATTTGATTTTCGATATGGATTCTTTTCTGTGTTTTGTTTTCAATGGTAGAATGATTTAAAGATTTTTATAAAAAATAAATTTGGGTTTGTGCTTCTGCTTTGGGACATCCCTTGTAGGAGCCGTCGGGTATGTTAGGGACGGCTCCCAGAGGAGCCGTCGGTTTGTTAAGGGACGGCCCCAGTAGGAGCCGTCGGTTTGTTAAGGGACGGCCCCAGTAGGAGCCGTCGGGTCTTGTTTCGGACGGTCCCTATGGGATCCGTCGTGTTGGTCAGTAACGGTCTCTGTGGGAGCCGTCGATTTTTGTGTGTACGGGTACATCGAGTTCCGTACGGGTTGTATATGTTGTAATCGATTCGTATCATTTCTTGTCAAATTCTTATTTGCTATAAGGCTTGGATTTGGTTGCGAAACGTTGGACTGAAAGTGAGTGGGTCTCGTCTCCTACGTAGTTTTCAAAGGGTTTTATGAAAGATTTTAAAGATGCTATTTTATGTACAACTCGAGCATGTCACATTATATAGGCTGATGTCTTATTATGTATTGTTGCATGCATTTTATTGAAAATAAAATTATGTGTTTAACATGCATACATTACATTTGTCTAGGTGACGTAGCCTAGGTGACTTATGTCTAGGTGATGTGTCTAGGTGACATGATTTCTTGTGCGAAATCCTTACGGCTAAGTGCTGTAAATGGCTAGGTGCCATCATACGGGCATGCGTGTCCGTTGCATTCATACGCATCATGCGTTTTAATAGTTATTTGAGATCATGCATTTGGAAGATGTTTTGCTTAAGTTATGGTTTTATTGAAAATTATGATATTGCAGAAATCATATTATTATATGTTGCAAATTGTTTTCTTACGATATCTTATTAAAAAAATTATTATTCTGATATCAATTATTATTGGGACCTAAAGGTCCATTCACTGAGTGTGTGGTTGCTCACCCCTCTTTTCCCAACTTTTCAGATTTAAGGCTTAGATTGATGGATCTCGTGTAGCTGCGAACGAGGTCGTGATGCGAGAACATTAGACTTGTTTGGTCGAAGGACTGATCAATTTCATTGGTATGTAGTTAGCCCATCTTCTTAAGTAACCATGTCTGTGTATCAAGTTGTATATATTTTATGTGTAAGTTATATCCAGAGAAATTGAGAGTATTGTGAAAATTTTAGATGTTATATTATAATTAAAGGTTGAAGTTCTTTTAGTATTATTTTTGTATCTCTGGATAAAGGAAAAAGGAAAAGTAGAACTCTGAGATTCGAAGATTTAAGGTAACGCAACCGGACTTTGCGTTTCAAAACGGAGTCGTGGGTTTGGGGGTGTTACATTGTTGAATTTCACATGTTAATCATATTTGTGTGATATTATGTGCATGATTTGGATATTTTCATATTTGATTAAATTGCATTTTATTATTGAATAAAATTGCATGATTTCATTTCTTTATGATGACAATTTATATAGCATGAATTATACTATTCGTGTTTCAAGAATTAATAAAACGCATATATTGATGCTTATATTTTTTGTAGATAATTATTTGAATTAAAGATTTTGGTACTTATGAGATTTTTGAAAATTTAAAACTAATGGAGACAACCTAGTCCTATGAGATTTTTTTATTAAGATGTATATCATGACACATTTCTGGAATAAATCCCTCCGTCATATTTCACCATTGGGGCGGAAGGTCTAGGACTCGAGGAGTCCCAAGATCGGTGAGGGGTGTGGTAAAGTATTCCTTGCAGCGGCGAATTTCTATGTTTGGAGTCTGCAGCAACCAAGACATCTTGTGCTGGTGTTCTCGTTGTGATGGCAGCAGCGACCCATCAATGTCTTCTAGATCCGACGTCTCCTCGAGGGAGCTTTTTGAGCGATTTAGTTGCTTGGGGTTTGCCACACCTGTTTTGGGGAACGGTTCTTCCGATTGAAAACCCTACCCGGTCATATCATTTAAGTTGCATAATTTTTATGACGTGGACAAAGGATTAGACCATGTGATTGCATTAAAATATATTTTATTAAGCTCATGAATTTAAATTGATTTATTAAAGAAAATTCTTATTTTTTAATATAACTTTATATATATACATATATGATGATATCATTTAACTTTCGTGATTTCTCTGATGTGGGTCAAGGATTGAGCCACGTGCGCATTAAAATATATATATATTTTTTAAAAGTTCATGATTTTAAATTGATTTAATAAAATCAAAGATTTATTAAATGAAATTCTGATTTTCATAAAACTTTATTTTATATATACTATCACGTGAGGTAATTTGTCAGTGGGGTTATTCACTGGGTTAATCACTCATCTTATTCCAAATGGTTGGTTGTTTCATAACCAGGTAACTTGAACTTTTCATACGCTTCAGGGATCTCATCGAGGTAGTAGTGTTGGAGAATAAATAATAGTTGCAGTCAACTATTTGGATTTACTTTAGTTTAGATGACTCCCACATGGGTGGTTTAGTATATCTATCCATTCTAATATTTTATTTTCGTTAGACTCTGATATTTTGTAAGACCATTGGTGATTTAAAACCATTGGATATTATTTATTTTATTGTTATTATTTTTTTATTATATTTATATTATATTGGTATCATTAATTAGGGTGATTGATTCACATGACAACATTAATAAGAATAATATTTTTGTCCCCTACAAAACCTATAATATAATTAGAGGTGAACTTGCAATATTTCACATAGTAAAAAGAGAATAATAAATCTCTTACTTAATTTATCCATCTTATATTTAATTTTTTTACTTGTAGAATCCAAGTATTAATAGTAGAATTATTATTTGTAATCAAGGTTAACAGCCAATTTAGTAATTTTCAATAACAACTGGGTTTTAATTTTCTTTAGGCTTTTAGTGGGGATGTTGTGCTCACTCACAAAGCACTCCGTGCATAGGGTGGTTTGTCATGGAGCATAAGCTAACATTGGAAAGGTTAGATATGAGTATGAGGTTCCATCAATAAAAGACTGATTTAACACCAATTTGTTTAGCGATATAAGCTATTGTGGTATCAATGATTGTACTATTGTGGTATCAATGATTGTACTGGTGGAATAATTTAATATGTTTGATTGTGTTTTTTAATTATTCTTATTGGAAAACGCAATGATAAAATTTTTATTACTTTTTTTTTTTTATCATGGATGAGTTGTGGATAAAAGATGAATAAGATGTGAATAGAGAGTTATAAAAGGTAAAAAAATGATTTGACATGTGACTTCCATGATTTATAAGAGGTGATGAAGAATGATTTAATATGTGGGCCCCCATCATACTAGTAGAATGAATTTGGTTGAATAACACAAATTTAAGAGGACTTATATTATCAATTACATCTTATTTTCACCTATTCTGATATAGAAACCCACAGTCTATCCTTGTAGATAAATGGCTTTATTCACGCCTATTTCTCCTATTCACCCTCTATTCCACTTAGGACTAGTAAATGAACCAAGCCGCTCGGGCTCGACTCGGTTTAAGCTTGTTTAGGCTCGTTCAATTAGACAAATGAGTGAGCTTGGATAAATTTTAAAGCTCGGTTAGGCTCGGGACCTGAATCGATCTTCATTTTGTATTCAAACTTGATTTGTTTGTGTTACAAAAAACTTAATTGAAGTTGACTCAACTCTTTTGTAAAATCATAAAAATTAAATCAATACAAAGTTATGCTCATTTAGGCTCATGAACTTGGCTTATTGAGGCTAAAATTTTATTTTCAATCCTTAAAAACCCTAAAATGAAGAAGAATGCTAGGCTCGTTTAGACTTGTGAGCTGCCCTCGGCTTGACTCGTTTATAAAAAAGTACAATCAATACAAACTTTGACATGTTAAAGTTCGGCTAATTCGACTCGTTTACCACCCCTAATTCCACTACCTAAACTTCAAAGGTGGGGGTGTGCTCACTAACAAAGTCATTTAGTGGTTGGTTTGTCATCGAGCATTGGACGTGCTTACATATATGTATGTTCTGGGTTAGAGTTGCTATATAGGTTTGGATAATGTGATCTATGATTAGATCAAGAGGGGTTCAAACACTAATAATGGATACATACTACAAATCTTGCATGTATTTTGTTAGCCACTGTTTGAGTAGAAGAATAAAAATGGAATAAGTTAGAATAAGGGTGAATAAGTCAAAAAACTTGTATGGATGAAAGTAATAGGTGAGTATAACCATGTCAGGATTGGTTAGAGTGTTTTTTTAGGTCATCTCATAATTATGTCATTTCACATAATCTATTCCATTGGTGCAATGAGGTCACTAATTCATTTTTTTCACCTTTTGTACATTTTTATTCGCATGTTATTAATCTTTTATTAACAAAATATCAAATTCAGTATTATATTTCCCAATGAGAATAACTAAACATACACCAGAAAAAAATAATTTATTATTTATCTATACTATAATAGTTATCTACTTGAGAGTAAATTATGTCACAACCCAAACGGTGGATTTAGGGCATTGATACACTTAATCCATGCAGCCCCTTTTGTGGCCCAAGGGCGGTCTCCAACCATCTATATACTCCACTTGTGGAGTGTATACTGTCATGGTATAGTATATATATATACACACACTCCGCTAGTGCAGTGAATGAATTTTTTTTAAAATTGTTTTTTAGGGAAAAATGTACAAATTTATTTAAGTATATATTTTATTTTTTATAATAACATTTAAACAAACGGTTAGAAGCTGGAGACGTGGGTGTATGTATTATTATCCCTGATTTCTAATTAGTAGAGTGAGAATTAACTTCAAACTGACACGAAGGGCCAATATGTTTACTCACGACAAGAAGGAGATTTCTGTCCAGGCACTTATGTGAAACATTAGTTGCTTTTTGTGGAATGAAAAATGTGTTTTGGATTCATTACTATAATTTCTTGTGTGAGAAAGAATTCCATGTAATGATGTTTGGAAAGTTCTGGCATATATAAATGCGAGGGAATGTAATAACTTGTTTACTCATATTCACACACACATAAAAAAAACACTTTCTTTGTTACAACTGAATATGAGGAGTGATATTGGAGACAATGACCTAACAAGAAGATGAGAAAGTGTTCTTGAGAGAGAGAATGGGACATTAAAAATGACGGGAAGGTAAGACAGATGATTTAAGCTCCTAAAATCACATCTATCATATGTAGAATATTTGTAAATCACTATCACCATCTCCTCCCTAAAATGACCCATTTTTCACAAATCACCCCCTCCACCTCCTCCCTATAACCCCCCATGCTTCATTGTTCTTCTCTTTCTAACTCTCCCTCCTCCCCCTATTATTTTTTTTATAAAATCACCTGGGGAGATGATCTAATATTTTTTTTTTATTAGAATGATTATTGATCTGAGTGATTCATAACAAGAAAAAAAATTCCTACAAAAAGGTGGAGAAACAAATACCGTCACCTGCTCATCGAAAGAGGGGAAATGAAGCTGTTCAATGAAAGAGAGGAAAATGGAGAATGTGGTTTATAACTTTATATAGTGGCATACATAATACATATAATTATTTTTAAACATTGGGCTATTCATGTCTTTTTAGTCGAGATATATGACGGAATTGAGAATAAATGAGAAATTTAAATAATGTGGTATTTTTATGATTACACAATGAGAATGAAATTAAGAATGAGAAAACAAATGAGCCAGAAGTAATTATTCCTTCTTTTTTTTGGGGGGGGGGGGGGGGGGGGTGGAATTAATTATGGGTCCCTGGAAACACCTTTGTAATAATAATATATCCCTGGATTGTTTTACAATAGCAATAAGTCTCTAAACTCAAAAACTATTATCTTTGGGTCCCTCAAACTAACAGAGTTACTAACAGCCCTTTGAAATACCCTTTATACCCCTCCCACTTAAAACCTCTCCTCCAAAATCATTCTCTCCCTTCCCTGTGTAAACCCTCCCTCCCTTGTGTAAACCCTAGCTTCCCCTTCTCTTCCTCCCATGTGTAGCCCCCTCCACCCTCCCATTTCCACTCTCCTCTCTCACACACAACCCCATTTTCGTCGTCCAACCTTGCGAAGGACCTCGGGAGCTCGAATCAGCGGCGTATGCGCTCTCTCTAGCGAGATCGAGAGTGTGAGGTCTCACATGGAGCTTTGAAAGTTCGAATCGGCGGTGAAGAAACCTGTTTTCTCCCTCTTTCACAGTTCTAGATTGAGAAGGTACCAATGTGTTTTAACAGTTTCACATTTGAAGGAGAAATGTATCAATGCATTCAACATTTGACATATGGATTAGTTCATTATGTTTTCTCTTACTTAGAACTTACAACCCCATAAGTCATTTTGTTTGCTGTGTTTTGATGATGGAGATGGGATTGTACCAGTTGACAATCATTGGAACTTTATAGAATTGTTATTGATTTTATTAATTTCTTAGAACTCTGGTTGGATTTGCTTACACATACATTCTGTATGCCCACACAACTACCCATGTTTTGATAATCACTACATATAATCACAAATTCTTCATACATAATGGGCTTCTTAAGCTATGTGTGAGGATAAATGTTCTTAAAACTATCAGTATTAAAGCAAATATGCTTACATTTGACATATGCTCAAAATTTATCAAATTAAACAAATAAGGCAATCTTACTCAAACATTTATTATATGTGTATGCATTGAAATCATCTTTAAATTATTATATTATTCAACCCCACTTATGTTTTTAGTCTATTAATCCGACCATATTTGGTCTCAAGAATCCACTTTAGATGAAGGGCAACATACATTAAATTTCTCACTAACAACTTGAGCTGTTGTTATAATTGGTAGACGCTCATTTTTTGTGAAGCCCTTGTTATGTTCTAATGTGCCTTTAGCTTTGCAAGCTGTGGACATTAGCACCAACACTTTAACTTCTTTTATTTATTAGCAATTTATGATTTTTTCAAGTCAAGTCAGTCCACTAAACCCCTGTAGTTCAAGTTTCTTGAAACTATTATAAAAGGCTAAGACGTGAAATAACAATATGTGATTTTCTGTTTTTCTGATTTTCAATAGGCAGCAGTTATGAGAATTATATGTCAGCCACTTTCATCAAAAACTGATTCAAGGTGATTTGTAGATCTGTTTCTACAGGGTAATATCCATTGCAGAGCTTAAAAATGAGATTCCTTCATATAAATAGTAATCAAATACGGTGAGCACCTCATAAAAAGAATGGACATGGATTTTGAGCAAAAAAAGCACTCCAAGATTCCGAGGGGGATACGCAGTCAAAGTCATTCGGAAAGCTAAAGAGAGTGAAAATCAGATAAAAAAATATAAGAAGACTATGAAAAGTATAAACAACAAATGTGATGTATTTGTAATATATTGTGATAGTGGTGTATTGTGGTGTACTTTTTATATAAGTGGTGGTGATGTTTTATATGGTGTTGATGTTTTATATATTTTAAACAATATATATATATATATATATATATATATATAATTATATATATATATATATATCCGATATATATATATATATATATATATATATATATATATATATACACTGTTGTGGATGTTACAGGTTCTTTGTGTTAAAATATGTACACTATTATGCAGTATGTGTATCATACTCTGGATTTACAGGTTTTGTATTTTACACTATGTACACTGTTATACAGCATGTGTACACTCTTATACCTTTTACATGTTATGTCTATTACACCGTGTACACTGTTATTCTCATTGTGTACATTGTTATACCTGTTATATGTGCATATCAGGTTCACAGATAATCATATGTACGCTGTTATTCTTAATTTGTATACTCATATACCTCTTACAGGTTCTGTGCGTTACACTATGTACACTGTTAGCATCAATATATATGTACATTGTTGTACCTGTTATAGATTCTGTATGTTAGACTATGTACATTGTTATTACCATTGTGTACACTGTTATACCTGTTACAGGTTCTATATGTTACACTATGTACATATTTATCAACAATATGTACACTGTTATACCTGTTGTATGTGAATATCAAGAAAATATATCATTATGAAAGAAACACATATTATTCACCAATCTTTTAACATAGACATATGTTCATAAACTTTCAATAGATTACATCATTGATAAAGATAGACAGATGTTCACAAACTATTAATAGAGTAGTACATCATTGATAAAAAAGACAGATGTTCATAAGCTTTCAAGAAAAATATATTATTCTTCAATGGCCACTAGATTATTGCATGTCTAACCTTGCCATTCTTTACGTACAAAAAATCAAATGAATGTGCTATGGTATAATTGGTTTGTTGCATTTGAAAATTTTCAATATCTTCAAACTGTTGATTGACTAAATGAATGTAGTTATCTCAAAAACTTGTGAGCATCTCATTTGACATACTCCCGCAAATGGCTTCTCCTTTGGTGACCATGCTACAAGATGTATGTGCCGTATTATTCATGTTCAAATGGATTGTATTAGACATCTTGCAATTAATTTTATAGAGGGCATGCATTAGGTATAAAAGTAATATACATTGAATTTCTGTTTTATGTATCAAAATTATATATGTGTGTGTGCACACTGTTATCTCCGTCTGTGTACACTAATAAAATTCATATGAAATGCGTGTCATTTTTTACCTTATTCTTGCATTTCTACCACTGGATTTCTTATCGTTCAAAGTTACAGATATCTTGACAACCATGACCCCACACATCTTATGGATGTCGTACATCTTCTCTACTGTCTTATCCTCACCAATAGTAACTTTAATCATTTTTCCCCAGAACTTTATACTTTATAATGACTTTGACCGCATCGAACCCCCATCTTTCCACCAATTCATTGACAATATAAACATATGTTGATGTTCTATATATGTTAATTAGTTCTGCATCTCCAATATATATACAAGCTACCATGAATGGTTCCATTGTTGAACAATAATAAAGAAATTAGCAAATATAAAAATTTAACTGACATGAATTTGGACTGTGTGCATGTTAGAAAACACACAACATTGTTGACAATGTACATTATTAAATTTTCTATGCACATTGTTATTCACACTTTGAGAATCTCATTGTTCAAAAACATGCACAACTATACAAAGAGTAAAAGTTCAAGAATTTCATAAATGTAGAATATGCACGACTACATAAAATGGGCAAGCACCGCACACTATACCATGTATTGTATGCGTACACTAATAAGTGCACTGTGTACACCCTTTTACTTTGAAATTCTGAAAACTCTATTTGTGGAACATTCATATAAACATCTCACATTACAACATCTAAAAAGAGGAATACAATATTGCAGCAACTTTTCATAAAAAAAACATAAATTGGTACCTCAAGGGGTGAGATCGAGGCTTGGGGGAGGTCGAGGTCGCAATCGGGGGGGGGGGGGGGTGGGGGGGTTGGGTTCGTGGGAGGTTGGAAAGGGGAGCCGTGAGGGACAACGGAGACGGTCAAGGGGCGCGATCGACGCAATGGGGGGCTCGTGGAGGTGATTTAACAGATTTTTAAGTTGTTTAGGGGAGAAGGAGAGATTGGGGGAGAAGGAGAGGTTGAGGGAGAGAGAGGTTGGAGGAGATAAGAAATTAATGTTCACTTGAGGGTAAAAGATGGAGAAAAATAACTAGAATGGATGGAAGTTGGATGGAAGAACTCAAACAAAATATCACCACTAACTTAGGGACATAAAAAAAATAAAAAAAAAGTCAAAGGACCTATTGTTATTACACAGGTGTCCCATAGATCTTTAATTACAATAATGTTTTGTAGGCCCCAACTTCACAGGCCCCATCATAGGCCTCATGAGGTGGCAATGAGACATTACCTATTATACCCTTTACTTGATAATAACATCAAGATTTATTACGAGAATCATGGAGTATCATTAATTTCTTATGCATATCTCAACCGAATTATTATTATTTTCTTGAATGAGATCTAAACAAATAAATAAATAACGGAAGATAATCAAGGTGATCTCCAAAGACCCATCTCTTCTTCTTGTTGTCTTCTCTGTATTTCCTCCTCCTCAATAGTCCACTTGTGGCCATTGTTGCTGCTCACCTCATAACTCTCTCGGATTTTTTAATCTTGTGAAATTCGAAAACATTGTTTTGTTCTTTATGGAGTTGGATCTTCCATCAACGCCTACCGGATCAGGTTTTATTTATGTTTTGAATGTCATTTTTGATAGTTGGATTTCCTTTTTATAATGTTACATTATATATATATATAACATTCTTCGTTTTTTAAAATCTGTGTCGTTTTTGTTACATTCGTAAATGTAACAGTCAACTGCATATGTGTATTGATTTATATTTGTTACATTCATAAATGTAACAATGAACTACGGGTAAATTGAATAGAATGTAAAACATTTAGAAATACATATATATAAATGTAACAGTTTTTATTAAAATGAAACCAATAGTTCATGTAATATTTGTTAAGTGTAACTCACAGCAAAACAAGTGTTTGATTTTTTCCATGAAATGTAAAGATTCGTTTTAAAATTGTTTAAACATTGCATGAAATGTAAAACATTTATGTAATGTAAATGTAACAGTGTTAATGTAAATGTAACAAAGGATGTAAACATGTAGGGAATGTTTTTACTGCTATTTGAAGGATTTTAACGAAAAATAATTTAGGTAGTTTTAGTGTAATTTAGGTAAGTTTTGGTATAACTGAAATAGAAAATTCATAAAGATTTCAAAATTTAAATTTTGAAATAGGGTGTAACTGAAATTAATATGAAAGATTTGTAACTGAATTGAGAAAAAAAGGGGATTTGGGTTAATGAGATATATTTTTAATGAAGGGCATATCCGTATTTTGCCATTTTACACTTTTTCAAAAGTCAACAAACCATTCAAAATCAACCAATAAAATAATGACACCTCATGGGGCTTGTAATTTGGGGCCTATGTATCACCACTCCTTTAATTAATTTCTTCTTTTTTTTAATAAAAGTGATGCTCTCGGATCCCTTGACCTCTATAATAGAGGTGGAACTGATGGGAGGTGTTCATCGAAAGCTCAGTTTGCCTTCGAAATGATCATTCTTAGCTTCTAAGGCATCAAGTATACAATCAACGCCGGTGAAAATAAAAAAAACTTTTTCTAAAGTTTGGCGGTCACCCCTCCAATGCGCGTGATAAAAATGAAGAGAAAATAAAGCGAGTGTATCTTAAAACGGAGGACGATATCCACGTCTATTTCGACACGCCCAACAATGAAACCAAGATTTGATCGGTGGCGATAAAAATGAGGGCTTCGTATTCTGTGTTGTTGTTATTGTTCTTGTCCACGTTGATAATGGCGGATGCGATTGGAGGACGATCAGCTTCGGCGGCGACGGCGGAGGGAGGCGGAGGATCCGCCGCCGCCGTACACATCGTGTATGTGGAGAAGCCGGAGGGGGAGGAGCCGGAGGCGTACCATATCCGGACCTTGGCTTCCGTTCTCGGAAGGTTTGATCTGAATCGATCGCCTCTCTTTTTAGTCCTTGTGTTTTTTGCTTCTAGGATTTCATCGGTCATGGTAGTCTCTTTTTTGTTTTAATTTTGTTGGTTGTTTATAGTGAGGAGGCGGCGAAGGAGGCTTTGATTTACCATTACAAGACCGCGGCGAGTGGATTCTCGGCGAAACTCACTCCGGATCAGGTCGCGGAGATTTCGAGTAAGGGATCATTTTTTTTATTATTTATTTTTGTGGAATTTATAAGGTTTTGACTTGTTGGAATGTGGAAATTGAAGTTTTAGGTTTAATTAGGTTTTGGGTAGTGATGATTGAAGAGGATTTTTGTTTGAAAGAGGAGAAGGGATTAGCTTTTAAAAAGTAGATAGGTTTTAGCATGTAAAAAGTAGTGGGCAGCATGAAGTTTTAACACAATCTTAAGAGGAAGGGCCAAACACGATGGAGAGCTTGGGAGAAATAAAAGTTTGGTTTTTGAGGGATTTGATGTTTCTCATGTCATTGGACTGACAGACTCAAACATTGATCCGTCCCCATGTCAAATTCCTGGAGAATGGATCATACTTTGATATTAATAGACATATTATGTTTGAAACTTTTTTTTGTTTTTTGTTTTTTTAAGAAAAGGTTGGCCTTTTCCTTTCAAATAAAAATAGTGAAAGCCCAAAACAGGTATTAAAATGTTGTCGAAACTTGCCACTCAATTTCTGACAACAAGTTTTATTTCAAAATCAAGGCGAATGCCTAAAACAAACAGAGATAAGGGAACAAAACAAGAGAGACCTGGGGAGGCTCCTCAAAATAAAACAAAGAACGAAACCCAGGGGATGAAAGGTGGTGAGTTGAACAGACATCAACCCTCACACCCGCCCAAAAAACAACCTAACCTCTCTGTGAAAGGAAGGGTTGAGCGAGGCCTACATAAACTAGGCCACAATGACTAAACCTCCTCTAGTGAATGAGACATCAACCCCCACATTCATGAACCCACGTTACTAGATAGCAATGAAGTAGCACTAGCAAGAAATTGGTCCCTAGATCTAGCAGGATGAAAATTCAGGCATTCATAATATGCCTTATTCAGGTTTGAAATTTTGTAATTATCAATTATGTTAAAGAAATAGAGGTATTGATAATTTGATTATGCGGAGTCCCTGATTACCTGAGTAATTATCAGTGGCTGTTAGGAGCAACTGATGGATAATATTCAAATTTTATACAAGATTTTGAATTTAGGGGATATACTAGATGAAATCATAGCTCAGCTTCTCTCATTATTACTGTTATTCCTGTATTTTTTTCTCTCTTTTTTTCTAAGTGGGTGGCATGTGTTCCATGTCCATCATGTGTGAAGGCACTTGGTTTTTGTTGCAGTTTAATATTAACAGCCTGCAAAAAGTAAAACAGAGGTGTGATTTTGATGGAAGCTGGATGATGTTTGCTTAGTATGAGTTTTATTTGACATGGAGTTTGCTTATAGGAGTAGATCTATTATGTGCCTGCTGATGAGTCGTAACTGCAGTTTCTGATATGAACTAGAAGTGTAGCGTCTCTGATGATGTTATTGGTGGATGATTCGAGTAACCTTCTCAATGATGTTGTTTTGAGTGGGGAAGATCTGTCAAGAGTCCTGTCTGGTTCGAGCCTTGTTAACATTGTCCTGTGGTTAATCATTTCCTTCCAATATTTGGAAGGATACTGGTTTTTATTTTGGTCCTCATTTGTCAGATTTATAAATATGCTATCATAATAATAGCTATGTTGATGGGTGAGATCGTTATGGATTAGGTGGTGGCACTGATATTGATAGAATTTAGATAAGAAAATGATGTTTTTACATAAATATGTATAAACTATAAGTATGGGAACAAGTAAAGAGGCCACATCTAGGAGCGGAAGGCCAAAGAATTGGATAGAAATAGATGGAGATTTGATATATATAATTAGTATGTACAAAGCTGGATGATATTATCGTAGTATAGGACATATTATGCTGGTGCTTCGTTGTTGCTATAGATATGCTGTGGAGGTTAAATTGAAGTTATAAATCGTGGTTACTTAAAAAAAAGTTATAAATCATGGGCCTTTCATTCGGCAATTCAATTTATTAAAGGCATACACATCTCTGCTAATGAAGCCAGGGCAAATTTTGAGTCGCAGTGTGCAAGGGTGATTATGCATTCGGTGCTCACTTGCTGCCATGAATATTCTTAGGATTTTTTTCAAATAATTGTGAAAAAAATAACTAGAGTTTTAAGCATGTCAGCAAATTATTTAGAAGAATTAATGTGGCATGCCCACTCTCTTAAATTCGTTTAGATGTCCAGAATATAGGCAGTTTCTTTTTTATAATTATTGTAGAAAATTACTCATTCTTCGTTGGAATTTAGATGGTGTTTTAGTTAGGAGCTTGTTGTACAACTCAAAAGCTTGAAGGTGGCCATAAATATTAGGTAATGAAGCAAGACTTTTGAGTCACTGTACAATTGTTGCAAACCTGTGGACTGGAATTTTATCAGGCCATCCAGATAGTTAGTTGAGAATATTTATTCAAACAGACGACCCCGATGAATTACAGAGCACAAAATAAATAATTTCATAGAAATTGAACACCAAGAAGGCGAGAACCATGTTAGCCAGGTTGGACCAGGTCTGCCCTTAATAATCTGACTAGAATATTACAAGCCTAGTTGACCTTGTGGGGACGTAGTTTTGATTAGGCTCATGCAAAATACATATTGAGGCCCTTTCCCAAACTACCAGTCACCGTATCTGTGGCACTGAACCAGCCATTTTTTTTTCCTTTTTTGAGAGGAAGATTGGTGCATCCTTATCATTAAATTAAAGATGCCCTGAACAAAAGGAGACGAAGGATCTCCTAATAGATTTAGAAAAATAAACATGAAAAGAAAGATGTTGATAGAACCCTTCATATTGGGCCATTCCCTGCAACAGATGACCTTTTATCCTTAAACTTTACGTTCCAAATTATAAGTGGCAGAGGGTGTGTCCACACCAAGAAGCACAATGACCCAAGATTTGGGGAGTGAGTGTATTGCCGCCCAAGATATTTTCCAAGTAGATTGATGCTCTTTTGTTGGAAGATATGTTCATTGTGCGTGATCCAAACTCACCAACACTGCTCATGTGGAATGAGCCATTGGAACTTGGCTAAGTTAATTTTGATCACTTCTCTTGTGTTGCTTCCTGAATTATTACCACATTCCTCCAAGCTAATTAAAAGAGCAACGAGAAGCTAGAGCCATTGGAACTTGGCTAAGTTAATTTTGATCACTTCTCTTGTGTTGCTTCCTGAATTATTACCACATTCCTCCAAGCTAATTAAAAGAGCAACGAGAAGCTAGAGCCATTCTCACCTTCTCCCATATCCGAGCACTAAAGGTGCACCTAAAAAAGAGGTGTCCCAAGCACTCATGTCATTAAAAGAACAAGGGGGAACCATGCCATTTTTTTGTGATATAATGTTCCAAGCATTCACGTCATTTCCTTGTGACATGTTGACTTAATTAACTCTAATGATTTTAACTCCCAATCCATTCTTTTTGGGTGGTGCTGTACTTACTATCTTTTTCCTGGCATGCGTTCCCCTGGCATTGAATATTAATATTTATCATTACTCTTCTTTTTTTCTTGTGCGCTTCTTCAACAAAACTTAGGAGGTGGTTACAAGTTGTCTGGAGACCGAAAACTTGTTGAGGTTGTGCAACATCTTGTGGGCTTCAAATGTTTTTTTGTCTCATGTTGGTTGTTACAAGTTGCATTTGGTGATTAGATTCATCATTGGTGACACTAATCTCTTCATTTGTCATTGCCTTCCTTACAAAAAAATCTTGTGGGCGTCAAATGTTTTTTTGTCTCATGATGGTTATGATTTACAGGATGCCTTTATGATTGTCCATAGATCAGACTCAGCACCATGCATAGTGCATTGGTTTGGTTTTCTTGCTATGTTAGTAATGCATATTAAAATATGAAGTGAATTTAAAATTATAATGGAAATTTTTTTGATTAATTAATCACATTGTTGCTAGTAGCTTCTTTTGTATGTTTATTCATTTGTAGTCATTCTTATGTCTAGACTTTAAATACTTATAGCAATGGAGCTTATGTCAAATTTGACATGAATATTGAGTGAGGTATTTTCTAATTGGTCTCTGCAAAACTGGATGATATTTCTTTTGATGTGGCTGATACAACGCTAATGAATGAACTAAGGTTGATGCTTTCTTATAGTTACAAAATGTTTTGCAACACCCAACTGGACTGACGACATAAGCAAAGGATTTGCATGTGGTAGCTGTTTTTTAGATTCTTTACTGCTGAATTTGCCTACTGATCTATTGATAATAGTTTTGATTTCGTTAACCTGTTTTTCTTTTGCATTTGTGGTTTAAATTATATTTGTTTAAATAGAATACAAATTCAAGGATTATAATGCATGATTGTATTCTTGTGCAGAAAAACCTGGTGTTCTCCAGGTGGTGCCCAGCCGGACTTACCAGCTCCACTCAGTCTGAACCCAAGCTTTCATCAGGCTGTTATTTAGAGCTTTTGTGGCTGCCAACTTGCAAGGCTTTAGTGGTCTTGTGCATAAATAATGATAGCTTCATGAGAATGTAGAACTTCTAACATTACTGAAAAGGTTTTGAGTATTTGTGTGCATAAATAATAATGGTTCCATGATATAATGAAGCTCTTTTTAAAATTTCTGAAAGTGTGATAATGAGCAGTGTTTATAATTTTTTTGTGGTTTGATGACACCCTGCTCCTGGATCTTTAAGCTATGTATGGAAGAGCTTTTCAAGGGTACACTGTCATTCTTGCAGTCCTAAGAGCAACTCTAACCTAACTCTCCATTTTTTCTCTACATTTAAAGAAAAGCACCGTCTCTCCATTTTTCTTTCCCTTTATTTAAGTGAACTCTAACTTTATTCTCCATTTTTTTCTCTCCTCAAAACTAAAAGACATAAATATCTATTTTTTCAATTCCAACTTTTTAACAATTATAAACAATTATTTTAAAACTATTAGTACTCTTGAATTTATCATTCAATGTGAGTAACAATAAAAAGTGATATGATATGATGGACAAAATAGTTTAATTATTCCTTGTGTTGAGTCCACTAAGAAGATCAATTTGAGTCAACTAGAGTAACATGGTAAAAAAAAGGGTAAAAAAAAAAAAAAAAACTGACATAGAACGATAAAAAAATTGTGCTCTATATTTTTAGTTTTTTTTATAAATGACTCAGTAACATAACTCTAACACAATCTTTTAAATTCCTTTTTTTTTCAATGGCTTGCAATCGTGCAATGAAGATGCTTCTTGATGAATCCGACATGATATGATATGATCGACAAAACTTTGATGCCTTGATTCAATTTGAGCAAAACACCCACACAATTTATTTGTGGCGAGTTGAATCGTTGACCACTGATGCATTAAAGAATTTGAATTCCAATTGAAATTGATTTTTTGTGTTCATCAAAATACTCCAATACTCGTGTCCAATAATGTTTGTGTTTTTGCTCATCACCATGCACTGCATCCTTGCTGTTATTGAGCCAGGCCGATACAAGGAGATCATTTTCTTCAATAGTAAAATTATCACCCATTTGTGATTTGTTAATAGTGTGTTCCATCTTATCAGAGATTGGAGACGAGTATTGTGATTGTGTCATCTGATCTTAAGAAAATCCCGATGAATATTGATCGTCGATATTGTAATAAGCATCTCCTCGATGATCCATTGAAAAAAATTGAATAGAAAAATAAGAATATTGTGGGGTTTGAATGGCTGTTATGTAAAAAAAATTCAACTCTTGTTTGAACTCTTGTTTTTTTAAATTAAAAAAATGGTAAAAAACGGATAGTTTAACTTTGTGGAAAAACACACCCAACGATTGGTTACAAACGATTATGATTTTTGAATTCAAAAATGACTTTTTCAAAGGGCATACATGTCATTACTATGGTGGGACCCCGTTTGGGGAGACTTGTTTGCTCCCCACGCATAGAGAGGAAAAACTATCATCCCTATTTAAGGGAGGGATTTGTGGAGGGGGTTGGAGTTGGTGTTCACTGCTTTCTCCTCAAATTTTGCCGAAGGAGCTCGTTTGGAGAGGGTGTTGGAGGTGCTCTAATCACTAATATAAGTATATTCCTTTTTTAATGTTATATAATCAGATTAGGAAAAATGTTAAGGCATTCAATACGTTTGCTATACTTGTTTTTTTAGATAATATATACCTCAACAAAAATGAAAAATGTGTCGGGACTGTAAGAGAGATTATGGTCCTAATAGCAAAAGTGATTACAAGAATGATTCTCTAACATTTTTTTTTGTACAAATCGAAACTTTTGTTTTTTTTATCTCCAATAATAAGATGCAGAAGGCTTAAGGGTGTTGATACAGTCCATCATTCTTGTGGTCTTTAACATAGTGTGTGTGTACATATATACGGTCCCGCTCTAAAGAGGACATCCTTTTGTTTTTTAAAAAAGGATCAGGTAATCACCGTTCATTCATCCTACGATAATCATCATTCATTCGGGGTGTTCATTTGTGGTGTTTAATAGAAAAAAATAGAACTCACTCATTGCCCACGAAACCATGTAACCATGGTTTGAAATAAAAAAACCCAATAATATAACTCCGTGCAATCATGTAATCATGGTATAAAAAAATTAAAATAAAAAAATATTCCTCTATAAGTAATTTATTCATAACCAAGCTCACACTCTTCGCACCTGCACAAAAAGGTGCCCCAAGATCTGATGAAGCTTACAGTTGACTCCCAAATGTTCTCGACTGCACTGGAGTTCCCCAAAATACAAGGTGGTTGCGAGATACCCAAATGGACCAAGCCATCGAAGGAATGAGAATTTGGGAGATCTTAGCTTTTGCACTTTTGTCCCTCTGATCCCAAAGCCTTTTACCTGAACGCCAAAGATCCTCCATTGATGTAAGAGCAAAAACAACATTGAAAGCTGCGGACAAGCGGTTCCAAATCTGAATTATCGCTGGGCAATGTAACAATAAAAGGTTGTTATGTTACAATGAATAAAAAGCAATGGTTAGCTAATAAGAGCAATTACTACCGATGTCTTGGATATGACATGACTGATTAAAACTGCAAATTGGATTGATTCGAGTCAATCTTTTTCTAGGATCGAACCAGCTCCAATTTAAATTTTTTATATTGTTCAAATAAATATTTCAAAATATACATGTTCTCTTCGAGTGGCGAGTGGTTCTAGAAGTTAATTAAGAAAATGATTCTAGAAGCGGTGACAGCACCCCTGACAAGCTCTCTCCAGGTGGCAAGTGGTGCGGAGATGTTTGACATCTCCATTTTAGTGGTGGAGTGCGGTGATGTGCTCAAACATTCTTGGGCGGAGGTGGTTGGATTGTCAGGGTCGGGTCGGGGTTCCTCAAGTGCGTCGGAGGAGACGACTGAAGGTCCTATTTTGGAGTGCTGGGCCGGTTCTGGGAGAGTTGGGTCCAAAAGGAGACGGAGTCGTAGGGTCAGAGGGGGTACGGCCCCTCCAGATTCGGTGTAGGTCAATTTAGAGTCTGGTAAGGTGATTGCGGTGAGTGAGGCGTCATCGGGAAATGCATCCTCCATTTGGGTCTTGTCTCCTCGAGTTGCACAATAGGGGGTTTCAGACCTTAATCAGAAGGTTGGTTGTTCTACAGCAGTGGATGAAGTTGTCAGCCCCTCGGGTTTCGCACTTGCAAGCACCATGCAGGTTTGTCAGGGGATGGATGGGGGTGTAGTCACATCACCTATCGTGAGGCAACTCGTTCGTTCAATTACAGTGGTCAATCAAGGCTGAGGGGGGACAACGGGGGGTCCAGTCTTATCAGGGGCCCTGAGGTGCTTGTTGGTGTGGACCTGGTACAAGATCCATCTACTGTTTTGGCCCACTCTGACTCGGGTTGCCCATTCGGACTTAATTTAGTGGGATCCAATTGGGCCTGAGCCTGGTGGGGTAAGGATTCAGTGACTTGTTCTGATTTATTTCGGCTAGTTCACTTGAGTGCTGAATCCATTGAGTCCTTTGGTTATGAAATTCAAGGTGGAGATCTCACGGTCAGGGAGCGGTCGACGGCGGATTCCCCGGTGGCATTGGAGGAGTTTGGGGCGTCACCTTTGGGGGGGGGATGTTTTGGCAGACCTTTCCGCGAATATGAGGGCTGCGGAGCAGTGCTCGGCACCTCAGTCGGAGGAGATGATGCTGGTGGAGACGGCGGAATATACAATGGGAACGTAGAGGCATGGAGTTCCCCTCCTTAGGCGTTGTCGGAAGGGGACATCATCATTTGCTGCCGCGCTAAGTCCATTGGTATGATCGTTCACCAGGACGAGCAAAAAGATGGTTAGTGGACCTCATTCATGAGGCTTTTAGTGATGGGGCTCCGTTTCCAGTGTCCGGTAGATCTATAAGGTTCGCGATGATTGAGGATTCGGGGTCATCACTTCCTCCCAGGCACCCATCAACGAAGAGAGTCACTCTCCTCCATCATGTTAAGATGCCTTTCATGGAATATTTGGGGGATGCACAACCCCCAAAACAACGTGCTTTGTTGGAGGTTATTCGGGGGAAAGGGGTGGAGGTTTGTTGCGTTCAGGAGACTAAATACAAGGAGATGGAGGGTACTTTGTTGCAGACAGTTGGAGGAGGTCGTTTATCCGACATGGTGGTTAAAAATGCAGTGGGTTCATTTGGGGTTCTCCTTACAGGTTGGGACAACATGCGTTGGGAGGCTCCGAATTCCGGGGTGAGAGTCTTTTCTGTTTAAGTGATGCTTCGTTGTAAATCCTCTAATTGGAGGTGGATTTGCTTGAACGTCTATGGACCGACAGACGGAGTAGACAGGGAGTTGCTCTGGCTGGAGTTATCCGAGGTGAAGGCAGCGTGGCAAGTGTCGTGGTGTATATTGGGGGATTTTAACATTAATTGTTTCACGTAGACATGAATCGTTTCATCAAACAGGTGAAGGCAGCGTGGCAAGCATATGAGGTGCTTCTCGGATTGGATTGTGGAGGAAGCACTTCTTGATGTTCCGTTGGTGAACCAATCATTCACTTGGAGCAACATGCGCGAAGAGCCGACGCTTGCTTGTCTTGATCGAGTTTTTATTTGTTCGGATTGGGAGGAGCATCATCCAGGCTGTGAATTGTTTGGTCTGCCATGCACTACCTCGGATCACTCCATCTTGCTCCTTATGTCGTGTCTGTCCCACCCTTGCACACATTTATTTCGTTTTTGAGTCATGGTGGCTGGAGTGTGAGGGGTTTGAGGACATGGTTTGGATGTCATGGAACAGTGATGTCGGGGTTCTTCATGGGACGTGGCGGATGGCTTTCAAACTTCGGAGGCTGAAGACGCGTTTGAAGCAATGGGTGCAATAAGGGAAGCTTCAACGTTCAGAGGAGAAGTCTCATTGCTCCACCTGGATAGCGTAGCTCGATCTTTTAGAGCAAGAGCAGGTTCTATCGGCGGAGGAAAGAAGGGAGAGAGCTTAGTTGAAGAAGTGTTTAGCGGGGATCCTTCGCAAAGAGGAAATCCTGTGGCTTGGCTTCTGCTTCGATATTGGTTAATGGAGACCTCGTGGCCTTTTTCCCATCAACCATGGGTTGAGACAAGGAGATCCATTGTCACTGATCCTTTTTTCCTTGGTTGCTAACATTCTATGTAGGATGTGTATATCAGCCGTCGAGGAGGGTTGGGTGGAGGGTATTGCTTGCTCTCGGTTGGGGACCAAGGTACCAATTATTCGATATGCGGATGACACGATGTTTTTCAGTGCCCTCAGAGTGGATTCTATAAAGCGGTTCCATTTCATTCTCATATGTTTCGAAGTATTAGCAAGGCTGCATATCAATTTTGCTAAGAGCGCACTGATCACAATTAATATTCGGTTGACCGAGGCATCGGCCCTCGTGGGTATGTTGGGTTGCACTGTGCAGCGTCTCCCTACCCAACATTTGGGCCTGCCTCTGGAATGCAACAAGGTGAAAATCACAAATTGGTCAACCCCTTATCAAACGCATGGAGAGTATACTTGAAGGGTGGAAAGGCCATTTGTTGAGCCTCAGGGGTCATATCACTCTACTTCAAGCGGTGCTCTCTAGTGTGTTGATTTGCTTCCTTTCCATGTTTCTTCTACTAGTGGGGGTGGAGAAATGCTTGGAATCCATTTGACGGCATTTTCCTGTGGTGCGGGGCAACCAGGGAGGTGAAAAAGTCTTATCTAGTTAAATGAAATCTCGTGCGTTTACCAAAAGTGAGGGGCCGTTTGGGGGTAAGGAAGTTGAAGGAGTTGAATCTTGCTCTCATATCCAAATGGGTGTGGCAGTGGATTGCCAACCGGGTTTTCTGTGGGTGTGTCTTCTCAAGGAAAGATACTCTTTGGCGGTGGGTTCTCATCTGTCGTGGCTGTCTCGGAGAAGCTCGGTGTTTTGTAAGGACTGGTTCGTTGGGATGGAGCAGTTCGTCAATGCCTGCAAATGGAAAGCAGGGGATGAGAATTCAATTCTTTTTTGGTCGGATATTTGGAATGGGGAAGAGTCGTTCATGGACCGCTTTCCATTAGCTTTTCAATTATCTACCTGCCTTGAGGGGAGGGCCAACTCTTTATGGGAGAACAACATCCATGCCAGAGGGTGGTGTCTTCGACTCTGTCGTCCACCATCGATGTCGAAAGCTACCCAGACGGAGTTGTTGTCTTGTGTGCGTCAAGGACTTACTCTCGTTTTAGAGGCACTAGACAAAGTGCATTGGGGGAGTATTTCGAATGAGGGCTATTCAGTGCGGAAGGGGTACCTTTGGTGGAGACGGCTCACAACACACAGCCTGGCAATGGCGGATTACAGGCCGAGTAATCTGGTATGTCATGGCAGGGTGCTAATCAAAGTCTACTGTGTGAAATGATGTCCCAATATGGCCACTACGTGTGTGTTATGTGATGAAGCAGAGGAATCTGTTGACCATTTATTCCGAGGGTGCCTGGTCGCTAGATGGTTATGGGTGAGGTTGGGGTCACTGTGCAACTATAGGTTGGATTGGCCTTCATGGGGGGAGTTTTGGCTTGCGGTAACAGGGATGATGGCGCAAGGTGAGTAGAATCTTGTTGCCAAGGTGCGGCGTTTGGTGGTTCCAACCGGTATGTGAGAAATTTGGCTCTAGCGGAACTTGGTTGTCTTCCGGGGGCAGCGGTTCTATCAAGAGAATTTATGGGAGTTGATGGAAGGGCTACTTCGGGATTAGGGAAGGTTCATTTCCGGCGCATCAACCATTGCGCTTCATCGAGGGGTCTTACAAATCATATCGTGAGGTGGCCTTAGTGTGTTTTGGTGTGAAGTAGATCTCTCATCTATGTCTTCACTATAATAGTAAGTTGTCTTTGCTTCCTTTCCGTATTAGATGTTGTAACCTCATTGATATATATGCAATTGTGGTAGCAATTGTCTACAAGTTACATAAAAAAAGAGCTACATGTTGATATTAAAAATTGAGTACTAAATATTAAAAGATCTCTCTCATATTAAAAGATAAGTATTGTCATTGAGTAATAAAAGATACATAATGAGCATTGATAGATTGAGTATTGATAGTTCCATTGTCTCATATACTGCCTCACAAATAAATCTTTAGCATCGACAATTGAAGTATAGAGAGATCTGACATTTGTTGATATGCACAAAAATATCCTCGTTGGCACTTGCGATATTGATACTAGCAGTTTTTTTTTTTATGGGGACACATGCAATGTCAATTTATCGAAATTATTGACTAGTCAAATATACTAACAATCAAACATGCGGAATCACATTTGTGGTGGATGAAATCAAGTTCTCTATTCTTGGGCCGGATCGACGTGGATCCAGGCTTTTGATGTAGGTCCAAGATGATGTTGAGGCTAACTCCTCTTCACGACAATCCGTGACAAGCCTCTTCTGCTCGACGTCCTCCTCCTTCTTCGGCCTTCGAACCTCTGAAACTCACATCAGTATGGTGTCGGCTAACGCCCCTCCAACACTCAAGTCAGTGACTTCTCCATAAGAAGAAGAAGAATTAGAATTCTTGAGTGCAAGTAGGGGGGAGAGAGAGAGAGAGTGCATGCATACCTTGAGAGAGTGATGAAGTCCCCCTTCTATACTAGAGAAGGGGCGTGCCAAACTTAGCCTTGTGAAGTGAGCGTATTATGAGATGGAATCTTCACATGGCCCTTGGATCTGTGGACATGTGTCACCTAGGGATTGCTATTTTTTAACTGAATTTTTGGCATCCAGTCCATTTCCTATGTTAGGGAATATTCTCTTGGTAAACCATTATTTCACAGAGGCAAACGTATGACCGACCTGTATTTCTGTTCGGGTCTTATGGTTTGGTCGATTCATACTTCAGGTCGGGCATCTTGTACTCTGCCGTCTTGACTTGGTCGGGCAGTGTTAAATGTCGTCCTTAGTCGGTCAGGAGTTAAATGTCTGACCTGCTGTGTATGTTCGACTTAACCTGGTTGGGCAATATCATCTGCCCGACCTGATGGGGAAGATGGGCATGTTTAACCCGTGGGGTAATTTGGGCCCATGGGCTTCCCCATCTTGGATTTCCTTTTAATCATGATGGACTTATCCACACTTAATTCTCATACTTATACAATCTTATTTCTTATTCCATTTTATGATAAATTTGATCTCCTACAATATTGTAGCAACATATTCAATGTACACATTTACAAAATCTCAATCAACCAATACATTCAATGAATTTTTTCTTTCGAAACCAATACATTCAAACAATCAAGAGGATACTGGGCCACAAAAGGACACTAGGCAGTGAGGAAGATCGGACGACGTGTGAGATCAGATGGCATGGGACATCGAGAAAGCTAGAGAGATTGAGAGAGATACACGAGGGTTTCACTAGTGATAATTGTCAAGGGTTGTGCAAAGAAAATCATTTAAGGGTTTAAACATATAGAACGCCTAAAGTAGATACCCATTACATGGGGGGGCGTGCATATAAATTTGATGGGTGCAAATAAAAGCACCTTAAACTTTTGTTTGGATAGCGATATAAACTACTATAGCATATAAATAACTATTTCAGTATAGACAAAAAATAAATCATTTTTGTTTGGTTATGTTTGAGAGTGTCGAGTAAGCCTGTCAATTATTCGAAAAAAATATTCGCATCCGATTCGAATCCGTATCCGTATCCGAAAATGCAAAAAATATCCGATATCCGAAAAATCCATATTCGTATCCGAAAAAATAATCCGTATCCGAAAAATATCCGTATCCGATGGCATTAAAAAAATGTTAATATTAGTATTCAATATCTACTATTAGATTTTGATCAAGTGGCTTACATTCTTTTTAATAGTTGTAAAGTTAGGACTTGTGTTTGTGAATTTTTAATTTTAAGTCAATTTTGAACTTTAAATGAAAATTTGTTATGTTTAATTATTTATTTATTGATTTAGGATATTTCGGATAATTATCCGTATTCGAAATTTTGGATCGGATACGGATACACTTTTTAAATATCCGTTGGATACGGATACGTAAAAAAATTTTGGATACGGATATGACCATATCCGCTCTGTATCCGCTCCGTTGACAGGCTTAGTGTCGAGTGGTAAAAGATGTATTGTGTAGAATTTAGTCATTGTTCTTGGGAAATGTAATAATAATTTTTTTGTTGTTTGGTTGATTATGAATAAATTATGGATCAAAAGTGAATAAAATTTTCTAAAAAATAAAAAATTGATTTGACATTTGAGCTCCATGATTTATAAGAGGTGATATAAATGATTTGACATGTGAACCCCTTTATACTAGTGAAATAGATTGAGTGGAATAACACAATTCTAGAGGGGACCTAGAATATCAATATTAGCTCATTCTCATTTATTCTGATATAGTTATACCCCCTATTCCATAAAAACAAATAGCAGTTTAGTCTTATTCTCTCCAATTTTTCTCCATTCTTTCCCGTTCTTCCATTCAAATGGCGGTTGTATGCACAAATGGTTTGGAGGGGTGCTAATAGAGGAAAATTTTAACAAGGTATATACATCTTCTAACGATGTTTATGCTTCACTAGATTTCTAACAAGATATATAGAAATGTATTTTGAATTATAAAAAAAATTGAGTGGAACATTGCCCAAATAAAAAGAAAAATAATACTTACAATCCATTTTTCAACCCCAATTCCAGTTCACACACGTTTTGATTTTTTTAAAATTATATACCTCATATAATGAGTTACATACTTTTACAAAAACTTAAACATATACTCCAATGAATTGTATGTATGCATTTATAGAAAATACAATTTTTTTCTTAAAATATATATTTCGTTAGTGTGTGAGTATATGACGCTAAGATACATGTGAGACTGGAATAGGGACCGTGTGTAATAGTATTTAAAAAATAGAGTACTTTTACACTCAGTTTCTTTTAAAGTTTGGGTTAAAGACATTTAAGTCTCTACAAAAATGGAAAAACCTGTATAAGTCTCTACTAAAATTGGAACAGACGTGTGAATCCCTGAAAACTCACAAAAACTCAATAATCATCCATGAATTAAATTTTTATCCAAATTTAACGGAATATTTCATCACATATAATTGTGTAGACATTGAAGTCCTTATAAACAATTATAAAGATAAATTAGTTCCTACAAAAGATAAAATTGCCCCTGAAAGACTTTTACATTAAATTGTGTATACATTGCAATCCCTTTAAACAATCATAAAGACAAATTAGTCTATGCAAAAGATAAAATTGTCCCTGAAAGACTTTTACATTTAATTGGATAAACATTACAGTCCTTATAAACAATCGTAAAAAATAAATTGGTCCTTGTAAAAGACCAAAATACCCCTGCAAGATTTTTACAATTAAATATAAAAATCATTCAGATGTATTTTTATCTTTTACAAAGATTAATTTGTCTTTACAATTGTTTATAAGGATTGTAATATCTATCCAATTAAATGTAAAAGTCTTTCAGGGGCAATTTTATCTTTTACATGGACTAATTTGTATTTATGATTGTTTATAGGGACTACAATGTATACACAATTTAATGTAAAAGTTTTTAAGGGACAATTTTATCTTTTACAGGGACTAATTTGCTGTATGACTGTTTATAGGGACTTCAATGTTTACACAATTATATGTGAAGTTTGGATGAAAATTTAACTCAGGGATGATTATTGGGTTTTTGTGAGTTTTTAGAGACTCGTACGTCTACCCCAATTTTAGTAGGGACTTATATGAGTTTTTCCATGTTTGTAGGGATTTAGATGTTTTAACCTTTAAAGTTTAAAATGTAGTGTTATATATCTCATTTAAAATCCAATAAAACATATATCTCGTTATTATTTTCTTACACTTACGAACGTGTTCATTCAATTTAAAATAAAGTGATGTACACATCTTATCAAAGTACCAAAGAAAAAAAAAATGGTAAGCTAATTCAGAAAGGGTGCGTCTAGCGACTCTAGCCCCCACCGTACTTTTGACTGATCCCACAACCCTATATATACACCACCACAATCCACTCCTAATCTCACCACCCACTGTTCTCTCCTTTCATTCTTCTCCCCACCCTGTTTTTGACATCAACATCAAGAGGTCCTCGGTCTCCGACTAGAGCTTCCACGTTCGCTCCAAAACCCAGCAATCGCTCGCCGCGGATCCTCAATAGCGGCGGCCTCGTCGATCCCCTCCCCGATCAGGATCCGACTCGCGAACCGGATCCACGACTCCAGGATCCGGTGCCTTCGAAATCGAACGGCCCCTTCTTCAGCGCGTGCAGATCCGACGGTCGTACTCCAGGTTCGGCTTTCCACTCACATCATCATCGTCATCATCTCCTCCCATGTTTGCTAATCTCTCTCTTCTTCTTCTTCTAAACAACAAAGATGTTGAATCTGCTCAGAACATCCCCTCACGATTCCCAAAACCCTTTATTGTCTTCTCTCCGCGACTCCTTCAATCGTCTGCGCAGTCAATTGCGCCCCCCTTTCCCCACATCAGTCCCCTCCCAATTGGAGTACTCCGACCTCAATCGGGCGATCGTCTTCGGCATTTTGGCCGAACCCCACCACCTCGCGAAGACCCACCTCACTCACTTGCACTCCATCGTCACAGACGGGTACGAATCGTTTGTGGATTTGCTCGTGAGGATCACTTGTGATTCGTATTTCAAGCTCCTCGATCCCGCTAGGGTTCAGCTGTTATGGGTCTCTTCGAACATGGTCGATGTCTCTGCCATGGGCGTCGAAAATCTGTTGTTTGCGCTTTTGAGGTGCGTCGTCGGTGGGGATTTCGGAAGGGACAATCTTTGGTTGGCTTTTGAGCTCGTGAGGCTGTTTGCGGCCAAGTGGGAGTGGCTTTTGGAAGAAAGGTTTGTGCTTTCTTGTGCTCTTTATACTTATCTGCGTTTATTGGCCGATCATTATAGGCTGGCTGATCCAATGCTTGATGAGTTGAAAAGATTGGAGGTTGGGTTTTGCGTTCGTGTTTTGCGGCATTGCTTTGACTCGTGTTTACGGATTGGGAGGGACTTGATTCGTCTCTTGCAAGATTTAGTTTTCATACCCGAGTTCGGAGCTATATGGAAGGACTTGTTGGCAAGCCCTTCCATTTTTGGGGTTCCCGAGTTTTCGGATATTTCTCAGTTGTACAAGACAAGGACGTCAAGCAGGTATTTCTTGCTCAGGTTGACACCTGAGATGGAAACCCAGTTGAGGTTTTTGCTCACACAAGTGAGGTGGGGATGTCAGAAGCGGTACCAGATATGGTTTGCAAAGAAATTCTTGAATTCACCTGAGAAGGAGACACTTGTATGTGATTTTGTTCGGTTCATCTGTTGTGCGCACCACCCTTCCAATGAGATTATCCAGTCTGATGTGATCTCAAGATGGGCTGTTGTTGGTTGGCTTCTTAAGTGTTGTCGTAGTAATTACGTTGAGGCCAATGTGAAGCTTTGTCTGTTTTATGATTGGTTGTTCTTCGATGAGAGGGTCGACAATATAATGAATATTGAGCCTGCTATTCTTTTGATGGTTCACTCGGTGCCCAAGTATGTAGACATGACTCACAAGCTCTTGGAGTTCTTGTTTCTATTGGCGGATAATTATGATGTTGCTCGGAAGGATATTATTGTTCGTGGTATTTCAACATCTTTTGCTGTTCTTGTAAAGAAAGGAGTGATTCATTCTTTGAAGGTTTTGACGTCTTGTGATATAATTTCTGCTGTACTCAGAGAGAGGTTAGCCACCTTCTCACAAAGTTCACATTTGAAGGTCGTTCGAGAACCGTTAGCTTCCTTGAACAATTTTACTATACCCTTGAATTTGACTGCCCCATCATCATAAAGCATGTGCAAACAGCAGTTGCTTAAACTGTGATATCTTGCACATGAATATTACAGCAAGTAATAATGGATTCAGTTCTGGGAAAGAAAGAAATTTAAACTCATTGTTTACTAGTCATATTGATGGGTATATATCATTTATGAGTACTAGAGAAGATTCCCCCACGGTGGATTCAAAGTTAGTCATGAATTGACAGAAGGTGCTTTCACTGCTTATAAAACTTTGATAAGTTGTCTAACTTGAAGTTGTCAACATCACAGGATAAGTGTGCGCCTGTGAGGGTGTGACTCGGATACAGGGTTCCTTAGGTGAAGCTGATGGAAAAGCAAATAACGTTCAAACCATGTCACTTTTATCTGATTTTTCCTCTTGTTGAATATCGGAAGATCAAAAATGTTATTTTACAACGTCTTTTGCCATCTTTCTGCTATTTCCACTGGAAGGGAGGATTTCGTTAATCTATTAGTAAATAATTTGGATCAAGCAGATGTGGTTTCCACTCAATTTGATGTCAGTTTGAAGAGATTTTCCATATTTTGAAAGGATACTGAAGTCATATGCCGATTAGTGAGAGATTCCTTCAAGTGGGACTATGTTGAACATCAGAGTTTCTGGGGCTTATTGACATCGGAGGTGGCAGTCACTGATATACAAGTGGATAGAATAGTTTTAGGTCTATCCCCATTTCTTGAAGGCCCAAGTGTGCAACCTGTAGCACTTGGAGGCCTTTTCACACACCACATATTGCTATCCTACAAAAGAGCTCATTGATGTGATAATTTCAATGCCTAAGAACTTTGTGGACTTTTCTGCCGCAGTTTTAGCCAATTGGGTGACTTCCAAGGGAATACCATTCTTCAATATCTCCAATGAATGGCTAAAAAACATGATGCAATTCAGATTCTTTTCAATGCTTGCCAGTTAGAACAAACATTCCCACTCTTGGACTATTGCTTCATTTTCTCAATAAACAAAGTTCAGAATTACTGATAACTCAAAATATGTGCCTACAAGTATTCAAGAAGTGAAGGTAAGATTGGCGGGATGGCAGAGGAAACCGGTTATGTGAATCCCTTTCATCTATGGTATGTAAATTGCACCTCGTCTACTACTTGTTTATAAGTAATCTATTATTGTTTATCAAATGACTTTTTTGGATGTCATGGAATTTTTTTTAATGTCTGCCAGTATTCAGTAACATCATTTCCAAACAAAACAGACGCACAATTCATTACTGAAGCTTATATTTTAATCACCAATCCATTATAGAAGCTTGTATTTCCAAAATATCATCCGGATTTATATTTATTTTTCTTTCTGCATAGTTATCTGCAACCATCTCTAATTGCTTACCTTGAGTTGATATTAATAAGAATTCTAAGATATCATCCGGATTTATATTTATTTTCCTTTCTGCATAGTTATCTGCTTTATATTTATTTTTCTTTTGGCATAGTTGTCTGCAACCATCTCTAATTGCTTACCTTGAGTTGATATTAATTAGAATTCTAAGATGACCATATCATATAGAAAGCAGAAAACAATGGTTCTCCTATATGTTGTCGGATTCTCATTAAGAGTAGACAAGTTTTCAATAATATCATTTTCCAAAAATCTTTTCCCAAAAGTTTAGGTAATTTATTGTTAGAGCTAGAAGTTTATGGATCACATTCCACTACTAAAATCACATCTAGGCATGAACATTGAGATCAATGCCAAAAATTTAGACTTTCCATAGGTGGAACACTTCTATCTGAACCGGCATCACCCTCCCTGCCCCCTGTGACTCCCACGGAGCGCTTCTCCCAGGAGAGGGGATCTATCGAGCCTCTACGGTCGTCTCCTGCGGCCGAGAGGGGGCCTCGTGCTTCGATTTCCCCTCCCATATCTCCGTCTCGGGTACCCCAGTATGTATAATGTGTTAGCCCTACCCGAGTCAAAGCTATGAGCAGGTACTCCATGCCCCTGGCCCTTTCTTGCAAGGCTAGCCTTGTGGCATGTGGCCATGTCAGTGCCGTGTGCAGGGAGGTGGAGAGGATGAAGCGTTTGATCGAGGAGGAAGAGAACGAGCGCTTCAAGGACTTCTGTGCTGGCTTCAACACGGGCTACTTGGCTAGACAGGACGATCAAGCCTTCCCTTCAAAGTCTAAGCTGAAGGAGATGTACCAGCTCTCTCTTTTTGAAAGGAAGTGCGGTCCTTTCACGGAGGATGATCCGGATACATCAACTCGGCCGACTCCTTCCACCTCTCGCCCAGGACGCCAGGAGTGAGGTCTGCGTCAATGCTTCATGCTCTCTGCCTCTTTTGATTTTGCTTTATTTGCACTTTTCTTTTTGCGAACACCTTCCCGGTGAGCACCGGGCGTTTTATCCGGGTTGCATCCCGAGTGTAAACATTCTTTTGTGTGCTAAGTCTCTTGATTTTTAATGATCGTATGTGGTAATTGATTGTGCCTTTTAATGACTATGTTGATTGTTCCGATAGAGGAGTTATCTCTGTTGTTTCATCGATAAACGGGCGTGGCTCATTATTACATGAGCGCCTCCTCGTATTCGTCTGGTGTTCGACTCATCTTCCCGTGTCGACATTGGGACTTTGAATTTACATTGAATGCACACTCATCATTTCTCACGCATATAATCGGCTCGTGGCGAACGTGTTGCTCACTTCTTTCTGCAACTTCACGTTTTGCTTTTATCAAAAATGTCTACCATTCCTGATAACGTCTTGGTCGAACCTTATGAGGGTGAAGTGCCCCCTACTCCTGATCAGACTTCATGTGTATTCTACTTCTCCCAGGTAGAGATAGGGAGACTATTCTTTCCCCTCCCAGACCTTATAGGGTTTTTCCTGGGGTGGTATGGGATCCACCCCCTTCAGTTGACTCATGGTCTCTTCCTGATTTTGTCCAGTGTGGTCGCTCTCTGTCATGCGGCCAAGGTACGATTCAGGCTGAAAGAACTTTCGAAGTTCTATCAGCTCGAACCGTCACATAGGGGGAAAGTTCTATCAGCTCGAACCGTCACATAGGGGGGACGGCTGCTACGGCCTGGTCAGGCGTTCGGATGTCCCTCCCCTGATCTTGGACGTGGACGACACTTTCCTAGGGTGGAGGACCATCCTTTAAAGATTTCAGGAATGTGGAGATCAGCAAATTCTACATGGCAGCTTCCATCCGCCTTTAGGCCTTCTTCTTCTAGTAAATAATCTCCGCCTCTTCTGGCGCCGTTGCTTTGTCGCTTAGCAGTACCCTTTGAAGGCTCGTTTCTTATTTTTCTCTTCTTTGCAGTAGGGGATTCAGACTGTCCTCCCGACGGAGAGCTCAGGCTGGAGGATATTGCCAAGGTGTTAGCCTTCTGGGAGCGGAGCTGGGTTAGCTTACTCGGGGACGCTCCTCGCCGCACCGAATTAATCTTGGCTCTCCACGTGAGACCATTCCCGCTGGTGGTTCGTCGCGCCAGGGGTGATGCGAGGGTAGCGTCCCGCGCCTTCCCCTATTTTGTGTCCGTGGATGGGCCTTCATCCTTGCAGCATTCGCATCTTGGGGGACGAGGGGGTCCTGGTTCCCATCGGGCGAGGAGGAATGACCCCATCCCGATTCTTCCTTTGCCGTCGCGGTTGTCGTTTATACAACGAGAACTGGTCGGACGGTCTTCGGTCTCTACGGAGGCACCTAGGAGACTCCCTGTACGCGACCCAGAAGAGGAGCGGTTGGAGGACTATGCTTCTGGGTTCCGCGCTGGTTTTCTGGACGGGACGTCTGGTCGCGCATACCCCTCCGTCCGTGAGCTGAACGAGTCCTTCCGTTCGTCGCTGAGGCGCCGACGTGCTGAGGCTCGTGCTCAGGGGGAGGGATCAACCGTGCTCTAATCTAGCGTTGTTGCCTCTTCCTCCAGCTCTGGTGATCGTGCTCCCCGTCGAGATACCTTTATACTGCCGATCTATGGCCTCTCGCCCCCTCTTTTCTTTTAGTTATTGTATTTGTATAACAAACAATGCATTTGGATTTTTATTTAGAAGGGACCGTGTGGAATTCATCACTCCTCTGTCATTATTTATTTTTTGCTTCTGCATGCCACTGTTCGGATGCTCATGCATTTTAGAACGGTCGATGGGTGAGGACGTACAGTTTTGCTATAGTCGGGCAAGGGTCCCTCCCACCCTGGGGGGGGGGGGACTTTTTCAAATTTTGCCCCTGCACTTATTTCCCCTTATTTCCCTTTTTTTTTACATCTGCCGAGTTCCATCAACACCGTTCGATTTTCCAGCTCGGATAGATGACCTGGGCCTCACGATCGCGCATATCTTCGGATGTCAGAGACTTGAGCAGGCTTTACACATGGCCCCTCTTTGGGTGGGATTTTTAAGGCGTTCGAATCATCTTCCATGATTAGGGCTGCCGCACTTCTCGCCTTCCAAGGCCATTCGTCGTGCGTTGGCCATTCGAAAAGACGCACCGCCCTTCCGGCAGGTCCGTCGCTTTAAAACATGGATTTAATTTTCGTTTTCTAGCGACCACTGCTTCAATCGTCCAAGTCAAAGGTATTTCTTCTTTTCTCTCGAGCCTGTGTATTCGGCTCTCTTCGTCCCCGTCCGTTGTAGGGTTTTCGTTTTAGGAGAGCTTGGTCCATTGCATCTGCCCTTCTTTCTTTCTCTCTTTTTTTGTTTTATATCCAACGCACGAATGTCTATCTTGAAATTGTTGGCTGGTCTTAGGGGCATGTTCGACATCCCCGAATCGGTTGGAATGGAATGGTCGTGTTATGAATCTTTCCCTGTTCCATTGGAACATATGAACCATTCGAACATGTACATATACCCCTCCCAGATTGCGAGAGGTGGCCTAACGTTGCCCTTCCCCCTCTTGTCCGAAAGTTTCTGTCAACGTTCGACCTTCACCCTACCCAGTGCAATCCCAATTTTTTAGGGTTTTAATGTGCTATGTCGCCATTAATAGGGATTTTGGTCTGGACTTGGGAGTCCCTGAAATCATGCACACTTATGAGCTCCGGAAGTCCGGTAGGGGTTACCATTTTAGGGCTAGGGATTCTAAACGGAAACTCATACACGAGCTTCCAGATTCTGACAAGGGTTGGGCCGAAAGCAATTTGGTCATTCTTTCTAGAAACTGGGAATTCGGCGATGCCCTTGCAGATATTGGAAGGTGCAACGCTCCATCTTAATGGGCGCGATAGGTCGGGCAGTTGTTTTCTCCCTGTGCTTGTAGCTGAACGTCCCCTCTTTATTTTTACTGATTCCACTTTTGTTTGGTTCCAGCTCCTGGTGCCAACTCTCGCCCTTCTGATGGCTCGGTGAAGTTTGAACACGTGAACGCTGCCTTTCGAGTAAATGACCGGGTTTTTTTCAGGCTTCTTGGCTGGGATAATCCGAATCCCAGTAGCACTCATCGGTTGAAGCCGCGCCTGTCCGACATTTTTGAAGGTCCTGTCCGCCTGGAATCGCAAGTTGTGTCCCCGGCTGCCCAGGAAGACCGTCCTTTACCGGAAAAAGGCTCTGAGGAAGATCTTGAGCCGTTCTATAGGCTGGGCTTTGGCGACCCAATGGCGACTGAGAGTTCATCCAGCGGTGCTCGGCACGGCTCCCGCCTGTGCTGAGGTCCAAGAGGGAGCCCTCGATCGGGGGAAATTTTTGCTCCCAATCCGCCGGGAAGTCCGTGACGGGTTCGGAGAAGACAGGTGGCCGTCATCAACTCGGGGAATCTCTGATTGATGCCCGATCAGGGGATAGATCGAGACCCATTGTTACCGGTACCTGCTCTGATATCCGGAGGAGTCTTGCTCTCGAGGGGGGTTCGACTCGACCTTCCACCGAGAGGGAGGGGGGGCCCTCGATAGTGGCTCCTCTCACCGTCCCTGTTTCTTTGGATAAGGCAGGTACCGATCCTGTTTCAGGATCAAAAACCCCTTCCAGTGAAGAAAAAGTGGCCAGATTAGCGACACTGCGAGCTGGGGTGGCTGCTCAATCTGGGAGGATCGGGCAGCTCCCTAGTCTGGAGAAAAGGCAACTGTCTTCGTCAATGCCGGCCTCCGCTGCCCCTTCTAAAATGAGCAGGGTGGCCATAGCTAGTCCGCCCTCCTCCTCCCCCCAGCCAAGGCAATCTTCAACTGGCGCTTCGACTGGCAAAGGGAAGGAAGTTGTCTCGGCTGTCCGGATGCCACCTCTGCCTTCGACTATGAAAGACCCCGGGGCCCGGCCTTTTGTCCCTTCTCCTCGGGCAATTTCCCGTTTTGTCCAGACCACTGACTCAGGTTTGAAAGATCGTGATGTGGCTATTGGCCTGACTCGATCAATTGTTCTGGAGAAGGATAAGGCCCTGGCTGGTGCCGTTTCTCTTCAGAGACTGGCTCGATTCTTCAGAGCCTAGCTTATCAGGTACTTCATGCCTGAATTTTTTTTGAATGTTTTCAAGCTCAGAGTTACTTACGTCGTTCATCCCCTCTTCGTGTAGCTTTGTGTTTACGCAGGCTTGGTGTATCCGTCATACAAGCAATTCGTAACGGATATCGTGCAGGCTCACCGGTCTTGCGAAGAGGAGTGGGCCATCCGGGAGAAGGTTGAGGCTCGACTGAAGGCTACAGAGGAAGAACATTCCCGAGTTGTCGAAAGGCTCAAAAGGGAATGCCTCGAGCTGTTTCAGGCGCTGGCCAAGGAGCGAGTTGAGAAGGCTCAGGCGATCGATGAGTTCGAGCGGCAGAGAAGGGAAGTCTCATTGGACTTCGAGATCAATGTGCTTCAGACGGTGAAGGATCGCCTGGATCCAATTGAAGAAAAGGCCACGGAGGCTGCTCTGGCTGCTTATGACCAAGGGTACCGCAAGGGTTTTCAGGATTGCCAGAATGGAGCCTCCGCTCCTGATAGTGAGAGGGTCATCCAACTTTCAAGCCTGTCCAACGCCGAACTTATGATCGGAGGCACCGGAAACGGTCCTGTTAGTCCAACTGCGCTTCCTGCGCTCAGTGGAGTCCCTGAACAGGTAACTAGCTTCCTCGGTTATAGTTTAACCGACATAATAGATGTCGATGGTTTTCCTTCCCCTGCCTGCCAGGATAACCTGGCCGTCCAAAAGTTGCTAACTGCCATTGTTGTGGGGGTTAAAGAGAGCCATCCGAGAACGTTCCTGAGTCGGAAATACGCCATCCTGCCGCCGTTGTCGCGGAAACCGCGGTCCACATAAATGAGCCGGAAATACGCCATCCATGCCGTAGACCTCTCCGGCGCAAAGGAGACTCAGTTTCGATGCTCCGACACGATCCCTCTGGCTAAACTTCTGGGGAATATCTCTTTTTTTTTTTGCAGTTAATATGGTTTTGCAGCCACTTTATTGTATTTGAATGATTTAATTTTTGGACGATGTATGTTTTTGCCTTTCCGGCACGAGTTTAATGTTTGCGTAGCTATTTTGCTTTGTCTATATGCTTCCGGCGCGAGATATGAACCTTGAAAACTCCTTTTGTAAAGGATTCCCATGGATGACATCCAATACCTGGCTGCCCTCTGCCTAAGCTTTCTTGCCTCGATCTTGCTTTCTGGCAAGGTTCCTTCCGAAAGGTACTTCTTGATGTCAGTCATCCAATTAGGCGAATCCTCCACACAGGCGATTGTTAAAACTTCGCCGAGCCTTTCGATACTTGGAGATTTTAGGTAGTCAAGGTGGATACCTCTGGCCGGCTTCCCATTGAGGGATGACGCCAAGGTTGTTAGGGCGTCGGCTTGAGTGTTGAGCTCTCTTTCTATCTGATGCACTTTTGCGGATTTGAATTGGGGAGCAACAGCTGCACTTTCTGCTGATACGATGTCATCCTCTCGTATCTGGTCTCATATTCGCCCGTGCTTTGGAACACCACTAGCTGTGGATCACTGTATACATCAATGACTCGTACTCCCAAATGAGCTGCAAGATCCAACCCTGCGATGAGAGCATCGTACTCTGCTTCGTTATTGGATGCCGGAAGCCCAGCTTGATGGCGTGTTCAAATAAGTGCCCGTCATCATTTTTTAATACCAATCCCGCGCCCGCACCCCTTCGATTAGAAGCTCCGTCAACGTTCAGCGTCCACTTTGGGCCGGATGCCTCCTCCTGATTCTCTATCGTCAAAATTTCGCCAGAAGGTGGGGTCAAATCGGCCAGAATGTCCGCAATGACTTGCCCCTTAATGGCATTCCTCGGCACATAATGCAGATCGAAAGGGGAGAGTTCAATCGCCCACTTCAACATGCGCCCTGTGATGTTTGCTTTTTTCAGAATGGGTTTTAGGGGGTAGTCGGTTACGACGTTGACTGAATGAGCTATGAAGTAATGTCGGAGTTTCTGAGATGAGATGAGCAGGGCATAGACTACTTTCTCCAAGTACAGGTACCGGGACTCCGGTCCGCAAAGAGATTTACTGACGTAATATACGGGCCTCTGCACTCCTTCATGCTCTTTTAAAATGACAGAACTGACCGCGTGGTCGGTTGCCGCCAAGTAAAGGTAAAGTGGCTTGCCGGGGTTAGGTTTCATCAGGAGTGGAGGCGATGAGAGGTACTTCTTTAATTCTTCGAAGGCTAGCTGGCACTCGGGGGTCCAGTCAAATTTCTCAGTCTTCCTTAGCAACTTGAAAAAGGGGAGATTCCTTTCAGTTGCTTTGGAGATGAATCGATTTAGGGCGGCCAGTCTCCCCGTTAGCTTCTGAACCTCCTTCCGATTCCTTGGTGGATCCATTTTGAGTACAGCTTTGATCTGGTCAGGGTTAGCCTCTATACCCGGTGAGTGGTTAAAAAACCAAGAAATTTTCCAGACTCCGCTCTGAAGGAGCACTTAACTGCGTTGAGCTTCATGCGATAATTTCGAAGAACTTCGAATGCTTCCTTTAGGTGCCCGAGGTGATCCTGCTTCTGAACGCTCCGCACCAGCATATCGTCAATGTATACCTCCACGGTCTTGCCGATCTGGTGTTCGAACATCTTTGTGACCAACCTTTGGTAGGTTGCCCCTGCGTTCTTCAGCCCGAAAGGCATCACCTTATACCAAAAGGTTCCTATAGGAGTGATGAAAGCCGTCTTTTCGATGTCATGCGTGTACATCGGTATTTGATGATATCCCGAGTATGCATCCATGAAACTCATCAGCTCATTGCTCGATGAGGCATCCACCAGCTGGTCTATTTTCGGGAGAGGAAAACTGTCTTTTGGACAAGCACTGTTCAAATCGGTGAAATTGACGCAGACGCGCCATTTTTTGTTCTTTTTTGGTACAATCACCGTGTTGGCTAGCCAGTCTGGGTATCGAATTTCCCGTATAAAACGGCCTCCAATAGCTTTTCCACTTCCTCCTTTATAGCCTCCGCGTGGACGGGGGCCACTCTCCGTTGTCTCTGCTTAACGGGACGGACCATCGTCGGAGAGATGTGCAACCGGTGGGATATCACCTCTAGATCAATACCTGGCATTTCGGATGGCGTCCAAGCAAACACATCTCTGTACTCATGGAGTAACTCTATCATTCTCTCCTTCTCGGCCGGGTTTAGCGTGGTTCCGATAAGGAAGTACTTCTCTGGATTTTGCGGGTCGATGACTATTTTTTTCAAGTCTTCCACGACCTGCTGAGCGGGATCGGGTCGGGCGTCATTTGCCTGTACCCGATCCTTCAATAATTGCTATCTTTAGGGTGGATGTCACCCTCCTCTCCGGCCTGCTCTTCGAGGCTGGCCTTTCTGGAGGTTGCTACGGCATAACACCGTCTCACGGCAAATTGGTCACCTTGTATCTGCATAATTCCCTGGCGGACGGGAAGCGCAATTTTTGATGGTAGGTAGATGGAATGGCCTTCATTGCGCCCAGCCACGTGCGCGCCATAATTGCATTGTAAGGTGAACGCAGGTCCATGACTATGAACTCTGTCATGACCGTCTCGTCTCCCGCCCGCACCGGCAGGGTTATGCGCCCGGACGGTATTGCCTGACTGCCGTTGAAAGCTATCAATGGCTCCCTCATCGGTTCCAAGCTTGAAGGTTTCAGCCCCATCTTGAGGTATGGCTGCATAAACAGTATGTCACCCGAACTCCCAGTGTCAACTAGTATGCGCTTAACATCGAAATTTGTGATCCGCAACGTGATGACCAGGGCGTCGCTGTGTGGTATAATTATCCCGGCGAGGTCGTCGTCCCTTGCTTTCTTTGGTGCTAGCTTCACTCATTTCCAAGCCTTAGTCCCAAAACAAGGAACCCAACACTGACCCTGATCAGTCGACTGAGTCGACAACTTAAGGGGAGTCCAGGGGTGGCCACGTCCACGTCCACGGATGCGAGGAGGCATGTCAGCAACCTAAGAAAATTTCTAAAACCAGAGTACTCAGATAGCAATCCTACGACTCATCTACACGACTCGACTTAGGCTCTGACAGGACCATGCTCTGATACCAACTTTTGTCACGCCCCAGGCGTCCCCGAGGCGCCGCAATTATATAAAGTATCAGCTATCGTACAAGAGGTCAACAGATGACTCCAATAAAAAAATACACAAGGCTAACAATCAATGATAACTGATAACTCAAATGAAAGGCGGAAGCATAAAATATCAACATGTCTATAAATAAAAAACAATATTACAGACTCGAATACACAATCACTGTCCTGTGAGAGCCAAGTCTAGCCAAAAGAAATACAACAAGTGCCACATGCACGATTTACAGTTACACAAGACTCTAGGACTGCTGACAGCCTCGCACTCGCCAATCCGCCGGACAGAACGCTCCACGCACGCAAGACCACACCATAAGAAAGCTCCAGCTCTACGCCCAACAACGCCCTTGTAAATGAAAACAGTACGCGAGGGGTGAGCTATAAGCTCAGTGATTGGTCAGAAACCAAACACCAACATAATCATTCGATACTAAGGCAATCTCCTATCAAGGAAAACCATGGGTAGAAACCCAACGAAGGGTGGAGGCTTTTGAGACTCACAGGGAGGAATAGTCGTTAACCACTTGGTGTTACCGTGTAACAGTTACAAGAGTCCATCCGCTTATGAGGTAGAAATATAATTTGACACCTCAAGCGTTTGGAGGTATACCCAGAGTATACTCGATGGGTACAACTCACATTCGCCCTCACCCTAGCCCCCATAGGGGTGAACATAGGGATTTGAAGGACAAAACTTGCTGTTCTACACCGTTAGTCATCCGGTAGCACTCTCCCGGGCAGCCTCTACCTGGAGCCGGCCACGGTCAGTACACTGTCGAGCGCATCGATGGTACCTACAGGTGGGGGCTCCACCCAGGGTGGCTCAACCTAGGCAGCTTCAACACAGATCCGACGAAGGGGAGAACTATTCACGCTAGCAATATCATTCGGTTGCCCACCGTCATGCAATCTCTAACTGGTATGCTTCCATGATCAGTACATCTGCCGAATGCATCGGGAGTATCTACAAGTGGGAGCCTTCTGACCAAGCAGCCTCAACGTCAGGGCCACGACATACGGCGATATTTGGAGGAACCGCTACTTGTTCGCAGCGCGAACCCTATGAAAAGCCAACTACTCAAGCTGGTGGGTCGAGTATCAACTCGAGCCCACCATACTCATACCAACACCCTCACCCCCGAAGGGTGACCTAGGATTTTGGGAGCAATACCCTCACCCTTACCTCGACGGGCGACATAGGATCTTGGGAAATTGCACAACTGGCAGATCGAACCAACGCCGTCCCCCCACACCCTCACCCTCACCCCCTCCTCGGGGTGACATAGGCTCTTGGGGAAGAGGTCGATTGTTCTAAGCCCTTGGTCCACCGGTAGCCCTTTCCCTGGATAGCCTCGACCTGACATACTCCCACGATCAGTACACTGTCGACCGCATCGATTGTACCTACAGATGGGAGCTCGGTGCCATGATAGCGTTTCCGACGCTGGGAAGTTCCTACACGGATCCAACGAAGGGGAAAAACAATCTACGCTCGCGAATACGATCCTCTTGGATCCGTCGTCATCGATCATCAAACATCGATTAAGCGCAATGAATTCTCATGAATTCCCTCTAGGGCGCATAACTCAGATGCGGGGAAGACATTTTATTTTAAGTGTCAAAGCCATGGTATGACCCCATAGGAGGTCATACCCTCGTCTAATCTCATTAGACAAGGCTCATGGCCAAATAGACATATACATAATATGCAATAAATACCCAAGGGTGGCCTACTTAACATGCATACACGAAGACAAACAAGCAAATACACCAATTATAACCTAACATACGGTCGATGACACCAACCTAGAGGGGAAGGGTTAAGCGCGATCTGCGCAACAACAGGTGAATGCCGATAATTTCAAGCAAGCCTGAGTCAAGTAGGAACTACATCTACTTACTCCGCTCGCGAAAAGAGGGAGGGCGAGAGAGAGGGAATGCCTCATCCTCTCTCGAGCTGGTCATAGTTCTGCCCCAACAGATGGGTGCAACAACTATACCACACCCTCGAGTCCTAAATCAGAGGAATATTACGCATACACCAGTTATTAACCCAAGTTAAACATGCTTGATAAATAGGGGTAGTATTTCAAGCAAAACTACCTAAGTCATGCCATATTCTATACAATACATAGGCAAATATAAGATAGAATAAGGGTTCTACACAATATACGACCTATACAACCTAGCATGCATGATATCTAGCATATTTAGGGTGCAATTAAAGCCCCATGGGAGAGCAAAGCACGACTACGTGCATCGCGCGCTCTCGGAAGGGTTGGAATCAAACCACTCACCGATACCCGGATTGACGCGCATCCCATCCGACGAGATCTGTAAGTCAAGGGTATCAATAGGGGTGAGTATAAGCACACACAAGCACATAGAAACAATTAGGAATGCCTAAGGTTAGACATCCACGAATACGGGCTCGAACGCACGCACGCATGCACGAGCCCCCCAGACACCCACCCGAGGGTGCCGACCCTCAGCACGCCCAAATAAGGCCTCGGGCAGCACCCGCGCGCAGCCCCTGCTCCCCGCGCGCCCGCTGCGCGCAGACAGCGCGCGGACACGCGCCCCCGCGCGCGCCCCTTCGCGCGCGCACGCGCGCTCCCGCGCGTCCCATCGCTTCCCTTCCCGTGCGTGCACCCGCGCGCCCAGCCTCCAAAACACTCCCCCCAAGCCCCCAAATGCACTCAAACTCAAACACCACCCATGCATGCCCTCCCAAGCACCACCACACATGCCCAAAACCAATAAAAAGAAGAGGGAAACTCACCAAACATAAGAGGGGGAGGGAAGGGGAGATGTTGGGGCCCTCGAGCACGCCACGACCATCTCAACCGCCACTACCACTACCACCACCACCACCTCTCTTTGGCCTCTCTTCTCTACATGGCTGAACCAATGAGGGAGGAGAAAATATGGGGATCAGCTTGGGGAGGAGGAGAGGGAGGAGAAACCATTAATACATCACACACATCTCACCTTGATCAACTTCTTCTTCAAGCATTACCTCATCTAAGCACTCCTTCATCTTCTCCCTCACTAAGGCATTTCCACAAGCATATGGTGGGCTGACCACACACCAAGGGGAGGAGAAAAATCAACAGGGGGGGAAGTAACAAGAGAGAGGAGAAAGTAACAACAACAACAACAACTCACCCTTTCCACTCCATTTGATCTTCTTCTCCATCACCTCCACTTTCTCCACCCAAAACACACACAAGAGGAGGGGCTGGACCAGAAAAGAGAGGAGGAGAGACCCAAAGTCGTGCACATTTGGGGATTAAATAAGCAAAGGTCGAGTAAATGACCAAGTCATCCTCGGACTTAAAATCTCTGCGCAGCCTTCACTTAAACGGCCATAACTTCCTCAATACATCTTCGAATTGCACGATTCCAGTGGCATTGGAAAGCTAAGAATATTATCTACAGCTTTCATGTTTATACCTAGATCAAATAACCCCTCCAGCTACTCCGAAATCTTGGCTAAACATCTTACATAGGGCTGCTGCCTGGATTTCTCATCTTCGGGGTATACTCGGAAAAATACCCATAACTTTTGATTTACGAATCCAGTTAATCCAATTCCACCTCTATATGGAAGCTATCTCAAAACCGAACATCTCGTAATAATATCGGTTTTTTACCTCTTCATCTTGGATTTTAACAAAATCAAATCCAAATACCAATCCGAAACTGCATAATTCCAAAAACGTTATCGGAATTAAACGAAAATTTTATGGGCAGTAATAAACAATATCAAGACCCATAATATGCAGTTATATCATTAATCAGAGTCCTCAAACCCCAGCAGGTAGCTAAAAGCCAAAATTTTAGCGACTCCGATCGAAATTAGGACTCTAAATGACACAGGTCTGACATTCTCCCCCTTAGGAAATTTAGTCCTCGAAATTTAAGGAAACCCAAAGGGAAGACCGAACGTAGAAGTGTCGCCCATAGAGTCCCTTGGCTCCCGAGTGGTCCAGACACTAAATTGGTGCTACCACGCACTTTAACCGAAGGAACGGTCTGGGTGCGGAGCCTCTTCTCACATTGGTCCATGGTCTCGATCAACTGCTCCACGAACGACAAATCCTGCTCGAGGGTGAGCGGCTTGAACGGATAGACATGAGCAGGATCGTGGACCCAATGCCTTAGCTATGAGACATTGGATGACGTCACAGGCACGAGTCAGCCACGGGGGCAAGGCTTCATGATAGCCACCTCCCATAATCCACTCAAGGACGAAAACCGGTCCGATGGAAGGCCGACTCAGCTCGCCCCGAACGTCGAAATAGAGGATGCCCTTAAACCGGGACACCTCATGCCAACATGGTCGTCGAACCCGTAGGTAGGCTCCTGGCGACGATGACTTGCGTAGCCCTTCCGACGGTTCTAGGTGGTGCAGAGGCACACACGAACCATCTCGGCCACCGCAAGGTCAATTAAATAACTTGCGGCCACTCCAACTAGCGCACCACAACCGTCCCGACACAAGGGAGGTATAAAACTGCGCCCGTGTAGTGCCTTTTTTCATTTCATCTAGGTGCTCGAATGACAGTCGTTACACAGGCAGACCCCTACCCAAAGGGTGGTGCATCATCCAATTGCCATAAGTCGAGCACGCAGGCAAATAACATGTCCTCCAAGGTTTAAATCATCCTCTTGCCTGGCTGTCCGTCAGCAGTGAAACGCTATACTTAAATGAAGGCTCGCGCCAAAGCCTACCAAAGGCTGTGCAAGCACCTCAAAGTAACACACACGTTTCAATCCGAAATAGTGCCGACCGGAGTGCCATGAAGACAAACAATCGCGAAGGCTCAAACCCTCGTCGAAGCATCCAGAGACTCAGTCAGTTGGATAGGGAGGCAAGTGCGGACCTAGTCAGTCGGTCAGTGATCACCCAGACGGCGTCGTGACCCGGACGTGACTTTAGAGAGCCCGCCATGAAATCCATAATAACTCACTCCCACGTTCACTGAGGAATCTCGATGGACGAACGCATTCCAACGCGACGATCCACAACTTCGCCTGAGGGCATGCCAACCAATATCCTCAACGAAGGCTACACAGAACAGCCCACGGAGGTCCAATAAAACATTTGAGATCATTGTAGGCATCTGGCGCATTCGTCTACCCCGACGGTAGTACTCAAAATTCGTAGTGCCCGAAACGGTCACGAAAGGCCAACTAGGGAATGCCCAACTTCCGGATCTCCAATTAGGGTACCCTGCGTGAAGATCGATCAACAGAAAGACACTGGCTCCTAAAGCTGGTCAAACAGATCATCAATTCACGGCAAGGGGTACGTGATCTTCAAACCCTTACGGGGAGATCAAAATAATTCCTAGGACGGTTAAGTCCAAATCTGCTCCTCGAGCATGGCTGACGTTCATGATGACCCTTACACGCTGGGTAAGCTGCTCGACCGCACTTAATCCGCAAGACACGCAATAGGAGGTCGTCGATTCCCGACAACGCCTAAGCGTCGTCATCTACCTGATACGGCGGTTGAGTCCCATCACGAACGCTTAGCATCGTGTCTCCTCATTTACGATCGATGTGGGGGCAAAACGCAACAGTACCGCGAACTGTGCTTCACATGCCGCCACCAACAGGTCGCTCAAATATCACCGTTGTAACTCCAGCATCATGCACTCAATGGGCAGATTCATCATGGGGAGTCCAAGCTCTCGACGTCATCTAGTAGCACTCTCCGGTGTGGCCACTACCTGATAGCCTCTCCCATGTCCACTATCTCTGCTATATGGGCACACCAACAAGCGTCGTGGATAGTCCCAGGGAGCACCTCACAGGACTCTAGCCTCTACCGGGTAGCCTCCCACGTCCACTACCTCGGCCGTATGGGCGCACCAACACGCGTCACGAGTAGTATCTGGGAGCGCCTCACCGGACTCTGCTACACCAGGCAGTTACTATGCACGATGATATATCGAAGCGACTTCAGATGCCACTACGGAACCCTAGTCCATAACCTATCGCCCACCAAGCTGCAAAAGGACGCACTCAATCCCGATCGTATGCTTCATTACTCGCTATCGCACCTTCCAAGTGAGGAAAAATCCATCATCGATTTGATGCTTCAAAGGTATTCCTTGGCTGAGAAAAGAACCTTGGGAGGGCCCCATGAGGTCCCGATATAGGATATCTCGACAACCAAACAAGGAAAACGGAGTACCCTAGCCCGGGTCTCAACGCTGACCCTGCAAGGCCCCTTATCCTGAGTAGGAAGACTGGAAGAAGACATCACCCTTTAATGAGCAATACGCCACATCCTCAACACTTGAAACTGCGCACACGAACTCCATGGTTACTAGCAATACCGATGTCCGGAAACGAAGCTCCACAATCGAGAAGCGATCCAAACCTACAATCACAACAATTCCATCAATACAACACAATTGGGCTGGAAACTCATTTCCAAGCCTTAGTCCCAAAACAAGGAACCCAACACTGACCTTGATCAGTCGACCGAGTCGACAACTTAAGGGGAGTCCAGGGGTGGCCACGCCACGTCCACGTCCACGTATGCGAGGAGGCATGTCAGCAACCTAAGAAAACTTCTAAAACCAGAGTACTCGGATAGCAATCCTACGACTCATCTACACGACTCTACTTAGGCCCTGACAGGACCAGGCTCTGATACCAACTTTTGTCACGCCCCAGGCGTCCCCGAGGTGCGGTAATTATATAGAGTATCAGCTATCGTACAAGAGGTCAACAGATGACTATAATAAAAAAATACACAAGGCTAACAATCAATGATAACTGATAACTCAAATGAAAGGCGGAAGCATAAAATATCAACATGTCTGTAAATCAAAAACATTATTACAGACTCGAATACACAATCACTGTCCTGTGAGAGCCAAGTCTAGCCAAAAGAAATACAACAAGTGCCACATGCACGATTTACAATTACACAAGACTCTAGGACTGCTGACAGCCTCACACTCGCCAATCCGTCGGACAGAACGCTCCATGCACGCAAGACCACGCCACAAGGAAGCTCCAGCTCTACGCCCAACAACGCCCCTGTAAAGAAAACAGTACGCGAGGGGTGAGCTATAAGCTCAGTGAGTGGTCAGAAACCAAACACCAACATAATCATTCGATACTAAGGCAATCTCCTATCAAGGAAAACCATGGGTAGAAACCCAACGGTTAACAAGGTCACGCGGCGGTGCGACAATACCCCGTTATCGCCCTCACTCCCAAGGGTGGAGGCTTTTGAGACTCACAGGGAGGAATAGTCGTTAACCACTTGGTGTTACCGTGTAACAGTTACAAGAGTCCATCCACTTACGAGGTAGAAATATAATTCGACACCTCAAGCATTTGGAGGTATACCCAGAGTATACTCGATGGGTACAACTCACATTCGCCCTCACCCTAACCCCCATAGGGGTGAACCTAGGGATTTGAAGGACAAAACTTGCTGTTCTACACCGTTCGTCATCCGTTAGCACTCTCCCGGGCAGCCTCTACCTGGAGCCGGCCACGGTCAGTACACTGTCGAGCGCATCGATGGTACCTACAGGTGGGGGCTCCACCCAGGGTGGCTCAACCTAGGCAGCTTCAGCACAGATCCGACGAAGGGGAGAACTATTCACGCTCGCAATATCATTCGGTTGCCCACCGTCATGCAATCTCTAACTGGTATGCTTCCATGATCAGTACATCTGCCGAATGCATCTGGAGTATCTACAAGTGAGAGCCTTCTGACCAAGCAGCCTCAACGTCAGGGCCACGACATACGGCGATATTGGGAGGAACCACTACTTGTTCGTAGCGCGAACCCTATGAAAAGCCAACTACTCAAGCTGGTGGGTCGAGTATCAACTCGAGCCCACCACGCTCATACCAACACCCTCACCCCCGAAGGGTGACCTAGGATTTTGGGAGCAATACCCTCACCCTCACCTTGACGGGCGACATAGGATCTTGGGAAATTGCACAACTGGCAGATCGAACCAACGCCGTCCCACCACACCCTCACCCTCACCCCCTCCTCGGGGTGACATAGGCTCTTGGGGAAGAGGTCGATTGTTCTAAGCCCTTGGTCCACCGGTAGCCCTTTCCCTGGATAGCCTCGACCTGACATACTCCCACGATCAGTACACTGTCGACCGCAGCGATGGTACCTACAGATGGGAGCGCGGTGCCAGGACAGCGTTTTCGACGCCGGGAAGTTTCTACACGGATCCAACGAAGGGGAAAAACAATCTACGCTCGCGAATACGATCCTCTTGGATCCGTCGTCATCGATCATCAAACACCGATTAAGCGCAATGAATTCTCATGAATTCCCTCCAGGGCGCATAACTTAGATGCGGGGAAGACATTTTATTTTAAATGTCAAAGCCATGGTATGACCCCATAGGAGGTCATACCCTCGTCTAATCTCATTAGACAAGGCTCATGGCCAAATAGGCATATACATAATATGCAATAAATACCCAAGGGTGGCCTACTTAACATGCATACACGAAGATAAACAAGCAAATACACCAATTATAACCTAACATACGTTGGATGACACCAACCTAGAGGGGAAGGGTTAAGCGCGATCTGCGCAACAACAGGTGCATGCCAATAATTTCAAGCAAGCCTGAGTCAAGTAGGAACTACATCTACTTACTCCGCTCGCGCAAAGAGGGAGGGCGAGAGAGAGGGAATGCCTCATCCTCTCTCGAGCTGGTCATAGTTCTGCCCCAACAGATGGGTGCAACAACTATACCACACCCTCGAGTCCTAAATCAGAGGAATATTACGCATACACCAGTTATTAACCCAAGTTAAACATGCTTGATAAATAGGGGTAGTATTTCAAGCAAAACTACCTAAGTCATGCCATATTCTATACAATACATAGGCAAGTATAAGATAGAATAATGGTTCTACACAATATACGAGCTATACAGCCTAGCTTGCATGATATCTAGCATATTTAGGGTGCAATTAAAGCCCCATGGGAGCGCAAAGCACGACTACGTGCATCGCGCGCTCCCGGAAGGGTTGGAATCAAACCACTCACCGATACCCGGATTGACGCGCATCCCATCCGACGAGATCTGTAAGTCAAGGGTATCAATAGGGGTGAGTATAAGCACACACAAGCACATAAAAATAATTTGGAATGCCTAAGGCTAGACATCCACGAATACGGGTTCGAACGCATGCACGCACGCACGCGTGCCCGAGCCCCCCAGACACCCACCCGAGGGTGCTGACCCTCAGCACGCCCAAATCGGGCCCCGGGCAGCACCCGCGTGCATGCCGCGCGCCCCGCGCGCCCGCCGCGCGCAGACAACGCGCGGACACGCGCCCCCGCGCGCGCCCAACATGCGCGTGCGCTCGCGCGCCCTTGCGCGCGCGCACGCGCGCTCCCGCGCGTCCCAGCGCTTCCCTTCCCGCGCGTGCACCCGCGCGCCCAGCCTCCAAAACACTCCCCTAAGCCCCCATATGCACCCAAACTCAAACACCACCCATGCATGCCCTCCCAAGCACCACCACACATGCCCAAAACCAATAAAAAGAAGAGGGAAACTCACCAAACATAAGAGGGGGAGGGAAGGAGAGATGTTGGGGCCCTCGAGCACGCCATGACCATCTCAACCGCCACTACCACTACCACCACCTCTCTTTGGCCTCTCTTCTCTACATGGCTGAACCAATGGGGGAGGAAAAAATATGGGGATCAACTTGGGGAGGAGGAGAGGGAGGAGAAACCATTAATACATCACACACATCTCACCTTGATCAACTTCTTCTTCAAGCATTACCTCATCCAAGCACTCCTTCTTCTTCTCCCTCACTAAGGCATTTCCACAAGCATATGGTGGGCTGACCACACACAAAGGGGAGGAGAAAAATCAACAGGGGGGGAAGAAACTAGAGAGAGGAGAAAGTAACAACAACAACAACAATAACAACAACAACAACTCACCCTTTCCACTCCATTTGATCTTCTTCTCCATCACCTCCACTTTCTCCACCCAAAACACACACAAGAGGAGGGGCTGGACCAGAAAAGAGAGGAGGAGAGACCCAAAGTCATGCACATTTGGGGATTAAATAAGCAAAGGTCGAGTAAATGACCAAGTCATCCTCGGACTTAAAACCTCTGCGCAGACTTCACTTAAACGGCCATAACTTCCCCAATACATCTCCGAATTGCACGATTCCAGTGGCATTGGAAAGCTAAGAAGATTATCTACAGCTTTCATGTTTACACCTAGATCAAATAACCCCTCAAGCTATTCCGAAATCTAGGCTAAACATCTTATAGGGCTGCTGCCTGGATTTCTCATCTTCGGGGTATACTCGGAAAAATACCCATAACTTTTGATTTACGAATCCAGTTAATCCAATTCCACCTCTATATGGAAGCTATCTCAAAACCGAACATCTCTTATTAATATCGGATTTTTACCTCTTCATCTTGGATTTTAACAAAATCAAATTCAAATACCAATCCGAAACTGCATAATTCCAAAAATGTTATCGGAATTAAACGAAAATTTTATGGGCAGTAATAAACAATATCAGGACCTATAATATGCAGTTATATCATTAATCAGATTCTTCAAACCCCAGCAGGTAGCTAAAAGCCAAAATTTTAGCGACTCCGATCGAAATTAGGACTCTAAATGACACAGGTATAACACTTACGTATGACTTGGGTTCCATCACTCGTGGTAGTCCCCCGCATATCACATCGATGACCCCCGTGGCGTGCGAGGGCCCCACGGCCACCATGTGCTTCTCCGGCTTGTTTTCTTCTCTTTGTTCAATGAATTCTCAAAGTTTTCCCTGCGAACCTGGGATTCCAAGAACCCTTTCAAGGCTCGGCAGCCTTCGGTTTTTATGCCCAAAGTCTCTGTGGTAGTCGCATTTTAGTCACTTATCCCGAGTGGCCGGATCACCCTTCATGGGGGGCGCCCACTGGAAAAATGGAGCGTGCTTGATTTTTTTCAAAATCTGCACCAGGGGGCAGGGTAAACTTCGTGTACGTCTTTTCCCGGACCTCGTTTTTCTGGTCGGCGTGTGACTTCCGCCCCTTGTCCTCCCTTGGTGTGGGGTTTTTTGTAACCGTAGCGACGACTTGGGGTCGTGAAAAGATGGTCTCATCCTCGACTTTGGCATACTTTTCCGCCCTGCACATGAGCTCGCTATGGGACTCTGGGACCTTCTTCACCAAGGAATTACGCAGGTGATGCTTTGGCGGCAAGCCATTTCTGAACGCCATTATCGCAGCATTTGAGTCACAACGATCCACCTCGAACATAATAAGACGGAACCGGTCTACATATGCCCGGATTGATTCTCCTGTCTGCATATGGACCTTCATGAGGTCGCCGAGATCCTTTTGTTATTTCCTGCTGCAAATGAAGTGTTCAGCGAACAAAGTTTTGAGCTCTTCAAAGCAGCGGATCGATCCTCCCGGGAGCTGGTGGAACCAGCTGAGAGCCGCCCCTTCGAGGCTAGACGGGAACATGTGACACATGAGCTCATCATGTTGTTCATAAAGCGCCATAGCATGTCGGAAGCCCAACACATGGTCGAAGGGGTCAGTCATCCCATTGTAAAGTCTGAACTTCGGCTGGACGAACTTCCTAGGAGGTGTGCCGTGCAGGATGTGCTGGACGAAGGGCGATTCGAATCCCTTCAAGGCTCTTGAAATAAACTCCCGATCACGTGTGCTGGTCATCTCGCTTCTGTAAGTCCTCGTACGCTCCCGATGCTCTCGCTCGTAGCCGTCGTCGGATGAAGCCGAGTATCGACTCAGACTCTGGTAATGTCCCTGTCTGCCAGTTTGGTGAGTGTTGGTTCGCTTCCTTCATCTTTCGTGGCACGGCGAATAGTCGCGTCGCTCATTGTGGTTCTCTTTCGTGAGATTTCCCGTGGGTGGAACGTCGGGTAGGTCCTGCTCGTCGCCCCGACGGTGTCCTTCACCAGATGAGTAGACCGATTCGTGGCTTCACACGTTCACCCTTCTGCTTTGACGATCATGATCCCGCAGTTCCTCGCCTGCCTTGACTGAATTTGGCTGGCCTCAAGCCTCTGGCGGGGGCGCCGGTGGAGTCTTCTCTCCGCGTTTCAAGAACTGCAGCATCAGTCCCTCCAAATGTCTGAAGCGTTGGCTTATCAGCTCCATTTCTTTCGCAAGGTCGCGCCCGGTCTCTGGGGTCGGGTCTTGGGAGGATGACCCTATTGGTGCTTTACCTTTTGGCTGCGGGGGGTCGTTGGGCGTCACCCTTCCTTCCTCCACGTCACGTTTGTGGATCGTTGATCGAGTCCTCATCGCCACCATCTTCGCCGGTAAATTTGCTAGGACGGCTTTTTGCTCAAGGTCCCACAGACGGCGCCAAATGTGGGGGGCGGATTTTCCTGATGATCCCCTCCTGGGCCGGATGCTGGTCGATCCGGGCTTTTGAATTGGTTCCGGAGAGATGGTGTGGGCTTGGGTTCTTTTTCGAGTTGATTCGACCGAACCGCTCGCTTCTCGCCGCCTTTGCCGGGGTCCTCCGCTCGTTCAGGGTCCTAGCCTTCACGCACCTGCCACTCACACCAGTGTGGTGCCGGCTAACGCCCCTCCGACGCCCAAGTCAGTACCACTTCTCCAGAGAGAAGAAGAAGAAGAGGAACTTGGAATGCTTGAAATTTTTTAGAGGAGATAGGGTCCCGGGTTTTTGCATACCTTAGGAGGGAGGGATATCCTCCCTTTTATAGTGGATTCGGGCGCGCCGATCAAGACCTTAGGGAGTGGCCATAACAGGATATGAAATCTCCTACGTGGCCTACGGATTTCGGACACGTAGCGTCTAGGGATCATCATTGTCCTGTAACGGCTTTCCTGACGTGTTGTCCTTTTTGGTGTCAGATGATATTCCCTTTGTTAACCGTCTCGCCTTGGGGAAGAAGCTCATGACCGACCTGTCGTTTAATCATGATCCCCGTTGTGTCATTCGACCGAGGTGAGCTGCCATGGTCCTGACCATTCTTATGGTCTCGCGAAATGGCTTTGGTACTCTGGTCGGGCACTTCTATCTCCGTTAAGCCGTAGCCGGGCACATGACTTGCCCGTCCTGACATTCCCTCGTCTTTCTTATTTGCTCACATCTGGGCTCGTCAAGCTTACACGCTTTGCGGGCGTAGGTACCCCATCTCGGTGTTGCCCGATGGGCCCGAGCTCGTGATTTGGCTCGTGGGCCTGTGGGTTGTGAGATGTGCCATATCTAGGTTATTCCCCATGCCATGCTATATTTTATTTCCTGTTCTCTGTCCTGATCGGATTTGCCTCCTACACCGCCTATTCCGCTTCCCAAACGGGGCATTATTAAGGTATAATAATTGTATGATTTTTTTTAAAAGAAGCATATTCTCTTCACACCCAAAAAATAAAGGGTGCTTATACTCTCAATCCTTACAAATGTTTAAATTTTTTAAAAATAGTATACCTCATCTAATGAGTAATGAGGTATATGCTTTTATAAAAAAATGAAGTATATACTTCAATGAACTGCATGAATGCATTTATAGAAAATGTAAACAAAATTCTTTCGAAACATATGCCTTGTTAATATTAACATATGCATCGTTAATTTTCTATCGACGCATATAGGGTTGAAAATGGATCTTGGTGTAACAACGCCCAAAAATAAAACTATAAATCATTCATAGTCGTCCGTGTGGTCCTCAACATTGATCGGTCCATAATCGGTTTGCATCAGATCCTCTTTGAGAAAAACTAGTCCTCGAGTTTAGTTGAAGAAATTAGTGATGTAGTCCAACCATGTGACAATGTGTTCCATCATATTGTGATGTGTTTTTTATTTGATCAAGATCCACCATGAGTCGCTGTCGCCATTCCACGGTTGAATGTAACATTATCATTTATTTTTTGGTTTATGAATAGTTAGGATTAATTATTATTTATGATATCGTTAGGACATAATTTTCTGTTTTTAGTTGATGATTTTGTTAGGATTTCTTCTATGTTATTAGGATTTCAGGTGTTTTGAGATATTTGAAGAGATCACAGTTTGTTGCGATTCTCTCTCCTCTATAAATAAACTTTGTAATTGTAAAAATAATTCACATTATGATATATTGAGTTCATTTTTCTATTGTTTTTGTTATCCTTGGTGGAACAACAGATTCATTGAAGTTCTTCGTTCTGGTATTTCTTGCGATGAATCAACAAATTCATTGAAGCCTATCATTCTAGTATTCTTTGTGAAAAATCAATATATTCATTGGAACCTACATATTTCACATCCCATTGTCCGTGAAGGTTGATCGGATCCGTGGCAGAGCATACCCTACGCTACATCAAATAGCGATGGTAAAATCAAAATGATCAACAAATGAAAAACCTGTTTGACTACTTCTAACCCAACGTATACACTACCAAGACTTGTTTTGGAAGAAATCTCTCATGAAACATTTACATAGGGAACATGTAAAACATTTCTCATTCCCCATGAAATATATAGACATCTACATGTATAGTATTTGTTGCAGCAAATCAAATTATTGCAATAGCCAAATAGAAGACATAGAATACTTATGCCCCGTTTGGGAAGCGGAATAGGCGGGTATAAGGATAGTATAAGTGTGGTATAAGAATGGATAAGGAAAATAGTTGTTTGTTTGTAGAGTATAACTTGGTATTACTAAGCCAGTTTAAACGAGTATAAGAGAGTATAACAATTCTAAGTAACTCCTAGGATAAGCTATACTCACTTTATCTATTCTCATGGGCCCACATGTCAAATCAACTTTTTACATCTTATCACATCAAATCACTTATCAGCACCTCTTATACATCAAAAGGCCCACATGTCAAATCAATTTTTTTACACTTTATTTATATTTTATTTTTTATCAACCAAACAACTCAACCTTTATTCTTACGTTTTCCAATGAGAATAAAAAAAATACAACCAAACAGAAAATCTCTTATTCATGTACCCCCCGTTTGGGAAGTGGAACTACCTTATTCAGCCTTGATAGTTATACGGGGATAGATAACAATGTTTTGCAGAATAAGTCTATCCGTGTTTGGTTGCAATTTCTGCTATTCTTGTTTATTCTTATTGGGAAACGTAAAATTCTAATTTTAGGTGTTTGGTTGACCTAGAATAAACTATGGATAAATGGTTGATAAGGGATGTATAGAGAGTTATTATTTTCAAAATGTCAACTTTGCCCGTGTAATATAATTTTGTGTTTGGTGTAATTGATGAATATATATCAATCCATGATGAGTGTAATTAAATCTGGACAGTCCATCTTATGTAATACTTGATGGTGGACCTTTATATATATTAAACAATTAATTTCTGCTTAGTGTTGATTCTAATTGCTTTGTAATGATTTCAATTCTCATTTAACTGTTAATTAATTTAACTCAATCCCTTTGTCATAAATAGTAATAAATTAAAATATTTTTATTTTTGTCCAATAAAATGACATATGATTTATTAACAAATTTTATTTTCAATCTTAATCTTTTTACAGTATCAAATACACCTACTCATCTGAACTATTGTGCCTCGATTGAATTTACTTATATGTGTAAAAGAGGTCAATTTTGAAGTAACATAGAATAGGGTTCACTGAGTTATTTATGCACCCATACTATGTATTGGTGTTTATATAAATCATGTAAATATATGTCAAAAACGATATCTTACCTTTTATTATTACATACGTAGTAATAATTGTAAGACCTTCTGCATATTTGATATTGATCCAAAATCCCTGACATGAAACAACCATTTCACATTAATCCAAAATCACTGACATGGGTCAACCACTTGACATTGATACAATTTATTTATTTCTCATATATGTTACCATGGTCAACATAAAAGTTAGTACTAGGACATCTTATTATTAGAGGTTAACATATATGTAACATAAACATTTCATAACACACAAATCCAAAGACATAAATATAAATATTATAAGAAGGCTAAATTTTAAGATACACATCAACATAAGACATCATCAGAAACTTACATTCACATTTTAATATTCACATTAACCTCCTGTACCGCCGAGGTTAAGTCAAAATTAGCATCCTGGATAAACAGAATGTGGTGTTTAAACATCCATACAAACTGAATAATCCACAAAATTAGCCCATAAACTGGTGGGCATCACAAAATAAAAGTAACTTGTTTGTCTGACCATCCCAACCCCTGCATACTATCAATGACACAGGATTAAAACATACAATATAACGAAAATACATCCGACAAGCACCACAAGTGTGCCAAACAAACCTAGAAAGAGAGACATAACTGGAATCCCATATACAGTCATCTCAGTGAAGCAGAGAGTGGCTCGGATGTCACCTGAACTGGGACGTGACTGTTCTGCACTATACGACAGGTGGTGGTACAATGGCTGTGAGGACTCTGAGGATTGTGGCAAAATCTCGGTTGGTGTAAGATCTGGAAGGTCTGCAGTAGGTGGTGCAGTGTCTGTTAGCAGTGGTCTGTTCATGCCATTTGTCTCATCTGATGGAGGGGGTGTGGAATCTGACAAGACAATATGTGCATTTGACTGTAGGCCTGCATTGACGGCGTTGATGAATGCGAACCCCTCCTCGATTTCGTTCACACCCATGAACGTAGTACCTTTGAAACGATGCACCTGCGCGTGACAGGCTGCCCAATTATCGTACACTTCGGGCCTCCTTCCCTTCGCGACCGCGTAAAATGGATAATTTCCCATTTGATAGAAACAAGTGCCTGTTATTGTATAGACATAATAATGAGTGGGTTAATGTGATTTAACAAAGTCAACCAAATAAACTCAGATGGATATAACTAAACAAATATCATATAATGCCAAAGGCCAACATGAGTTGAATACATTGACAAATCAAACTACCAGAAACGCCACCACCTCACTGCCTCTGCAATTAGAAAACCCATATTTAGACTACTAACACATCAATGATTAGTAAATTCATATATCACATAATCTAAAGACTTCATTTCAACATTCACTTACATTCCTATCCCCCCACAATTGACCAGTAATCATTATTCGCAGTTGAGCCCCTCCGACGTTATCCTCATTTGTATTGTCGGTATCTCCACCATCTTTGACCTCCCCAACTCCATCCATATCATGTTGACTCATATTGAATAAAATGTCTGACCCTTCCTCCCTACGTATGAAGTTATGGAGTATGCAACATGCAAGTGCAATTCTAGTCTGGGTTCTGAATGGATAATATGGAGTGCATCTAAGACATTTGAAGCGCATTTTTAGAACTCTAAATGCATGCTCAATGACATTCCTCAACTGTACATACCGATATGACCCTATCCCAGTCTTGTGCATCTCCCGGTACAGCCATTTTCCTCGTATCATCCCAACCCCATCCTGTTTTGTTGTTAAGTTCTTGGTATAGGTGATAGGTTTGCTTCAACACTTTTCAACGATTCTTGCAATGACTCATTTTCAAAGTCATAGCCAATTGATAGTTCATGGTTGCGGTGATAGTCTTCTAAGAATTGTTTTGGAAGACCCCCTTCACGCAATTACCTTGTTGAATTGATCTACAAGCAACCCCACCAAACAAGCATTCATCGGGTTGGTCCAGTTTCCAATCCGATTCTTATTGGATGCCATGCGTAGGGGAGGCTGGCTCATCTTTGACATCTAGACACATTGGACACCATGGAATGGATTAAGATACCAACAATATACATATATTCATTGGTCACTCACACCTATATGAATGCAAAAAAGACTAACTCACATGTGCACACACACACACACACACATATTCATTGGTCATCCACATCCATATGACTAGGAATAACACTAATTCACATCTAAGACACAAATATGATAACTATTGGCCAATGACCTCAGGTACATGAATTAATATATGTAGGTGATGTGTAAACATTATTTATGTGCTCTGGTATATGTAACTGAACTGGTTATACACAAGCATTGATCTCAGATTTCACCTTTAACATAAACCAATTATCATATATATTATTATACGATTCGATTTTAGTGGGAGTTGATTAAACCAATTAATTTAACCACAAGTATAAAATATGACACAATCCATAGAAAATGCAGTGCTTCTCTGGGTAGGAATATATAAACACATATCAATTTTGATATAAACCATATAAGCACATTATATATATATTATGTATATCACAAGGTCATAAACCTAAATGTAACTTTTAATATAAACTCCTCAAATAACCAAATATTACATTCCTACCTATGTCCCCTCATACTATATATAAACATAGCATTCACATTCTAAGATACACATAAACATGACATGTTTATTATATCAGTAACTAACTCACATTCCCCAATAAGAAAATCAAATGAGTCGAACAGTTATAAACATACCAAAAGTTATATGGAATTGAAGACCACAAATAATAACATAATGAAAGCATATAACAAAAAAATAACATATTAACAACATATTAAAGCATATCACCCTTATGAATATAATTAAGGGAACAAATACATATCACTGATATATAAAGTGTAATGTAACTTATTGGTCATTCATATACCATGCCTACTCAAATAAATTACTTAAACACATAATAATTCATGCTTAAACACCACAAAAAATTCAAACAAACTTAAACCTTTGTACAACCACACTTAAAAAAAAAATACATCCACATTATGTCACAACAGAACTTGGGTATAATAACAATTATTCATATTTAAACAAGTGTGCCAAACATTCCTGACAGTCAGTCAATAATTTCATTATTAAATCATAAACACTGGGACACAGAACCATGAGATTTATGGAGTGAATCAAACAAAATTGTACCCATAACAACTTAACATTAAAAACATATAACCCTTGCAACCAAGCAGATGTACTACCCATTTATCAATAATTCCGTCCAAATGTCTGGATTGTTCTATGTGAATAGTCAAGAAATAATTACCAATAATAAATAAACTCACAACAGATAGACTACATGAGTAAAAGGAAACTTAATTATGGGGTTATTGATCAGTAAATATAATGAGAACAACTCTAGACATGTATTTCAAATCATATTGGAGGAATGGATCACAAAAAAACCATATAAGCATATCATATATATTATGTATATTACAAGGTCATACACTCAAATGTAACTTTTAATAAACTCCTCATGCATACCAAATATTACATTCCTACCTATGTCCCCTCATAGTATATATAAACATAGCATTCACATATTAAAACACATAAACATGGCAAATATATTACATCAGTAACTAACTCACATTCCCGAAGAAGAAAATCAAATGAGTCGAACATATCAGTCATACCAAAAGTTATATGGAATTGTAGACCACACATAATAACATAATGAAAGCATATAATAAATAAATAACATATAAACAACATATATAAAGCATATCACCCTTATGAATATAATGAAAGGAACAAATACATATAACTGATATATAAAGTGTAATGTAACATATCTTATGGATTATATCATTCAGTAGCTCATAACATCAGTAACTAGCATATAAAAAGCATTTTATACAAAGTAGTCCCATATAAAACATATTTGTAACTTATTGGTCATTCAGTGGATTCCATGTGTGTATACACCATATGCAAGTTATACATAAACATCAATATATACTTGCACATAGATTGGTGTTGGATGGGAGACCAATTGACTAGAACATGTTCTTTAACAATCATTCATTTAAGAATAATAATACATGGGTCCAAGAGATGCAAAAGGAAATGTAAATCAACCAGGATATACCTAGGAGCCATGTCTTAAATATCCACCAATGGTAATAACACTCACAAATAAGGACAAATACATATATGTAGATATTGGTCATTCAACTACTCTATTGTTGACATATATATATAGCCAACCCTACACATCACTTCATTACATTGAATTATTGACAAATGGTCATATATTTGCATGTAACTTATAATATACTCCATTATAAAATATATAGGCAAATAGGTTATGTATTTCATATTTATAGACACTGGGAATTTGAATAAAATTTCTTCTTCATATACACTTCAAACCTTTGTAAGAAATTGGTTAACATCACATTAAAGTCAATTTAACATGGTTGTTAAATCAGCATACTGAATCACAAACAAACATACACTAGTCAACCTCTTAATCTATTGGCATTAAATAATGTAGAACCCATGAAAGACACTTATTGAAGGTTTACTTGCAATAATATAATAACTGCAAAGTGATAATATATTATGAGAGGTTAACAGCTGAAAAATTAGACTAAGTGTTATTAAGTACTAGAAATTAGAGACTTCATATTTGAGAGTATCAAATGTAAATAAGAGCATTCTTATTCATATGGAACACACAGATATGTACACAAGAAAAAAGCAATGCATATCGAGCCACATTTTTTTTTAAAGTGGTCTTGCAACTTTGACTTAATATTTTTTCCTTTTGGGCATCCTAGATTGTATTAATACAATTTGTAGGGCCGAGACATTTTATTAAATTGATTAAGTCCATTGATATGGATGGTCAGCATTGACAAAGTCATGTTTATGCATGACATTGTGTCTAGTATAACCAGGTAGAACAGTGAATATATAAAATGTGGCTGCTACAAAATTTAACAAAGACATTACCAAGCAAAAGGAAAATAAATTGGGTGAAAAGTTCAGATAAAAAAGTAAACCATAAACCCAAATAGAGGTCTTTCATCACTCTCGTTTTGGTCTCTCACAAAGGGGGAAAGCAAGCAGGAACAAAATGGGGTTGGGAGATTTGCATATCACTTTTATTAGTAAAAATTGGGCATTATAAGGTTCCAAAGGTTAGCATGCTTTCCAAGAATCTCTCATAGTGTTCCATTAATCTATTTAAAATATAAATGTGGTGTTTTATCATTTGATATGATATTTAAAACTGAACATCAAAATACAGAAAAACTGATGTAATCCTTGTATCAAACCAAATGTATTCAACCTAGTTTATAGTGTGCAATAAAACATTCATATAAGCATGAGAACATCACAAAAGATCACCCAATACACAAGATCACACATCATCAGCTCTACGAAGATGAACCAAAATGTTTTAACCTAACAATTTCATGTTATTATTCACCATGAATTTTTCAAATCGAGCAGGGGATTAACATGAATATTTATCATCTTCAACATAAGATCGCCGAAAGACGAATCATTTACCTGTGAATCGTCTCGACTAGGGATGTATGCCTATGGTTGATGGGGAGCCACAAAACAGTCCTGATCGTCGAAATGCCCGAACTTCGATCTACACCCCTTCAAGCTCTCACAAGGTGTTCATGGTGAATCATAGAGAGACAAAGCTAGGGTTTCCATTTTGGTTGCAGAGGGACTTGAGTGAGAGAGATGAGAATGAAAACAGGGTATTCGAGGATGGTTGGTGGGAGTGAATGTGATGGGATGGTAGCCGGGACACGTGTACGATGACGAAAAAAAAAGCAAAGTGAATTTGGACGGTCAGGATGAGATTTGATTTTTCAGGGTATTTTGGGTGGACCAGATTTAATCAGAGTGCCCAGGCCTATTGATCAGACGGTCCACCTTAAATATGGGTGTATCATTGGAGTGTGTTAAAGTAAGAGAGATAATTTTTTTGTAATGATGGTGAGGGGTATTTTTATTCTCACGAATAGATAAGCCCTGATAAGCTATTCTCACCTTTTAGTGGAATTGTTATCAGGCCTTATGCTCATTTATCCATGCATATTTATCAGGGTTTATCCGCTACAAACAAACAGCGAATAAGGGCTATTCTACTGCTATTCTCCCTTATTCTCTGTTTATGTTAGTTGGCAAACTGGGGGGGGGGGGGAGATTTGTCTATACTGGCATAGTTATCTATCCAGAATAACTCAATTCTGCTATCCAAACAGGGACTTAAAGTTTACAAATAGAATACATACAATACTTAAAGTTTGGCAGTAGTTCCAGGGCTGGCTTGATATATTATGAGGCCTAAAGCGATAATTTTAAATACAATTTTTTATATTTAATAATTAATTATTAAGTATTTATTAATTTTTAAATTATGAATTTTTTACTTAAAAATAATTCTTCAAGCTTTTTGGGATGCAAAATTATAGTTTCTATATTCAAGTTGTTATTTGATTCAAATAAAAGAAAACCTTATTCCTTATTGTTATCCACACCACAAATTTTTTTTTTTATCTAGGTTTTTTCGATATAAAATAGAACATGATATATGAACTAACAACATTTGTATTCAACTCCAAACATCAAGCAGAGCTAAGTAATGTGTTTGTTTCCCAGAATAAAGGATAAAGCAGATAATATATAAAACATGAAATCTGATGAAAGAATAACATATATGATATTCACATACAATATGAAGAGCAACATGTGTGATACCTTGTTATGCAAGGTAATACAGTCATACAGAGTTTTTCATTTTTGCTTTGTTGACTATTGTACACAAAATGAAATATGGGAGATGCAAACAACAAAGTTTGATTTGTTCTTTAAATAATGATAAAATTTCACAATCAAGCCATAATATATATAATTAGATTTTTTTGGCCAAGCAAGAAGTTGCTCTATTAAAGAGGCATACAAACAATATACACAGAAAATGGAGATGAGACAAATAAAGTGTGATATATTAATTTGATAAAGATTGTGTAATAAAATGATCATATTCAAAGACATGACAATAGTTCACAGTAAAGTAATAATAACACACTTATTGATATACCTTAACCAAAGTATTCGACCCCTTTATATATAAGTTGCGTTAAAAAATATGGAACTGAAGAAGGGGAGATAGAGAGAAATTATGTTAACCCTGCAAAGAGAAATGAGAAAATGTCAAAGAAAGAACCACAAACCACTGCATATGCCTCGTAAATTGTTTAACATGTGAAATGTTGAGCTTACTTGTACATTCATTATCGTCTATTGAAATATATGATGGTTCTTTCAACTTTGACAAAAAAGTTGATCTTCATTTGTTTGTACAAAGTATTGCACGACATCTATACATGCATTTCATACTCAAAATGCAACACCTATACTCCTTCAAAATGTTTAACTGAACATTTGTTTTCTTTTCCAAAAAAATGTTAGTTAATTCATTGCACCAAAATTTCATATTTACATCATTATGCCAAATATGGGTGTCATTGCAATGGATTAATGATCACGGCATTTCTGTCATACAAACATGAGTAAACTTGGTTTTTGACTTAGCAAGTGTGGGAAGTTCATCCCACTTTCAAATCGGTCATTCAAACAGCCTGGAATAAGGATATCTTTGGCTCCCCCTTGTTCATAATGGCAAAGAAATTGGCAGCTACTAGGGAGGTTCTAAAACACTGGAGCAAAACAGTTTTTAGACCTCTAAAGGAGCAGTTACAATGTCGCAAGAGAGAACTAAATCGAGTCCAGCAATTGCTCCACCAAAACCCTCTGAATCTTAATCTGATAGCTAAAGAAAGATTTGTTAAGAATGACTATTTATCTGCTCTGCAGCTTGAAGAGAGCTTCCTTCGACATAAATCCCGTGAGGATTGGTTGGCACTGGGCGATACAAACTCTAAGTTTTTCTACTCCTCTTTGAAATCAAGAATTTCCCGCAACTCTATCTCAGCACTTAGAGTTTCTGGAGGGGTTCTGAGTAGAGAATGTTATATATGTGTCACTTTTTAGCCTATGGGCAACCTTTGGGTCGATTCTGGCCATTTTTGAAAATTTCTTTTTTCGATCGGAACTGCTATAATTTTGGTTTTTAGCTATCTGCATATGCTAGAAAACTCCGATTGAAAATTTAACAGCATATTATGGGTCCTGGTACCATTCTGTACTACCCATAAAAATTTCATCGAATTTCGGTGACATTTGGAAAATTATGCAGTTCTGAACTGTATCCGGGTTTTCTTCAAACTGATTTGGTAAGTGGAATAGTAAATGAGATATTTTGTGCATATGATGACCCTAGGTAACCTCACCCCCCTCTTGCTTAAGTGCTAAGAATGCTTTGGTTATTTTCTTTGTGTGTGGGTGAGTTTAGGCTTAGGTTCACCCCCCTTATTTCCCTTGTGTTCACCCCCCCCCCCCAAAGTGAGCATTTGAACTCACTCTCTCTTACGACCTCTCTCTTTCTCTCCCTCTCCAGCCCTTTGTGTGTGAGTGATTAGGTGTGTGTGTGGATGCCCTCGGGCTTCGGAGGTTTCCGGACCTACCAGAGGCGAGGAGTCTACTATAGAGTCCTCGGCTATTGGGCCAGGACCTGCGCAGGAGCCTCCTGCATGGGAGCGTGTTTATGCTCGGATAGCGGATCTTCTGGAGACTCAGACGAGGACACTGGAGGCTCAGATGAGAGCGTTAGCTGAGCAAGCGCGAGAGATCCAGGAACTGCGGGCAGCTCGCGAGGCGGCCCCGCAGGTACCCTTGGCAGCAGATCCACCAGTGGTGCCCGAAGTACCCCCTGTACTGGTGGAGATTCCTGTAGACGGAGTTCATGGACACGAGCAGAGGGACGAGGAGCTAGAGGCAGCGGCCCGTGTGCATCAGACCGGCCTCACCGCCTTTTTGAAGCTTCATCCTCTTGAGTTCCATGGCTCGACGACGGACCCCCTTGCCCCAGAGCGTTGGTTGATGGAGATAGACAAGATCTTCTCAACCATGCACTGCACCGACCGCCAGCGTGTCTCGCTGGCCATGTTCATGTTGAAGGGTAACGCCGCCGACTGGTGGGCCACCCAATCTGTGGACATTCCGGAGGGTGTGGAGCGACTTCTTTGGGCCGGGTTCCGGAACCACTTCTTGGTGGAGTACTTCCCGTTCTCGATGCGCTAGCTCGTGATGCGGGAGTTCGAGCAGCTGACGCAGGGTACCATGTCAGTGGTGGACTACTCCACACATTTCACGAGACTCTCTCGGTTTGCCCCTGCCTTGGTGATGGACGAGCAGACGAGATGCCGTCGGTTCGAGATGGGTCTCAACAGCACCATCCGGGTGCACGTTTCCTCGGAGGCACTCTCGAGGTACACCGACTTGGTGTAAGGGTCATCAAATGGCCCGTGGCCCGAAAACCCGGCCCGTTTTGAGGGAGGGTCGGGCATGGGCCTGCTTCTGGAGGCCGGGCCCGTAGAAATAATTTTGCCCGTTTTAAAATTTGAAAAGGGGTATAAAAAAAATAAATTTAAATGGGGGCATCCCCATAAAGTCCCTCCCGACTTTATTAAAGTCTCTGTCGGCAGAGATTTAAAGTCTCTGCCATGGCAGAGACTCTCTGCCATGCATGGCAGAGACTTTAATTAAGTGGGGGGCCCACGCCCCCCACGTACATAATTTTCGACTGTTGGAGCCAAATCCAACAGTCGGAAAAAAAGAAAACAAAGCTTCAACGGTGAGGTTTTTTTTTATAAATAGGATATCATCCGTTCTTTCATTCTCATCACACTATCTGACTATCCGAACAAATACATTCAGTGATTCAGCAAAAAAAATCTCACGCCGAACACTAAAGAAGTCTTCTCTCAAGCCATCATACTCTCAAAAAGTCTTCTTGCAAGCTCCCAACAAGCTCCCTTTCAAGATCTCAGCAAGCTCTCAACAAACTCTCTTTCAAGATTTCAACAAGCTCTTTTTTTATTACATCGGTGACATTTTCGATTTCTATTTTCTTTTAGTAGTTATCATATAATTATAGTTATTATAATGGCTCACAATCCAGTAGATGATTCAACCGGATCTCCTACTATACAATCTTCAAATCCAGCATCTTCTTCTACTAGTGCATTAGCATCTTCATCTAGAAAAACAAAATCTGCAATTTGGGATTTTTTTGAATTTATTGAAACTATGGAAAATGGAAAAAAAATTCAAAAAGCAAAATGTTTTTTGTGTAGTAAACTTTTAAGTGCATCATCATCTCAAGGTACTAGTCATCTTAAGAGACATAAGGATAAATGTTTAGTAAAAAATAAAGTTGATATTAGAGATCAAATGTTATTAAATAAAAATGCTAGTGGTAATTTAACTGCATATAATTATGATGAAACACGTGCACGTCAAGAAATAGTAGATTACATGATTAGAGCTGAACAACCATTTACTTTTGTAGAAAAGCATGATTTTACTGGAATGGTACAAAGAGGTTTAGCTCCACAATATAAAGGTTTTTCCGCTTCTACTGCTAAAAGAGATGTAATAAATCGTTTTTTAGTTGAAAAGGAAAAAATAAAGACTTTTTTTCAAAATTATGAAGGCAATATTTCTTTAACTTCAGATTTATGGACATCTATTCAAAATATTGGTTTTTTATGTATAACTGCACACTATATAGATCAAGATTGGAAATTAAATAAGAGAATAATATCTTTCAAAATGCTTGAATCCCCACATACTGGTTTAACAATTGCAGATGCAATGCATGAAGAATTAGTAAGTTGGGGTATTCAAAATAAAATTTTTTCTGTCACACTAGATAATGCTTCAAACAATGATGTAGCTGAAGATCGTTTAAAACGTTTTTTGTCTTTAGAACCGATTCGAAATGATTTATTTCGTGTTCGTTGTTGTGCCCATATTTTAAATTTAATTGTACAAGATGGTTTATCACTTTTATCACCTTCAATTCAAAAAATAAAAGATATAGTACGTAATATTAATTCTTCTCAAGGTAGGCATGAACTGTATATTAAATGTTGTAAAGATTTATCTATGAAAAGAAAAAACATTAATAATGATGTACCTCACAGATGGAATTCCACATATAATCTTTTACAAATTGCTTGTAGATATAGAAGAGTTTTAAATGTGTATGTTGAACAATTATCATATAACAGAAGTTGCAATTTATCTGTCCCTGATGATTGTGATTGGGCCATGGCTAAACTTGTTAAAGATTTCTTGGAAGTTTTTGAAAATTCTACAAGAATATTTTGTGGTGTGTATTATCCAACTTCTTCTCGTGTAGTTCCACAATTTCTATTTCTTCAACATTTAATAATTATTTTGAAAATTATAATGATATTTTTTATAATGTTTTATTTCTCATGAAAACAAAATTTGATAAATATTGGGGAACTGTGCCTTTGATATATTCTTTTGCTATTATTGTAGATCCTAGATTAAAAATTGATGCATTAGAAGGATGGTTAGAAGTGATATATAATGATAATGATAAACTTCAAACTAATATTAATTTTGTAAAATCTAAATTATTTGAATTATATGAACATTATAAAATGACAGTAGGTGTAGATCGAACAGTAAATACAATGCAATCTTCGAGCTCTTCATCCACCTCTCGTGCAGGACCTTTTGCTTTTATTAAAAGTAGAAGAATGTCATCTACTTCTTCTGCTTCAAATTTATCTGATTTACAACGTTATCTTGACCAAGCAGTCATTGAAACATATGATGATGAGGAATTTGATATTTTGTCATGGTGGAAAGCACAAGAATCAAGATATCCTGTACTTTCCATTATGGCACGTGATATACTAACAGTTCCAGTTTCTACTGTTGCATCAGAAGCTGCATTTAGTGCAAGTGGTCGTGTTATTTCAGAAAAGAGGAGCAGTTTGAGTGAAGACACTATTGAAGCATTAATTTGTTTGAAGGACTGGGATTTAGCTGATGAAAGAATGCAAGAAGCTGAACGAGAATCCCAAATTGCAGATGAATTAGCAAATATGCGATTATCGAGACCCTCATGGATGGGTGACAGTTCTCCTGAGGAATAGACAGTTTTTTTTAATGATTTTATAATTTTATGTAATTTTTTTTAATTGAAGTTGTGATATGCAAATGATTGACATATATGTAGGTGCCAACCTAGTTGGGATGTACATATCATGTAGTGATGCAGTTTCTCAACTAATTAATTTATTTAAACTTTTATTTTTAAAAATATTTTATTTTACATGGAAGGGTTAAAAACTTAAAAAGAAAAAAAATGACAGGGGGTTTGTTTTAATTTTTCACATCATTTATATTTCTCTCCATGGGTCACGGCTGGATACTATCCAATATTCCAATGGGATGTGATTGTGAGGTATACCTTAAAAGACATTAATAATTTTTTTTTAATGCAATATTTGTTTCTTCTTCTCTGTAACTTTGTTTCTTTTTTTTAAAATAAAAATAAAAGTATATATTGTATAGTTTTTAATTACTCAATCCCACTAAATTAAAAGACATCATTGAATTATTTAAATTTCATATATTATCTTGTTTGTATCTTAATGATATGATATTGTTTTCAAGTAATAGAAGAAATATAAATTTGAATATAAAACCCAACCCCTAAAATTAATTTTTGTGTTATTTCAACATTAGTTTACAAATACACCACTTAAAAAAAAACAAATTTATTTAAAATATGGGCCCGCAAGCCCGCCCGTAGGCCCGAAGCCCGAGCTCGGCCCGGCAGGCCTGGGCCCGTGGGTAGGGCCTGGGCTTGAATATCTGGCCACGGGCCGGCCCGGCCCGGGCCCGTTGGCCAGACAGGCCCGCGGGCTTGGGCCCTATTTCAACGGGTCGGGCTGGCCCGGCCCGTTGCCGAGGCCTAACCTGGTGTCTCGTGCGAGAACAGTTGACCGCGACCTTGGGGTTCCCTCAGCTATTCTTACCCCTTCTGCGGACCAGAGGCCACCTAGGGGTCAGGATTCAGGACGTCGCAAGGGCAAGTGGGCCCGCTTTGATCAGTCAGCGACCGCCACTACTCCAGTAGATGTGGTGCCAGTGCGGGGTCCTGCACCCATTGCTGTCATTCCATTCCAGGCCAGTCGATCAAAGACGCGACATTGCTACCACTGCAATCGGGCCGGGCATCTTGCTTATGCTTGCCCCGATGCGGGTCGACCTCCTGTGCCTCGTTAGCAGCCACAGCTGCAGCAGCCACGCCAGCAGGAGCAGCCACGCCAGCAGTAGCAGCAGTCACAGCGTCAACTGCAGCCACAGGCTGGCCGGATTGACAAGGGGAAACAGCCAGTGCAGCCTGTGAGGCGTGCCCCTACTCCTCAGCCGCAGCTTGTTCAGGGGCGTGTGGCAGCACTTACGGCCGAGGAGGCGCAGGCTTCGGGTAGCGTCGTTCGAGGTATTGTTCTGATCTCCCAGCTTCCTACTTATGTGCTATTTGATTGGGGCCACGCACTCGTTTGTGTCTCCCGTTTTCGTGAGACGGATGGGTGCGGTGTCGGCCCCTCTTGATGCCTTGCTGGAGATATCATTACCTGTCGGAGGCCGTATTCTCCTTCGTTCTGTGTACCGGGGTTATTCTATGGCGATTGAGGAGCATGAGCTTTCGGTGGAGTTGGTCGAGCTCGCCATGTCGGACTTTGATGCCATCTTGGGAATGGATTGGCTCTCTGCTAGTCATGCCAGCATCGATTGTTTTGCAAAGTCGGTGTCATTCCGCATCCTAGGCCAGAGGTCTTTCCAATTCGTAGGTGATCGGGACATAGCCCCTTTGGGGTTCATGTCGTCCATCCAGGCATGGAGACTCCTACAGGGCGGATGCGAGGGTTATCTGGCGTGCATTGTGGACGAGGATGCACCATTGGGGAAAGATATAAGTCAGACTCCGATTGTGTCAGAATATCCGGGGATTTTTCTCGATGACCTTCCGAGTCTACCACCGGATCGCGCGATCGAGTTTGAGATTAATCCAAATTCGGGGACCGAGCCGATTTTGAGGGCTCCGTACCGAATGGCCCCAGCAGAGTTGAAGGTGCTGAAGGAGCAGCTGGAGGAGTTGCTCGAGAAGGGGTTCGCACGTCCGAGTGTCTCTCCGTGGGGAGCCCCTGTCCTGTTTGTTCGGAAGAACGGTTCGCTGCGTTTGTGTATTGACTACAGACAGCTGAACAAGCGGACTGTGAAGAACAAGTACCCCTTACCACGGATTGATGATCTGTTTGACCAGCTCCAAGGAGCGCGTGTCTTCTCAAAGATTGATCTCCGTTCGGGCTACTATCAGCTGAAAATCCGGGAGTCAGATATTCCAAAGACGGCCTTTCGTACCCGTTACGGGCACTACGAGTTTTGAGTACTGCCGTTTGGGTTGACGAATGCGCTGACAGCCTTCATAGATCTAATGAACCAGGTGTTTCGACCCTTCCTCGACTCCTTTGTGGTAGTCTTCATCGACGATATTCTGGTATATTCGAGAAGTCTTGAGGAGCACGCTGACCATCTTCGCACTGTCTTGGAGACTTTGGCCCGACATCAGTTGTTTGTCAAGTTCAGTAAGTGTGAGTTCTGGTTGGAGCGTGTGGCCTTCCTTGGCCATGTGATCTCTGGTGAGGGTATATCCGTGGATCCAGGCAAGACGCTCGCCGTGTCGAATTGGCGGCGACCATCGAACCCCACCGAGATTCGAAACTTCCTGGGTTTGGCGGGTTATTATCGGAGGTTTGTGGAGGGTTTTTCGAAGATAGCCGTCCCTTTGACCCGCCTCACTCGGAAAGATGTCCGGTTCGAGTGGTCTCCATTTTGCGAGGAGAGCTTCCAGGAGGAGAAGCGGAGACTCACCTCAGCGCCAGTTCTTACCATTCCGTCGGGGAGTGGCGGATTCGCAGTCTACTCCGATGCATCGCGCCTGGGTTTGGGTTGCGTCCTGATGCAATACGGTAAGGTTGTTGCTTACGCGTCGCGTCAGTTGAAGCCCCATGAGCAGAATTACCTCACCCATGACCTGGAGTTAGCAGCGATCATCTTTGCGCTGAAGATTTGGAGGCACTACCTCTATGGTGAGGAGTTTGAGCTCTTCACGGATCACAAGAGCCTAACTTATCTGCAGTCCTAGCCGAAGCTCAACATGCGTCAGAGACGTTGGGTCGAGTTCCTGAAGGACTATGATTGTGACATCGCTTACCATCCAGGTAAAGCGAATGTCATAGCAGATGCTCTTAGTAAGCAGCCCTTGTGCATGGCCGCCCACTTGGCTGTACGTCGTTGGGGGCTTCTGGAGGAGGCCGCTTACTGGATCAGTGTTCGGGAGACGCCTGCTGGTGGCTTCTTGGCCAGGCTAGTGGTGCAGCCCGTTCTCCTCGATGAGATTCGCACGGCATAGGGGCGGGATCCTCACTTTCTGGTCCTTTCTGAAGGTGTCGCTCGGAGTGAGCGACCGGATTACCAGATTCACGAGGATGGAATCTTGCGGTTCAGAGGCCGGGTATGTATTCCTGACGATGCAGAGATGAAGTAGAAGATATTGGACGAGGCCCATCATTCGAGGTACACAGTGCATCCTGGTAGCACGAAGATGTACAGGGCCCTTCGTCGTGGCTACTGGTGGCGCGGGATGAAGGCGGATGTTGGACATTTCGTTGCCCGTTGCTTGGTATGCCAGCAGGTGAAGTCAGAGCATCAGCGTCCTACGGGGAAGCTGCAGTCCATTGAGATTCCTCAATGGAAGTGGGAGCAGATCACTATGGACTTTGTTTCGGGTCTGCCGAAGTCACGTTCGGGTCGCGATGCCATTTGGGTGATCGTCGACTGACTGACCAAGTCCGCTCATTTTCTCCCCATCCGACTCACCGATTCTCTGGACACCCTAGCGCAGTTGTTTGTCTCATAGATCGTTCGTCTCCATGGCACTCCGGTCAGTATCATTTCTGATAGAGATGCGAGATAAACTTCGAGGTTCTGACGTAGCCTCCAGCACGCCATTGGTACGAACCTCCACTTCAGTACGGCGTTTCACCCACAGATCGATGGCCAGTCGGAGAGTACATTCAGACCCTAGAGGACATGTTGCGGGTCTGCATCTTTGACTTCGGGGGTAGTTGGGAGAGGCATCTTCCATTGGTGGAGATCGCCTACAACAACAGCTACCACTCGAGTATTAGGATGGCGCCATATGAGGCACTCTATGGCTGCAGCTGCAGGTCTCCCTTGTGTTGGGACGAGGTCGGAGAGCGCCAGTTGGAGGGGCCAGATATCGTTCGCCAGACCTCAGAGAAGGTCAAGACGATTCGTGAGCGCATCCGCACCGCTCAGAGCCGTCAGAAGAGCTACGCCGATCGTCATCGCCGTGAGCTCGCCTTCGAGGTTGGTAACCATGTCTTCCTGAAGGTGTCCCCATCGAAGGGCATCTTCCATTTCGGTGTGCGGGGCAAGCTGAGTCCGTGCTTCATTGGCCCATTTCGCATCCTGGAGCGGATTGGGGAAGTGACCTATCGCATAGCCTTGCCCCCACAGTTGGCCCAAGCCCATGACGTCTTCCATGTCTCGCAGCTGAGGCTTACGTCCACGATCCTGCTCACGTCATCCTGTTCGAGCCGCTCGTCTTTGAGCCGGACTTATCATTTGTGGAGCATCCGGTTGAGATCCTGGACCGACGCGATAAGAGGCTCTGCACCAAGGCCATCCAGTTGGTTAAGGTGCGTTGGCAGCACCGTTCTGGTGCCGAGGCCACTTGGGAGCGCGAGGACGCCATGCGTGACGCATATCCACATCTTTTTCCATCTTAGATGTTTGTGTATTAAATTTTGTGGACAAAATTTCCTAAGGGGGGGAGAATGTTATATATGTGTCACTTTTTAGCCTATGGGTAACCTTTGGGTCGATTCAGGCCATTTTTGAAATTTTCTTTTTTCGATCGGAACTGCTAAAATTTTGATTTTTAGCTATCTACGTGAGCTAGAGAACTCCGATTGAAAATCTAACTGCATATTATGGGTCCTGGTACCATTCTATACTACCCATAAAAATTTCATCAAATTCCGGTGACGTTTGGAAAATTATGCAGTTCTGAACCGTATCCGGGTTTTCTTCGAACTGATTTGGTAAGTGGAATAGTAGATGAGATATTTTGTGCATATGGTGACCCTAGGTAACCTCACCCCCCTCTTGCTTAAGTGCTAAGAATGCTTTGGTTAATTTCTTTGTGTGTGGGTGAGTTTAGGCTTAGGTTCACCCCCCTTATTTCCCTTGTGATCACCCCCCCCCCAAAGTGAGCATTTGAACTTACTTTCTCTCTTACGACCTCTCTCTTTCTCTCACTCTCCAGCCCTTTGTGTGTGAGTGATTAGGTGTGTGTGTGTGAGTTTTGTTGGAGAAGAAGAAGAAGAAGGAACACAAAGAAGGTTTGTGTGCATGATTGTTGTTGTTGTTGTTTCTCTTTCTCTCATGCTCCCTCTCTTATTTCCCCCCTGGTTTCCCTGTTTTCCCATCAAAGTAGAGGCTCAGATAATGGTGGTAGTGGTGGTAGAGGTTGGGGTGGTTGCGGGTGCGTGAAGGGCCCCGGATCTTCCCCTTTCACCCCCCCCCTCTCTTGGTAAGCCCCCTCCCTCTTTATTTCTGATTTTCTGGGTTTTTAAGGGTGTTGGGGGACCATGCATGCTAGGTGTTTGTGTTTGGGTGAGTGAGGGGTGAGGGAGGGTGCTTTTGGAAGCCTGGGCGCGCGTGCGGGTCTGTCCGCCCGCGTGCGCGCGCGCTGCGCGCACAGTCTGGCGGGTGCAGGCGCAGGCGCGCGGGGTAGGCAGGCGCTCAAGTGTGCGCGGGTCTGGCGCGCGGGTGCGGCAGCGCATCTGGGCGCGCGGGGGGGGGGGGGGGGAAGTGCATCAGCGGGTGGGAGCGCGTGCACGTGCGCATGTGTGCGGGGGCCACGCGTGTGGCTGCCCGGGGGCTCGGGTAGGTGTCGGGGAGCTCGGATATGCGTGCGTAGGAGCGTACTTGTACGCGTGCAAGCACGTATGCGTGCATATCCGAGTCTTGGGTAATTCTAGCTAATTTTATGTGTTTTATGTGGTCTTACTCACCAAAATTGGATGCCTTATCTTGCAGATCTTGGCAGACGGTCACGCGATGACCCGGATTTCGGTGAGTGGGTCAATGCAACCCAGTTGGGTGGCGTTCGATGCACATTGGAGTGCATTGCCCTCCCCTGGGGTACCATAACTACATATAACATGTTGAATATTGTATAAATGTTCATGTAGATGCCTGTTTTGCTAGGATTGCACCCATGTCATGATTGAATGTCGTATGCTAGGTATTATGCATCCATGTATAATGTATAAAAGCCATCCATGCCTAGATATCATGTCTCATGATTAGCATAACCCCAAGTTATACATGTCCCCACCTAGTTTAATTTTATTAAACTTTTATATGTGGTTGCATAAGATAAGCATACCTTAGATAAATCATGTCTTGTTATATTAATTAATTTAAGATGCTTCCATGATTAATCTCTATTCTTGTTAAGTGTTTAATGCATGCTTAGGCCATGTTTTCTTGTCTAATGTTATTAAGCAAGCGTATGACCACCTATGGGGTCATACCAAAGCATCGATATTACGAATGATAGGATTTCCCCGCATCTGAGTTATGCGTCGTGGAGGGAATTCTTGAGAATTCATTTCCATATCGGTGTTTAGTAACCGGTGATGACGGATCCAAGAGGATCGTATCCGTGAGCGTAGATTGTTTTTCCCCTTCGTTGGACCCATGTAGGAACTTTTCGGCGTCAGAAACGCTTTCCTGGCACCAGGCTCTCATCTGTAGGTATTACCGATGCATCTTGGGGTGTACTGATCATGGGAGTATGTTAGGTAGAGGCTATCCGGGAAAGGGCTACCGGTGGACCAAGGGCTTAGAACAATCTAGTCTCTTCCCAAGAGCCTGGGTCACCCCTTTGGGGGTGAGGGTGAGGGATTGGTACAGTTACTCCCAACAACCTAGGTCACCCTTCGGAGGTGAGGGTGAGGGACTTTGATGATGATTGAAAGTTATATGAGTTGTGATGCATGAATTGTTCCATTCACTGAGCGTGTGGCTCACCCCTCGCATATGTTTTTCTCCAGTTGTTGCTGATCCGGACCCGAAGGAGGAGCTCCCAGAGGCGCGGTACGAGTAGAGGACCAGCGTTCGCGTTGGATGTCTCGCGAGTGAGAGGCCATCAACATCCCCTTTTTCCTTGTATGTATTCTACTTGTGCTTGTGCACAGTATGTGGATTGTTGATGTCTTTTGTTGTGTATATTGGCTCTCACAGGACAAGTTTGATTTCGTACTCTTGTCTGTAAATATGTCTTTGAATTACAGACTTAGTCATTGAGCTTCCTCTATTTGTATATATTTGATGTCAGTTACTTGGTTATTGCTTTATTGCCTTGTATATTGTAGTCTTTATTTGACCTTGTATATGGATTACTGATATCACATATATATTTTCCATGTCTCGGGACGGCCGCTCTGGGGCGTGACACAGAACCCACTGAAATCAAAAGTCATATAGTGGACTTCTACAAATCTCTTCTTAATAGGGAATCAGAGGCTCCAATTCCAGATCTACATTTCAATTCCAGTGTCACAACATTTCAAAATGATATGCTCGTATCAGATGTTTCTCTTGAGGAACTCAAAGCTACTGTATTCAGTCTCAAGCTCTCCTGGTCTAGATGGCTTTCCTCCACGTTTTTATCAGCTTTTCTGGGATCTTATTCATATGGATTTTTTAAAATTGGTGGAACACTTCATCTCTACAAAATGGCTACTTTGACAGGTAATCCCCAAGTCCGCTAATGCAGATTCCCTTGACAACTTCAGACCAATATCGCTTTGCAATATTCTATACAAGATAATCATAAAGGTGCTAGCGTCTCGTCTACAGAAAGTTCTTCCAGGGCTGGTCAGTGGTCATCAAACTGCATTTATTAAAGGGTGTAGCATTCATCATAACATTCTCCTTGCTTATGAGCTGATCTCATACATCAATAGATGAGGACAGGCAAGGGCTTGCATCAAAGTTGATATGCGGAAAGCCTTTGATAGTGTTCAATGGCCCTACTTACTTAAAGTCCTAGAAGGGTTTCATTTTGCTGATCATTTGATCCATTTATGTCTCGAATGTATTTTCTCAGCCCAGTATTCAATCCTTATCAACGGAAGTTTGGAGGGATTTTTACTTCTTGTGAGGTTCGGCAAGGGGACCCCCTATCTCCTCTCCTCTTCACTCTTGTAATGGAGGGATTTTCCTCCATGATCAACAAACAGTTTGACAATGGCCTAATTAAACCTTATATCAAGGGTAGATTGAATGCCACACATTTGTGCTTCGCGGATGATGTTCTAGTCTTTTTAGAGGGCTCCATAGCTTCAACAATGGCCCTTGCAGCGATGTTTAAAGAATTCTCGATGCAATCTGGTCTTTCTCTTAATGTGGACAAAATTCAGATCTTTGCTAGCCATCCATGTCCAGAATTCTGTGAAAATCTTTCCATTAAGCAACACTCTTTACCAGTCTGTTACTTGGGAATGCCACTCTTCACTTGTTGACATGGTTCGACTTCGGATTAACTCTTGGACAGGCAAGTCTCTTTCCATGGCTGGCCATCTAGAGCTCATCCTATCTGTCCTCACCTCCTTTCATTTCTTCTGGTCGTCTGCTTTCGCCATTCCCAAAGGAGTGATCAAGGAGATCGAGAGAATCATTCGCCACTTTCTCTGACAGGGGAGCTACTGTGAGAGAAAGATGCACCATGTAAATTGGGTGGAGGTGTGCAAACCAAAACTGGAGGGTGGCCTTGGAATAACTCGCATCACTGATTGGAACCATGCCTCCTGTGGAGTATGGTTATGGGAATTAGCCTCCAACACTCCCTCAATGTGGGCAGACTGGATAAAAAAATGTTACCTATGCAAAGGTAATATTTGGAATTGCCACCCTCATAATGGTTGTACCAACTCCTGGAGACAAATCACCAAGTCTAGAGACTGGATTTCTCCTCACATCAAATATCTTATCTTCGAAGGTAACTGGAGGGGCAAAAAATGACGTACCGGGTTCGGGTCGTCAAAATCCGTCTGCTCCTGTCTCCTCCGACAGGTACCGTCCGGTTGCCGACGATCCTCCTCCTTTAATGGACCGGACTCGAGGGCGGTCCAGGTTTGATTTGATTTGGACTAAACCTGATGTGATTTCTCAGGCTGCTTACGTACCTTGGCCAAGGGATCAAGTCAGACGTAGTTCCTTTTAATGGTGTGGGGATCTATTGGAAAAAATTCCTCTCTTTTCTCATAGGGAGAATTGGTTCCCTATTTATAGTGTTCTTTGGGTTCTGGAGATCCCATTCTTTCAGATTAGATGGGATCTCTGATTTATGATCATCAACAGGGATTGACCAAGTTGATCCAGCTTCAAATCCCATCCCTAGGCTCATTAGAGGATTAGGATAATGATGGATCTAGATATATTAGGTTTGCCATATCTGATAGGTTTGACTAGGTTAGGATTTTAACCGGTCGACGGGTCAGATCTGCTAATGGTGGGTGATCCGGGTCGTGGGCCCTCGTCTATTCGGTCATGGGCCATCGGTATGTGGAGCATAGTTGGTGGGCCTCATTTTTGGACCCTACAGATGCCCTCTTTTTTCCATCCGATAGGGATCGAAGATCCTTAGGTCGGGTGGGAAAAACATACTTGAGGCGACACGTGCCGGTGAGTACATGTCTGGTCTTGATCATCATTCCGCGCGTGCCATAAATAAAACTTCGGAGGCTGGTAGGATTTCGTGGAGGTTTGGTGTTTGTCTATGGTGATGAGATGATGCTTCAGTCTTGTTTGGACATAGGTTTTAGCCATCAGGAAGGCGTTAACCTATAGAGGTCTATTTCTTGGCAGGCTTGAGTCGTTTGCGGGACGTGGCCTTACTTGAGTTGTGGGGGTGACAACATGCTGCCCCCGGGCTTGAACCATTAAGATGGTGTCACCTTGTGGAGGTCGGTCTGCCCCCCTTCGGCTTGAATCGTGTGCACCATGTGGCCGAGAGGTGAGTGAATTTGCGGGTCGCCTTAGGCTTGAGTCATTTTCATGACGTGGCCGAATGGAGCGATTGAATTTGCAAGTCGCCTTGGGCTTGAGTCTATTGCACGACATGGCCAAGCGGGGCGATTGAATTTGCGGGTCGCGTTGGGCTTGAGTTATTTGGATGACGTGGCCGAACGGAGCGATCGAATTCGCGAGTTGCCTTGGACTTGAACCATTAGAGGGATTAGATGGGCTACACTCCTGGAAGGCTACACATATCCACCGTGAAGGCAACAGTGTGGCAGACTTATTGGCATCACATAGAACATCTTCTGGTGAATCGGTCTATAGACTTCATGACCTGTGGCCATCCATAGAAAATCTTCTACAAAAACACAAAGATGGAACTATATATCTAAGGAATACCTGAAATTCCTGACCTTCTCTTTTGTTACTTTGGAGTTCTTTCTCTGAAGAGAAATTGATCTTTTTTCTAAGTTGATCTTCTTTTTGTAATCATATCAAAGCACATCTTGTAAATTTTGTTGAGTTACAGAGATACAAAATTCCACAATTACCAATAAAAAAAAGAGTGACAGGGTTTAGTACTTGTTTGAATGATAGAATAAACAATTTAATTTGTTTTTAAAAGCATCTGTGGAGCACTTAATAGTGAATTTGTACTTTTTCATCAAAATAATGTCTAGATAAATTAGAATGCTCTTTCTCTGCAAATTAAATCATGAGAAAATTAGCATTGCAATGTTGAACATATTGTGTGTGTGTAGATATATAGGTAGAGAGAGAGAGAGAGAGAGAGAGAGGGCCCGATATCCCGCAGTCACCCAGTCCCCACCAATGATTTTGAGTCCACCTGATCATGTTGTCCACGTGAAATTTGTTAAAAAAATAATTTTTTGATGTACCCAATCATCTGGTCATCGAGTACAACCAAACCTAGTTATGTAACGTCCCTGAATTCACAACTCTGTTTTGAAACAGGAAATCCAGTTGCATTAACTAAATTTCTCAAATCTCAGAGTTTTTTTTCCAGAAACATAAGAATAATACTAACATGACCTTCAATATTTAAATATAATATAGCATTAAAGATCTCCATAACACTCCAAGTACTATGGATATAACTTACACAAAAATATATACAACTTGATATAAAAATGGTTACTAGGAGGATGGGCCAACTACATGCGAAATGAAATTGATCAGTCCTTCGACCAAGCAAATCTAACGTTCTCGCACCCACAATCTCGTTCGCAGCTACACGAGATCCACCAATCTAAGTATTTAAATCTGAAAGGTTGAGAAAAGAGGGGTGAGTAACCACACGCTCAATGAATGGACATTATGTCTCAATAATAATTGATATCACAAAATAATATTCTTTGATAATATATATCATAAGAAAAACAATGTGCAACATACAATAATATGATATTTGCAAGTACAATAAATTTCCAATGAACCAAAAATAACAGAAATCTCATTTCAAGATGCATATCTCAAGATCCAGTCAAAACACATGATGCGTAAGAATGCAACAGACACGCATGCCCGTATTCCATGGCACCTAGCCATCTACGGCACCTAGCCGCAAAGATTTCACTATGGAAATCGTGTCATCTAGACACATGTCATCTAGATAAAGTCACCTAGACTTGGGTCCATTCTGAACCATAGTCACCTAGGCTGCGCCACCTAGGTGATGCTATGTATGCATGGTCAACACATATTTTTCCTTTCAAACACATATATGCATGCGACAGGACAAGATATTATATATTTCTCAACACAATAAGTGATAAGGCATTAACTTATATAATATGACATGCTTGAGTTTATTCATAAAATAGGAGTAAAAGTCATTGATAAAAATCCTTCAAAAACTACGTATGAGACAACACCCACTCACCTCCTGTCCATGCAATACAAACCGATGCACGTGCATCAACGATACACACTCACACGTAGATAACCTAGCATAACAACTATGCAATAATAAATAAAAAAAACCATTCAATCATGACCCAAACAAGCAATTCACATCAAAGGACTAACAAAAATTACAATTCCAAATAAATATAGAAAATTCATATACTCACGATGATCCGATAATCCGTATCAATTTATTTCATAAGGCCCACATAATCGATCAATCCTCGAATAAATATTTAGACAATTCCAATAAGGCTCCACTACTACTCCAATGATCCAAATAATTTAACTCAACCAATTTACATCTAAATAACAATAATATCCAATTAATATTCATTTATCACACTAAACCAAATTATCAATTTAAGATCAAATTTGAGTCACCAAGATCAATAAAATCATCAAAACCCACAAATCAAATTATACTCATTATACATGTCACGCCCCAGGGTGGCCGTCCCTGAGACATGGCAATAATATAAAGTATCAGCTATCAATACAAGAGGCCAACAATGACTCCAGTAAATAATACACAAGGCTAACAAGCAATGATAACTGATAACTCAACTGAAAAGCAGAAGCATAAAAATACCAACAATGTCTCTAACTCAAAATATTATTACAGACCCGAATACACAATCATTGTCCTGAGAGCCAAGTCTAGTCCAAATAAAATACATCATGTATCACACGTATGATTTACAAATACACAAGACTCTAGGACTGCTGATAGCCTCGCACTCACCAACCGCCGGATGGAACGCTCCACGCACGCAAGACCATGCCACAGGGAAGCTCCAGCTCCATGTCCAACAATGCCCCTGTAAAAGAAATAGTACGTGAGGGGTGAGCTACAAGCTCAGTGAGTGGTTGGAAACCAAACACCAATTCAACAATTTAATGTTAAGGAAAACATGGGTGAGAACCCAATAGATAACAGGGTCACGCAGCAGCGCCACCAACCTCACCCTCACCCTCACTCCCGGAGGGAGACTCTTGGGACTCTTGGGGAGAGACCATACCGTTTGTCTAAGAGACGCGGGATTATTGGTTCACACAACACTACTGGATTATCTACATAGTGATAACTGTCCACCGATGTCTCTCAACATCGATACCTAATCGGACCCAACAACTATGGGAACGGACGAACAAACGAATGGGTCACGTAACAACGTGACTTCAACTCATCCTCACCCTAGCCCCCTGAGGGGTGACCCTAGGGACTTTTGGGACAAAATCTTTTGCTCTATACCCTTCGTCATCTGGTAGCCTTCTCTCGGGGAGCCTCTACCTGGTAGCTTCTCCATTACTGCTACCTCTACCATATGGGCGCACCAATAGGTGTCATGAATAGCGTCTGGGAGCACCCCGTATGACAGCTACACTCCGGGCAGCTTCGACGTGGAGCCAACGAAGGGGAGGAAAAGGGTCGATTGGTCTACACCATTCGTCATCCGGTAGCCCTCTCCCAGGGAGCCTCTACCTGGTAGCCTCTCCATGACTACTACCTCTACACCAATAGGTGTCATGAATAGCATCTGAGAGCACCCCGCAAGACAGCTACACTCCAGACAGCTTCGACACGGAGCCAACGAAGGGGAGAACGATATCACTCGGTAATCACATATCGAATACTCTTGTACTCCCACACGGGTGCGTCGCTCGGAGCGAGGGGTGACCTCTACTCTAGTGTAGAAATAAGCCCAAGGCATTACCCAACTAGCAGTTCATACACACGCCTAGCATGGGTAGGCCTAACTTAATGTCGTAACCACATGTTTAACAAAACCAATACAACGATGAATTCTCCTAAATTCCAAACAAATGCATCACTCGAATGCAAGGGGCGATTACATCGCTAGTGCTCTAACTAATAGGGTATGGCACAATAGCGGGTCATACCCCCGCCTATTATATATAGGCCCAATTAGTTTAACATGTGCATATATATATATATATATATAGAGAGAGAGAGAGGAATGATATGGTGCGGTCCGTGCGAACCATGCATATACCACACTCATCGAGGTATATGCGTCGATAGAGAAAGCATATCAACTCATCGAAGCATATGCATCATTGGGCTATATGCATCATTTATCGACGCATATACACTTTTAAGGGGTGTATATACATGGTTCGCACGACCGCACCGACCGCATATTATCACTCACCTATATATATATATATATATATATATATATATATATATGAGGAGAATCAAAACATAGTTATATGTGCCACATGCACGATAATATATTAATTAACTATAGGGATCCAACCTAACATGATTATTCATAATAAACAACATAGCATGCAACATACATACAAAGCATGGCCTATCTACACATGCATACAAGAGCATTAATCATGCAAACACACAAGATAACAACCTAACATGCGTTGGATATCATCAACTTAAAAAGGAAGGGTTAAGCGCGGTCTCGCGCACTAACAGGTGCACGCCAATATTCCCAAGTGCACCTAAGTCAAGTAGGAACCACTCTACTTACTCAGTACGCAAGAAGAGAGAGGGTGAGAGAGAGCTCATCATCTCAGAAGCTGGTCATAGCTTTGCCCCAACGATATGGGTGCAACAACTATACCACGCCCTCGAGTCTTGTAAATATTAAGTATGTACCTTATTATTAACCCATGATTAATCATGCTAGGTATAATTAATATAGTGGGGGTGGTATTAAAATACTACCTAAGGCATGCATATTCTATACATCCATATTAACACACAAAATATATGCAAACATGATCATTCATACAAGAATACAATATATAAGCAAGTATATTGTAGAATATGGGGTTCTACACAATATACGAGCTATATAGCCTAAAATGTAAGGTATCTAACATATTTAGGGTGCAAGGGTGCCCCTTGGATGCGCGATGCACGACTACGTGTATCGAGCACATCCTGAAGGGTTGGATCTGTAGATACTGCAATTTTGACCGTCCAGATAGATGAAAATACTTCAAGTAACACCCAGAAACAAATCTCAGAAAATTGAAAATCCTAAAACCCTGGTCCAAAACCTAGGAACCTAAAACCTTGAAAAGGGGCGGCTAACCCTAACTAGCCGCCCCCCTGGCCGACCCCAAACCGCTTCCCTGGATGGGACATAAAGCAGCATTAAATGCTGATCATTGCGGTGGGTTATGACCTTTAGCTGCCCCATCTTAGCTGGTTTAACCCAAGTAACCGACCCAAGCCACTGCTTGTCAGTGATGAGACGTTTGACATGTCATGATGGGGGCGGCTACCAGGAAGTAGCCGCCCCATATTGGGCAGCTAGTTTTGACTAGCCGCCCTTCACCTGGTCTTTGACAGAAGAACAGAGAATTAATGAGGGGTCTAATCAAGCACCCTATTATCCAATTCGTCCCATTACCCCCTGGACACTCCTCTGCCTCTCTTTTACTATAAATAGAGGGGGTCCAAACCATTTCTAACATCATCACCCATTCACATCTTCAATCCACCTCTTGCATTCACAATCCACAACCCATTTCCACCACTTGAAATCCGTGGAGAGAGAGAGAGAGTTCCATTTGTGAGAGAAAAACCCATTTTTCACATAAATCCACCCTCCCAATCCACCCTCCAAAACCCAGGTTAAACCACGTTTAGCATCTGCCAAAACCAAACCCATTTCCTACTGAAGTTCTGCCCAAATCCACCTAGGCACCGAACGGCTAACCTTAGTTAGCCGCCCAATGGCTCAAACCCAGTAGCCGCCCCCCACCTGCACCCCATTTGACCCAAGACTCCTTTAATCAATCCCCTGAAGCAGAATAGGATTACCTGTTTTCTACCTCTGTGTACGGTATATCTGTGTCCCAGAGTGGAGACCCCACAAACTCCCCCACGTAGGCGATCAAATCCCAACCCAACTTTTCCTGCTTTTCAAAAAAACAGGTGAAGATCACACACCCCTTTGAATCCTCTTGAGCCGTTGTCAGGCGCCTCAACCAGGAATGAAACCCCACCACCCTTCCGAGAGACGATCTAGCCGAGCCTGTCAAGGCGCGCACCGGATCCGAATCCCCGAAGAACCACCACACACGCGGATTTTTTCCACACTGACAATCTGGCGATCACGGTGGGACCTCCCTCGTGAAAAATGACAAAAGGTAATCCTCTTATGCCTTCCTTTTACAAGCTTGACTAGAATGCTATCAACCCTCTAGGAAAAGTTAGAGTTTCCCACCCCTCGAATCAGGTCCTCCTCTATTTTGCATTACAACATCATTTACTGCTTTGTAACCGGAAGGATTCAAAATCCCCAAATTCCGTCGGTATAACAGTTGTGGAGACCCAGACATTCATCTAACTGCTTTTTATCTAGATGCCCGGCCGTTTCTAGATAATCAACCTCTGTTAGTGTTTTTCTTCCAAAAATCATTGGAAGGAGAAGCACTACAGTGGTTCTCCACCCTCCCTGTAGATCACTTATCGAACTTCTCGGCTGTAAGCGATAAGTTCTTAGGCCGCTACGGTTACCAAAGGACCAGAACCCCCTCTATTTCAGACCTAACCGTAGAACAAATGAGGCCTAGGGAGGAATTTGAACAATACGTGTCTCGGTGGTGCACACTTGTCCACCGGACCGACCTGCAACTCACGGAATGTCAAGAAATTGACATGATGTTGCAGAGTTTGAGTCCAGAGCTCCGTACGAGCCTTTCGTACGGAGACTGCACTACATATCAGCTTCTAATTGACCGCCACAACAGGATTTCTCGTTGTGCAGCCCCAGTAGTCCAAACTCAGTCCCCACCTATCAGCCATAGGGTTGGACAACCACCACGTAATGCGCAAACCCCCACGGTAGAGGGGATTACACAAGTTTCGGCACTCTACCCAAATGGAGAACGAGTTCCTGATCGAGGAACGGCTCCGAGACAGTACACGTCCGGTTCACCTGGGTATGCGTCGCCTCGGCCAACCAATCAAAACTTTATGCCTCGATCAGTACCCGTCCCCGCACCGATACAACAGAATCCGAAAATCCAAAGTTCCTCAGTCCAAAGCTGTCACGCCCCAGGGCGGCCGTCCCCGAGACGTGGCAATAATATAATATCAGCTATCATAAACAAGAGGTCAACAATGACTCCAATAAACAATACACAAGGCTAATGAAGCAATGACAACTGATAATACAACTGAAAAGCGGAAGCATAAACTATCAATAAGTCTGTAAACCGAAAATATTAGTACAGACTCGAATACACAATCACTGTCCTGTGAGAGCCAAGTCTAGCCAATAAAATACAACAAGTGCCACACGCACGAATTACCAATACACAAGACTCTAGGACTGCTGACAGCCTCGCACTCGCCAATCCGCCGGACAGAACGTTTCCACGCACGCAAGACCACGCCATAGGAAAACTCCAGCTCCACGCCCAACAACGCCCCTGTAAAAGAAACAGTACGCGAGGGGTGAGCTACAAGCTCAGTGAGTGGTCGGAAACCGAACACCACTATAACAATTTAATGTTAAGGCAATTTCCTTTCAAGGAAAGACATGGGTTGAAACCCAATGGATAATAGGGTCACACGGCGGTGCAACCCGTCTCACCCACACCCTCACTCCCGAAGGGAGACTCTTGGGACTCTTGGGGAGAGACCATACCGTTTGTCAAGGAGACGCGGAATTACTGGTCTAAACAACACTATTGTGATCATCTACATAGAGATAGTTGTTATCGATATCTCTCAACATCGATACTTAACCAGACCCAACCAATATGGGAACGGGTGAACAAACCAATGGGTCACGTAGCGACGTGACTTAACACATTCATCGCCCCGACCCTGAAGGGGAGCTCCAAAGAGACCCGGGGACAAACGAGGGTTAACCATAACACCACGTGTTACTGGTTAACGAGACACAACGCATCCATCTGCTACGAGGTAGAGATATACTTCGATACCTCAAGCGTCAGAAGTAACAAACCCAGAGTATACTCGATGGGTATTTGGGTCACGTGGCGACGTGACAACAACTCATCCTCACCCTAGCCCCCGGAGGGGTGACTAGGGACTTTTGAAACGAACTCAGTTGCTCTACACCCATCGTCATCCGGTAGCCCTCTCCCGGGGAGCCTCTACCTGGTAGCCTCTCCATGACCGCTATCTCTACCATATGGGCGCACCAATAGGTGTCATAAATACGTCTGGGAGCACCCCACAGGACAACTACGAGCCGGGCAGCTTCAACACGGATCCGACGAAGGGGAGAACGACTTGAAGCCCGAAATATCACTTGGTAGCTCTCTCCCGTGCAGCCTCTACCTGTCGGCCTTCCACGATCAGTACATTCCCTAGATGTGTACCGCGGTACGCATCGGTAGCACCTACAAGTGGTGGCACCCTACAGGACAGCTTCTATGTCGGGTAGCTTCGACTCATGACGATGTCAGGAGGAAGCACCTTGCGTTCGCAATGCGAACCCTATGGGAAAGCCAACTACCCTTGGTACTTACACACATATATCGATGATATCGAATACTCTTGTATTCCCACACGGAGGCGTCACTCGAACGCGAGGACTATCTCTACACTCGTGTAGAAAAGCCAGGGGCATAACCCAATAGGCGGTTCAGACACACGCCTGGCACGGGTAGGCCCAAGTTACTACCGTAGCTATCGGTTTAACAAAACCGAGGCCTCGATGAATTCTTCAGAATTCGATACGAATGCATCACTCGGATGCAAGGGTGATTACATCGCTAGCGCTTTAACTAATAGGGTACGACCCGACCGCGGGTCATACCCTCGCCTATTACGGATAGGCCAAATTAGTTAACATGCGCATATATATATATATATAAGGAGAATCATAACATGATAATATGTGCCACATGCACAATAATATATATATATAACTATAGGGGTACTCCCTAACATGGATTTACATCATAAACAACAAATCATACAATATGCATACAAGGTATGACCCACTTAAACATGCTTATAAGGCCATAATCATACAATCACACAAAATATATCATAGCATTCGTTGGTTATCACCAACTTGAGAGGAAAGGGTCAAGCGCGATCTCGCGCACTAATCGGTGCATACTAATTTTCTCAAGCGCACCTGAGTCTAGTAGGAACTACATCTACTTACTCAGTTTGCGTAAAGAGGGAGGGCGAGAGAGAGGGAAAGTCTCATCCTCTCCGGAAAGGCTGGTCATAGTTTTGCCCCAACAGATGGGTGCAACAACTACACCATTCCTCCAGTCTAATCATAAGGGAAAATATTAGCACGCATTCGGTTATTAACCCAAGGTTTGACATGCTGGATATTACTCATATAGGGGAAGAGGAGTATTACAATACTACCTAAGGCATTCATATTCTATACATCCATACACTCATTCTAAAATATATGCCCAAAACACAAGGGGCGCATGAAAACACATTTATTCAAACATGAGTACATACATAAGCAAGTATAGGGTAGAATAGGGGGTTCTACACAATATACGAGCTATACAACCCTAACATGCAAATATCTAGCATATTTAGGGGTCGAGATGCCCCAAGGATGCACAATGCACGTCGGCGTGCATCGAGCGCATCCCAAAGTGTTGGATCGAACCACTCACCTAACGAGCGCACGGCTCGCGAAACGCAAGAGAGCGACGAGTTGAATCCGAAGCCTGAAATCAATCCGCCAAGGATCATCCCATGGTTGCATTTGGCTATAACAAGCTGCTCAACACCACGAAGCACTCCGAACGTGTCTGAGCACCGCAAGCACGCCCTCGAGTACCCCGTGCACGCTGCCCATGCACCCTGCACGCATCAAACAACGTCAAGCACGTCCTCGAGCACCTCGTGCATGCTTCCCACGCACTCCGCACGCATCGGGCAAGGCCAAGCACGCCCTTGAGCACCTCGTGCACGCTGCCCGCACACTCCGCACGCATCGAACACGTCAAGCACACCCTCGAGCACCTCATGCACGCTTCCCGCGCACTCCGCACGTGCGAGCACCATGCACGCTTCCCGCGCACTCCGCACGCATGCGAGCACCTCATGCACGCTTCCCGCGACTCCGCACCTGCGAGCACCTTATGCACGCTTCCCGCGCACTCCGCACGCATGCGAGCACCTTATGCACGCTTCCCGCGCACTCCGCACGCATGCGAGCACCTTATGCACGCTTCCCGCGCACTCCGCACGCATGCGAGCACCCCCACAAACATGTGGCATGCACACCAGCTACAAAAGAGATGGCTGAACCCAACCGAGGAGAGCGGGAGGTCCATACGCGGCTCCGGCATGCCCGCACACCGCTGCTCCACCGCCAACACCCCCGACGCCCCGCACCTCCTTACAAACAACACACCTTCAAATACATTGGAAGAGGAGACTTCATCACCACCTCCACCAACAACCAAGCACTCCTTATATGCATAAGAACCACAAAAAGAAGAGGGAAAACTCACCAAAGGAGAGGGGGGAAAAGGAAAGGAAAGGGGGGCGTAGGGGCTCGCAAGCGCACCCTCGGCCACCCCAACCGCAACCACCGCAACCACCACCTCTTCCTTGATCTTCTTCTTCAATGTGGCATTACAACAAACACATGGGGGGCTGCTGTCCAAAGGGGAGGGGAAAACAATGAGGGGGAGCTTGAGGAAGATGGATTAAGAAGGGAGGATAACAAAGCACAACAACAACATAAACACACCTTTTCCACTCCTTTTTGATCTTCTTCTCCACCACCATCACCTCCTCCACCCAAAACACATACAAAAGGGGGGCTGGACCAGAAAAGAGAGGAGGAGAGACCCAAAGTCGTGCACATTTGGGGATTAAATAAGCAAAGGTCGAGTAAATGACCAAGTCATCCTCGGACTTAAAACCTCTGCGCAGCCTTCACTTAAACGGCCATAACTTCCTCAATACAGCTCAGAATTGCACGATTCCAGTGGCATTTGAAAGATAAGACGATTATCTACAACTTTCATGTTTACACCCAGATCAAATAACCTCTCCAGCTATTCCAAAATCTAGGCTAAACATCTTACAGGGCTGCTGCCTGGATTTCTCAACTTCGGGGTATACTCGAAAAATACCCATAACTTTTAATATACGAATCCAGTTGATCCAATTCCACTTCTATATGGAAGCTATCACCAAACTTAACATCTCATAATAATATCGGATTTTTATCTCTTCGTCTTGGATTTTAACAAAATCAAATCCAAATATCAATCCGAAAGTGTATAATTCCAAAAACGTTATCGGAATTAAACGAAAATTTTATGGGCAGTATTAAACTGTACCAAGACCCATAATATGCAGTTAGATTTATTAATCAGAGTCTTCAAACCCTAGCAGATAGCTAAAGTCAAAATTTTAGCGACTCCGATCGAAATTAGGACTCTAAATGACACAGGCCTAACAAAAGCCCCATAATTCCAATACAAGGTCAAACTAAGCCCCCCTTTTACTCCGCTCTCCCAAGAGCACAAAACCTAGCCTATAGGCAACTCACGCCAAGCCCCCACAAAGAGGCAACGCCTTCCTGTGGCCCAAGAGGGCTGAGTAAAGGGATTGCTATCCACCCCTCCCAGAAACCCTAGGAAACATCTTCAAAGCCCTGATATAAACCAATGGCCTCCCCTTGCCCGCGGCCAGGCCTTCACCTATCGGTGCCAACACCGCTCTTTTCTGCCCATATCATCAATATCACGGTCACACTATCGAACAATGCTTCTCATTCTGAGACATTGTCTACGACCTTGATAAAGAAGGCCACCATCAGGGACTCAGGAACGGCTCAGCTACAAAGCCACCAGTAACCCAGTTGAGTCCGTTATCCAGGCAAGCCCCAAAAAGTCCCGGCCCTATAGAGACCAAAACACAAAGCCCAAGATTAGCCACAAAAGCCCTCATAAAAGAGCCAGAGAGCCTAAGCTTCGAAAGCATTTACACCATAAAAGCTACCAACCACGAGGAACCACCTAGGATCATTCCGGGTGGCTTAATTCTACCAGCTCCTTCTCCCATTCTCCCAAGCCCCATAAGGCCTCCCCTTCCTAACATAAAACCAATTCCCCGACGGTCACCCATCTTACCATCGCAACAAAATCCCGATCCACGGTCGCAACAACATCCTCGATCCACGGTCGACACCTTGAACCATCATACTACTGGGGCAGGAAGAATCTTCAATGCCATTCCTTCTTATAGGCATCCCGCACCTGAAACAGAAACTGAGGAGCCCAATGTCAGGGATAGATCGATATTCTTGACCAACTCCGAAAGATCCCTGTAAAAATTTCTATCTTAGAGCTGGTTGAAACCTCAGAACATCACCAACATGCCCTAAGAATGTTTCTGGAGAGAGTCCAAGTTGACCCACAAATCTCAATCCTAGGCATGCCCATAGCTTTAGCCTCTGTGGGATTAGGACCAATGATAACCTTTAGACCCAAAGAAGAAATCCATGATAAGGTCGTGAACACCTCCACCCTATGCGTAACAATTGACCTCGAAGGGTACCCAGTAGATAAAGTTCTAATTGATACCGATGCAGGGGTAAACTTCATGTCACTACGCACCTTCGAACACATTGACAGACACATAACCACGCTCCTCGAAACAGACACCCGCATATTTTCTTATGACAAAACGGCTCGTCTAGTTCTTGGCTTTAAAGACTTTCGATTAAAAGTAAGACCCCCTGGAAACAGACGCTGAAGCATACGTCTTAGAAATGGATTCCGATTACAATATGATTTTAAGGCGTAAATGGTTGTCCTCTATAAAGGGAGTCTCTTCCCCCCTACACCAGTGTTTGAAATTCCCAATGGGGAATCAAATAATCAAAATACGGGGAGATGCGGTCAAAGAACCCAAAGCAACGTTCACCAATAATGAGACCATCGCCATAAAAATCACCAACCCATAGCCTATAGAAGCCACCATCCACATTCTAGACTTCTCAGCCGATTGGCTGAATCCCCAAAATCCTCCCCCCAGTACTGCGAAGACAAGCCACCCTAAAATAAAAATCCCGGCTGGTTAAAATGAAGATTATGGGCCATATCCCGGGGAAGGCTTTGGGGCTAAGAGATGGGATCTTAGAACCCATCAAGCTCCCGACATGGTTAGATAAGAGAGACCTAGGCTCGTCCAAAGACCGCACTAATTTAAAAGGAAAATATTATTGGGGGTTATATGAACATTTCATTAAGGGAGCAGCCACGGAGCCGGCTGAAGAGGCCGCACACCCTTACCTTTTAAGCCTGTCCAGGAAAGAGAGCCAGATTATCTCTCAGGCTCCCTTAACTGGTTATTCCCACACCATGATAAACCTTTAAGCACACACTCACTACCAAACGATGAAACTCTAGCTAACCGAGCGCTCTTTCCTCGCAGTGCTCAAGCATTGTAACAAAGGAGCGCCAGATGTTGGAGGAAAGTTGGTTGAAATGCTCAAACCAATCTAGTAGGTTGTAAATAATAAGTGTTTTCATTTTCAAAAAAAAAACAAAAAAATATGAAAAATCACCTTTGGGATGGAAACCAAAACTTTAGGGTCCCTATTTGACAAATACGACTTCACCCCAGCATGGCACCCTTTCAGTGAAGACTCCAATATCCTAAATAAGCTACAACGTCAGCCAGTCAAACCAAGAATCCCGGCCCCAGCACCTCCTCAACGGACAAACCTACTAGAAGTCAGATACCTAACCAAATCATTAATAGCATAAAAGGGTATAGCGAGGCTATTTTAGGCTTAGAAAAATTTAAATCGATAGAAGTCATAGAAGAACCAGACCTCGATCATATAGAGAACCTAGACGATGGTCTGGGAGTCTTCGAAATCTGCGATGAAGATGACCGGGAAGAAGAAGACATGTCTGAGAAATTTGAGCAGAGCCTTCAAAAATTTGATGAAAAGACAGAAGGAGCGGACGAGAAGGTGGAGGAGTTAAACCTAGGAATTGAGGCTAACCACAAGATCATTTTAATAAGTGCGGAGTTGAATCACAACGAGAGAGAGAGCTTAGTTAAAATATTACGTGAATATAGTGACGTCTTTGCATGGTCTTAAAAGATATGCCCGGACTCGACACCTCTTTAGTCGAGCATCGATTAATCCTAGAGCCCAATGCTAAACCAGTAAAATAAAAGTTAAGGCGCCTTCATCCTGAAGTGGCTTTAAAAATTAAAGATGAGGTAGACAAGCTCCACCAGGCTAAATTCATCCGAGTAGTCTTGTATCTGAAATGGGTAGCTAATATTATTCTGGTATCCAAGAAATATGGCAAGATCCGGGTATGCATCGACTTCAGGGACCTCAATCGAGCGTGCTCGAAAGATGACTTCCCACTCCCGCATATTGATCTCCTTGTCGATAACACGGCAGGTTACGAAATGCTCTCTTTCATGGATAGCTTTTCCGGATACAATCAGATTCGGTTGGCAGAAAAGACCAGGAAGATACTTCCTTTACCGCACCCTGGGGGACTTACTGCTATGTAGTAATGCCTTTTGGGCTTAAAAATACGGGTGCAACATATCAAAGAGCTATGACTTCAATATTTCATGATATGATGCACAAGCTAGTAGAAATTTATGTAGATGACATCCTTGTTAAATCTAGGACTCGAATAGGACACGCCGACATACTTAAGCAACTATTGCAGAGATGCAGAGAATTCTCACTCAAGATGAATCCAAAAAAGTGTCGCTTCGGCGTCTCATCTAAAAAACTCTTGGGATTCATGGTGAGCAAAAGGGGGATCGAAGTAGATCCAACCAAGGCAAGGGCCATCGCCCAAAAGCCCTCACCCAAGAACTTAAAGGAATTGAGAGGACTCATCAGACGGTTGCAATTTATCAGGAGATTTATCTCACAGCATGCCGAAAGATGTCGCCCCTTTTACAAACTGTTAAAAGGAGTTAAGTTTAAGTGGGATGACGAATGCCAAAAAGCCTTCGATAGCCTAAAAAACTACCTACTTAATCCTCCAGTCCTCTCAGCCCCAATGCCCGGACGACCCCTGCTTCTCTATGTAGCTACAACCAAAGAAGCCATCGGTGCAGTACTCGCACAACACGACGATATGGGAAGGAAAGAAAAGGCTATCTACTACCTAAGTAAAACACTAATTGAGTATGAAAAAGCATTCCCTCCCACAGAAAAAACATGCTTAGCGTTAGTGTGGGCTTCCCAAAAACTGCGTCATTACTTTCTTGCCCACAAAGTCAAATACTTTGCCAAGATGGACCCAGTAAGGTTCCTCTTCAAGAAAGCTGTATTAACTAGTCGCTTAGCCCGATGGCAAGTACAGTTAAATGAGTTTGACATCGCGTACGCTACTCAAAAGTCCATCAACGGACAAGCTATTGCTGACCACCTCGCTCAACTCCCTCTCCTTGATTATGAACCAGTGAAAACTGACTTCCCAGATGAAGAAATATTTACGCTTGTCGAAGAAAAAGATAGGAAGACTTGGACGCTATACTTCGACGGAGCAGTCATCCAACAAGGGAAGGGAATATGGATAGCCTTAATCTCCCCTGAGGGTGTCATTATCCCGCGAGCGTTTCAGTTTATATTCAATGCCACCAATAATATTGCTGAATACGAAGCCCTGATAGCAGGTTAGAAGGCAGCTCTAGCCCTAGGAGTGAAAAGTCTAGACATCATTGGGGACTCCCTCTTGGTGATCCACTAAACTCTGAAGAAATACCAAACTAGAGACCCCAAACTAAAGCCCTATAGGGAACTAGCCATAGTCCTATTAAAACAATTCCATAAAGTCAATCGCATTTTTATACCTCGGACATGCAACATCCTTGCAGACTCTCTAGCCTCATTAGCTCCATCACTTACCTTTCCCATATCTAGGACATCTGAAACGGTCACTATCCACAGACTAGAAACATCTGCCACCAAACTTCGAGATTGTGAAACCCAAAAAAACCTGAAACAACAAAACCAAATAGACGAGATCACTAATACCACGAACATCCTAGCTCTTGGTCTGGAAGATATGGATGATGGAAATCCATGGTACTTTGACATAAAAAACTACCTCAAAGATGGTTCATTCCCAGGATACGCCACTAGCAATGACCAGAAAATAGTTAAAAGAATAGCGACCAAATACTGCCTCCGAGGAGGAATACTTTTTTGAGCATCCTTCAATGGAGAACTACTGAGATGCCTGGACGATGAAGAAGTATATACTATCGTAGAAGAAGCTCACTCCGGAATATGCGGAGGACATGTCAATACTTAGATGCTGGCAAAGAAGGTGTTAAGGATGGGCTACTACTGGCCCACGCTCGAAGGAGACTGCAACAAATACGTTCGGCGTTGTATTCAATGTCAAACCCATGCCAAGAAAATATATGCACCAGCATCTTCCTTACACCCCATGACTTCACCATGGCCCTTTTCTATGTGGGCCCTAGATGTGATAGAACCATTCCGGGACACTGTAGAAAACACCACTCAGAAAGCTTTTATCCTCACTGCCACAGAATACTTTACCAAATGGGCTGAAGCGAATCCTATGTACTACTCAAAAGATCCACCCTGGCTCGCTTTGTTCGCACTCATATCCTTGCACGGTTTGGTACCCCCAAATGATTATAACAGATAACGGCCCCCAATTCATCTCCCAAGAATTCTGAGACTTATGCAATAAACATCATATAGAGCTTCATCATTCCACGCCATATTACCCCCAGTGAAATGGACAAGCAGAGGCTACCAATAAAACCTTGCTCAAGATCATAAAAAAGACAGTAGAGACCCACAAAATTACTAACTGGCCTGATAAATTGGTAGACGCCCTCTGGGCGTACCGAACCTCCATCAGAACACCCACCGGCCAAACTCCTTACTCACTTACATTTGGGTAGAAGCAGTAGTGCCTTACGAAATTCTCATTCCATCCTTAAGAATGGTATTAGAAGAAGACCTACAAATTGAAGAAAGAAGGGAGGCACTTTTACTACACCTCAAACTATTAGACGAAAAAGATTAAGAGCGGCGGACCATGCCCAGGCCTACCAAAGAAGGGTGGCAAGGGCATTAAAAAAGAAGGTAATAGAAAGAAGATTCAAAACTGGAGAGTTGCTACTTAAGCAAATCGTGTCATCGAGGCAGCCTCACCCAAGAGGAAAGCTGCAACCCACATGGGAGGGACCCTATGTGATCACCCATGCCTACTCTGGGAATGCTTACCGCTTGGTAGACGCCGAGGGAGTCAAGGTTCCAGGTTCGTGGAATGCACTTTACCTGAAGAAATTCCAAGTGTAGAAAATTTCAATACTTGAGAAATATTATTCTTTCTTTCTGCGATTTCCAGCGTTTAGCACTTGATGATAGAATTATAAAACTCCCGGAGATAAACTTGTAGTTATTTAAACTCAAATCCGCCAATCATGCCATCTCCTTCACACACGTATGACTTAAGAATCAGCCACTAGATAGAAGAGAAATTGCCTACCCCGTAGACTGAGACAATTTTAAAAGCCCCAAAGTATCCCTCCCTTATTTCCGCCTCCACTCATATTAACCCAAGGTCAAAATGAAGAGTTACTTGGACCTAACATATGTCCCAAAACTGGCTCTGACACTATACAAACACTTCTAGAGGGGAAGCACGAAAAGAATTAGGGTGAAAAACAGAAGTCCCCCCCCCAAATAAAAAAAACCAGGCAATGAGAGGCCAATAAAAGAAAAATAACACCCAAGTGAACGGGTTAAACTCTCTACTTTAGTAGGCTTTCACGCCTTTACGCAAGTATACGCTAAACAACGGCTATACCAGTACAGATCCGAACAAGCGGATTGTACTTTTCACCCAAAATAAAGAAGTGATGAAAAGAAGAAAGTCAGAGGGACCTAGAAAGTAGGACATGTGCTAGACTGGGACAATTCTAAATATTGCCCAAAAGAAAGATATTACTTTTGCCCCGTTCCCCCTATCACCTTTTATTTTTGCAACGGAACTTTGGAGTTGAACTATGTCTGCGGGGAAATGTGAGATTTCGACCAAAAGTAGGCATTTTCTATGTTTACAACTGCACACACTTACATGAGTTTATTTAAAGACTTGCTTATTTAAAGGAAGCTTATTTAACTTGATTCCTGGTGCATTCATGTATTTTTCAACATGTTTAGAATAATATAATCAAGCATTTGAGAGCCATGAACCCAGAAAACCGACACCTAAAAGCTTATACCCTTCAAATACAATCCTGGTTTGGACACGAGTGACCATAAGGGTACCTTTTAAGGCTTGATGGTATCCTTTACTTAGGAAAGTTGAAAATATTGCCCTCTCACATGAAAGAATGATTGAAAAATTAAAATGCTCCCTTGTGGCACTTACGCATGAGCTAGCATTTTCCTTTTCCAAAACAATTAGGCATTCAAACTTCCTTAAAACAATATAGCTCCCTATACCAAAGCTAAAATTATCCCTATTACACTTGTTTCATACCCTGCCGCACATGCTTGAGAAGAAATTGCCCCACTCTCACACGTACTTCTTCACTCTCGCACTTGGAATCCCTTCCTTGCATACTAAAGCATGGTTTCCCGCGCTTTCCTTTCTCGCATTCGATTGCCATTTTACCTTAAGATGGATTATAGCCCTTGACGATTCAAGAAAGAAGGGCTCGAAAGTCAGTGCAGGGGCACAACCTGAACAGATTTAACACTTGGTCGATGGAAAGGATATTTTTATAGGTCTTGAAGTATAAAACACTCAGGAGGACTTTCAGCAGCAGCAGACAAAAGTAGCAGAAATAGAAAAATTGCCCCAGGAAGGGGGCGGCTAAACCCGACTAGCCGCCCCTCACTAGACGGCTAGAATGAACTAGCCACCCCTGCTTCCTCCTTTCCCAAGTCAAAATCCAGGCAAGGGGCGCTAACCTAAACAAGCCGCCCTCACTGGGCGGTTAGTTTTCACTAGGCGCCCCCTGCCTGCTACCCGAAAACCTGCTATCAGTCCTATTCTTTTCAAATCTTCAACTCTTTTATACCTATGAAATACATTCTCCCCCAAAACCTGTGCACACACATTTCATACATATATTCATACATAAAGCCTGCATAAGTGCAAATCAAACAACAACCAAAATCAAAATCATACACCAAACCATACACCCATTGATCCATTTCATCCACCCCTTAAACCATATGAAACCATTCCACATACACGACCAAATTAAAACCAATAAAACTAAATTAAAAATACCCATGTTTGTTCGTACACCATAGCAGAAGAGAAAGTTGTTCATAAAAAGGGAAAATTCAGACCTAGTTAAACTAAGAAAGTTTTTAAAACAAATAAACTAGGGATGAGTGGGCCATGCGTCTTGGACCATCCGTCCAAAGCTTTCCATCTAAGTGTCTTGGACCATGTGTCACCCAAAATTATCACCTGAGCCAAAAGAAAAGAAGAAAAGCATGAATTCCTTACATATATACATTCTTCCACTCCAAAACCAAGATATGAAAGCTGTATCTTGGAATATTTTCATCATCTGTGGGAGGTTGGGTCGATGGAGGGACATCCTGACTTGGCTGAGGAGGAATCGGTGGCTGGTGAGAAGACTGAACCTCTGGAGTTTTCTGAACCGTGAGAGTCTCTCTAACGGAGGAGGCAACCCTGGAGCATCTCCGACGACTCTGGCTCGCTGATGGACGAGAGGTGCGACTAAAGGTGGCCCCAGTGGCCAATGAAGCAGAAACGGAGTGCTCAAGTTCGAATGAGAGAAGGTCGAGATCCGACTCGGTCATAACCCCTCCGCCGACTAACTTCCCTCTCATGGTGGCCTCCCAAAGGTGGAATTGCTGCATATCACGATCTCTCCTCCCCAACCTCTGGCGAAGGCGTACCTCCACTCGTCTCGAACGATCCTCGACCGCCCTCAGCCTCTCCTCAAGCTCCCGCGATCTCGCCTTGGTGGCTCAGAGCCTATCCTCACTCGATCGGAGCGCATCCCAGTCCCTGTCCCCGGCAGCCTGAAGGGAGCGGATCAAATCTCCCATCAAACCCCCGGGAACACCCGCCAACATTTCCAACTCCGACACCCTCATCTGGAGGGAGTCTCTCTCGCGGCATTGGATGGTGAACTCCTCCTCTCTCAACTCCATCACGGACCTCAGCCGGTCCACCTCCTCCTGAGCATGTACGGTCCTACCTCTCGCCTGACCAAGCTCCATCCTTATGGCCGTCAACTCGCTCCGGGCCACATCCAACTCCCTCGTCAACTCGAGCTCTCGCTCAGAAATCATGGATGGAGGAGGGCAGAAGAAGAAGAAGCACCGTCGGCTCTCGCTCACAATAGAGCATCCACCTGAGCCTCAAGGACCTGAACCTGGTCCTGCAAGCGTCTCCTTTGCGCCCTCAACACTTCTATTTGTAAGCCGCACGTCGCTGCGCAATCCTTTACCGCTTTATTGACTGCTTTATACCTGCATTCGTTCCCTTAAATCATTCCACATGCATCATGGAATCCCACCTAGAGGAGGAGATACGAGAGGAGAGAATCACCCACTAAGAGGGTCAGGCCACATAATTCCTGACCAATCTAGAGGAAAAGATGGCCAGTCTAGGGTACCAATCCATAGAGGACATGTTTCATTACCTCACCGACTACAGTCATGCCAAGACCTTGAGGTAGGAAGCCCCTGTCGAAACCCCCAAGGCCATTCCCAAAACCCCGTCCGCACCCAGTCGCTCGGTCAATCCGAGCATTTTTTCGTTCACCCCCCTTTCCCCTGTGAATCCAATGTTCCCAACCATTTCCACCCCACGCCCTTACCAGGTCACCCCAAACCCGGGACCGCTAGGCAGCCCACCCAAGGGAGAAACACTAGATAAAACCATCCGGAGAATCCTCTCCGAGATTGGTCCCTTAGCCCCCAAGCACATGTCTCTACATAACCTGAGACAAATCCTGTCAGTCCACATGCCGGAGGGATTCAAATCCCCAAGTTCTGCCGGTACAACGGTCGTGGAGACCCAGACATTCATTTAACTGTCTTTTTATCTAGACGCCCGACCGTTTCTAGATAATCAACCTCTGCTAGTCTGCCTCTTCCAGAAATCATTGGAAGATGAAGCGTTGCAATGGTTCTCCACCCTCCCTGTAGATCATTTGTCAAACTTCTTGGCTGTAAGCGAGAAGTTCTTGGGTCGCTACGGTAACCAGAGGATCAGAACCCCCTCTATTTCAGACTTGACCGTAGAGAGAATGAGTTCTAGGGAGGAATTTGAACAATACATGTCTTGGTGGTGCACACTTGTCCACCGAACCGGCCTGCAACTCATAGAATGTCAAGAAATTAACATGATGTTATAGAGCCTGAGTCCAGAGCTTCGCACGAGCCTTTCATATGGAGACTGTACTACGTATCAGCTTCTAATTGACCTCCACAACAGGATTTCCCGTTGTGCAGCCCCAGAAGTCCAAACCCAGTCCCCACCTATCAGCCATAGGGTTGGACAACCACCTCGCAAGGCACAAACCCCCACGATAGAGGTGATTACACAAGTATCGGCCCTCTACCCAAACGGAGCATGAGTTCCTGATCGAGGAACGGCTCCGAGACAGTACACGTCCGGTTCATCCAGGTATGCGCCGCCTCGGCCAATCAATCAAAATTTTACTACTCGATCAGTACCCTTCCCCGTGCCGATACAACAAAACCCGGTAATCCAAAGTTCCCCGGTCCAAAGCCCCGTAATTTCAAGACAAGGCCAGCCTAGGACCCCTTTCTATTCCACCTTCCTAAGGAACGAAAACCTAAATCCTAGGCAGTCCACACAAAGTGCTTATAATGAGGTCTCCCCTCCAACATCCTATGATCAGAACGAGTGGGAAAGAGGGATTCTTACCCTCCCCTCTCAGAAACACTAACTAGGATTTTTAGGGTGCTAATGGACACTAATAGTATCTCCCTCCCAGTTAATAAGCCTCCACTCCCCGGGGCCAGCAGACTGCGTTATTGTCAATACCACCAACAGCATGGGCATACCGTAGAACAATGCGTTGTTTTTTGGGATTTTATTTATGACCTGAACGATGACAAGCGCCTTGATTGGGCCATGATCAAAAGCCACTTAAACCAGGGCAATTCTCGAGCCTCCAAGCCACTTGGCATATTTACTAACCCATTGCCAGGTCACAACCAAGCATACACATCTGGAGCCCACATGGTAAACATGATCAGGAGAGGAAGACAACCATCACCGCAACCAAGCAGTTCAGAGGATGTCACTGATGACAGTCTATCCGAGGAATCTAAGGAGAGGGGCAGAATGAGCCCTTCTAGCTGAACCTTGACAACCATGACCTCGCCATACTCTATGGCAAAGAAGAAAATGCAGTTCTCGCCCTGCCCGCGGTCATCAACATTGAGTCCGAAGAAAGCAGACTAGAAAACCCGGGAGGAGATGAAGAGGAAGAGCCCTTTTAGGAGATTCCCGAAGGAGCCAGCGAAGGACCCAAGGGAGGGGAATGTACGTCGAATGATCTGCATCCGGATGACAATGGGTCCTCCAAAAGTACCGACACTGTCGATGGCCCCCACCGCCCAATGACCATATCATTCACTGACAAAGACCTCCCGAACTCTAGACTGTGAGCCTACCCCCTACACATCCGCGGACGACTTCAGATGTTATGGCTGAACAACATCTTCGTGGACCCAGGATCAGGAATGCACATAATAACGTGCTCCACCTACCAGAAGATACCCGGACTAGGCTGTCCTCTCGTCCAACCGACCCACTCTACTATTCAGGCTTTCAACCATACCGGGAAGACTCTCCGCGGCCCCGGAACATTCGAGCTATCCGTTGGCCCCCTCATCTGTGAAGTAGCCTGCTTCGTGGCCGACATCGACACAAGGACATCGACACAAGGACGATCATGGTTGGATAGCATCCAAGCTATCTGCTCCCCCCGACACCAATGCCTCCGACTGCCCTTCATGGGTCATGTACTGACAATTTGGGGAGAGGCACACCTCCAGTACGAGAACGAGAACAACTGGGCAATGCACAATATGTTCACACTATTCCAACGCCCGGGAGGTGAGAATGAAGTTGGTAGCCCACCTGGGTCCCCTTATAATGGTGACTATCCCTCGGAAGAAGCGGCCGGGACCCTGAATTCATCAAACAATCTTACGGAGCCCAACCCGATCACCTTCCTCCCCCATGAAGTCGCAAAAGCCGGAGCACGCTCCGCACCCCTCGCAATCACTGCCATACTCGGAGGAAGAGAATTTCGGCACATTCTCATCGGCACGGGAGTGGAAACTAATGTTCTCACATATTCTGCCTACCAGAAGTTAGAAGGCAGGGTTCCTAGATTGGAGCCCTCGACGAATTCATTTACGCCTTCGATAGCACGCACAAGAACGCTTGCGGACTGGTCACGCTCCCACTAAAAATCAGCCCGGTCTCCACCATCGTCAACTGCATGGTGTTGAACATTCGATCACCCCACTGTCGGTATCAGATTCGTCAGTGTTGAGAAATCCGCGCGGCGGTGCGTGTGTGGGGGTTCTTCGGGGATTCGGATCGGATGCGTGCCCTAGCGGGCTCGGTCGGATCGTCTTCTCGGAAGGATGGTGTCATTCCTGATTGAGGCGCCCGACAGCGGCTCAAGAGGATCCCAGGGTTTGTGTGATCGCCACCTGCTTTTTTGAAAAGCAGGAAAAGGTTGGGTTGAATTTGATCGCCTACGTGGGGTTCGCTCTGAGACACGGATATACTGTACACAGAGGTGAAAAACAGGTAATCCTATTCTGCTTCAGGGCTTGACTAAAGGAGTCTTGGGACAAAGGGGTGAAAGTGGGGTGTGGATATGGGGCGGCTAGTGGGATTCAGCCGTCGGGTATGGGGCGGCTACTAGGGTTTAGCTGTCCGGGGCCTGGGTGTGTTTGGGCAGAACTTCGGTAGGAAATGGGTTTGGTTTTGGACAGAGGCTAAGCTAGGTTTAACCCGAGTTTCTGGAGGGTGGAATGAGAGGGTGTGTTCATGTAGTGAATGGTTCTTTTCTCTCACAAAAGGGGCTCTCTTTCTCTCTCTCTAGGGATTTTTGGTAGTGGAAGGGGGGTATGGACTACGAGTGGATTGTCTATTGGATTTCTAGATATGAAGATGATTTTTTGTGAATTTGTTTGAAAGGCTTGGGACTTCCTCTATTTATAGTAAAAAAGAGGCAAGGGAATGTCCAGGGGGTAATAGGATGGCTTGCTTAATAGTGTGTTTGATTAGACCCCTCATTAATTCTCTGGTTCTTATGTCAGGACCAGATGAAGGGCGGCTAGTCCTAACTAGCCGCCCAGGATGGGGCAGCTACTTTCTGTTAGCCGCCCCCATCATGACCTGTCAAACGTCCCATCTCTGACAAGCGGTGGCTTGGGTCGGTTACTTGGATTGATCCGGCCAAGATAGGGCAGCTAAAGGTCACAGCCTGCCGCAATGATCAGCATTTAATGCTGCTTTATGTCCCATCCAGGGAAGCGGTTCACGGTCGACCAGGGGGGCGGCTAGTGCTAACTAGCCGCCTGGGATGGGGCGGCTAGCTAGGGTTAGCCACCCCTTGCCAGGGACTTGGAGTTTTCTAGGTGGGTTTAGAGTTGGGGCCAGGTTTGGTTTAGGGTTAGGGTTTGGAGTTAGGTTTAGGGTTTGGGGCCAAGGGTTCCCGGTCAGGGCTTGGTTTAGGGTTCCCGGTCAGGGCTTGGTTTAGGGTTCCCGGTCAGAGCTTGGTTTAGAGTTTCCGGTTAGGGCTTGGTTTAGGGTTAGGGTTTCCGGTTTAGGTTTTAGGGTTTAGGGTTAGGTCCGGTTTAGGTTTAGGGTTTCTGGTTTGGGCCAGAGTTTGCAGTTTCCTGAACCTTTGGTTTTCTATTAGATGCCCAAATGTGATTTATTTCCAGGTGTTACTTGAAGTATTTCTGTCTTTCTGGACGGTCAAAATTGGGGTATCTACAAATGTCCCTCATCGGACAGAGTCTTTGCGCGAAGCGGAAAAGACTTTGACCGATGATAAGGAAAGAGACCCCTATTTTGGCCGGCCCGACCTTCAAGAAGTTATGACAACACAAATAGTACTATTCGGGAGTTGATTTAGACTGTCAGAGGCTAGGTCTTGACTTAGAATTTTCAACCGGAAGGATGATCTAGGTGGAAGGCAGGAAAAGTAAATGGTGAGTGATCCAACCCGCGGTCGGGGTTCTTAGCTATCGTGCACGAAGCAACCTAGTGTCAGTTTCCTCGTGCCTACCATTCCCGTGCTTGGGAAAACTCAGCAAGGAGGGGATATCGCCGACAGAAAGCAAGTAAAGAGTTGAGTGGGTGAATTGGATCGTCCGAATGACAAGAACTCTGGAAAAGTACTAGAACTGAAGATATTCGAACTGAATGGTATTGAAAGTGTGGTAAAACTTTGGGAAAGTTCTGTTTGATCAAGTAGTGCCTGGAAATAAGCCAATACATGGTTGTTTGGTATAGAAAGCCTTGGAACTAGGGCTGAAAAGATATTCGGAAAGGGATTTTAAGTGAAAACGAGAAAACAGGGTGGGGCGGCTAGTTCAAACTTTTCAAAGGGATCCTCTCTCTTCCCATTTTTCAAAAACGGTTTCTCTCCCTCTTCTCTTTCTCTTCGATTTCAAACCCAAAACCTTGATTTATTTGCCTTCTCTTCCTCCATTTCGACCTCAATCGTTTCTCTTTCTCTTTATTTCGAAACCCTAGGTTTGGGTTCTCCTTTTTCTTTTCAAACCGAGGAAGATGATGAGGTCTAAGGCGATTGCTTCAAGGGGAAAACGACCATGGGTGGCTCGTGGAGAGCGTAGCCTGAGCTCTTCATCATCGGAGAGCGATAGGCTGGAGGTCGAGGCTGTGGGGGAGGCTGTGGGTACGACGGAGGTGCCGTCAGTGGGCACCCGCGCGGGTGAGGTCAGGTGTACGCCTTCGGGGGCTGTCCTGGAGGTAGGGGGAAGTACGATAGGTTATACACGCAAGAGGAGGCGTGGGGATCGACCGGTGGTGGTCGAGGAGGTGGTTTTGGGGGTCGGAGGACTGGTCGAGGGTGCAACCGAGGGGGTTAGTGAGGATGTGAGGGCATCGTTGGATGCCATTGTCGGGATGTTGGACAGAGAGGCCACGGAGGCCAGGGCCAAGGAGGAGGAAAGGAGGGCTATGGGGGCCTTGCGGAGTTTGTCTCTGGTGCGGGGAGGGTGGAAAGGACTGGAGGTGTTAGGGATGAGGCCGGGGAGGCCGAGGGTGTGGGCGCTGGGGCCACAGAGGCCAGTGTTGGTGCTGAGGCTGAGGTCGAGGAGGCCGTGTTCGAGGAGGATGAGGAGGAGGGAGACGACGACGGGATGGACGAAACTGACGAGGCCGAGGTGGACGCTCCTGGGTCCACATGAGCCGTGGTAATTTCTTGACCCCTTTTACTCTAGCTTTTTATTTGGCATATATGCATGTCTTTTGGTGGTATGAATGGGTGACTTAGCGTATAATACGTGTATATGCGTGTTTTTTTAATAGGCATGCTTTGTGCATAAGTTAATCATGGTGGGATAGCATGCTGATATGGGTTTGTTTTTAGGAAGGGGGGCAATTTTTCATATATATATCCATGTTTGCTCTATTATAGAAAGAAGAGGGGAATGGTATGGCTAGTATGCTTGCATGCGATACATTTTTGTGTGCATATAGTTTTTTTTTTAAGGCGTGACTTCGTATGTGTTTGATCGTGGTAGAGCATGAGGGAGTGTATGCATGCATTTCACGGGTCCAAGTACTTTCCACATGCTTAGGTGGGTTTATGGAAGTATATAAGCATGATAGACCGTGATGAAAGAAGTGTGTAAGTGGTGACCATGGTGGGATTAATAATTCTAGCATGTGTGGTCATATGAAGTGTTTTTTTGTAAATAATTGGAGATGAACCCTTATGTGAATTAAGCTTCTTATTTTCATGCTTTTGTCTTTGATTTAGTATATGAAAATTTCATTTTGCTAAGCATGATTTCTAAATGAATCTTTGGTTTTGGATTCTTACCTCTCGATTGCTCTTTAAACTAACCCATGTCTTCTTCGTTTGTTTCCAGTGGCCGAATTGTATCCGGGCTTTATGGCACGAGACGAAGAGGTGGTATGATGCCTTGGGGCAGGGGGAGAGGAGGTTGGTGGACGGAGTAGGCTTTCATTTTTTCTTCTTGATTAAGCCGTCCCACGTCCACCGTCCTTACGTGGAAGCGTTGGCGGAGAGGTGGGACCCGGAGAGTTGCTCATTCGTTCTCCCTACAGGTGCCATTATGCCGACCCTTGAGGACGTTCATCGGATCACCGGTCTTCCGATCTCAAGAGAAGCGGTGATTGCGTCCACCCTTGCCGACTATAGGGGGTTGTTTCAAGATTTGATCAGGGAATGGGAGTTCGTGGAGCGGGAGCGGACGCTAAACCGGATCCCCTTGGGGAGGCTTTCAGGGCAGTATGGCCTTGGTTCTTTCACGAAGCGTCAGAAGGGTGAAGCTGCAGCTAGCTTCGAGAGGAGGCGGGCGATGATCGAGGCGAGAGAGGTGGCCGCGTGCCCACAGAGGGCACGGAGGGAGTTGAGGGCGTTCTTCCTTTATTTTTTCAGCCGGGTCCTCTTCTCGACGGCCTCTGATAAGGTCTCTTCTCATTCCTTTTCTGACGAGGGACCTGGAGGGCATGGGACGCTATGCCTGGGGAGCGGCGATGCTCGCCCATCTCTTCGCGGAGCTCTCGAAGAAAGTCAAGAGGGTCGGGGGAAAGAACCTTGGCGGCTTCGCACCATTTCTTCAGGTATGTGTAAGTGAGCGGTAGATGTCCTTTTCTTGGTTTAGTTCACTTTGATTATGATAATTTCCTTCTTGCTTTGCTAGATTTTTGGGTACGAGCACTACGCCATTGATCGCCCGACTCTGGCGCAGTTTGATCGTGCCCTCCCTTGGGCCATGAGATGGGAACCCCGGGGATCTTCGCGCTTGCACCGCCTCGCCCAATTCCGGGAGGCCTTCCGTGTCTTGTTGGAGGAAGAGGTATAAGTTATTCTTCGAATTTCTTTGGCTTGTATTTGGTTTTCTTTTGGCTAAGCACTCTTCCAGTCTCTTGATGCTTTATAGATGACGTGGAGGCCCTACACGGAGGGGGAGGTTCCCGAGGATCTGTCGCGAGATGTCTGGCTGATTTATTTTAACAAGGTTGCGTTTCATGCGATCAGCCGGGTCATCCACCAGCTTGGGTACCACCAGTGGGTGCCCGATCCTCTGCCGCGGCGTCCCTTGATCCCTGTGGCCGGGAATCCTCGGGACACGAACCTCCCAAGGAATCATGCTACATATGTGGCGGGATGGATCGGCCGAGGTGTCTTGGTGGAGCGTCGTCTGGAGGTGACTTCGAGCGACGAATACCTGGCTTGGTATTGTCAGGAGTATGCGGGTATCCTTGGGACGATGGATAGGAGATCCTGGATGCCTACGTAAGTTGAAAACCCTCTTCTTCTTTTCTCTTTTGTTTGAATATTTTCTGAGTGGTGTCCCTTTTTGCAGGTTGAGTTAAATGAGATGGAAACGAGGCTCAAGACTGCCAATGAGCACCTTCGAGCGTGAGGTGGGCAAGTGGAGCATTTGAGGGCTCAGAGGCGCCGACTACAGGACCAGCTTCGGGTCCTCGAGGCTCAGGTGGATGCTTTGTCGAGAGTGAGAGCAATGGGTGCTTCCTGTTCTTCTGCTGCCCCTCCTTCCATGGTTTCCGAGCGAGAGCTCGAGCTGACAAGGGAGTTAGACGCGGCCCGGAGTGAGTTGGCGGCCACAAGGATGGAGCTGGGCCAGGCGAGAGGCAGGGCTTCACGGGCTGAGGAGGAGATGGACCGGCTGAGGTCCATGATGGCATTGAGAGAGGAGGAGTTCATCACCCTGGGTCGCGAGAGGGACTCCCTCCAGACGAGGGTGTCGGAGTTGGAGGCTTCAGCGGGTATTCTCGGAGGTTTGATGGGGGACTTAGTTCGTTCACTCCAGGCGGCCGGGGACAGGGACCGAGAGGCACTGAGGGCATCAGAGGCGAGGGCATGGGAGTTGGAGGAGAGGCTGAGGGCTGCTGAGGATCGGGCTAGAGGGATAGAGAGTCGCCTCCGACAGAGATTGGAGAGAAGAGATAGAGATATGCAGCAGGTCCATCTCTGGGAGGCAACTATGAGGGGGAAATTGGTTGGAGGGGGCTCTATGACCGAGACGGACCTCGACCTTCTCCCGCTTGAGCCTGACCATTCTCTCTCGGCTTCCTTGGCTACTGGGGCCACCTTCAGCCGTGCTTCTCGTCCTTCGGCATCTCGGAGTCCTGGGATATACACGAGGGCTACGTCTTCGGTTCGAGAGACTCCTGCCGCTCCTGATGCTCCGAAGGTCCAATCTTCTCATCAGCCACCACCTCCTTCTCAGCCAAGCCAGGATGTGTCCCCGACTCAGCCTCCCGGGGATGACGATATACCGAGGTACAACTCCCTTGTGTCTTGGTTTTGGGTAGAAGAATAGTGTATATGCAAGGAATTCATGCTTTTCTTCTTTTCTTTTTGGTTTAGGTGATTGTTTCAGTGATGCATGGCTCAAGACACATAGAGGGAAGCTTTGGACGGATCCTCATCCACCTACCCTTAGTCTATTCGCTTTAGAACGTTTCTTTAGTTTAATTAGGTCTGAATTTTCTGTTTTTCATGAACAATTTTTCCCTTCTTTCTTTGGTGTATGAACAAACATGGGTGTTTTTAATCTAGTTTATTGGTTTCAATTTGGTCGTGTATGTGGAATGATTTTATGAGGTTGTATGGGTGGATGAAAGGATGAATGGGTGCATGGTTTGGTATATGATTTTCATTTCAGTTGTTGTTTGATTCGTAGTTATACTATCTTTATGTGTGTATGAATGTATGGAATGCGTGTGCACAGGTTTCGGGGAAAAAATGTTTTCTATAGGTAACAAAGGAGTTGAAGAGTTGAAAAGATGGGGCTGACAGCAGGTTTTGTAGGCAGCAGGTGAGGGGCGGCTAGTGCCAACTAGCCGCCCAGTGAGGGGCGGCTACTTGTATTTAGCCGCCCCTTGCCTGGTTTTTTTTTTTTACCTGGAAAAGGGAGAAGGGCGCAAGGGCGGCTAGCACTATCTAGCCGTCTAATGGGGGGCAGCTAGTCGGGTGTAGCCACCCCTTGCCTGGAACAATTCTTCTGATCTTATTTCTTGTCTGTTGCTGTTGAAAGCCCTTGTGACCATTTCATGGACCAAGTGTTAAATCTGTCTGAATTGCGCCCCTGCACTGACTTTCGAGCCCTTCTTGCTTGAATTGTCAAGGGCTACAATCCATCTCAAGGTAAATAGAAAGATAATGCGAGAAAGTAAAGTGCGGAAAACCATGCTTTAGTACGCAAGGGAGGGATTCCAAGTGCGTGAGCGAAGAAACTCTCAAGTATGTGCGAAAGTGGGACAATTTCTTCTCAAGCATGTGCGGAAGGGCATGAAATGAGTGTAGATGGGGGTAATTTTAATGTTGGGATGGGGGGGGGTCAATTTTAGTATTTCAAGAAAATCGGATGCCTAGGTGTTTTGGAAAAGAAAAATGCGAACTTATGCGTAAGTATGGGCGGCATAAGGGGGCATTTTAATTCTTCAATGGTCTTTTACGTGAGAGGGCAATGTTTTCGACTTTCTTAAGTAAAAGATACTATCAAGTCCCTATGGAGGAGCCCTTGTGGTCACCTATGTACAAACCAGGATCGTATTTGAAAGGCATAAGCCTTAGGTGTCGGTTTTTCTTAGTTCATGGTTCTCAAATGCTTGATCGTATTATTCTAAACATGCTGAAAGATCCATGAGTGTACCAGGAGTCAAGTCAAATAAGTTTCCTTTGGATAGGCAAGTTTCTAAGTGAACTCATGTGAGTGTGTGCAGTTGTAAACATGGAAATGGTCTACCTTTGGTCGAAATTTCACCTATCCCGGTATACATAGTTCAATTTTGAATCCCATTGCGAAATAAAAGGGGGGGGGAATGGGGTAAGAGTAATATCTTCCTTTCGGGCAATATTTTATAATTGTCCCAGTCTAGCATATGTCCTACTTTCTAGGTCCCTCTGGCTTTCACTTGGGTGTTATTTTTCTTTTGTTGGCCTCTCATTGCCTGATTTTTTTTTTGATTTGAGGGGGGGCTCTTCTGTTTTTCACCCCGATTCTTTTCATGCTTCCCCTCTAGAAGTGTTTGTATAGTGCCAGAGCCAGTTTTGGGACATATGGGAAGTCCAGGTAACTCCTCATTTTAACCTTGGGTTAATACGAGTAGGGCAGAAATAAAGGAAGTTTGCTTTGGGGTTTTAAATTATCCCAGTCTACGGGGTAGGCAATTTCGATTCTGTCAGGTAAATCAATTGTCCAGTCATACGTGCATGAAGGAAGCGGCATGATTGGCGGAGATGTGTTCAAATAAATATGAGTTTATCTTTAAGAGTCTTATAATTCTATCAAGTACTAAACGCTGGAAATTACAGGAAGAAAGAATAATAGTTCTCAAGTATTCCACGAACCTGAAACCTCGACTCCTTCGGCATCTATCAGGTGGTAGGCATTCCCGGAATAGGCATGGGTGATCACATAGGGTCCCTCCCAGGTGGGTTGCAACTTCCCTCCTAGGTGAGGCTGTCTTGATGGCATGATTTGCTTAAGTACTAACCCCCCGATTTCAAATTTTCTTTCTATTACCTTTTTTCAAATGCCCTTGCCATCCTTCTTTGGTAGGCCTAGGCATGATCTGCCGCTCTTAATCTCTTTTTATTTTTATTTTTTTGTTTTTATTTTTCTTTTTTTTCTTTTTTTTGTTTTGTTTTATAAAGCGTGTAAAGGTTTGGAAATAGTAAAGCATGTAAAAGATGGTATACGTAGCACTAAAGGATGACCTCCAGGAATGATAGTGCAAGGTGTCCTCTATGGAGGCTCAAACTGCCGGATCTTTAAGGGAATGATACTTGAATTTTCTGATGTATCATTCATCGTGTATCGATTTTCCTCTATCTTGAAGTGCATTTGACGCCTTCTCAACCACTGTTGTTCAGAGTCTATTCTGATAGAATCCATCAGAATATCAAAACCTAAACGCTGTCGAAAGCACGAGTAGCGCTTGCTCTGCCATGGACCCTTAGTAGGAAGAGAATCTTTCCTCAAAGGTGGGTCAGTCAATAAAGATGTGGATATGGAAAAGCAAGTCGCAGGGGCGACTATTGACTGAACAAGTGCAAGGGAGCAAGGTTTTTCATAATATTGATGCCCTAGTGATCAGGGGCTTATTGGTCTGATATAGAATAATTGATTTAGATATGGGGGGGGGGGAATCCGGAGGAAAGAGCTCCTTAGGTAGATGAGATGGAAAGTCCAGCAATTTGGATGGCTTGACTGCTCCCTCAAATTGTGCATATTTAAATATGAGTGGTTCTGGTTCAAAGATATGCATAATTGGTTGAACCGGATCTGGATAGTATCAGAATCTGATGAGTCAGAAGGTGAGTCATCCGAGACCACCAGGGTAGGTTCGACGGGCATTGATATGATTTGGTCTTGAGTAGGTAGAGACAAGGGATATTCAGATTTAATTGGTTGTATGGATTGGATGATAGATTCAAGTTGTATTGGGGAAGGGTAAAAAAGTTCTACTAGTTCTCCAGCCAAAAACTCTTCATCATCGTCAGAGTCCTGCTTGGGAAATTCTACGGGTTCAATAGTTTCAGGTACTGGAGACTCATAGGTCAATGGGGGAGGAATAGCGGTGTATTTCCTTTGTGGTGGTTGCCGGAGAACAAAGGATTGTGTCCTCGGTGGAGCACGGGGACAGACAAGAGGAACTATGGCTCTATTGCTATATGTCTGACTAGGTCGTGTCTGGGAGAAATGGTTCAATGGCTGGATGGGACCTCCCTTCATGGGATGAACTAGGATGGGCTCGGGTACTTGTTCAGTGTATAGGGGGAGGGGCTTGACAGGGTTTGGGTGTATCGGGAAAGGTGCTGAAAGGATTAGGCCACCCGGAACAATCCTAGGCAGGTCTTCAGGTTCTTCCATGAGGGGTTGTATAGTAGGTTCTAGCTTCTGCTTTCCAATATTCGTTACAGGATCTACACGTACAGAGATCTGATTTATAAAGTTTTGGAATATAGGACTTAGTCGTGTCGGCACGGAGGCGGGTACCGATCGAGGAGTGGAATTTTGATTAGCTTGCCAAGGCGGCGCATACCCGGATGAACCGGACGTGTACTGTCTCGGGGCTGTTCCTCGATCAGGAACCCGCACTCCGTTTGGGTAGAGTGCCGATACTTGTGTAATCCCCCTCTACCGTGGGGGTTTGCGCCTTACGTGGCGGTTGTCCAACCCTATGGATGATAGGTGGGGACTGGATTTGGACTACTAGGGCTGCACAACAGAAAATCCTGTTGTGGCGGTCAATTAGAAGCTAATACGTAGTATAGTCTCCGTATGAAAGTCTCGTACGGAGCTCTGGACTCAAGACTCTGTAACATCATGTCAATTTCTTGACATTCTGTGAGTTGCAGGCCGGTTCGGTGGACAAGTGTGCGCCACCGAGACATGTATTGTTCAAATTCCTCCCTAGGACTCATTCTCTCTACGGTCAAGTCTGAAATAGAGAGGGTTCTGATCCTCTGGTAATCGTAGCAGCCCAAGAACTTCTCGCTTACAGCCGAGAAGTTCGACAAGTGATCTACAGGGAGGGTGGAGAACCATTGCAATGCTTCTCCTTTCAATGATTTTTGGAAGAGGAAGACTAGCAGAGGTTGATTATCTAGAAACGGTCGGGCGTCTAGATAAAAGGCAGTTAAATGAATGTCTGGGTCTCCACGACCGTTATACCGACGAAACTTGGGGATTTTGAATCCCTCCGGCAGGTGGACTGACGGGATTTGTCTCAGGTTATGTAGAGACATGTGCTTGGGGGCTGAGGGACCAGTCTCGGGGAGGATTCTCCAGATGGTTTCATCTAGTGTTTCTCCCCTGGGAGGGCTGCCTAGCGGTCCTGGGTTTGGGGTGGCCTGGTAAGGGCCTGGGGTAGAAATGGTTGAGAATATTGGATTCGCGGGGGAAAGGGGGGTGAACGAAAAAATGCTCGGATTGACCGAGCAACTGGGTGCGGACGGGATTTTGGGAATGGCCTTGGGGGTTTCGACAGGGGCCTCCTGTCTCAAGGTCTTGGCGTGACGGTAGTCAGCTAGGTCATGAAACATGTCCTCTATGGATTGGTACCCTAGACTGGCCATCTTTTCCTCTAGATAGGTCAGGAATTGTGTGGCCTGACCCTTTTGGTGGGTTCTTTCCTCTAGTATCTCCTCCTCTAGGTGGGATTCCATGATGAATGTGGAATGATTTAAGGGAATGAATGCAAGTCTAAAGCAGTAAATAAAGCGGTAAAGGATTGCGCAGCGACGTGTGGCTTACAAAGCAGTAAAGGATGCTGTGATGCAAAGTAGAGGAGGATCTGATTCAAGGGGTGGGAAACTCTAACCTTCCTAGAGGGTTGATAGCATTCTAGTCAAGCTTGTAAAAAGGGGGCAAAAGAGGATTACCTTTTATTGTTTTTCACGAGGGATGTCCCACCGTGATCGCCAGATTTGTCAGTATCGGATTCGTCAGTGTTGAAAAATCTACGCGGCGGTGCGTGTGTGGGGGTTCTTCGGGGATTCAGATCGGATTGTGCCCTGGCGGTCGATCGTCTTCTCAGAAGGGTGGTGTCGTTCCTGGTTGAGGCGCTCGACGGCGGCTCAAGAGGATCCCAGGGTTTGTGTGATTGCCACCTGCTTTTTTGAAAAGCAAGAAAGGGTTGGGTTGGATTTGATCGCCTACATGGGGAGTTTGTGGGGTCTCTGCTCTGAGACACGGATATACCGTACACAGAGGTGAAAAACAGGTAATCCTATTCCGCTTCCGGGGCTTGACTAAAGGAGTCTTGGGACAAAGGGGTGCAAGTGGGGTGTGGATATGGGGCGGCTAGTGGGATTCAGCCGTCGGGTATAGGGCAGCTACTAGGGTTTAGCCGTCCGGGGCCTGGGTTGGTTTGGGTAGAACATCGGTAGGAAATGGGTTTGGTTTTGGACAGAGGCTAAGCTAGGTTTTACCCGGGTTTCTGGTGGATGGAATGAGAGGGTGTGTTTGTGTAGGGAATGGTTCTTTTCTCTCACAAAAGGGGCTCTCTTTCTCTCTCTAGGGATTTTTGGTAGTGGAAGAGGGTGTGGACTATGAGTGGATTGTCTATTGGATTTCTAGATATGAAGATGATTTTTTGTGAATTTTTTTGAAAGGCTTGGGATTTGTTAGGCCTGTGTCATTTAGAGTCCTATTTTCGATCGGAGTCGCTAAAATTTTGGTTTTTAGCTACCTGCTGGGACTGGAGGACTCTAATTGAAGATATAACTGCATATTATGGGTCTTGGTACAGTTTAATACTGCCCATAAAATTTTCGTTTAATTCCGATAACGTTTTTGGAATTATACACTTTCGGATTGATATTTGGATTTGATTTTGTTAAAATCCAAGACGAAGAGATAAAAATCCGATATTATTATGAGATGTTAAGTTTGGTGATAGCTTCCATATAGAAGTGGAATTGGATCAACTGGATTCGTATATTAAAAGTTATGGGTATTTTTCCGAGTATACCCCGAAGTTGAGAAATCCAGGCAGCAGCCCTGTAAGATGTTTAGCCTAGATTTTGGAATAGCTGGAGAGGTTATTTGATCTAGGTGTAAACATGAAAGTTGTAGATAATCGTCTTATCTTTCAAATGCCACTGGAATCGTGCAATTCTGAGCTGTATTGAGGAAGTTATGGCCGTTTAAGTGAAGGCTGCGCAGAGGTTTTAAGTCCGAGGATGACTTGGTCATTTACTCGACCTTTGCTTATTTAATCCCCAAATGTGCACGACTTTGGGTCTCTCCTCCTCTCTTTTCTGGTCCAGCCCCCCTTTTGTATGTGTTTTGGGTGGAGGAGGTGATGGTGGTGGAGAAGAAGATCAAAAAGGAGTGGAAAAGGTGTGTTTATGTTGTTGTTGTGCTTTGTTATCCTCCCTTCTTAATCCATCTTCCTCAAGCTCCCCCTCATTGTTTTCCCCTCCCCTTTGGACAGCAGCCCCCCATGTGTTTGTTGTAATGCCACATTGAAGAAGAAGAGCAAGGAAGAGGCGGTGGTTGCGGTGGTTGCGGTTGGGGTGGCCGAGGGTGCACTTGCGAGCCCCTACGCCCCCCTTTCCTTTCCTTTTCCCCCCTCTCCTTTGGTGAGTTTTCCCTCTTCTTTTTGTGGTTCTTATGCATATAAGGAGTGCTTGGTTGTTGGTGGAGGTGGTGATGAAGTCTCCTCTTCCAATGTATTTGAAGGTGTGTTGTTTGTAAGGAGGTGCGGGGCGTCGGGGGTGCTCGCATGCGTGCGGAGTGCGCGGGAAGCATGCATAAGGTGCTCGCATGCGTGCGGAGTGCGCGGGAAGCATGCATAAGGTGCTCGCATGCGTGCGGAGTGCGCGGGAAGCATGCATAAGGTGCTCGCATGCGTGCGGAGTGCGCGGGAAGCATGCATGAGGTGCTCGCATGCGTGCGGAGTGCGCGGGAAGCATGCATAAGGTGCTCGCATGCGTGCGGAGTGCGCGGGAAGCGTGCATGAGGTGCTCGAGGGTGTGCTTGACGTCGTTCGATGCGTGCGGAGTGTGCGGGGCGCGTGCGCGTGTGCGCATGCGTGCATATGAGTGCAGGGGCCACGCGTATGGCTGCCCGGGGGTTTGGGTAGGTGTCGGGGTGCTCGGATATGCGTGCGTACGCGCGTTCTTGCATGCGTGCGAGCCCGTATGCGTGCGTATTTGAGTCTTTGACATTTCTAGTCTATTTTAAGTATTTTTATGTGTTTGTATGTGGTTATACTCACCCCTATTGATACCCTTACCTTGCAGACCTCGTCGGATGGGATGCGCGTCGATCCGGGTATCGGTGAGTGGTTCGATCCAACACTTCGGGACGCGCTCGATGCACGTAGTCGTGCACCGCACGTCCTTGGGGCATCTTAACCCCTAAATATGCTAGATATTTGCATGTTAGGGTGGTATAGCTCGTATACTGCGTAGAACCCCTATTCTACCCTATACTTGCTTAAGTAGGTATTCATGTTTGTATAATTATGATTTCATGTGCCCCTTGTGTTTTGGGCATATATTTTCGAATGAGTGTATGGACGTATAGAATATGCATGCCTTAGGTAGTATTGTAATACTCCTCCCCTATATGAGTAATATCCAGCATGTCAAACCTTGGGTTAATAACCGAATGCTATGATATATTTTGTGTGATTGTATGATTATGGCCTTATAAGCATGTTTGAGTGGGTCATACCTTGTATGCATATTGTATGATTTGTTGTTTATGATGTAAATCCATGTTAGGGAGTACCCCTATAGTTATATATATATATTATTGTGCATGTGGCACATATTATCATGTTATGATTCTCCTTATATATATATATATGCGCATGTTAACTAATTTGGCCTATCCGTAATAGGCAAGGGTATGACCCACGGTCGGGTCGTACCCTATTAGTTAAAGCGCTAGCGATGTAATCGTCCCTTGCATCCGAGTGATGCATTCGTACCGAATTCTGAAGAATTCATCGTGGCATCGACTTTGTTAAACCGATAGCTACGGCATTAACTTGGGCCTACCCGTGCTAGGCGTGTGTCTGAACCGCCTATTGGGTTATGCCCCTGGCTTTTCTACATGAGTGTAGAGATAGTCCTCGCGTTCGAGTGACGCCTCCGTGTGGGAATACAAGAGTATTCGATATCATCGATATATGTGTGTAAGTACCAAGGGTAGTTGGCTTTCCCATAGGGTTCGCATTGCGAACGCAAGGTGCTTCCTCCTGACATCGTCATGAGTCGAAGCTACCCGACATAGAAGCTGTCCTGTAGGGTGCCACCACTTGTAGGTGCTACCGATGCGTACCGCGGTACACATCTAGGGAATGTACTGATCGTGGAAGGCCGACAGGTAGAGGCTGCACGGGAGAGAGCTACCAAGTGATATTTCGGGCTTCAAGTCGTTCTCCCCTTCGTCGGATCCGTGTTGAAGCTGCCCGGCTCGTAGTTGTCCTGTGGGGTGCTCCCAGACGTATTTATGACACCTATTGGTGCGCCCATATGGTAGAGATAGCGGTCATGGAGAGGCTACCAGGTAGAGGCTCCCCGGGAGAGGGCTACCGGATGACGATGGGTGTAGAGCAACTGAGTTCGTTTCAAAAGTCCCTAGTCACCCCTCCGGGGGCTAGGGTGAGGATGAGTTGTTGTCACGTCGCCACGTGACCCAAATACCCATCGAGTATACTCTGGGTTTGTTACTTCTGACGCTTGAGGTATCGAAGTATATCTCTACCTCGTAGCAGATGGATGCGTTGTGTCTCGTTAACCAGTAACACGTGGTGTTATGGTTAACCCTCGTTTGTCCCCGGGTCTCTTTGGAGCTCCCCTTCAGGGTCGGGGCGATGAATGTGTTAAGTCACGTCGCTACGTGACCCATTGGTTTGTTCACCCGTTCCCATATTGGTTGGGTCTAGTTAAGTATCGATGTTGAGAGATATCGATAACAACTATCTCTATGTAGATGATCAAATAGTGTTGTTTAGACCAGTAATTCCGCGTCTCCTTGACAAACGGTATGGTCTCTCCCCAAGAGTCCCAAGAGTCCCCCTTCGGGAGTGAGGGTGTGGGTGAGACGGGTTGCACCGCCGTGTGACCCTATTATCCATTGGGTTTCAACCCATGTCTTTCCTTGAAAGGAAATTGCCTTAACATTAAATTGTTATAGTGGTGTTCGGTTTCCGACCACTCACTGAGCTTGTAGCTCACCCCTCGCATACTGTTTCTTTTACAGGGGCGTTGTTGGGCGTGGAGCTGGAGTTTCCCTTTGGCGTGGTCTTGCGTGCGTGGAAACATTCTGTCCGGCGGATTGGCGAGTGCGAGGCTGTCAGCAGTCCTAGAGTCTTGTGTATTGGTAATTCGTGCGTGTGGCACTTGTTGTATTTTATTGGCTAGACTTGGCTCTCACAGGACAGTGATTGTGTATTCGAGTCTGTAATAATATTTTCGGTTTACAGACTTATTGATAGTTTATGCTTCCGCTTTTCAGTTGTATTATCAGTTATCATTGCTTCATTAGCCTTGTGTATTGTATATTGGAGTCGTTGTTGACCTCTTGTTTATGATAACTGATATTATATTATTGCCACGTCTCGGGGACGGCCGCCCTGGGGCGTGACAGGATTTCCTCTATTTATAGTAAAAAAGAGGCAGGGGAATGTCCAGGGGGTAAGAGGATGGCTTGGTTAATAGTGTGTTTGATTAGACCCCTCAAGTCCCTGGCAAGGGGCGGCTAACTCTAACTAGCCGCCCCATACTAGGCGGCTAGTTGGCATTAGCCGCCCCCCTGGCCGACCCTGAACGCTTCCCTGGATGGAACATAAAGCAGCATTAAATGCTGATCATTGCGGCGAGTTGTGACCTTTAGCCGCCCTATCTTAGCCAGATCAATCCAAGTAACCAACCCAAGCCACCGCTTGTCAGAGATGGGACGTTTGGCAGGTCATGATGGGGGCGGCTACCAGAAAGTAGCCGCCCCATCCTGGGCGGCTAGTTAGGACTAGCCGCTCTTCACCTGGTCCTGACAGAAGAACCAGAGAATTAATGAGGGGTCCAATCAAACACACTATTAACTAAGCCATTCTATTGTCCCCTGGATGTTCCCCTGTCTCTTTTTAACTATAAATAGAGGGGGTTCAAAACACTTTTACAACATCAACCAATCTTCAATCCACAATCCTCACTTGATTATTCCCTTCCCCCACTAGAAATCCATAGAGAGAGAGAGCCCCCCTTTTTGTGAGAGAAAAATCCATTCCCTACACAAAAACACCCTCTCATTCCACCCTCCACAAACCCGGGTTAAACCTAGCTTAACCTCTGTCCAAAACCAAACCCATTTTCTACCAAAGTTCTGCCCAAACCAACCCAGGCTCTGGATGGCTAAACCCTAGTAGCTGCCCCATACCTGACGGCTCAAACAGACTAGCCGCCCCATTTCCACACCCCATCTGCACCCCTTTGTCCCAAGACTCCTTTAGTCAAGCCCCGAAAGCAGAATATGATTACCTGTTTTTCACCTTTGTGTACGGAGACCCCACAAATTCCCCACGTAGGCGATCAAATCCAACCCAACCTTTTCCTGCTTTTCAAAAAGCAGGTGGCGATCGCACACACCCTGGAATCTTCTTGAGCCGCTGTCGGGCACCTCGACCAGGAACGACACCACCCTTCTGAGAAGACGATCCGACCAAGCCCGCCAGGGCACAGATCAGATCTGAATCCCCAAAGAACCCCCACACACGCTCCGCGGATTTTTCCCACACCGTTCAGATAAGGATTGGGTACGTATGGATCCCCTTCATTCAATTTCCAGTTCTAGAATTTACATGATTAGACATTTAAAAGAACAAAATTTTGTTGTAGCGTTCTGCGATAGCGCAATACTTGCATCCACTCGTATAAGGGAGACATACGGCGGGCATTTTACAAAGGTACATACAGAATGTTATTGACTATTGCAAAGACAACACACCACTATCCACGCCGACACCTCAACCTATGTCACCCATTTGAGCACGCTGCAATCAGAGGGTGATAAATATTTGAACGTTATTCGATGAACCTTTTCTAAACGGGTGAAGTTGAATCTTTTGTAACCTATGGTGAGATAGTAGGTCAATCATCAATGGTTTTCTGTTAGGCATTTTTTATAACTTATGGTAAAACAATAGGTCAATTGTTTCTAACCTATGGTTTTCTATTAGGCATTTTGTTGTTGCAATGTGTATGTGCTATTTTTGTGGTTGAATTTTATAATATTGGTATTTTCAGGTTTTAATGTCTCAATGTGTGAATGTTTGGATTAATACTTCAAAGTGACTTGTCAAATTTCTATATTCAGCTCTGCGGGTTAATGGTTGACTGAATATTTATGTTAATTAATCCATTACTATTGGCAGTGACATTGTCGATATATAGCATTATCATCAACAAAGACCCTATCGGCACACCCAAATACATAGCATTTTTACTTCACAAATGCAAGGACATAATCATTTTTTTATCAAGTGAGGTTGAAGCAGAATATATGGGTTGTGGTGGATATTTGGTGGTTTAATAGTTTGCCTTCCTTTGATTTTTATTCTTCTTAACACGCTCAAGTCTCTTAAATAATCACATTCCACATTTAAGATGCTAAGTTCAGTTTTGTGATCCTCGCGACACAAGACTTGTCAACTTAAATGTCAATATCGACACTACTAGTGTCGTGGTGGACCCAGATGCTACGGGTTGAGATTTCTGGATCCAACGACACCAGAATTGTCGATGTAAATGTCAAATACCGACACTGATAGTGTCGCGAAGGATTTAGATGCTACAGGTTCAGGTTTGTGAACCCCGCAACACCCCTGTTGTCGACACAAAAACCAACGATCGCACTAATAGTGTCGAGAATGATCCAATTGCTATGGGTTCAGGTTTTTGAAGCACGCGACACAATCCTTGTCGACAAAAATGTCAAAACCGACACTCATAGTGTCGCAAGGGATCCAGATAGTACGGGTTGAGGTTTCTAAACCACGCGATACAAGACTTGTCGACTACAATGTTATTTGTCGACACTTAGTGTTGCATAGGTTCCAGATGCTATGGTTCCAAGTTTTGAAGCTCGTGACACAAGACTTGTCGACTTAAATGTGAAATATTGACACTGACAGTATCGCGAAGGATTCAGAAGCTACGGGTTCAGGTTTTTGAACCCCACAACACATGGATTGTTGTCATAAATGCCAAATATCGACATTGACAGTGTCACAGAGGATCCGGATGCTACGGGTTGAGGTTTTTGAACCCGGTGACACCAGACATGTCAACATAAACATCAAATGTCGACATAAATAATGTCATGAAGGATCCAGATGCTATGGGTTCAGGTTTCTGAACCCCGTGACACACGTATTGTCGACATAAATGTCAAATATCGACACTGATATGGTCGCTACGCCCAGGTATACAAGTGTAATTCAAAAATGAGTATTTTGTGCATTCATCATGTCACATAACTGTAATACACCAAAAAAATATCATATATTCACCAATTCAGCATAGAGAGTTAGCTTTACAAAAATAAATAAAATATAGCTTATACATTGCATTTACATGGTATACCTATGATATTTGATAAGTAATTGATAATCATTCAAAATATGTCCAGCAAGATATTACGTAACCCTCCAAAAAACGCGGGCATGCAACACCTAGTCAATCTGAATGGGTGTATTTGTCGTCGCCACATCATTACTTTTGTAAAGAGTTTTGAACAATTTCATCTCAGCTACTCAGATGCACAAATGTGATGATGCTTTGACCAAATCGTTGACACAGGGAGTATTGGGCCTTTCACATCCATTTCAATACGGACAAAGTGTAATGCCCCAGTTTACCTAATCATTGATTGGACGGTAAATGGGTCGTGACTACACTTAATACAAATAGATTACAAAAATTTGAACTCTTTTTTTTAATTAAATGGTACTAATATAATATAAATATAATAAAACAGATGATAATAAAATAAATAATATCCAACAGTTTTAAATCACTAATGACTTTACAAAATATCAGAGTTTTTGCAGAGACAAGATACTGAAAAAGAAATACACAATAAACCACCCATATGGGAGCCATCTAAGCTGAACAAACTCAAATAGTCGATCACGACTATAATTTGTTCTCGGATCACTACTTTGAAGATATTCCTGAAAGATGCGAAAAGCCCAAACTTTACTTTGATCCTCACAAAAGGGTGAGTGATTAACTCAGTGAATAAGTCCATTGACAAATTACTTCACGTGATCGTTCTATATAAAAATAAATTATATAAAAAATCAGAATTTCTTTTAATAAATCTTTTATTTTATTAAATCAATTTAAAATCATGAACTTAAAAAATATCTTAATGCAATCAAATGGCACAATTCTTAGCCCACATCAATAAAATCATGAGAGTTCAATGATATGATCAAATACAAAAAAATAAAAATAAAGTTATATTAAAAACAAGAATTTTCTTTAATAAATCAATTTAAATTCATGAGCTTAAAAACATATTTTTATGCAATCATGTGGCCCAATCCTTGTCCCACGTCATAGAAATCACGCAGCTTAAATAATATGATCGGGTAGGGTTCTCAATCGGAAGAACCGTTCCCCCAAAACAGGTGTACCAAGCCCCAAGTGACTAAATCGCTCAAAAAGCTTCCTAGAGAAGACGCCAGATCTAGAAGACATTGATGGATCGCCGCTGCCACCACTACAAGAATACCAGCACAGGATGCCTCGGTTGCTGCAAACTCCAAACAAATGAATCCGCCGCTGCAAAGAATGTTTTACCACACCCCTCACCGATCTTGGGACTCTTCGAGTCCTAGACCTTCCTCCCCAAAGGCGAAATACAACGGGGAATTTATTCCAGAAATATGTCATGATATGGATCTTGATAAAATCTCCTATACTAGGTAGTCTCCACTAATCCTAAATTTTTCAGAAATCTCAAGAATACCAAAATCCTTAATATAAATAATTATCTAAAAAAGACATAGCATCAATATATGTGTTTTATTAATTCTTGAAACACGAATAGCATATTCATGCTATATTAATTGTAATGATGAAGAAATTAAATCATGCAACTTTATTTAATAAATTGATCAATATGAAAAAAAAATCCAAATCATGAAATTTTCACAATATAAATGCATAGATGACACATAATGTCACTCAAATATGATTGGCATATGAAATTTAACATTTAGAGCAAACACTCACACGAAATAAATCGATAGGCCCACTCACCTCGAATAGACCCTAGGTCCAGAGAATGAAGCCCACAACAAAATTATTAATTAAAATCTATAATTCAAGCCTAGACCTTAATTCCCTAATCATAGTCGACAAGTATAAATATTCATGCCCAATCAGCTAAACTTATCTCATATAAATCATACAAAAAAATATATATAATAGAATCTAAGAAAGAATATAATAGAACCTAAAAAGAGGATAAAAACCTATCAAACATATAACCAGTCACTAAAAGACAAAACTAGAAAAGACAGAACACGGAAAAAGACAAAATCCAAAAAATTCAAAATAATAATAAAATAACAAAAATTGATAAAATAATATGAAAACACACATTTTTCTCTATAAATAAACTATTAATTAGTAAAATTGAAAACAAATAAAATTTATCATGTATATGTATAAATCATAACCCTCGTATTATTAAAAACTCATATTTTAATAATTTGAACATAGATTTAATCTTTTAAATAAATAATAAATCAAAACCCTAAGCTTATGAAGACCCAAAAATCCAAATATCTCACATAAATCTAATAATAATAAATAATTAATCAAAACCCTAGTTTTTATAACTACTTAAAAAATCCAATAACATGAACATATATATCTATCAAAACTCTAATTATATTAAAAATTCAAAATCCCATAAAAATATTTTTAATCCTTAAAATAAATCAAAACCCTAATATTATTAAAAACCCAAAAAAAAATCTAAATGCTTAAACATGGATCTAATAAATGATAAAAAAATTAAAATGCTAGAAAAAAAAGATTAAATACCTTTTTTTCTGTCTCTAACCCTTTTTCTCTCTCAGTTTCTCTGTCTAACCCTTGACTTGATGAAATATGGATTGAAAGGAAGAATATATGTATAATATAAAAAAAAGGGAAGGAACAATTATGGGATCATAAATTTTAAATTGATCACCCCATAAATCTAATCAAACAAAATTAATTCAAATACCCAAACCCTAACGAGAAAATTAAATCGAATACCCAAACATCACAAAAATTATAAAACGACCCATGGATTGTTTCTGATTTACAAATAGGTCCCTATCCAAATTATTGATAAGTCCCTGCAGCCTATTACAGGAAATTCATAATTCAAAATTAGGTCCCTCAAAATCAATAACAATGAAATCTCAAGACTTAATATTTTGAGCTCCAAAGTTTATGAGATTGTAACCATTAAAGATCTTGATGATATTCGAAAGAAAATATATGAAATTTTTAACATTAAAAAAAATAGTATTTAAAATTAAAAACTGAAATGGGACCATAAGGATACACTTAATAGCCCAAAAGTTAAAAACACCCAAAATGCATTCATCTTAATTCAAATATCTTATTTATATATTTAAATAAAATATATAAATCAGAGAAAATGCACAGGTGTTACATAAAGTGACATCCATTGACAAAACCCATGTGGAAAACAGAGTGAGGGGTTGAAGACGAAATTGGAGACCATAAAGGGAGAAATGTGAGGCACAATTGCAATGAAATGTATACCAGAATCACTCAATAACAGGATGCTATTAGATGACCCATATCTGATATTATCATCCAATGATCCTTGTCTACAACGATGGCTTCACAGAGTAGGAAATTTCTAAGCTCCTTCATGTGCTTGTTTCCATAGAAAATTGGAGTGTATAAATCAGCGTGTGCGTCCAACTCGGCTAGAAGATCGCGCCTCACTTGTTGCCAATTGTCATCACCCAATCCAAGCAAACCAGCTATAACTCTGAAGCCACAATGTCCATCTGATGCGATGTTGATGATTCTTTTTATGTAGGGCAACAATGGTGTGGGGAACTCCATCTCAAAGCTCTTCTTTAGTAGAATATCTCTTCATTTTTTCTCAGGTTTCACCACCGCTTCTTCTGGTTTAACTATATTTTGAGATCCTTGAGAGGAGTATTTGAGGTTTTCGAACTCTATGGAGGTGAGCACATGCTCCCAATGAGATGAATCACGCTTCGTAGACGATTCTTCAACAGCTTTTGATTTTTTCTGCCTTTTTATGCTCTTCCTTCCCCTCACATTATTCTTCTCCATTGGCTCTAACAAGTGGGTTGTGGTAGGGTCACCCAATAACTCCAATTTTCTTTTCATTTCCATTTTTTATTGTAATTGTACGAGGATCAAGGATCAATTTTTAGATATCATGTCCATCTCAGTTGCGATATCCACATCCTCTTCCGTCCCCTCCACATATTGTGTAATCGAAAGCTTCATCCAAAACGGATGAATATCCTCCAATGGGTTCAGTCGACCCTCTCTCTTGCATTGTACAATCATACAAGCATAAGAAATCCCATGTGTGTGGAAGATGACATGACCGCATGCATTAGGATCTACCCTGCTGTTGTCGCTAAGCTCGATTTGACCTTTCATATGTAGTAGTGTTGTAATAGATATTATCCCAATTAAGTCCTTTAGAAGTGGTCTTCTCAATGAATGAGAGATCTTTGTCAAGCTCTGCTCAAAAGATGCCTTGATGTCTATGACTTGTTGATTTAACAAGCCTTTGATCGTTCCCCACGAACTAACAAGGTTCTGCATGGATGAGTATAAGTACTTCTTTAGCTTTGCATGATTCCCCTCAACACGATTGGTGATCATGTTTCCCAAATGAAAATGTTTATCAACCCATGCAAAGATAAATTTTTGTTTCATTTGTAGAAGGTCACGAACATAATTCAACACGAAGATATAATTTTTGAACTCCTTTTCAAGCTGAAACACCCTTTCTTCATATTCTTCTTCTGTGGTAGCTCTCATAATATGAGCCCACATTCCAAAAAGTTGATCCACATTTCATTTGTTGTAAATTCTTTCCTGCAATTGGTCAACACATTTTTCTGTATGTGGAAGCGACATAACAAATGTGTTGTGGATGAAAAGACCATGTTCAAGGCATTTGTTAGCCCCTGCTCTCGATCTATCACTATCACTGAGGGTAGTGTTATATCATCAAAGGGCTCCCTGAAGCACTACAATGCCTATGTATAATTGATCTTCTTTTCTGCTTCCGTGTACACAAATGCGATTGAAAATGTTTTGTTAGTTGACGTCACATCAACAATCCTAGAAGTGGCATTCTATACCTATTTGTTTTGTATGTACAATCCAACATAAAAATACATACAAAACAAAAGGAAATGCCTTCACCAATGCAATAGATGTTGGATGTGCCCAAAATATATCCACTAACCTCCTAGAATCAAGATCCTCTCTGTGTCGTTCTACAAAGTCAACATCATATATTAGCATATATTAGCTTGAATAATTGTTGCATGTGACCACTAGTTTCTTCTTTCTTTATTCTTCCGATTGCGTTGTATATAGTGGTTAGCGTAGACGCATTCCAGCCATCATGGTCTTTAAGATGTGAAAGTATATCTCTAGGACGCACCCCTCTCTTTGTCATTCCTCGGAGAAGTTCATACTCTTCATTAAGAAGTCGTCCAACAAATGAATGACCCTCCATATGCTCGATCAATAGATGGTTGTGTTTTCCATTCAACACTTGAATGATTAAATGATCTTGAAGAAGAGATAACTTCAAGCATTTCAACTTAAAAAGACACCCACACCATTTTGTAGATGTTGAACGCTTTCGTTTCGGTGGGCTACAAGCACGATGAGGTTGAGAATATCCTCCTCTTTCGCAACCAAGAAACAATCGCGGTAAACGGCCAGGATCTGAAAAATCTGATCGACTAACAACGATGACAATGCCATTCTCCCTTCCAATTTTTTGTGCCCATTGAATCATTTTATCACGATGGTTGAGTATCTATATAAAAACATAAAAAATTCAATTAATATACATGTTACAACGTATTATTTTAAACCAAAACTAAATCAATAAAAACATTTCTCCGAGTCTATTATTTCAGTAATTTTGGTCGACAACGATATCCTAAAACAAGAAATCATATAAATTAATAAAAAAAATCAGAAACCTTAAAAATGAGATGTGTGTTCCCTCTCAAAAATTCAAGAAATCTTAGAAATGAGATGTGTGTTTTATCTTAAATATTCAATAAACCTAAAATATTTACGCTGTGTTCCTTCAAAATTTGGAAACCTTAAAAAGCAAGATGTGTGTTCCATCTTAATGACTCAAAAACCTAAAAAAGGAGATGTGTTCTATCTTGGCCATTCAAGAAACCTTAAACATTCAAAAATATTTAAAAGGAGATGTATACTATCTTAAGCATTCAAGAAACCTTAAAAATGAAATGTTTGATACATTTTAAAAATTCATAAACCTTAAAATTAGATGTGTGCTCCCATCTTAAACATTCAAGAAACCTTGAAAATTAATAAAAAATTAAGTACAACATTCATTCAAGGTTGTGAATGTGCATATGAGATCATAGAGACAAACCTTAGGTAAAGCCTACAAATTTTCACCATCCCAAACCTTAGACAAACATCCAACAACTCTAAACATACACAAATGTAGAGGAACATGAATCCAAATGTAAGTTTTTACCTCATCATTCTTTGGGGTGTCCACGCCATGAGCCGAACCTCATCGTCGTCGATGAGTACGCATAATTCGTCAATAGTGCCGCCACACCACACGTTGCCAGCCGAATCTCTCTTCCTCCACCGCTTCAATTGACCGACAACTCCTCCTCTGTGTGTTCTCATTCACGCGAAGGTTTATGGTTGTGGAGAGGGTGTGCAATGTATAACATATTTTTTTTTAAAGGAAGTACTGTGTGTTTAAATAATGGGTGTGCAAATGATCCGATTATAAACGAATCTTTTATACAATACCCATTTATGAGGGGTGTGCACTCTAATTTGAGGGGTACAATTAGAGGTAGCCGAAAGGAAAACCTCCATGGATTCATTCAATACAAATGCACTTCAAAAGTTTTCTGGTTGCCTCAACTATGTTATTATCATTATACTGGTTCTCACTATTTTTTTACATTTTATTGGTAGCCACACTGCAGACAGAATTAGAAATTCAATACAAAAGCAATTCATTCAATACAAAAGCACACAGCGCACACTGAGGTGCTTCTACCAAAAACCACATTCCATTTTCCCTCCAATGGCGACGCCGAGGGAATGGGTACGTGTGGAGGAGAGCGCGAGTGACATGTTCGCTAGGGTTTCCAGGGCTCGCCCGATCCTCCACCTTCCACCTCCCCTCCAACGCCTCCCCCTCCGCATCGGCAACGTCGTCGAGATCGTCGGACCCTCTCCATCCGCCAAGTCGGAGCTTCTGATACAGGTCTCCCTCTCTCTCTCTCTGTCTATACGATTTGCTGGTTTTTCGTTGGATTCCCTCACTTGATGCATTGAGTGATGTGAAACGGAGAGGAGAGTGGAGGGACTTTGAGAATCCATTCAGTCACTTGTGATTGAGAGGGTTTTTGGGAACTTAGACGACCGTTTGATTCTTATGTTGCAATGGATTTTGCTTTGCTGGCTTACAGGAGGGTTCTAAAGATCAAAGCAGTAGTTTTATATATTTGTAGCGTATGAGGTACATCTGGCAGAAAATGCTGTATTTCCAAGAAATTGTAGTGGAAAGGACAGGAGTACTACTAATGATAAGGTGAAATGTGGGAATAGTCGATTGAGACTTTAGTAGATATTTTTACAGATTTCAACAGATGGATTTTGATTGACATTTATTAACTCTGATAGACTTTTAGAGGCTTGTTTTATGGATTTTTTTAATATGAATTTTTTCTTACACCAAGTTTAGAGTTGAGATGCTGTCTCAACTAATTGCTTAGGTAAAAATCTACTTGTGTCATGCCATCTGCGACCGCAAGCATCTAACATTAAAGCCAATTATTCATCACTCTCATCTTGATTCTATTGACTATACATTCCAATGGCTTTAGCCTTGCCTTTGGATGTAAAAAGACCCAACATATAACCATTTGGGTGTGTGTTAAATTTGGAGATGGTGATTGAACTAATATAAGGGATAGATGAAATAATTATTATGGGTGTCTTAATCACATTGAATGATTATGAAAGCCCATGAAGGGTTTTCAAAATCGATCAATTGAAGTCAAATTAAAGTGTTTTGAAGAATTGAAGATTTGATATTGGGTTATGGGGGGATTATACAATGGTTGGGAATAATGAGAAGAATGTTACATTTTCTATTAATTTAAATTTTTTCCAACTATAAAATGTCAAAAATTAATTATAAAAAATCAAATATTAGAGTCACTTGAAATTTGCCGCTTGTTTTCAGTTTTTAAAATATAACCAATCCTTCAAAGAGACACCCTTTTAAAGAATTGAACTTTTTCAATGATGGAAAAATTTCAAATCACCATTAGATATTTTTCTCAATTATACACTCTGTTCTCAAGCAGCACAGAAACAGAGTAAGCTCCTATACGACACTCCTTTGTGTAAATGTTGCCCACAACCAGAATTCTGCCTGAAGCCCTGACCGTCGGCTTGTGCCCCATTGAATGAATCCTTCCATCTGCATAGCTCCTCAATGTACCTTGCTTAATCTTCTGGATTCTAACAGGATGATTTCTCTACACAACCTTTATGTCATTATATTAATTCATTCTATTGTCTTGACAATATTTTCTCAAATGGTTATTTGCCATAGTTTAGAGTTGCAGTGTTGATTTTCATTAACAGGTTCAGTGACAGCTGTTCTTTGCTCCATTTAGATCTCTATCAATTGCATTCTTCCCAAGGAGTGGAGGGGTGTCTGTTTTGATGGATTGGAAGGTTTTGTTATATACTTTGATTTGGATTGTCGGTTTGATATTCTACGTTTCTCCCAGTCGTTAAAGCATCATATAGTGGAGGCTTTTGGTAAGATACCTACTCATTGTACTGGCATTCAGTTCTCATAAATAGTGTTGTTGACATTATACCATGACATCATGAGAATTTACTTTTTATTACCATAGCAAATCTGGTTCTTAGATATAGATATATCTATAACTAGGTTGCATTTTTTTTTAATAAAGTGATGATTATTGAAAATCTAAGAAATGAAATTGAGATGTTTTCTGAATTTAAGTGTGTATTTTAATTGCATTAATTTGCTGCCATGTCAGTAACGGTAACCTAATATCAATTTTAGCATTGATTAATGCATAAGCACTACTCACCTCCAAAGAGGAGGTTTGGGTCAAATCCCAACTTTGCTAGTGGGTGTGTGCTCCAGGGTGGGGGATACATTTAAAAAAACATTTTTGGTGTTAAAGCATGACAAATTTTATCATTTCTTGTTATATGAGAAAATATTATCATCATATTAAAAATTTAATGGGGACATAAATGTGAGGTGATGGTAAGTTCAATCAATAAAACAATAAGTTACAAGTGATATTTTTTCACTAATAACATTAAAAATTTGTTTTTTTTTTTGAAGTGGTTGATGTGTACAACATGTAGATTTATTAGTAAGATGGCATATTCCATCTAAAGGGACATTAGGGTTAGAACTCAAAAATAATGTGCAAGATTGTATCTTGGAGGTATGGTAACAGGGGATTAGCATACATTTCAAGATACAATAACTTTAAAATGGATAACAAGACCTTTTTCTTCTGGGATGTTGTGAAAGGACATTATAGAGATGTTGAACATCCTATATAACTGAGGTCAAAGTTGTGCATGCCTTGACTCAACTTTCAAATCTTGGACACTAAAGAAGACCAGTGGGACCACCGCCCCACTAGTCTCTCCTTAATGGTGAATACAAGATTTTTTTCCAAAATGCTTACTCTCCGGCTCAAAGAAGTGCTTAAATTTTTGGTAGACGATTGCCAATCGACATTTATCCGTGGAAGAATTTTGCTTGATGGCTTCTTGGTTGCTCACAAATGTGTGGTTGGTGTCCGTAGAGATAATTGGTGGGTCTCCTTTGCAAACTTGATTTCGAGAAAGCCTACAATTCATTTAAATGAGTTTTTCTTTGGAGTCTTTAAAGAACTATGGGTTTTTGGATAGATGGAGGAGGTGGCTACATGATTTTAAAAGTTGTCAATGGAAAGGTGGTCGGACACTTCAACATGGGGAAACAACTTCGATAAAGAGACCAGATATAGGTTTTATATTCATCCTCATTTTTAATGTGCTTAGTAAGTTGCTTCATAATGATGTTTCCCATGGTATTAGAGGATTGGAGTTTACTAAATTCATTTTGAGGGTCACTCATAGCCAATGTGTGGATGACACCATCCTCCTTTGTGATGAGTGGATGTAAACTTGGATGGTTTGAAGTGTCCTCAAACGCTTTGAGATAGTTTTCGAATTGAAGGGAAGCTTCTATAAATTATCTTATTCTGCATAAACCTTTTCATCGAGGAGGCATCATTACATGCAAGAAAGTTTGGTTGCCAAATCAAATTTCCCCTCAAATACCTTGGTCTTCCTCTTCACATTAGAAGATTATGAAAGAAAGATTGTGCCCTCTTATCCAAAGATTTGACAAGAAACATTTTTTTTACTAAAATGATCCCCCGGATAGGAGAAGATGGATCTCTTTACATTAGAAAGGATAGAAAGGAGGAGGGAAAACACAAACAAGAAATAACCGATCTTCACCTCCCGAACCAATGATTCTCCATAACTGAAGAAGGTGTTCCCTCTTCAAAATAATAGCAACCCTATCTCAAGATGGGAGGAGGTGGATGCCCATGTATTTTCCCAATACTCTCATGTTGGAAATACATTCATCGTGCGTGAGCTAAAAACCAATCTTCACCTCCCGAACCAATGATTCTCCATAACTGAAGAAGGTGTTCCCTCTTCAAAATAATAGCAACCCTATCTCAAGAAGGGAGGAGGTGGATGCCCATGTATTTTCCCAATACTCTCATGTTGGAAATACATTCATCGTGCGTGAGCTAAAAACTCCAACACACTGCTTGAGGGACCGACCATTGAAACTTGGCTAAAGTTCTCCGATCACCTCGTTTTTGGTTTTGAAAGAAACTTTTTTTTTTTTTTGATAAAATGGTACGCTTTCACCTTAATATATTAAAACGAGAGCCCAAAACAAGATACATAAAACAAAGGATAAGGCCCATGATCCTTGGTAGAAGAGGAATCTACCCAGTTTCTCTACAAACAAGGCCATGATCCTACCAGTCTGTCATTCAAGAAACCAACACCCCCCTCCCCAATACAATATGTTCCCCGATCACGGATTAGATCCTTGGCCATCTCCCTTATGTTTTAACCATATGGACGATGACCTTTGAAGATAACCTGGTTCCGCATTAGCCACGTCGACCACGCGATTGCGGGGATAAGCATTTGAGAAACCTTCGCCTTCTTCGATCTGTCCCCAGCTCTCCGCAGACCATGACCCACCACCCACATCCCATCCAAATCATTAAACTCCACCACCATCCCAGACTTCATCTTCATCCTCTTCCATACCCACCTCACCATCAGGCACGCGGTGAAAAGGTGATATGCTGTCTCATCCTCTTCCCCAGAGAGAACACACAATACCCGATTTGAAAGAAATTAGTGGGTTGAAAAGAGTTTGGGAGGTCACCTAGTTCTTTTAAAAGCAGTCATTTCTGGCCTCCTATATTTTTTCCCTTTCTTTATTGGAAGGCTTCCCCACCGAGGGTTTTTCTTTGTTCCTTTTGTTTTATTATTGTTTTTTATAAATTTTGTTTTACGAGATCCCTTGTTCAAGGGGCAACATAATATGATTCCTCCTATCATTTATTTTTAAACATAGACTTTTTCCTTTCACCTATCAATCTAGTTATTCACGAGCACTGAAACTTGACTTATTGCAGAATTTGGGAACATAGAACTATAAGGACAAACAATGTCAGAATTTTTTTTTTTGTTCCTTTGAGTTCTATTCGTTCCTGTCGAGTAGATGCCTCATTCATCCACACATGCAATGATAGAGGGCACATGTTGTTTCACATTTCAACAATATTCTAAACTGATCTAGAACATGGAACAGATGAAAATATGATTCGTAGATTAACATTGCCACAACAATAGTATCTCGTAGTCATCCTCCGACCTTTTCTGTTGAGATTTTCTGAAGTGTGGATTTTCATGTGCATTACCCACCCATATAAACACCTAACTGACAGCCTTGGAATCCCATCTATACCAGATGATCTTATGGAGGGGACTTGTCCCAATATAGTTTTAGGAAGTACTTGCATACATTTCTTAATCACGAATCATTTTACAAACAAGGTTTTTTCAACTCAATTCACTTAGTTAAGAATATAAATACTAGAGTTTTATTTTTTCATTTGGCATGTTGTTTTGACCGGGGATTATGAAATATTAGGGATTAGAGGGGCTTTTTTTTTTTTGCATTCAATTAACTGATTTGTATGAATAGTTGTGTTGAATGGATGTGAATTTGGAAACCAAGGGTATTTTGGTAGCTATAAATTTTCAATCATGTTGACAATAAGTGTACAATTTTTATTTTACAGTTGTTGCATCGGTAACCAAACACAATTCTTGATTCTTTTAGAAAGCTAGAGTTTAAAATCAAATTTCAAAAACCCTTTCAAAACGCAGCTTTTGATTAAAAGCTGTTTTGCAATCGTGTTTCCAAACACCGCCTTAGTTGATGCATGGTTAAGCTAATAGGGCTTCAATATCCTATAATCTTGTGGATGAATAAATTCTTCATGAGTTGTTATTGTACATTGACCTCGTAAGTTTAGGGTTCTATAAAGCACATTGCACGGTAGAGTTTAGTGTTCAGATAAAACTTGGTTTTAGCTAATGCGAACATGTTTCTTTTGGGATATTTGGGGAGGTGATCTATGATTCTTACCTCTTGAGGAGAGTTTTAGTTCTTTCATTGTGTCATTTGTGGATGTTTCTTCTTTTCTTATGTCATGCTTTTTAGTGGTGGTTCTCTTGTTGCTTGGTCCATGATCCATGGACAAGCCTTATGTGCATATAGACCATTTAATATCATTATTATCAGGAAATAACAAAGCACCTTTTTTTTAATGGATATTTGGATTTAGTCACGTGTTTTTAAAGGTCAGACTGCAATAATTACAGCTGCTCAAGTGTCTGATGCCACAATTTCTCAGAGTGCCCACTTTGTTGAAGAATTATTCTTAGCATGCATGAGACGCTTCATATATGTCCGTTGCTACAATAGTTTGGAATTCTTGGCTGCCTTAAAGGTAATTATCTTGTTCATTTGATCTAAAATAATATATAATCTTGAAGTTTTAGTAAGAAGAAAATGGCTTCCAAGAAGGCGTTATTCTCCATTTATTCTCTCCTTTTTATGAAATAATTTATTATCTTTCTGTAAAAGAAATTCATTTGGGCTCATATGTATCACATTCAACCCAAATTCACTCTTTCCTAATCATTCTCTCGCTCCACTTTTTAGTCATTAAATACCAAAGTATATTCAACGAATGAAAATATAGCATTTCAATAAATATCATGGAACAAGCATAATCATAGTCAAAGCAACATCATGACGTGTAGACATTATTTCTATGATCATCAAATATGCACAGAAATATTAATAAGATAATCATTCAATTGACAAGCACCGTGTCATCCACCAAACCAAAAAGACCCACTATCATCAAATATTATTTATGATGTCATCGAAATATATACATATAAAGGAATCTCAGAACAATGAGCAAGACAAGAAACATCAAACATCAGTATCTGGATTAATGAAATTATCAGTGTCATAATGAGGTGGGTCTCGTCCAAGCAAATAATAACACATATTGTCAATGGAGTGTCTGATGCCTTGTGAGTGCTCTCTGACAAGGTGTGTTTTTTGCTATCTCCTCCCTCGATGGTGTCACAACTCACAACTCATTCTCTTAAGCATACAACTGTCTTCTTAGTGGCCCTTCTTCAGTTGAGTATTGCTTTTGCTCAATGTGGTCCTTTCAATGATGCATAGGCGCCTAGCTAGCATGCTATGGGTTAAAATTGTTAAAACTAGATACTAAAGGGGGGTGGTTCCTTATGTCTCTGTTTCATGTGTCAGATGTGACCTGTCTAAAACTAGGAGAGGCATTGTGGACCAAGGTAATAATTTTCAGACAACAATCAAATCAGAAGTGGGTGATGGTTCAAAAGATTCTGGAATGAGGTGTGGTGCAGTATTTAGCCTCTCAATTTCTTTCCCCAATTTGGATCTCAACAAACAAGTGGGATCCCGTCATACATTTCTCTGAGATGTGATGATTATTTGGAATTCCATTTCAAGGAGAAATAGAGAATGAGTTGCAAAATCCTTTTCAGTGCCTTCAGTCAGCCCTAGTGGGGGAAGAGGTCACAGATATATCATATTGGATACTCAATCAGAAGGAAGGATTTACTGGAAAATCCTATTATGAGTGGGTGATGAAGTATCTTTCTACTCTTTGGACTCGAGCACCCCTTCTTCTGATTGCCCCAAAGTCTTCCTCCCACATCCTCATGTCCAGAACTCCACTCTTCATCTCCAGCCTTCCATCTTGCACCGCTCCTGATTCTCGGCCTCCGAAACAGAGTTGATAAGGAAATCCCCGCCTCCTACTGATGTCAGCTGAAAAGTTCCTACACTTGCCAATGTTTTCAGCATGACTTCCTTCACCTCCCCGACACAATTGTCTCCTCAGCCCCCATCACAAGGCAATCTCTGAGGAACTGCATGTCAGCCTCTAGGTCCGGTGGAGTATGTAGTGTCACCCTCTCCACCAGCTGTCCTTTAACCTTTCCGCTGCCTCCATGCCCTGCTTCACATCCTTTTGCCAACTTTGAAAACACCATTGTCTTCCCCTTCCTGCTCTCCCACTTGAAACGACGACAGACAACTCCACCGAAAATAGATGATCTGGTCCCTACATTCTGTTCTCCAATGTTCGAATCTGATGCAGCTAAAACGGGGACCTCCACCTCTTGGCGCAGACAGCGGCACAGGAAGCTTGCTTCAATGACCTCCCTTCCTGTGAACCATGGACGATCCGGCCTCCCGTTCACGCCCTCAGGTACTCCGTTCACGCTCCTACTCATTATCCATCTGCAGAAGAGATGCAACCAGTTCAAAACAAAGTGGCACCATTGAAGATGATTTGGTTATGCATTAGCCATATAACCCACACCGTAGACATAGCAAAGTATTAGAATTTTTTGCTTTCACACTCCTATCTTCTCTCTTTCCCATCCTCTTCCCCACTTCCCACATAACCTCCAATGATGTGAACTGACTAGGAATTTTAGACAACTGATGGTGAGAATGAGGCCATCTTCAGCCGAGGTCGAATAGACCTAACCATCCATAAAGCAATGGTTCTCATGTCCAACAGTTTAGTTCAGAGTTGGCAATGTCATTGTTTGAGACCCGATCTGCATCACCTTTATACTGAAGAATTAACTTCGTGGGAAGCTTAAAATCTCTCAATTCTTGCTTGACTTTAGAGAAGTGGGAAGATTTTATCTAAATTTTTAATCCAATTAAATAGAGTTATAGAGCTATTGTTGTGGATCGACCAAGAATCAGAGCATCTATGGATTGTTGCACGTGAGGAAATATAGAAACAATAATCTTTTTTTTTTTGTTGGGATCTAGGATAGGAACATTTTATAAAGAAAGAGAATAATTCCCCTTGAACAAAGAAAGTGAGGGATCTCTGGAAAAAGTAAAACGAAAAGAAAGGAAAATTAATACAATGTAAGGATAGAATTATAAAAATTTATCCCTGAGATACTCTGTAGCTCTTAGCCTTGTGGAAGACCAAATACCTCTTACATTATGCTATACTCCTTTCCACTTGCTGTGATGATGGGTCCTCCTCAAGTATCTTTTTCACCTGGCATAAGAGACTAGCTGTAATAACTATTCATATATTTTTCACGTAGATTCTTTTATTTTGGACGATACTTTCAATTTGTGTAGGCTAATCCCAACATACTGCATGGAGTATCAGGCTTTGGAATATTCTTCTTTGGATGAGCCCAGATTCTTGCTTTATTTTGCCATGTTTTAAATTGTGTTGCAAATGAATGATTTTAAAGTGTCTTTTTGTTGAATTTTAGACAAAGTGTTGCCAATTTCAAAACAAATGTGAAAATCTTCGCGCTGGCATTTATTTCCTCTTGATTGACAGGTAGACCCTTAATTTATAGTTCTTAATTTTGTTTTTGAATGTTTAGGAGCAGTTTTATATATAAAAGTGTTCATAAACTTTTCTTCATGTCTACATCTTATCCTATATTTCTATTGCATGTATAGCCACATGGATTCAAGGACACATAACAAGGAAATAGAAATTAGTTTTTTGGATTAACACCTCTTGGAGGGTTTACATGTTGTTTTATGTGTCAAGAACTCGAACAATGTTCTGGTTTTAAAAAATTAGGTATTTCATGTATTGTCTAACACAGACCAACGTAGACATAGGGGTCCTTTTTACAGAGTCAAGAATCTGTTATTGGGTTTCTAATTAATTTATTGAATTTCAACATTCAATCATTTCTTTTTATGAGAAAAACTTGGACTCAATTAGTTTTCACATTTGGACTCATTTGGTCCAATGATATACTAGATATATCCGTCCTAAATTCGTCACTTCTCCCTCATTGGATGCCACAGTTTGCACATCCTATAATTCATGTGATTTTGTGATGCAGAAATATTTTATGTCGGTATGATGTAATTTTTTGAGCATTGTTACTTAAGAGTGCATCATTATGAAATCAAATAGAAGTAGTAATGTAACTAATTTATTGGAAATCTGATGTGCTGCCTTGTTACTATTTTTTCAGCATAAGTGCCTTTTATTGGATGGATCGTGCTTGTCAACCTTTTCAGCTGGATGGCGACAATAGGTAATTGTATCTTTTTTTCCATTTTATGTGCATGATGGTGGAACAAACTTTTGGATTCCCGTTTTCTTATACATAATTAATAATAAAAAATGCTATTAGACAAAGCTGTGGAGACATTTCTCAAAGATGAGTAATTTATGTCACATATTACTTCTGTCTTCATCTAATTCATCTCTTTAGTTAGATAAATTTTCTTTTATTGTATGTTCTACTTGTGAATGCATGATCTACCTGCAAAATAAGACAATTTATATATATACTAGTAACTATTTATCTATACAAACCAAAAAAAAACTATTTATGTATATAGCCCGTCTAGATCTGAGTGTTATGTACATACAGCTATAGTCTGTTTCTGTTATTTCTTTTGTACTGGATTTTGGTTATATAACTATGTATTGGAGTTGATACATATTTCACCTTTATTGCTTATTCAACTTTCTAAATTACGCACTTACTATACTGGATGATACTGGCTCGCTCTACAACAGTTTTCAATATGTAAATTGAGCACAATGATCACTATTATGCGATTGATAGAGGATGAACACTGACGAGTTCTCGTGTATCTTATACTAGACGTGTATAATATTTAAAGTTGTGGTGCTTCAGTTCATTTGTGAAACTTGATTGAACTTTATTAATTAAATCATGTAAATTTCTAATTGAATTATGTTCTAGTTACTTCATTCAGAGTTGTCTCTGTGCACTGGCATTACAATACAGATCTTTGAGCCATGTTTGTTTGTATTTAGTAAAATTGTTTTTTTGTAATGTTGTTGTCTTTACAAGAAATTGATGGGTCAAAGTCATGGCTTTCCAGGCTCGATACGCCATTTTTTTCCCATTCAATAATTACGGCTTCATTGCTATTATGCAGACATTCATTTTCATTTATTACCATCAATACAAGCTCATTGCTTCTGATATTTTATAGGAAAGTGCCATCATTCCAGAGTGTCGTTGAAAATATTGTTCAGGAAATTCATAATTTTTCACACGCACAGCCGGTGCTGGTGTTCGCCACAAAAGCAACAATCTTTGGGTTAGGATCTGTAAGGTAGGTTCATGCATTTTACAACATTTCTGGATCTATAATTTTCATTTCCCATTACATTATTGAACAATTTGAAACTTCTATTTTCCTTATTCTAAAATAATTAGTGGGCTATATCTTTTTTTTTTTTTTGGTTAGCATATAGAGCAACTTCCCCATATGGCGTGTATATTTTTTCAGTCATATTTGCTCATAAGGATTCAAATGTCTTTAGCACCTATGATTGTTATTTGGAAAGTTTAATTAAACTACCAGCTGCTAGCGCATGGCCCATGCACATTGAATGTGCAACAGGTTAGATTTACTGCATAATTGTTTGTCTACTTGTGTCTGCATGTGGTTCGTATAGATCCTAATGTATTGGTCTGTATATGGGAGTTACTAAAAACTAAAAGATGAGCGAAAGGGTACCTAATAGAAAAAATGGGTAAAACAATTGAAGTAATCTCATATTCAGATCTCAACACCACCAGTTCTCTGAGCATCTCCTCATGTCCTGCCCACTGGTGGCTCAGATCTGGAGAGTATTTTAGGCGGCTACTGGTTTGGTGGCTTCTTTTGGTTCCCTTCAGGGTATGTGGGAGGCTGGGAGGGCATTGGTGTCTCAGGGTGATTGTAGCCACAAGGCAAAAGCCACTCAGACCTTCGTCCCTGCATCGTTTGGATGGTTTGGCTCACTTGGAACCAGGCCATATTTCACGGCTCACGTGTATATTTTGAGAATGTATGGGAGATGGTTGTCAATTTCATGAAAATCTGGGGAACGAGCCTTGCGGGTGCTTCACAGGTAGTATATTCAGGGGGTCAACTTGCTATTGACGGGTAGCCTTTGTATTTTATTTTGGCCGTGTGTTGGAAAAGCTCTCATCAACTGTGGTCCTTTTGTTGCCCTTTGGGCGGTGGCTCGTTTGTACTGTTTTTCCTTGGGCATCTGCTTTAATAAATAATACTAGCAGGGTTCATGCTTACCATATTTCAAAAAAAAAAAACACCACCAGTTTTCTAAGGACTGACTGGGTCCTGGAGTTTTCCTTCATTGTTTTTCAAATGTTGTCCCCGTGTTTTTTTTTAAATTTAATTTTTGCCTTCCTTTAATATTCCACTTGGGTAGGCCCCTATTATACTTTGTAAGCCTGGAGTTTATCTCAGAATTAATGCCATTCAGGTAGTGAGCTCCCACTTTCCATCATAAAAAGCCATTCAGGTAGTGAGCTTCCACTTTCCAGTTTCCATTATAAAAGTAAGGTTATATTAGTGATAGTAACCAATTACTCAATTTACTCATGTTAATCATTGTGAAATTTCTTTTACAATAAGATTGCCACATATCCTCCAACCATATGTTTTACCAAAAAAGGATGAAAAGAAGATTATAATTGTGATTAAACGATGTTTTGAAGAAAATGAACCATTGGATGACTATATTATGAACTCTCCATCCTAGTAAAATTTTGGGATTGTAGATCTGTCTAAAATTAGCTAGAAATTTTGATAGTGAGGAGACTCCAGTTTTCTTTAAGCACCATCCAGTTTCTTGCTTAAATTAGTAAAGGTAAAAGTTAACTATTTAATATTATCACATGATTGCTATAACATTTATAGTACTGACATCTCTTAAAAAAATATTTATAGTACTGATTACAATTATTTGTTTCATATAATACCCATATAATGAGATATAAATTTGTGTTTGGTTCATATAATGCCTGGAGGGGTAGAAATTTAATTCACCGGATTCGGGTGAACGGAGCTGACCACTCCCGTTCTCCTCGACCTGGTTCGATCGTCATCCACCGGGAAGCACTCCTCGAATGCCAAGGACACAGGGAGGTGGGGACCTGCGAAAGACCCTCCGACGCTCAAGCCAGTCAAGGTGGCCGGAAGATAGTATTTTCAAAAAGGAATTGTGCATACCTTCTCTGTGAGGAGTTGCCCCCTATTTATCGAGGATTTCAGATGGTATTAGGGTTTCTTGTAGACCCTTTTTCCATCGGACGGTCGAGAGATTCCCAGTCATCAATGAGGAGACCAAAGATATACTCTCAGGATTTGGTCAATTACAAGTTGACATATATATCCATATTTAATTGGGATTTTGTGGACACAGTCAATGATGACTTGATTTTGTGATATATATTGTCAATTATTGAATTTGAATGGTGATAATTATCAGTTAATGCGATATATCAAGGGGATCTAGGAAATATGATTGGATAGGTACTGACTTGGATTGCTGTCGTTGGACTGGTATGGGCAAAAGAGTCGATCCTGATCGGGATCGGGCCGATTGGGCCATTGTCCTGCATGGGTTGGATCAGGATAGTTCCACGACCCGGCCCGCTTTAGGGAGTCCGAAAATTTGGCGCCCACAGATGCCCCCTTTTTGCTTCATGAGACAACTGCTGGAGGACAAATGCTGTTCTGAAAATTCCATTTGTCTGTTATTGTATCTTTTGATTTATGACTCATGAGACTGTGATTCGAATTCTTAGATTATCTTCAGGACAATTACTACCTGTAATTAACATTTTTCAAATGAAAATGATAACTATCTACCACCCTAACTTGATGGTGAACCATGCTTTGATTTGATTTTCATGGCCAACATTGGTGAATGGTAATGCCTAACATCGTTTTTTTTTAAAAAAAAACAATATTTCAGAAAACAGGCCTTCTTAAAGGATATCTCAAGGTTGAGAAATACAAAGGGGTTAGGGAATCATTTTTACCGTGAGCATATGCCTTCAATCTGGCAGGTTTTCACTCTCATCTTATGCTTCATTTTAGACATGTTGGTTAAATTTTGGACATGCCAGATAAATTTTGTTCATTTGCAGCATCACATAATTTATTTGAATTACCTCTTGGTAAACATACAAGTCAAATGGATATAGAATCTAATAGTTCAAGCAATAATGTTTTGATCTGTGACTCTTTTCTGTGTTATATGGGTTTTTGACATGATGAATTATATGATACTTGATGGAGAAACCTACATAAACATGCACAGAGGATGCAAGTAAAGGACTTGACAGTTTAGAGTTATTTTAATATGTAAGCAGTGTATCTTTGCATGAGCTTTAATTAGCCGGTATGCATTCCCTACCTTGAAGAAGGATGTCAGGTTTTAAAATTAATGCAATCTTTTCATTGTATTACACTTTTGGTGGTTATGTTATAATTTTATTTTTGCAATTGGATCTGCATGGAGCATGTAGTGGATCACCCATAATTATGATTCAATCTTTTACGCATTGTTATATATTGCATATATCAAATATCACGTTATATAATCTTATCATTTTAAATATGGCTCTAATGGCATCCACCATTGAGTGCTTATCTAAAGAAAAATATGTATGGCACACAGTGAAGAATAGACTATTAATAAGTTTACACCATTTTTGAAATATCCTAAGAAGATTTGGGGTCAGTAGCAATGTTTTTCATATTTGACATGGATAACTTAGCATATACAAGAGGGTGTGCATCATTGGTTGATTTTTGGGGTTTATATCTGCTAGTAGTATGCAGAAATTACTCGTCTATATGGCCATTAGGAATGCAGAACCTCTTGCAATAAATGGTGTATGGCTTGTTCTCTTAGTTCATGCCCTATCGTAAGGGAATTTATTTCAATGGTCCTCTGATCTGATGAGACTTATTCTGTACCTGCAGTCGTTTGTTACACACAGAATACTATTGCAAGTTTCAGGTATTCAGTCCTTGTCCATTATTTTTTTTTAAATAGACATCCTTTGTTTCTGTCTTTGTGGTGAACTCTTGCTATCCTAATCTACTACTGATATTGAGTAATATTGGGCTTAATGTCAGAAGAAAGATTTACAGATGATGAGCATTCAAATACACCAATTTATACCGCTGAATGGGTCTCACCATCCCTTGGATTTTTGGATAAATTCATCGTTAATGATGTAAGAAAATTTTATTCTTTGCATGTTATGTAAGCTCATGCACATTACATGAGTGATCGATTTCATTTGTATTATATGAAGTTCAATATTATTTTCAATATTTTTCTGTATGTCTATATTTGCTATTTTCAGGTGGGTATCTTTATGATATTATGAAGCGCACATGTCAAATATCTTCAAATAAGTACATGCTAGGGCCTCCAGGTTGGTTGGTATATGAATTGAATGATAAATGCATGACAGTGGGTAAATATGAGTAGACAATATAGTAAATTGTTTCCTGTCATTCTTATCATTCCAGGCTGTGGTTTATTATCTTTTCTTATTCTACAACAGATTTGGTACAACATTCTTATCATTCCTAGTTGTGGTTCATATCCTGGTGCATGGTTTAAAACTCTTTATATTACTGAGCCTGGTTTTGGCGTTTGAAATTTCATCTTGTTTCTATTTTTTGCTTTAGCTTTTATATTCACTGGTTGAGATATCATATATGTTTTCTTTTTCCTGATGCAAAGGGTGTGGTGTGCACCAATGGCCAACATCCTAAGAAAAGGAATGATATCTCCCAACAATGTCAACAAAACTGTAATAAAAAATAAAAATAAAATTTAAAAAATAAAAAAAACTAAAATTACACACGCTGAATTACAAAACACCCTTCCCTGTTTAGGATCAACACCTCAGCTACCAGAACATTGAGACCAGACACTCCTAAACATCCCATAATACATCATCAAACACCCTCCACATAGAAGATTCCCTTGGGATATTTTTATTCATTTCTAGCCAGCTATATGCAACAAGGGTAGCATGAGGGATCATTTGAATGAAAGTATGAAACCCCCTTTTTGCAGAATTTTCTTGCCTCTTTTATGAACATCAAAAAATCCCACATAGAAAGAAAGAATCCTTTTCCTCAAACATTGGCCATCTGACACCATATAGCGTGGAAACCATGTTATGTATATATGATGAAGAACTTCAACAAGAGGTGAAAAATCTTGTGCATTAGGTATGTCTGAGGGGATTCAAATTTGACACCTAGGGGAGCAAACCCGGGACTCTAACTGAAGAGCCAACTACGCGTGCTCACATGTTGTGTGTTAATGTTAAGCATTTCTCTCTCACATAAACTTTTAAATTTTGGTACTCCACCATGTTGTTTTAAATGTGTTGTTTCCTCCATGTCTGGACTTTTTCAGTTAAGTCTAAGGGAGCTAGAAAGTTGTTCCCTTGTTTTATATACTTAAATTTGTCTAATAAGACAGGTTTCTTATCTACCAATTGGCCTTCACGAAGGCATAGATGATCCTGGTTTCCTCTCACCAACTGGACTCCTAGGATTTTCAGCACCAATCTTTACGGTCAGCATCATGTTTTGATCTAGTCATGAGCAATAATCATAATTCACAAATCGTACTGATGCATATTTCGCTCCTTAAAGCCAACCCCAAATAGAAGAGACAAGGCTAGTTGGTTATGGCTGTTATGCCTTTCCTCCAACTTGTTGTGGATCTTTTGTTTTCTTTTTTTTCCCTCTCTGCAAGGATACACGTACAGAAATTCTTTACATACATCTCTTGTTCCTCAATTCAAAATGATAATGTATCGTTACACCATCATTCTTAAAATTCTTAGACAATTCCGTGATCTATATATATATATTCTGAACTACATGTGTCCTGGGCAAAGGTAAACATATCATATTTAGGGGTGTATATGAGTTGAGCTGAGCCAATCACTGGGCTTCTTGAGTTTAGCTTAATAATAGTTGAGTTGAGCTCGAGCTTGGCTTCATGAGAAGCGAGCCAAACTAGGCTGTTCAAGCTTGGATTGACAAAAGTTGAGCCGAGGTCCAGCCTTATCGAGTTTCAAGGGTTCAAACAGAGTGCATTTTTGTAGCATTTGATACCTTCAATATTACATGCACATTAAAATAATCCTAACAATTAATTATGGATATGTACAATTAAGATCTGTGGTATATTTTGTATCTTAAAATTAATTTAAAGTAATGTTTAACTTAATGTAAGAAGGTTTTGTTAAAGATAATAATCTATCACTATATATATATATGTATGTATGTATATTTCTTATGGAGTTTAACCAAGGTTAAGCAAACCGAGTTCAATGTTGCTCAAGTTTAGCTTGTTTATGAATTGAGCTTTAAATGAGGCTTGCACTCTCTTTTAATAAATAATTAAGCTTAGCGAGTTTTTTTTACAGAGCTGAGCTAGAGCTGTTCAGGAGCAGCTTGGCTTGATTCACAGCTGGAAAGGGATTCCTTTGTGGTCTTTATAAGTTTTTCACCTTTTCATTTTCTTTTGTTGGGCAATGTTTCTCTGGATTGACTAGTTTATTATGGTTCTACAATACTGCTGGCATGATTCTTTTAGTCATTATGATAGAAAATCATGAGAACCAACGCGAGTAGGGGTGCAATTTGATTTTGGTGATTTTTTTCAACATGGAGAGTACAAGAAATGGAAAGCAGTTGTGTATCAATCTCCGTGATCATTTACTTAGCAAGAATTCATATATGTATTTTAATTTACACCCATTCCTCCATCCTGCTTTCTTCTGTACGCAATGCTCCTTTGGACAAGATGAGCTCTCTCCCCTCCGCGTGCGTAACTTCACATAAACTGTTTCTGATAATTTAGTATTGATTAGAATCTTCTTAGGAATGTCAAATATTGAGACAAAATTGAATTGCATGACAGTAGGATACACCCAACTGCATTTTTTGGATATAGAAGTATGTTTCTTTGTACCATATTGCAAGGCTAAATAATCCTGGGTGCTTGGCATGATCAGCTCCATATATACAGTCAATTCCCCTAAGCATTTCGTCACTTGTTGCATCCTTCCTGGTCTTGTTATAGAATATTATTCCCTTTGATATTGGATATAGGTATCCCCTCCGCAATGGATGGTTCCCTTCCAGTCTGCAATTCTGCACTCAAATCTTTCAACAAATGGACACCAATCTTGGACCTTGGTTCTTGAGAAGTGAAGTGAATGGCCTAAATATCAAGACAGAATGGAGTCAGAAGGCAGTCCATTTCTTCGGCACATGAGTCGACCTGCTCAGGGGAAAGATTCGTCCCAAATAAACACAGTCATTGGAAATAAATTCATCCCAGTTAACATCTCATGACATCTGAGAACAAGCTTGATACCTCTTAGGTGCACAAGGGATTTATCGCACTGGATTAGAGCACTGTCTGTGTTGCGTGTGAGAAATGAAAAGGCATATCTGCTTTGAATGTTTTCTCATTCACATCCACCATCTTTAATCTTGAATACAGCAAATGTCAAAACCATATCTGAGGGTGACCTCTCAGGTTGCCTCATTTTTTATAGGGTCATATAGGACCCTCATGTTCCATGTGAGCATCGTCATCTAGAAATGGACTTCGCAGTTTGCACTAGCTTTGCTTCTTACCTCCACTCCATCTTCCAAATTGCCTTGTGCCACAATCATTTAGTAGGCTTAATTATTCCTGTATATTCCTAGCCAATTCAGCAAAAGCATCTAGGTATTAATGATGCTAGTTACTTGAATCTCCTACCAAGTCAGTCCCTACTATGCGTCGTACCATAGATTTGTCAGATTGGATCTTAACATATCACTACACTCTGCAGTCATCATCCTAAGCAACCCATCTAGATTACTCTCAATTTGACAATTTTCCTCTGGCCAGCTAGCATTTTCCTAGGTCTCCCTTTCATTTTCCTATGCATTGAATTAAGTGGCATTTACTTTAGTTTCTACCTGACGGCCCTTTTTAGGTAGCCCTTTGAAAGGTCATCCCTTCTGGAATTTGTACTCAAGACATGGAGTAGGCTTTGATACCAATTAATAATTTCCTAGCCAATATACCAAAAACATCTAAATGTTGATGTTGCGAGAAGCTATAATCTTAGCTACTTGGGTTCTCTGCCTAAATCGAGCCTACCTATTGTCCCATACTATAGATAGACTCAAGTGTCAGTATAAGTTTTGATGAAGTTTGGCTTTAGGAAATTATATGTAGCAAAAAATATGAGCAGGAGTTACATTTATACTCATGTATACACTCTAAAATGTTTTTAGGAGTCTCATGCCCAAGGATTTGCTAGTACTATTCTGCTTCAGACGTTGAGAACTGTGCTTCATAGAGATTGATTTACAAACTATAAACTGTGAACATCTAATTTTTTTTATATTTATTACAAACCTACTGTTATTAATTTGTCCATTTTGCATCATTCCCCTCAAACCAGGAAAGTATTCCATGTATTTGGTTATTTCTTACAAAGTTTTTTTATTTGTTGTAATAGCAACATCTACCTAGCCAAAAAAAAAAAAAATAGCAACACCTAACTGTCACTTTCATAGGTCAAGTTCTGATTTAGCAGTTGAAAATACAGGTTGTAATGGCTCTAAAATGATACACATCATCACCATTCTTTGCACTCAATAAAGTAGTGTTCTCAATCCCTGTAAAATTACCAGAGTTGACCCGCATTGCATGCTCAATACTTATAACCCTTAACAAACATCCCCTCCTTGGCTTCCTCTGACTCACCTTCTCCTGTATATTTTCCAAGTTGAGCCAGTGAGTTGGACTTTGCCCGTTGCAGAAGTGCATCTTGAGCGGCCTTGACGTTCTCTGGTCTTCCTCCCCATGTTTTCAGGCATGTGTTCTGCAGTGCTCTTGCATAAGAAAACGAGACATGCCATGGGCTTGGTCCCTGATTCATGGCATTCAAGTTCAAAGTTGCCTCCACTTCAGATTGTCCACCAGATAGAAACTGTTTAGCATAAGAAATGGAGTTTGTTTTGTCAACCACTTTAAAGTATTGCAGTCACTAATGTGTGCTTGCTTGTATTGAATATGAATGCATGTGTGCATGGATGGATGTCCCCCACATATTGGGAATTTGGGGCTGACCCCTAATTCACAAGTTGCAGCTATCCTTGCCAACAACTTGATCTATGGCTAAAGAAAGGTATCCAAATAGTGATACCGTAGTGGTTAGTGATGTTACCATGATTCCTGGAACAGCTGGTGGGATTCTTCTATGAAGAAGCTTCAGGGTGAATTCAGCAACTTGCTCTGGTGTGGCTTTCTCCTTGCATTCAGCACCAGGAGTGACCATGCTTGGTTTCAGTAGGATGCCTTCATACATGACATTGTTCTCAGCCATGTAGAAGAAGACCTCTGCCCACACCTTTTGAGCTACCTCAAAGGTCCTCTCGATTCCATGGTCTCCATCTAGCATTATCTCAGGCTCAACTATAGGAACCAAACCATTTTCCTGCAGGAATATCAAAATACTCAAGTCAGCAGTGTAGATTTTTATCTTAACGTAATTTGCTTACAGTAACCATTCCTTTGTATTTGCCTTTTCTTTCTACTGTGATTCTGCTATTGTTTCATTATACTATCCAAGCCATCCTTAGTGTTTTCTAATCTCCATGTGCTCCCATTTTTCTCTTATTATGAACCCTCTAATGGATGCGGTTTTGGATCCTTTTATGGTGGGAGAATGTTTTATAGCATGTGGATATAACCCTTAAATGAGGGGTGTTTCTGGGATTGATCTATGTGAATCAATATTAACCATCTAACATCTTCTACATAAAAATGCTCAATTGTTTTAGAATATATTTTTCATATGCTCAAATTTTTTAAGGTGACTAAAAGTGATTTCCCCAATGTCTTCTCTGACTAGGTGTTTTTTTCATCCACTTGCTTACATACCCAATCAATTATTCTTGTTATTGGTTTAATAAGTATCCTTTTCATTTATAGTGCCATTTTTTGAGTTACTTGTTCCACACATCTCCACATATAGGTTTAGCGCTGTGGGAAAACAGAAAGATATATAATGCTTCCCTTCTTTTTTTTTGAAAAAATGGTAGGCATCTTCCTATTAAGAGAAGAGGCCCAAAGGGAAAATACAAACGTGATGGGTCTCAGCCGGAGAGGATCCGACTAGAGAACCAACCAAAGATCAAACAGTGTAAAAAAAAAAAAAAAAAAAAAAAACGGAGTATATATACAATCATGTTATGACAAAGTCTTGGATGCTAGTCCTAAGAGCGACCACTTGTGCAAACAAATGCGAAGAAGTTAGGATGGTATCCAATCTCTTCCTTCCTAGCACCCTCCTATGTGGGACTGCTCTGGGTGATGACTTATCTAATCTTGATAGGAACTGTTTTGTCTTATATTGAAGCCCTTTTATCTTGTCATGCTTTTGTGAAAAAACTAATATAGAAGTAAATGAAAATTACCTGTGCAATGGCAGCATAGCGTGCCAGGCCCCAAGCTGCTTCCTTCACTGCAAGATCAGATGGCCCATTGGGAATGCTGACCACCGTACGCCTGTTAACAGAAGTTTAATGAAATGATTAGCGTCCTGCAATTTTGCAAAACAGGCAGCCTCTAGGATTGGTTATTGTGGATGTCACCATTTAGCAAAGCGTGCCCCTTGCTGATAGTAAGCTGCACATCGTGATGCCAAGCCATCCAGTCCTTGGCACCATGATTCGTCATTTGAGCCCGCAAGTGGTACAAGACCCTGAAATGAACATATCACACAGTGACAAGTGACAAGTGACAACTAAGAGTTCTCTTTGTTATCTACATTTATGAGGCAGGAATGAGTTTGTTGGTTTCACCTTATGACGTAAATGTATATTTTGGTTAGGATTCTGACAAGTTAAATGTATGAGAGGAAAGAAACATGATCCTGTAAAGAAATTTGCAAATTTGTTAAACCCCTTAATTCCGTTATTAATTTGATGCTGTATATGGGTTTTATAGGATAAGGCAAAGATATTTCATGGATATTGCATGATTACATATTTTTGTCTCTAGTAGTACTACCTACTAACACAAAAGCAGTACATGTGAATTGTCCTTCCAAATCCATTCATCAAATAATGCTTACTTTATATTCAATTTTATTATAAGAAAAGCTTGTATTCCATGGTATCAGAACAGTTGCTTACCTTATCAACCTTGATCCCCGGCATTATATTTTGCTCAACAAGAACATCCACCATCTTCTTCCCATCCATGGTAGACTGATACAGTGTTTCCTCGAACAGGATTGCACCAGAGATGTACTGTCCCAAACCAGGCACAGAGACGAGGAGGGTCCTGTACGCCTGCCTGTTGGCCTCTGTGTTTTCCAGCCCAATGGATGCAAGCCGCTTCCCGCAGGTAGCGTTGGATTCATCCATTGCAAGGATACCTCTTCCAGGTGATGCAACACTTTTCTGGGACTCCCAATATGGAAATATGAAGTCCATGTTTTGTAAACATCATGCTTTGTAAAGCTTACAAGTACACAGTTAAGTTGAATCACATGTTATATCTTTTGATAATTAATTGTTTTGTTTTCTTTTACGGTTGTATATTATCATATCAATGGGAGTAATACTCAGAATTCAGTGGTTGAATTACATATGTTGAACTTTTGGTTGAATAGTTTGCAGTTAATCCTCCCAATGATTTTATAGCGTCCAGCTCCTGATTGTCTGAATCTTTGATGTTGTATGACATATATGAGCATTATGACTCTTCAAACAGGAACAAGCACAAAATTTTGGTCTGATTTTCTATATCAATTGATGTGCTAATTTTTATATTATATAAATTGTATGTATAAATTCTGGTCTCAACATAACTAATGTTGTGGTCAGGCAACTAGAAGGTGGAGAGAAATCATACAAGTATTGAAAATCTCCCTCTAGCAATCCCTCAAAAACATAGGGTCTCTGTTAAACAAAGTCCATAACTTTTTGTTTCTCACAGAGTTTATATTTCCATTTTTTTCAAAGAAAGGACATGTCTTGTTACATGAAAATATATGTTATAAAAAAATGAAATGCATGTGGGCACATTGGGCTACACATGGTGCTAGCATGAGATGAATTAGACAACATAAACATCCTAATCCCTGTTATAATACTGTAGAATTAATTCAGTTCAAGCAAAAAGGAGGCCTCAACTTTTTACACCATAGTGAACACTAGAAATTGTAACCAAAAGATTTTGTACCGCAGTCTTGATGAGCTCATCAGAGTAGGATCCCGCATGAACAGTAAACGTAGCTGACATCAGGTGAGGCTGCAAAGAGGCGCGGCTGGACTGCCCGGGAAACCATTCAGACCTCTTCGGGAGGAATGATGTCTTGAGGAGAGTGGCTGAAGCCATTTTGGAGAGTACTTGAGCCTGCAAAGTAAAAAAAACACACACAGAGTAGAGAAGAATTATCACTTAAAGGTGTGTGCAGGTATAGATGTGTATGTATTTAAGTGTTGAGTTGGGGGAGAAGGGCAGTGAAAAGAAGGATATGACATGTATGGTGGAGGTTGGTTGTGGGATTTGGATGGTTGGAGTGGATTTGGGGTGGTAAGTTATTAGGCTGTGAGGAGGTATGCCCTGTGTTATGAAAATCCTGTTTTGGCCCCATTCAGTGTCCTGTTCAAAAAAAGGGATTAAAAAAAACATTGTTTTTGTCACTATCTTGTATTTGTTTCTGCACCCCAATAAATTCTAGACTCTTCCTTCTTTTTTTCTTCTTTGGGTTGGGGGGGTTGGTTGGCATTTTAGCTTGCTAGCAAATTTCGTGTCTAATGAGATGTAATTCCTTCCCCTAACGATGAGAGTGTGGCATTAAATTCGTATACCATGACAATCAGAATTTGCTTTTAGTAGTGTTGATAACTGTGCCCATAAAAATGGGATATACTTTGAATGGCTAAGTCAAGCATTACAACAAACGCGTTATAAGTGCGATATTTAGAGGGTTTCTCTAAACAGTTGGTGATTGTTAAAGTGTCTCAAACCAATATATAAAGAGCACACATGGATGATTAAATTCATTCATACTGAAACAACAAAATCAGTCACCAAAAGTAGTCTCCCGATCCGGAGATCCCCAGCCTCGTGGCATTCCTCATCTTCAATGGCACATCGTCATTGGCTCATTGGCATTGGCGCGTTAGAGTTATCACTCCGCCACACCGCCCCGCCGCGGACATCTTTATCGGTGTGGGAAAAATCCGCGTGTGTAGGGTTCTTCGGGGATTCGGATCTGATGCGTGCCCTGGCGGACTCGGTCGGATCGTCTCTCGGAAGGGTGGTGTCGTTCCTAGTTGAGGCGCCCGACAGCGGCTCAAGAGGATTCAAGGGTGTGTGTGATCGCCACCTGCTTTTTTGAAAAGCAGGAAAAGGTTAGGTCGGATTTGATCGCCTACGTGGCGAGTTTGTGGGGACTCCGCTCTGAGACACGGATATACCGTACACAGAGGTGAAAAATAGGTAATTCTATTCTGCTTCCGGGGCTTGACTAAAGGAGTCTTGGACAAAGGGGGTGTGGATAGGGGGGGCGGCTAATGGGTTTGAGCCGTCGGGTATGGGGCGGCTACTAGGGTTTAGCCGTCCGAGGCCTGGGTTGATATGGGCAGAACTTCGGTGGGAAATGGGTTTGGTTTTGGATAGAGGTTAAGCTAGGTTTAACCTGGATTTTTGAAGGGTGGAATGAGAGGGTGTTTTTGTGTAGGGAATGGATTTTTCTCATACAAAAGGGGGGCTCTCTTTCTCTCTCTAGGGATTTCTAGTGGTGGAAGGGAATGGTCAATTGATATAAAGTCAGGATTGTGGATTGAAGATTGTGGATGTTGTAAAAAATGTTTTGAACCCCCTCTATTTATAGTAAAAAAGAGGCAGGGGAATATACAAGGGGTAATAGAATGACTTGGTTAATAGTGTGTTTGATTAGACCCCTCATTAATTCTCTGATTCTTCTGTCAGGACCAGGTGAAGGGTGGTTAGTCCTAACTAACCGCCCAAAATGGGGCGGCTACTTTCTGGTAGCCGCCCCCATCATGACCTGTCAAACGTCCCTTCTCTGACAAGCGGTAGCTCGGGTTGGTTACTTGGATTGATCCAGCCAAGATGGGGCGGCTAAAGGTCACAACTCGCCGCAACGATTAGCATTTAATGCTGCTTTATGTCCCATCCAGGGAAGCGGTGCAGGGTCGGCTAGGGGGGCGGCTAGTGCCAACTAGCCGCGTGGTATGGGGCGGCTAGTTAGGGCTAGCCGCCCCTTTCCAGGGTTTCTTAGGTTTTAGGTTTAGGTTAGGGTTCCTGGTTTGGGCCAGGGTTTGGTTTAGGGTTAGGGTTTCTGGTTTAGGGTTTAGGTTAGGGTTCCTGGTTTGGGCCAGGGTTTGGGTTAGGGTTAGGGTTTTTGGTTTAGGGTTTAGGTTAGGGTTCCCGATTTGGGCCAGGGTTTGGGTTAGGGTTCCCGGTTTGGGCCAGGGTTTAGGTTAGGGTTTCTGGTTTCCTGAACTTTTAGTTTACTATTAGATGCCTAAATGTGGGTTATTCCAGGTGTTACTTGAAGTATTTCTGTCTTTCTGGACGGTCAAAATTGGGGTATCTACAATTGTCCCTCATCGGACGGAGTCTTTGCGCGAAGCAGGAAAGACTTTGACCGATGATAAGGAAAGAGAGCACTATTTTGACCGGCCCGACCTTCAAGAAGTTATGACAACACGAACAGTACTATTTGGGGAGTTGATTTAGACCGTCAGAGGCTATAGGTCTTAACTTTAGAATTTTCAACCGAAAGGATGATCCAGGTGGAAGGCGGGAAAAGTAAATGGTGAGTGATCCAACCCGCGGTCGGGGTTCTTAGCTATCATGCACGGAGCAGCCCAGCGTCAGTTTCCTCGTACCTACCGTTCCCGTGTTTGGAAAAACTCAGCAAGGAGGGGATATCGCCGACAGAAAGCAAGTAAAAAGTTGAGTTGGTGAATTGGATTATCCGAAGGACAAGAACTCTGGAAAAGAACCAGAACTGAAGAAATTCGAACTGAATGGTACAAAAAGTGTGGTAAAACTTCGAGAAAGTCGTGTTTGATCAAGTAGTGCCTGGAAATAAGCCAATACATGGCTGTTTGTTTTTAGAAAACTGAAATTTAGGACTTGGAAGGAAGTTGAAAATGGTTTTAAGCGGGAGTTTGAAAAGCTGGGAGGGGTGGCTAGTTGAAACTAGCCGCCCGAGGGGGGTGGCTACTAGCGGGTAGCCGCCCCATAACTGGGTCCCTTATAACCGAAACGACCCTCTCTCTCTCCATACATTTCAAAACGGTTTCTCTCCCTCCATTACTCCTTCTTCTCCATTTTAAACCGAAAAAACTTTGATTTATTTGCCTTTTCTTCCTCCATTTCGACCTAGATCTTCCTTTCGCTCTTGATTTTGAAACCCTAGGTTTGGGTTCTCCTTTTTCTTTTCAATCCGAGGAAGATGACGAGGTCGAAGGCGATTGCTTCGAGGGGAAAACGACCACGGGTGGCTCGTGAAGAACGTAGCCCGAGCTCTACATCATCGGAGAGCGATAGGCCGGAGGTCGAGGCCGTGGGGGAGGCTATGGGTACGACGGAGGTGCCATCGGTGGGCACCCGTGTGGGTGAGGTCGGGGGTACGCCTTCGGAGGCTATCCCGGAGGTAGGGGGAAGTATGATAGGTTATACACGCAAGAGGAGGCATGGGGATCGACCGGTGGCGGTCGAGGAGGTGGTTTTGGAGGTCAGCGGACTGGTCGAGGGTGCAACCGAGGGGGTAGGGGCTGAGGGAGTTAGTGAGGATGTGAGGGCATTGTTGGATGCCATTGTTTGGATGCTGGATAGGGAGGCCACGGAGGCCAGGGCTGAGGAGGAGGAAAGAATGGTTATGGGGGCCTTTGCAGAGTTTGTCTTCGGCGCGGGGAGGGTGGAGGGGACTTGAGATGTTAGGGACGAGGTCGGGGAGGCCGAGGGTGCAGGCACCGGGGCCACAGAGGCCGGTGTTGGTGCTGAGGCTGAGGCCGAGGAGGCCATGTTTGAGGAGGAGGGGGACGACGATGGGATGGACGATCCCGACGAGGCCGAGGTGGACATTCCCGGGGCCACACGACCATGGTAATTCCTTGACCCCTTTTACTCTAGCTTTTTATTTGGTATATATGCATGTCTTTTGGTGGTATGAATAGGTGACTAGTGTATAATACTTGTATATGCGTGTTTTTAATAGGCATGCTTGTGTATAAGTTAATCACGGTGGGATAGTAAGCATGTTGTATGCTGATATGGGTTTGTTTTTAGAAAGGGGGATAATTTTTCATACAGATATCCATGTTTGCTCTATTTATTTTTAGAAAGAAGAGAGGAATGGTATGGCTAGTATGCTTGCATGCGATATATTTTTTTTAGAAAGAAGAGAGGAATGGTATGGCTAGTATGTTTGCATGTGATATATTTTTGTGTGCATATAGTTTTTGAGGTGTGTCTTCATATGTGTTTCGATCGTGGTAGAGCATGAGGGAGTGTATGCATGTATTTCATGGGTCCAAATATTCTTCCACATGTTTAGGTGAGTTTATGGAAAGTATATAAGCATGATAGACTGTGATGAAAGAAGTGTGTAAGTGGTGACCACAGTGGGATTAATATTTTTAGCATGTGTGGTCATATGAAGAGTGTTTTGTAAATAATGGGAGGTGGACCCTTATGTGAGTTAAGTTTCCTATTTTCATGCTTTTGTTTTTGGTTTAGCATATGGAAATTTTATCTCACTAAGCATGATTTCTAATTGACTTTTTAGGCTTTGGATTCTTACCTCTCAATTGCTCTTTAAACTAACCCATGTTTTCTTCGTTCGTTTATAGCGGTCGAATCGTATCCGGGCTTTGTGGCACGGGACGAAGAGGTGGTACGATGCCTTGGGGCAGGGGGAGAGGAGGTTGGTGAACGGAGCGGGCTTCCGTTCCTTCTTTCTGATTGAGCCGTTCCACGTCCACCGTCCTTATGTGGAAGCGTTGGCGGAGAGGTGGGATCCGGAGAGTTGCTCTTTCATTCTCCCCACCGGCGCCGTTATGTCGACTCTTGTGGACGTCTATCGGATTACCGGTCTTCCGGTGTCAGGGGAAGCAGTGATCATGGCCACCCTTGCTGACTATAGGGGGCTGTTTCAATAGTTGATCGGGGAATGGGAGTTCGTGGAGCGGGAGCGGACGCTGAACCGGATCCCTTTGGGGAGGCTTTCTGGGAAGTATGGCCTCGGTTCCTTCACAGAGCCTCTGAAGGGTGAAGCTGCAGCTAGCTTCGAGAGGAGGCGGGCGATGATCGAGGCGAGAGAGGCGGCCGCGTGCCCACAGAGGGCACATAGGGAGTCGAGGGCGTTCTTCCTTTATTTCTTCGGCCGGGTCCTCTTCTCGACGGCCTCTGATAAGGTCTCCTCTCATTCCCTGTTGCTGATGAGGGACCTGGAGGGCATGGGACGCTATGCCTGGGGATCGGCGATGCTCGCCCATCTCTTCGCGGAGCTCTCGAAGAAGGTGAAGCGGGCCGGGGGCAAGAATCTTGGCGGCTTTGTGCCATTCCTTCAGGTATGTGTTAGTGAGTAGTAGACGTCTTCTTCTTGGTTTAGTTCACTTGATCATGACAATTTCCCTCTCGCTTTGCTAGATTTTTGGATATGAGCACTTCGTCATTGACCGCCCGATTCTGGCGCCGTTTGACCGTGCTCTCACTTGGGCTATGAGGTGGGCACCCCAGGGATCTTCACGCTTGCATCGCCTCGCCCAATTCCGAGAGGCCTTCCGCGTCTTGACGGAGGAAGAGGTATAAATTTTTCTTCGAGTTTTCTTTGGCTTGTATTTGGTTTTCTTTTGGCTAAGCGCTCTTCCGATCTTTTGATGCTTTATAGATGACGTGGAGGCCCTATACGGAGGAGGTTCCCGAGGATTTGTCACGGGATGTCTGGCTGATCTACTTTAATGAGGTCGTGTTTCATGCGATCAGCCAGGTCGTCCGCCAGCTCGGGTACCACCAGTGGGTGCCCGATCCACTGCCGCGGCGTCCCTCGATTCTCATGGCCGGGATTCCTCGAGATACAAACCTCCCAAGGAATTATGCTACGTATGTGGCGGGATGGATGAGCCGGGGTGCTTTGGTGGAGCGTCTTCCCGAGGTGACTTCAGACGATGACTACCTGGCTTGGTATCGTCAGGAGTATGCGGGCATCCTTGAGATGATGGAGGAGGAGATCCCGGACGCCTACGTAAGTTAGAAACCCTTCTTCTCTTTCTCGTTCTTTTTGTTGAACATTTTCTGAGTGGTGTCTCTTTTGCAGGTTGAGTCGAATGAGATGGAGAAGAGACTCAAGACCGTCAATGAGCACCTTCAAGCACGTAGTGGGCAAGTGGAGCACTTGACGGCTCAGAGGCGCCGGTTACACGACCAGGTTCGGGTCCTCGAGGCTTAGGTGGATGCTCTGTCGAGAGCGAGAGCCGTTGGTGCCTCTTCTTCTTCTGCTCCTCCTCCTTCCATGGTTTTCGAGCAAGAGCTCGAGTTGACGAGGGAGTTAGATGCGCCCCGGAGCGAGTTGGTGGCCACACGGATGGAGCTTGGCCAGGTGAGAGGTAGGGCCTTACGAGCTGAGGAGGAGATGGACCGGTTGAGGTCCATGATAGCATCGAGAGAGGAGGAGTTCATCACCCTGGGCCGCGAGAGGGACTCCCTCCAGACGAGGGTGTCAGAGTTGGAGGCTTCAGTGGGCGTTCCCGGGGGTTTGATGGGGATTTGCTTCGTTCTCTCCAGGCAACCGGGGATAGAGATCGAGAGGCACTCCGATTGAGCGAGGACAGGCTACGGGCTGCTGAGGCGAGATCACGGGAGCTCGAGGAGAGGTTGAGGGCGGTGGAGACGCGTCTTCGAGGGAGGTTGGAACGGAGAGATAGAGATATTCAACAGGTCCTCCTCTGGGAAGCCACTATGCGAGGGAAGTTGGTCGGCCGAGGGGTTATGACGGAGGCGGACCTCGACCTCCTCCCTCTCGTGCCCGAGCATCCGTCTCGGCTTCTCTGGCTACCGGGGCCACCTTCAATCGTGCTTCTTGTCCCTCGGCGTCCAGGAGTCGTGGGATATATGCGAGGGCCGCGTCTTCAGTTCGAGAGATTCCTGCCGCTCCTGATGCTCCAGAGGTCCAGTCTTCTCATCAGCCGCCGCTCCCTTCCCAGCCAAGTCAGGACATTCCTCCTACTCAGCCTCCTGTAGATGATGATAACACTCCGAGGTATATTCCCTTGTGTCTTTGTTTGGGTAGAAGAATAATATATATGCGAGGAATTCATGCTTTTCTTCTTTTCTTTTTGACTTAGGTGATATTTTGGTGATGCCTAGCTCAAGATATTTTTAGAGGGGAAGCTTCTGATGGACCCGTATCCACTTATCTCTAGTCCATTTGTTTTCAAAACTTTCTTTTAGTTTAAAACTAGGTCTGAATTTTCTGTTTATGAACAATTCGTCTCTTTCTCTGTTGGTGTATGAACAAACATGGGTATTTAGCTTTGTTTTGTTGGTTTTAATTGGGTGATGTATGTAAAATGGTTTTATAAGGTTCTATGGGTGGATGATGAATGGTTTGGTGTATGATTTTGGTTTTGATTACTTTTTAAATCATAGTTGTACTGGTTTTATGTATGTATGTATGTATGAAATGCGTGTGCACAGATTTCGGGGGAGAATGTTTTTTATAGGTACCAAAGGGGTTGAAGAGTTGAAAAGATGGGACTGACAGCTGAAATAGGTGCAGGCAGGGGGCGGCTAGTTCAATCTAGCCGCCCAGTGAGAGGCGGCTAGTTTAGGTTAGCCGCCCCTTGCCTGGGGTAGTCATTGGTTCTGTTGCTCCTGTCTGCTGTTGCTGAAAGTCCTTGCGAGTGTTTTGACCTTTAAGACCTGTAAAAACATTCTTTCCATGGACCAAGTGTGTGCCCCTGCACTGACTTTCGAGCCCTTCTTGCTTGAATTATCAAGGGCTACAATCCATCTTAAGGTAAAATTGAAATCGAATGCGAGAAAGGAAAGTGCGGGAAATCATACTTTAGTGTGCAAGGAAGGGATTCCAAGTGCGTAAGCGAAGAAAAATCTTAAGTATGCGTGAAAGTGGGACAATTTCTTCTCAAGCATGTGCGGAAGGGCATGAAATGAGTGCAGATGGGGATAATTTTAATGTTGGTACGAGGGGTCAACTTTAATATTTCAAGAAAATCGGATGCCTAGGTGTTTTGGAAAAGGAAAATGCGAGCTTATGCGTAAGTATAAGTGGCATAAGGGGGCATTTTAATTCTTTAATGGTCCTTTATGTGAGAGGGCAATGTTCTCGACTTTCTTAAGTAAAAGATACCATCAAGTCCCTATGGAGGGGCCCTTGTGGTCACTCATATCCAAACCAAGATTGTATTTAAAAGGTATAAACCTTAGGTGTCGGTTTTTCTAGGTTCATGGTTCTCAAATGCTTGATCGTATTATTCTAAACATGCTAAAAAATCCATGAGAGTACCAGGAGTCAAGTCAAATAAGCTTCTTTTGGATAGGCAAGTTTCTAAGTGAACTCATGTGAGTGTGTGTAGTTGTAAACATGGAAATGGTCTATCCTTGATCGAAATTTCACCTTTTCCGGTAGACATAGTTCAATTTTGAATCCCATTGCGAAATAAAAAGGAGCGGGGGGGGGGGGAGAGAACGGGGTAAGAGTAATATCTTCCTTTTGGGCAATATTTTAGAATTGTTTCAGTCTATCATATGTCCTACTTTCTAGGTCCCTCTGGCTTTTTTCTTTTTATCACTTCTTTATTTTGGGTGGAGAGTACAGTCCGTTGTTTAGACCTGTACCAGTATAGCTATTTGTTTAACATATACTTATGTGTAAAGGCATGAAAGCCTGCTAAAATAGAGAGTTTAACCCGTTCACTTGGGTGTTATTTTTTTTGTTGGCCTCTCATTGCCTGAATTTTTTTTTGATTTGATTTGAGGGGGGGCTCTTCTGTTTTTCACCCCGATTCTTTTCATGCTTCCCCTCTAGAAGGGTTTGTATAGTGCCAAAGCCAGTTTTGGGACATATGCTAGGTCCGGGTAATTCCTCATTTTGACCTTGGGTTAATACGAGTGGGGCAGAAATAAGGGAGGTTTGCTTTGGGGTTTTAAAATTGCCCCAGTCTACGGGGTAGGTAATTTCTCTTCTATTAGGTAAATCAATTATCCAGTCATACGTGTGTGAAGGAAACAGCATGATTGATGGATATGTGTTCAAATAAATACGAGTTTATCCTTGAGAGTTTTATAATTCTATTATCAAGTACTAAACGCTGAAAATTGCAGGAAGAAAGAATAATAGTTCTCAAGTATTGAAAGCTTTTTATGCATTAAATTTCTTAAGATAAAGTGCATTTCACGAACTTGAAACCTCGATTCCTTCGGCATCTACCAAGCGGTAGGCATTCCCGGAATAGGCATGGGTGATCACATAGGGTCCCTCCCATGTGGGTTGCAACTTCCCTCTTGGGTGAGGCTGTCTTGATGGCATGATTTGCTTAAGTACTAACTCTCCGATTTTAATTTTTTTTTCTATTACCTTCTTTTCAAATGCCCTTGCCACCCTTCTTTGGTAGGCCTGGGCATGGTCTGCCGCTCTTAGTCTTTTCTCGTCTCTCCCCTAGTTTGTTATTTTTTATTTTTTATTTTTATTTGAAAGTGTGTAAACAGATATGTAGAGGGGTTTGAAAGCATAATTTGGTAAATAAATATTTTGATTTTTTTGTTATCCTTGTTTGAGAAAGTATGTAAAGCATTTAGAAATAGGAAAGGAGGTAAAAGATAATATATAGCATTGAAGGGTGACCTCCAGGAAATGATGGTGCAAGGTGAGTCCTCTATGGAGGCTCAAATTGCACGATCTTTAGGGGAATGATACTTGAATTTTCTGATGTATCATTCATTGTGTATCGATTCTTCTATGTCTTGAAGCGCGTTTGACGCCTTCTCAACCACTCCTGTTCAGCATCTATTCTGACAGCATCTAGAATACAAAAGCCTAGATGTCGTTGAAAATGAAAGTGGTGCTTCATCCGCCATAGACCCTTACCAGGAAGGGAATCCTTCCTCAAAGATGGGTCAATCAATAAAGATGTGGATATGAGAAAGCAAGTTGCAGGGGTGACTACTGACAGAACAGGTGCAAGGGAGCACGGTTCACCATAATGTTGAGGTCCTAATGATGGTGAGGGTAAAGGCTCATCACATGGTGCAATCAGGGGCTCGTGGGCCAGATATGGAATAATTGATTTGGATATGGCGGGGGAATCTGGAGGAAAGAGCTCCATAGGTAGATGAGATGGAAAGTTCAACAATTTGGATGGCTTGACTGCTCCCTCAAATTGTGCATTTTTAAATATGAGTGGTTCTGGTTCAAAGATATGCATAATTGGTTGAACCGGATCTGGATCAGTCTTAGAATCTGATGAGTCAGAAGGTGAGTCATCCGAGACCACCAGGGTAGGTTCGACGGGCATTGATATGATTTGATCTTGAGTAGGTAGAGACAAGGGGTATTCAGATTTAATCGGTTGTATGGATTGGATGATAGATTCAGGTTGTATTGGGGAGGGTAAAAATGTTCTGATAGTTCTCCAGCCAAAAACTCTTCATCATCGTCAGAGTCCTGCTTGAGAAATTCTACAGGTTCAATAGTTTCAGGTACTGGAGACTCATAGGTGTATGGGGGAGGAATAGCGGTGTATTTCCTTTGTGGTGGTTGCCGGGGATCAAAGGCTTTTGTCCTCGGTGCAGCAGGGGGGCATGCAGGAAGAACAATGGCTTCATTGCTATTGGGTTGACCAGGTCGTGCCTGAGAGGAATAGTTCAATGGTCGGATGGGACCTCCCTTCATGGGTTGAACTAGGATGGGCACGGGTACTTGTTCTGTGTATAGGGGGAGGGGTCTGATAGGGTTCGGGTGTATTGGGGAAGGTACTGGAAGGATTAGGCCGCACGGAATGATCCTAGGCAGGTCTTCTGGTTCTTCCATCAATGGTACTATAGTAGATTCTAGCTTTTGCTTTCCAATATTCGTTACAGGATCTACACGTACAGAGATCTGATTTATAAAGTTTTGGAATATGGGACTTAGTCGTGTCGGCACGGGGGCGGGTACTGATCGAAGAGTGATATTTTGATTAGCTTACCGAGGCGGCGCATATCCAGATGAACCGAGTGTGTACTTTCTCAGAGCCATTCCTCGATCTCCGTTCAGATAGAGTGTTAAAATTTGTGTAAACCCCTCTACCGTGGGGGTTTGCACCTTACGTGGTGGTTGTCCAACCCTATGGCTGATAGGTGGGGACTGGGTTTGGACTACTGGGGCTGTACAACGGGAAATCCTGTTCTGGCGGTCAATTAGAAGCTGATACGTAGTACAGTCTCCATACGAAAGGCTCGTACGAAGCTGTGGACTCAGGTTCTGTAACATAATGTCAATTTCTTGACATTCTATGAGTTGCAGGCCGATCCGGTGGACAAATGTGCACCACCGAGACACGTATTGTTCGAATTCCTCCCTAGGCCTCATTCTCTCTATGATTAAATCTGAAATAGAGGGGGTTCTGATCCTCTGGTAACCGTAGCGGCCTAAGAACTTCTCACTTACAGCCGAGAATTTCGACAAGTGGTCTACAGGGAGGGTGGAGAACTGTTGCAACGTTTCCCTTCCAATGATTTCTGGAAGAGGAAGACTAACAGAGGTTGATTATATAGAAACGGTCGGGCGTCTAGATAAAAGGCAGTTAAATGAATGTCTGGGTCTCCATGACCATTGTACCGGCGGAACTTGGGGATTTTAAATCCCTCCGATAAGTGGACTGACGGGATTTGTCTCAGGTTATGTAGAGACATGTGCTTGGGGGATGAGGGGCCAGTCTCGGAGAGGATTCTCCAGATGGTTTCATCCAGTGTTTCTCCCCTATGAGGACTACCTAACGGTCCTGGAATTGGGGTGGCCTGGTAAGGGCCTGGGGTAGAAACGGTTGGGAATGTTAGATTCGCGGGGGAAAGGGGGGGTGAACGAAAAAATGCTCGGATTGACCGGGCGACTGGGTGTGGATGGGGTTTCGGGAATGACCTTGGGGATTTCGACAGGGGTTTCCTGTCTCAAGGTCTTGGTATGACGGTAGTCAGTGAGGTCATGAAACATGTCCTCTATGGATTGGTACCCTAGACTGGCCATCTTTTCCTCTAGATGGGTCAGGAATTGTGTGGCATAACCCTCTTGGTGGTTCCTTTCCTCTAATATCTCCTCTTCTATGTGGGATTCCATGATGTCGAGTGGGGATGAATGCAGATTGAAAGCAGTAAATAAAGCATTAAAGGATTGCGCAGCTGTGTGCGGTTTACGAAAGCAGTAAAGGATTGTGCAGCTGTGTGCGACTTACAAAGCAATAAAGGATTGCGCAGCGGTGTGCGGCTTACAAAGCAGTAAATGATGCTGTGATGCAAAGTAGAGGGGGATCTGATTCGAGGGGTGGAAAACTCTAACCTTCCTAGAGGGTTGATAGCATTCTAGTCAAGCTTGTAAAAAAAAGGGAGGCAGAAGAGGATTACCTTTAGTTATTTTTCACGAGGGATGTCCCACCGTGATCGCCAGATTTGTCGTTGTGGGAAAAATTCACGTGTGTGGGGGTTCTTTGGGGATTCGGATCTGATGCATGCCCTGGCGGGCTCGGTCAGATCGTCTCTCGGAAGGGTGGTGTCGTTCCTGGTTGAGGTGCCCAACAGCGGCTCAAGAGGATTCAAGGGTGTGTGTGATCGCCACCTGCTTTTTTGAAAAGCAGGAAAAGGTTGGGTCGGATTTCATCGCTTACGTGGGGAGTTTGTGGGGTCTCCGCTCTGACACACGGATATACCGTACACAGAGGTGAAAAACAGGTAATCCTATTCTGCTTCCGGGGCTTGACTAAAGGAGTCTTGGGACAAAGGGGGTGTGGATAGGGGGCGGCTAATGGGTTTGAGCCGTCAGGTATGGGGCAGCTACTAGGGTTTAGCCGTCCGGGTCCTGGGTTGGTTTGGGCAGAACTTCAGTGGGAAATGGGTTTGGTTTTAGACAGAGGTTAAGCTAGGTTTAACCCGGTTTTTGGACGGTGGAATGAGAGGGTGTTTTTGTGTAGGGAATGGATTTTTCTCTCACAAAGGGGGGCTCTCTTTCTCTCTCTCTAGGGATTTCTAGTGCTGGAAGGGAATGGTCAATTGATATCAAGTGAGGATTGTGGATTGAAGATTGGTGGATGTTGTAAAAATGTTTTGAACCCCCTCTATTTATAGTAAAAAAGAGGCAGGGGAATATCCAGGGGGTAATAGAATGACTTGGTTAATAGTGTATTTGATTAGACCCCTCATTAATTCCCTGATTCTTCTGTTAGGACCAGGTAAAGGGCGGCTAGTCCTATCTCTAACAAGCGGTGGCTCGGGTCGGTTACTTGGATTGATCCGGCCAAGATGGGGTGGCTAAAGGTCACAATCCTCCGCAATGATCAGCATTTAATGCTGCTTTATGTCCCATCTAGGGAAGCGGTGCAGGGTCGACCAGGGGGTCGGCTAGTGCCAACTAGCAGCCTAGTATGGGGCGGCTAGTTGGGGCAAGCCGCCCCTTTCCAGGGTTTCCTAGGTTTTAGGTTTAGGTTAGGGTTCCTGGTTTGGGCCAGGGTTTGGTTTAGGGTTAGGGTTTCTGGTTTAGGGTTTAGGTTAGGGTTCCTGGTTTGGGCCAGGGTTTGGGTTAGGGTTAGGTTTCTGATTTAGGGTTTAGGTTAGGGTTCTCGGTTTGGGCCAGGGTTTGGGTGAGGATTTCTGGTTTCCTGAACTTTTGATTTTCTATCAAATGCCCAAATATGGGTTATCCCAGGTGTTACTTGAAGTATTTCTATCTTTTTGGACTGTCAAAATTGGGGTATATATAATCTTGATCTTCCATCTTGGATCCACCGCACCACTCTGCCGCACCGCTCCGCTGCAGACATCTTGATCCACCGTGATCGGTCGTATTGGGCCCAGCGGTCTGTAGTTCCTCAACCACTCTAAAAGATTTTTGACCCGGACTCCCTGCGTCACCTAGTGACCATAAGCTTTATATTGGTATTTTTTTCAAATTAATCACCACTGTTCACAAAATTATCGAACTAATCATGGTTTTCAAAATATTACCAAACTAGTCGTATGAATCGGTCAAACCCGCCACATCAACATTTTTTATTTTTTTAATCTACACGCTAAAAGCGCCAACAGAGGTAGCGTTTTGATAGTTTTTCTTTATAAAATGCCAACGTGAGTAGCATTTATCAAATTGTCACATAACACGCCACCACGTTCGCGTTTTATTTAATTTCATATAAAATACCACTCGGAGTGGCGTTTTGACACTTAAACAATTTTTCACACAGGAGTTAGAACTCCTTAATTGAAGCAATAGAGAAAACGCCACTCGTAGTGGCGTTTTACACTGCTTCAGCCGGATCCCTATCCGGCCCAATTATTGACTTAAAACCCCCCTTGTGTCTTCCCATTCTCCCTTACCCGACGTCCACCCCAAGGAGACGCAAAAACCCTAACTTTCATTCCCTCCAAACCCACCCAAAAACTCCCAAATCAGTCCACCATTTTTGAAATCCCCCCCAACTCCATCCCTTGTTGATTGTGCTTCCTAGCCTCAATTGTGGCTAGCCCTCCCATCCCCTAAGGTATTTTTTATATTTTTTGTTCTACAATAGAAGTATATCATAAAGTGGTTTTGTGAAGGTTTTTATTTTTTGTATTTCAATCCAATGGTGTAAATCCTATATTTGCTAAAAAATACTTGTTTTTGTGAAATGATAGAACATGGATTGTGAAGTTCCAATAATTTACTATTGTGATGGCTGGTTACTGAACAATGGTGGAAGACCGCGTTATGTGGGTGGACATCAAGAAATCATTATGATTGATAAAACAACCACTTATGAGTTGGTAAATTTGATTCATGAGCTAACGAGTATTGATCAAAGTAGATACAAATTAGTTGTGACTTGTAGACATCCAACACTTGTGAATGAATGCATGAGGGTATACAATGATACAAGTGTAAAAGTGATGCTGAATTTGTACCCTACTCATTCCCCTGGTGTGGAGCCTTATTTGGAGAAAGAGGAGGTCATTCAACGAGGGAGATCATTCATGCGAATAGTCGATGATGACCAAGAATCGGTTAGTCTTTCTCCATTTAACGATGGTAGAACGGACAAGCATACGTGTCGGTACCGTCGGGGAGGCCACCGAATGTGTCGGAATTGTGTGTCGGAGCGGATCTCGGCGGGGTGCGCGGTGAGCGCACGTGTGCGTGTGTGGGGGTTCTTCGGGGATTCGGATCGGATGCGTGCCCTGGCGGGCTCGGTCGGATCGTCTTCTCGGAAGGTGAGGGGTGTGTCGGTCCTGGTTGAGGCGCCCGATAGCGTCTCAAGAGGATTCAGGGGTTTGTGTGATCGCCACCTGCTTTTTCTAAAAGCAGGAAAAGGTTGGGTTTGGTTTTGGTCGCCTACGTGGGGAGTTTGTGGGGTCTCCGCTCTGAGACACGGATATACCGTACATAGAGGTGAAAAACAGATATCCTATTCTGCTTCTAGGGCTTGACTAAAGGAGTCTTGGGACAAAGGGGTGTGGATATGGGGTGTGGACAGAGGGGCGGCTAGTTGTTTTTAGCCGTCGGCCAGGGGGCGGCTAGCTAGGGTTAGCCGTCCGGGATCTGGGTTAGTTTGGGCAGAACTTTGGTAGGAAACGGGTTTGGTTCTGGGCAGAGACTAAGCTAGGTTTAGCCCGGGTTTCTCGAGGGTGGGATGAGAGGGTATTTTATGTAGGGAATGGGTGTTTCTCTCACAAAAGGGACTCTCTCTCTCTCTCTCTCTCTCTCTCTCTCTCTCTCTCTCTCTTGGGATTTCTAGTGGTGGATTGGTGATTTGTGGGTTTTTGGTGATTGAAGATGAATTGGGCATGTTGTATTTGGGCTTGGGACCCCTCTATTTATAGTAAAAGAGGGGTAGGGAAATATCCCGAGGGTAATGGAGTGGGTGGCTTCGATTGGACCTCTCATTAATTCTTCTGGTTCTTCTGTCAGAGACCAGGTGAAGGGCGGCTAGTGCTAACTAGCCGCCCGGGATGGGGCGGCTACTTCCTGGTAGCCGCCCCTATCATGACCTGCCAAACGTCCCATCTCTGACAAGCGGTGGTTTGGGTCGGCTACTTGGTTTGATCCGGCCAAGAGAGGGCGGCTAAAGGTCATGACCCGCCGCAATGATCAGCATTTAATATTGCTTTATGTCCCATCCAGGGGACTGGTCCAAATTCGGCCAGTGGGCGGTTAGGGGGCGGCTAGTGTAAACTAGCCGCCCAGTAAGGGGCGGCTAGTTAGGTCTAGCCGTCGCTTTCCAGGGACTCAGGTTTTTTTGGGTTTTTCTTAGGTGGGGTGGTTTGGGGCCAGGGTTTGGGGTTTCCAGTTTAGGTTTAGGTTTTTAGGGTTTGGGTTTAGATCTGGGGCTAGGGTTAGGGTTTAGGTTTAGGTCAGGGCTAGGGTTAGGTTTAGGGTTTGGGTTTAGGTCTGGGGCTAGGGTTAGGGTTTAGGTCTAGGTCAAGGCTAGGGTTTAGGGTTCGGGTCTAGGTCAAGGCTAGGGTTTAGGGTTTCTGGTTCTCTGAATCTTTGGTTCCCTATTAGATATCCAAATGTGGGTCATTTCCGTGTGTTACTTGAAGTATTTTCTGTCTCTCTGGACGGTCAAAATTGGGGTATCTACAATTGTCCCTCATCGGACGGAGTCTTTGTGCCGGCCCGACCTTCAAGAAGTTTGTGTCAAAACGAACAGTACCATTCGGGGAGTTGATTTAGACTGTCAGAGGCTAGGTCTTGACTTAGAATTTTAGCCTAAAGGATGATCCAGGTGGAAGGCGGGGAAAAGTAAATGGTGAGTGATCCAACCCGCGGTCGGGGTTCTTAGCTATCGTGCGTGGAGCAGCCCAGCGTCAGTTTCCTCGTGCCTACCGTTCCCGTGCTTGGGAAAACTCAGCAAGGAGGGGATATCGCCGACAGAAAGCAAGTAAAAGTTGATTTGGGTGAATTGGATCATCCGAAGGATAAGGACTCTGGAAAAGAACCAGAACTGAAGAAATTCGAATTTGAATGGTACTGAAAGTGTGGCGAAACTTCGGAAAAGTCGTGTTTGATCAAGTAATGTCTGAAAATAAACCAATACATGGCTGTTTGGTATGGAGAACCTTGGAATTTAAGGTTGAGAAGAGTTTGGAAAGGAGTTTTGAAGCAAAACAAAGAAACTGCGAGGGGTGGCTAGTTGTAACTAGCCGCCTGAGAGGGGGCGGCTACTCGCGGGTAGCCGCCCCTGGACTGGGTCCCTTATAACCGAAAATACCCTCTCTCTCTCCATACGTTTCAAAAAACGGTTTCTCTTCTCTCCTCTCTTCTTCCCTTCGGTTTCAAAACTCAAAAACCCTGATTTCTTTGCCTTTCTTTCCTCCATTTCGACCTCAATCTTTCTCTTTCTCTTGATTTTGAAACCCTAGTTTGGGTTCTCCTTTTTCTTTATCAAACCGAGGAGATGACGAGGTCGAAAGCGATTGCTTCGAGGGGGAAACGACCACGGGTGGCTCGTGGAGAGCGTAGCCCGAGCTCTTCATCATCGGAGAGCGATAGGCCGGAGGTCGAGGCCGTGGGGGAGGGTATGGGTACGACGGAGGTGCCGCCGGTGGATATTGGCGTGGGTGAGGTCGGGGATTTGCCTTCGGGGGCTGTCCCGGAGGTAGGGGGAGTGTGATAGGCTATACACGCAAGAGGAGGCGTGGGGATCGACCGGTGGTGGCCGAGGAGGTGATTCCGAGGGTTGGAGGATCGATTGAGGGTGCAACCGAGGGGGTAGTGTCACGCCCCAGGGCGGCCGTCCCCGAGACATGGCAAATATATAAATGATATCAGCAATCCATACACGGGATCAAATAAGGACTTCACAACATCAACGACACTAAAGCAATAATCAAATAACTGACATCAAATATATACAAAAAGCGGAAGCTCAAATGACTAAGTCTGTAATTCAAAGACATATTTACAGACTAGAGTACACAATCAACTGTCCTGTGGGAGCCAATATAAACAACAAAAGACAACAACAGTCCACATACCGTGCACAAGCACAAGTATAATACATACAAGGAAAAGGGAATGCTGATGGCCTCTCACTCGCAAGACATCCAACGCGAACGCGGGTCTCCTACTCGTACTGCGCCAAGGGGAGCTCTTCTCTTGGATCCGACTCAGCGTCAACTGGAGAAAAACATATGCGAGGGGTGAGCCACACGCTCAGTGAATGGGACAATCCATGCAACACAACTCATATTAATCATTTCAATCAATTTCGGTTCCAACAGATGGAATCAACTCCTTAAGCTGGTGGGTCGAGTATCAACCCGAGCCCACCACTCCCGCACCCTCACCCCCACAGGGTGACATAGGACCTTTAGGGAGCAATGCCCTCACCCTCACCCTCCTTAGGGATGACCTAGGCTTTGGGAAATTGCACAACTCGCAGATCGAACCAACGCCGACCCGCTACACCCTCACCCTCACCCCCTCCTCGGGTGACATAGGCTCTTGGATGGAATTTAGATTGTTTCTACGCCCTTGGTCCACCGGTAGCCCTTATCCAGGGAAGCCCACACCTGGTATACTCCCACGATCAGCACATCCTCACAAATCGGCAGCACCTACGGATGGGAGCCCTCTGTCAGGCCGGCTGTCTCAACTAGGAAGTCCCTACTGGATCCAACGAAGGAAAGAACCCAATCTACACTCACGAATATGATCCCCTTGGATCTGTCGTCATCGGTGACTACGCACCGGTACGGTAACGAATTCTCAAGAATTCCCTCTAGGGCGCATAACTCAGATGCGGGGAAAATCTATTATTCGTAATGACTAATCCATGGTATGACCCCCTAATAGGTCATACACTTGTCCAAACTCATTTAGACAAGATTCATGGCTCGTACAGGTATAAATAAATATACACGTATAATTAAATGAAGGGTTATTCCAGATATTCCCTACCTAGGGGAAAGAACCCCTTGGGAGGGCACCTTGAGGTCCCGATATAGGATACCCCGACAACCAAACAAGGAACACGAAGTACCCTAGCTCGGGTCTCAATGATGACTTCGCAAGGTCCCTTAATCCCGAGTAGGAAAAATGGAATTAAATATAACATTTACGAAATTAACCATGGGAGCATGTAATAATATAATAACGAGGTACATATTATCTAAGGCATGCTGTTCTATGCACAATCATATAAGTTATTCAAATTAACTAAGTGGGGACATGCATAAGTCGGGGTTATACTAACATATGACAGATATCTAGGCATGTATGGCTCCTATGCATGATATATGGATGTATAAAACCTAGCATGCAACATCTAATCATAGCATCGGTGCATTCTTAGCTAAACAGGCAAATAACATATACATGCCAACAAGATTAATATGCCGTTATGGTGCCCCAGGGGAGGGCAATGCACGTCTACGTGCATCGGACGCCTCCCGACTGGGTTGGATCGACCCACTCACCGCAACCCGGGTCGTTACGTATCCGTTCGCCAAGATCTGCACGACAAGGGCATCAAAAATGGTGAGTATAACTACATAAAAACACCTTAAATTACCCAAAAATGACAAAGGCTTAGATATGCACGCATACGGGCTCACACGCATGCGAGTACGCGGGTACGCACGCATATCTGAGCACCCCGACACCTACCCGAACCCTCGGGCAGCCACACGCGTGGCCCCCGCACACACCCGCACGTGCACGCACGCGTGCACGCGCTCCCGCGCCCGTCCGCGCGCCCAGGCGTGCTGCCCGCGCACGCCCAGGCCCCCAGCCGCGCTCCCACGCGCACTCGCGCGCCCAGCACACCCGAGCCCGAGCCCCGCGCGCACGCCCGCGCGTCTGCACGTACGCGCGCTCGCCCCGCCAGCGCACCCTCCTGCGCGCGCTAGCGCCCTCCTGCGCACGCGTTTGCGCGCGGAGAGCCCCGCCCCGCGCGCCCAAGCCCTTTCCAACCCCTCCCCTGCCCTCACACACACCCGAACCCAAATACATAGCATGCATGACTCTCAAGCAGCCCCTAACACATGAAAAACCAAAGAAAATAAGGGTAGGAAAGCTCACCAAGGGAGGGGGAAAGAAAGGGGTGATGCATTCGGGCTCTTGGCGCACCAAAGCCGCCGCAACCGCCACCACCAACACCACCACCTCCACAGCCCCTCCACAGCCCTCCAATGGCTGAAAACAGGGGGTAATGGGAGCTTGAGAGGGAGCCAAAGAGAGGGAAACAACAACAACAACAACAACACTCACCTTCTATTCTTCTAACCCTTCTTGATCTTCTTCTTCTCTTTGTTTTTCATAATAAAACACACACAACACACACAAGGGGGGCTGGAGAGGGAGAGCCACGTTGAGGGAGGGAGAGGAAGAGAAAGTGAGCTCAAATGCTCACTTTTGGGGGGGTGAACACAAGGGAAAAGGTGGGGGTGAACATAACCCTAACCTCACCCTCACACACACCAAAAGACCAATGGTTTCTTAACCATTAAGCAAGAGGGGGGTGAGGTTACCTAGGGTCACCATACTCACCAAAATATCCCAACACTATTCCACTTAACAATCAGTTTCGAAGAAAACCCGGATACTATTCGGAACTGCATAATTTTCCAAACGTTACCGGAATTCAATGAAATTTTTATGGGTAGTACAGAATAGTACCAGGACCCATAATATGCAGTCAGATTTCCAATTGGAGTACTCAAGCTCAAGTAGTTGGCTAAAAGTCAAAATTTTAGCGGCTCCGATCGAAAAATGAAAAATTCAAAAATGACCAGAAATGATCCAACGATTACCCATAGGCTAAAAAGTGACACATATATAACAGGTAGGGGTCGAGGGAGTTAGCGAGGAGGTGAGGGCATCGTTGGATGCCCTCGTTGGGATGTTGGATAGGGAGGCCACAGAGGCCAGGGCTGAGGAGGAGGAGAGTAGGGCTATGGGGGCCTTTGCGGAGTTTATCTCCGGCGTGGGGAGGGTGGAGGGGATAGGAGAGGCTAGGGATGAGGCCGGGGAGGCCGAGGGTATGGGCACTGGGGCTGCAGAGGCCGGTGTTGGTGTTGGGGCTGAGGCCGAGGAGGCCGTGTTCGAGGAGGATGAGGAGGAGGGGGATGACGATGGGATGGACGATCCTGACGAGGCCGAGGTGGACGCTCCTGGGTCAACACGGGCCGTGGTATGTTCCTAACTCTTTAGTCTTTAGCCTTTTGTTTGGTTGTATGTGCATGTCTATTGGGTGGTATGGATGGGTGTATATGTGTATTATACTCGTATATGTGTGTTTTAAATAGGCATGCTTGAGTATAAGTTTAATCACGGTGGGATGTGTAAGCATGCTGTCATGGGTTTGTTTTTATAGGGAGGGGGACAATTTCCATATATATATCCATGTTTGTTATATGCATACAAAGGAGAGAGAAATGATATAGCTAATACGCTTGCATGTGATACTTTTCTATGTGTATGTGATTTCGTACGTGTTTGATCGTGGTAGGGCATGAGGGAGTGTATGCATGCATTTCAAGGGTTCGAGTTCTATATTGGTACGATAGGCCGTGATGTAAGAAAGCGTGTGAGTGGTGACCACGGTGGGATGTGTTTGATGTTCGTCTAGCATGCGTGATCATATGAGGAGTGTAGCTTCTTACTTTCATGCTTTTGTTTCTCTTCTTTTAGCATGTGGAAGTTTCATTTCGCTAAGCATGGTTTAAAATGATTTCGTAGATTTGGACTCTTACCTCTCGCTCGCTTTTAAACTAACCCATGTTCCCTTCGTTTGTTTTGTAGAGGCCGAATCGTATCCGGGCTTTATGGCACGGGACAAAGAGGTGGTACGATGCCTTGGGGCAGGAGGAGAGGAGCTTGGTGGATGGGGCGGGCTTCCGTTCCTTCTTCCTGATCGAGCCATTTCACGTCCACCGTCCTTACGTGGAGGCTTTGGTGGAGAGGTGGGATCCGGAGAGTTGCACTTTCATTCTTCCTACTGGTGCTGTCATGCCGACCCTTGAGGACGTCCATCGGATTACCGGCCTTCCGGTTCTGGGGGAGGCAGTGATCGAGGCCATCGTAGCTGACTACAGGGGGCTTTTCCGAGAGTTGATCGGGGAATGGGAGTTCGTGGAGCGGGAGCAGACGCTGAACCGGATCCCTTTGGGGCAGCTTTCGGGGCAGTACGGCCTCGGTTCCTTTACAGAGCGCCAGAAGAGCGAAGCTGCAGCTAGCTTTGAGAGGAGGCGGGCGATGATCGAGGCGAGAGAGGCGGCCGCGTGCCCACAGAGGGCACGGAGGGAGTTGAGAGCGTTCTTCCTCTACTTCTTTGGCCGGGTCCTCTTTTCGACGGCCTCTGATAAGGTTTCCTCGCACTCCCTTCTACTGATGAGGGACCTGGAGGGCATAGGGCGCTATGCTTGGGGAGCGGCGATGCTTGCCCATCTCTTTGCGGAGCTCTCGAAGAAAGTCAAGAGGGCCGGGGGAAAGAACCTTGGTGGCTTCGCGCCATTTCTTCAGGTACGTGTAAGTGATAAATGTCCTGTTTTCGGCTTAGCTTACTTTAATCGTGGTAATTTTTCTCTTGCTCTGTTAGATCTCGGGTACGAGCATTTCTCCATTGATCACCCGACTTTGGCACCGTTTGATCATGCCCTCCCCTGGGCTATGAGAAGGGAACCTCGGGGGTCTTCTCGTTTGCACCACCTCGCTCAATTCCGAGAGGCCTTCCGCGTTTTGTCGGAGGAAGAGGTATGAGTTTTCTTTGAATTTCTTTGGCTTGTATTTGGTTTTCTTTTGACTAAGCGCTCTTCCTATCTTTCGATGTTTTTTAGATGACGTGGAGGCCCTGGCGCGAGACATCTGGCTGATCTACTTTAATGAGGTTGTATTCCATGCGATCAGCCGGGTCGTCCGCCAGCTTGGGTACCATCAGTGGGTGCCCGATCCTCTTCCGCGGCACCCCTCGATTCCGGTGGCCGGGATTCCTCGGGATACGAACCTCCCGAGGAACTACGCGACGTATGTGGCGGGATGGATGAGCCGAGGTGTCTTGGTGGAGCGTTGTCCCGAGGTGACTTCGAGTGACGAATACCTTGCCTGGTATCGTCGGGAGTATGCAGGTATCCTCGGGACGATGGAGGAGGAGATCCCGGACGCCTACGTAAGTTTGGAAGCTCTCCTTCTCTTCTTCGTCTTGCTTGAATATTTCTGAGTGGTGTTGCTTTTGTAGGTTGAGTTGAACGAGATGGAGAAGAGGCTCAAGACTGCCAATGAGCACCTCCAAGCGCGGGCCAGGCAGATAGAGGCGTTGCGGGTTCAGAGGGCACGCTTGCAGGGCCAAGTCCGGGTCCTTGCGGCTCAGGTGGATGCTCTGTCGAGAGGGAGGGCTGACGGTGCTTCCTCTTCTTCCGCCCCTCCTTCTTCCATGATTTCCGAGCGAGAGCTCGGACTGACGAGGGAGCTAGATGTGGCCCGGAGTGAGTTAACGGCCGTGCGGATGGAGCTAGGCCAGGCGAGGGGTAGGGCTTCTCGGGCTGAGGAGGAGGCGGACCGGCTGAGGTCCATGGTGGCCTTGAGAGAGGAGGGGTTCATTACCCTAGGCCGTGAGAGGGACTCCCTCCAGATGAGGGTGTCGGAGTTGGAAGCTTCGGCGGGCGTTCCTGGAGGTTTGATGGGAGACCTGGTTCGTTCTCTCCAGGCGGCCGGGGATAGGGATCGAGAGGCGCTCAGGGCGTCGGAGGCGAGGGCGCGGGAGTTGGAGGGGAGGTTGAGGGCCGCTGAGGATCGGGCCAGAGGGACAGAGAGTCGCCTCCGACAGAGATTGGAGAGGAGAGACAGAGACATGCAGCATGTCCGTCTCTAGGAGGCGACTATGAGGGGGAAATTGGTTGGAGGGGGCTCTATGACCGAGGCGGACCTTGATCTTCTTCCACTTGAGTCTGACCACCTTCAGCCGTGCCTCTCGTCCTTCGGTGTCTCAGAGTCATGGGATATACGCGAGGGCCGCGTCTTCGGTTCGAGAGACTCCTGCTGCTCCCGATGTTCCAGAGGTTCAGTCTTCTCCTCATCCGCCGCTCCCTTCTCAGCCAAGTCAGGACGTTCCTCCTACTCAGCCTCCAGCGGACGACGATACGTCGAGGTATAGCTTCTTTGTGTCTTAGTTTTAAGTAGAAGAATAGTATATATGCGATGAATTCAAGCTTTTCTTCTTTTGTTTTGGTTTTAGGTGATATTTCGGTGAGGTATAGCTCAAGACTTTCGGAGTTTGGAGCATCTCGAAGGAAAAGATTCCCTTTTTTATGCCCTCTCTTAGGTTTAGAAAAACAGTCTATGCTTGTGGTTTTGGGTGGGACAATTTAATCATTCTCCTTTGTATGCATGTCTTGGAATAGTTAGTATGGATGTTCATGGATATGTATGTATGTGTAGATGAATCTGGATTTTTATAGGTTTGATTCATGGATGGGTGTAGGTTTTGATATATAATTTGTTTTAGCATGGTATCTATACAGGTTTCGTGTATGAATATGTGTATGAAATGTGTACATGCAGGTTTTGGAAAGAATTTGATTTTAATAGGTAAAGAAGTGTTGAAGAGTTGATTGGATATGGACTGACATAACTGAAAGAGGTGCAGGCAAGGGGCGGCTAGTGTAAACTAGCCGCCCAGTGAGGGGCGGCTAGTTAGGTTTAGCCGCCCCCTGCCTGGGGCAAACTCACCTGAGACAAAGGGCAGGGGCGGCTAGTGTAAACTAGCCGCCCAGTGAGGGGCGGCTCGTCGAGCTTAGCCGCCCCCTGCCTGGGGCAGTTTGGTCCTGCTGCTTCTGTCTGCTACTGCCGCTGAAAGTCTTTGTGACCGTTCCAACCTTCAGTACCTATAAAAAAAACATTCTTTCCATGGACCAAGTGTTAAATCTGTCCAGATTGCGCCCCTGCACTGACTTTCGAGCCCTTCTTGCTTGAATTGTCAAGGGCTACAATCCATCTTAAGGTAAAATGGAAAGGTAATGCGAGAAAATAACGTGCAGGAGACCATGCCTTAGTGCGTAAGAAAGGGATTCCAAGTGCGTGAGTGAAGATAATTTTTAAGTATGTGTAAAAAGGTGGGACAATTTCTTCTCAGGCATGTGCGGCAAGGGTACGAAATGAGTGGGGACAATTTTAATATTTGTGGGGACAATTTTCATATGAGTGGGGACAATTTTAATATGAGTGGGGACAATTTTCAAGAGAATCAGATGCCAAGGTGTTTTGGAAAAGGAAAATGCAAGCTTATGCGTAAGTATATGTGGCATAAGGGGGCATTTTAGTTCTTCAATGGCTTTTCATGTGAGAGGGCAACGTTCTCGATTTTCTTAAGTAAAAGGTGCCATCAAGTCCCTGTGGAGCAGCCCTTGTGGTCACCCATGTCCAAACCAGGATTGTATTTGAACGGTATAAGCCTTAGGTGTCGATTTTTCTAGGTTCATGGGTTTCAAAATGCTTAATCGTATTATTCTAAACATGCTGAAAAATCCATGAGTGTACTGAGAGTCGAGTCAAATAAGCTTCTCTTGGATAAACAAGTTTCTAAGTGAACTCATGTGAGTGTGTGTAGTTTGTAGACCAGGACACGATCTATCTTTGGTCGAAATTTCGCCTTTCCTGGCAGACGTAGTTCAATTCAGCATCCCATCGCGAAAATAAAAGGGGAGGGGGAGAATGGGGTAAGAGTAATATCTTCCTTTTGGGCAATATTTAGAATTGTCCTAGTCTAGCACATGTCTTACTTTCTAGGTCCCTCTGGCTTTCTTCTTTTTACCACTTCTTTATTTTGGGATGGAAAGTACAGCCCGTTGTTTGGATCTGTACTGGTATAGCCGTTGTCTAGCGTATACCGTGCGTAAAGGCGTGAAAGCCTGCTAAATAGAGAGTTTAACCCGTTCACCTGGGTGTTTGGCCTCTCCTTGCCCGATTTCTTTCTTTTTTTTTCTTTTTGTTTTGTTTGATTTGAGGGGGGGGGGGGCTTTTCTGTTTTTCACCCCGATTCTTTTCATGCTTCCCCTCTAGAAGTGTTTATATAGTGCCAGAGCCAGTTTTGGGACATAGGCCAGGTCTAGGTAACTCCTCATTTTGACCTAGGGTTAATACGAGTAGGGCGGAATAAGGGATGTTTTTCCTTTGGGGGTTTTAAATTGTCCCAGTCTACGGGGTAGGCAATTTCTCTTCTATCAGGTAAATCGATCGTCCTGTTATACGTGTGTCAATGAAACGGCATGATTTGGCGGAGATGTGTTCAAATAGATATGAGTTTATCTTCGAGAGTCTCATAATTCTATCATCAAGTACTAAACGCTGGAAATCACAGGAAGGAAGAATAATAGTTCTTAAGTATTGAAAGCTATTCATGCATGGAATTTCTTTAGATAAAGTGCATTCCACGAACCTGGAACCTTGACTCCTTCGGCATCTACCAGGCGGTAGGCATTCCCGGAATAGGCATGGGTGATCACATAGGGTCCCTCCCATGTGGGTTGCAACTTTCCTCTTGGGTGAGGTTGTCTTGATGGCATGATTTGCTTGAGTACTAATTCCCCGATTTCAAATTTTCTTTTAATTACCTTCTTTTCAAATGCCCTTGCCACCCTTCTTTGGTAGGCCTGGGCATGGTCTGCCGCTCTTAATCTTTTCTCGTCTAGTAGTTCGAGGCGTAGTAGGAGTGCCTCTCTCCTTTCCTCAATTTGGAGGTCTTCTTCTAGCACTATTCTTAAGGATGGGACAAGGATTTCGTAGGGTACTACTGCTTAGGCTCCAAACGTGAGTGAATAGGGGGTTTGACCAGTGGGTGTCCTAATGGAGGTTCGGTATGCCCAGAGGGCGTCTACCAATTTATCAGGCCAATCGGTTGCCTTATGGGTTTCTACCGTTTTCTTTATAATTTTGAGCAAGGTTTTATTGGTGGTCTCTGCCTGTCCATTCCCCTGTGGATAATATGGCGTGGAATGATGAAGTTCTATATGATGTTTGTCACATAGGTCTCGAAATTCTTGGGAGATGAATTGGGGACCATTGTCAGTTATATTTGCTTTGGGGGTACCGAACCGTGCGAGGATGTGGGTGCGGACAAAATGAGCCAGGGTAGAGCTTTTAATTACTACATAGGACTCAGCTTCAGCCCATTTGGTAAAGTATTCTGTAGCAGTAGTGTTTTCTATAGTGTCCCGGAATGGTCCTATCACATCCAATGCCCACATAGAGAAGGGCCAAGGTGAAGTCATGGAATGTAAAGACGATGCTGGTGCGTGTATTTTGTTGGCATGAGTTTGACACTGGATACAACGCTTAACGTATTTGTTGCAGTCCCCTTCAAGCATGGGCCAATAGTAGCCCATTCTTAATACCTTTTTCGCTAGCATCTGGGCGTTGACGTGTCCCCCGCATACTCCGGAGTGAGCTTCTTCTACAACGGTATATGCTTCCTCGTCGTCCAAGCACCTAAGTAGTTCCCCATTGAAGGAGGCTCGGAAGAGTATCCCCCCTCGGAGGCAATATTTGATTGCTACCCTTTTGACTATTTTCTGGTCGTTGCTGGTAGCGTAGCTTGGAAATGAACCGTTTTTAAGGTAGTTTCTAATATCAAAGTACCAGGGGTTTCCGTCGTCTATATCTCCTAGTTCTAGGGCTAGGATTTCCGTGGTACTAGCATTTTTGTTGGCCCGGTTCATTTTTGGGAGACTTTGAGTTTTATAGTTACCGAGTTCGGTGGTAGGTGTTTCTAGTCTCTGGATAGTGACTGTTTCAGATGTCCTAGATAAGGGAAAGGTGAGCGACGAGGGTAAAAAGGCTAGAGAATCTGCAAGAATATTGCCGGTCCGGGGTATGAAAATGTGAGTAACCTTACAGAATTGTTTTAGCAGGACTATGGCTAGTTCTCTGTACGGCTTCAGTTTTGGGTCTCTAGTTTGATATTTTTTGAGAGTTTGGCGGATTACTAAGAGGGAGTCTCCAACGATGTCTAACTTTTTAGCTCCTAGGGCTAGGGCTGCCTTCAAACCTGCTATCAGAGCCTCGTATTCGGCAATATTGTTGGTGGCTTTAAAGATAAGCTGAAATGCTTGTGGGATAATGACACCTTCGGGGGAGGTCAGTGCTATTCCTATTCCCTTTCCCTTCTGGTTGACCGCTCCATCGAAGTATAGCGTCCATGTCTCTCTATCTTTTTCTTCAATAAGCGCAAATATTTCTTCGTCCGGGAAGTCAGTTCTTATCGGTTCGTAATCAGGGAGGGGTAGTTGAGCGAGGTGGTCAGTGATGGCTTGCCCTTTGATGGATTTTTGAGTGGCGTATGTGATGTCAAACTCGTTTAACTGTACTTGCCATCGGGCTAAGCGTCCAGTTAATACGGCTTTCTCGAATAGGAACCTTACTGGGTCCATTTTGGCAAAGTATTTGACTTTGTGGGCAAGAAAATAATGTCGCAGCTTTTGGGAAGCCCATACTAATGCTAGACAAGTCTTTTCTGTAGGAGGGTAGGCTTTTTCGTACTCAATCAGGGTTTTACTTAGGTAGTAAATGGCCTTTTCCTTCCTTCCCATGTCGTCGTGTTGTGCAAGTACCGCACCAATGGCTTCCTTAGTTGCAGCTATATAGAGGAGCAGGGGGCGTCCAGGTACTGGAGCTGAAAGGACTGGGGGTTTAAGAAGGTACGTTTTTAAATTATCAAAGGCCTTTTGGCATTCACTATCCCAATTAAACTTGATTCCTCCTTTCAACAGTTTGTAAAAGGGGCGACATCTTTCAGCGTGTTGCGAAATAAATCTCCTAATGAATTGCAACCTTCCCACGAGCCCTCTCAATTCTTTTAGGTTCTTAGGTGGGGGCATTTGGGTGATGACTTTTGCCTTGGTCGGATCTATTTCTATTCCCCGCTTACTTACCATGAATCCTAAAAGTTTCCCAGAGGAGACCCCAAAGCGACATTTCTTTGGATTCATTTTGAGTGAATATTCCCTGCATCTCTGTAATACTTGTCTAAGTATGTCTGCGTGTCCTATTCGAGTCCTAGATTTGACTAAGATATCATCCACATATACTTCTACTAGCTTGTGCATCATATCATGGAATATTGAGGTCATAGCCCTTTGATATGTTGCACCCGCATTTTTGAGCCCGAAAGGCATCACTATGTAGCAGTAAGTTCCCCAGGGTGTGGTAAAGGAAGTCTTTTCTTGGTCTTTTTCTGCCAGCCGGATCTGGTTGTATCCAGAAAAGCCATCCATGAACGAGAGCATCTCATATCCTGCCGTATTGTCGACAAGGAGGTCAATATGTGGGAGTGGGAAGTCATCTTTTGGGCATGCTCGATTGAGGTCCCTGAAGTCGATGCATATCCGGATCTTCCCATCCTTCTTGGACACTGGAACAATATTTGCCACCCATTTAGGGTATAAAACTACCCGGATAAATTTAGCCTGGTGGAGTTTGTCTACCTCATCTTTGATCTTTAAAGCTACCTCGGGATGAAGGCGTCTCGGTTTTTGCTTTACTGGTTTTGCGTTTGGTTCTAAAATTAACTGATGTTCGACTAATGAGGTATCGAGCCCGGGCATGTCCTTGTAGGACCATGCAAAGACGTCTTTATACTCGAGTAATATTTTAACCAGGCCCTCTCTCTCATCGTGATTTAGTTCTGCACTAATGGAAATGATTTTGGGGTCAGCTTTTGTCCCTAGGTTTAGCTCCTCTATCTTCTCATCTGCTTCTTCCGTCTTTTCATCGAACCTTTGAAGGCTCTGTTTGAATTCTTCAGATAGGTCCCCATTTTCTTCATCGTCCTCGTCACAGATTTCAAAGACTCCTAGACCATCGTCTGGGTTCTCTATGTTATCTAGGTCTGGTTCTTCTATAACTGCTATTGTTTCAAATTTTTCTAAACCTAACATGATCCTGCCATATCCTTCTAAGTTGCTAATGGTCTGGTCAGGAATTTGACTCCTAGTAGGTTTGACTGTTTTGGACGGGGCACTAGGGTTGGGATTTTTAGCCTGACTGGCTAGACGTTGTAGCTTATTCAGGAGATCAGAGTCATCGCTAAAGGGGTGCCATGCTGGGGTGAAATCATCCTTGTTGAACAGGGATCCAAGGGTTTTGGTTTCCATTTTTTTTTGTTTTTTTGTTTTTTTGTTTTTTTTTTGTTTTGTTTGTTTTTTTTTCTTTTTTTTGAACAGAAAAGACACTTATTATTTACAATCTACTGGATTGATGGAAGTGCTTCAACCGACTTTTCTCCAGCAGCTGGCGCTCCTTTGTTGCGATGCTTGAGCATTGCGAGAAAAGGAGGCTGGGTTAGCTGGAGTTTTATCGTCTGGCGGTGAGTGTGTGTTTAGGTGTTTATCAGGGTGTGAGAATAGCCATTCTAGGGAGCCAGAGAGATAGTCTGGTTCTGTTTCTGGGATAGGGTCCAGGGGGTAGGGGCATACGATTTCTTTGGCGGGTTCTACGATTATTCCTCTCACGAAATGTTCGTACAACCTCCAATCGTATTTTTCCTTTATTTTAAGGCGATGTTTGGATGAGCCAATGCCTTTCTTATCTAGCCATGCTGGGAGTTCAATGGGGTCCAAGATCCCATTTTTGTGTCCCAGGGTTTCCCCGGGAAGGTAACCCATGATTCCCATGATATGCCAGCCAGGGTTCTCAAGCCTAGGGTGACTTGCTTTTGAGGTAGCGGGGAGAGTATTCCGGGGATTTAGCCAATTGGCCGGAAAATCTAAGATGTGGATGGTGGCTTCTATGGGTTTTGGGCTACTGGTTTTTACAGTGATGGCTTCGTTATTGGCGAACCTTGGTTTAGGTCCTTTGATCGCATCCCCTTGTATTTTGATTATTCGATCTCCCAAGGGGAATTTCAAACATTGGTGTAGGGGAGAGGAGACCCCCTTTATGGAGGCTAGCCATTTACGTCCTAGGATCATATTATAATCTGAATCCATTTCTAGGACATATGCTTTAGCGCTAGTTTCTAGTGGCCCTAACTTTAATCGGAAGTCCTTAAAGCCTAGAACCGGACGAGCCGTTTTGTCATAGGCAAATATACGGGTGTCCATTTCGAAGAGGGTAGTTATGCGTCCGTCGATGCACTCGAAGGTTTGTAGTGATATGAGGTTTACTCCTGCTCCGGTGTCAATTAGAACTTTATCCACCGAGTATCCTTCGAGGTTAATCGTTATGCATAGGGTTGAGGTGCTAACGACTCTGTCGTGAATCTCTTCTTTAGGTCTAAAGGTTATGATGGGCCCTAGTCCTGCGGTGGCTAGAGCTATTGGTACGCCTAGGGTTGAGATTTGAGGGTCGACTTGGATTCTTTCAAGGAACATTTTTAGAGCGTGCTGGTGGTGTTCTGAGGTTTCGATTAGCTCTAAAATGGAAATTTTTACAGGGATTTTTCAGAGTTGCTCTAGGATGTCGATCTTATCTCCAGTGTGGGGCTCCTCAGTCTCTGTTTCAGGCAGGGGGTGTCTGTAGGAGGGTACAGTGTTGAAAATTCTGCCTGCTCTAGTAGTATGGTGGTTCGGTGCGTCAATGGTGGTTCGGGGGTTTTGTTTTAATGGGTATAGGCTTTCGTTATTTGGTGAAGGGGATAATGGTTGGAGTTTTTTAGGGAGAGAGGGCTTTGTGGGTTTGGGGAGAATGGGGGAGAGGACCGGTAGGACAGGGGAAAAGGCTGGTAAGATTAAACCGCCTGGGATGATCCTAGGTGACTCTTCGTGCTCAGCGTCTTTTATGGTGTAGACGCTTTCATAGCTTAAACTCTCTGGTTCTACCGAGGGAGCCTTCGTGGCTGGCCTCGGGTCTTGGGTTGTGGTTTCTACAGGGTTGGGAGTTTCTGGGGTTGGTTTGACTTTTAGGGTTTTTGTAGCTAGGTTGTCTTTGAGTCCCCTGATGGTGGCCCAGTCTAAGCGTCTTTCTTTATCAAGGTTGTAGACAATGTCTCGAAACGAGGAGCATTGTTCGATGGTGTGGCCATGGTGTCGATGATATTGACAAAAACGGGTGGGGTCGGCACCGATAGGCGAAGGTCTAGCCATGGGTAAGGAAATGCCATTGACTTCTATTAAGGCTCTAAAGATGTTCCCTAGGGTTTCTGGAAGGGGAGGGTAGCTATCTCTTCTGTTTGACCATCTCGGGTCGTAGAAGGAGGGAGGTGCAGCCTCACCACGGAGGCTGTGCGTGGGTTCTCTAGGGGTTATGCCTTGTGTTCTTGGGGGGGTAGGATAGAAGGGTCTCTTGTTTTGGTCCTGGTTTCGGATTGAGGGGGCCTGAATTGGGGAATCATGGGTTGCAGGGTTTCGTCGTATTGGCACGGGGACGGGTACTGATCGAGTAGTGAAGTTCTGGTTGATTGGTCGAGGCGGTGCATACCAGGATGAACCGGACGTGTATTGTCTCGGAGCCATTCCTCGATCAGGAACTCGTGCTCCGTTCGGGTAGAGTGCCGATACTTGTGTAATAATCCCCTCTACCGTGCGGGTTTGTGCCTTGCGAGGCGGTTGTCCAACCCTATGGCTGATAGGTGGGGACTGGGTTTGTACTACTGGGGCTGCACAACGGGAAATCCTGTTGTGGCGGTCAATCAGAAGCTGATACGTAGTACAGTCTCCGTACGAAAGGCTCGTACGAAGTTCTGGACTCAGGCTCTGTAACATCATGTCAATTTCTTGACATTCCGTGAGTTGCAGGCCGGTCCGGTGGACAAGCGTGCGCCACTTAGACACGTATTGTTCAAATTCCTCCCTAGGCCTCATTCTCTCTACGGTTAAATCCGAAATAGAGGGGGTCCTAATCCTCTGGTAACCGTAGCGGCCCAAGAACTTCTCGCTTACAGCCGAGAAATTCGACAAGTGATCTACAGGGAGGGTGGAGAACCATTGTAGTGCTTCTCCTTCCAATGATTTTTGGAAGAGGAAGACTAGTAGAGGTTGATTATCTAGAAACGGGCGTGCGTCTAGATAAAAGGCAGTTAAATGAATGTCTGGGTCTCCACGACCGTTATACCGGTGAAATTTGGGGATTTTGAATCCCTCCGGTAGGTGGACTGACGGGATTTGTCTCAGGTTATGTAGAGACATGTGTTTGGGGGCCGAGGGACCAGTTTCGGAGAGGATTCTCCGGATGGTATCGTCCAGCGTTTCTCCCCGGGGAGGGCTGCCTAGCGGTCCCGGGTTTGGGGTGGCCTGGTAAGGGCCTGGGGTGGAAACGGTTGGGAATATTGGATTCGCGGGGGAAAGGGGGCTGAACGAAAAGACGCTCGGGTTGACTGAGTGACTGGGTGTGAATGGGGTTTTGGGAATGGCCTTAGGGGCTTCGACAGGGGTCTCCTGTCTTAGGGTTTTGACCTGGCGGTAGTCGGCGAGGTCATGAAACATGTCCTCTACGGATTGGTATCCTAGACTGGCCATCTTTTCCTCTAGATGGGTCAGGAATTGCGTAGCCTGACCCTCTTGGTGGGTTCTTTCCTCTAGTATCTCCTCCTCTAGGTTGGATTCCATGATGCGTGTGAAATATTTTAAGGGATCGAATGCAGATATAAAGCAGTAAATAAAGCTGTAAGGATTGCGCAGCGGTGTGCGGCTTACAAAGCAAATAAAGGATTGCGCAGCTGTGTGCGGCTTACAAAGCAATAAAGGATTGCGCAGCTGTGTGCGGCTTACAAAGCAGTAAATGATGCAGTGATGCGAAGTACAGGAGGATCTGATTCGAGGGGTGGGAAACTCTAACCTTCCTAGAGGGTTGATGGCATTCTAGTCAAGCTTGTAAAAGGGGGCAGAAGAGGATTACCTTTTGTTGTTTTTCACAAGGGAGGTCCCACCGTGATCGCCAGATTTTGTCGGTACCGTCGGGGTGGCCTCCGAATGTGTCGGAATTGTGTGTCGGAGCGGATTCCGGCGGGGTGCGCGGTGAGCGCGCGTGTGCGTGTGTGGAGGTTCTTCAGGGATTCGGATCGGATGCGTGCCCTGGCGAGCTCGGTCGGATCGTCTTCTCGGAAGGGTGAGGGGTGTGTCGGTCCTGGTTGAGGCGTCCGATAGCGTCTCAAGAGGATTCAGGGGTTTGTGTGATCGCCACCTGCTTTTTCTAAAAGCAGGAAAAGGTTGGGTTTGGTTTTGGTCGCCTACGTGGGGAGTTTGTGGGGTCTCCGCTCTGAGACACGGATATACCGTACACAGAGGTGAAAAACAGATATCCTATTCTGCTTCTAGGGCTTGACTAAAGGAGTCTTGGGACAAAGGGGTGTGGATATGGGGTGTGGATAGAGGGGCGGCTAGTTGTTTTTAGCCGTCGGCCAGGGGGCGGCTAGCTAGGGTTAGCCGTCCGGGATCTGGGTTAGTTTGGGCAGAACTTTGGTAGGAAACGGGTTTGGTTCTGGGCAGAGGCTAAGCTAGGTTTAGCCCGGGTTTCTCGAGGGTGGGATGAGAGGGTATTTTATGTAGGGAATGGGTGTTTCTCTCACAAAAGGGACTCTCTCTCTCTCTCTCTCTCTCTCTCTCTCTCTCTCTCTCTCTCTTGGGATTTCTAGTGGTGGATTGATGATTTGTGGGTTTTTGGTGATTGAAGATGAATTGGGCATGTTGTATTTGGGCTTGGGACCCCTCTATTTATAGTAAAAGAGGGGCAGGGAAATATCCCGAGGGTAATGAAGTGGGTGGCTTCGATTGGACCTCTCATTAATTCTCTGGTTCTTCTGTCAGAGACCAGGTGAAGGGCGGCTAGTGCTAACTAGCCGCCCGGGATGGGGCGGCTACTTCCTGGTAGCCGCCCCTATCATGACCTGCCAAACGTCCCATCTCTGACAAGCGGTGGTTTGGGTCGGCTACTTGGTTTGATCCGGCCAAGAGAGGGCGGCTAAAGGTCATGACCCGCCGCAATGATCAGCATTTAATATTGCTTTATGTCCCATCCAGGGGACTGGTCCAAAGTCGGCCAGTGGGCGGTTAGGGGGCGGCTAGTGTAAACTAGCCGCCCAGTAAGGGGCGGCTAGTTAGGGCTAGCCGCCCCTTTCCAGGGACTCAGGTTTTTTTATGTTTTTCTTAGGTGGGGTGGTTTGGGGCCAGGGTTTGGGGTTTGCAGTTTAGGTTTAGGTTTTTATGGTTTGGGTTTAGATATGGGGCTAGGGTTAGGGTTTAGGTTTAGGTCAGGGCTAGGGTTAGGTTTAGGGTTTGGGTTTAGGTCTGGGGCTAGGGTTAGGGTTTAGGTCTAGGTCAAGGCTAGGGTTTAGGGTTCGGGTCTAGGTCAAGGCTAGGGTTTAGGGTTTCTGGTTCTCTGAATCTTTGGTTCCCTATTAGATATCCAAATGTGGGTCATTTCCGTGTGTTACTTGAAGTATTTTCTGTCTCTCTGGACGGTCAAAATTGGGGTATCTACAAGCATACAGAGTGGAGAACATGGTAAGAAACGTGTCTCCATAATGATATTAATGTTTTTATTCAAATTTGTTACACATTAAATATGATTCATATCAGACCCTCATTTGAATTCTCGCTGCATCTACCATCGTCATCGCACATGGCTTTCAACGTCAATTTGAGTGCACCTCCATCACCTTTGAATGTCGATCACCCTGAATGTCCTCATGACAATGCTAGAGATATGGGAGTTGAGATGGACAATGAAGAGGTAGAAGTTGACACGGATTCTAAACACTTGGAGTCGTTGGCATATGTTAGCAATGAATATGTAGTTCCCGTTGAGCATTTTCAATCTAGTCAAAGGTTTGAAGAGCGTCCACCAAGCATATACACTACGACAGAGATGGTGAATGCGGCCATTCAAGAAGGGCCTGAGACGGTGTATGGGCATTCTTCTAGGTCTTTACCATTAGATATTCAGAAAGATCAAATCTTCATCAACAAAGAAGCCCTATGCACTGCTTTGCGCGAATTCAGTATTCGAAACAGTGTTCAATTTAAGACGAAGGCCTCCACCATCAAACGTTTAACTGTCGAATGCAAGGAACAAGATTGTAGTGGAGAATGCATGCAACCAAAGCATCGGGCCAAGAGTATTGGAAAATCAAGACGATGGGTGAGATGCACACTTGTCATAATCCCATTTTGAATGCGGATCATAGACAATTCACATCCAGTCATATTTTCCATATGATAATGTGTACCGTTCGCAATCAATTAAGAATAAGTCTAGTCATATATTCCATATGACACAGTCACTTTCTGTCATTGACTAAATGAATACCTGATGCAAGACTTATCCCATTTGTGTGTGAGGTCGGCCTTTATCATTTGACGAAGGTTGTGGATTCTGTTAGACCGTGTTTTGATCACAGATCTAGTTGAGCAATGGAGACCGAAAACATACACATTCCACCTACGCAATGGAGAAATGACCATCACTATGCAAGATGTCTCCATTTTGCTTGGTTTACCAATTGAGGGTCATACAGTCACAGAGGTAGATTTGAGGATCCTGGACATCTATGCCAACAATTACTTGGTAGAATTCCTCTCGACAATCAGATGCGTGGGAGTCTCATTGAGATGGGATGGTTGAGGCAACAGTGAATGGTCGTTCCTTGTCGAGCATCACGTGACATACTATGTTATCATGCCCGTGCTTACCTCTTGTACGTCCTCGAATGCATGATATTATGTAACTTAACCAGCAGTCGCTTTCATTCATCTTATCTGAGACTCTTGGAGCGGTTAGAACCTATATACTCATGGGGCTCTGCAGCATTGGCGACTTTGTATAAATCCCTAACTAGGGGATGTATGAAAAAAGCTAAGACCATAACCGGATGTCTAACCGTCTTACAAGTACCCCCCATCTTGTGAATATGTTATTTTAAGAAATCACAACTTTCTTAGTGTTACTTGATGTTATTATTAGCTTTGAGCTTGGGAGAGGTTTCATGTTGATCGTCCAAGTCATAGAGTTCTCATTTTGCGAGAAGATTCACCTCTCGGTGCTAGGTGTGTATCAATTTGTAGGATTTTCTTTCAAATATCACGTGCCATCAAATAATGTTGTCATATCATATATAGGTGGAATGTTCCTAGAACTACAACGGAGAATCCAATTCAATGTCTCCATTTGTATAGGGCGGAGTTGAATCGACAAGAGGAGACGCATGTAGCATGACTTACATTTTTTGGTGTTCTCTTCATCATTTATGATTTATGAACACCTTATAATCATATTATGTGGTAGGTAATATGGGAGCCATATACGCCTGCCATTATTGCACAACTACCTGATATATGTTGTGCGGGAGAAGGGATATGACTATTGAGGACTCCAATAATTTGTTTCAAAATTGTAGCCATGCATGTACCCGACAGGGTAATGAGACAATTTGAACTTCCACAATGCATACCACGAGAGGTACGACGCATTGATCGCAAGAATAGGTGTAGTAGATCGACCGAGGATTTATCTGCTCTCCATCGTGTGCATATTGAGAGATGGAACATAAGGAGGAGGATGGTCATTGCTCCCACAGAAGCATACCCATTGGACCAATATTTAAGTTGGTATTGGGCGTTTACAATTCAATATTTGACCCCACCCATCATCTTTGGAGGAGTAATTGGGCATCCAACTAGTTTTATTGAAGAATGCATGGTAAATAATGTATATTTAGTCAGCTATTTTACTTGAAAATTTATGTTTATACATCTTTAACTTTTATTTTTCAGGGGCAATGCCTTAGTAGCATTGAAGGAATCATAAATTCCCCATGAGCACTTGACATTCAAAATGTTGGGGAAGCACATGAGATTATGGAGAGCATAAGAATTCAAATGCAAAATCTCATGCGCGAGGTGCGTCCACGGGACTTACCATACGAATATGTTCCTTGGAGCAATGAAGAACAAGATGACAATGAAGGGGACGATGGCAAGGATTGAGGAGATGACGAGGACGATGGCGATGATGGAGGAGACGACGAGGACCATGGAGGGACGATGGTGACGAAGTGGGAGACAATAGGACCATGGAGGGCACAATGGCGATGATGGAGGAGACGACGAGGACCATGGAGGGGACAATGACAATGATGGAGGCGACAATGGCGACGATGACGACAATGATTATGGCGACGGAGATGACAATGTAGAGCCCCCACCTCCCCCACCCCCTCCATCTCCGCCTAGGCGTGGACATGGTCGTCCTAGAAAGAACGTGCCACAACCTCCTCCTATCACTGGGCCTTCGAAGCCAAAGAGGGGAAAAGTTTGAAGGTTTAATCTTTGACCATTTTGAGTTTCATGAACTTGGGTTGGTATGTGTGAGGAAATTTGTAAATGTGGATGGCGTGTACATTATTTGGATTATGTGTCTTTCTCAGATTGGAATGCTACCTTTTTTAATGACATGCATGTACAGTTATCATATGTTTAAGTGAGGTTTTTTTTCTAGCAGATGTATTTCCAGCATTAAACACCACTGGGGTTAGCGTTTTTACTATTTTTCATAATAAAACGCCAACCCGAGTGGCATTTTAGGAAATTTTATCCTTAAAACACCACTGGGGGTTGGCATTTTACTATTTTTAAATACAACGCCAACCCCAGTGGCGTTTTTGTTAATTCCAGCATAAAAACTCTACTTGAGTTGGCGTTTTATTTTAAAAACCATTAAATCCTCAACCCCAGTTGCATTTTTAGGATAAATTCAGATATACACTAACACGGGTGGCATCTTACGAAGAAATGTTTTAAAAAAGGGATTTTTAGTTTTAAGTCCTCATAAACTATCGAATTTAGCGATCAGTCCCTCACTTCTTCATATTTTGGTTTTAATCCCTATATTTAAATGATAATTTAGGAATAAGTCCTGGGAGGGACTTATTCCTAAATTATTAAGTTTATTTTTTAGTCCCTGGGAGGGACCTATTTCTAAATTATCATTTAAATATAGGGACTAAAAGCAAAATATGAAGAAGTGAGGGATCGATCGCTAAATTAAATAGTTTACGAGGACTTAAAACTAAAAATCCCTTTAAAAAATTACAAGTGCCCAAAACGTCACCTCCGTTGGCGTTTTTAGCGTGTAGATTAAAAAAAAATGCTGACATTGCGGGTTTGACTGGGTCATATGACTAGTTTGGTAATATTTTGAAAATTATGATTAGTTCGGTAATTTGTGAACAGTGGTGATTAATTTAGAAAAAACCCTTTATATTTCTTTCTTGGTTGGTTCTCGTCCTTCTAAAGAAGAAGAAGGGGCCCCACCACCTTTTGATTTTTTTAGATCTATCTTGGTGGTCCAGATCCATTAAAGTCCATTGGGCCCATTACATCAACTCATTTTGGTGGTCTAGATCCATCAAGTCTTTAAAGGAGGCCCACAATCCACAATCCACAGTCCACCAGAATTCATCGGATATATTTCTTCATAGCAGCTAACCATTTCGGTAACCCTAAACTTTATCTAGTTTAATTTCAATGGGTAGTAGGACTATTAGTGTTGAATTAAGTAAAACTGAAAAATTAAATGGTGTGAATTTTTCAATGTAGAATAAGACATGTTCTATTTCGAGATAAAGTTGAATACACATTAGACATGTCTACACCTGTTGATCCTAGTCTGAATGCTATTGCTGCTAATAGAAGAGAGTATCAAATTTTTTTAGATGATGACCATTTGGCTAGGGATGATATGCTTACTTTCATGGAACCTGATATTGAAATTTTATTTGAAGAATACCAAACGGCTAAATGTTTGATGCAATCACTTCAACGTATTCTAGCTCTTCTGAAACCTATATTGACATGTTAGTTGAAAAATATAATTCTAGTAAAATGTTAGAATTTGAAATTGTGGTTGATCATGTCAATAAAATGTTTGTTATTGCCAAGGAACTTGCTAGTTTAGGAAATCATATCCCTAAAAGAATGCAAGTTTCTATAATTTTGAATAGTTTGCCAAGTTCACGGAACCTATGGTAATTGCTTTACATGTAACTTTGCGAACAATAAGTTTGAAAAATCTTCTCATGTTATTAACCCTTGAACATGAAATGAGAGCTAAGAAAAATAAAACCCATGCTTTAGTTGTAGCTTCCTCTTCAAGTGAAAATAAAAATTTGGAGCCTTCTAACTAAAAACTACAAGCCACATTTTTATTAGAATAAAAATTTAGGACATCGAAAATTTAAATTTAAGAAAAGAGGATCAATTAGTAAATGTTATAATTGTGGAAAACCAGGCCATCATTCGAATATTGTTGATCCAAGAAAAACAATTGGAAGAATAATCATGATAACCATGACAATAAAAATAATGATAATAAAAGAGATATTGTATGTTTATCGTGACTCTTTGGCTTGGTATATTGATTCTAGATTCTAGATGTGCTCGTCATGACGTCATGTGGCAAAATATAGAGATCGCTTTACTGAAATGAAAGAGATAAAATCCGGTGAACACCACATTTACATGGAAAATATCACATATTGCGATGTTGTGGGAATTGGATCCGTTCGAGTTCCCATACCTAGTAATAACGACCTCCTTTTCACAAATGTCCTTTATGCCCCTTCCATGATAAATAATTTAATTTCTGTGTCACTTTTAGATCAAAAAGGTTTTGAAGTTGGTTTTCGTTCTGGAGAAGTTTCTGTAGGGAAGCATGATTGTATTTTGTTTTGGAGTAGCTTGGTGGATGGGTTGTACAGGTTGAAATTAGAAAATAAAATGCTTCTTGTTTTTCTTATATTGATTCTCCTTTATATGTTGATGCTTGTTTATTTGTTGATGATCCTTATATTTGGCATTTAAGATTAAGACACATAAATAAGGATAAAAAGAAAAGAATGTCAAATAATGACTTAATACCAAATATAAATATTGATTTTCTTACATGTGAACCATGCATATCCGGAAAAATGACTAGACTTCCATTTCCTAAAGGACAAAGATCAAATGAATTGTTGTCTATTATTCATTCTGATGTATGTGGACCTTTAAATGTAAAAACACATAGGGGAATAAAATATTTTGTCACATTTAATGATGATTATTCTAGGTGTGACACTATTTATCTCACAAAAAGAAAATCTAAATTTTTAGAGAAATTTAAAGTCTATAAAAGCTTGGTTGAAAAACAATTAGGTAGGAATAAAAAAATTTATCTTACCGATACCCGGATCGTCGCATATCCCATCCGACGAGATCTGCAAGATAAGACATAAGATAAGACATCACAAGAGGGTGAGTATAACTACACAATAACACTTAGAATGACTCAGAATGTTAAGGACAAAGACATGCACGCATACGGGCTCGCACACATGAAAACACGCGCGTATGCGCGCATGCTCGAGTGCCCCAGCACCCACCCAAGTCCTCGGGCAGCCACACGCGTGGCCCGCACGTGCACGCGCTGGTGCCCCATCGCGCGCCCAGACGTGCTGTCGCGCACACGCGCATGCGCACGTTCCAGCGCGCTCGCGCGCACCGCGCACCGTGAGTAAGCGCACCCGCCCGCCTACGCACCTGCATGCGCGCCCCCAGCCACCTTAAGCCCCTCCCTCAATCTCTTCACACACTCTAACCCATAAACCTAGCATGCATGACTCCCCAATAATCCCTAATCCAAGGAAAACCCAAGGAAAAGAAGGGGAGAAGGCTAACCAAAAGAGGGGGAGGGAGGGGGGAGATTTGGGGGCCCTCAACGCACCCACAACCATCTCGACCACCACCAACGCTACCACCATCTCTTCTTTGCTTCTCATGTTCTTCATGGCTGAAATCAGGGGACAAAGGGGGCATGAGAGGGAGCTAGAGAGAAGAGAATCAATCAACAACAACAACAAACACACACACCTTCTTCTTGTGCTACTTCTTCTCCTTCACCATCTCCTTCTTTTTGCTTCTTCCTCCTCGTTCTTCACACACAAAGAGGCGTAAAAGAGACCAAGAGAGGGAGAGAAAGAGAGGTCCATGTAATGGGAGAGAGGGGGAGAGAGAGAGGGCAAAAATGTCATTTTCATGCCCAAATAGTGCCTAGGGTGACCATAAGGGGGTGGTGAGGTTAGGGTTAGACTCACCCTCACTCAATCACTTATTTTTGCTTTATTGGGAAGCATGCAGAGAAGCACCACACACTCGAAAATATCTCATCCACCAAGACCCAGTAACGGCCAAATCCGGATATGATTCGAAACTGCATATTTTCTTAAACTTTATCAGAATTCGATTAAATTTTTATGGGCAGTATAAAATGGTACCAGGACCCATAATATGTAGTTAAATTTCCAATCAGAGTACTCCAACTCCCGCAGGTAGCTAAAAAGTTAAAATTTTAGCGACTCCGATAAAAAAAAACAGAGAAGACCCTAAATGACCCAGAAGTGACCAAGGCTTAACCAAAATGGTTCCAAATTACACAGGCACAACATCCCATAGATGACAACTGGGGACAATTTTCTTGGTTCGTATTCGGGTATCCAATTCATTGTGATCCATCCACATAGCTTCTTCTCTAGGCTGTATTACCTTCTAATATCTCAATCTCCTTCTTACCACGTTGAACAAGAGGGGTCTCTACAAAAGACTCTCCGATGGTTAAGTTAGATGGAGTCTTGCTTACCATTGTTTATATGCCTCGTCTATTATAAAGTTATGGAGCTATCTCCCTAGAACCTCCACCCTTCGTCGGTGGTATCCCCTAGGATTCAAAAGGATTTGGTGGGATATAATCCCATGCAGGAGTTCTCGGTCAAAATCATGGCATATATATTGAGATATGCCTTCAGCCAAACAACTTAGTCACGAATTAGGCAGGATATGATCCCCTCTAGTGTACCCACCATAATGTGTTATTTAATGAGACCGAATTATCCAAGTCAGTCAATTACCCCTTTGGTCAAGCAAAGAGATAGATGTGGACACGTGGCGGTCGACATGAGGGCTTGTAGCGTGCTTGATCATTTCTAAGATGTCACATGGCAGTATGTGGTAGTCAATAAAAATAGCCCTACATTATTCCTACCAGTTTTTATTGCCCTACAATCGTGTTTAAACCCCAAATTTTATGGTTGTAAATTCAATTGTTAACCATTGAGCTATGGATCCAATCCCAATATATCTTGGTGTTGGACCAATCCATTTCAATGCTTTTAGAAATTGACATGCAAGCAATCACAAAACTTTTGAAAAACTCCATTTCTAGCCGATGAAGGATGTAAAGGGATAATTTCAACATTCCATGCTTAAATGGGTGTTATTAATGCAGTCTTTATATGCACGCTGGATTGGAGAAATCAACTAGTCAGATCCGGGTTGTGAGATCCTTCCACTTTGCTCTCGTCTGACTGCTTTGTATTGGTTGTCAGCAATTCGAGACCTTGAGTAGCAAAAACATGGGGGGGGGGGGGGGGTAACCTACAAAAGGCCCTCCAACGCCGAATTCATTTGATTGAAAATATAAGGTCTAGTGGAAAAATGATTTTTCGCATACCTCAATAGGGAGAGCTGGTTCTCTATTTATAGAGTTGCTGGTGGTGCCTAGGATCGACAGTCGATCTCTCCCTAATCGGACGGATGGGGAGAGATCCCTCGATTTGGGGGATTTCGAGATCTACGTGGGATTTGTGGGATCTGCATTGATTGTCCCAAATCATATATTTGGTAGGAATTGGTCCCAATATTGACTTGGAATCTTTTGGACATCAGATACAAAGCCGACGGGCCAAACTCATGGATCGTGGGCTATTCGAGTTGTGGGCCCTTATTAATCGGGTCATGGGCCATTGACACGTGGTTTAATATCATTGGTTAGAAAAGTTAGAAAAGAATATTCTTATGTTATCTCTATTTCTCTTATGCCCACTTCAAACATCATCTATTTTATCAGATAATGAAATAAATATGTCTACAATTTATCTAAAAATAAGCTAGAAAAGAAATAGGAAAGAATATATATGTCTTATATACATTGCCACAATAACCCCACATAACACAAAATTACAGAATTACCATTACACATGACATTATGCATGCTCTATAAAATTTAGGCTTTCCCTAAGTGTGTAAAATTTCTCTTCAGCTGAAATTTTGTTTGATATTTATATACTAGAATGCAATACGTAAACCCAATGATATATATATTGAAGTATATTTTTGAGTGCTGTTACACTCAGTTTTTTTCAGTCCAAAACACAATCCTATATACCACATTAGAAATCCAGTGAAGTATATACCTGTTAGATGTTGTGTATACCACATTAAATATTTTCTTACACTTATTAAAAATGAGTTCATTCAACTCCAAATGGAGCGATGTACATTTTTTATCAAAGCATATACCTCATTACTTCATTAGATGAGGTTTACTATTTAAAAAAAATAAAAACGTGTGAGGTCTGAGTTTTGGTTGATGAATGTGACTAATTCTAACATTTTCCTTTATAATAATATACTTTTTATTTGGAGGGTAAAAAATAAATCTATATTTCTTTCAAAAAACTGTACAGTATACAAAAAGAGGTAGAAAGAAAAGGAAAGGGATGATGGACTGGGGAATAGCTCCCACAATTGCTGTTGGGAGGGAAATGTAGTCCGGGCTACATTGCATCCCCCATCTAGCAAGTAGGAACCCATCTTAGCTCAACCCCATTTTCATACAAAAAATCATGATCTGTATGCTATTTTTTCCGCGAGTAAGAGAGACCATTGGCATCACACCGAATGGCTCTTTGAAGATCAGCTCAGATAACATCAGCAGTGATAGTTTCCTCCCCGTCTTGTGTGCGCCATGAAGCCAAAAGATCAGCTAGCTGATTCGCTTCACGGCCTATATGAGATGCTTTCCATAGGGAGAACAATGAGAGACATTGTTGGATAGAGGACAGGGTATGCAAGGCCCTCCAGGGGGATCCCTTACCTTATATCCAACCAATTTCCGTTGTGGAGTCCCTTTCAATCCACAATCTGGATTGTTTATGATTGATTCCTAGTTTTATCCCTTCATGGATTCCTTAAGTTCAAGGATGTTTATGGAAGCTCTAGGCCCCTGAACAACAGTCCTTTCAATAAGAGTGCCCTCGTGATCACGTAGGAGTGCCCCATAAACTGCCCTGTCTGTCGATAGTGCCCCATCTGAGTTGGATTTGCTCCACCCTTCATCTGGGAGAATGACTTGATGTATGTAGTGATGGTTAGTTTATGTGAAATGGAAACACCCCAAGTAGAGGCCATCCTTTGTATTCCTGGGGTCAAGTCTTCAATAAAGTTCTGCCCTCTCAATACGATGTGGACCATCTCCATAATGAGCTTTTCGATTCCCATTTTGTGCCTAATCCCCCCCGAAGCTGAGCATTACATTCTTTCCAAATCCACCAGATTATCGAGGTGAACACTGACTCCATGATAGTCCTTGGTGTCCCCATAGGGAATTAATCTTTGAGCCAAGAAGGAATGCAACCAGGTTTGGTTGTCTAGTTCTTTTCGCACCGAGTCTCTTGAGAAGGAATGACCAGAGGAAAGCCAAGTAAGGACACTATAGGAAGAGGTGGTTGTTGGTCTTTGGCTCTCTGTTACACAACTTGCATAGGTTGTCGCGAACCACCCCCCTTTGAAGGAGCAAATCCAGCGTGGGTGTCTTGTTTAGGCAGGCCATCCAAGAGCAGCAGGAATGCTTGGGAGCTTGGTGGCAGTGCCAGAGCCACTTCGTCCAGACTAGAGGCTGCTTCTTGCCTAGACAGCTTCCCAAGCACTAGAGGTGGAGAGGGTCCCTGAGTAGCTATGTGTCCAAATGAGCTTATCAGGACCAGAGCCCCCAATTTCTTCTGAAACTAGCTCATCCCAAAGTCCAGAGAGTTGAGGAGGCCATCTAGATGGCTTGCACCATTGCCCACTATGTACAAGCTTAGTTTCTTGCACCATTGCTTCTTGTTTCGTTAAATGAAGCACACAATTTCAAGAGATCAAAACACGGAAGGATTGCTCCTCCTATACTTCTCTGTCATACCTTGGCTGAATTGTTGTTCTTAATTCACGTAATGCAATGTTACACGGAGTCATGTGCAGTCACACATACAATTCCAAATTCGCTAAAATAACATATACAATTTTACATGGAATATGCAATTTATTTTTGGCTTAAGACTATACAACACTCACTCACACACACACACATGCACACACATCCACCCATTGAAGCATATGCCTCATTGGGCTATATGTTTTTTTTATTGATGCATATACACCTTTATAGAGTGTATCTCGATTCGCATGAATTACACATACCATATATTACCATTTCACTATATATATATATATATATATATATATATATATATATATATATAGCGAAATGATAATATGCGGTTCGTGCGGCCCGTGTGAACCACGCATATACACCCTTAAAAGTGTATATGCGTCGATAAATGATGCATATAGCCCAGTGAGGTATATGCTTGAATGAGCTGATATACTTTCTTTATCGATGCATATACCTTGATAAGGGATGTATATACACGGTTCGCATGGACTGCACAGATCGCACATAATTATGTCCCTATATATATACACATACATATATATAGGGAAGTGAATACCTGCGGTCTTGCGGTCCATCGTGCGGGAAAAGACTTCGACCATCCGTTTTTATTTCCTTCGATCAGATGGTGATGGAGGGCTTTTAAAAAAAACCAATAAACTACTTCAGCCATTCGCCCAGTCAACCGGTTCCCACTTAAAACCCAAAAAATCACACACACTCTCTCTCTTCCTTACCATTTCTAATCAAGAAACTGAAACCTCAAAATCAAAACCCCTCTCTCACCACTTCCAACCATCACTCTGATACCTCTCATCACCTGAAATGCATCACCAAACCATTCGAATCATGTAACCTCAGCGAACCCGATGATCGCTCCGACAACCACCCCAAAGACCAATCGATGACTCCGACCTACTATTCTCTCTCTGCAACCCTGACTGGTAAAGTGGTTTTCATTATTTTAGTTATTGTTTTTTGTTGAATGTGATAAAAAAATGTTTTTTTTTGTTATTTGTTGGATATTTGTTGAGTGTGAAAAAAAAAGGGGAAGATGAAGATTATATGTGATAAAAAAAGGTTCCCTTTTTTTGTTGAATGTGATAAAAAGGGGAAGATTAAAATTAAAGAATTGAGACGTGATAGGACAGCACATAACAGATAATCCTACCTGCACAGCATTAACATATATTTTTTTTGTTTTTATCTTTGTTCAATGTGATAATTTTTTTTTGTTAATTGCCGGATATTTGTTGAATTTGGTAAAAAAATGGCTTCTCTTTGTTTGTTTATTAGATTGTGATAAATAAGGGAGAAATAGCTTTGGAGATTTTGACTATTATAGCACCCTTTCTGATATTTATCAACATATTTGGAGTGAAATCCTTCTGTTGTGCATTTAAGTTTTTAAGTTTTTATCTTTCTACAGATCTTAGTAGTGCATGAGTATGATATTTTTTTAGGAATTAAATGCATTCTTCTTAGTTCCAATATTTCCATCTACATTGCTTAAGAATAAGCTTTCTTACTCATGTAGCATTCTCTCTGCTTTTTTCATTCCCAAATAGATAATAAGTACATTGTATGCAAACAAGTCCTGTTTGGTTTAAGGTGTCTAGATAACTGAATCCAGCCTACTATGTTAGCCTCCCTTTTAACATGCTAAACTGCTCCCGTCTCATTTTTTGAGCTCATAGGTATTTTAATGAATAGAGCTAATATGAAATAACTTCTTGTCAATCAGTGAATGTAAACAAGTGACATTACCTCTTAACTGTTCTAGATTCTCCTTGCAAAGACTTACAATGTTTATTTCATTGGTATTACAACCTCCATAATTTTGTTCATTCTATACATGAATTCTTCTCGTTTGAAGTTCATGTCTGGGACTTATCTATTGTCAGGTGTTTTGAATGCAGTCCAGATTGAGGTTCCACCACTCCAAGAGATTAAGCATCCATTTTCATTGTATTTTCTTGTGCTGGGAGAGTACACACTTATTGGTGCTGTATACTGCAGTCATAAATAATGCAACAGAAGTTCTCAAGGCCTGTACAAAAATGAGTTCTCTAGAGGGGTTCGTCTTTTGCTGTGGTCCACCATTCCATGTCTAGATTTTTTTTTTCTTTTGGGTTTTCCCATCCTTTTGAGGTGTTTGTAGTCATATACATATTCTTTTGAGGCAAAATTTCACATACAAGAGACAATTTGTATTCATTCACTTGAAACATCAAAATGGCTTGCAAGTTGAATTGGTATTGTAGAACTGATATTCAATGATGTATATGTCTTGCTTATGCAGCATATAAAACTCTTTGTAATGCCATGTATTTTGCAATAATCAGATGTTTACATAACTTTTTTTTCCTGTTTGTAGTTGCTAAAAACAACCTGGAACAGACTACATCCTCTTTAATACAAAAACTTGTTTAATGCATTCAACATGTTTAGTTCAAAAAATCTATTCAACATATTCAACTTGTTTAATACCATCAGCTTGTTTAGCAAATTCAACTTGTTTAATATGAAAACTAGTTTAAAAGATCCATGCATCCTTGACAATCAACTTGTTTAATGCATTCAGCTTATTTAATACATATAATGCATTCGACCTATGTAAACACATTCAACATAACATAAAACATGGACTTTGAAAACAAGAGTGCCTAAGCCTTTGAAACCTGAATTACCTTTAAAGTGCCTGAAGCACCTTTGATACTTCTCTGTGTGAACTTAGACGATATGTTTTTCGAGTACAAAACACATGTGCATGACCTTCAACAAGACCGTGAACCTTCCATGTTTCACCATTTCTCATGAAGGTTATTTTGGCCTTGTATCATAGTCTTGTAATTCCTTGATTTTGTTTTTAATGATGTTCGATGAATTTTTAAAGCCTTCTTTTGAACAAACAAACTCTCTCAAATAAAGTTCTTTTAAACCCTCTTTGTTTTGATACTTAGTCGAGGATCTTCGAACACCAAAGTCCACAATCTTAGCATAATTCATATACAATTCTTTGCTTCACTAAACATTTTAATTGAACAAACTTGCATCATCAATAAATAACACACATATTTAAACACACATACATTTCAATCTACATTAAAAAAAAAAATAGGGTAACTCTTTTTTTTTATCACATTCAACATATATCCATCAACTAATAAACAAACAAAGAGAAACATTTTTTATCACATTCAACAAATATCCAGCAACTAACAAAAAAAAGATCACATTCAACAAAAAACAAAAAAAAAATATGTTAATGCTATGCAAGTAGGATTCTCTGTTATGTGCTGTCTTAATCACCTCTCAATTCTTCTATTTTAATCTTCCCCTTTTTATCACATTCAACAAAAAAAGGGGAACCTTTTTTTTATCACATATAATCTTCATCTTCCCCCTTTTTTTATCACACTCAACAAATATCCAACAACTAATAAGAAAAAAAAAATTCGCCGAGGTTACTTGATTCGAATGGGTTGGTGATGCATTTCAGGTGATGAGAGGAATCAGAGTGATGTTGGAGGTGGTGAGAGAGGGGTTATGTAACGCCCCACACTTATCTAACCGCTTATCGGACGGTAAATGGATCGCTACTAAACTTAATCCAAACACAAGACCAAAATTTGTACTTTTTTTTTTAACAATACTAATATAATAAAAACTAAAAGTGATAAAATATGAAAACAATATCCAAAAGTTATAAACTACTAACGGTCTTACAGAATATCAGAGTCTGACATAAATAAAATACTAGAATGAAAAGACACACTAAACCACCCCTGTGGGAGCCATCTAAACTAAAATAGATCCAAATAGTCGGCTGCGACTATTATTTGTTCTCCAAACATTGCTACCTCAAGATCCTTGGAGTGTATGAAAGGTTCAAGTTTTGTCTTGGTCCTCAGAAGATGAGCTACCTGGTTATGAAACAACCAGCCCATATCGAAAAGGGTGAGTGATTAACTCAGTGAATAAGCCCACTGACAAATTACCACACGTGACAGTATATATAAAAATAAAGTTTTATGAAAATCAGAATTTCATTTAATAAATCTTTTATTTTATTAAATCAATTTAAAATCATGAACTTTAAAAAAATATTTTAATGCGCACGTGGCCCAATCCTTGGCCCACATTAGAGAAATCATGAGAGTTAAATGATACCAACATATATATATATATAAAGTTATATATAAAAACAAAACAAGAATTTTCTTTACTAAATCAATTTAAATGCATGAGCTTAATAAAATATAATTTTAATGCATCACGTGGCCCAATCCTTTGTCCACGTCATAGAAATCATGCAGCTTAAATGATATGACCGGGTAGGGTTCTCAATCGGAAGAACCGTTTCCCAAAACAGGTGTGCCAAGCCCCAAGCGACTAAATCGCTCAAAAAGCTCCCTCGAGGAGACGTCGGATCTAGAAGACGCTGATGGGTCGCCGCTGCCATCACTACGAGAACACCAGCACAGGATGCCCCGGTTGCTGCAGACTCCAAACAAAGGAATCCGCCGCTGCAAGGAATGCTTTACCACACCCCTCACCGATCTTGGGACTCTTCGAGTCCTAGACCTTCCTCCCCAAAGGCGAAATACTACGGGGGATTTATTCCAGAAAATATGTCATGATATGCATCTTGATAAAATCTCCTAGGACTAGGATTGTCTCCACTAGTCCTAAATTTTTCCAAAACTCTCGAAATGAAAATGTTTAATCCAAATATTATTTCGAAAGCATAAGCATCAGAATAATATTATGTTAATTCTTGAAACATGAATAGCATAATTCATGCTATTTTAATGACATGATGAATGAATTAAATCATGCAACTTCATTCAACGAAAATGCAATTTGATCAATATGAAGAAAATATCCAAATCATGCAAATTTATCAAAATATAAATGCATGGATGACACATAATATCACACAAATATGATTGGCATATGAAATTCAATGTTATAGAGTAAAAGCTCACACGAAATAAATCGATAGGCCTACTCACCTTCGGTCCACGCAAGCATCAACGATATACACTCGCACGTTGATAACCTAGCATAACAATTATACAATAATAGATCAGAAACAATCAATCACGACCCAAACAACTGACAACCAACTTATAACAGCACTATGTCCAATAATCCCAAAAGCCGATATCTTATAGACCTACAATCAACAACTCACTTCAAAGTCCTAATGAAAATCCCAACTTCGAATAAATATTAGAATACTCATATACTCACAATGATCCGATCCGATAATCAATATCCATTTATTCCACAAGACCCATATGATCGATCAATCCTCGAATAAAATATTTGAACAAATCCAATAAGGCTCAACTATAATTCCATGATCGAGTAACTCAAATCCAATCAATTTACATCCAAATAACAACAATATCCAATCAATATTCATTGATCCCACTAAACCAAATTATCGATTTAAGATTCTATTTAAGTTCTCAAGATCAATAAAATCATCAAAACCCGCAAAACAAACTATACTTCATTAAACATCAAATTTGGGATCATCTAAATCTCTAACATTCATCAAACTTGGTCATCAAGCTAAATATTTGAATTTCAATAAACTGCACAGAAATCTTTCAAAAACCATAACTTTCTATCCTAACTCTGAATTGGACGATTAATGATTCGTTGGAAAGCTCTTTTCAAAACCTATTTCTGTTTGTCAAATACATTTTTTCCAGAAACGACTATATCATAGTCAAAAACACGATTTACGTCCAAGAATAAAATCAACCCGAAAATTGCCATTAAATCCCCAAAACTAATAAATCTAATTTGATCTTAAGAATTCCTTTGAGATCCATAAAAATCAAATCAAATAATCATTAAATTAAATCAATCAAACCCTAACCCTAATCCATCAAACTTCTTCCCCAAACAATTACTTGACGTAATCATATCCTAACAAAAATAAATTAAAACTAACAAAATCAATAGGGAATGATATCTCACCTTAGATCCGGTTACACCACCCACCATCTCCATCTAGGGTTAGGTCATCACAACCCTTCATAACTTCTGAAATTTGGATGACAAACCCTAACCCAAACATGTTATTTAAAGGGGTTTACCGAAATTACAAAACGACCCCTGAAGTGTTTCCAGTTTACAATGACATCCCTACCCGATTTACAAACAGATCCCTATCCGATTTACAGAAATGTCCCAGAAGGCTATAAAAATATATTCTGGATTCGCAACTAGATCCCTAGGCCCAATAACTTGACACTAAGCCTAAAAATCAAATTTTCCGAACTCTGAATCTCACCAAATTTCAACCAAAGTATCTTAACACTATAAAAATCTACAGAAAAATATAAAATAATTATTTCAACATCAATTTATAATTATCATAATTATAAATCAAATTGGACCCATTTGGGCCCACCGCCAAATCTGAAAAAAATGAAATATAAAAAAATCAAATTTTAAAATTTCCATTATATATTTAAAATAAATATATAAGGCCGAAAAATACCGAAACGTTACAGGTTATGATTTTGGGGTTTTAGTTTCTCGATTAGAAATGGTGAGGAAGAGAGAGAGTGATTTTTTGGGTTTTAAGTGGGAACCGGTTGATTGGGTGAATGGGTGAAGTAGTTTATTGATTTTTTTATAAAACCCTCCATCACCATCTGATCGAAGGAAATAAAAACGGATGGTCAAAGTGTTTTCCCGCACGATGGACCCCAAGACCGCACGACCGCAGGTAATCACTTCCTATATATATATATGGAGAATATTAACTGTAGATAGAGGTGCACTGTGCCGACAGGGGAGCACTATGCGGCATTGTGTGACCCCGCGATCAGCCGGTGATTATGCGGTAGACTCTTACTGGTAGACTCTTACCAGTAAGAGTCCATCGCGTGATCACCGTCCGATCACAAGATCCCGCGATTATGCAATACTGCGCGGTGCTCTCCTTTCTGCACAGTGTACCCCTATCCGCACACATATATATATATATATATATATATGAAAATGATTAGGTGCGGCCATGTGGCAGGTGCGAACTGCGTATATACATCACTTATCGTGGTATATGCGTGGATAAAGAAAATATATACCTTGATAAGCTTCAATGAGATGATCAGATGCGAACTGAGTATATACATCACTTATCGTGGTATTATCGAGGTATATGTGTCGATAAAGATAGTATATCAGATCATTGAAACATATCAATGTATATACTTTTTTATCTACATATATACCACAATAAATATTGTATATACGTGGTTCGCACTTGTCGCATGGCCACACCTAATCATGTCCCCATATATATATATATGAAAATACGAGCACCGTTATATAAAATTACTAAAATATCAAACAACTAGGATTGCATGTGGGATTGTTCCTTATATGAAACCTAAGTAAAGGATTTTCTAATAGACATCTGTGTTTTGAATTGGGCAGACCATCACTAATCAATATGTTCTTAATAGAATCTTTTGCCTATGGTCAAAGTAGAGAGACACGAGAAAGAGTTTAGGCCCTTCATTGACCCTACAATTTCTCCCCAAACAAAGGAAAGCATCTTTATCTTGGATGACAGCATAGCCTCAACGAATGATGCGGCACTGAATTACTTTGGTCCCACATTCATGGACCAAAATGTCAAAGAAAAGTACTACATGGAAATCGAAGCGAACATGGCTGAGCGGATCTCTAGCTCGTTTGAAAATTATAATGTGAAATGACTTGATTGCACTCCTGGAATCAATTTTGTGGTGAGAAATCAAAGCTAAACTTTCCTACAAATCAATCCCTTCCCACTTGAAACAATGAATGACGTCGAATACCCCCTTCAAAACTGCAATAACTTTTCTTTGAGGCCTTCCATGATTTGGTTTTTATTGCATATCAAGTCTTCAAGATGACTTTTAAAAATTGGGTTCCTCCAATTTCCAGTTTATATATATATATATATATATATATATATGGTCGTGATTACGTGCGGTGTGCGGTCGGTGCGGTTTACGACGTGGGCCGTTCGATCGCGGGTCCATCGCATCCAACGGTCGACGTGAATCGCACCCGACCGTCCGATGCGATGGACCCGTGATCGACGGCCCGTGATCGCGCACCGCACCGACCGCACACCGCACGTAATCGGATCCCTATATATATATATATATATATATATATATATATATATATATACAGACAGTTCCGATTAGGTGCGGTGTGTTGTCGGTGCGGTACGCGACGTGAGCCGTTCGATCGCGGGTCCATCGCATCTAACGGTCGACGTGAATCGCACCCGACCGTCCGATGCGATGGACCCATGATCGACGGCCCGTGATCGCGTACCACACCGACCGCACACCGCACGTAATCGCGACTCATACAGTTCCGATTAGGTGCGGTGTGCGGTGCGCGACGTGGGCCGTCCGATCGTTATGGTTGAGGTGAAACCCTTTTTGTCTATTATGTGATGCAGCTGTGTGTGTCCCATTCTCCATTTACCATGGGCCTTTAATTTACATGCTTTCATTGAAACACTAGTATAATCCCTATCTCAACCACTGATGACTGATTTAACTTTCAGTCGAAGCGTAATTTTGTTTGGGTTTTCATATTTTTTTTAAATCATGATGTATGTAATTTTTTAAAAGATTAAATATAGAGGGGGAATTGTCCAGATGTCCCTTGACTAGGGGTTTAATTTTTATTTTGTCCCTGGACTTTTTTTTATTTTTATTTACCCTTGAAATCTGGTCCTATTTTTTTTTTACCCCTCACCAGTTACATAAATATGACATTTCTGTAATTGATTGTTAAATATATGCAATTGGTTATTATATTTCTGTAATTTATATGTGATACTCGAACTACCCCTTACAGACAGTTACATAAATACAGAAATATAATATGATTCCTACAGAAATTATACAAATAATTATAGATATTTAATAGTTGTCTACAAAAAATATTAAATACGCAAATATGTTTAAACACAAACTGATCATATATACATTTTCAATATCATTACAATATCATTTGTAAGTGCATTCAATGTACGCAAAATATTTATAGATAAAATCTTAAAGTTTCATTAAAATAGATACATCAATTGTTTGAATTATGATGTTTTCTTCATATCTTAATGATCAGTTGTAGTCTTCCTCTTAATCATCTTCATTTCCTTTTGGATGAAATGAAATCTACTGAAATATCATTGAACTAGAAATTCAATATATTTCATAACGAAAAATGGGTTTTCCAAGCAACATAAAAAATACAACAAACAATCAAACACCTAAATAAATTTATGAACAATTGTAATATTTTAGTAGAATTACTTCTTGATCTATGTACTAAACAATTATAGAAACTAACATTTATATAACAACTACAACAAAAACTATAAATGTAATACCCAATGACACAATCTATCATTTATAGATAATTACAAATTACAGAAATATAATAACCAATTACATATATTTAACAATCAATTACAGAAATGTAATATTAATATAACCCCTAGTCAAGGGACATCTGGACAATTCCCTCAAATATATATATATATATATATATATATATATATATATACTTCGACGAATTGAATGTTATCATTTGTAAAAAATATAAATTTTTTTTAATAATATATATAACTTATTATAGTGAATAGAGGGGCTAACGAAGCACATGGAACTGCATTAAAGGACTGAATCTAATGGCGCTCTTTTTTCAATGAGATTCATTGGTTACAAGAATGTCTATTCGAACCTGGGAATTCCCTTTGGCCTATGTACAACCCACTTTCCACTGCCTAATTATCAAATCTAAACCAGCTGGATAGGGTGGATGATTGTACGGAGAAGGGGAATAAAAATCGAGTGTTGAGAAGGTATATAATATAAATTCAAAATCCCTCAAAAAAAAATTCATCACTAACTTGATCATTGGAGTGACTTTGGTAGGGACTTCCCTGCCGCAGGAATGGTAGTGCATCTTTTTTGCCAGTGCACATTCGTGAGACAACCCTGGTATGCAATGGGCGTGGCGACCTGCCTCGATCCTAACTTTGATAATATCGATCAGATGTGGGAAGCTGGAAGATGTCTAAAGAGGAGATGCGAGAATAGTAGGGAGGCAAAGGTCTCCCAGTCCTTATTCCTAGTCGGGGCTCAGATGGTTGGAGAACAAAAAATGAGACTATTTTAAGAGAATTTAGGGTATACATTGAAACTGTATAGGAAAGGCACATCGCAGGTGCCAGGGAGATTACCAACGGGCTGCATATTGTTAGATAATCTGTCCATGGCCATACCGATTGTGCCCCTGTAGTCACCTCATCTACCGGGGTCCTAGGTTGTCCTGGGTCGGTGCCTTCTCGGACTCTCTATTTTCTCATTTTGATTATTTTTTTATCCGCCTATGCTTTTGTTCGGATTTGAAACACTGGTTTCGGTTAATGAAATCGTGACAGTAATATCTATCTATTACTTAGGCTGCGTTTGAATGTGAGGTTAAAACACTGAGATTTTTAAAATCTTGTGTTTTAAACTCAACTTTTGAAAAACTATGTTTTATTAGATTTTCAACCACAAGATTTTTTAACCTAAAAGTGGAAGATGGTGGTTTGAAAAGCTAAACGTTGAAAATGTGTTTGAATATTAATTTGAAAAATTTTAGCCTTTTAAAAACAGAATCTATCCAAACTTGGATCAAAATGGAGCCTTAGAAAATGTACTCACGTAATATTTTGATTTTTTTTATGGTACACCGTGGATGTTAATCATACTAGGTGTAAGATGTATTTTTTAAAATTGGATCCCATGTGTTAAATTGGTATGGGTGTAAGAAATCAACTTTTGAGAGTCTTATTGACTGCCGATACACTCAGTCTATTTTACAGCTTCATGCACCACAATAGTGTAGTATATACTGCACTATCACAGTATATGGGCTCTATTGCAATGTATGAGGCTGTAATTTTTTCATTTTTTAAAGAAAAAATATATTAGTGTATACTTCAATTCATATAATAATATATACTTCAATATGGGCGAGTGCATATTTTTTTAAAAAGTAATGAGTGTTGCGGGGTCCAATTTTCTCCGATAACGAGGAGAGGATCCATTCAACATGTCAAGAGAGACCTGCAAAAAAGAGGGCAAACTCTTCGACAATCAAGTCAGTAATCCTAGAAGAAAGAAGAAGAGATTTATCTGCGTCTATCCTTTGTTATTGTTTACCTATTTCTTGCGTATTTACAGTGGTTTGAAGGATTGGATTTAAATCTATATAGTCATAAAACCATGGAACCATGGGATCCATCTTGATATGTGGAGTCAAATCTGCCGTGCATTTTCTTCAATGATTTGGTGAGATAAATCCAACGAATTAATGGACTCATTCAATTGTCCATTAATTGATTATCAACTATAGGAGACAAAATTTATCTCACCCAAATATGGAATAAGAGTACAAGAATTGATTAGAATAGAAGAAAGTTATAATAGAAGCAGGCTCACTTCAGATAGAGGCATAGCTCAACACAGAGGCCCATTTTAGAAAAAGGTTCACCTTGACCCAGGACATCACTTCAGATAAAATCTTCCTCTCAAGTTGAGCCAATTTGCGTCCTAAGTCAGATCTTAAGTAAGACCCGAGCACCTGAAAGCAAAATTCCGACCTGTCCAAATTCGAGAAAAGCCCGAGGAATATTCATTGACACGATGGTTATAACCAACTGGCAGAAATTGGTTATGAAGAGCTGATCCCAAGATCACACGTGTCAACCAATCCAAGAGCCATATGGAAGATTCCAACCCATGATATGCTCACACCTCCACAGCATAACGGGCACGCCACCTCCGCCTATAAATAGAAGGGTATCCCCTTCAACATAGAGAGGTCTTCTCCCCCAAAAACTCTATACTCAAGTTTAAATTCTCACTTTAATGGATATCTGGCTTGAGCATTGGAGGGGCGTTAGCTGACATCACTTACGGTGCGAATTCTTGAAAAAGAGAAACTACATGTGACTTGATGGTAAGTAAGCAGCTTGAGAAGTGACATCAGGTTCAATCCAAACAAAAATTTCATTAATTGATCCACCGCGGACCCTCATTATCATCTCTTTACAGATTGACTTTCACTGAGACCGGATTATCTTGAGTCCGGCCCAACCGAGGAGGAGATTATTTCACCTCCCACATCTAATTTTAAATTTAAATAATGGCTTTTGCATATATATCCCTAATACATGCTAATTATTTATATACCATTACAAATCATATAACTATTTGTATTCCATCGAAGTTGTATTTAACGTTAAAATGCATCATTTAATCATATATTTTGATCAAACCCTAACTTAAATAGAATTAACCCATAATTAATAAAAAGGAAGGACAAAAATAACTTTAAACTAGTGTTTATAATAACAATCTAATTTTTTCTAATAATGTAAATAATTGATTTTTAATAACATAATTGATTATTTTTCCCTCTTTCCGTTATTTATTCAAATCAAATGAATATATTGATTTTTTATAACTTCATTATTTACTGTTCATATATGATCAATATGTAAATAAATATTTATTTTACTTTTATTACATTAATATAATCAAAATATAATGAAAACCTTTTGATGTTCAAGGTATATAACAATGCAAATATTTGTTGACTAAACATCTTTGTTTAAAAGTTGAAATTTATATTTTTATATAATTAAAAACAAATAAAGTTTTATATTACAACAAATAGTTATTGTATTGTGACAGTAATTTTTTTTAAAAGGGTATTTTGGTATTTTTGCATGAATTAGTGGTGTTAACGGACATATTTAGGAAAAAAATAAAGCAAACTTAATTAGATGACAAATATGCAAAAAAATTTAACCTTTGAAGTGTATAAAACTAAATAGAGCGTTCCGATTCCGAATGGTAAAAATATAAATATCATATTTTTGAAATGTATATATACAAAAACTCTTTAAATAAATGCATTGTCACCCGAATTATTATATCATTAATTGGTGATGATTCACCCATATGGCAGCATTTATATAGGTTAGATTTTGTTCTGTGGATGGGATTGCATATGGGACTAGACATGTTTTTTTTCTTTTTTTTTCTTTATTTTAGAAATACTCTTTTAGTCATGGTCCTGGACAGCCGCATTACAAACGATGTCTATTGCATCATGTGAGAATCGTGAGTGAAGTTCTCCTGATAGGATTAGGGAAAGCACTACGGCTTGGGGGTGCTTCTGTGTCGACGCTGCAGATACCCTAATTTTGACTGTCCAGAAAGACAGAAATACTTCAAGTAACACCCGAAAATATCCCACATTTAGACATCTAATAGAGAACCAAAAGTTCAGGAAACCCTAAACCCTAGCCTGACCGAAAACCCTAAACCTAACCCTAAACCCTACCCTGATCTAAACCCTAACCCTAACCCTGACCTAAACCCTTCCGAGAAGACAATCCGACCGAGCCTGCTAGGGCACGCACCCGATCCAAATCCCCGAAGAACCCCCACACATGCACCCCCCACCGCGGATTCTTTCCGACACCGATGAAATCCGACGTCGACATGCGCTTCTTCGATTAAGGTGCAGCAAGCTGCTATTCTTATTGGTGGCTAGGTTTTTGTGAGCTGCTTTTGGGGAGGGTGAAGGGTTATACCTCTTAACCCTTTCACCCTCTTCTTTTCATTCTTTCCTAATTTGTGTTTTTTTATCTTCAAGATGTACTCCGTTTTATTAATATAAAGTAGTCAGCCCTACCATTTCAATTTTCACAAAAAAAATGCTCTTGTAATATTTTTACACATCACAAAATATACCTACCAATCTAGATCATTCACACCAAAATCAAGGCTCTTTTTGTTTTTTTGTTTTTTGTTTTTTTGGAAAAATGATATGTTCAACTCCCTCCCAATTACAATGCACACCATTTTTTTTTTTTTTTTAAAATCATACACTCTCCCATTGAATTATATGCAGTTATATATGTAATGAAGTATATACTAAGAAACATTAGTGTATTTTTTTCGCGTTAAAAAAATGATAATTTTTTATACTATATATACATTATGATAAATTCCATACACTATGATATAACAGTATATACTACGTCATTATAATGTATGTAGCTGCAAAACGGGCTATAAAATGGATTGAATGTATCAGTGCTTTCTTCTTTTCTTTTCTTTGTTTTTTTTTTTTTCTGTGTGTGAATGGCTAAACTCATCTCCGACAAACAATCTTGTTGACCGGACTACCTTCTTGGACACGTCCTTTGAATTTTCCTCGTGTTATTTATGGGCACGTCTTTATCAAAAGTGTTTCAAAATTCCATTGACATTCAAATATACCAGCTGCCTAGCTAGAGCTTGCTTGTCAACATTTGTTTTCTTTCACACAATGAAGCCTACATCAATTGCAATAGACTTTAGCCGCAGTTCTCTGAAGCTTCTTATGGTGTTCATTGTGTTTGGAGCAATGTGTAAGCGAAGTCTTGACTTATTTTCTGCATTGTTGTATTTTGTGATGAATCAACAAAAAAACAAAATTGGAAAAAATAAGTGGGTCTTTTAAAGAATCTCTCAACTACTTTTAGGTCCCTTAAACATTTAAACTTATTATTAGGTCTCAAAGTTAGTGGGGGTATTAATTTTGGGTCCTTACATCCAGTGGAGTCATCTTTTACATTTTTTTCTATTTTTGTTCTTGCCTTCATCTTTAATCTCTCACTCCCCCCCCCCCCCCATCTATGGCAGCTCCTCCCACTCCGCATGCGGCCTCCCATCACCCCCTCCCTCTTGTGACTCTCCTTCATGTCACTTCTTCCTTTCCATGACTCTCCCTCATATCACTCCCTCCTCCCCTCCTCTCTTAACAATGTACCCAGACTTGTTAATAGTGTATTCAAACATGTTAATGTACTTAATCCTATTAACAGTGTACATAATCAATAAAAGGGAAGGATAAAAATGAAAATGTTAACTGTGGATTTAGCTACAATTACTCAAACCTGAAAATAATAGACAATTGGATCTGAGGACCTAAAAATAAGTCCAGAGTTACAACAGGGACATAAAAAAATTCCAAAGGCTTTTGAGGGACTCAGAATTAATTTTCGCAAAAAAACACATGTATGAAAATCATGCACTTAGACAGCGCAAACAACATTACTTTCACATCAAATCAGCACAGGCTGTCGTATCATTGGACTTTGCTTATTGTTTGATTAAGGTTTTGATTTAATTTTAGCATATGTAAAATGGATCCATCAAAATCAGATTAGTGACGATTAACATCTACTCGGTTAATAAATTATGTAATAGTTTATTAGAAAAAAAGAGAGAGGATAAAACCATTGAATCATGTCATTTTCATGAAAGTTCAATTTAATTTAATATTTGTTTAAAAATGATTTGGTTATTTTGTAATATTTTAAATTTCTTTTCTAGAACACATTTGATTAATTAATTAATTTTTTTTTTTTTTGGAAGAAATGGATGTCACTGTTTCGGTGACAATTAAAGGTTCTAAAAGTCACAGGGAAAGAGATTCATAAATCATTTGAGGGAATCACATTTATTAGTCCATGTCTTGCTCCCGTTCCAAGGAAATAATCCAAACCTCTATTAAATTTGAATAATTGGAACCTAAAAATTATATTAAATTTCATGAATTTAAAATGTATGTTATCGTCGATTCTTTGTTCTTAAGTTAGATAATAGATATATTAATATATAAAAATGGAACTCAGTCATGTGTGTGTGTACATCTCCTCCACCTTCCTTGGAGATTAATTGAGATTCAAAAATTTCCCGGCTATAGAGTATTGTATGCTATAAAAAAAAATGATCCCCCACATAAACCCTTAAAAAGAACTTTAAGTTATTATTTTTATTAAATGCTATAAGTTTTATAAGTTTTATTAAAATCCTTCGTATCAAAAACGTATTACATAAGCTTATAAGTGCAGATGTATTCAACCTCCTAGTTAAGTTTGTCCATATCTACATATATTTCAGAATTGTCACCATAAGAAAAACGGTTTTTAGCGGCGAACTTTTTCCTTGTTTGAAGTGAAAATGTTAATTTGTTGGTAAAGGCTTTTTGTAAGGAAAACATGTTATGCCAAGTTGAGGACGATTTTCCGGATTGAAGATCATGTGACCTATCGTGCCACGCTGATTCATCTTCTCTCAACTGTCACTTTCCACGATCATCGCTTGTAGCAATCTGACCATTGGAATGAGAGGTGGTGCCCTTTCCTTAAGAAACTCCCACGGTCATGTCAACAATGAGAATTGTGAGAAGTAAGAATTGGGAAAGAGTTACTTACATGCCTTCGTTTGATAGTTATATTTATATCCTCGTCTGAATGTGGTCGTTCCATCTTCTGGGTTCCTTATTGGTCACACCCATTTCCCTTACTCACCTCATGAAACCATCCAGGAGAATTATCACAGTTGTTACATCGCATTGCCAAAGGGTGACCGGGAAATGTCCAATTTAAATGTGAACAGGATTTCGTAGTTATCTGTTGCTGGTGACATGGCATATCTATTCGATCGTGATGAAAAATTTCTAAGAATGTATAGAGCCGCCTTAAGTATTGTTTGGAATGAATTTATGATGGTGGATTCACCCTCAACCTACAATGCTATGAAGGGCCTGATCTGAATCCATCACATGGAGGGTGTTCCATGCATTCTACAACAGGTCATGAGGTGCCTTACCAAAGATGGCTAGGGCGCAATCAACATCCACAATAATTAATTGATGGTGAAGAAGTTTTATGTTATAGCATCATGAGTGTCCAAGGAGCAACAGAACAGGACATCCAGGGAGGATTAACAATTAGCCGACCGGATCCTAAAGTGGCTTGATGCAACTCAAGTACTGGAGTTCGAACTGCCAACCTTGAAGCCTATCGATGGGGTTCCACTAAACCCAAAATTCCCAAACAAGATTGTGCAAATTGGGATGATGTTGTCATTTGCTGAAAAAGAGCGTTAACACTTGCATGGTACACAATGGCATGCCCAGGATCAACTCAAAGTTGGCGTGTCAATGGCTCAACATCGACCCAGGGTTCTAGCCAGTCAAACAGAAGCAACATTTTCCCCAGAGAGGAATAAGATCATCTCCGATGATATTGACTACATACTCGAGAGGTCCAATACTCTAACTAGATCTTGAATGCGGTTCTTCCAAAGAAGAAAAAAAGGCAAGTGGTGAGTAATCATTGACTTTGAAACTTAAACAAAGCATGCCTAAAAAATGAATACCCACTTTCGAAGATCGACAGAATGGTGGACGTTGCAATTGGGTATGAAGTCCTCTTCTTTTTGGACACTTACTCTAGTTACAATCAAATCCCCCTCCATCCCAATGACCAAGAGAAAACATATTTCATTATCGAACGTAGACTTTTTTACTATACTGTCATATTGTTCAGGTTAAAGAATGTGGGGGCTCGACCTATCAATAGCTAATCCAAAAAAATTACAATGCCAAATTGGCCAGACAGTGAAGGTCTACATTGATGATATGATCCTAAAAAGTCTCTTTTGGGATGATCATATTGCCCCCCTTAAGTAGGGGTTCAACGCCCTATGCACTTTATAATATGAAGTTGAATCTCATGAAGTGTACATTGTGTGCAAGAGGGGCATTGAAGCTAACCCCACTAAAATCTAGACTTTGAAACGTCCCAATTTTCTTTATAGGATGTTCAGGTCACAACGGCAAGATCACTAGTCTCCCTTGATTCATGAAAAAGATAAAATTGCTAAGAATATATAGAACCCTCCCAAATACTATATGGTATATCCACAGGAGAGGACCGTCCACCGAATCTTATAATACAAATAGAAAGCATTAGAACTAAACAGAGTTTTAAAAGAATATTGTGAACCGAGTTTTGATTAAGTCAGCAATCACCTCCCATATCCATGAAAGAGATCAAACAATTAAATTACGAGGACTACCGTTCTTTAAAAAAAAATCACAATTATAATTGGATTTCATTTTCATCCTAATTTTGGTGTTTTCACAGCCAGCTATCGCGGCCAACCCAACGGCCACCAAAAAACAAAATGGTGAAAGAAAAACACGGACATGTAGCTGTATTTCATACAATGACCAAAACACCCTCCCCAAACCCAAAAACAAACCACCTTCAATTATAAATAAATCCTCAATTCCAACAGGGACAAATCCGTCCTATATCAATCCACCCACAAAAATTTCTAACAAAACCAGATGTCCAAGTTTATAAATAAATAAATAAAAAATCAGATTCCAAACCCCCCCAAAAAAACACCCTCCCGTACAATTCCATCAAAAATAAAAAATGTTAAGCTCAATATTTTTTATCCCCCTCAAATTCCTTTCCATATGTCTAGTTAGTCCCATCTATTTTTATTAAAAACTATGAGTATATATTTTATTAAAAACATTTATATTTTTTATAAATAATATCATTTAATTTATTAAAATATATATTTTATATTTCATAAAGTTACAACATCGGGTACTGTGTATAGTACGTTAAAATAAATTGAGGGCAACATTTTTATGATTCCACGATTCAAACATGAGCCAATACGCCCTATAACAATCCACCCCCAACAATATCTAACAAACCCAGATGTCCAAGTAAAAAAAAAATACAGATTCTCAAACCCAAAAAGAAGGATTCCCAGAATCTCTAACAACCTCCCATTCAACCCCACCAAAAATAAACCAAAAAAAAACCCCCACCCCCTCCTATATAAACCCCCACCCCCCCTCTCAACAATTCTCACCGGAGGAGTGTTGCAAGGCAATCGCCACCTACCGTTCATCTTCCAAAAAAATAAAAAAATCTCTCCTCCCAAACCCCTAGCCATGGCAACCCCCTTGGCATACCAAGGCAACACATCATTAGCAGTGACAGAATGGTTAAACAAAGGAGACAACGCATGGCAGATGATCTCCGCCACCCTCGTCGGCCTCCAGAGCGTCCCCGGTCTCGTGATCCTCTACGGCTCCATCGTCAAGAAGAAATGGGCCGTGAACTCCGCCTTCATGGCCCTCTACGCCTTCGCCGCGGTCTGGATATGCTGGGTCAGCTGGGCCTACAACATGTCCTTCGGGGACAAGCTCCTCCCCTTCTGGGGCAAAGCCAAGCCCGCCCTCGGCCAGAAGTTCCTCATCAAACAAGCTGCTTTACCCGCCACCAACCACTACTACCGCAATGGGTCGCGTGAGACTGGGATGGTTGAACCGTATTATCCGATGGCGTCGATGGTTTACTTTCAGTGCGTGTTTGCGGCGATAACGCTGATACTGTTGGCGGGTTCGCTGTTGGGGAGGATGAACATCAAGGCTTGGATGATGTTCGTGCCGCTTTGGCTTACCTTCTCTTACACGGTTGGGGCGTTCAGTCTTTGGGGGGGTGGGTTCTTGTTTCAATGGGGGGTTATGGACTACTCTGGTGGGTATGTTATTCATCTTTCGTCGGGGATCGCCGGATTCGTCGCTGCTTATTGGGTGAGAATTATTGTTACTATTTTTTATTTTTTAAAAATTTTGGTGGGTATTCATCTTTCGTCGGGGATCGCCGGATTTGAGTTTAAGGTTTTGTTTGGAACTAATTGTCAAGTTTTTCTATAAAATTAGTTATTTTTTAAAATCATTTTCAAACTTGTGCTTTCTAATTTTAGTTTATGGTTTTGGGATTGTTAAAAGTCAACAAGATTGATTTCTTTTTACAAAAAATGGTCTAAAATAGTTTTTATGAAAAAAACTAGTATTTTTATATAAATTTTTTGTTTTGTTTGAGTATGGTGAGGATCTAGTTATGGAGGATATGAGTTTTAATGTCCTGTTTGGAATTAATTGTCAAGGGTTTTTGCTTAATTAATTATTTTTTGATAATTAACTTTGAAATGTGTGTTTTTTAATTTTAGTTTTTGGTTTGAGATTATTAAAGTCAACAAGACTATTTTTTATTGGAAAAACTGATTGAGAAATGTTTGTTTTTTAAAAAATGGTTGAAAATAGTTTTTATGAAGAAACTAGTTTTTTTAGGGGAAAGATTTTGGAGGAAAAGATGTGTTATTAGCTTGTTATAATTTAATAATGGGTCTTATTTGGTTCTTTTGTCTTATGAGGAATTTGGGGTTATTTGATTTAGAGGTTGAATTATTAATTTTGAAGTTCTATCTAGGGAAGTTTTATAATCTAACACGTTTTGTTTTAAAAAAGAAACAATGTATTTTTATTGGATGGATCCTTCTCAGAATCTTATAAAATTAATCTCGGTAACTGTGTGCTAATATAATGTCTCTCAGTGATCACCTTGCCTTTGAAATCCAGATTGAAAACCATTATTTAGTTTTTGTAACTAGACTGCAAAAGTAGGGCATGAGTCCTGCCTTGTGGTATTCAAAGAAAGCAATGCTTCAAGTTGGTCGTTCAAAGAGTTAGAAAATTCAAACCACAATTATATAATTAACTTTTTTTTATTGAAAAATATTTTTTTCTTGATCAAATCTTTCCCTATGAGCAGGCATTAAGACTCAAATCAAATCCTCTCACGGAGTAATTGATTCTTAAGAATTTTGTTTTCATTATATGTTGTTAGGTCGGTCCCCGATCAACAAAGGACCGAGAGCGATTCCCTCCGAACAATGTGCTACTGATGCTCACTGGCGCCGGACTCCTATGGATGGGTTGGGCCGGGTTCAACGGCGGTGACCCCTACTCGGCCAACATAGACTCCTCCCTTGCTGTCCTCAACACAAACATTTGCGCCGCGACGAGCCTCCTTGTGTGGACCTGTCTCGATGTGATCTTCTTCAAGAAGCCATCGGTCATCGGAGCCGTCCAAGGCATGATCACCGGACTTGTTTGCATCACCCCCGGCGCAGGTAACCTTTTCAAATTTTGATTATGTTCATTGATTACAAGGTTTTTCGGCTTATAATTTTGTTATGTTTTTTTTTTTTTGCGCTATTACACAATCATTTATAATCTATTTCTAAAAGTAAGTTTTAATTTGAAATTGAACGATATACACTTTTTATCAAAACATGTATTTCATTATATAAGATTTATTATTTTAAAAGACTAAAACATTATCACAGGACTGCATTTAAGGTATTCCTGACATTATCCTTATTGTGTAAAAAAAATTTTGAGTGAATGTTCTGACGCTGTGACTCAGGATTCTAGAACCCAGGTGAGTGGAATCTAAGGTTGTTTAATTTGGAATCACATGAATACTTTAAAAAAGAAGAAAGACTTTTGGTTGAATTTAATGCAAGTCAATAAAGGCTGTCTAGATAAGAATCAATTTTTTGCGTGGTTGGGTAAAGAATTTTGGATTTTCTTTTATTTTTTTCTTTTTATTTGAGCTGAGTCAATTAAAAATTCAAGTTTTTTAATTTTTAAGTTTTCATAACTATATGATTTAGTTATCGATCCCTCACTCTTTCATATTAATGACTATTCTTTTTTTTTTATACATAGATCCCGTAGGGTAAATAATTTTTTTATTGATACATAGACCCCGTAACCACAGGCTCCGTAGAGCGAGTACAAACCACGTAAATAAAGTCCTCCTAAACTAGATGCAGCCCAAAGGGCTGGTGACAATTTTTTTTTTTTTTTTTTTGCCTGCTGAAAACAGGACTTGAACACAGCCACCCAATAAAGGGGTAGATGTCCAAGCACATGTGGGGGACGATAGTGACTATTCTTAATACTTCTTTCTTGATACCAAAGATGCTTTCTATTCCAGTCAAGCAAATTGGAATAGTTTTGGGTCCAACTTGGCTGCTCTGCTCTGTTTTTCGGCTTATAATTTTGTTATGCCTTTTCTTTGTGCTATTACACAGTCATTTTTATAATCTATTTTTAAAAGTAAGTTTTAATTTTAAATTGAACGATGTACACTTTTTATTAAAACATGTACTTCATTATATAAGGCTTATCATTTTAAAAGACTAAAACATTATCCGCGGGATTCCATTTAAGGATATCCCTGACATTATCCTTATTTTGTAAAAAAAATTTTGAGTGAATGTTCTCTCCCTGTGACTCAGGATTCTAGAACCCAGATGAGTGGAATCTAAGGTTTGTTTAATTTGGAATCACATGAATACTTTTAAAAAGAAGACTTTTTTGGATGGATTTAATGCAAGTCAATAAAGGCTGGTCTAGATAGGAATCAATTTTGGCGTAGTTGGGTAAAGAATTTTGGTTTTTATTTTACTTTTTCTTTTTATTTGAGCTGAGTTAATTAAAAATTAGAGATTTTTTATTTTTAAGTATTCATAACTATATGACTTCCTTATATTAGTGAATGTTTTTTTTTGATACATAGACCTCGTAGGATGAATACAAACCACAGGCTCCGTAGAGCGAGTACAAACCATGTGAACAAAGTCCTCCTAAACTAGACGCAGCCCAAAGGGCTGGTGACAATTTTTTTTTTTTTTGGCCTGCTGAAAACAGGACTTGAACCCAGCCACCCAATAAAGGGGTGGATGATGTCCTTCACCACCGTGCCAAGCACGTAGGGGACGATAGTGACTATTCTTAATACTTTAGTGACTATTCTTAGTACTTCTTTCTTGATACCAAAGATGCTTTCTATTCCAGTCAAGCAAACTGGAATAGTTTTGAGTCCAACTTGGCTGCTCTGCTCCGTTTATTGAATTAACAAATATTTAAATCACCCACACTAATATGTTGTTGGTCTGCACAAAAACAGGAAAAGATTGGTTTGTAAAAAGTGCCCCTTAGTTTCTGGAAACTAGGAAAGTTGGGTCCATGTAGGCCTTTTTATTCTGTGTGAAATTGTGTTGTAACTGCACAGTTTTGCTTTATTAGATGGGCACATAAAAGGGATTGGCTTGCAAGTACATGTCCATTTTTCACTATCTATCGGATTATCTGTAACAAAATTAGACCAGAGCATCTTTCTTTTCACCTTCATATATTTGTGCGCAAACACGATATGAGTGCATTTTAAGAAAGTTATGCGACACTATCTTTTTTACAGTCCAAAATGAAGTCTTATATGCCTCGTTAGCTCTCTCTATTCACTATATTGATCGAATTATATATTGCATTTAAAATTTTTTGCATTTTCAATAAATAATATAATTCAATTCATTACAATATATGTACATGACTTTTTATAATATTTTATTAGATGAGATATAATATTTTTAAAAAAATAAAAACATCTATGTTTTGTGTTTTGGACTCTAAAATGAATTGAGTAAAACAGTTTGTCATTGTTGGAATTAATGTATTTCATTGCTCTAAAAGGGACTGAGTGTAACACCTATATAATTAACTACTAACTATATTTGTTTGGTATTACTAGCTTAATGCCAAGTCCAAATCTAGTTAAGCCCGGTAAATTAGTACTATCGATATCGAATTGCACATCCTATGAATCGAACTGTACAAAGAGTAATATTTACCCAACAATTAAATGTGCAGTTTAATTCATACGCTGTACAGTTCGATACTGATGGTGCTTAAGCCTGATTGGATCCGGACCCTGATGCCACATCTATTTATATGCTAAGCCTTAGCTAGAAAAATTAGTTATATATATTTGTTGTTGGGAATTTTGGCTGCGGCAGGGCTGGTCCAAGGCTGGGCAGCGATTGTGATGGGGATCCTGTCAGGGAGCATACCGTGGTTCACTATGATGATCGTCCACAAGCGCTGGACCCTCCTTCAAAAGGTCGACGACACCCTCGGCGTCTTCCACACACACGCCGTGGCCGGCTTCCTCGGCGGCGCCACCACTGGCCTCTTCGCTGAGCCCACTCTCTGCAACCTCTTCCTCCCCGTCACAAACTCCCGTGGCGCGTTCTACGGGGGCGTGGGCGGGGTTCAATTTCTCAAGCAGGTAGATAAAAGTTAATTAGTTAACATATTGTATAATTAGAATATTTTCTATTATTAATTCTTTTTTTTTAAAACGAAAGGTTACCACAATTTCATTTCTAAAAGTTGTAATACAATTATGAGAGAAATAAGAGGAAAAGAGAGAATGTAAATCAGAGTAAAAAGAAAAAGCAAACAGAAAGAAAAATATGCCAACTCCCCCCACCCTGCTTATTGAAAATAAGTTGGCTAAGATTCGTTGGTTGAGAACTTTTTTGAGGGGAAAAACATCAATTTTTATTATTTTATTTTGTAAGTGCTTTTGTTCAGTAACAAAGCTTGAGTTTTGTTCTATATTTTCTGATTTTTTAAGATTTTTTTTCTCTAAGCTTTTTGTATTTTAACTTCCATCCGGGCTTGCATCACAGATCGTCGGTGCACTCTTCGTGATCGGGTGGAACATCGTGGCGACGACGATCATATGCCTAATTGTGAGGCTGGTGGTGCCGTTGAGGATGCCGGAGGAGCAGCTCACGATAGGGGACGACGCCGTCCATGGGGAGGAGGCGTACGCGCTGTGGGGAGATGGGGAGAAATATGACTCCACTAAGCATGGGTGGTACTCTGATGACACTAACCCTAACAGGAACATGATCCCTAGTGGAGTCACTCAGATGGTTTGAGAGTTGGGGGTGAGATTGATTGTGGTGGGGATGTTATTTGTATTTTGTGCATAGATTTGATAGTTTAATTGAAGGTTTTCGATATTAATAGTGTTTGGGCTAAACTGATGGTGTGTTTGGATATGCGATTGAAATGCTAAGGTTCTAAGAATCTTGCGTTTTAAAGTCAGCTTTTGAAAAGCATTACCACTCATAAATAAGCAAGATAGTGATTTGAAAAGCTAAACGGTAAAAAATGTGTTTGGATATGTGTTTAGGAATTTTTAGATTTTCAAAGGCAGAAATTGTCTAAATACAGATCCAAACAAAGCCTGATTCTTTTTTACAATCATAACTGCCGTTATATGTACCATGTTAGTAGGTCTGTCAACGGATTGGGTCTGAGCCGTGTAAGGGTGGACCTGGACCCAACCCCTGGAAGGGCTCGGGTCCTAGGTTGGACCCGACGGGTCTTTGAAAATCAGGACCTAGATTCGGACCCAAACCTGTTGGACCCAGATCCAGACCCAAAACTAGATAATAAAATAAGAATAATACATTCATGATCTATCATGACAAACCGGAAAAAAAATGCAAATACAATCATCAATAATCAAGTGCGCAAGAAAACCAAAATCACATCTCATCAATGATAAACTCATACAAAAACCCAAACTACAAATCCAAAGATCATCCTCACAAACACCCATATTCAGTTCCCTTCTCCCTCTCATTATTAGTGCTGCTACACTCAGTTTAAAACTCAATCCATTTCTCAGACCCCACGTCAGTCGACCACGTGAATTTTTTTTTTTTTTATAATGCCACGTTAGCTTTCAAAAACTTCCCACAAAAAAATTGCCCCCCAAAAGTTATCGCCCATATTGTTTTTACTGCCACCCTCTTTTTTATCATTTTCTCTTTCATCCTTTTTTGTTTTCATTTTTTTTTTCATTGTCTCTCTCTCCTCAACAACAATCACCACAAATCAGCCACAATAACTCCATGATAAGGTAGTAAATATTCCTCATTTGCAGTGAGGGGATAAAACATTGGCATATGCATAGTTTTAATAAGATTCCAATATTTATTCGCCTTCATCTTCTGTTTGAAATGCTTTTTCGTTATTTGTGACAACAATTTCGTCGAATGTAGCTGTAAAATTGATTATATTAAATATCATCTGTTTATCCATGAAAATTTTTTTTCTTTCGTTTTGGAATGCGTATGTACATATTTTTATAATGTATATACTTACTTAAATATCGCAGGAAAAATCTCTGATGTTTGTCATGGACCAAGTGGAGATGGCAACTTGTATAATTTGGGTTTGCATAGTGTCTAAAAGATTGTGAAGATGGTGAATTCATTTTCTAATGCCTCTATGTTTGTTGCGATACAATTTGAGTAACTGAAGAAAAAAACGGCGAACCACATCTTTATACTGGTTGATGCAAACCTCACTTACCAGACTAATTCAACAACTCAATCAACTAACCGTGTAAGTAATAATATCGGCATTGACAAAGTGCTCGATCCTATAGTAGCACGAGCGAATGGTTGTCCGAAGAGCAGAAGAAAGGTCTCACAATGAAAAATTGCTGTCAAAAAAATAAAAAGGGTATGTACCATTTAACATTTATTCTTTACGTACTACATGTGCTTTACATAATAAGCATATACATGTTTTGTAACGCCCCACATTTACCTAACCGCTTATTGGACGGTAAATGGGTCGTTACTAAACTTAATCCAAATATAAGACCAAAATTTGTACTCCTTTTTTTTTAAACGAATGATACCAATATAATATAAATATAATTAAAAAAAATGATGGCAATAAAATAAATAATATCAAATGATTTTAAATCACCAATTGTCTTACAAAATATCAGAGTTTAAAGAAAATAAAATATTCGAATGGAAAGACATACTAAACCACCCCTGTAGGAGCCATCTAAACTAAAATAAATCCAAATAGTTGACCGCAACTATTATTTATTCTCTAATACTGCTACCTCGACGAGATCCCAGAAGTGTATGAATAGTTCAACCTTTGTCTTGGTCCTTAGAAGATGAATTACCTGGTTATGAAACAACCAGCCCATATCGAAAAGGGTGAGTGATTAACTCAGTGAATAAGCCCACTGACAAATTACCTCACATGATAGTATATATAAAAATAAAGTTTTATGAAATTAGAATTTTATTTAATAAATCTTTTATTTTATTAAATCAATTTAAAATCATGACCTTTTTTAAAAAAATATTTTAATGCGCACGTGACCCAATCCTTGGCCCACATCAGATAAATCATGAGAGTTAAAAAAATACCATCATATATATATAGTTATATATAAAAAAAATAAGAATTTTCTTTAAAAAATTAAATTAAATTCATGAGCTTAATAAAATATAATTTTAATGCAATCACGTGGCCCAATCTTTGGTCCATGTCATAGAAATCATGCAACTTAAATGATATAACTGGGTAGGGTTCTCAATCGGAAGAACAGTTCCCCAAAACAGGTGTGCCAAACCCCAAGGGACTAAATCGCTCAAAAAGATCTCTCGAGGAGACGTCAGATCTAGAAGACGCTGATGGGTCGCCGCTGTCATCACTACGAGAACACCCGCACAGGATGCCCCGGTTGTTGCAGAATCCAAATAAAGGAATCCGCCGCTGCAAGGAATGTTTTACTACACCCCTCACCGATCTTGGGACTCTTCAAGTCCTAGACCTTTTTCCCCAAAGGCGAAATACAACGGGGGGATTTATTTCAAAAAAATGTCATGATATGTATCTTGATAAAATCCACTGGTCCTAAATTTTCCAAAAATCTCAAGAGTACCAAAATCCTTAATTCGGATAATTATCTAAAAAATATAAGCATCAATATATGCGTTTTATTAATTCTTGAAACACGAATAACATAATTCATGCTATATTAATTGTCATCATAAATAAATGAAACCATGTAATTTTATTTAATAATAAAATGCAATTTGATCAAATATGAAAAAAAATCCAAATCATGCACATAATATCACATAAATATGATTAGCAAGTGAAATTCAACAATATAAAGCATAATCTCACATGAAATAAATCGATAGGCCTACTCACCTCAAATGGACCCTAGGTCCGGAGAATGAAGCCCACAACAAAAATTACAACCTAGATAAACCAAATAAATTCTTAATTAAAACCTATAATTTAAGCCTAAGCCCAAGACCTAATTATCTATCAATAATTAATAGGTATAAATTTTTATACCCAACAATCTAAATCCATTCATATATACCACAATCTAAGAAGAAGATCAAAAACCTATTTACAATAAAACCAGACACTAAAAGACAAAACCAGAAAAGACAAAAAATCCAAAAATTCAAAATAATAATAAAATAACAAAAATTCATAAAAAAGTGAAAACACTTTTTTTTATAAAAATAAACTATTAATTAGTAAAAATTGAAAATAAATAAAGTTTATCAAGTATACGCATAATCATAAGCCGAGTATTATTAAAAACTTATATTTTAGAAATCTAAACATAGATCTAATTGTTAAAATAAATAATAAATCGAAACCCTAAGTTTATGAAGACTCAAAAATTCAAAAACCTAATATAGATATAACAATAATAAATAATATATCAAAACCCTAGTTCTTATAAAAACTTAGAAATCCAATAACAAGAACATATATCAATCGAAACTCTAATTTTATTAAAAACTCAAAATCTCATAACATAAAAATAAATTTAATCTTTAAAATAAATAATAAATCAAAACTCTATTTTTATTAAAAGCTTAAAAAATCCAAACACCTAAACATGGATCTAATTAATAATAGGAAAATCAATGGATAAAAAGAAAATATTAAATACCTTTTTTTTTCCTCTCTCTCTCTCTGTCTCTCTGACGAACCGCACACCCTATATAAATATATATACCAAGATACCTAAACCTAACGAAAATTACAGAACGACCAACATATTATTTCATATTTACAAATAGGTCCCTATCCGAATTACAGATAGGTCCCTGAAGCATATTACAAGAAATCCACAATTCAAAACTGGGTCCTTCAAAATCAATAACAATGAAATCTCAAAACTTACTATTTTGAGCTCCAAAATTTATGAGATTGTAATCATTTAAAATCTTGAAGATCTTCGAAATAAAATATATGAAATTTTTAACATAAAAAAAATAAAAATTAGTATTTAAAATTACAAACTGAAATGGGCCCATAAGGATGCATTAAATGGGCCAAAACTTAAAAACACAGAAAATACACTAGTTTTAATTTAAATACTTTATTTATATATTTAAATCAAATATATAAATAAGAGAAAATGCACAAATGTTACATGTTTATATTAAGCATATACATGTTTGTAGTAAGCATATACATATTTGTACAAAGTATATACTCCTTTATTGATTTTTATGCAATTAACCCCTTTATATTTCGAAAAAAACACGAAAAACAAAGCAACAGCAAGAGAGGTCTACCACATCTCCCAGACCACCTTCACAATCACAAAGTTCAGTTTGTGACTTTCGGATGAGATTATAAATACGAAGTTCACAATACAGTTCTCAAATGGGATCACAACCACACTAGCTAGATGATAAATTTAACATGTGGATGGCATTGAACAACTTGGTTATTTAAAAGAAATGAACCTTTTATTTCCAATATGACATTCTCATTGTTTATTGTTTAATTATGTTGGTTATCAATTCCATACTAACGTAGCATTAGGCACATGCATATTACATAAAGCTTATACCTAATTGATGAAGCATATAACTATAACGTCTTTGAACCCACGACTCCGTTTTGAAGCGTGAAATCCAGGTGTTGTAGATAACCTAATTTTCACAGTCTAGAAAGATGAAATACTTCAAGTAACACCTGGAAATAACCCACATTTGGGAATCAAATATAAAACAAACTTCAGAAAACCCTAAACCCTGGCCCAAACCCTAGAAACCCTAAACCCTGGCCCAAACCCTAGAAACCCTAAAACCTGGCCCAAACCTAAAAAACCCTAGAATGGGGTGGTTAATCAAAACTAGCTACCCCCTGGCCGACCCTAAACCGCTTCCCTGGATGGGACATAAAACAGCATTAAATGCTGATCATTGCGGTGGGTTGTGACCTTTAGCCGCCCCATCTTGGCCGGATCAAACCAAGTAACCAACCCGAGCCACCACTTATCAGAGATGGGACGTTTGGCAGGCCATGATGGGGGCGGCTACCAGGAAGTAGCCGTCCCATCTTGGGCGGCTAGTTTCAACTAGCCGCCCTTCACTTGGTCTCTGACAGAAGAACCAGATAATTAATGAGGGATCTAATCAAACACACTATTAACCAAGTAACTCTATTACCCCCTGGATATTCCTCTGCCCCTTTTTTACTATAAATAGAGGGGGTTCAAAACATTTCTAACAACAATCAATTCCCATCAAGAATTCACAATCCATACATTCCCATTTCCAATCTTCAACACCCACACCCACTACTCAAAATACTTGAGAGAGTGAGAGAGAGAGAGCTCCATTTGTGAGAGAAAAAACCCATTTTTCACACAAATCCACCCTCCCAATCCACCCTCCGAAACCCAGGGTAAACTAGGTTTAGCCTCTGTCCAAAACCAAACTCATTTCCTACCGAAGTTCTGCCCAAATCCACCCAGGCCCCGAACGGATAACCCTAGGTAGCCGCCCCCTGCCCGACGGTTGAAACCCACTAGCCGCCCCTTTATCAACACCCCACCTGCACCCCTTTGTCCCAAGACTCCTTTAGTCAAGCCCCGGAAGCAGCATAGGATTACCTGTTTTTCACCTCTGTGTACGGTATATCTGTGTCTCAGAGCGGAGACCCCACAAACTCCCCCCGCAAGGCGATCAAATCCAACTCAACTTTTTCTGCATTTCAAAAAAGCAGGTGGCGATCACACACACACCAGAATCCCCTTGAGCCGCTGTCGGGCGTCTCGACCGGGAACGATACCCCACCACCCTTCCGAGAGACGATCCAGCCGAGCCCGCCAAGGCACGCACTGGATCCGAATCCCCGAAGAACCCTCACACACGTGGATTTTTTCACACACCGACAGATGTGTTAACCAAAATTTCCACGAATCTCAAAGTACTAATATATTTTTTTTATCCAAAAACATAAGAATACATCACAAAAAATATACATAATTACATCACCATATTTTATTCATAAATCTTCCAGGATAAAATCCAAAAAAATATTCTCAATTGCTGGATATACATCGGGATCAACTGAATTCTAAATATCACCACAATATCATACATATAGGTCCTCTACGTGCCAAGAAATGATCAACATCTTCTACACAAGTCTAGTACTCCAAAAAATATGACTTTGTCCACAGCCACAACAAGATCCACCAATCTAAGTCCTTAAATCTGAAAGGTGGTAAACAGGAGGGGAGATCAACCACACGCTCAGTGAATGGACCTTTAGGTCACAATAATAGTTGATACCGCAAAATAATATTATTTGATAATATACCACAAGAAAACAATTTGCAAGATACAATAAATTGATATTTGCAAATACAATGAATTTCCAATAAACCAAACTTAATAGAAATCTCATTCCAAATGCATAGTCTCCCAAATCCTGTCGACCACATGATGCATATGAATGCAACGGACACGCATGCCCGTATGGCATGCAGCCGAAAGGTGCTCCATCTAGAGCTTGGTCACGCAGACCAGTCGTCACGCAGACTGGTGTCACGTAGACACGGTCCCACTGGACTGGGTCAAACATGTAGACCGATTGTCACGTAGACGGGGGTCACGCAGACAAAAGATATGCATGCATGATCAATATATATTTTTCCTTCCAATAATATGCATGCAACAGTTTTCAAAATATCAACATTTTTCAAACAAATACATAATAAGACATCAGCCCATACAAAATGACATGCTCAAGTTATACAGAAAAATAGCATTTCAAATCATCGGTAAAATCCTTCAAAACTACATAGGGGACGAGACCCACTCACCTTCGGTACACGCAATACAAACTGATGCACGTGCATGAACGATATACACTCGCACGTTAATAACCTAGCATAACAATTATGAAATAATAATTCAGAAACAATTCAATTATGACTCAAACCCCTGATAACCAACTTACAACAACACTAAGCTTAATAATCTCAAAAGCCCAAACCTAACAGAACTACAATCCGCAACTCATTTCAAAGGCCTAAAAATCCCCAACTCTGAATAAATATTAAAATTTTCATATACCTATAATGATCTGATAATCAATATCCATTTATCCCATAAGACCCATATAATCGATAAATCCTTAAATAAATATTTAGATAAATCCGATAAGGCTCAACTATAATTTCAATGATCGAAATAACTCAATCCAATCAATTTATATCCCAATAACAGTAATATCTGATTAATATTCATTGATCCCACTAAACCAAATTAATTGATTTAAGATCCAATTTAAGTTGCCAAGATCAATAAAATCATCAAAACCCACAAATCAACTTATACTTCATCAAACATCAATTTGGGATCCTCTAAATCTCTAAAATTCATCAAATTTGGTAATCAATCTAAATATTTGAATTCCAATAAATTGCACAGAAATCTTTCAAAAACCATAACTTCCTACCCGTAACTCCGAATTAGACGATTCATGATTCGTTATAAAGATATTTTCAAAACCTATTTCTGTTTATGAAATACAAGTTTTCCAGAAACGACTCTATCATTATCAAAAACACGATTTAACGTCCAAACATATAATCAACCCGAAAATAACATTTAAATCCCCAAAACCAATCATTCTAGTTTGATCCTAAGAATTCATTCGAGATCTATTGAAATATAATCAAATAATCAACCAATTAAAATCGATCGAACCCTAACTCTAATCCATCAAACTTCTTCTCCAAATAATTGATTGACATAATCATCTCCTAACCAAAAATAAATTGAAACCCTAAACAACAAAATCAATAGAAGCATGATTTCTCACCTTAGATGCGGTTACACCACCCACTATCTCTATCTAGGGTTAGGTCATCACCACCCTTCACATCTTCTGAAATTTGGATGAAAACCCTAACCCAAACATGTTATTTAAAGGGTTTACCAAAATTATAAAACAACCCCTGAAGTGTTCTAGGTTTACAATGGGGTCTCTATCTGATTTACAAACAGATCCCCATCCAATTTACAAATAGATTCCTGAAGGTTATTAAAAGGCATTCTGGATTCACAACTAGATCCATGGGCTCAATAACTTAACACAAAATCCCAAAAACTTAACTTTCCGAAATCCGAATCTCATCAAATTTTAATTAAAGTATATTGACACTATAATGATCTACAGAAAAATATAAAATAAGTATTTCAACATCAATTTATAATTATCATAATTATAAATCAAATTGGACTCATTTGGGCCCACCGCCAAATCTGAAAAATGAAATATAAAAGTTTAAATTTAAAATTTCCATTATATATTTAAAATAAATATATAAGGCCGAAAAATACTAAAACGTTACATTCTTCCCCCTTAAAGGAATTTAGTCCGCTAAATTCAAGAGAGAAACATAAAATCGAAGACATACAACATCCAATAATAACAAAACGATCATTCATCATACATTCAAACAATAAAAGTATGAATCAACTAATGAATCTGACACATACCTAGCAATCACAACAAGTACAATAATGCTATAAGAATCCATCTTATACGCCACAAACAATCAAACAAACAAGTGTATATGTAAAACCACCAATGCTCCGCATTGAAATTCTAATTTATACCGAAATAAACAACATACAATGACAACACAACAAAACAATCATATAAGCTTGGTCCACAATGCTTCCGCTGCGCCACTCTAATATACAGTGACCTAAACCACAAGTGGATTAACTTATATAACACAGACAAAAACAACAAGACATTCACAAATCACAACAATTACTGTATAGGTCAAACCCACCTACGCCCCACACTATAGGTGTTTTAACTTATACAATATAAACAAGAACAACAATGCATATAATTTGCAAACAATCATTTGTATAAGTCAAGCCTACCTATGTCCCATTCCACATGTAGTCCAAACTTATACCATACAACAATAACAAGTATACAAATCAAGGCAAATAATTTTCATCCAGATTGTACAAGTTAAGTCCATTTACGTCTCATATCATAAATGATCCAACTTATACAACATAAAAGGGGCATAATGACGCTAATGACACTAATGACATTGGTCGCAAATGGTTAGCCACGTATAACATTGAGAACAAATCTCAACCTCTTTGGTGCGCCTTCCAACGTGCGCTTGATCCATCAAAATTACGCTATAGCAAAAACCAATGGTTAGAATGCAAACCCTATATACAATGCATCTTAACACACCTTAAGCCTATCCTAGGCTTCAAAGAAATTTCTCCTAAAGGCCTTATTAAGCTCCGATAGAACAACTAAACATAAAAGATCACCCTAAGCTCCATAATCAGCACTATAAGGTAACAAAAAATAGCTCAATCAAATTTTTTTCTATAGGGCAGTCAAATTTAACTGGTCAACTAAAATGGCTATAATCTACAGTCCGAGAGTTGAACATAAACTCTGATACCACTCTGTATCAGAGCTAGATAAAATGCATCAACTCCATAACTCCAGAGGATAATTAAGCTCAAGCGTATAGGAAATCATAAACCTAAGCTCTAAGCCAACTAATATATCCATAACCTACAGTCCGAGGGTTGAACCTATGCTCTGATACAACTCTGTAACGCCCCCAAACCCACGACTCCATTCTAAAGCGTGAAATCTGGGTGCGTTAACCAAAATTTTCACGAATTTCAGAGTAATAATATACTATTTAACCAGAAACATAAGAATACATCACAAAAAATATACATAATTACATCACCATATTTTATTCATAAATTTTTCAGGAAAAAATCTAAAACAAATTATCAATTACTAGATATATATCGGGATCAACTGAATTCTAAATATCACCATACTATCATACATATAGGTCCTCTACATGCCAAGAAATGACCAACGTGGTGAGAAAAAGAGGGGAGAGCAATCACACGCTCAATGAATAGGCCTTTAGGTCCCAATAATAGTTGATACCGTAAAATAATATTATTTGATAATATATCGTAAAAAAACAATTTGCAAGATACAATAAATTGATATTTGCAAATACAATAAATTTTCAATAAACCAAACTTAAAGAAATCTCATTTCCAAATGCATAGCCTCCCAAATCCTATCGACCACATGATGCATATGAATGCAATGGACACACATGCCCATATGGCATGCAGCCGAAAGGTGCTCCATCTACAGCTTGGTCACGCAGACCAGTCGTCACGCAGACGGCGCCACACAGACGGGTGTCATGCAGACACGGTCCCACTGAACTGGGTCACGCACGCAGACCAATCGTCATGCAGACGGGGGTCACGCAGACAAATGATATGCATGCATGATCAATACATATTTTTCCTTCCAATAATATACATGCAACAGTTTTTAAAATATCAACATTTTCCAAACAATACATAATAAGGCATCAGCCCATATAAAATGACATACTCGAGTTATACAAAAAAATAGCATTTCAAATCACCGGTAAAATCCTTCAAAACTACATAGGAGACGAGACCCACTCACCTTCGGTCCACGCAATACAAACTGATGCACGTGCATGAACGATATACACTCGCACGTTGATAACCTATAACAGTTATGAAATAATAATTCAGAAATAATTCAATTATGACTCAAACCCCTGATAACTAACTTACAACAACACTAAGCTCAATAATCTCAAAAGCCCAAACCTAACAGAACTACAATCCGCAACTCATTTCAAATGCCTAACGAAAATCCCCAACTCCGAAGAAATATTAAAATTTTCATATACCTACAATGATCTGATAATCAATATCCATTTATCCCATAAGACCCATATAATCGATAAATTCTTGAATAAATATTTAAATAAATCCAATAAGGCTCAACTATAATTTCAATGATCGAAATAACTCAATCCAATCAATTTATATCCCAATAACAGTAATATCCGATTAATATTCATGATCCCACTAAACCAAATTAATTGATTTAAGATCCAATTTAAGTTGTCAAGATCAATAAAATCATCAAAACCCATAAATCAACTTATACTTCATCAAACATCAATTTGGGATCCTCTAAATCTCTAAAATTCATCAAACTTGATCATCAATCTAAATATTTGAATTCCAATAAACTGCACAGAAATCTTTCAAAAACCATAACTTCCTACCTGTAACTCCGAATTGAACGATTCATGATTCGTTATAAAGATCTTTTCCAAACCTATTTCTGTTTTTGAAATATAATTTTTTCATAAACGACTCTATCATTATCAAAAACACGATTTAACGTCCATACATATAATTAACCTGAAAATAACATTTAAATCCCCAAAACCAATCATTCTAGTTTGATCCTAAGAATTCATTCGAGATCCATTGAAATATAATCAAATAATCAACCAATTAAAATTGATCAAATCCTAACTCTAATCCATCAAACTTCTTCCCCAAACAATAGATTGACACAATCATCTCCTAACCAAAAATAAATTGAAACCCTAAACAACAAAATCAATAGAAGCATAATTTCTCACCTTAGATCCGGTTACACCACCCACCATCTCCATCTAGGGTTAGGTCATCACCACCCTTCACACCTTCTGAAATTTGGATGAAAACCCTAACTCAAACATGTTATTTAAAGGGGTTTACCAAATTATAAAATGACCCCTAAAGTGTTCTAGGTTTACAATGGGGTCCCTATCTGATTTACAAACAGATCCCTATCCAATTTACAAATAGATTCCTGAAGGTTATTAAAAGGCATTCTGGATTCACAACTAGATCCATGGGCTCAATAACTTAACACAAAATCCCAAAAACCTAACTTCCCGAACTCCGAATCTCATCAAATTTCAATTAAAGTATATTGACACTATAAAGATCTACCGAAAAATATAAAATAATTATTTCAATATCAATTTATAATTATCATAATTATAAATTAAATTGGACCCATCGCCAAATCTTAAAAATGAAATATAAAAAATCAAATTTAAAATTTCTATTATATATTTAAAATAAATATATAAGGCCGAAAAGTACAGAAACATTACAATAACACAATGTATAATCACAACACATAATAATTTATATGTAACATAATCACACGGTACATATTTTAAAGTAATATAATCACATCAAACAACAAAAAATCATAACCAAAGTGCCCAGCCAAAACATGTCCAATTTATATGACATCCAAAACAAAACCACAACTTGTTTAGACTTTACAAAATTCATCACCCACAAATCCAGCAGTAATCATAGCACGCACATAGGCCATTGTTACGCCCCGGAGCGGCCGTCCCCAGGACCGTACAATCATAAAATATCAAGAGTCATACACGAGAGGCCAATAATGACTCCATATAAAATGCATCAATAATTAACCAGGATCGAATAAGGTAACAAGGCAACAGGAAAGCGATAGCCAATTAAAAATGCGGAAGTATAAAATACAAATAAGTCTGTAAATCAAAAATATTATTACAGACCCGATTACACAAACACTATCCTGTGAGAGTCCAAATCTAGTCCAAATACAACCATATGTGCAACACACACGATTACTAATATATACATAAGAAAATATGATTGCTGACAGCCTCGCACTCGCCAACCAAAAGGTAGAATGCTCCATGCGCGAGTCACGCAGAGGGATACTCCAGCTCCACGCTCAACTCAACCCCTGGTGGAAAAACAACATACGAGGGGTGAGCTACAAGCTCAGTGAGTGGCAAGAATACAAGCTCTACAATGATAATATAATATAAATTCATTTTTCCCCCGAAGGAAAAGAAATATGGGAGAAACCAAATAGATAAATGTCACGTGGAGATGTGACCTTACCTCACCCACACCCCGAAGGGGGGGAAGAACATTTGGGAAACGACTAATCCATTAACAGTAACGTGTAGTATCACAAACTAGCACAACTCTACAAGGATTATCTGCATCGATATATAATACATTACGATGTCTTGCATCATCCGGTAGCCCTCTCCCGGGTAGCTCTCATCCTAGCGGCCATCCATGGTCGGTATTTGAGCCTCGTACGGTAGCGCTATCATATTCTGGGCATTCCCAACAATACTACATCACTCGTGGTTGGTACTTGAGCCTCGTATGGTAGTGACATCGTACTCTGAGCATTTTCAACGATACGGTGGCATGATGCAGGACAGATTCGACATCGGGTAGCTTTGACGCACGATGATGTAGGAAAACAGTACTCCATGCTCGCAATATCATCCGGTAGCCCTCTCCCTGGTAGCCCTCTCCCTGGCGGCCTTCCGATGCGGCAGCACCACCTAGGGAAGCTTTGACGCTGGGTAGCTTTGACGCACGATGATACGGAGAGGAAACACTCCAACGTCATCATCACCTTCACCCTTAGGGGTGACATGGAACTATTGATACTTTGGGCATTCCCAATATAAATGTCACGTGACAATATGACACCAACCTACCCTCACCCTCACCCGTAGAGGTGACATGGGACTATTGGAAATAGAAATCAACTCACTAACTCCCTTAACCTTCCGGTAGCCCTCTCCCGGGTAGTCCTCTTCCTGATAATCTTTCAAGATAGGTACGAAGCCACAAGGGTATTGAAATACACATTGGGCCTCCTATGATGTGGAGGCACAGTCCAGGATAGCTCCGATGCCGGGTAGCTCCAACACGGATACGAGGTAGGGGAGAAGCATTCTACGCTCGCGGTACGATCCTCAGGGATCAACTATAGTCATCTAGCAATTAACAATGCTAATGAATTCTCATGAATTCTAATGCGAGTGTATCACATGGATGTCAAACAATCAAGTACTACGCTTGCACATTGAAAATAACATATAATCCTAACAACAGATCATACCAACACCTATCACATATAGGTCCTATTAATGAAACAAGCGCAATTATTATAGGAGAATTTTCAGTCTCAAATGAGATACATGGACCACATGTCTAAATAACCTAGCATGTAACAGTCGAACAAAACCAATACTCATGAAATTATATGCATCAACCAATGATTAACCCCGCTAAGCATCTACTAACGTGGAAGACTACACACATATAGGAGTGCAATTAATTGAATATACAAGCAAAATATAGTACACTCTAGGCTTCAAAGCCTCTCATATAGAAGAAGTGAATAGAATGAAGGTTAAGCAATACAAGTCCTAGACTAGCAATCATTCTACAAGACAGTATTAAATGATACAACTATGCCATTTTATAGGTACTACAAAATATGCATAGCCATAATATAAGCTCCTCTAGTGCGTTGATCAAACCACTAACCAAAGACCCATTCATCACGAATTCTACCACTGATAGTTTGGTTTGTACACACTATAAATAAGGTCTGTATGCTCATTCACATTTTTATAAATACCACATAATGTACTTAAACATTAACAAGCATACATGATTCGCATCAATGATGGACCGCAGTCTTTGACTGAACACATCACTCGAATAAGGAATTATGGATCAACCAATGTTGAACTCATCCCTTCTAATGGAAGTCTTGAGCAGATTATATCATCATTTAATCATAACATAAAGTTCATGCATCCAAACTAATTCATGGTATTTAAACACACACCAATAATAACTTCCCATAATTATAATCTTATTAGCATGGATGACATTCCAATAGATTATTTTGGTTCTACTTAAGTTGCAATCATACATGCAAACCTTACATACAAACCAAACTTCATATTATGCTAGTAGCTTATACATGAGGATTTAACTATATTTAAGATTTTTTGACTATCCAAGGCCACCACTAAGCATGTTTAAGTATCAATTAAACATCTAAGGTGGCTCAACTATCACCACCTAAAAATTAGGACAGCCAAGACACCTATACAAATAACGGTGTATAAAAATAATCTCCGTGCAAGCTTACTAGGAACATCACCACCACTATTATCTTACTTTTTCCTACTCAGGTAAAACCATATAAATATGTGCATATTCACTCAAATATTCATATTTACTCAGTAGAACTCAGCAATGTTTAACCCTTTCAAAACAAACACAAAACATGATAACATGCAATTCCCTTTCCATGCCTTCACCCTTACATTCTAGAACAACCACAAGAAATGGGAAACATCATGAAGCACTTCATTCAACATGAAGTCAATACATCTAAGGACATTTCACCTAATATGAACACGTGAATATAAAAACAAGCACAAGTAAGTTAGGAATTGGAAGACATGGAGTTCGATCACCATTTCACAATCAACTCTCCCTCACTACTCAATCAATACCGATATATATGAAAGAACACAACATACAAAATCTGAAAATCAGCAAGGGAGAGAGAGACATCAACCACAAGAGATGAAATACTAAAGACTTGGATTTCACTCACTAATACTTCGATTGTCATGCGTCCAGTCTACGAGATCACAAGAGATCCTAGAAATTTAGCTGAAGGTTCAAGAGGCTCCTCCAGCTTGAATACACCAAATCAGCATTTTAAAAATTTCATGAAGCTTCTTCTAAATGTCATAAACCAACTTCACTTAGACCACTAGGCTTGAAAACCCTTCAAATAATTTCAGAAAATAAAATAGCAAGGGTGCTCAAAACAGCAATGGCACACATTCACACACACATATATATACCTTCTTCTTCTTCTTCTTCTTCTTCAAATATGCAATTAAAACCCCAAAAAATGAATGTAACCTCATGGAGGAGGAGAAGGGGTGATTGGAGGCTTCACAAGCACAAATACACACCATCTTCTCTTCCAACACTTTTACACCTTCAACAAAGATCCACCAAGACAATATGATATCTCCATTACAACCCTAAATTAATACAGTAAAATCAACCCTCAAAAATATATTTATATTTCAGTCTCAATCATTAATTCAATTCACAAACTGAAATAGAACAACCCTACATAAAGAATAACAATGAAAAGAAAAGGAATATTTACCCAGTACAGCATGAAAAATACTCCATGAGGCTTTCCCGAATTGTTTCCTAATTTTTCCTTTCACTTCTCTCGCTGAAAGGGCCTCGGACGACCTCTCCCTCTCTCTTTCCACACGTATCAGTAGCAATAGCACCGACTACAACTTCATTAAATGGAGTTATGAAATCCGGCCCAATTACCAAAATACCCTCCCATAAAATTCATGTACAATCTCGACTAGAATAGCCCTAACTTTCACAATATAGCTCCAAATCATGCAATTCAAAATTCATTAGAAAGATAAGAAGATTATCTACAATTTTTACGTTTAATCAACTCTCCAATGACCCCTCTAACTATTCTGAAATATGCCATAAACATAAAACAGGGTTGCTGCTAGGTTTGTTTTTCATCTGAGGGTATAATTGGAAAAACACTTATAACTTTTGCTACATGAATCTAGATAATCTATTTCCACTTTCATATGAAATCTAACTCAAAACTAAGCATTACATGATAATCATATTTAAACTGCTTCATCTTGGATATTAACAAAATTAAATCTGAATATCAATCGAACTGCATAATTTTTAAAACGACATCAGAATGCGATGAAAATTTACAGGTACGCCAATGCCAGTACCAGGAGAATAAATATGCAATCAGATTTTCGATATGAGTACCCCAACTTTTAAAAATAAATAAAACACGACATTTAATTTTTTATTTTTTTTTAAAAAGTGACACGGTCTTAACAACCATCATCCTTGTTGTTTAACTAAGCATATACCTCGGTAGGTTCATATTTGCAAGTAGCTCATTTATTCTCAAAGGCTGAACTAATAAAGGCACATATTCCGTTATTGACGGTACATACATTACTTGTAATTAGGTTGTACGATACAAAGAGTTAAAGGATTCTTTTCACATCCTCATCTATGATTGTTTTACACTGTAACGCCTCGGTTTACATAATCGTTGATCGGACGGTAAATGGGTCGCTACTACAATTAATACAAATAGATTGCAAAAATTTAAACTCTTTTTTTAAATGATGCCAATATAATATAAATATAATAAAACCGATGATAATAAAATAAATAATATCCAATGGTTTTAAATCACCAATGACTTTTCAAAATATTAGACGTTTTACTGAGACAAGATACTGAAAAAACATAATAAACCACCCCTGTGGGAGCTATCTAAATTAAAGTAATTCAAATAGTTGACTGCGACTATTATTTATTCTCCAACACTACTACCTCGACGAGATCCCTGAAGCATATGAAAATTTCAAGCTTTCTCTTGGTCCTCAGAAGATGAGCTACCTGGTTATAAAACAACCAGCCCATATCGGAAAGGGAGAGCGATTAACTCAGTGAATAAGCCCATTGAAAATTACTTCACGTGACAGTTATATATAAAAATAAATTATATAAAAAAATCATAATTTCTTTTAATAAATCTTTTATTTTATTAAATCAATTTAAAATCATGAACTTAAAAATATTTTAATGCAACCAAGTGGCCCAATCCTTGGCCCACATCAATAAAATCATGAGAGTTAAATGATATGATCAAATACAAAAAAAAAAACAAAAAAAAAGTTATATTAAAAACAAGAATTTTATTTAATAAATCAATTTAAATTCATGAGCTTAAAAAAATATTTTTATGCAATCACGTGGCCCAATCCTTGGCCCACATCAAAGAAATCATGCAGCTTAAATGATATGACCGGGTAGGGTTCTCAATCGGAAGTTCCCCCAAAACAGGTCATAAAGAGCAATTTAGATATTTTTCGACGACTTAACGGCGTTAGACAAATATTATCATAATATTTCACTCCCATCTGACAGAATTTAACCTCAGGAGCATAATTGAAACGCAAAAGAAGCTTCGAGGGATATAGATGCAATTCGCTTTTTTATACGGGTATAACGCAAAAATAAGCATTTTACGGGGGTATATATGCAAAATTATCAAATTAAATCAATGAAGCCTGAAATTCAACATAAAAATAATGAAAAGGACATGAAACTATAAATTAGTCATTTATGTGTCAACAACTAGCTGTGAAGGGACCCCCTCATGCAAAGAAAGAAATAAATTGAGCGACGTTGCACTTAGTACTTGGAGGGGCAAAAATTCCGTTTACCAGATTCGAGTAAGCGGATTCGACCTCTCCCGTTCTCCTTCTCCCGAATATGTCTAGTTCCACCAATCAACAGCTTCCAAGCGTCTTCAACTCCGAGAGATGGGATCATGCGGAAGACCCTCTGACGCTCAAGTCAGTAAAATGGTCAGGAAAGGGGTTTTAGCAAAAAGAAATTGTGCAAACCTGTTATGTCTGCCATTGCCCCCTATTTATAGAGGTGGGAAGTGAGTTTAGGGTTTTTGATTTCTCTCACTACATCGGATGGCCGAGATCTCATCAGCCATTAATGAGAGGACAATAGATAAAATTGTCAGATATGATCAATTATGCAAATCCATATTTGATGGAGATTTTGTGGACAAAGCCAATAATGACCCGATTCTATGATTCATTTGGTATTGATGGAGATAAATATTGATAATGATCATTTAGTATCACAGATTTATATAAATCAATGTAATTATTGAATGGATTAGATACTGACCTGGCCGGACGTGGGTCTCCGGGTCGGACCCGTTCGAATTAGGACCAATTGGGCCGCTGTGTTATCGGGTTGAACTTAACCAGTCAGTTCATCGAGGTGGGCTTGGGCCCGGTGGACCGTCAGTCGGTTGGTTCGGATCGGATGGGCTTTGCTACCCAGCCCGTTACATGTAGTAAGAAAATTTGAAGCCCACAGTACTTTTAACAGTCTAATATGCATCCTTATATATCTTGTTAGAAATCCAATGAAATATATACCTTGCTAAATTTTTTTTACATTTGACAAAAATGAGTTCATTCAACTCAAAATAGAGCGAGATACATTTTTTAACAAAGCATATACATCATTTGATAATATTTACAATTTTAAAAAATAAAAACATGTGTAGTTTATGTTTTGGACTGTAAAGAAAATCGAGTGTAATATTTTCCAAATAAATTTTGTATTTTATTTGTGTCTCAATTCTAATCTTATATACTCGTTAGCGTTGTACGCTCACATTAAAGAGATATTTACCTTGTTAATTTTTTTTATATTTTCTATAAATGGATCCATACAATTTCATTGGATTATATATTTTATGTTTTGACAAAAGTATACATCTCATTTAATGATGTAATTATTTTTTAAAAATAAAAAATCATGTGTGGACTAGCATTGGGACTAGAGAAGCGACTGGTAACATTTTCCTTCACATTTTGCTGCTGAAGTAGCATAACTGAATTTGAAATGTTGCACTCCTCATCATTTCCTATTGTAAAGGAAAATGCTAGACTCAACCCACCATATCCAACCCCAAATGTAATCCACACAGTTTGTCCGCGCCATTTTTTATTTTATTAAACAATAACGATTTTTGAGCCCCAACTAATAGGTGCAAACCCATTGAGGTGGCAATGTTAAAATTTCCCATTTACCCATTAATTGTCATATTTGCCTTTAATATGATAACCGATCCCTTATTTGATGGAGATCCCTTATTTGATGGAGGCGGTTATAATTTCATCTTATGTTGTTCTTTCTTTTAAAAAAAAATCAATTCAACTGAAATCAATTGTTTATACGAAATTGTAGATCGATTTGTCATATGTGAAATTGATCAGACAACAAAAAAAAAACATTCAATTCCAATTTTTGTGAGGAATTTCATTTATTTTTATCAAACAAACTGTATGTGGTGCAATAAATAGCGATCGTCTCAGGTTAGGCCAATTCGATCTAAAAATACATTTTGATTTGAGTTAAAAATGTTTAATCTTTTACATTCATTTTGAATTCTCATTTACATTCATGCGGACAGTTTTTATTTTTTAATCTAGATACATGTTAGGTGTATGTGAATAATACACATACACATTGTGTTTGTTTACGATTGTATAATTGTTTATGATGTTGTATATGCATATAATTATGCATATTGAATCTTTGAGCATATTTAATTTTTAACAATCATTACTCAACTCATATACATTTGATTAATGCAAAGTTTTTTTTATTATGATTCCAAATACATGTAATATTATCTAAATAACATACATTCATCCGGACAGAGTTTTTATTTTTTTAATCTAGATACATGTTAGGTGTATGTGATAATACATACACATTGTGTTTGTTTACGATATGTATAATTGTTTATGATGTTGTATATGTGTATAATTATGCATATTGAATCTTTGAGCATATTTAATCTTTAACAATCATTACTCAGCTCATATACATTTGATTAATGTAAAGTTTTTTTTTATTATGATTCCAAATACATGTAATATTATCTAAATAACATATGCATATTGTGTTTTGTATATTTTGTTTGTTTTTTATGATTTGATTAATATAAGTCGATGAAATTTTAATTTATTTTTGTCATGTATATTTAATGATATTTATCAATCATCAAAGCAATGCCTTATTAGCATATGAATAAAAATTATTTCATTTGAATTTTTGCATTATTCAATCGGATTAAAATACATGTGTTAAACATGTTTTCAGATACAATGGATAATTTTCAGATACATGACACTAATTTCATATACATATAGATATTTATTACAATCCAACATATGCTAAATTATAAAATGAATGATAATAATACTTCTATTACACTCGTATAGAATTTAAAACAATTATTGGCTATAATCAACTCTTTTTTAACATAGTTGGTGGCATATAGTATTTAAAATTGTGTTTTTTATTTTTAAATTCCCACAAACCATGGTATTTAGTGATCGATCCCTCACTTCTTCATATTTGTTATATAGTCCATATATTCAAAGGATAATTCTTTTTTAGTCCCTAAGAGGGACCTATTCATAAATTATTTAGTTTTCTTTTTAGTCCCTGATAAGGACTAAAAAGGAACATATCATTTGAATCTGGGGACTAAAATCTAAATACGAAGAAGTGAGGGATCAATCACTAAATACCATGGTTTGTGGGGACTTAAAAATAAAAATCCCTTTAAAATTTGATGTTCTATTTTTACATTATTCAATTGGATTCAAATAAGTGTAAACATGCTTTTCAGATACAACAGATAAACGAAAATGGATCATCATAAATGATTTTGACATACATTTGTGAAAATCATTATCTAATAAATAAATCACATTATTCGGATTCATATATATGTTTTTAAATCACTTTTTTCATATACAAAATGAACAATGTGTATAAGATACATTTGATGATTGTATTCATATTTGTATCTAAAATTTAATTTTTTAGATACATCTGTATTAAAAAACTAATATAGGATTATATCTGTAACTATATCTGAAAAAACTAATATATTCATTTGTAACTATATCTAAAATTCTAATATATTCATTTGTATTCATATTTGTAAAAACAAGTGGAGGTAGAGTCGGAGGAGGTGGGCCAGAGGAGGGCTCGAAAGGTAGCCGATCCACCTTTCATATGATAGAGAGTGACGAGAAGAATCCATAGCTGGTGACACCGGTCGCCGGAGATGAGGAGGCCAGCCAGAATGGATTTTCTAAGTGGTGGATGACATAGAAAGGTAAAAAGAAATTTTTCAAAAGATAAGAGTGTTGCATTGGGAACTGGTTATATATTACCATCAATGAGGGATTTTTTTTTTAATGAAAAGTTCAAATTTTTTTTTAAAATGTAGTATTGTCTTTGTAGTTTTTATCATTTTAAAAAGTCAAACAAAGAACCAATGAGATAATGATACCTATTGGGGCTTCTCAATGGGGCTAAATTTTGAGGCCCATGTAGCAGGGTTGCTTATTAAAAATAATATACCACATCTAATGAGTTATGAAAAATGTTCAATCAGTCTCAGATGCAGTTACACCCTTTTTTTATTATTTTTAAATGGCCTTCTATTATAAATAATAAATATATTTAATGAATTACATGGATTTGTTTATATAATGTATAAAAAAAAATTCAACCAAGATATATATCTCATTCTAATGAATGCATGTGGACTAACGAGAAATATGAGATTATAAAATGGATTGAATGTAACAACTGTCATTTATAAAACAAATAAAAACTCAAAAAAAAAAAGCCACTTGTTTACAACGTTTACTTTTCTTCCAACTTTCTATAAACACACTTTACACTGCTAATTGAAACAGAGTAAAGAAGCAGCACAATATGAGATCCAAACTTTCCTGTGACAATCCTGAAATTCAAATTTTAATCAACTCTAGAAAAGTTTCTTTAAAGTTTGCCATATATATTTTTCTAAAAAAAAATTGCCATATATAATTCTTAATCCAAAATATAATGCAGTGCATTTTCAACAAAAAAAAAATCACAAGCGTTAATACGATCCACTTTCCCCTAACATAGCATATGGTATTATGTTAGAAATATATAAATAAAAGGTATGGATTTAATTCATTCAAGTATTTGGTTTATTTCTTTGTAAGGATATGTATTTTATTAGACAAATAAAAACTTTAAAAATAATTAAAAGATGTTGAGGACTGCAAAAGTGACTATAAGACAAGGCCGGACAGAGGCCACCAAGGCAACTGCGTATAGCCCCCACCCAGGGAGGGCCCCCCCCCCTGCAATGTCTAAGGTATAGCCCCATAAACCCATTCAAAATAAAAATTTAACATGTAACTCTCTAAACCCAACAGCATAAGCCAAACCCCAAAACCCAACCGTCCCACTCATATTTCATTTCCCAAATCGAATTTTTTTCAATATTCCATCCCCATTAAAAGCCTTAAAAACTCTCCCCCATCAAATCCCTACAAACTCTCCTCCATTAACACCCTAAAAACTCTCCCACCCAATCAACCATGCTCTGTTATCTCTATGTGCCGTTTGACATCCCCAAAATCCCTCCAACGTCTCTCTTCACACAGATTTTTATCAGGCATTCAAGGTTCTTATCTCTTTATATATTTGATCTTTATTTTCGATGTTGGGTGTATAAGTATATTTTTTTCAATCTCTCTGTTTATTACATGGGTTCTGTCTCTCGAATTGTCTCAAAGAAATCTCTCTCTCATACTATGTCTCTTTGTCTCTATCTCTCCCAGTCCTAGTCACCCCCCAAAATTTTTCATTACTGATTTATTGTAACAATCAAACCCTCTTTTAAGGTATTTTTAAATTTTTATTTTTTTCATTCTATTAAGATCTTTTTTTATTGCTTTCAAGTTTTAATTAGGCTTGTATTTTTTAGAGTAGCTGAGGTATTTTTTTAATTAGATGCATAATTTTTTTTTGTGATAGCCGAAATTAATAATTTTTTTGTGATAGCCAAAATAGTGTTTAATTTTCTTTTTCTAATACTTATTCAATTAGTAAATTGCATAATTGTCACATTCAATAAATCAGTAGGTCACACTTGTTATTGCTCTTGAACTTTTATTTCAAATTTTAAATACTTTATTGTTGATTGTTAGATATTTTATAATTATAATAATGTGTACCAGAAAATATAGTAGTGGGTATGAAAAAAGAAAAAAAAAAGAAAAAGATTGGTGAATTTATTCAATCTCAAGCAGGGGCTCTTGATAAATTTTTAAATAACAACAATCAGATAGAAAGTTCTATGAATGAAGATAATATGATTGAAAATAATGATGAAGAACATATAAATGAAGAACATAATAATGTAGAAAATATGAATGAATAACATAATAATATAAAAATATGAATGAAGAAGTAATGATTGAAAATGAAAATAGACATGAAAATTATGAAAATGAATATTTGAATGAAGAATATAGAAATTTTTCTTTATGCATTTTTGTTTGACTGATATTAGGATGGATCTAATTTTGTATGATTATTTATAAGTGTTTTCTTATTTAATTTTTATCAAAACTATGTTTTTTTTTGTGAATGTATATGAGGCCCGCTTTAAAAGTTCGCCTTGGGCCCCTTAAAAAAAACAATTCTCAGGGCCGGCCCTGTTATAAGAATGACTTTTCTAACATTTTTCAAAGTTCATCCAAGCCTTTCCAAGGGGAATACTTATCATTAATCCAATAATCTACAATGCATCTTAAGGTTGTGTTTTAAAAATATTAACACCTCAGTTGAGTGTTACTGAAAAATATTCTATTTGGATGAATTTCTAATTTCCTAGAACTCATAAATTTTCACTGCTGATAAATGAAATCATCAATCACCTTAATATCAAAGGCATGAAAGTCGAAGGGCATTACATGCAGTCCTTATATAAGGCTATAACACAAGCATGACATCTCAAGAGTACACTATGAAGCACCAAATTTTCTATTATTCATGCAGTGGGATGGGAGCAGAACTGTTCTCCTCTCTTTGAAGGGGGGCTGGGCATTCGAAGCCTTCCTGTATGGAATGAAGCCAGTCTCGGAGCAAGATTTTGGGAGATTGCTTCTGAGCATCAGTCCCTTTGGGCTATTTGTATGCGAAAAAAATACCTTTGAACCCATAATATTTGGACTGTTTTGGCTAAACTCTCTATTCATGATCATGGAGACGCATTCTCCGTTCGAGAGATTGGATTCAACCTGGAGTGTGCTACATAATCTTTGAAGGGAAATCTATTAACTTATGGTTTGACCCTTGGTTAGATGGCTCTAGACTTAAACACCATGTCAATGGCTCAAATCCTGCTCAATTTGGGCCATCGCGATGCTACATTTCTGAGTTCTTTGATCTCTGCTGGCGCCTGGAAGAAGCCTCCTCACTGGCCTAGGGTTTTTATCAGGTTTGGGAGGATATTTGACAACTTCAAGTTGGTGATTTAGGCTCAGATCTCTTGATATGGTCTGGTCTCAAATCTGGGATAGTTTCCACCACCATTGCATGGTATTTCATCTGGACCCGCAAAGCTTCCTCTGCTTGGACCAAGGAGATCGAGCATTCACATCAACCCGCCCCCCCCCCCCCCCCCCGGTTCAGCTTGCTCTGTTGGCAGGCTTTTCTCAATCGTCTTCCTTCATAGGATTGTCTCCTTTACCTCGGAATTATTCGTCAAAACACTTTCTGCCTTTGCAATTCAGCTCAAGAATCTATTAACCATATGTTTATGCAATGCTCCTACTCTTCTTTTATTTGGACTGTCCTTTGCAAAAAGCCCAAACTGACCAAACAGTGGCACCTCGATCTTGCTATTTGGCTTTCTAAGCAGGGGCCCACTCTCTCTGAAAAGAAGATTCTCCAATTTCTCTTTGCCCAGGTCTGCTGGTCCCTTTGGAATGAACGGAAGTCCAAGTTGTTTATTCTCACTAAAATGCACAAGCAGCAACTGGTCCTCCTTGTAATCAAAGCCACGCACTTCAGATTTAGAGGCCTTGTTCTTCATGACATCCCTTGCATCAAAGATGTCCTCTCTTTGTGGACCTCTTTTTGTTCATAAAGTTAAGCGCTCTACCCAGGTTATATGGGCCAAACCTCCACGGGATTGGTTCAAGGCAAATTCTGATGGTTCTGTATCTGAAGACAGATTCGGGTTTGGTTCTCTCGTTCAAGATTATGAAGGGAATAGTCTCCATGCTTTCACCTCTCGAGTGTGAGCTTCCTCCACTGGCATTCTAGAACTTAAAGAGATTGTTGCTGGTTTACAATTATGTATCAATCTTAATGCTTCAAATGTTTGGAGAGAATTGGACTCTACCACTGCTATAGCCTGGGCACAGGGGAGAGGTTTGGCTCCATGGATGGCTCTAAGGGACATTCAAACCTTGCAGTCACTCGTGCAACAGCTGGACTCTTGGCACATCTCGCATGAATACCGGAAAGCCAACAGGGTGGCTGACTTCCTTGCAGCCAACCAATCTGCTATTGGTGACACTCCTTCTACCAGAGGGAAAATCTCTGGTATTTGAAGAGGATCTGCTATTTGAAGAGGATCTCTGCTCTCTTATTCAAGATGACAGAGGGAAAATCTTTTGTAAGGGAAATCTAATCCCACTCCTATCTCCTAACTCCCTTCTTCTTCTTATCTTCTTGTAAGCTCTTGTTAGCTTTGTACAGCACTTTAACTTCAGCAATATATAATCTTATTTACCAAGCAAAAAACAAAATCCAGGTTTCCATTTTCTCACTCAGAGTTAAATGAAATTATGAAACAGATTTGAAGATAAAAGAAAATCAGAAACAATATTCAAGAAGAGGTTAACCTTATTGTGAAAAATATAACATACTAAAATGGCAACCAAAACATGCTCTACCACAAGTAATTTGTCCAAACTTTACAATGACAGTCCACAGATCATTCAACAAAACATGAAAGCCTGGAAGAGAATTTGTTTTTAGCATTGTGAACTTTCCCAAGGTTCCTTTTAAACTTACCAAATATAAATTTTAATCACAATTTTAATTCAGTACATTCTCAGCAATAGCTCGGTTTCCAAATAGGGTTCTTATTCCAAATCACATAATCATAATGAAGCATAGATGTCATGTTTTAAGAATACAATATTACCATGATTCCTAGAACTTTATCCTTCCACCCCAGATAAATATAATCATTAATCACCAGAATACAAATGCACATATTACAATAGTAACAATGGTCATTCCTTTGTCTGGCAATGGTATTTCAAATACACAAATCGCAGGCAAATGAAGATTCAAGGACAGCATATTATGTTATATAACATAGTAATGTAATTGCTCAAAAGTATGAAATAACTCGACTAAAATTGATTTGAGCCATATAGAGATGATGACACCTTTTCATTATTTCTTCCCGAGACAGATGATGAGCCACCCAAGGCCTGCAATGATGAAGACGAAGAGGGAACCGCTGCTGAAGCAGCAAATGTGGAGTTAGCGCTCACGCTAACACTTCCACTCGTGATACTCAAAGTTCCATCCAAAGCCTTCGGAGCTGGAGGTCTCTCAATTGTCATAATCCCTTCAAGCATCTGCACGACTTTCCCCATCGTTGGCCTCTGCGATGGCTGTTCTTGAATGCACCAAAAACAAACCTCAATCGCTCTTTTCAACTGTTCGGCATCAATCTCATTTTCATTCAACCTCTTATCAACAATACCTCCAATGTTTCCCTTATCAAACTCTTCATAAGCCCACACTGAGAACTTTTTCCGACCGGTCTCTTCCGACACATCGAAATTTCTCCTCCCACTGACAGTCTCCAATAAAACCATCCCATAACTGTAAACATCAGACTTTGAAGTGATGGGTAGGTTTGGCAAGCCATTCAGGAGCCAGATATCCTCTTGTTCCCCTAACACTCGTCAATGTACGATGTCGGTGGTCTTTGGGGTTGATGAGCTTCGCGAGTCCAAAATCCGAGACCTTGGCATTGAAATTCTCATCGAGGAGGATGTTCTCTGGCTTGATATCACAGTGCACAATGCAATCCCTGCACTCCTCGTGGAGATAAGTTATCCCCCGCGCAGTCCCAAGCGCTATATTGAACCGAGTCTCCCATCCTAACTTTGACATGGAAGAGAACAGAAAGCAATCCAAAGACCCATTTTTCATGAACTCATACACAAGCAACCTATGACGTCCTTCAGAGCAGAACCCAATCAGTCTCACCAGATTCAAATGGTGGGTGCTGCTTATCGTTGCAACCTCCATCCGGAACTGCTTCTCCCCTTGCTCAATCCCCTCAAGCCGCTTCACTGCAACAACCGTCCGATTGGCTAATGTACCACAATAAACAGCCCCAAAACCACCCTCTCCAAGCTTTTCTCTGAACCCCTTCGTGCACTTTTGTAGTTCCTTATACGAGAACTGAATGGGCGCACCCGAAGCATATTCGAGCAGCGCATACTGAGCAGACTCTGCCCCAAGCCTTGACCCCCGACAGAAACAATAATAGACCACACCCTCTAAAAGGACAAGACCCACAAGGGTCCCAACCACAACAGCTACAACAATGCCAGCACTCAATCCCGATTTCTTCGTCTGGGTATTGCTCGAAACGGAGACCGGCTGATTCAGCAATGCAGGCGGGCACACCCGAACGAACGACGTGCTGAGTAGCGCGGTGACTGGTACCCACTAATAAAGCCAGAGGTTTTAAGGTAACACAAACCCGATCCATCCGAGAGAGACGTCGAACCCACGCAACCCATCTGTGTTAGGCAATTCAATCGGCACGCGGAGATCCCAACAAAGAAAACCTCATTGGCGAGCTCCGGAGGGTAAGTCAAGAACTGGGTGTTATCCAATTTCAGCATCGTTCGAGTTTGTGGGGCACTCAGAGATCTCCTGCTTGCGCTTGCACCCCTTTCTGGGGTCGTTCGGGTCGGAGGGAACGAAATTCTGCGACGGGCACTGACACACCGGCTCGGTCTCGTTGTAGGTGCAGACGCCCATGTTGCCGCAGTAGCCGAAGACCTCGCACTGATCCTCGATCACGGACCACTCCGCGGACGGCGTGGACCCGCTGTCCTTCGAGAAGCTGTAGGCCCTCAAATTCCCATCCGTGTCGAGCCGAATGAAGCGCATCAGGCTCGCATCTCCGTAGTTGCTGCTGTACGCAACGACTGCGGGCAAAGGCAGCGACGCGTCGATCAAAAAAAGGGTTCCGGTGGTCTGCCCATTCGTCTCAAGGGACAGAACGGGCGAGGTCAAGTTCTGGTTCGGCGAGAAAGAGGAGTTGAAAAGCTTGTTGTAGTAGGTTATGCTGTCGTTCCATTTAAGGGTGAGGTTGCCCGAGGGGAGGAGGGAGAAGGAGTAGGGACCGGAGCGGAGTGTGGAAGCCGTGGTGAGGTTCTGCGACTGGAGGACCGTGTCAGTGGGGTTAGAGAAGGTGTCCCAGATGACCGTGGACGTTGCGTTTTTCAATGCAAGGTTTCCCGAGTCGTCCAGGGAGGCGACGGAGACGCCTCGGTTGGAGGTGTTGGACTGCCAGATGACGGAGCCAGAGCCGTCGATGAGGCGGAGGTTGCCGTTGGATTGGAATTGGATGGAGGCGGAGGAGTCGACGAGGGCGGGGGAGCCGGGGGAGGATTTGGAGGGGGCGCGCCAGACGGGGGTGGAGGAGGGGGAGAAGATGACGGCGGCGGAGAAGAGGGAGGTGTTGGAGGGATCGGGAAGGAAGCCGAAGGAGAAGGTGTTGTTGGGGGAGGACCAGGTGGTGGTGTTGGGGGATTGTGGTTGGGGGGGTATGAGAGAGGAATTGAGTGGGATTAGGGAGTTGGTGAGGTGGGGATGAAGGAGGAGAGGAGGAGAGGAGGAGGAGGTTTTTGAGGGCCATGTTTTGGGGTGGATGAAGAGAGGATTTTGATTGTTTTGGGGTGGAACTGTGGAAGAGGGGGGGGGGGGGGGGGGGGGGAGGTTACTGTTTGTGTTTTCAGGTGGGACCGCGTGTCCTGGAAGAAGCAGAGGTTTATTTTCTGAAAAAAGAAAGGACTTGGTCAGGCTGTTGGAATTGTCAAGGGAAAGAAAAAAAAAAAAAAAATCTGTGCTGAAATTTGAATTTGACCTTACTATATAAAATATGATGGGGGTGTTAGGAAGTTTGGTTAAGCCGTCCCACGGCGTCCTCTTTTAAATGGAAAATGATAAACAGTCACATTCATCCATCAAAATTTAAACCTCACGTATTTTTATTTTTTTAAAATAATAAATATCATTTAACAAATTATATATTTTGATAAAAACTGCATATCGCTTTATTTTGAGTTAAATGAACTCATTTTTAATAAGTATAAGAAAATATTTAATGTAATATATAACATCTAACGAAATACGTGTTTCACTAGATTTCTAACGTGATATATAGGACTGTGTTTTAAACTGAAAAAAAAATTGACTGTAACAATACTCCTTTTTAATCTTTAATTCTGACCAAATGTATAATGGATCAATGTTCAAAATGTATACGGGATCCTTTCACTCAATATGTCCAAAAGGTGAACCACCACTCATCTCTAAACCTACACAAAAAAAGAACCAAACCTAGCATTTATCTCATACAGTGTAGATAATAGAATTTCAATCTAAACAAATACAAACATAGTATTTCAACTCAATGAATCAAACCTAGAATTTAAAACTTAGACGAACCCAACCATTATAAATCAACCCAAATCCCCATAAAAAAATCATACATTATAGCATAATCCATACAACACAACAATACCACACATCAAACAAGATTCTTTCGTACCTTGATTTTCAAGTTTAATTTGAAGAAAAAACCCATCCCTTACTTCACGCAAAAACTTCCTTACACAAAGTCTTCTTCTTTGTTCCCCCAGTTTCTAGTTTCAATTTTAAACGGCGGGAAGTGGGAAGCTTGGATGTGTGGGGACGACGATTTACCATTTTCAAGTGGGGACAAAGGGTTTGTGGGGGTGGAGGACTAAAATAGGGATTTTAGGGCTAAGGTAGTTTAGGCATTTTGAAGTTCTACCAACCCCAATCTCACGTAAGTTCAGTCAAGGGATTAAATATTTTTCTTTTTACTTTGAAATCCTTTGTTTGATCGCTTCCCCTCCCCCCCCCCCCCCCATTTTAATTCCTGGTTCCACCCCTGCCTATTCCTCATGCATGTTATTTGGGTTTACTTCCTCAGCATGTTTAGCTCACATTATCCCATTCTCCCCTTTTACTGATTGATAGCAATGTTGTTAGAAATTGATCTTATAGATCTTTTGATGCAACATTCAAGTTGTGGTGGGTAATTTATTTTGATATGATGCACAAATATGATATTTTTATAAAACTTGATCTAGCAAATCATGCTTATACTTTTGTATAGTGCTCTATATGTATATTGTAATGGACAGTTACAGTAGATAATAGCAAATGCTCCCTTGATTGCTTAAACTTTTATGGGCGATTGATTATATTAATGGATTTTGATAGTATGCTTCCGCTAGGATTTTAGAATTAATTTGATATATATTGCTCAGGATTGTTATCATTGAATTTGTGAAAAAAATGAAGCAAGTGATATGCACATGCTGCCTTTTTGGACACGTCTCACAATAGGTTTCTTACCTTCTTTAACACTAAGTGAAATGCTAAACATCCTAAAAAAATCAATTCTCTCTAAATAGATTTGGTAGTTGTGGAGCAATAGTAACATCTGATACTTTGGAGGGCTAGAATTCGGAAACTTGAAGTAAAAAATTATGTTGTGTCCTGCAGCCCACTGAGAAACATAAATAACTTCTTCAGCTAAGATCATCATGTTGTAGTGGTCTTCATTCATCCAATTTTTTTTTTTTTTTTTTTTTTTGCTTTGCATACAATTTTGCACCCCTTTTCTCGTACTCTTACCACCATGATAAAATGTCATTTTTAAACCAAAGCATTTGACAAATCAATGAATCAAACTTAGCATTTAACTCATACAATGCAGAGAATAGAATTTTATTCTAAACGAATACAAACATAGCATTGTAACCCCAAATGAACCAAACCTAACATTTAATCCCTAGATGAACCCAACCATTATATTTCAACTCAAATCCCCATTAAAAAAGAAATCTTATAACATAGTATGATCCACAAAACAAAGCAATACGAACAAAAGAAACCATACATCAAACAAGATCCTTTCGTACCTTGATCTTCACGTTTTGAACAAAAAACTCTTCGTCCCTTTCCTCACGCAAAGACTTCTTGTACACGATGTCTTCTTCTTCGTTCCTTCAATTTCTAGTTTCAATTTCAAATGGCGGGAAGTGAGAAGCTTGGAATTGTGGGGACAAATAGTGGCAGAGCCACCTTGGGGCCAGGGAGGGCATGGGCCCCCTTGTTTGTTTGTTTGTTTATTTTTTGAGTATTGTTTCACTCAGTTATAAACACAGTCCAAACCTCAGCTCCCACATCAGCCAGTCCACGTGTAATTTTTTTTATTCCACGTCAGCATCCAAAAAGGGCTGTCAAAATTTTCCCCCCAAAAGTTCCTGCCTATTTTTTTTGAGCTACCACACTGTTTTGTATTCATTTTTCTCATCCCTTTTTTTTCTATTTTTTATTTACTGTTTCTCTCTCTCTCTCCTTGGTGACAACCACCATAAAACAGCTCCACGAAGATGATAATCACCACCACCCTCCGCCATCGCAGACAGGGAGACGAAGGAGAACACCGTCGTCCCCACCGTCATCCCCTCCACCGTTGTAGACGAGGAGACGAAGGAGAGGATTGTCTTCCCCACCACCGTCCTTTTCGCTGCTCGCCGACATGAAATCCCAGATCTCCTCTACCCCGCCGTCCAATCTGACTGCGTTGAGCGTCATTAGACTATCCATTGATGAGCTCGCAAGTGGTGATCACAACCTGTTTGATTAAATGCGTGAGTCGAGTTGTCGATGTTAATGATGCGTTTGTTTGTTGTAGGTGGATGCGCAAGTGCCACTAATTGGCGAGATGGAGAACTTGTTGGATGTGGCGGAGACATTAGTGGTGGTGGAGGAGGAGAGGGTGACGCGGTCTCTGTTAGAGCTCCCGTCTCGGTGTCTCCAAGGGACCTCGTCACTGCTCTAACTAATGGTGGTGACGATGATGGTTTAGATTGATTGAGGTTATGATGGGTATTTGTAGATGTGTTGTTTCTTTTGACTAGTGAAGTTAAGAATTTTTACTAGTGATTGTGATTAGTGTTTGTCAATTTTTTTTGGGTTGGTGTTCTTGTTGTTTGAATTTGCATGGCTGTTTGGGTTTTGTCATTCCATTAGATCTTTTATGTTATTAAAGGACAATAAAAATTAATGAAGTATATACCTTATCTCAGAAGGTATATACTCATATAAAGAGATATATAACTCATTGGATGTCAAACAAAGTACATAAAGACTTGGGACTATAAAAAGAATTCTATGTAAAGTTGTTCTGCCTTGGGTAAAAGAATATGCTTGGATTTGATATTAAAATAAATATCAAGGATAGTCTTGTTTATAATGCCAAGGTGCTATCTTAGTTTTCGAATGTGGTCTGTTGCTGACGATAGATGATGACATATTCAACCCTGTTCACCACATTGGACAACTTTTTTCTTTTTCTTTTTGGAATGTGTATGTACATATTTTTATTAGGTATATACTTACTTAAATATCGCAGGTAAATCGTAACTCCCGATGGTGACCTGGTTAGCTTATATTGGGATACTGACATGGCATTAACCTATTGGGATGGAGTTTAATAGTATAGATGGGATCAAAATTATAAAGTTCAATGTTTGCTTTTTTTGCTGGTTGGCGTTCTTGCTGTTTGAATTTGCGTGTGATATGTGGGTTTTGTCATTCCATTGGATCTTTTTTGTTATTAGAGGATAATAAACATTAATAAGTATATACCTGATCTAAGTAGGTATATACTTATACAAGGAGGTATATAATTCATTGGATGACAAATAAAGTACTTGACACTTGGGACTATAACTTATAAAATTCACCACCCATGAATTCAGTGGTAATTATAGCACGCATATATTTTGGCATTTTTGACTCCCTTGGTTTAGGTTAGGTTGTTCCTCCTTTCTCCAAGTTTCATCGCACGCTATATCCATCTGATCCAATTGATTTAATATTAAAATATTTAAATTATGAAACCATATGTTAAAAAATTATAAAACATGAAAGAAATTTATTTTATATTAAACTATTTAATTTATGAAACTAATATTGGATGAATAATCCATAAAGTGGTATATACTAGCCGAATGTAAGTATATAGCTGTAAAAAAAAGGTGTATGTTTATATAACACGAATGTTAATTTTTAACATAGCATATTTGGACAAATTGAAACACTAAGTCATTGAATGAAAGCCAGCGATTTATGAAACCATATGCATGGTGTCCTTCGTAGTGTTCTCCATCTTGTTTTGGAAGTAGAACTCGAGAAGCTTTGCTGACTCGAGCTGTCGGAGCACCGGCACATACGACGAGTTGAGGAATGTGTAGTCCTCAACTGCCATGACCTTTGATGTGCACGCCATTGTAGTCCTTCCTGAACATCACCTACATCGCACCGAGATTAATCTTGTTGGAGATGAGGCTAGAGAAGGCGCCAGACTTCTTGGCCTTGGTGAGCTATTTGTTGACGAAGAAGATCATGTCCTTCAGCTTCTAGATCTTGAGCTGGTTGTCGAAGGACTCCTTCGCCTCGGAGACAAGCTGCCTCGTGATCCGGATCTGCTCCTTGACCTGCCTCTCGAGGGAGTGGAGGTCGGAGTTGGAGATGTCGACGACAGGGTGGTCAGGTGAGGAGTCAGATTGGGTGGGGGGGAGGGAAGGAGGAGATGAGGTTGGAGAGGTTGTGGGAGAGGTCGGAGAAGAGGCGGATGTGTTTGGAGTGGTCGAGCTTGAGGCGGTGGGCGAAGGAGGCGTAGGAGGTGGCGAGGTTGATGTGGTCGTTGATCTGATGGTGGATCAGATAGAGGCGGGGGCGGTTGGGGTCGGATCTGACGGTGAGGAGGGAGCGGGGGCGGAGGAGGGAATCGGACATTGTGAGGGGAGGGACGGAGAGGAGGAAGCGAAGAGGATCCGCTATTGTTTAGGGATTGAAGAGGATCTGAGTCAGAAGAGGAGAGGAGGGGGTGAGTGAGGAAGAGGAGTTAAAATAAAAAAAAATGTTAAATCATTTAATGCTTGCCAACGGGTTCTGTGAGTCGATTTCAAAAATTTGAAATTCAAAATTCTTAAAACCCATCCGAGCCCGCCTAAAATCTTTAAAATGATTTCACGTCACCCTGCTCTCGCCACGTCAGATCCTACGTGGGGTCTGAGATCCTTATTTTTTTTTACCTAAACAGTCCATGAGTCCGCCATGAGCGTGGGCATAGGTGGGCTTTTTATTAGGCCCATAGCCCATGAGTCCCACTACTAAACAACAACAACAATCTGATAAAAAGAAAAAAACCATCCATTAATGATCCATGTGGATGGATCCACTGTCCACCCGTGCCCTCACCTTCACCACCAGCCACCCCTTTGAATTAACCCTTCCCCTCCCCTTCACATAAAACAGATCCTTCAATATCCACATCGCATAATCGCACAAAGGCACAGTCCTCATGGACCCCACTCCTTGATGTCCCTGTTTAGGGCATCTTAAAAAATATAAATTTTTAATCTCTTTTTTTTGGATTTTTATTTTTAAGTTCTCATAAACTATGTGATTTAGTGATTGATCTTTCACTTCTTTATATTATAGTTTAAGTCTCTAAATTTAAATGGCATGTTCATTTTCAGTCCCTCACAGGGATTAATAAGAAAACCAAACAATTTAATTATAGGTCCCTCCCAGAGACTAATAAGTAACTTATCCTTTAAATTTAGGGACTTAAAATTATAATATGAAAAGTGAGGGATTGATCAATAAATCACATACTTTATGGGGACTAAACAATAAAAGTCAAATTTTTTTTGTATCTCAACTATTCTTAATATCAATCATCGTCTCTGAAAAAAATTCATCGATGTGAAATTTGATATATTGTTTTAAAATATGACAAAAATTATTCAGTGATATGCTTTATGTGAATGTTTTTATTTTACTTTTTACATATTTACATTTTTTTTATCTATGCTATTAAAATTATAGAAAATAATGATATAAATTTAAAAAATATTTAAATAAGTCACATTATGCCATCTTATAAAAATCTGGGCTCCGTCACTGAAGATGACGGTTTACATTTTTTAGTAGAGATGAGGAGTTTGTGGGTTCCAGGAGTAAAAGGGGGATTTTATGGTTGGGGTAGTTTAGGTATTTTGAAGTTGTATTAACCCAATATAATAAAAGTTCGGTCAAGAAATTAGTAAAGTAATTACAATTTGAAATTTTGAATAGAGGGAGTTAAAAATATAATTTAGAGAATAGACGGATCAATCACAAATTAACATAATTTTAAGAGATTTAAAACTAAAAATCCGTGTTTTGAAAAGTCAATAGTTTAACGTTTGCCCACAAAACACTTCAGCACAGAATATATATTTTTTTCAAGAAGCTCAACAGCTTTTCCAAGTCCGACTGCGCATCAGTCATCAAAAAGTCGTTTTCATAGAAAATAATCTTCCGCTTCTCCCAGCACACACGCAGCCGCACTCATCATGACCTGAAACCACACACAGCCCTTCCTCCCTCCAAAAGAATCCCATAAAAATAGAACTCTCTTCATACCCCCCAAACAAAAAATGGTCCCCAAGAACCTCTCCCACCTCCTCCTCATCCTCCTCTTCTTCCATCCCCACCTCACCAACTCCCTAATCCCACTCAATTCCTCTCTCACACCCCCCCAACCACAATCCCCCAACACCACCACCACCTGGTCCTCCCCCAACAACACCTTCTCCTTCGGCTTCCTCCCCGACCCCTCCAACACCTCCCTCTTCTCCGCCGCCGTCATCCTCTCCCCCTCCTCCACCCCCGTCTGGCGCGCCCCCTCCAAATCCTCCCCCGGCTCCCCCGCCCTCGTCGACTCCTCCGCTTCCATCCAATTCCAATCCAACGGCAACCTCCGCCTCATCGACGGCTCTGGCTCCGTTATCTGGCAGTCCAACACCTCCAACCGAGGCGTCTCCGTCGCCTCCCTCGACGACTATGGCAACCTCGCATTGAAAAACTCAACGTCCACAGTCATCTGGGACACCTTCTCCAACCCCACCGACACGGTCCTCCAGTCGCAGAACCTCACCACGGCTTCCACACTCCGCTCCGGTCCCTACTCCTTCTCCCTCCTCCCCTCGGGCAACCTCACCCTTAATTGGAACGACAGCATACCCTACTACAACAAGCCTTACAACTCGTCGTTCTCGGCGAACCAGAACCTGACCTCCCCCGTCCTGTCCTTCCAGACGGATGGGCAGACCACTGGAATCATTTATTTGATCGACGCGTCGTTGCCCGAGCCCGCCATCGTCGCGCGCAGCAACAACTTCGGCGAGGCGAGCGTGCGGATGCGCTTCCTCCGCCTCGACACGGATGGGAATTTGAGGGCCTACAGCTTGTCGACGGATAGCGGGTCCACGCCGTCCGCGGAGTGGTCCGCGGTCGAGGACCAGTGCGAGGTCTTCGGCTACTGTGGCAGCATGGGCATCTGCGCCTACAACGATACCGGGCCGGTGTGTCGGTGCCCGTCACAGAATTTCGTTCCCTCCGACCCGAACGACTCCAGAAAGGGATGCAAGCTCAAGCAAGAGATCTCTGACTGTCCGACAAATTCGACGATGCTGCAATTGGATAACACCAAGTTCTTGAAGTACCCTCTCAACGAAGTTGCCTCCAGTACCAACGAGGTTTTCTTTGAAGGGATCGACCCGTGCCGCCAGAATTGCCTCGCGCAGTCGGGTTGCATAGGTTCGACGTCTCTCAATGATGGTTCTGGCTTCTGTTACCTAAAAACATCCGGCTTTGTTAGTGGGTACCAGTCACCGGCGCTACTCAGCACGTCATTTGTTCGGGTGTGCCCTCCTGAATTGCCGAATCAGCTGGTCTCCGCTTTGAGCAATACCCAGACGAAGAAATCAGGGTTGACAGCTGGAATTGTCGTGGCTGTGGTGGTTGGGGCCCTGGTCGGTCTTGTCCTTTTAGAGGGTGTGGTCTATTATTGCTTCTGTCGGGGATCAAGGTTTGGGGCAGAGTCTGCTCAGTACGCGCTCCTCGAATATGCCTCGGGTGCGCCCATTCAGTTCTCGTATAAAGAACTACAAAAGTGCACCAAGGGGTTCAGGGAAAAGCTTGGATCCGGCGGTTTTGGGGCTGTTTATCAAGGTACATTGGCCAATCGGACAGTTGTTGCAGTGAAGCAGCTTGAGGGGATTGAGCAGGGGGAGAAGCAGTTCCGGATGGAGGTTGCAACGATAAGCAGCACCCACCATCTGAATCTGGTGAGACTGATTGGGTTCTGCTCTGAAGGACGTCATAGGTTGCTTGTGTATGAGTTCATGAAAAATGGGTCTTTGGATTGCTTTCTGTTCTCTTCCATGTCAAGGCTAGGATGGGAGACTCGGTTCAGTATTGCGCTTGGGACTGCGAAGGGGATAACTTATCTTCATGAGGAGTGTAGGGATTGCATCGTACACTGTGATATCAAGCCAGAGAACATCCTCCTTGATGAGAATTTCAATGCCAAGGTCTCAGATTTTGGACTCGCGAAGCTCATCAGCGCCAAAGACCACCGGCATCGTACGTTGACGAGTGTTAGGGGAACAAGAGGATATCTGGCTCCTGAATGGCTCGCAAACCTACCCATTACTTCAAAGTCTGATGTTTACAGTTATGGGATGGTTTTATTGGAGACTGTCAGTGGGAGAAGAAATTTTGATGTGTCGGAAGAGACTAGTCGGAAAAAGTTCTCAGTGTGGGCTTATGAAGAGTTTGATAAGGGAAACATTGGAGGTATTGTTGATAAGAGGTTGAATGAGAATGAGATTGATGTCGAACAGTTAAAAAGGGCGATTGAGGTTTGTTTTTGGTGCATTCAAGAGCAGCCATCGCAGAGGCCAACGATGGGGAAGGTCGTGCAGATGCTTGAAGGGATTATGACAATTGAGAGACCTCCAGCTCCAAAGGCTTTTGATGGGACTATAAGTATCTCAAGTGGATGTGTTAGCGTGAGTGCTGCACCTGTGACCTCTTCGCCTTCATCGTTGCAAGCCATGGGTGGTTCATCATCTGTCTCGGGAAGAAATAATTGAAAGGTATCATCATCTCTATTGGTCAATTATAGTTGATCTGATTTCATATTCTTGAGCAATCACTTTACAATGTTATATAACATAATATGCTGTCTTTCAATCTTCATTTGCCTGTGATTTGTGTATTTGAAACACGATTGCCAGACAGAGGATTGGCCACTGTTACTGTTGTATTTATCTGGAGTGGAAGGATAAAATTCTAAAGATCATGGAAATATTGCATTCTTAAAACACGACATCTTTGCTTCATTATGATTATGTGATTTGGAACAAGAACTGTCTTTGGAAACCGAGCTATTGTTGAGAATGTACTGAATTAAATTTTTTTATTACCATTTATATTTGGTAATTGCATAAGGAACCTTGGGAACATTCACATTGCTAAAATCAAATTGTCTTATAGGCTTTCATGTTTTGGCTAATGATCTGTGGACTGTCATTGAAATGTTTGGAAAAATTTCTTGTGGTAGATCATTTTTTGGTTGTCATTTTAGTATGTTATATCTTGCACAATAAGTTTAACTTCTTCTTGAATGTTGTTTCTGATGTGCTTTTATGTTCGCATCTGTTTCATAATTTCATTAACTCTGGGTGAGACAATGGAAACCTTAATGGCTTGATTTTGTTGATGATTGAATGTTAGAAAATTTGGAGCTTCATATTGTACTCTTGAAATATCATACTTGTCTTATAGCCTTAACATAAAGACTGCATAAGTCGATAAGCACCTCTCCCTTTTGTGAAAGAGGTCAAAGAATCAAATCCTGGGAGCACCATTCTTTTTAAAAAAAAACATAAGGACTGCATGTAACTGGGCCCTTTTAATTTACTGGCTTTTGGTATTAAGGTGGATTGATGATTACATTTATCAGCAGTGGAAATATATGAGTTCCATATAATAAAAGAAGAGTAGGAACAATGCATAAACATATGGTTAATAGATTCTTGAGCTGAATGGCAGAGGCAGCAAGTGTTTTGATGAATAATTCCGAGGGAAAGGAGACGATCCAATGGCGGAAGACGATTGAGAAAAGCCTGCCAACAGATCAAGCTGAACTGGGGAGGTTGATGTGAATGCCAGATCTCCTTGGCTCAAGCAGGGGAGGCTTTGCGGGTCCGGATGAAATCCCATGCAATGGTGGTGGAAATCCCAGATTTATGGCCAGACCATATCAAGAGATCTGAGCCCAAACCACCACTTGAAGTTGACAAATATCCTCCCAAACCTGATAAAAAAAACCTGAGGCCCTCAGGCGCCAGCAAAGATCAAAGAAATCAGAAATGTAGCATCCGGAGGGCCCCAATTGAGCAGGATTTAGCCATTGAAATGGTGTTTAAGCCCAGAGCCACCTAACCAAGGGTCATGCCAGAAGTTAATAGATCTCCCTTCAAAGATTATGTTGCACATCCCAGATTGAATCCAATCTCTTGAACGGAGAATGTGTCTCCAATACCATGAATTAGAGGTTTTAGCCAAAACAGTACAAATATTATGGGTTCGAAAGTATTTTTTTCTGCATACAAATAGCCCAAAGGGACTGATGCTCAGAAGCAATCTCCCAAAATCTTGCTACCAGACTGGCTTCATTCCATACAGAAAGGCTTCGAATGCCCAGCCCCCTTCAGAGAGAGGAGAACAGATATGCTCCCATCCAGAGAGGTCTCGACATGTGGGAGTCCCTCTCTTTGACGCTCGCCAACATGAAATCCAAGATCCCCTCCACCCCGCTGTCCCCACCGCCTCCATCTCCGTCGTCGCCATCCGACCTGATGATCTTAAGCATCATCAGACCGTCCACTGATGAGCTCCTGTTGTAGGTGGTGATCACAATGTGTTTGATGAAATGCGTGAGTGGAGTTGTAGGTGCAGATGATGTATTTGTTTGTTGTAGATGGACGCGTAGGCGGCGTTGATTGGGGAGATGGAGAACCTGTGCAACATGACGGAGGCGTTGGTGGTGGAGGAGAGTGTGACATGGTCTTTGTTGCAGCTCCCCGTCTGGGGGTCTCCGAGGAACCTCGTCGCGGTTGTAGCTGATGGTGGTGGTGACGATGATTGAAATTGATTGAGGTTGTGATGGGTTTTTTGTAGATGAGTTATTATTTTTTTGACAAGTGAATTTAATAATGTATAATGCATACAGACAAATTGGTGGTACGAGGTACATACCTCGTTATTTGAAGTACATGCTTTTTCAAAAAGTGCATGTACTAATTTTTGTATTGAGATCCATGCTTTTAGAAGCACGAATGGCCCATGTCTACGCATCGTTTTGTTCTTAAAAAAAAGGTTCAGAAAAGCTTTATAAGTGATGTTTTACGTTCTGAACTTGACTATTTGTAATAAACGTGAATAAGTATTTAAATAGCTTTTAATGGCATAATTGAGCATATACTTCTCTAGGTTCATATTTTTAAGTAGTTTATTTATTCAAGGTATATTCTTGACAATACTTTCAATTACCATGATGGCCGAATTGATGAAAGATGAAGGTTGAAAATGGTGAGTGGATTAAGGTTTCTAAGGAACGAAATACCCTTTGAGTATGTCTTTGATTTCCAGTTTCAAGTTTTGAAACAGGAAAAAAATTGATTTAAGATTAAATTGAAATAAGATTGAAATATTTGATTGATGAGATCATATGCTAAAAAAAATTAAAACAAGGAAGAGAGTGTGTGGTGGTGTAGATATCCAGTCTCCTTCATTATCCAGTCTCTTCTAAAGAGCTGCAAAAATGGTGAAAGTCGACCGTGAGAGTGGTGACGTAGATAAAAGATAGTGAGGCGGTGAGGAAAGGAAAGGGAAGAGACATTCACCAGTGAGGTGGAGAGGGAAGGTTAAAGAGAGTGTGTCTTTGTTTTGTGGAAGACGAAATGTTTTTAGTTGAAGAGAGAGAGAGAGAGAGTGTGAGTGTTTTGTAGAAAATGAATGTGGAGAGAGAAAAGTTGCATTGGAACTCGAAACGAATAAGTGCATACAGAAAAATTGATGGAACATGGTACATACCCCACTAGAAAAGCATATGCTGCTTACAAAGGTGCATATACTGGCCACATTTGAATCGTGTTTTGAGAATAGTCGATGGGCCATGTGACGTTGTCAGAAACGTCAGCTCGACCATATAATGCGGTGTCAGATGACCATTTAATGTGGTGACATCGTCAAATCTTGAATTTCAAAATTTGAAACACATCAAGCCTGCCTAATTAAAAAAATCACCAAAACCACGTCAGCTCAGCTTTCCATGTAGGATCTGATGTGGGGACTGAGTTTCGAACTAAGAACTGGTCGGAGTGTATCATTTTCCTTATAAAATAGATAAAATGATCCAACTAAAAAAAAAAGAAATTGTCCCCACAATGTGTTTATTTTTTAGAAAATGTTAGATTCAGTCACATTCACTAACCAAAACTCATACCTCACATGTTTTCATTTAAAAAAAATAGTAAACATCATCTAATAAGGTATATGCTTTGATAAAAAGTATACATCACTTCATTTCGAATTGAATGAATCTATTTTTAGTAAGTGTAAGAAAATATTTAATGTGGTATATACAACATCTAACTAAGTATATGATTCACTGGATTTCTAAAGTGTTATATAAGACTGTGTTTTGGATTGAGAAAAAAACTGAGTGTAACTGCAGTCTTATTTTTATTCCAACTTTCAAGAAACACAGTCTTTCATCCACTTTGCACGGCTAATTGAAATAGAGTAAAAAAGCAGCACAATATGATATCTAAACTTTCCTATGACAATCCAAAAATTTAACTTTTAACCAAAATATGAAAATAAAAAAAAATTAAAAAAAAGCTTTGAATCCCCACAACGTTTACTTTTCTTCCAACTTTCAATGAACACAGAAAGTTTTTCCACTTTACACGGCTAATTGAAACAGAGTAAAAAAGCAGCAGAATATGAGATCCAAATTTTCCTGTGACGCTCCTGAAATTTTAGTTTTAACCAAAATATGAAAGCTAGAGGAAATTTTTAGCATTGCCAACTTTAGAAAAGTTTCTTTAAAGATTGCCATATATATTTCTTAATCCAAAATACTGATACCATCCACATTCCCCTAACCTAGTATATCATATATATTATGTTAGAAATATACAAAAAAAGGTATGGATTTAATTCAGTCAAGTATATGGTTCATTTCTTTGTAAGGGTGTGTATTTTATTAGACAAGCATACACATTAAAAAAAATTAAATTGTGGACTGCAAAAGTGACTACAAGATTGACTTTTCTAACATTTTTCAAAGTTCATCCAAGCCTTTTGGAAGGGAATACTTGTCATAAATCCAATAATCTACAATGCATCATAAGATTGTGTTTTAAAAATATTAACACCTCAGTTGAGTGTTACTGAAAAATATTCTATTTGAATGAATTTCTAATTTCCTAGAACTCATATATTTCCACTGCTGATAAATGAAATCATCAATCACCTTAATACAAAAAGCATGAATGTTAAACGGCGGAGTTACATGCAGTCCTTATATTAAGGCCATAACACAAGCATGACATCTCAATAATACAATATGAAGCTCCAAATTTTCTCTCACTCATGCAGTTCCCTCTTCAATGCCCTTTTTTTTTCCATACGCTGAATCCTCTCCTCCGCCTCCCCGTCTGCGGCGGCTGAGGGTGGTGGTGGTCGTCATCATCTAGGGGGTTTTAGCGGTGGCGCTTGTACACGAAGCCGTCATCGACGCGGACCTCCTACTTGATCTCCCTTGACGACATTTTTTGTGTGGATTTTTGTTTTTGAAGTTTTGAATTTAGGTGTTTCAGGGGGGTTCATGATCGGTATTGTTACATGAACATGGGCGGGAACTTTTTGGGGGGGAAATTTTTCACATGATTTTTAAAAAGCTGACTAGGAATATATATATATATAAATTTCCACGTGTATGGGCTGACGTGGGGTCTGAGACATGGATTGAGTTTATAACTGAGTGTAGTAGCACTCGTTTTACAAACGAGAGCTGTTACACTCAGCCCATTTATAGTCCTTGTATATCTCGTTAGTCTACATGGACTCACTATACACCACGGTTGAATTTTTTTTACACATTATATTATTGAATCCATTAAATCATTGAATATACTTTTGTTTTTTATATAAAAGTACATAACTAAGTAGACGTGGTAAATTATTTAAAAATAAAAAAAGATGTAGACTATATCTGGGACTAGAAACGGGGTTGAACATTTTTCATATCTTATTAGATGTGGTATGTGTAGAGGGAAAAACACACATCCTCTCAAATGAGGACACTTGTAAAAGTAAATGGGTACAAACCACTGCACCTGATGACCAATGACCTGAGAACAGCAGAGTAAACGAGTAGCGATCAGACACTCTCAAATAGGTGAATCATGACCAAATTGGTCTCTCAGCGAGATGACTCAAAGTTGGTCGGAATGACCTTACACCTCATGGGCGAATGCCATGTCACGTCCCGAACAGAACTCCATAGCCCGACCAGACCAGGACCACAAGCAAAACCCCTGAAATGGTCAAACATCCATTCAATAACTGCCAGGTTGTTATTAAAACCTGTTATCCGTTTAATATGAATAATTAAGAGCATGTTTAAAAGCAATAAAGGTGAGTGATTTCCATAAAACCCGTCAACTACAACCATTAAAGGGGACAACAATTAAAAGGCTTATTGACCCTGTAAAAAAGGGGGAGAAAACAACTTAGAGAGGTATGGTTTTCTAGTGTAACAAGTGACATTGAAAGTTGAGATGTTCTTAAATTCCCATACTGATTTAAGCATTGGAGTCCTCTTGGCTTACAAACTAGGCATGTCAATCGGACGGATACAGATCGGATAGGCCCATATCCGTATCCGTATCCGTATCCAAATTGATATCCAAAAAAATATTCGTATTCGATACCCGACGGATATTCCAAACACATATCCATATCCGATCCGAAAATCCGGATACGGATTCAGATAATATCCAAAAATATCCAAACCAGATTAAAATATAAATTTTTTATAAATCTTAAATCCTAACATGGTTAAATAGGTATCCACCAAAGACATAAATCACAAATCCTAATATAGTTAAACAAGTATCCAACATAGTTAAATAGGTTTGCCCTAGATCAGGAGATGGTGACCAGCGGGCGTCGTTATCGAGGATCGAAATGGCGCACGGGTGGAGATGGGTCGAAGAGAGAGAAATAATTTTGTTAAATGAGTTGGAGTGTTTTACAGAATTGCATTTATTAAATCGTGGTTTTATAGGTTTCAAAAAATTGATCGGTGGCTTTTCCATAGGGGTGGTTTTCCATTAAGTAGGGGTTTAAATAACCATCCCCTTGTTGATAAGAGGTTGAATGAGAATGATATTGATGCTGAACAGTTATAAAGGGCGATTGAGGTTTGTTGTCAAAATCAAAGTGAGAAGAGTACAACAAATTAATCTTTTAAAATATTATTATGCATCTTTATGGAATTTTTATTTTAATATTTAAAAAAATTAATTTCATATTTTTTAATCCCTTATTTTTTAAGCCCCTGGAATCTTTTAAGTATATGAAATACACCCCCAAAATTTTAAGAACGGAAGTTCACTGAATGGATTGATACAAAAATGGGTTAATTGCCCAAATACCCCTGCAGGCCAACCTCAATTTTTTCTGTGGCTCCACCATTTTAAAAAAAATTTACCCCTGGTTGTACACACTTATTTTTTTCTACCTTCTGACCTACCACATCACTCTTATATGTTCCACTAATGCCCTCTGACCTGTTATTGAAGTTACAAAAATATGTTAGCACTTACAGAAAATATTTAGATGTTACTTTTGTGAAAGTTGCAAAAAATAAAATATTGCTTTATATTGGACCTAACCACATGGACACTTACAGTGAAGAAATCATTTTTATGAACTTACAAAAAAAATATTCTGGTTATAGGATATTCCGATGAACTTACAAAAACCATATGCTGGTTATAAGATATTCAAATGAACTTACAAAAAATTATATGTTGTTTACAGGATACACTGATGAACTTTCAAAAACCAATTACCTAACAACATAATTCAAAATAATATCCCGCTAACAACAAGCAGTATTGGACTGCACCTTCTTAAATGCCCATGCTACACCTGAGAGTCAACGATATTGACTAGGCATTGGATTCTCGCATGTTTGTCGATTGTGACCAAATTGTTGGCAGTAAGAGCACCTATAAGGCAAGATGTCATTATCACCTCTGGATGGAATTCTTCTCTTCTTCTTTCTTTCAACTCGCTTCCTCATTGTGGGACGCTTAATCAGAATATTATTCAAATCTAGTCTTGGCATTCCAAGATTTGGAATCGGAAAGATATTGACTGCATAGGTTTTTCTATGCATTTTAGTGGTGTAGAACGGGTCATACCATGTGTGCAGTGATTCATTGATACTAACAAGGACCGCACAAGCATGCACGCACGGAATTCTCATTATCTGCCATTTCCCACATAGGCAGGTCCGATTTATTAAATTTACCGAGTATGAGTAATCACTACCCATAACCTCAAACTTAAAACCATCGGATGCTCTGACAGTCTTCCCCATCCATTCTTCATTGATCGCTTCAAGTCTTTCATATACTCTAGGACACAAAAAAAGTCTACCACGTTGCGGATTTAATCCTCCTCTTTACTGTTATATCCATAATCTGGTTACAATATGATCAATCATTTGTAAAATGGTCAACTGATGAGCTTGCATGATCCAAATGTTGAAAGATTCAGCCAGGTTGTAATACATGATATGAATCAATGTACAAAAAACGTTATACAAGTTACAGATTTTGTAAACATACTTACATAAACTATTATGTTAGTTGTGAAAATAGTTAAGCTACTGGATATTTTACCCCAATCAGTCACCCTGAAAAAGTGCACCCCCACATGCTAATCATTAGGCTATGAGCTTCATTAGCCTTTGTATTTTGGATGTTCACCAATGACATATCATGAGTTTCTTCGACAACGTTTTCATTAACATCGTGATTTGACCCATTCTATTGAAAGGGGCGAACTTCAGGTCTGGGAGTATTTACAGAATATATATCATGAGTTACAGAATCAATGTTTTCATTTACAAAATTTCAAAGTCCATTACAGAATCAAATGCATAATATCAATGTCCATTACAGAATCAATGTTTACAGCTATGTCACAAATTATTCTTCTGATACTTACATAATAAATAGACATGCATGCACCACATGCCCATTTTCAATTATAGTTTATGCACTAACTAACAGGTCTGATCATGCAAAGTTTACAGAAATCAATAATTCTGAAGATGATTATGCATACCCATTGGAATTTTGAACAAAGAGGTGTATTAGTCGGGCATCAAAGTGAATATGTAGCTGAACCATCTTCTTCATATCACGATCATCTACCAATGTCACATTTTTTATCGCAGCCTGGAATGAAGTACTTCATCGTTATTTAGATGAATCCAAGTTCCATCTTGAACACAACTCCCCAACAAAACTTTGAAACCCAGCATTTTCTTCAACATCTGCAATGTATGAATCCTCTCTGTATTTACAACGGGTAGGTAATGAAGACATCGGGTGGGTTTCGGTGAAGGTTTTGGCAATGGGTTTCGACGAGGGTAACATCGACTGGGGTCTTCGCCTGGTGGAGGAGAAGTCGGTGGAGGAGGAGAGAAGGGTCGATGCGGTCGTTGTCGGGTGGTCGGGTTGATGAGATCGGTGAGGGTTTCAAAAAAAGGGGGACAGAATGAATTTTGTGGGGCTGGTAGGGATTGTGGAAGAGAAGGGTATTAGTGGAACATATAAGTGATGTGGCGTGTCAAAGGGTAGAAAAAAAATAAGTTTGTACAACCTGGGGTAAATTTTTTTTCTTCAAAAAGGTGGGGGCACAGAAAAAATTGAGGCTGGTCTGCAGGGGTATTTGGGCAATTGTAACACCCCACATTTACCTAACCATTGATCGGATGGTAAATGGGTCGCTACTACAATTAATACAAATAGATGACAAAAATTTGAACTCATTTTTTAAAATGATACGAATATAATATAAATATAATAAAAACGATGATAATAAAATAAATAATATCCAAGGCCTTAAATCATCAATGACTTTACAAATTATCAGAGTTTTTGTGGAGACAAGTGACTGAAAAGGTAATACATAACAAACCACATCTGTGGGAGCCATCTAAACTAAACAAACCTAAATAGTTGATCGTAACTATAATTTATCATCGAACCACTACGTCGAAGAAATTTCTGAAAGACGCAAAAAGCCCAAATTTCATCTTAATCGTCATAATATGCGATGTCTGGTAATGAAACAACCGACCCATATCGAAAAGGGTGAGCGATTAGCTCAGTGAATAAGTCCATTGACAAAATACTTCACGTGACAGTTATATATAAAATAAGTTATATAAAAAATCAGAATTTCTTTTAATAAATCTTTTATTTTATTAAATTAATCTAAAATCATGAGCTTAAAAAAATATTTTAATGCAATTAAATATCCCAATCCTTGGCCCACATCAATAAAATCATGAGACTTAAATGATATGATCAAATACAAAAAAATAAAAATAAAGTTATATTAAAATAAGAATTTTCGTTCATAAATCAATTTAAATTCATGAGCTTAAAAAAATATTTTTATGCAATCACGTGGCCCAATCCTTGGCCCACATCATAGAAATCATGCAGCTTAAATGATATAACCAAGTAGGGTTCTCAATCGGAAGAACCATTCTCCCAAAACAGGTGTGCCACGCCCCAAGCGACTAAATCGCTCAAAAAGCTCCCTCGAGGAGACATCGGATCTAGAAACGCTGATGGGTTGCCGCTGCCATCACTACGAGAACACTAGCACAGGATGCCCCGGTTGCTGCCGACTCCAAACAAAGGAATCCGCCGCTGCAAGGAATGCTTTACCACACCCCTCACCGATCTTAGGACTCTTCGAGTCCTAGACCTTCCTCCTTAATGGCGAAATAAAAGGGGGGGATTTATTCCAGAAATATGTCATGATATGCACCTTGATAAAATCCCGAGGACTAGGTTTTCTCCACTAGTCCTAAATTTTTCAAAAATCTCAAAAATACAAAAATTCTTAATTCAAATAATTATGCCTTTGATTAATTCTTGAAACACGAATAGCATATTCATGCTATATTAATTGTCATGATGAAAAATTAAATCATGCAACTTTATTCAATAAAAATGCAATTTGATCAATATGAAAAGAATATCCAAATCATGCAAATTTATCACAATATAAATGCATGGATGACACATAATATCACACAAATATGATTGGCATATGTAATTCAATGTTATAGAGCAAAAGCTCACACGAAATAAATCGATAGGCCTACTCACCTCGAATGGACCCTAGGTCCGGAGAATGAAGCCCCCGACAAAAATTACAACCTAGATAAACCAAATAAATTATTAATTAAAACCTACAATTTAAGCCTAAGCCCAAGATCTAATTACCTATCCATAATTAATAGGTATAAATTTTTATACCAACAATCTAAACCAATCCATATGTACCACAACCTAAGAAGAAGATCAAAAACCTATTTACAATCAAACCAGACACTAAAAGACGAAACCAGAAAAGATAAAATCATAAAAGACAAAACAGAAAAGACAAAAATCCAGAAATTTAAAATAATAATAAAATAACAAAAATTCATAATATAAAAACAAACTATTAATTAGTAAAAATTAAAAATAAAAAAGCTTATTATGTATACGCATAAATCATAACCCTAATATTATTAAAAACTTATATTTTAAAAATCTGAACATAGATCTAATCTTTAAAATAAATAATAAATCAAAACCCTAAGTTTATGAAGACTCAAAAATTCAAAAACCTAACATGGATCTAACAGTAATAAATAATAGATCAAAACCCTAGTTTCTATAACAACTACTAAAAAAAATCTAATAACATAACATATATATCTATCAAAACTCTAATATATCAAAAACTCAAAATCCCATAAAAATATTTTTTAATCCTTAAAATAAATCAAAACCCTAATTTCATTAAAAATCCAAAAATTCAAATACTTAAACATGGATCTAATAAATGATAAGAAAATTACTTTCTTTTTTTTCTCTCTCTCTAACCCTTTCTCTCTCTCGATTTCTCTCACACCCTCTCTATCTCCCAAGGCGCTCTCTCTCTCTCTCTCTCTCTCTGCCGAATAGACACGGCCGCCAATATTTTTTTCTTTCACCCCTACATATATATAGGACATGAGAAGCCCTAGAAAAATCTTTATGCACTGTTCATGTGCATAATTCTCACATGCATTACTCCATGCATATGGGCCCTCTTTGGTGCCCTCATAAGGCCCATCATGGGCTGAAACAAGGTCACGCCCACATCCAACGTCTCACTCTTCTACAGAGACCCTGGATTGTTTCGGGTTTACGAATAGGTCCCTATCCGAATTACAGGTAGGTCCCTACAGTCTATAATAAAAATTTCAAGATTCAAAACTAGGTCCCTGAAAATCAATAACAATGAAATTTTAAAATTTAATCTTTTGATATCAAAAGTTTATAAAATTGTAATCATTTAAGATCTTAAAAAATCTTCACACAAAATATATAAAAACTTTAACATTAACAAATAAATATTTAAAATTGTAAACTGAAATGGCCCATAATGATACATTAAATGGGCCAAAATTTAAAAACACACAAAACACACTAATTTTAATTCAAATATCTTATTTATATATTAAAATCAAATATATAAATAAGAAAATTTCACATACATTCATAGAGATTCCCTATTTATAGAGGTTCCCAGGATCGCCCAAGGGTTTTTGGTTCGATCTCCTCATCGAACAGATGAGAAAAGACTCATGATTTTTAGAGAGACAAATGATATATATTGGGGATTTTGTTAATCACATCTTGAAAAATATATATATTTTGTTGGGATTTCATGGATTAGTCAATGATAACCTATCCTATGATATATTCTTTGTGATTTTGAAATTTAATGCTGATAATTTCAAATCAAGTGAATATATTTTAGGGGATCAGAAAAAATATCAATTTAAAATGTATTGACTTGGACTGTCGTCGTTGGATCAAAGCGAGCCGATAGATCGGGCCTTGTCAGGTTCGCATTGACTGGGCCGTGGATCCGTTTGGTTGGGTGCTAGGCTTTCCGGATCCGACCTGCTTGGGTGGGCAGAAAATTTAGTGCCCACAGATGCTCCCTTTTTCTCGTTCGATTGGGATCTCTTCCTGTTGAATGGAAAAAACATTGTTTGGGGTGCCACGTGTCTGGCGTCACCCCCATCTAGTCGAAATAATAATCCTCGGATTTGGTGCGTCTCCCCCCTTTCATTTGGCGGCTCATTGTGTTTAGAGGATCGAGAGCGAGTTCAACGAGTTGTCAAGCTTGTCGGTGCGTGAAAAATCCGCATGTGTGGGGGTTCTTCGGGGATTCGAATCGACGCGTGTCCTAGTGGGCTAGGTTGGATCGTCTTCTCGGAAGGGTGAGGGGTGTCGTTCCTGGTTGAGGCGCCTGACAGCTGCTCAAGAGGATCCCGGGGTTGGTGTGATCGCCACCTGCTTTTTCTAAAAGCAGGAAAAGTTGAGTTTGGTTTGGTCGCCTACGTGGGGAGTTTGTGGGGTCTGCGCTCTGAGACACGGATATACCGTACACAGAGGTGGAAAACAGGTATCCTATTATGCTTCTGGGGCTTGACTTAAGGAGTCTTGGGACAAAGGGGGGTAGATAGGGGGTGTGGATAGGGGGCGGCTAGTCTATTTCAGCCGTCGGATATGGGGCGGCTACTGGGGTTTAGCCGTCCGGGGCCTGGGTTGGTCTGGGCAGAACTTCGGTAGGAAATGGGCTTGGTTTTGGACAGAGGCTAAGTTAGGCTTAGCCCGGGCTTCTGGAGGGGGAGTGAGAGGGTGTTTTTGTGTAGGAAAGGGATATTTTCTCTCACAAAAGGGGTCTCTCTCTCTCTCTCTTGGGATTTCTAGTGGGGGAAGGGTTGGGGGATTTGTGAGTGACAATTGTGGATTGGGAATTGTGATGTTGTTGAATTGTTGATGTTGTATTTAGGCTTGGGACCTCCTCTATTTATAGTAAAAGAGAGGCAGGGAAATATCCAGCGGGTAATGGAGTGGGTTGGCTTCGATTAGACCTCTCATTAATTCTCTGGTTCTTCTGTCAGAGACCAGGTGAAGGGCGGCTAGTGATAACTAGCCGCCCAGGATGGGGCGGCTACTTCCTGGTAGCCGCCCCTATCATGACCTGCCAAACGTCCCATCTCTGACAAGCGGTGGTTTGGGTCAGTTACTTGGATTGATCCGGCCAAGAGAGGGCGGCTAAAGGTCATGACCCGCCGTAATGATCATCATTTAATACTGCTTTATGTCCCATCCTGGGGACTGGTCCAAAGTCGGCCAGGGGGGCGGCTAGTGATAACTAGCCGCCTGGTATGGGGCGGCTAGTTAGGTCTAGCCGCCCCTTGCCAGGGTCTCAAGGTTTTTGGGTTTTAGGGTTTTCCTTAGGTGGGGTTCTAGTTTGGGGTCTGGGTCTGGTTTAGGGTAGGTTTATGGTTTAGTTTTAGGTCAGGACTAGGTTAGGGTTTTCGGTTTAGGTTTAGGTTAGGTTTAGGGTTTCCGGTTTAGGTTTAGGTTTAGGTTTAGGTCAGGGCTAGGGTTAGGGTTTAGGGCTAGGGTTAGGATTTCGGTTTAGGTTTATGTCAAGGCTAGGGTTAGGGTTTCCGGTTTAGGTCAAGGCTAGGGTTAGGGTTTCCGGTTTACCGAACCTTTGGTTCTTTATTGGATGTCCAACTGTGGGATATTTTCGTGTGTTACTTGAAGTATTTCTGTCTCTCTGGATGGTCAAAATTGGGGTATCTACAATTGTCCCTCATCGGACAGAGTCTTTGTGTGGAGCAGGAAAGACTTCGACCGATGATAAGGAAAGTGACTCCTATTTTGGCCGGCCCGACCTTCAAGAAGTTTATGCCAAAACGAGCAGTACCATTCGGGAGTTGATTTAGACCGTCAGAGGCTAGGTCTTGACTTAGAATTTTTAACCGAGAGGATGATCCAGGTGGAAGGCGGGAAAAAGTAAATGGTGAGTGATCCAACCCGCGGTCGGGGTTCTTAGCTATCGTGCGCGGAGCAGCTCAGCGTCAGTTTCCTCGTGCCTACCGTTCCCGTGTTTGGGAAAACTCAGCAAGGAGGGGATATCACCGACAGAAAGCAAGTAAAAGTTTGATTTGGTGAATTTGATCATCTGAAGGATAAGAACTCTGGAAAAGAACCAAACTGGAGAAATTCAAATTTGAGTGGTACTGAAAGTGCGGCGAAACTTCGGGAAAGTCATGTTTGATCAAGTAATGTCTGGAAATAAGCCAATACATGGCTGTTTGGTATGGAGAACCTTGAAATTTTGGGCTGAAAAGATTGGAGAGGGGTTTTTAAATGAAAGAGAAAAACTGGGAGCCGCCCGAGAGGGGGCGGCTACTCGCGGGTAGCCGCCCCTGGACTGGGTCCCTTATAACCGAAAAGACCCTCTCTCTCTCCATACGATTCAAAACGGTTTCTCTTCCCTCCTCTCTTCTTCCTCTTTGTTTTAAACCGAGAAACCTTGATTCATTTGCCTTTCTTTCCTCTATTTCGACCTCAATCTTTCTCTCTTTCTCTTGATTTCAAAGGCCCTAGGTTTGGGTTCTCCTTTTTCTTTTCATACCGAGGAGGATGACGAGGTCGAAGGCGATTGTTTTGAGGGAAAAGCGACCACGGGTGGCTCGTGGAGAGTGTAGCCCGAGCTCTTCATCATCGGAGAGCGATAGGCCGGAGGTCGAGGCCGTGGGGGAGGGTATGGGTATGACGGAGGTGCCGCCGGTGGGCATCGGTGTGGGTGGGGTTGGGGATTTGCCTTCGGGGGCTGTCCCGGAGGTAGGGGGTAGTATGATAGGTTACACTCGCTAGAGGAGGCGTGGGATCGACGGTGGCGGTCGATGAGGTGGTTTCGGGGGTCGGAGGATCGGTTGAGGGTGCAACCGAGGGGGTAGGGGTTGAGGGAGTTAGTGAGGATGAGGGCGTCCTTGGATGCCCTCGTTGGGATGTTGGATAGGGAGGCCACCGAGGCCAGGGCTGAGGAGGAGGAAAGCAGGGCTATGGGTGCTTTCGCGGAGTTTATCTCCAGCGTGGGGAGGGTGGAGGGGACAGGAGAGGCTAGGGATGAGGCCGGGGAGGTCGAGGGTATGGACACCGGGGTTGCAGAGGCCGGTGTTGGTGTTGGGGCTGAGGTCGAGGAGGCCGTGTTCGAGGAGGATGAGGAGGAGGATGACGACGGGATGGACGATCCCGATGAGGCCGAGGTGGACGCTCCTAGGTCCACACGGGCCGTGGTATGTTCCTAACCTTTTAGTCTTAGCCTTATTATTATTATTATTATTTTGGTGTGTATGCATGTGTTTTGGTGGTATGAACAGGTTGTATGTGTGTATTATACTCGTATATGTGTGTTTTTAGATAGGCATGCTTGTGTATAAGTTTAATCATGGTGGGATAGTAAGCATGCGGATATGGGTTTGTTTCTTTTTAGGAAGGGGGCAATTTCTATATACATGCATCCATGTTTGTTATATGCATATAAAGGAGAGAGAAGTGATATGGCTAGTATGCTTGTATGCGACACCATTCTACGTGTATTTGACTTCGTATGTGTTTGATCGTGGTAGAGCGTGAGGGAGTGTATGCATGCATTTCGTGGGTCAAGTGTCCATATGCTTAGGTGCGTTTAGGAAAAGTGTAAGCATGATAGGCTGTGATGTGAGTGGTGACCATGGTGGGATAAGAGGGTGTATTTTGAAAAATGAAACATACGAGTAATGACCACGGTGGATTAAGAAGGTAAAGCATGTGATCTTATGTTTTGCAAATAAAGAGAGGGTTTAGTGGATGGAGCGGGCTTCCGTTCCTTCTTTTTGATCGAGCCGTTCCACGTCCATCGCCCATATGTGGAGGCATTGGCGGAGAGATGGGACCCGGAGAGTTGTACGTTCATCCTCCCTACCGGCGCTGTCATACCGATTTTTCTTGTTCTTTTAGAGGGGGCTTTTTTAATGTGTAGGAGTTTTATTGTGCTAAGGGCGAATGGTTTCTAGAAAATGAATTCGTCTAGGGACTTGGATCCTTACCTCTCGAAGAAGGTTAAGAGGGCCGGGGGAAAGAACTTTGGCGGCTTCGCACCATTTCTTCAGGTATGTGTAAGTGATAAATGTCTTTTCTTGGTTTAGCTCACTTTGATCGTGATGATTTCCCTCTCGCTTTGCTAGATTTTCGGGTATGAGCACTTCGCAATTGATCGCCCGACTTCGGCACCGTTTGGTCGTGCCCTCCCTTGGGCTATGAGATGGGAACCCCGGGGATCATCCCGCTTGCATCGCCTCGCCCAATTCCGAGAGGCCTTCCGCGTCTTGTTGGAGGAAGAGGTATAAGTTTTCTTCGAATTTTTTTTTGGCTTATATTTGATTTTCTTTTGATTAAGCGCTCTTCCTATCTTTCGATGTTTTTTAGATGACGTGGAGGCCTTACTCGGAGGAGATTCCCGAGGCCCTGGCGCAAGACGTCTGGTTGATCTACTTTAATGAGGTCGTGTTTCATGCGATCAGCCGGGTCGTCCGCCAGCTTGGGTACCACCAGTGGGTGCCCGATCCTCTGCCGCGGCGCCCCTCGATTCCGGTGGCCGGGATTCCTCGGGACACGAATCTCCCGAGGAATTATGCTACGTATGTGGCAGGATGGATGGGCCGAGGCGTTTTGGTTGAGCGTCGTCCTGAGGTGACTTCGAGTGATGAATACCTAGCTTGGTATCGTCAGGAGTATGCAGGTATCCTTGGGATGATGGAGGAGGAGATCTCGGACGCTTACGTAAGTTTGGAAACCCTCCTTCTCTTCCTCGTTCTCCTTTGCTTGAATATTTTCTGAATGGTATTTGCTTTTGTAGGTTGAGCTGGATGAGATGGAGAAGAGGCTCAAGACCGCCAATGAACACCTCCAAGCGCGGACCAGGCTGATAGAGGCGTTGCGGGTACAGAGAGGACACTTGCAGGACCAGGTCTGGGTTCTCGAGGCTCAGGTGGATGCTTTGTCGAGAGCGAGGGCCGACGGTGCTTCCTCTTCTTCCGCCCCTCCTCCTTTCATGGTTTCCGAGCGAGAGCTCGAGCTGACGAGGGAGTTGGATGCGGCCCGGAGCGAGTTGACGGCCATACGTATGGAGCTGGGCTAGGCGAGGGGTAGGGCTTCTTGGGCTGAGGAGGAGACGGACCGGCTGAGGTCCATGGTGGCTTTGAAAGAGGAGGGGTTTATCACCCTAGGCTGTGAGAGGGACTCCCTCCAGATGAGGGTGTCAGAGTTGGAGGCTTCGGCGGGCGTTCCTGGAGGTTTGATGGGGGACTTGGTTCTTTCGCTCCAGGCAGCCGGGGATAGGGACCGAGAGGCGCTTAGGGCATCAGAGGCGAGGGCGTGGGAGTTGGAGGAGAGGTTGAGGGCCGCTGAGGATTGGGCCAGAGGGACAGAGAGTCGCCTCCGACAGAGATTGGAGAGGAGAGACAGAGATATGCAGCAGGTCCGTCTTTGGGAGGCGACTATGAGGGGGAAATTGGTTGGAGGGGGCTCTATGACCGAGGCGGACCTCGATCTTCTTCCACTTGAGCCTGACCATTCTCTCTCGGCTTCCTTGGCTACCGGGGCCACCCTCAGCCGTGCTTCTCGTCCTTCGGCATCTCGGAGTCGTGGGATATATACAAGGGCTGCATCTTCGGTTCGAGAGACTCCGGCCGCTCCTGACGCTCCAGAGGTTCAGTCTTCTCATCAGCCGCCGCTCCCTTCTCAGCCTAGTTAGGACGTTCCTCCTACTCAGCCTCCAGCGGATGACGATACGCCGAGGTACAACTTTTGTGTCTTGGTTTTAAGTAGAAGAATAATATATATGCGATGAATTCATGCTTTTCTTCATTTGTTTTTGGTTTTAGGTGGTATTTCGGTGAAGTATAGCTCAAGCCTTCGGAGTTTGGAGTGTTTCGAAGGAAAGGATCCTCTTTTATGCTCTCTTAGGTTTAGAAAAACAATTTATGTTTATGGTTTTGGTGGGACAATTTAATTTCTCGTTTGTATGCATGATATTGAGTAGTTTAGCATAGATTCTCCTGGATATGTATGTGTGTGTAGATGAATCTTGGCTTTTATAGGTTTGACTCATGGATGGACATGTGATTTTAAGACATGGTTATTTTTTGAAGTGTATACATATTGGTTTTATGAATGTATATGTGTATGAAATGTGTGTGTATGCAATTTTGGAAAGAAATGTTCTGTGATAGGTATTGGAGACACGAAGACTTGGTTAATAATGGGGCTGAAAGCAGGTTTCAGGGTAGCAGGCAGGGGGCGGCTAGTGTAAACTAGCCGCCCAGTGGGGGGGGCGGCTAGTTGTGTTCAGCCGCCCCCTGCCTGGGCACACTTATCTGAAACAGAGGGCAGGGGCGGCTAGTGTGAACTAGCCGCCCAGTGAGGGGTGGCTAGTCGAGTTTAGCCGCCCCCTGTCTGGGACAATTCTTCTGATTTTGCTCCTTGTCTGCTGCTGCCGCTGAAAGTCTTTGTGACCGTTTCAACCTTCGGGACCTATAAAAACATTCCTTCCATGGACCAAGTGTTAAAATCTGTCCGGATTACGCCCCTGCACTAACTTTCAAGCCCTTCTTGCTTGAATTGTCAAGGGCTACAACCCATCTTAAGGTAAATGGAAAGATAATGGGAGAAAGTAAAGTGCGGGAGACCATGCTTTAGTATGCAAGGAAGGGATTCCAAGTGCGTGAGAAAAACCAGGATGTGCTGCAAGGGCACGAAATGCTTTAGTGTAAAGGTGGGACAATTTCTTCTCAGGCATGTGCGGCAAGGGCACGAAATGAGTGGGGACAATTTTAATATTTAGGTACGGGGGGTCAACTTTAATATTCCAAGAAAATCAGATGCCCAGGTGTTTTGGAAAAGGAAAATGCAAGCTTATGCGTAAGTGTAAGTGGCATAAGGGGGCATTTTAGTTCTTCATTGGTTTCTTACATGAGAGGGCAATGTTTTCGACTTTCTGAAGTAAAAGATACCATCAAATCCTTGTGGAGGAGCCCTTGTGGTCACCTATGTCCAAACCAGGATCGTATTTGAAAGGTATAAGCCTTAGGTGTCATTTTTTTCTTCTAGGTTCATGGTTTTCAAATGCTTAATCATATTATTCTAAACATGCTGAAAAATCCATTAGTGTACCATGAGTCGAGTCAAATAAGCTTCCCTTGGACAAGCAAGTTTCTAAGTGAGCTCATGCGAGTGTGTGTAGTTGTAAACCTGGACATGATATACCTTTGGTCAAAATTTTGCCTTTCCCGATAGACATAGTTCAATTTTGACTCCCATTGCGAAAATAAAAAGGGAGGGGGAGAATGGGGTAAGAATAATATCTTCCTTTCGGGCAATATTTTAGAATTGTCCCAATCTAGCACATGTCTTTCTAGGTTCATGGTTTTCAAATGCTTAATCGTATTATTCTAAACATGCTGAAAAATCCATGAGTGTACCAAGAGTCGAGTCAAATAAGCTTCCCTTGGACAAGCAAGTTTCTAAGTGAACTCATGCGAGTGTGTGTAGTTGTAAACCTGGACATGATCTACCTTTGGTCAAAATTTTGCCTTTCCCGGTAGACATAGTTCAATTTTGACTCCCATTGCGAAAATAAAAAGGGAGGGGGAGAATGGGGTAAGAATAATATCTTCCTTTCGGGCAATATTTTAGAATTGTCCCAGTCTAGCACATGTCTTACTTTCTAGGTCCCTCTGGCTTTCTTCTTTTTACCATTTCTTTATTTTAGATGGAAAGTACAGTTCGTTGTTTGGATCTGTATTGGTACAGCCATTGTCTAGCGTATACCGTGCGTAAAGGCGTGAAAGCCTGCTAAAATAGATAGTTTTAACCCGTTCACTAGGGTGTTGTTTTTCTTTTGTTGGCCTCTCATTGCCTGATTTTTTTTATTTGATTTGAGGGGGGGCTCTTCTGTTTTTCACCTCGATTCTTTTCATGCTTCCCCTCTAGAAGTGTTTGTATAGTGCCAGAGGCAGTTTTTGGAACATATGCTAGGTCCGGGTAACTCCTCATTTTGACCTAGGGTTAATACGAGTGGGGCGGAAATAAGGGATGTTTTGCTTTGGGGGGGTTTTAAATTGTCCCACTCTACAGGGTAGGCAATCTCTCTTCTATCCGGTAAATCTAGTCCAATTTACATGTGTGAAGGGAACGACATGATTTGGCGGAGATGTGTTCAAATAGATACAAGTTTTTCTTTGAGAGTCTTATAATTCTATCATCAAGTACTAAACGCTGGAAATCGCACGAAGAAAGAATAATAGTTCTTAAGTATTGAAAGTTTTTCATGCATGGAATTTCTTTAGATAAAGTGCATTCCACGAACCTGGAACTTCGACTCCTTCGGCATCTACCAGGCGGTAGGCATTCCCGGAATAGGCATGGGTGATCACATAGGGTCCCTCCCATGTGGGTTGCAACTTTCCTCTTGGGTGAGGTTGTCTTGATGGCATGATTTGCTTAAGTACTAACTCCCCGATTTCAAATCTCCTTTTTATTACCTTCTTTTCAAATGCCCTTGCCACCCTTCTTTGGTAAGGCCTGGGCGTGGTCTGCCGCTCTTAGTCTTTCTCGTCCAGTCTTTTCTCTTTTTGGTATTTTTGATATTTTCTGTTTTTGAAAGCGTGGAAATAGATGTATACTTTTGGTTTTTTTTTAAAAAGGCTTCTGTCGGTGAATAGACATGTTTTTGGAAAAAGGATGGAGATAAAGTTTTGTAAAACGATTTTATTTTAGAAGGAAAGTATGGAAAGATAGTTCGTAAAAATGTTTTGGATGGAAATTATGGAAACACTTGCTTTGTAAAACATTTTCATTTTGAAGGAGCAGATTTGGAAAACATTTTCGTTTTGAAGAAGAGTGGAAATGTATTTTGCAAATATGTTCGTTGTTTTGGTAAACAGGCAGAGAAAGTTTGGGAAAGTATTTTGTTTGGAAGTGTGGAACTAAGGTTTTGTAAAACTTTGGTTTTGAAAGAGAGTGTGGAAAACATGCTTTTAGAAAACATTTTTTTTGTGGAAAAAGAGTGGAAATAAAGCTGGAAACAAGTATGTTCAGGGTTGAGGAATGAAAGATGATTAGCGTGTATTTTTTTGGATTTTAGTTTCTTTTGGGAAAGCAGGTAAACAAATATATATAGGGTGATGAAAACGGAAGCTGGTAAACAAATATTTTTATCTTTTTTTATTTTTGGGAAAGCTGTAAACAAATATGTACAGGAGTTGAAAGCTCACCCAGGAGGATCGGTACCTGGTTCTTGGATTTGTATTGCCTCCTCGAGTCGGCTTCTTTTGGGTGGCCGGCTGATGTCTGGTGGGGTCCCCTGTTCCCAAATTCTGCCTCCCTGAGTCTCTTCAAGGGCCTTCCTTGATGGAGTAGTTCTTCGTCGGTGGAGCCTGGCTGCCAACATGCGAGCACCTCTAGCCGGATGCGCATGGCACAGACGCTCCAATTCTGGGCCCGTGTCTCATTAAAGCGTGCTTCTCCCCATATGGATATCACTTTCCCACGGTACAGGAAGCGAAGACATTGGTGTCGGGTGGATGAGACGGCTTCGATGCTGTTGAGCCATGCCCTCCCAACAATCAGGGGGTGGGGCGATTGAATGTTCATTACCATGCAGTTGACAATGGTGGAGACCGAGCCGATCTTTAGTGGGAGCGTGACCAATCCGCAAGCGTTCTTGCGCGTGTTGTCGAAGGCGTAAATGTATTCGTCCGAGGGTTCCAATCTAGGAACCCTGCCTTCTAGATTTTGGTAGGTGGAATTTGTTAGAACGTTGGCTTCTGCTCCCGTGTCGATGAGAATGTGCCGGAATTCCCTCCCTCCGAGTATGGCAGTGATTGCGAGGGGTGCAGAGCGTGCTCCGGCTTTTGCGACTTCATGGGGGAGGAAGGTGATCGAGTTGGGCTCCGTAAGATCGTTCGGTGGATGCAGGGTCCTGGTCACTTCTTCCGAGGGATAATTGTAGTTATAAGGGGACCTCGGTGGGCTACCACCTTCATCCTCATTCCCTGGTCGTAGGGCTAGTGTGAACATATTATGTATTGCCCAGTTGTTCTCATTCTCGTATTGGAGGCGTGCTTCTCCCCAGATTGTCAGTATGTGACCCAAGAAGGGCAGTCGAAGGCATTGGTGCCGGGGGGAACATATAGCTTGGATGCTGTCTAACCATGGTCGCCCTAGCATCAATGGGTACCTTGTATCAATGTCAGCCACGAAGCAAGCCACTTCACAGATAAGGGGGCCGACGGATAGCTCGAAGGTTCCGGGGCCGCGGAGAGTCTTCCCGGTATGGTTGAAAGCTTGGATAGTATGGTGGGCCGGTTGGACGGGAGGACGGCCTAGTCCGGGTATCTTTTGGTAAGTGGAGCATATCATTATGTTCATGCCTGACCCTGGGTCTACAAAGATGTTGTTTAGCCACAACATTTGAAGTCGTCCGCGGATGTGTAGGGGGGTAAACTCGCAATCTGGGATCCGGGAGGTCTTGATCAGAAATGATATGGTCATTGGGCGGCGGGGGCCATCGACAGTGTCTGTACTCTTGGAGGACCCGTTGTCGTCTGGATGCAGATCATTCGACGTACATTCCCCTCCTTGGGGTCCTTCGCTAGCTCCTTCGGGGATCTCCTCAAATGGCTCTTCTTCTTCGTCTCCTCCCGGGTTTTCTAGTCCGCTTTCGTCGGACTCGATGTTGATGACCGCGGGCAGGGCGAGAACTGCATCTTCTTCGCCATAGAGTATGACGAGGTCATGATTGTCGAGGTTCAGCTGGAAGGGCTCGTTCTGCTCTTCCTCCTCGGATTCTTCGGACAGACTGTCATCAGTGACGTCTTCTGAACTGCTTGGTTGTGGTGATGGTTGTCTCCCTCTCCTGACCATGTTTACCATGTGGGCTCCAGAGGTGGAGGATTGGTTGTGACCTGGCAATGGGTCAGTAAAAATGCCAAATGGCTTGGAGGCTCGAGAATTGCCCTGGTTTAAGTAATTTTTGATCATGGCCCAATCGAGGCGCCTGTCATCATTTAAATCATAAATAAAATCCCAAAAAACAATGCATTGTTCTACGGTATGACCATGTTGTTGGTGGTATTGACAGTAACGCAGCCTGCTGGCCCCGGGGAGTGGAGGTTTAGCAGCTGGGAGGGAGATACTATTTGTGTCCATTAGTACCCTAAAAATCCTAGTTAGTGTTTCTGAGAGGGGAGGGTAAGAGTCCCTCTTTCCCGTTCGTCTTTGATCATAGGATGTCGGAGGGGAGACCTCATTATAAGTGTCTTGGGTGGGCTGCTTAGGATTTAGGTTCTGATTTCTCAGGAAGGTGGAATAGAAAGGGGTCCTAGGCTAGCCTTGTCTTGAATTTTTGGGGTTTTGGACCAGGGAACTTTGGATTACAGGGCTTTGTTGTGTCGGCACGGGGACGGGTACTGATCGAGTAGTGAAGTTTTGGCTGATTGGCCGAGGCGGTGCATACCCGGATGAACCGGACGTGTACTGTCTTGGAGCCGTTCCTCGATCAGGAACTTGTGCTCCGTTCGGGTAGAGTGCCGATACTTGTGTAATAATCCCCTCTACCGTGGGGGTTTGTGCCTTACGAGGCGGTTGTCCAACCCTATGGCTGATAAGTAGGGACAGGGTTTGGACTGCTGGGGCTGCACAACGGTAAATCCTGTTGTGGTGGTCAATCAGAAGTTGATACGTAGTGCAGTCTCCGTACTACGAAAGGCTCGTACGAAGCTCTGGACTCAGGCTCTGTAACATCATGTCAATTTCTTAACATTCTGTGAGTTGCAGGCCGGTCTGGTGCACAAGTGTGCGCCACCGAGACACGTATTGCTCAAATTCCTCCCTAGGCCTCATTCTTTCTACGGTTAGATCCGAAATAGAGGGGGTTCTGATCCTCTGATAACCGTAGCTGTAGATACCCCAATTTTGACCGTCCAGAAAGACAGAAATACTTCAAGTAACACCTGGAAATATCCCACTTTTGGACATCCAATAGAGAACCAAAATTCAGGAAGCCGGAAACCCTAACCGGAAACCCTAAAACTAAAACTAAACCTGACCCTAGCATTGACCTAGACCTAAAACCAGAAACCCTAACCCTAACCCTAAGACCCAAAAACACTGTGTCCCTAGCAGGGGGCGGCTAGATCTAACTAGCCGCCCCATACCAGGTGGCTAGTTTGAACTAGCCGCCCCCCCAACCTCCCCCTGGCCGACTTTGGACCAGTCCCCTGGATGGGACATAAAGCAGCAATAAATGCTGATCATTGCGGCGGGTCATGACCTTTAGCCGCCCTCTCTTGGCCGGATCAATCCAAGTAACCGACCCAAGCCACCGCTTGTCAGAGATGGGACGTTTGGCAGATCATGATGGGGGCGGCTACTAGGAAGTAGCCGCCCCATCCTGGGCGGCTAGATAGAACTAGCCGCCCTTCACCTGGTCCTGACAAAAGAACCAGGGAATTAATGAGGGGTCTAATCGAAGCCAACCCACTCCATTACCCCCGGGATATTTCCCTGCCTCTCTTTTACTATAAATAGAGGGGTCCCAAGCCCAAATACAACATCACCAAAAAATCCACAACAATCTTCAATCACCAATCCACCATCCTCAAACCCTTCCACCACTAGAAATCACAAGAGAGAGAGAGAGAGAGCCTCTTTTGTGAGAGAAAACACCTATTCCCTACACAAAAAAAACACCCTCTCATTCCACCCTCCAGAAACCCGGGCTAAACCTAGCTTAGCCTCTGCCCAAAACCAAACCCATTTCCTTCCGAATTTCTGCCCAAACCAAACCAGGCCCAGGACGGCTAAACCCTAGTAGCCGCCCCTCACCAGACGGCTAGATCCAACTAGCCGCCCCCCCATATCCACACCCCATATCCACAATCCTTTGTCCCAAGACTCCTTTAGTCAAGCCCGGAAGCAGAATAGGATTACCTGTTTTTCACCTCTGTGTACGGTATATCCGTGTCTCAGAGCGGAGACCCCACAAACTCCCCACGTAGGCGATCAAATCCAACACCAACTTTTCCTGCTTTTTTTGAGAAAGCAGGTGGCGATCACACAAACCCCGTCTTTTCTGAGAAGCAGTCGGGCGGCTCAGGAACGACTCTCCGAGCGGTGACCTGATCAGTCGCAAGACGGACCAGGACCAAGTTCGCAGAACCCCCAATTTTACATACCGACAAATCTGGCGATCACGGTGGGACCTCCCTCGTGAAAAACAACAAAAGGTAATCCTCTTCTGCCCCCTTTTACAAGCTTGACTAGAATGCTATCAACCCTCTAGGAAGGTTAGAGTTTCTCACTCCTTGAATTAAATCCACTTCTACTGTGCATTATAACATCCTTTATTGCTTTGTAAGCCGCACACAGCTGCGCAATCCTTTACTGCTTTCGTAAGTCGCACACAGCTGCGCAATCCTTTACTGCTTTCATAAGTCGCACACAGCTGCGCAATCCTTTACTGCTTTATTTACTGCTTTTCAATCTGCATTCATCCCCACTCCACATCATGGAATCCCACATAGAAGAGGAGATATTAGAGGAAAGGAATTACCAAGAGGGTCAGGCAACACAGTTCCTGACCCATCTATAGGAAAGGATGGCTAGTCTAGGGTATCAAACGGTAGAGGACATGTTTCATGACCTCGCTGACTACCGTCATGCCAAGACCTTGAGACAGGAAACCCCTGTCGAAACCCCCAAATCCACTCCCAAAGCCCCATCCACACCCAGCTGCTCGGTCAATCCGAGCATTTTTTCATTCGCCCCCCTTTCCCCCGCGAATCCAATATTCCCAGCCGTTTCCACCCCAGGCCCCTACCAGGCCACCCCAAACCTGGGACCGCTAGGCAGCCCTCCCAGGGGAGAAACACTGGACGAAACCATCCGGAGAATCCTCTCCGAGACTGGTCCCTCGGCCCCCAAACACATGTCTCTACATAATCTGAGACAAATCTCGTCAGTCCACCTACCGGAGGGATTCAAAATCCCCAAATTCTGCCGGTACAACGGTCGTGGAGACCCAGACATTCATTTAACTACCTTTTATCTAGACGCACGCCCGTTTCTAGATAATCAGCCTCTACTAACTAGTCTTCCTCTTCCAGAAATCATTGGAAGGAGAAGCACTACAATGGTTCTCCACCCTCCCTGTAGATCACTTGTCGAATTTCTCGGCTGTAAGCGAGAAATTCTTGGGCCACTACGGTTACCAGAGGATTAGGACCCCCTCTATTTCGGATTTAACCGTAGAGAGAATGAGACCTAGGGAAGAATTCGAACAATACGTGTCTCGGTGGCGCACCCTTGTCCACCGAACCGGCCTGCAACTCACAAAATGTCAAGAAATTGACATGATGTTGCAGAGCCTGAGTCCAGAGCTTCGTACGAACCTTTCGTACGGAGACTGCACTACGTAAACTTCTAATTGACTGCCACAACAGGATTTCCCGTTGTGCAGCCCCAGTAGTCCAAACCCAGTCCCCACCTATCAGCCATAGGGTTGGACAACCGCCTCATAAGGCGCAAACCCCCACGGTAGAGGGGATTATTACACAAGTATCGGCACTCTAACCGAACGGAGCGCGTGTTCGCTATCGAGGAATGGCTCTGAGATAGTACACACCCGATTCATCCGGATATGTGCCGCCTCGGCAAGCTAATCAAAATATCACTCCTCGATCAATACCCGCCCCCGTGCCGACACGAATAAGTCCTATATTCCAAAACTTTATAGATCAGATCTCCGTACGTGTAGATCCTGTAACGAATATTGGAAAGCAAAATCTAGAACCTACTATGCAACCCCTGATGGAAGAACCAGAAGACCTGCCTAGGATCATTCCGGACGGCCTAATCCTTCCAGCACCTTCCCCAATACACCCAAACCCCATCAAACCCCTCCCCTATACACAGAACAAGTATCCGAGCCCATTCTGGTTCACCCGATAAAGGGAGGTCCCATCCGACCATTGAACCATTTCTCCCATATACAACCTAGTCAGATCTTTGGCAACAAAGCCAGAGTTCTTCCTGCCTTGCCCTCTACTCCACCGAGGACACAAGCCTCTGTTCCCCAGCAACCACCCCAAAGGAAATACACCGCTATTCCGCCCCCATCGACCTATGGGTCTCCAGTACCTGAATTTATTGAATCCGTAGAATGTCCCAAGCAGGACTCTGACGATGATGAAGATTTTTTGGCGGGAGAACTTTCAGAACTCTTTTACCCTTCCCAAACACAACCTCAATCCATCATCCAAGTCTTACCACCGATTAAATCTGAATACCCCTTGTCTCTACCTGCTCAAGACCAAATCATATCAATACCCGTCGAACCTACCTTGGTGGTCTTGGATGACTCACCTTCTGGCTCATCAGATTCTGAGACCGATCCAGATCCGGTTCAACCAATTGTGCGTGTCTTCGAAACAGAACTACTCATATTTAAAAATACACAATTTGAGGGAGCAGTCAAACCATCCCAAATGCCGGACATGCCATCGCATCTATTTGAGGAACTCCTTACTCAGGATTCCCCCGCCATATCCAAATCAATTATTCTATATCAGATCCATAAACCCTTGATTACTCTAGTTGAAGAGTCTTCACTCTCACCACCACTGGGGCCTCAACATCACGTTGATTCGTGCACCCTTGCACATGTTCAGTCAGTTGTCGCTGTAGATACCCCAATTTTGACCGTCCAGAGAGACGGAAATACTTCAAGTAACACACGGAAATAACACACGGACATCCAATAGAGAACCAAAGGTTCGGTAAACCGGAAACCCTAACCCTAGCCTTGACCTAAACCTAAACCGGAAACCCTAACCCTAGCCATGACCTAAACCTAAACCGGAAACCCTAACCCTAGCCTTGACCTAGCCCTAAACCCTAACCCTAGCCTTGACCTAGCCCTAAACCCTAACCCTAACCTAAACCTAAACCTAAACCTAAACCGGAAACCCTAACCCTAGCCTTGACCTAGCCCTTAACCCTAACCCTAACCTAAACCTAAATCTAAAACCTAAATCGGAAACCCTAATTCTAAAAACCCTAGAACCCCAAGTCCCTGGAAAGGGGCGGCTAGATCTAACTAAGCCGCCCCATACCAGGCGGCTAGTTTGCACAAGCCGCCCCCCTAACCGCCCCCTGGCCGACTTTGGACCAGTCCCCTGGATGGGACATAAAGCAGCAATAAATGCTGATCATTGCGGTGGGTCATGACCTTTAGCCGCCCTCTCTTGGCCGGATCAATCCAAGTAACTGACCCAAGCCACCGCTTGTCAGAGATGGGACGTTTGGCAGGTCATGATGGGGGCGGCTACCAGGAAGTAGCCACCCCATCCTGGGCGGCTAGTTGGAACTAGCCGCCCTTCACCTGGTCTCTGACAGAAGAACCAGGGAATTAATGAGGGGTCTAATCGAAGCCAACCAACTCCATTACCCCCGGGATATTTCCCTGCCTCTCTTTTACTATAAATAGAGGGGTCCCAAGCCCAAATACAAACACCACCAATTCATCTTCAATCACCAAAAAAATCCCAACATCCTTCAAACCACAAAATCTACACTAGAAATCCCTAGAGAGAGAGAGAGAGAGCCTCTTGTGTGAGAGAAAACACCCATTCCCTACACAAAAACACCCTCTCATCCCACCCTCCAGAAACCCGGGCTAAACCTAGCTTAGCCTCTGCCCAAAACCAAATCCATTTCCTACCAAAGCTCTGCCCAAACCAACCCAGGCCCTGGACGGCTAAACCCTAGTAGCCGCCCCATACCCGACGGCTCAAACCCACTAGCCGCCCCCCCCCATATCCACACTCCTTTGTCCCAGGACTCCTTTAGTCATGCCCGGAAGCAGAATAGGATTACCTGTTTTTCACCTCTGTGTACGGTATATCCGTGTCTTAGAGCGGAGACCCCACAAACTCCCCCCCCCCGCAAGGTGATCAAATCCAACCCCAACTTTTCCTGCTTTTTGAGAAAGCAGGTGGCGATCACAACAAACCCTCGTCTTTTCTGAGAAGCAGTCGGGCGGCTCAGGAATGACTCTCCCGGCGGTGATCTGATCAGTCGCGAGACGGACCAGGACCAAGTTCACAGAACCGCCCAGTTTTTACATACCGACAAATCTGGCGATCACGGTGGGACCTCCCTCGTGAAAAACAACAAAAGGTAATCCTCTTCTGCCCCCTTTTACAAGCTTGACTAGAATGTTGTCAACCCTCTAGGAAGGTTAGAGTTTCTCACTCTTTGAATTAAATCCTCTTCTACTGTGCATTATAACATCCTTTATTGCTTTGTAAGCCGCACACAGCTGCGCAATCCCTTACTGCTTTCGTAAGTCGCACACAGCTGCGCAATCCTTTACTGCTTTCGTAAGTCGCACACAGCTGCGCAATCCTTTACTGCTTTATTTACTGCTTTAAATCTGCATTCATCCCCACTCCACGTCATGGAATCCCACATAGAAGAGGAGGTATTAGAGGAAAGGAATCACCAAGAGGGTCAGGCCACACAGTTCATGACCCATCTAGAGGAAAGGATGGCTAGCCTAGGGTATCAAACGGTAGAGGACATGTTTCATGACCTCGCTGACTACCGTCATGCCAAGACCTTGAGACAGGAAACCCCTGTTGAAAGCTCCATCCACACCCAGCTGCTCGGTCAATCCGAGCATTTTTTCATTCGCCCCCCTTTCCCCCGCGAATCCAATATTCCCAGCCGTTTCCACTCCAGGCCCCTACCAGGCCACCCCAAACCCGGGACCGCTAGGCAGCCCTCCCAGGGGAGAAACACTGGACGAAACCATCCGGAGAATCCTCTCCGAGACTGGTCCCTCGGCCCCCAAACACATGTCTCTACATAATCTGAGACAAATCCCGTCAGTCTACCTACCGGAGGGATTCAAAATCCCCAAATTCCACCGGCACAACGGTCGTGGAGACCCAGACATTCATTTAACTGCCTTTTATCTAGACGCACGCCCGTTTCTAGATAATCAACCTCTACTAGTCTTCCTCTTCCAGAAATCATTGGAAGGAGAAGCACTACAATGGTTCTCCACCCTCCCTGTAGATCACTTGTCGAATTTCTCGGCTGTAAGCGAGAAATTCTTGGGCCGCTACGGTTACCAGAGGATTAGGACCCCCTCTATTTCAGATTTAACCGTAGAGAGAATGAGGCCTAGGGAGGAATTCGAACAATACGTGTCTCGGTGGCGCACCCTTGTCCACCGAACCGGCCTGCAACTCACAGAATGTCAAGAAATTGACATGATGTTGCAGAGCCTGAGTTCAGAGCTCCGTACGAGCCTTTCGTACGGAGACTACAATACGTATCAACTTCTGATTGACCACCACAACAGGATTTCCTGTTGTGCAGCCCCAGTAGTCCAAACCCAGTCCCCCCCTATCAGCCATAGGGTTGGACAACCGCCTCGTAAGGCGCAAACCCCCACGGTAGAGGGGATCATTAGCCAAGTATCGGCACTCTACCCGAACGGAGCGCGAGTTCCTGACCGAGGAACAGCTCCGAGACAGTACACGCCCGGTTCATCCGGATATGCACCGCCTCGGCAAGCAAATCAAAATTTTACCCCTAGATCAGTACCCATCCCCGTGCCGACGCGACAAAACCCCACAGTCCAAAATTTCCCACTCCAGAACCCTATAATCCAGAGCCAAACTCAAACTCGGGCTCCCTTTTACTCTGCTCCCCCATGAGCACAAAATCCAACCCCTAGGCAGCCCATACGAAGCTCTTATAACGAAGCTAGACCTCCCGCATCCTACGACCAAAGACGAATGGGAAAGAGGGACTCTTACCCTCCCTCCCAGAAACTTTAACTAGGATCTTTAGGTTGATGTTGGACACGAATAGTATCTCCCTCCCCGACGCCAGGCCTTCACTACCCGGGGCCAGCACGGCGCGTTACTGTCAATATCATCAACAATATGGCCATACCGTAGAACAATGCATTGTTTTTCGGGACTTCGTTTATGATCTTAATGATGACAGGCGCCTTGACTGGGCCATAATCAAAGGCCATCTGAGCCAGGGAAATCCCCAAGCACCCAAGCCACTTGGCATATTAACTGACCCCTTGCCAGGTCACACCCAAGCCTCCACATCTAGAGCCCACGCGGTCAACATGATCAGGAGAGGGAGACAACCATCGCCAGAACCAAGCAGCTCGGAAGATGCTACTGATGGCAGCCTATCCGAAGAGTCCGAGGAGGAAGAGCAGAACGAGCCCTTCCAGCTGAACCTCGACGACCATGACCTCGCCATACTCTATGGCGAAGAAGAAGACGCAGTTCTCGCCCTTCCCGCAGTCATCAACATCGAGTCCGACGAAAGCGGACTAGAAAACCCGGGAGGAGACGAAGAAGAAGAGCCGTTTGAGGAGATCCCCGAAGGAGCTAGCGAAGGACCCGAAGGAGGGGAATGTACGTCGGATGATCTGCATCCGGACGACAACGGGTCCTCCAAGAGTACCGACACTGTCAATGGCCCCCGCCGCCCAATGACCATTTCATTCACTGACCAAGACCTCCCGGATCCTAGACTGCGAGTCTACCCCCTACACATCCGCGGACGACTCCAAATGTTGTGGCTAAACAACATCTTTGTAGACCCAGGGTCAGGAATGAACATAATGACGTGCTCCACCTACCAAAAGATACCCGGATTAGGCCGTCCTCCCGTCCACCCGGCCCACCATACTATTCAAGCTTTCAACCATACCGGGAAGACTCTCCGCGGCCCCGGAACATTCGAGTTATCTGTCGGCCCTCTTATCTGTGAGGTAGCCTGCTTCGTGGCCGACATCGACACAAGGTACCCGTTGATGTTGGGGCGACCATGGTTAGACAGCATCCAAGCTATCTGTTCCCCCCGGCACCAATGCCTTCGACTGCCCTTCTTAAGTCATATCCTGACAATCTGGGGAGAGGCGCGCCTCCAGTATGAGAACGAGAACAATTGGGCGATACATAATATGTTCACACTAGCCCTACGACCGGGGAACGAGGACGAAGGTGATAGCCCACCTGGGTCCCCTTACAACTATCCCTCAGAAGAAACGGCCAGGACCCCGCATCCACCCAGCAATCCTATGGAGCCCAACTCGATCACCTTCCTCCCCCATGAAGTCGCAAAAGCCGGAGCACGTTCCGCACCCCTCGCTATCACCGCCATACTCGGGGGAAGGGAATTCCGGCACATTCTCATTGACACGGGAGCGGAAACTAACGTCCTTACATATTCCGCCTACCAAAAGCTAGAAGGCCGGGTTCCCAGATTGGAGCCCTCAGACGAATACATTTATGCCTTCGACAGCACACGCAAGAACGCTTGCGGACTGGTCACGCTCCCACTGAAGATCGGCCCAGTCTCCACCATCGTTAACTGCATGGTGATGAACATTCAATCGCCCCACCCTCTGATTGTTGGGAGGACATGGCTCAACAGCATCGAAGCCGTCTCATCCACCCGACACCAATGTCTTCGCTTCCCGTACCGCGGGAAAGTAATATCCATATGGGGAGAGGCGCGCTCTAATAATACTCAGGCCCGGAATTGGAGCGTCTGTGCCATGCGCATCCGGCTAGAGGTGCTCGCATGTTGGCAACCAGGCGCCACAGACGAAGAACTGCTCCATCAAGGGAGGCCCCTGAAGAGACTCAGGGAGGGAGAATTTGGGAACAGGGGACCCCCACCAGACATCAGCCGGCCATCAAAAAGAAGCCGACCCGAGGAGGCAATACAAATTCAAGAACCAGGTACCGATCCTCCCGGGTAAGTTTTCAAATCCTGTACATAGTTTACAGCTTTCCAAAAAAAAAAAAAAAACTCAAAATATTTGTTTACCAGCTTTCACTTCCAACTCAAACCCTGTACATATTTGTTTACCTGCTTTCCTAAAAAGAAACCAAAATCCAAAAAAAAAATACATGCCGATCAGCTTTCATTCCCCAACTCTGAACATACTTATTTCTAACTTTATTTCCACTCTTCTTTAAAAACCAAAAAAAAATGTTTTCTAAAAACATGTTTTCCACACTCTCCTTCAAAACAAAAGTTTTACAAGACCGTGTTTCCGTGCTTCCAACAAAAAAATGAAACACTTTCCAAACTTTCTTTACATATTTTCCAAAAAAACAACGAAAATATTTACAAACTACATTTCCACACTCTTCTTCACGACGAAAATGTTTTCCAAATCTGCGCTTCCACACCTTTCTTCAAAGCAAAATATTTTACAAAGCCGTACTTCCATGATTTCCGCCGAAAAACGTTTTACAAACTGTCTTTCCATACTTTCCTTATAAAAACAAAACCGTTTCCCAAACTTTATCCCCATTCTCTTTCCAAAAATATATCTATTCGCCGACACAGGCCCCTTTTCAAAAACATAAGTATACATTTGTCTTTACTACGCCTCGAACTACTGGACGAGAAGAGATTAAGAGCGGCAGACCATGCCCAGGCCTACCAAAGAAGGGTGGCAAGGGCATTTGAAAAGAAGGTGATAAAAAGAAAATTCGAAATCGGGGAATTAGTACTTAAGCAAATCATGCCATCAAGACTGCCCCACCCGAGAGGAAAGCTGCAACCCACATGGGAGGGACCCTATGTGATCACCCATGCCTATTCCGGGAATGCCTACCGCCTGGTAGATGCCGAAGGAGTCGAGGTTCCAGGTTCGTGGAATGCACTTTATCTGAAGAAATTCCATGCATGAAAAGCTTTCAATACTTAAGAACTATTATTCTTCCTTCCTGCGATTTCCAGCGTTTAGTACTTGATGATAGAATTGTAAGACTCTCAAAGATAAACTCGTATCTATTTGAACACGTTTCCGCCAAATCATGTCATTCCCTTCACACACGTATAACTGGACTAGATTTGCCTGATAGAAGAAAAATTGCCTACCCCGTGGACTGGGACAATTTAAAAACTCCCCAAAGCAAAATATCCCTTATTTCCGCCCCGCTCGTATTAACCCTAGGTCAAAATGAGGAGTTACCCGGACCTAGCATATGTCCCAAAAACTGGCTCTGGCACTATATAAACACTTCTAGAGGGGAAGCATGAAAAGAATCGGGGTGAAAAACAGAAGAGCCCCCCCTCAAATCAAAACAAAACAAAAAAAAAAAGCAAAAAGAGAAAATCAGGCAAGGAGAGGCCAAACACCCAAGTGAACGGGTTAAACTCTCTATTTAGCAGGCTTTCACGCCTTTACGCACGGTATACGCTAAACAACGGCTATACCAGTACAGATCCAAACAACGGACTGTACTTTCCACCCAAAAATAAAGAAGTGGTAAAAAGAAGAAAGCCAGAGGGACCTAGGAAGTAAGACATGTGCTAGACTGGGACAATTCTAAAATATTGCCCGAAAGGAAGATATTACTCTTACCTCATTCACCCTCTCCCCTTTTATTTTTTTGCAATGGGGGTTCAAAATTGAGCTATGTCAACCGGGAAAAGCGAAATTTTGACCAAGGGTAGTTCACGTCTAGGTTTACACTTACACACACACACACACGAGTTCACTTAGAAACTTGCCTATCCAAAGGAAGCTTATTTTACTTGACTCTTGGTACATTCATGGTTTTTCAGCATGTTTAGAATAATACGATTAAGCATTTGAAAACCATGAACCTAGGAAAATCGACGCCTAAGGCTTATACCCTCAAATACAATCCTGGTTTGGACATGAGTGACCACAAGGGCTCCTCCACGGGGACTTGATGGTGTCTTTTACTTATGAAAATCAAGAACATTGCCCTCTCACATAAAAAGTCATTGAAGAACTAAAATGCCCCTTTATGCCACTTATACTTATGCATAAGCTTGCATTTTCCTTTTCCAAAACACTTTGGCATCCGATTTTCTTGAAATATTAAAGTTAACCCCCCCCCCCCCCGAATATTAGAATTGTCCCCACTCATATGAGAATTGTCCCCACGAAATTTAAAATTGTCCCCACTCATATGAGAATTGTCCCCACTCACCTCATGCCCTTCCGCACATGCGTGAGAAGAAATTGTCCCCACCTCCTACACATAAGTTCTTCTTCACTCACGCACTTGGAATCCCTTCCTTGCGCACTAAAGCCTGGTCTCCCACACTTTACTTTCTCGCATTTATATTTCCATTCCGCCTTAAGATGGATTGTAGCCCTTGACGATTCAAGCAAGAAGGGCTCGAAAGTCAAGTGCAGGGGCGCAATCTGGACGGATTTAACACTTGGTCCATGGAAAGAATGTTTTTATAGGTCTCAAGGATAAAGCACTCAGGAGGACTTTCAGCAGCAGCAGACAAGAAGCAAAACCAGGAAATTGTCCCAGGCAGGGGGCGGCTAAACCCGACTAGCCCCCCCCTGGAGACGGCTAATTTATACTAGCCGCCCCTGCCCCCTGCCCTCTTGTCCAGGTAAAAACCCAGGCAAGGGGCGGCTAAATGCAAGTAGCCGCCCCTCACTGGGCGGCTAAACGCAACTAGCCGCCCCTCACCTGCTACCCCATCTGCCCTGTCAGTCCCAGTCTCAATCAACTCTTCAACTCCTTTGAATACCTGTCAAAACATTCCTTTCCCAAACATGCATACACACATTTTAGACACATATTCATACACAAGACCTGTATCGATACCATGCTATAATGATTATATATTAGAATTCTACATCCATCCATAAATCAAAACCTATAAACACCAAGTTCATTCATCCACACACATACACATCCCTATAGATTAGGAAGGCTTTCTAAAAAACATTAAACATCCATGCTAAACTATACCAAACCATGCATACAAACAAGAAATTAAATTATCCCACCATGACCATAAACGTAAATTGTCTTCTAAAAACACCTAAAATGCAAAAAAGTAAGAAAGAGATAGGTCCACCAAGAGCTCCAAACTCCGAAGTCTTGAGCTGTACTTCACCGAAATATCACCTAAAACCAAAAACAAAAGAAGAAAAGCATGAATTCATCGCATATGTACTATTCTTCTATTAAAACCAAGACACAAAGAAGCTATACCTTGGCGTATCGTCATCCGCTGGAGGCTGAGTAGGAGGAACGTCCTGACTTGGCTGAGAAGGGAGCGGCGGATAAGGAGAAGACTGAACCTCTGGAGCATCGGGAGCGGCAGGAGTCTCTCGAACCGAAGACGCGGCCCTCGCGTATATCCCACGACTCCGAGACACCGAAGGACGAGAGGCACGGCTGAAGGTGGCCCCAGTAGCCAAGGAAGCCGAGAGAGAATGGTCAGGCTCAAGTAGAAGAAGATCGAGGTCCGCCTCGGTCATGGAGACCCTCCAACCAATTTCCCCCTCATAGTAGCCTCCCAGAGACGGACCTGCTGCATATCTCTATCTCTCCTCTCCAATCTCTGTCGGAGGTGACTCTCCGTCCCTCTGGCCCGATCCTCGGCGGCCCTCAACCTCTCCTCCAACTCCCGCGCCCTCGCCTCCGACGCCCTGAGCGCCTCTCGGTCCCTATCCCGGCCGCCTGCAGAGAACGGACTAAGTCTCCCATCAAACCTCTGGGAACACCCGCCGAAGCCTCCAACTCCGACACCCTCATCTGGAGGGAGTCCCTCTCATGGCCTAGGGCAATGAACCCCTCCTCCCTCGAGGCTATCATGGACCTCAGCCGGTCCGCCTCCTCTTCAGCCCGGGAAGCCCTGCCCCTCGCCTGGCCCAACTCCATCCTTGTGGCCATCAACTCGCTCCGGGCCACATCCAACTCCCTCGTCAGTTCGAGCTCTCGCTCGGACACCGTGGAAGGAGGAGGGGCGGAGGAAGAAGAAGCGCCGTCGGCCCTCGCTCTCGACAGAGCATCCACCTGAGCCTCAAGGATCCGGACCTGGTCCTGCAAGCGTCCCCTCTGTACCCGCAAGGCCTCTATCTGCCTGGCCCGCGCTTGGAGGTGCTCATTGGCGGTCTTGAGCCTCTTCTCCATCTCATTCAGCTCAACCTACAAAAGCAACATCGGTCAGAATATACCCAAGGAGAAGAAAAGAAAAGAAAAGAAAAGAAGGGGAGAAAGACTTACATAGGCATCCGGGACCTCCTCCTCCATAGTCCCAAGGATACTGGCATATTCCTGGCGATACCAAACCATATACTCCTCACTGCTAGCCACCTCGGGACGACGCTCCACCAAAGCACCTCGGCCCATCCATCCCGCCACGTACGTCGCGTAGTTCCTCGGGAGGTTCGTGTCCCGAGGAATCCCAGCCACCGGGATCAAGGGGCGCTTCGGCAGAGGATCAGGCACCCACTGGTGGTACCCAAGCTGGCGGACGACCCGGCTGATCGCATGAAACACGACCTCATTAAAATAGATCAGCCAGATATCCCGCGACAACTCCGCTGGGACATCCTCCTCCGTGTAGGGCCTCCACGTCATCTATAAAGCATCAAAAGACAGGAAGAGAGCTTAGTCAAAGAAAACCAAATACAAGCCAAAGAAAACTCGAAGGAAAATTTATACCTCTTCCTCCGTCAAGACACGGAAGGCCTCCCGGAACTGAGCGAGGCGATGCAAGCGCGAGATCCCTGGGGCGCCCATCTCATGGCCCAGGGGAGGACATGATCAAAAGGCACCAGGGTCGGGCGATCGATGGCGAAGTGCTCGTACCCGAAAATCTGGCAAAGCAAGAGGAAAATTATCATGATCAAAGTGAGCTAAACCCGAAAATCTGGCAAAGCAAGAGGAAAATTATCATGAATGGTGCGAAGCCACCAAGGTTCTTTCCCCCAGCCCTCTTGACCTTCTTCGAGAGCTCCGCAAATAGATGGGCCAGCATCGCCGCTCCCCAAGCGTATCGCCCCATGCCCTTTAGGTCCCTCATCAACAGAAGAGAATGTGTGGAAACCTTGTCGGAGGCCGTCGAGAAGAGGACCCGGCCGAAGAAGTATAAAAAGAACGCCCTCAACTCCCTCCGTGTCCTCTGTGGACACCCGGCCGCCTCTCTCGCCTCAATCATCGCCCGCCTCCTCTCAAAGCTAGCTGCAGCTTCGCCCTTCTGGCGCTCGATAAAGGAACCGAGGCCGTACTGCCCCGAAAGCCGCCCCAAAGGGATCCGGTTCAGCGTCCGCTCCCGCTCCACGAACTCCCATTCCCTGATCAACTCTTGGAAAAGCCCCTTGTAGTCCGCAAGAGTGGCCGCAATCACTGCCTCCCCCGAGACCGGAAGGCCGGTGATCCGATGAACGTCCTCAAGCGTTGGCATGACAGCACCGGTAGGGAGAATGAACGTGAAACTCTCCGGATCCCACCTATCCGCCAAGGCCTCCACATATGTACGGTGGACGTGGAATGGCTCGATCAGGAAGAAGGAACGGAAGCCCGCTCCATCCACCAAACTCCTCTCCCCTAGCCCCAAGGCGTCGTACCATCTCTTCGTCCCGTGCCATAAGGCCCGAGTACGGTTCGGTCTCTACAAAACGAACGAAGGGAACACGGGTTAGTTTAAAAGCGATTGAAAGGTAAGAATCCAAGTTTACGAAATCATGTTAAACCATGCTTAGCAAAAATGACACTTCCATAGGCTAAATATAGAAACAAAAGCATGAAAGTGAGAAGCTACACTCCTCATATGATCACGCATACTAGACAAACATCAACATATCCCACTATGGTCACCACTCACAAGCTTTCTTACATCACAGCTTATCATGCTTATACCTTCCCTAAACACACCTAAGCAATATAAAACTAGGACCCGTGAAATGCATGCGTACACCCCCCCATCCTCTACCACAATCAAACACATATGAAGTCACATACAGGTAGAAAAGTATCAAATGCAAGCATGCCAGCCGTATCACTCCTCTTTCTTTTATATGCATACAACAAGCATGTACATATAAAAAATTGTCCCCTTCCCTTTTTTTCTTTTTTTCAAACACGAACCCGTTCGCATGCTCACAATATCCCACCGTGACGAAACTATACATACAAGCATGCATCTTAGACACACATATCATTCACTACTACATACTCATGCATATTAGACACACATATCACACACTATCACCTATTTATACCACGAAAGACATACACATATAAATAAAAGGGTAAGACAAAGGTTGGGAACATACCATGGCCCGCGTGGACCCAGGAGCGTCCACCTCGGCCTCGTCGGGATCGTCCATCCCATCGTCATCCCCCTCCTCGTCCTCCTCAAACACGGCCTCCTCAGCCTCGGCCTCACCGCCAACGCCGGCCTCCGTGGCCCCCATATCCATTCCCTCGGCCTCCCCGGCCTCCTCCCCAACATCAGTGTCACGCCCCAGAGCGGCCGTCTCCGAGACGTGGCAAATATATAATATCAGCAATCCATACACGAGGTCAATAAAAGACTCTACTCAATCATCAAAGGTACTTAAAACATTTAACAAGGAAGCTGACATGATATATAAACATATGACGGAAGCTTAAAATGACTTAGTCTGTAATTTAAAGACATATTACAGACCGGAACACATAATCAACTGTCCTGTGAGAGCCAATATACAACAAAGACATCAAACACCAGTACTGTGCTCAAGCACGAGTAGCAATACATACAAGGAAACGGGGGATGCTGATGGCCTCTCTCACTCGCAGATCCAAAACACGTGCGCTGCTCTGCTACGGTACTGCGCCTATGGAAGCTCCACCTTCAGGTCTGGCTCAGCGACAACTGGAGGAAAACATATGCGAGGGGTGAGCCACACGCTCAGTGAATGGTACGATCCATGCATCACAACACATATTAATCTTTCAAACATTCAAGTCTCAATAATCGAAACAACAACTTAAGTTGGCGGTTGGGTGTCGACCCAAACCTACCACACCATATTAAATATTCTGAGTGTTTGGGGTTCCAACGGAAGGAACAGTCACTTGAGTCCTTGGGTTGGGTCTCAACCCAACCCACTACTCCCTCACCCTCACCCTCACCCTTAAGTGACATAGGATTATTGGGGAAAAGGTCAACTGGTCTACGCCTTTCGTCTTCCGGTAGCCCTCTGCCGAGTAGCCTCGACCTGGTATCCTCCCATGACCTCTACCTCTACCGTATGGGCGCACCACCCGGCGTCATGAATAGCGTCTGGGAGAGCCTAGCAGGACAACTAAACCCGGGTAGCTTCGACACGGAAGCGACGAAGGGAAGAGCACTTGACATACGCGGTTTCGATCCTCATGGATCCGTCGTCGGTAAGGTTACGAATTCTCATGAATTCCCACCAGAGCGCATAACTCAGATGCGGGGAAGACAGATGATTCGTAATGTCGATGCCACAGTATGACCCATCAGAGGTCATACACTTGCTTAATCTTATTAAGCAAGGTTCATGGCCTCTATATATATATACATAAGATATGTCTAGAGATATAATCTACAACACATAATTAATTACACAAAGAATTAATCAAGGAAGCATACAAGTAATGCTATAACAAAATTATAATACTGTCTAAGGCATGCTTGGGCTCATATGTATAACACATGGATGTAATACTCTAGTATACAAATCTAACATGATAGAAAAATATTTAAGGTCACACTACCTTATTCATGCCTTATACTCATGCATACATGTAAATAATAACACATGAATAACCTAGCATAGGACACAATACATAGACAAGTATGGGTCCCTACACATGGTACTAGGGTGTATGGTCCTAACATATTAAGTCTTAGAATGACATGGATGCAACCTAGCAAGATAAGCAATAACATGCACACTTAAAAAGGTTAATATGTGGTTACGGTGCCCCAGGGGAGGGCAATGCACGTCTACGTGCATCGAACACCTCCCGACTGGGTTGGATTGACCCACTCACAGTAAACCGGGTCGCCGCGGGACCGCTCGCCAAGATCTGCAAGACAAGGCATCCAAATAGGTGAGTAAAATCCACATAAAGACACTTAAAACAACTAAAAATGCCAAAGACTTGGATATGCACGCATACGAGCTCGCACGCATGCGAGTACGCACGTACGCGCACATGTCCGAGTGCCCCGACACCTACCCGAGCCCCCGGGCAGCCACACGCATGGTCCCCGCACACGTACGCACGCGCAAGCACGCGCGCACGCGCCCCCGCGCTCGATGGCGCACTGACCCGCGCCTCCGGACGCGCTGCCCGCACGTCCAGCCCCTCGCCGCGCACCCGGACGCGCACTCGCGCGCCCAGACAAGCAGCTCGCGCACGCGCGCACGCTCGCGCGCGCCCGCACGCGCCCCCGCTCAGCCCCGCGCACAGTGCGCGTGCACTACGCCTCGCACACTCCCCGCGCGCGCCCTCGCTCGTGCGCCCGCGCGCACGCGCACGCACACGTCTGCGCCCCTGCCAGGCCCGCCAGGGCCTCTCCTGCGCGCTCGCCTGCGCGCGCACGCGCGCGGATGGACCCGCGCGCGCGCCCAGGGCTGTCAAGCCCCTTCCAAGCCCTCTCCACTCACCCTTAACTCAACCAACTAGCATGCATGACTCCCTAACAGCCCCTAGCACCAAGAGACCAAAGAAAAGAGGGGGAAAGAAAGCTACCAAAGGAGGGGGAAGGGAATGGTGGGGTTTCGGGGCCCCTCGGGTGCACCCGGCGCAACCTCCACCACAACCACCACTACCACCCCTCCCTAGCCTTCCAACCAACCCCTACTTGGCTGAAAACAGTGGATAAAGGGGGTTCTAAAAGAAGCTAAAGAGAGGGGATCAACAACAACACACATAAACACACACATAGTCACACACACACCTTTGCTTTTGGTGAGCTCTTCTTCTCCTTCACTTCTCACACACTCACACACACTTAGAACAAAAAAATAACAAAGAGAGGGAGTGAAAAGAAATGCACGTTGACAAGGGGAGAGGGAGAGAGAGGGAGAGAAAAAGAGAGAGAGAGAGCACTTAATGCTCAAAAAGGTGTTAGGTGAGTTTTGACTTTGGTCAACTCAACCAAGCAAAAAAACAAAACCCATTGACTAGTCAAAAGTCACATTTGACTAGTCAAGGTCTTCTTTGACTTGGTCCAAGTCACCCCTTGACTTGGTCAAGGTCTTCTCTCTTTGACTTTCCCAAATTTGACCAAAATCCGGATACGATTCGGAACTGCATAATTTTCTTAAACGTAACCGGAATTCGATGAAAAATTTATGGGTGGTATAAAATGGTACCAGGACCCATAATCCGCAGTCAGATTTTCAATCGGAGTTTTCTAGCTCCCGCAGATGGCTAAAAGCCAAAATCTTTGCGGTTCCGATCGAAAAAAGAAAATTTCAAAAATGGCCAGAATTGACCCAAGGGTTACCAGAAGGCTGAAAAGTGACACATATATAACAATCAGCCCCTCCTACCTCCTCTGTGCCCGCCGCACCGGAGGCTAAGCCCTCAAAAACACCCATAGCTCTTCTCTCCTCCTCTGCTGCCCTGGCCTCCATGGCCTCCCTATCTAACATCCCAATAATGACGTCCAACGACCCCCTCTCACTCTCACTCACCCCCTCGGCCTCGGCCCCTCCCTCCGTTGCACCCCCAACCAATCCCCCGACCCCCGAAACCACCTCCTCGACCACTGCTGGTCGATCCCCACGCCTCCTCTTGCGTGTATAACCTATCGTAGCACCCCCAACCTCCGGGACAGCCCCCGAAGACATACCCGTGCCCCTAGCCGCACCGGTATCCATTAACGGCACCTCCGCCGCACCCACGACCTCCCTCACGACCTCCTCCTCCACCCGATCACTCCCCGACGAACTAGACCCCGAGACAGCCCCTCTCTGCTCTCGGGAAGACCTGAGGCGCTTCATCATCGAAGTTGTCTTCTTCTCCTTCATCATCTCCTCCGATTTCGCACAAATAAAAACCTAAAGAAAACCTAGGGCTTCGAAATCAAGAAGAAAGGGATGATGAAGGACGAAAACAAAGGATTCAAGGCAAGTTTTTTCTGGTTTGGAACGAAGAAGAAGAAGAAAGGAGGGAAGAGAAACCATTTTAAAACGTATGGAGAGAGAGAGAGAGGGTCTTTTCGGTTATAAGGGACCCAGTCATGGGGCGGCTACCCGCGAGTAGCCGCCCCCTCTCAGGCGGCTAGTTACAACTAGCCCCCCTCCAAGTTTCTTTGTTTTGCTTCAAAACCCCTTTCCAAACTCTTCTCAGCCCTAAATTCCAAAGTTCTCCATACCAAACAGCCATGTATTGGCTTATTTCCAGACATTACTTGATCAAACACGACTTGCTCGAAGTTTTGCCACACTTTCAGTACCGTTCAAAATCCAATTTCTCCAGTTCTGGTTCTTTTCGAGAGTTCTTATCCTTTGGATGATCCAACTCACCCAAACTCAACTTTTACTTGCTTTCTGTCGGCGATATCCCCTCCTTGCTGAGTTTTCCCAAGCACGGGAACGGTAGGCACGAGGAAACTGACGCTGGGCTGCTCCGTGCACGATAGCTAAGAACCCCGACCGCGGGTTGGATCACTCACCATTTCTAAGTCAAGACCTAGCCTCTGACGGTCTAAATCAACTCCCCGAGTAGTACTGCTCGTATTGGCACAACTCCTTGAAGGTCGGGCCGTCCAAAATAGGGGTCTCTTTCCTTATCATCGGTCGAAGTCTTTCATGCTTCGCACAAAGACTCCGTCCGATGAGAGACAATTGTAGATACCCCAATTTTGACCGTCCAGAGAGACGGAAATACTTCAAGTAACACATGGAAATATCCCACAGTCGGACATCCAATAGAGAACCAAAGGTTCGGTAAACCGGAAACCCTAACCCTAGCCTTGACCTAAACCTAAACCAGAAACCCTAACCCTAGCCATGACCTAAACCAAAACCGGAAACCCTAACCCTAGCCTTGACCTAGCCCTAAACCCTAACCCTAACCTAAACCCTAACCCTAACCTAAACCTAAACCTAAACCTAAACCTAAACCGGAAACCCTAACCCTAGCCTTGACCTAGCCCTAAACCCTAACCCTAACCTAAACCTAAGCCTAAAACCTAAATCGGAAACCCTAATTCTAAAAACCCTTGAACCCCAAGTCCCTGGAAAGGGGCGGCTAGATCTAACTAAGCCGCCCCATACCAGGCGGCTAGTTTGCACTAGCCGCCCCACTAACCGCCCCCTGGCCGACTTTGGACCAGTCCCCTGGATGGGACATAAAGCAGCAATAAATGCTGATCATTCCGGCGGGTCATGATCTTTAGCCGCCCTCTCTTGGCCGGATCAATCCAAGTAACCGACCCAAGCCACAGCTTGTCAGAGGTGGGACGTTTGGCAGGTCATGATGGGGGCGGCTACCAGGAAGTAGCCGCCCCATCCTGGGCGGTTAGTTGGAACTAGCCGCCCTTCACCTGGTCTCTGACAGAAGAACCAGGGAATTAATGAGGGGTCTAATCGAAGCCAACCCACTCCATTACCCCCGGGATATTTCCCTGCCTCTCTTTTACTATAAATAGAGGGGTCCCAAGCCCAAATACAAACACCACCAATTCATCTTCAATCACCAAAAAAAACCCAACATCCTTCAAACCACAAAATCCACACTAGAAATCCCTAGAGAGAGAGAGAGAGAGCCTCATGTGTGAGAGAAAACACCCATTCCCTACGCAAAAACACCCTCTCATCCCACCCTCCAGAAACCCGGGCTAAACCTAGCTTAGCCTCTGCCCAAAAGCAAACCCATTTCCTACCAAAGCTTTGCCCAAACCAACCCAGGCCCTGGACGGCTAAACCCTAGTAGCCGCCCCATACCCGACGGCTCAAACCCACTAGCCGCCCCCCCCCCCCCATATCCACACTCCTTTGTCCCAAGACTCCTTTAGTCAAGCCCGGAAGCAGAATAGGATTACCTGTTTTTCACCTCTGTGTACGGTATATCCGTGTCTCAGAGCGGAGACCCCACAAACTCCCCCTCCGCAAGGCGATCAAATCCAACCCCAACTTTTCCTGCTTTTTGAGAAAGCAGGTGGCGATCACAACAAACCCCCGTCTTTTCTGAGAAGCAGTCGGGCGGCTCAGTAACGACTCTCCGGGCGGTGATCTGATCAGTCGCGAGACGGACTAGGACCAAGTTCGCAGAACCCCCCAGTTTTTACATACCGACAGTCGCCCCTGCTACTTGCTTTTCCATATCCATATCTTTATTAACTGAACCCTCTTTGAAGAAAGATTCTCTTCCTACTAAGGGTATATGGCAGATCAAACGCCACTTGCATTTTCAACGACATTTAGGCTTTGATATTCTAATAGATGCTGTCAGAATAGACGCTGAACAACGGTGGCTGAGAAGGTGCCAAACGCGTTTCAAAATAGAGGAGAGCCACTACACCACCAATGATACATCAGAAAATTCAAGTATCATTCCCCTAAAGATCTTACAATTTGAGAAAGAAAAAAAAAGAGAAAGAAAAAAATAGTGAAAAAAAAGCGTTGTTTATTTCCTCACATACTTTCAAAAAACAAGAGACCATGCCCAGGCCTACCAAAGAAGGGTGGCAAGGGCATTTGAAAAGAAGGTGATAAAAAGAAAATTCAAAATCGGGGAATTAGTACTTAAGCAAATCATGCCATCAAGACTGCCTCACCCGAGAGGAAAGCAGCAACCCACATGGGAGGGACCCTATGTGATCACCCATGCCTATCCCGGGAATGCCTACCGCCTGGTAGATGCCGAAGGAGTCGAGGTTCCAGGTTCGTGGAATGCACATTATCTAAAGAAATTCCATGCATGAAAAGCTTTCAATACTTAAGAATTATTATTCTCCCTTCCTGCAATTTCCAGCGTTTGGTACTTGATGATAGAATTATAAGACTCTCAAAGATAAACTCGTATCTATTTGAACACGTTTCTGCCAAATCATGTCATTCCCTTCACACACGTATAACTGGACTAGATTTGCCTGATAGAAGAAAAATTGCCTACCCCGTGGACTGGGAATATTTAAAAACTCCCCAAAGCAAAATATCCCTTATTTCACCCCCTCGTATTAACCCTAGGTCAAAATGAGGAGTTACCCGGACCTAGCATATGTCCCAAAAACTGGCTCTGGCACTATATAAACACTTCTAGAGGGGAAGCATGAAAAGAATCGGAGTGAAAAACAGAAGAGCCCCCTCCCTCAAATCAAAACAATAAAAAAAAGCAAAAAAGAGAAAATCAGGCAAGGAGAGGCCAAACACCCAAGTGAACGGGTTAAACTCTCTATTTAGCAGGCTTTCACGCCTTTACACACGGTATACGCTAGACAACGGCTGTACCAGTACAGATCCAAACAACGGATTGTACTTTCCACCCAAAAATAAAGAAGTGGTAAAAAGAAGAAAGCCAGAGGGGACCTAGGAAGTAAGACATGTGCTAAACTGGGACAATTCTAAAATATTGCCTGAAAGGAAGATATTACTCTTACCTCATTCACCCTCTCCCCGTTTATTTTTTGCAATGGGGGTTCAAAATTGAGCTATGTCCACCGGGAAAAGCGAAATTTTGACCAAGGGTAGATCACGTCCAGGTTTACACCTACACACACACTCACACGAGTTCACTTAGAAACTTGCCTATCCAAAGGAAGCTTATTTGACTTGACTCTTGGTACATTCATGGATTTTTCAGCATGTTTAGAATAATACGATTAAGCATTTGAAAACCATGAACCTAGGAAAATCGACGCCTAAGGCTTATACCTCTCAAATACAATCCTGGTTTGGACATGAGTGACCACAAGGGCTCCTCCACGGGGACTTGATGGTGTCTTTTACTTATGAAAATCGAGAACATTGCCCTCTCACCTAAAAAAGTCATTGAAGAACTAAAATGCCCCCTTATGCCACTTATACTTACGCATAAGCTTGCATTTTCCTTTTCCAAAACACCTTGGCATCCGATTTTCTTGAAATATTAAAGTTAACCCCCCCCCCCCGAATATTAGAAATGTCCCCACTCATATGAGAATTGTCCCCACAAAATTTAAAATTGTCCCCACTCATATGAGAATTGTCCCCACTCACCTCATGCCCTTCCGCACATGCGTGAGAAGAAATTGTCCCCACCTTCTACACATAAGTTTTTCTTCACTCACGCACTTGGAATCCCTTCCTTGCGCACTAAAGCCTGGTCTCCCACACTTTACTTTCTCGCATTTATATTTCCATTCCGCCTTAAGATGGATTGTAGCCCTTGACGATTCAAGCAAGAAGGGCTCGAAAGTCAGTGCAGGGGCGCAATCTGGACGGATTTAACACTTGGTCCATGGAAAGAATGTTTTTATAGGTCGCGAAGGATAAAACACTCACGAGGACTTTCAGTGGCAGCAGACAAGAAGCAAAACCCGAAAATTGTCCCAGGCAGGGGGCGGCTGAACCCGACTAGCCGCCCCCCGAGAGACGGCCAGTTTACACTAGCCGCCCCTGCCCCCTGCCCCTCTTGTCCAGGTAAAAACCCAGGCAAGGGGCGGCTAAATGCAAGTAGCCGCCCCTCACTGGGCGGCTAAACGCAACTAGCCGCCCCTCACCTGCTACCCCATCTGCCCTGTCAGTCCCAGTCTCAATCAACTCTTCAACTCCTTTGAATACCTGTCAAAACATTCCTTTCCCAAACATGCATACACACATTTTAGACACATATTCATACACAAGACCTGTATCGATACCATGCTATAATGATTATATATTAGAATTCTACATCCATCCATAAATCAAAACCTATAAACACCAAGTTCATTCATCCACACACATACACATCCCTATAGATTAGGAAGGCTTTCTAAAAACATTAAACATCCATGCTAAACTATACCAAACCATGCATACAAACAAGAAATTAAATTGTCCCACCATGACCATAAACGTAAATTGTCTTCTAAAAACACCTAAAATGCAAAAAGTAAGAAAGAGATAGGTCCACCAAGAGCTCCAAACTCCAAAGCCTTGAGCTGTACATCATCGAAATATCACCTAAAAACAAAACAAAAGAAGAAAAGCATGAATTCCTTGCATATACCAAATCTTCTACTTAAAACCAAGACACAAAGAAACTATACCTCGGCATATCGTCACCCACTGGAGGCTGAGTGGGAGAAACATCCTGACTTGGCTGAGAAGGGAGCGGCGGCTGAGGAGAGGACTGAACCTCTGGAGCATCAGGAGCGGCAGGAGTCTCCCGAACCGAAGACGCAGCCCTCGCATATATCCCACGACTCCGAGACGCCGAAGGGCGAGAAGCACGGCTGAAGGTAGCCCCGGTAGCCAAGGAGGCCGAGAGGGAGTGATCAGGCTCAAGTGGAAGAAGGTCGAGGTCCGCCTCGGTCATCGAGCCCCCTCCGACCAATTTCCCCCTCATAGTCGCCTCCCAGAGACGGACCTGCTGCATATCCCTGTCTCTCCTCTCCAATCTCTGTCGGAGGCGACTCTCTATCCCTCTAGCCCGATCCTCGGCGGCCCTCAACCTCTCCTCCAACTCCCGCGCCCTCGCCTCTGACGCCCTGACCGCCTCTCGGTCCCTGTCCCCGGCCGCCTGGAGAGAGCGAACCAAATCTCCCATCAAACCCCCAGGGACACCCGCCGAAGCCTCCAACTCCGACACCCTCATCTGGAGGGAGTCCCTCTCACGGCCTAGGGTAATGAACCCCTCCTCCCTCGAGGCTATCATGGACCTCAGCCGGTCCGCCTCCTCCTCAGCCCGGGAAGCCCTGCCCCTCGCCTGGCCCAACTCCATCCTTGTGGCCATCAACTCGCTCCGGGCCACATCCAACTCCCTCGTCAGTTCGAGCTCTCGCTCGGACACCGTGGAAGGAGGAGGGGCGGAGGAAGAAGAAGCGCCGTCGGCCCTCGCTCTCGACAGAGCATCCACCTGAGCCTCAAGGATCCGGACCTGGTCCTGCAAGCGTCCCCTCTGTACCCGCAAGGCCTCTATCTGCCTGGCCCGCGCTTGGAGGTGCTCATTGGCGGTCTTGAGCCTCTTCTCCATCTCATTCAGCTCAACCTACCAAAGCAACATCGGTCAGAATATACCCAAGGAGAAGAAAAGAAAAGAAAAGAAGGGGAGAAAGACTTACATAGGCATCCGGGACTTCCTCCTCCATAGTCCCAAGGATACTGGCATATTCCTGGCGATACCAAACCATATACTCCTCACTGCTAGCCACCTCGGGACGACGCTCCACCAAGGCGCCTCGGCCCATCCATCCCGCCACGTACGTCGCGTAGTTCCTCGGGAGGTTCGTGTCCCGAGGAATCCCAGCCACCGGGATCGAGGGGCGCTTCGGCAGAGGATCAGGCACCCACTGGTGGTACCCAAGCTGGCGGACGACCCGGCTGATCGCATGAAACACGACCTCATTAAAATAGATCAGCCAGATATCCCGCGACAACTCCGCTGGGACCTCCTCCTCCGTGTAGGGCCTCCACGTCATCTATAAAGCATCAAAAAGACAGGAAGAGCGCTTAGTCAAACGAAAACCAAATACAAGCCAAAACAAACCTCGAAGGAAAATTTATACCTCTTCCTCCGTCAAGACACGGAAGGCCTCCCGGAACTGAGCGAGGCGATGCAAGCGCGAAGATCCCCGGGGTGCCCATCTCATGGCCCAAGGGAGGGCACGATCGAACGGCGCAGAGGTCGGGCGATCAATGGCGAAATGCTCGTACCCGAAGATCTAGCAAAGCAAGAGGGAAATTATCATGACCAAAGTAAGCTAAACCAAGAAGAAGACACTCATCACTTACACATACCTGAAGGAATGGCGCGAAGCCACCAAGGTTCTTTCCCCCAGCCCTCTTGACCTTCTTCGAGAGCTCCGCAAACAAATGGGCAAGCATCGCCGCTCCCCAAGCGTATCGCCCCATGCCCCCCAGGTCCCTCATCAGCAGAAGAGAATGAGAGGAAACCTTGTCGGAGGCCGTCGAGAAGAGGACCCGGCCAAAGAAGTAGAGGAAGAACGCCCTCAACTCCCTCCGTGCCCTCTGTGGGCACGGCCGCCTCTCTCGCCTCGATCATCGCCCGCCGCCTCTCGAAGCTAGCTGCAGCTTCGCCCTTCTGACGCTCCGTGAAAGAACCAAGGCCGTACTGCCCCGACAGCCTCCCCAAGGGGATCCGGTTCAGCGTCCGCTCCCTCTCCACGAACTCCCATTCCCCGATCAACTCCTGGAAAAGCGCCTTATAGTTGGCGAGGGTGGCCGCGATCACTGCCTCCCCTGACACCGGAAGGCCGGTGATCCGATGAACATCCTCGAGGGTCGGCATGACAGCACCGGTGGGAGAATGAAAGCGCAGCTCTTCGAATCCCACTTCTCCGCCAAAGCCTCCACATAAGGACGGTGGACGTGGAACGGCTCGATCAGGAAGAAGGAACGGAAGCCCGCTCCATCCACCAAGCCCCTCTCCTCCTGCCCCAAAGCATCGTACCACCTCTTCGTCCCATGCCACAAGGCCCGAATACGGTTCGGTCTCTACAAGACGAACGAAGGGAACATGGGTTAGTTTAAAAAAAAATCGAGAGGTAAGGGTTCAACTCTACGAAATTATTTTAAAACCATGCTTAGCAAAATGACACTTCCATATGCTAAATACAGAAACAAAAGCATGAAAGTAAGAAGCTACACTCCCCATATGATCACGCATACTAGACAAACATCAACATATCCCACCGTGGTCACCACTCACACGCTTTCTTACATCACAGCTTATCATGCTTATACCTTCCCTAAACACACCTAAGCAATATAAAACTGGGACCCGTGAAATGCATGCATACACTCCCCCATGCTCTACCACAATCAAACACGTACGAAGTCACATACAGGTAGAAAAGTATCAAATGCAAGCATGCTAGCCGTATCACTCCTCTTTCTTTTATATGCATACAACAAGCATGGATGTACATATAAAAATTGTCCCCTTCCTTTTTTTCAACACGAACCCGTTCGCATGCTTACAATATCCCACCGTGATCAAACTATACATACAAGCATGCATCTTAGACACACATATCACTCACTATTACCTACTCATGCATATTAGACACACATATCACACACTATCACCTATTTATACCACGAAAGACATACACATATAAATAAAAGGGTAAGACAAAGGTTGGGAACATACCATGGCCCGCGTGGACCCAGGAGCGTCCACCTCGGCCTCGTCGGGATCGTCCATCCCATCGTCATCCCCCTCCTCGTCCTCCTCAAACACGGCCTCCTCGGCCTCAGCCCCAGTACCAACACCGGCCTCCGCGGCCCCCATGTCCACACCCTCGGCCTCCCCGGCCTCCTCCCCAACATCAGCCCCTCCTACCTCCTCCGTGCCCGCCGCACCGGAGGCTAAGCCCTCAAAAACACCCATAGCTCTTCTCTCCTCCTCTGCTGCCCTGGCCTCCATGGCCTCCCTATCTAACATCCCAATAATGGCGTCCAATGACGCCCTCTCACTCTCACTCACCCCCTCGGCCTCGGCCCCTCCCTCCGTTGCACCCCCAACCAATCCCCCGACCCCCGAAACCACCTCCTCGACCACTGCCGGTCGATCCCCACGCCTCCTCTTGCGTGTATAACCTATCATAGCACCCCCAACCTCCGGGACAGCCCCGAAGACATACCCGTGCCCTTAGCCGCATCGGTATCCACCGACGGCACCTCCGCCGCACCCACGACCTCCCTCACGACCTCCTCCTCCACCCGATCACTCCCCGACGAACTAGACCCCGAGACAGCCCCTCTCTGCTCTCGGGAAGACCTGAGGCGCTTCATCATCGAAGTCGTCTTCTTCTCCTTCGTCATATCCTCCGATTTCGCACAAGGAAAATCCCAAAGAAAATCTAGGGCTTTGAAATCAAGAAGAAAGGGATGATGAAAGGCAAAAACAAAGGGTTGAAAGTGTTTTAAAATCAAGGATTTTCGGTTTAAAATGAAGAAGAAGAAGAAAGGAGGGAAGAGGAACCGTTTTAAAACGTATGGAGAGAGAGAGGGTCCTTTTCGGTAATAAGGGACCCAGTCATGGGGCGGCTACCCATGAGTAGCCGCCCCCTCTCGGGCGGCTAGTTACAACTAGCCGCCCCTCCCAGTTTTCTCTTTCATTTAAAAAACAAACCCTTTCCAATCTTCTTTCAGCCCTAAAATTCAAAAGTTCTCCATAACCAAACAGCCATGTATTGGCTTATTTCCAGACATTACTTGATGAAACACGACTTTCCCGAAGTTTTGCCACACATTCAGTACCACTCAAATTTGAATTTCTTCAGTTCTGGTTCTTTTCCAGAGTTCTTATCCTTCGGATAATCCAATTCACCCAAACTCAACTTTTACTTGCTTTCTGTTGGCGATATCCCCTCCTTGCTGAGTTTTCCCAAGCACGGGAATGGTAGGCACGAGGAAACTGACGCTAGGCTGCTCCGTGCACGATTCTTATCCTTCCACCTGGATCATCCTCTCGGATAAAAATTCTAAGTCAAGACCTAGCCTCTGACGGTCTAAATCAACTCTCCGAGTAGTACTGCTCGTATTGGCACAACTCCTTGAAGGTCGGGCCGGCCAAAATAGGGGTCTCTTTCCTTATCATCAGTCGAAGTCTTTCATGCTTCGCACAAAGACTTCGTCCGATGAGGGACAATTGTAGATACCCCAATTTTGACCGTGCAGAAAGACAGAAATACTTCAAGTAACACCCGGAAATATCCCACTTTTGGATATCCAGTAGAGAACCAAAATTCAGGAAATCAGAAACCCTAACCAGAAACCCTAAAACTAAAACTAAACCTGACCCTAGCATTGACCTAGACCTAAAACCAGAAACCCTAACCCTAACCCTAAGACCCAAAAACCTTGTGTCCCTGGCAAGGGGCGGCTAGATCTAACTAGCCGCCCCATACCAGGCGGCTAGTTTGAACTAGCCGCCCCCCCAACCGCCCCCTGGCCGACTTTGTACCAGTCCCCTGGATGGGACATAAAGCAGCAATAAATGCTGATCATTGCGGTGGGTCATGACCTTTAGCCGCCCTCTCTTGGCCGGATCAATCCAAGTAACCGACCCAAGCCACCGCTTGTCAGAGATGGGACGTTTGGCAGGTCATGATGGGGGCAGCTACCATGAAGTAGCCGCCCCATCCTGGGCGGCTAGATAGAACTAGCCGCCCTTCACCTGGTCCTGACAGAAGAACCAGGGAATTAATGAGGGGTCTAATCGAAGCCAACCCACTCCATTACCCCCGGGATATTTTCCTGCCTCTCTTTTACTATAAATAGAGGGGTCCCAAGCCCAAATACAACATCACTAAAAAATCCACAACAATCTTCAATCACCAATCCCCCATCCTCAAACCCTTCCACCACTAGAAATCCCAAGAGAGAGAGAGAGAGAGAGCCTCTTTTGTGAGAGAAAACACCCATTCCCTACACAAAAAAACACCCTCTCATTCCACCCTCCAGAAACCCAGGCTAAACCTAGCTTAGCCTCTGCCCAAAACCAAACCCATTTCCTACCGAATTTCTACCCAAACCAAACCAGGCCCAGGATGGCTAAACCCTAGTAGCCGCCCCTCACCAGACGTCTAGATCCAACTAGCCGCCCCCCATATCCACACTCCTTTGTCCCAAGACTCCTTTAGTCAAGCCCGGAAGCAGAATAGGATTACCTATTTTTCTCCTCTGTGTACGGTATATCCGTGTCTCAGAGCGGAGACCCCACAAACTCCCCACGTAGGCGATCAAATCCAACACCAACTTTTCCTGCTTTTTTTGAGAAAGCAGGTGGCGATCACACAAACCCCGTCTTTTCTGAGAAGCAGTCGGGCGGCTCAGGAACGACTCTCCGGGCGGTGACCTGATCAGTCGCTAGACGGACCAGGACCAAGTTCGCAGAACCCCCAGTTTTACATACCGACAGTAGCGGTCTAAGAACTTCTCGCTTACAGCCTTGAAATTCGACAAGTGATCTACAGGGAGGGTGGAGAACCATTGTAGTGCTTCTCTTTCCAATGGTTTCTGGAAGAGGAAGACTAGCAGAGGTTGACTATCTAGAAACGGGCGTGCGTCTAGATAAAAGGCAGTTAAATGAATGTCTGGGGCTCCATGACCGTTATACCAGCGGAATTTGGGGATTTTGAATCCCTCCGGTAGGTGGACTGACGGGATTTGTCTCAGATTATGCAGAGACATGTGCTTGGGGGCTGAGGGACGAGTCTCAGAGAGGATTCTCTGGATGGTTTCATCCAGCGTTTCTCCCCTGGGAGGGCTGCCTAGCGGTCCAAGGTTTGGGGTGGCCTGGTAGGGGCCTGGGGTGGAAACGGTTGGGAATATTGGATTCGCGGGGGAAGGGGGGGGTGAATGAAAAAAGGCTCGGGTTGACCGAGTGACTGGGTGTGGGCGGGGTTTTGGGAATGGCCTTAGGGGTTTCGACAGGGGCCTCCTGTCTCTGGATTTTGACCTGGCGGTAGTTGGCGAGGTCATGAAACATGTCCTCTATGGATTGGTATCCTTGACTGGCCATCTTTTCCTCGAGATGGGTCAGGAATTGCGTGGCCTGACCCTCTTGGTGGATTCTTTCCTCTAGTATCTCCTCCTTTATGCGGGATTCCATGATGCGTGTGAAACAATTTAAGGGAGTGAATGGAGATATAAGCAGTAAATAAAGCGGTAAAGGATTGCGCAGCGGTGTGCGGCTTACAAAGCAGTAAAGGATTGCGCAGCGGTGTGCGGCTTACAAAGCAGTAAAGGATTGCGCAGCGATGTGCGGCTTACAAAGCAGTAAAGGATTGCGCAACGGTGTGCGGCTTACAAAGCAGTAAAGGATTGCGTAATGGTATGCAGCTTACAAAGCAGTAAATGATGCTGTGATGTGAATTAGAGGAGGAACTTATTCGAGGGGTGGGAAACTCTAACCTTCCTAGAGGGTTGATAGCATTCTAGTCAAGCTTGTAAAAGGGGCAGAAGAGTATTACCTTTTGTTATTTTTTTTTCACGAGGGATGTCCCACCGTGATCGCCAGGTTTGTCGATGCGTGAAAAACATCCGCGTGTGTGGGGGTTCTTCGGGGATTCGAATCGGACGTGTGCCCTGGCGGGCTCGGTTGGATTGTCTTCTCGGAAGGATGAGGGGTGTCGTTCCTGGTTGAGGCGCCCGACAGCGGCTCAAGAGGATCCCGGGGTTGGTGTGATCGCCACCTGCTTTTTCTAAAAGCAGGAAAAGTTGGGTTTGGTTTGGTCGCCTACGTGGGGAGTTTGTGGGGTCTCCGCTCTGAGACACGGATATACCGTACATAGAGGTGGAAAACAGGTATCCTATTCTGCTTCCGGAACTTGACTAAAGGAGTCTTGGGACAAAGGGGGGTGGATAGGGGGTGTGGATAGGGGGCGGCTAGTCTATTTCAGCCGTCGGATATGGGGCGGCTACTGGGGTTTAGCCGTCCGGGGCCTGGGTTGGTCTGGGCAGAACTTCGGTAGGAAATGGGCTTGGTTTTGGACAGAGGCTAAGTTAGGCTTAGCCCGGGCTTCTGGAGGGGGAGTGAGAGGGAGTTTTTGTGTAGGAAAGGGATTTTTCTCTCACAAAAGGGGTCTCTCTCTCTCTCTCTCTTGGGATTTCTAGTGGGGGAAGGGTTGGGGGATTTGTGAGTGACAATTGTGGATTGGGAATTGTGATGTTGTTGAATTGTTGATGTTGTATTTAGGCTTGGGACCTCCTCTATTTATAGTAAAAGAGAGGCAGGGAAATATCCAGGGGGTAATGGAGTGGGTTGGCTTCGATTAGACCTCTCATTAATTCTCTGGTTCTTCTGTCAGAGACTAGGTGAAGGGCGGCTAGTGATAACTAGCCGCCCAGGATGGGGCGGCTACTTCCTGGTAGCCGCCCCTATCATGACCTGCTAAACGTCCCATCTCTGACAAGCGGTGGCTTGGGTCGGTTACTTGGATTGATCCGGCCAAGAGAGAGCGGCTAAAGGTCATGACCCGCCATAATGATCAGCATTTAATACTGCTTTATGTCCCATCCAGGGGACTGGTCCAAAGTCGGCCAGGGGGGGCGGCTAGTGATAACTAGCCGCCTGGTATGGGGTGGCTAGTTAGGTCTAACCGCCCCTTGCCAGGGTCTCGGGGTTTTAGGGTTTTAGGGTTTTCCTTAGGTGGGGTTCTGATTTGGGGTCTGGGTCTGGTTTAGGGTAGGTTTAGGGTTTAGTTTTAGGTCAGGACTAGGGTTAGGGTTTCCGGTTTAGGTTTAGGTTTAGGTTTAGGTCAGGGCTAGGGTTAGGGTTTAGGGCTAGGGTTAGGATTTTCGGTTTAGGTTTAGGTCAAGGATAGGGTTAGGGTTTCCGGTTTAGGTCAAAGCTAGGGTTAGGGTTTCCGGTTTACCGAACTTTTGGTTCTTTATTGGATGTCCAACTGTGGGATATTTCCGTGTGTTACTTGAAGTATATCTGTCTCTCTGGACGGTCAAAATTAGGGTATCTACAAAGCCGACGGGACGTCTCTTTGAGTGGAGAGCTCGACAGTTTATGATGAACCATGATTACGTCTCGTCATCAATGGATGTTCCGATTAAAGGAACGGCGCGGTGAAGACGAAGATGCCTCCATCGCCTCTCATTTTTCCTTCGTCCATTATTTTGGTTTTTCTCTCCCCTATGCTTTCCTATCGTCTGATTAAGATGGTGGTGAGGAGGCTCCCGTTGTCGAGGACGGTGAGATTGAGGTTGGTGGAAGCCGGGTCATCCATTCATGACGGAATTGGCCTCCGTCTTTCACCTGACAGCATTGTGGTTCCCGCTCCACCCATTCATCCCCACCTTTCTCTTGTTCTTCTGGTTGGCGCCGATGCAGGTGCACCCGAATGTGTTCCGGGTCCTTGCCACCGCTCTCTATCTCAACAAGACGTGGGGATATGGCCTTGAAGTACGGGAGGTGATGTTCTTCTACAGATTCGCCTGGTGCCCTGGGAGCTCGCAGAGGTACTACTTTGCAATGAGGGAGAGCCAATTCCTTATCCTCGGCATACCGGACAGGGACCAGGACTGGAAGGAGGAAACCATAGCTGTCGGGGGCCCTAGCGATGCCCAGTTGCTGGTGTGCCACCCATTCCGACGTCCTTCGGCGAACTCAGCCGTTACAACAGTTAAAATGCTTATTGATCGTATAAAAGGGGAAGAAAACAACTAAGAGAGGTATGGTTTTTTCTAGTGTAACAAGTGACATTGAGAGTTGTGATATTCTTGAATTAACTTACTTGTTTAAGTATTTGTTTGATGTTCACGGTTATGGGATGGTTTTATTGGAGACTGTCAGTGGGAGAAGAAATTTCGATGTGTCAGAAAAACCGGTTGGAAAAGGTTCACAGTGTGGGCTTATGAAGAGTTTGATAAGGGTACATTGGAGGTATTGTTGATAAGAGGTTGAATGAGAATGACATTGATGCCGAACAATTAGAAAGGGCGATTGAGGTTTGTTATCAAAATCAAAGTGAGAAGAATATATCAAATTAATCTTTCAAAATATCATCGTGCATGTTTATGGAATTTTTATTTTAACATTTAGAAAAATTAATTTCATAATTTTTTAATCCCTTATTTTTTAAGCCCCTGGAGTTTTTTAGTATATGAATACACCCCAAAATTTTTCAGTGAATGGATTAATAAAGAAATTACAATTTGAATAGAGGGAGTTAAAATGTAATTTAAGGAACATAGGGATCTACCGTGAATTAAAATCATTTATAGGTTTTTAAAACAAAAAAATCCCTATAAATATGGTGTTCAAAAAAAAAGGAGAGTTAAACGTACTTTACCACACTGACATGAAATCCCTAACTCGCTCTGTGTCATCTCTTCCCTCTTCCCCTTTGCATCCGGTGACTGGTCGAGAAAATCCCTCGAAACCAGGTATCCAAGCGCCGGGACCGGCTGCCCGAGGAGAGGTTACAGATGGACTTGAAGATTCTGCTGGATTTCCGAAGAAACCGAACTATGCAGAGGTGGTTTAGCGTATGTCCGGCTCGGGTCTTTCCTTTAATGTCTCTTCTGAGGTACTTCGAACTCTTCATCGTCCTGTTAATGGTGTGTATACTCCAGACGAGGCTAGGATCCAGGCAAATCATCGGAAGTGGCAGTTTACTTTATACGGCAAGTTTTTACGACCACGAGTTCAAATACATTACCTTCGCTGTCGCCTAGCGACGCTTTGGCCAGTCCAGGCATCGTTCTTTGTAGGAGATCTTGCAAATGGTTTTTATGTATTCAAGATGATGGTCCTTATAGGAGGACCTTGGGTTATTAATGATCATCTTCTAAGTTTGCAGCGTTGGAGAGATGATTTCAACCCGTCGACGGCGTCATTTGAAATTACCCCTATATAGGTGAGGTTTCCTAACCTCCCACTTGATTATTGGGATGGGATTACTCTTGCAGAGATAGCAACCTCTGCTGGTACTCCTATCCAGTGGAAACTACAATAGAAGATATTGGCAGGTGCCGTTATGCTAGAACTTTGGTGGAGGTGGATCTTCGACATCCGCTCTGTCCTGGGGTTAGCATTGGCACAACAGGTCATTGGCAACCATTTGTATATGAGAAGATCCCGGTGGTCTGCCAGCGCTGTGGAAGGATCACGCATCCCACTGACCGATGTATGGAAGTTCAAGCACCTTCCTCACCACCTGCTATGACTTCTTCTGTCTCAGAAATTAACCCGCCAAAGGTTCAAAGAAGCTCCCAGAATCCTCCTACCAAGGAGGTAGATGAGGGCCGATGGCAAGTGGTACCACCTCGTCGACGACCCCGTCAATCTCAAATCAGGCAGGAAGTAGAGGCTAAAGATGGGCTGACGAATGTGGAGACCAAGATTTATCCTTATGAGACTCAAAGTCTCAGCACAGTACATGCTCGACCTAATGTCACAAAGCCGTACTCACAGGACGGAACACATGGGGTATTTCAATCCCCTAAGGTTTCTAGATCTGATACAATGCATAAGGGGAGTATGTCCAAGACTACTATGTCACAGGCTAAGAATGCATCGCAGCCTCGACAAATGAGCTCCTATGCTCGAAAACCAGTTTCTCTAATTGTTCATCCTTTGGGTATACAGACCCAGTTTTTAACAGCTAGTAAAGATAAGTCTTTACCGATGTCAGGTGACAACTCCACTTATCAATCCCGTCAATTGATCCACTCTGCAGTGGATTGTGCTTCTAAAAAACGCAGTTTGGACATGGCTGTGATGGAAGCAGAAGAGGGACGACAACAAGCAGATGGCAGCTCGCATACTCGGGCTCTGGAGTGGATCAACCATCCACGGGTACCGAGGGTACTAAGGAGAGAGCGAAAGGGAAGGTGTTAGCGATTACCGCCACTGAGATGGATTGTGATGCTATTAAGGACACGGGTGCCCCCCCGAGCAATGGGGTTTCCACCAACAATAAATTTATTTAAATGCGAGTTTTGTTTTGGAACTGCAGGGGTATTTTGAGGTGTTCGATCCGAGCTCATTGTAGATATTTGATGCAAACAGCAAGGATTGACGTTTTTCTCCTTTTGGAAACTCACGCCCCCACGGCTCGTATGTCTCAGTTTGGTCATACCTGGAACAGGACATGCTGGTGGCATTCTAGCATTTTGGCGGTCGTCAACTCAATTACAATGTTGTGGTGGTCAGGATCAGGCTATCTACTTGCTTGTTCCTCAGCCAAGACCATGGATCATCACTGGAGTTTATGCTAGTACAGATGCAGTACATCGATTGGACCTATGGAGGGAATTAACTGAGGTATTAAACACGGGATTCCCAATGCTAATTGCAGGTGATTTCAATACTTTGTTACAACCGGAGGATAAATGAGGGGTTCGGCTTTTCGCGTTACTCAGGAGGTGGTACAATTTAGAAATTGGATTGATGAGAACCGGCTCCAACAAGTCACATAAAAGGGTGTGAAATTTACTTGGTGTAATCATCGCAGAGGTGTGGCTGTACCTGGGAGTTGCTGGACAGGGCATTTGCAAATAATTCATGGAGTGCTTTGTTCCCTTCTTGATTGGTTACCGTTCTCCCACGCCACATCTATGATCATGCTCCTTTATTACTTGATACAGAGATCTCTCCCCCGACAAGTTGGAAACCTTTTAGGTTTGAAAGATTTTGGTTCGAACGACCGGATTTGATTCCATTGGTGACACAAACATGGAGGTCGATTCAAGATGCTTCTCCGATGGGTCAAGTGCATCAAAATCTGAGAAGCCTCCAGCAAAAACTTCGGTTATGGAACTGCTCCCGTATCAGCAATCTATCTAAAGTGGTGGACCAGGCTCAGAAGTCTCTTGATGAGTTATTAAAACAGGAACAACTGTCTATTAGAAGATGGACATGACATTAACTATTAGATCAGCGTCTAACCGATTAGCGGCACTTCAGAGACAGTTGAAAATTTTCTGGGTTCAACGGTCACGAGCTCAATGGATTAAAGAAGGAGATCAAAATACCTGATTTTTTCAAGCTAAAGTACATCGGCGATGGATACGTAATCGACTAACAATGTTGTATACTCCAGAAGGACAATTGTTGACAGCACCCAGTGATATTACTTCCTTTGTCCTTCAACACTTCACTCATCATTGGGCATCACAACACTTATGTACTCCTCCCATTCCATCTGAACTGGTGCGAGGCACTATTCCCCCAGAACTAGCTGAGGAGCTCATTCGCCCATTTACATAGAGGAAGTGGAGAGATTGCCATCAAATAAGTCCCCTGGACCAGATGGTTTCCCCAGTGAATTTTACAAACATTTCTGGCCCATCATTGGGGGGGATATGATGAGGGCAATTCAACATTTTCATAGTACTGCTCAACTCCCTTTATCTTGGGGATCAACACATATCTCCCTCATCCCAAAAGTTTCTAACCCAGTGCAGCTAAAGGAATTTAGGCCTATTAGCATATGTGATATGAAATATAAAATCTTATCACAACTGTTAGTGGGCAGATTGAAAAAGGTACTCTCATGCTTGGTGGGGGAATAGCAAGGGGCTTTTATTCCAAATCGGTCAATTCATTCGCACTTATTGATGGTTCGGGATATGATGCACTCCCGGGTACGACGTGGACATAATGCACTCATGGCGGCGAAGATAGATCTTGCCAGTGCATATGACTCTGTTGAATGGGGCACTCTATTTCAAATCCATCGTTTTGGCTTTCCCTTATTATGGATTGAATGGATCAAGGCTTGTGTGACTCAAATTCGAATGAGTGTGTTAATAAATGGTGTACCATCACCTTGGATATATCCAAAAAGGAGACTTCGTCAGGGTGATCCATTATCACCATATTTATTCACACTAGTGACCTCTGTGATGTCGGCTATTTTTCACAGGGAGTAGGAGGCGGGTCGTTTGGTGGGATACCAGCTGAATGCTAGACTTACAAGTCAGGCATACTCTAGACCGACAACTCATGTCCTTTATGCCGATGATTTATTGGTTGTGAGCACCGCTACTCCGGTCCAATGCTCGATTATAAAGAAAATTCTATAGGAAGTTAGTCATCTTACAGGCCTCACAGTGAGTTGGGTTAAAAGCTCTATTAGATTCTCTCCAGCAGTTCCACGCAGACTCCAAAGGTGGATGGGATGCATATTACATATTCATCAAGCTACGGAACCGTGGAAATACCTTGGAATACAGGTGTATGATGTTAAGGTGAGATCGATAGATTCTTCCTCCGTGATTACTAGGATTCAAAATCGATTGGCTGGGTGGAAAGGCTCTCTCCTCAGTATGGCAGAACGGGTCATCCTTATTCGCTCAATGTTAAGCTCTATCCCATTGTATCACATGTTTGCAGCAGTACTATCATCTAAAGTGGCTGAGAAGATCGAAAGCCTCTTTCAAAAATTTTGTGGTCGGGCTCGGCGGACCGGCGCTCTGTCCACTCTATTTGTTGGGAAGTGGTTACGGCGGATAAGGATTCTGGAGGCTTAGGCATTCAAAGATTACCTCACCTGCGTAAAGCGATTCTAGCTACTCTTGCTTTTAGGTTGCTGTTGCATCCAACCCCTCTTTGTAAATCTATTACTCTGAAATATGGGTGGACTGGTAATCCATGGGAACTCCCCAAATTGAGGAATTCATCTGCTGTATGGCGCGCTCTCTGTCATCTGCTTTTAGGATGTTCGGAAGGTGCCTGGTCAACTGGGGGATATTGACGTTATTCGGGATCCATGGCTATCTTCAGTTCCATTTTCCCAATTCCTACTTACCTTAATATGGACCAGGTACTGCTAGATTATAGATTATCAGATCTAGTAGAAAATGGACAATGGAATTTGGAAAAGCTGAACTGTATCTTCCCAGATTATTGGTCCGAAGTTATGCAAAAAAGTGCTCCTCCGGTCTGTACTTCAGATTCAAGGACTTTGTGGTGCTGGGAGTATTCCTTGGCAGAGAGACCGAGGGCAAGGGAAGTATATCGTTTGTTATTTCCATCCACAGTTTGCCCTCAGTCTCAAGTATGGAAAAAGGTGTGGAAGATGCCAATTATTCCAAGAATTAAAATGTTTCTCTGGCGATTATTGTGGGATCGTCTTCCGGTTCGAGCCTACTTGGATGAGATAGGATTGAAAATGGATATTCGCTGTCAATTTTGCTTGCAAGAGCCGGAGTCATCGTGGCATTTATTCACTTAATGTACTTATACTGCTAAGTGTTGGAGCTTTCTCCCAAGGCCTCTACAGCCTCCTTATCAATTGTGGCAGAATACTTCATGGATTGGGATGTTTTCTGATCAAGCATGGGGAAATGACCCCAAGATGACATGCAGACAGGTAATGTTTGTGGTTTTATGCTTGGCTGTGTGGCGATCAAGAAATGATTTGATCTTTAAAAATATTTATTCTACACCACTTCATACAGCTCGATATGCATTTTCCATTATGAAGGAATACTTGAATAATATGGGTTCAGATAATTTAAGGTCTCTAACTACACGTATTATTCGAGATGAAAATATTAAATACAGGGAAAAATATTTTGATTTCTGGATGCTGAGAAGAGAGAAGCTGATGGTGTTGATTACAGATGGAAGTGTAGACCCATTAACCCGCAGGGCTGGTGCAGGTTTTGTTATAATCTGCTTTGATCCTATAAGGATTATTGGAGCAGGTTACAAAGGATGGTTATGGGCATCCCCGCTGCGGACAGAAGCAGAAGCAATTTGGCTTGGAACAAGGTATGTAAAATCCATGGGATTCAAAAAGTTAATTGTATGTACTGATGCTCAACCACTAGCCCAGCTCTTGCAAGATGGAGGGGTTGGTCCGCCACAGAACCAGGATTGTGTGGCAGAGATATATGATAATTGTTCTCCACAGGAACATGTATATTTTGTGAAGGTTCCTAGATAGGCTGTTTCTGCACCTGAACAGCTAGCTAAATTAGCTCAACGAACACATGCATCATAGGTTGCGGACGGCCTAAAAGATGACGGGATTCGTCATTGTCTATTCCCTTTTTTGTATACTCTACAGGAGTGTGAACAGCAACTGCGGTTGCTTCATGTCTTGTAGATGGTGTAAGAAGATGTAAACTTAATTTGATATGCTATAGAAACGCCTTCAGGCTTTACACCAAAAAAAAAAAAGGTGTGGTTGGGTGGATGTGTACATGTCCAACAATAAAAGTAAGTTGTTAGTGATTGTTTTTTATTCACTCGGTGGTGTTATTTTTGTGTTTGATTCCACAAGGTCTGGTTAGATGATGTTTGAAAATGATACAAGGCTTGTGGTTGTTTTTAAATTTTAATAGTGTGCATGGATTTCATTGCAATTTTTACGGCTTTTATTTTTAATTTTTTGGAAAAATCGATGTAGCTCCTTGAAAACTTATGAAAATCCAAAAAAATCCCTGTAAAATTGTGAATCTCCTCAAGTCTCTATCTTATTAAACAATATTTATTTTAATCCCTATGGAAACCAAAATTAACCAAATGTGTGGCCTAACTATGCAAGGTAAATCTCCTCAGATCTCTTTCTTATTAAACAATATTTATTTTAGTCTCTATGGAAATCAAAATTAACCAGATGTGTGGTTAACCTAACAATGCATGGTAATTTACCGTTATACCCTTTAAAAATTTGCTTTCTCTCTTGGAAAAAATCTATATAGCTCCCTGAAAATTTATGAAAATAAAAAAAAGTCTCCGTAAAATTTAAAAATCTTCTTAACTCTTTGAAATCTTCTTGAAATCACAAAAAGTCAATGTGATTATCTAATACTGATTTATTTAATTTTACTAAAAATTAGTTTTCTAATCAAGGTTTTATGTTTTTTGTTGCTAGTAATTTTGAGTTGAAAATGTATCATGGAATTTTGATTTGATTTTTAAATTATTTTATCTAATTTTGTGATGGAGTTGATTATGTCACGCCCCAAGAGCGACCGTCCCCAAGGGGGATACGTGGATGATACCAAATATATCATAATTACAAATACAGTCCGATACATGCCAATAATAACAACAAACATCTGGTATGAAGAACAACATGAAACTGATAGGCTCACCAAATCATCGGGAGATGCGCAAAATCTTTAACCAAACCCAACTCACCAATCTTGCGCAATACCTGAATGAAACCCATAAAAATAGGGTGTAAGCCGGTAAAGGCATAATGAATGAACCTAACCACAAGGCACCTCATAGTATAATTCTAACACATCCATAAAATATACATAATTGACTATCAAGTATAAACAGACCAACCTGCGTCCCATACCACAGGAGGTCAACTCACACTTACCTAATTATGTCCCTAACATAAAGACAATCCGTCTGCGTCCCATACTACAAGGGATCTATCCCATGTTAGCAACACTATATATATACATATATAAATACTAGTGACTGAAATGCCACTGCACACAATACCTCATAGTTTCTCCTGTCGCGCACTGACTTCTCTTAGGCGATTCATTTCTACACATGCACCGGCTTAGCCAGTATAAGGAGTACCACTCCACCCGTCAAGTCCACCAAAGCCCGACTACAATACTAACCGCATCAATGGATCCCGCCCTAGACACCATCACTTTGCGAACAGGGCTGATAAACCCAGTATCTTGGCTAAGGCTCTCTGTCATCCAACCACTCTGTCACGTAGCCGATTTGACTATCGGATACCGTGGGCATCCATGATGAACCTTGAAAACGCTCCCTCGTGAGGACACCCAGAATTTACCCTCACCTCAACTGACTCACACCCAAAACTAAACCGTCAAACCCAGTGTCTTGGCTAAAGCTCTCCATCATCCAACCACTCTGACGCGTAGCCAATTTGAACCATCGGGTACTGTGGGCGTCCAGGATGAACCTTGAAAATGCTCCCTCGTGAAGGACACCCAGAATTTACCCTCACCTCAACTGCAAGTTCACACTCATAACTCACAAGAACTATCATAATTAGGCCACCCCGAGCATGCTCGACACACACTGGTCGATGATCTATGAGGTAAACCATGACAGGCAATAGCATCTGACCCATACGATCAGATCCCCCTATCCCTAGCAATGTCTTTAACCAGATCTTTAGGCAAAGATCTATAAATCATGCTGATGTCAGCATGTGACAATGTAATATAATTATATATATGTCATGTAATCATGCAAACTCAATTAAATATATTTAATCATGCCTATGAATGCCACCAAGTCATGCATACATGATTAATATCATACCATAAACATGACTTAGCATAGAACTATACTATCAGAATGCCAAGTTAGATCCACTCACATATATGAGTACTACATCCCGCACTGAATCACGTGCCTCGATGAGTCCAACGGTAACACGATCGCTACTAGACTCGTGGGAGTATAGCCATTCCCACCATAAGCCTAAACACAAGATCACCACCTTCCTCATATTGAGGAGACTCCTCTGACAAACAAATATTATCAACTCAGCCAAGAAAAATAAAGCATCCATGCATTGAAAAATAATCGAGAACTTATCCTAAGATCCTATCCAACAAATGCAAAATACACCCTAAACTTCAAAGTACTAAACCAATTATTCTATGCCATTCATCTATAGGCTATCATGCAATTAAATTCCTTGAAAATCAACAAGAAAACATCACACCTTCACCACAGATAAATCTGGGTAGCAATATATAAATCTGGGCAGCAAACAACCCTACACTTTGATCTCCACAGCACCAAATACTTATCCAATAATTCTATAATAAATCATATACATTCATTGACATACTGAGAATATAATACATGAAGACATCATAATCCAATTCAATCTCTAAATGTCCGAAATAGAATATGGACAATCCTTATAAAACAGATCATAACTTATGATACAGGTAATATAATGACTCCAAATTTCATATATGAGATATAGACACATAGATGATCATATCATATGAGATATCATCTTCCAAATATATCTCTAAATATCAAATTCACAAGGATCTTCACAAGACAGAAATCTGCCTCACCTTTCTAAGCACATCCCAAGTCTCCCTACACTATCATCACTTCTTCTTCTTCCCCAAATCAACAATTAAAACCCTAGAACAAAATGAATATAACCTCCCCCAAATAAGAATCCAAACCAACAAATTAAAAAAAGTCACAAAAGAAAATCAAAGGATTAAATGATCTTACCAAAACTCTCTTCAATCTCTTCTCCTCCTCTCCTTCTCTTCTCTCATTCTCTTCTTTGTTTTCACTTGAAAATGAGTCTCAGCTGACTCTCTCTCTCACTCTTTCAACACACAAACCCAACAACACCACCGACTACACCTATTCACTTAAATAAAATTGATAATCCACCCAAATTACCAGATTGCCCTCCTTTAAAATTCTGCGTAGTCCCGACTCAAACCATCATAACTTTCATAATCTAGCTCCGAATTGTGCAATTAAAAATCCATTGGAAATCCAAGAAGATTATCTATATATTTCATGTTTATGCTAAGATCCAATAACCCCTCTAGCTATTCCGAATTATATAATTAACATCAAACAGGGTTGCTGCCAGACCATTTCCATTTCGAGAATATAATTAGAAAAACACTAATAACTTTTGCTACAGGAATCCAGATGCTCTAATTTCACTTTTGTATGAAATCTAACTTAAAACTGAATGTCCCATAATAAAATCATATTTAAACTACATCATCTTGGGCATTAACAAAATTAGATCCGAATCATACCAAACATGCAACTTAGGATATAACCTAAGCATAAATGACCATAATGCACTCCAAATGAATAGAAATACGAAATAACACATATCATTGTGCTATCCATCAATCCAAACATGTAAAAGAATCACATAAGCCTAAATAGAGTTTGGGTTCTTACAGATTAAGCTGTAATTTTTTTTTTGTTCAGTATCTATGATGATTGAGGAGGTTAAAATGTTGAATATGATTCGATTTTGTAGATCAAATGAGGTTCAATGGTATTTTTCTATAATTGAGGATGACATTTTAGACATGGGGATGTCAAAAAATGATGGGGTATTTTTGTCATTCAAAATGATTAAATATGATTTTATAAAATTAGTAGGGACTGGATACGATTTTAATAAGTTTATGGGGTTGATAAACTTTTGATCTAGGGATTAAATTAATTAACCATTCACGCTTCATGGGACCTATGACGATTTTGTGATTTTACATGGGTTTTTTTTTCTTCTGGTTATTAGATTTAAGGGAGTTGAAGAAGATTTCTCCCCTTTTGATTGCAAACGTGGCAAAATCTTATCGGGTAATATCCTATTTCATGATCCAATGGAAACTGTAGATCCGCTCCACAAGGGCCCCACAACAAACTTCAACGCAAAATATTATTTTTTGTTTTTTAAGAAGTCTAACAGCTTTTCCAAGTCAACTGCGCGTCAGCCATCAAGAAGTCGCTTTTCCATAATTTAAAGGGTTTTTTACTTTTAAGTCCCCATAAACTATATGATTTAGTGATCAATCCCCCACTTCTTCATATTTCAGTTAAAGTTGGACTAAAAACAAAACCAAATAATTTAGTGATAAGTCCTTCTCAGGGACTAATAAAAAATATACCCTTTAAATCTAGGGACTGAAACTGAAATATAAAAAGTGAGAGATCCATCACTGAATCATATAGTTTAGAGGGACTAAAAAATAAAAAACCATAATTTAAACTTCTTCTAACAACAATTAATGACTTGAAAATACACGCATCAACCCCCCCTCCCTCCCTCCCTCCAAAAGAATCCCACAGAAATAATCTCCCCCCCCCCCCCCCCCCCCCCCAAAACATGGCTCCCAAAAACCTCTCCCACCCCTTCCTCCTCCTCCTCCTCTTCTATCCCCACCTCACCAACTCTCTAATCCCACTCAATTCCTCTCTCAAACCCCCCCAACAACAATCCCCCAACACCACCACCACCTGGTCCTCCCCCAACAACACCTTCTCCTTCGGTTTCCTCACCGACCCCTCCAACACCTCCCTCTTCTCCGCCGCCGTCATCCTCTCCCCCTCCTCCACCCCCGTCTGGCGCGCCCCCTCCAAATCCTCCCCCGGCTCCCCCGCCCTCGTCGACTTCTCCGCCTCCATCCAATTCCAATCCAACGGCAACCTCCGCCTCATCGACGGCTCTGGCTCCGTCATCTGGCAGTCCAACACCTCCAACCGAGGCGTCTCCGTCGCCTCCCTCGACGACTATGGCAACCTCGCATTGAAAAACTCAACGTCCACAGTCATCTGGGACACCTTCTCCAACCCCACCGACACGGTCGTCCAGTCGCAGAACCTCACCACGGCTTCCACACTCCGCTCCGGTCCCTACTCCTTCTCCCTCCTCCCTCGGGCAACCTCACCCTTAAATGGAACGACAGCATAACCTACTATAACAAGCACGTTCTCAAATCCTCTTTATCGGCAAACCAGAACCTGACCTCGCCCGTTCTGTCCCTCGAGACGAATGGGCAGACCACCGGAACCCTTTTTTTGATCGACGCGTCGCTGCCTTTGCCCGCAGTCGTCGCGTACAGCAGCAACTACGGAGAGGCGAGCCTGATGCGCTTCATTCGGCTCGACACGGATGGGAATTTGAGGGCCTACAGCTTGTCGGAGTACAGCGGGTCCACTCCGTCCGCGGAGTGGTCCGCGGTCGAGGACCAGTGCGAGGTCTTCGGCTACTGCGGCAACATGGGCATCTGCACCTACAAGGCTGCCAGGCCGGTGTGTCGTTGTCCGTCGCAGAATTTCGTTCCCTCCGACCCAAATGACCCCAGAAAGGGGTGCAAACGCAAGCAACAAATCTCCGACTGTCCAATGAACTCGACGATGCTAAAATTGGATAACACCCAGTTCTTGACGTACCCTCTCAGGCAAGTTGCCTCCAATGGAAACGAGGTCTTCTTTGAAGGGTTCTCCGAATGCCGCCAGAATTGCCTTACGCAGCCGGGTTTCGTGTACTTTATTAGTGGGTACCAGTCCCCGGTGCTCCTCAGCACGTCGTTCGTTCGGGTGTGCCCTCCTGCATTGCTGAATCAGCCGGTCTCTCTTTCGAGCAATACCCTGACAAAGAAATCGGGGTTGAGACCTGGAATTGTTGTGGCTGTGGTGGTTGGGACACTTGTGGGTCTTGTCCTCTTGGAGGGTGTGCTCTATTATTGTTTCTGTCGGGGTTCGAGGTTTGGGGCCGAGTATGCTCAGTACGCGCTCCTCGAATATGCTTCGGGTGCGCCCATTCAGTTCTCGTATAAGGAACTGCAAAAGTGCACCAAGGGGTTCAGGGAAAAGATTGGATCCGGCGGGTTTGGGGCTGTTTATCGAGGTACATTGGCCAATCGGACAGTTGTTGCAGTGAAGCAGCTTGAGGGGATTGAGCAGGGGGAGAAGCAGTTCCGGATGGAGGTCGCAACAATAAGCAGCACCCACCATCTGAATCTGGTGAGACTGATTGGGTTCTGCTCTGAAGGACGTCATAGGTTGCTTGTGTATGAGTTCATGAAAAATGGGTCTTTGGATTGCTTTCTGTTCTCTTCCATGTCAAGGCTAGGATGGGAGACTCGGTTCAGTATTGCGCTTGGGACTGCAAAGGGGATAACATATCTCCATGAGGAGTGCAGGGATTGCATCTTACACTGTGATATCAAGCCAGAGAACATCCTCCTTGATGAGAATTTCAATGCCAAGGTCTCAGATTTTGGACTCGCAAAGCTCATCAGCGCCAAGGACCACCGGCATCGTACATTGACGAGTGTTAGGGGAACAAGAGGATATCTAGCTCCTGAATGGCTCGCAAACCTACCCATTACTTCAAAGTCTGATGTTTACAGTTATGGGATGGTTTTATTGGAGACTGTCAGTGGGAGAAGAAATTTTAATGTGTCGGAAGATACCGGTCGGAAAAAGTTCTCAGTGTGGGCTTATGAAGAGTTTGATAAGGGAAACATTGGAGGTATTGTTGATAAGAGGTTGAATGAGAATGAGATTGATGCCGAACAGTTGAAAAGGGCGATTGAGGTTTGTTTTTGGTGCGTTCAAGAGCAGCCCTTGCAGAGGCCGACGATGGGGAAGGTCGTGCAAATGCTTGAAGGGATTATGACAATTGAGAGACCACCAGCTCCAAAGGCTTTGGATGGGACTATAAGTATCACAAGTGGAAGTTTTAGCGTGAGTGCTGCACCAGTGACCTCTTCGCCTTCATCATTGCAAGCCATGGGTGGTTCATCATGTCTCGGGAAGAAATAATTGAAAGGTATCATCATCTCTATTGGCTCAAATCAATTATAGTGATTTCATATTCTTGAGCAATCACTTTACAATGTTATATAACATAATATGCCGTCTTTGAATCTTCATTTGCCTGTGATTTGTGTATTTGAAACACGATTGCCAGACAGAGGATTGGCCACTGTTACTGTTGTATTTATCTGGAGTGGAAGGATAAAATTCTAAAGATCATGGAAATATTGTATTCTTAAAACACGACATCTATGCTTCATTATGATTATGTGATTTGGAACAAGAACTGTCTTTGGAAACCGAGCTGTTGTTGAGAATGTACTGAATTAAATTTTTTTATTACCATTTATATTTGGTAATTGCATAAGGAACCTTGGGAACGTTCACATTGCTAAAAACAAATTCTCTTCCAGGCTTTCATGTTTTGGCTAATGATCTGTGGACTGTCATTGAAATGTTTGGAAAAATTTCTTGTGGTAGATCATTTTTTGGTTGTCATTTTAGTATGTTATATCTTTCACAATAAGTTTAACTTCTTCTTGAATGTTGTTTCTGATGTGCTTTTATGTTCGCATCTGTTTCATAATTTCATTAACTCTGGGTGAGACAATGGAAACCTTAATGGCTTGATTTTGTTGATGATTGAATGTTAGAAAATTTGGAGCTTCATATTGTACTCTTGAAATATCATACTTGTCTTATAGCCTTAACATAAAGACTGCATAAGTCGATAAGCACCTCTCCCTTTTGTGAAAGATGTCAAATAATCAAATCCTGGGACTGGGAGCACCATTCTTTTGGTATTAAGGTGGATTGATGATTTCATTTATCAGCAGTGGAAATATATGAGTTCCATATAATAAAAGAAGAGTAGGAACAATGCATAAACATATGGTTAGATTCTTGAGCGGAATGGCAGAGGCAGCAAGTGTTTTGACAAATAATTCCGAGGGAAAGGAGACGATCCAATGAAGGAAGACGATTGAGAAAAGCCTGCCAACAGATCAAGCTGAACTGGGGAGGTTGATGTGAATGCCAGATCTCCTTGGCTCAAGCAGGGGAGGCTTTGCGGGTCCGGATGAAATCCCATACAATGGTGGTGGAAACTATCCCAGATTTATGGCCAGACATATCAAGAGATCTGAGCCCAAACCACCACTTGAAGTTTACAAATATCCTCCCAAACCTGATAAAAAAACCTGACCAAAGAAATCAAAGAAATGTAGCATCCGGAGGGCCCCAATTGAGCAGGATTTAGCCATTGAAATGGTGTTTAAGCCCAGAGCCACCTAACCAAGGGTCATGCCAGAAGTTAATAGATCTCCCTTCAAAGATTATGTTGCACATCCCAGATTGAATCCAATCTCTCGAACGGAGAATGTGTCTCCAATACCATGAATTAGAGGTTTTAGCCAAAACAGTACAAATATTATGGGTTCGAAAGTATTTTTTTCTGCATACAAATAGCCCAAAGGGACTGATGCTCAGAAGCAATCTCCCAAAATCTTGCTACCAGACTGGCTTCATTCCATACAGAAAGGCTTCGAATGCCCAGCCCCCCTTCAGAGAGAGGAGAAGAGATATGCTCCCATCCAACTGCATGAGTGATAGAAAATTTGGAGCTTCATATTGTATTATTGAGATGTCATGCTTGTGTTATGGCCTTAATATAAGGATTGCATGTAACTCCTCCATTTAACATTCATGCTTTTTGTATTAAGGTGATTGATGATTTCATTTATCAGCAGTGGAAATATATGAGTTCTAGGAAATTAGAAATTCATTCAAATAGAATATTTTTCAGTAACACTCAACCGAGGTGTTAATATTTTTAAAACACAACCTTATGATGCATTGTAGATTATTGGATTTATGATAAGTATTCCCTTCCGAAAGGCTTGGATGAACTTTGAAAAATGCTAGAAAAGTCAATCTTGTAGTCACTTTTGCAGTCCACAATTTTTTTTTTTTAATGTGTATGCTTGTCTAATAAAATACATACCCTTACAAAAAAATGAACCATATACTTGACTGAATTAAATCCATACCTTTTTTTGTATATTTCTAACATAATATATACGACATACTAGGTTAGGGGAATGTGGATTGTATCAGTATTTTGGATTAAGAAATATATATGGCAATCTTTAAAGAAACTTTTCTAGAGTTGGCAATGCTAAAAATTTCCTTCTAGCTTTCATATTTTGGTTAAAACTAAAATTTCAGGAGTGTCACAGGAAAATTTGGATCTCATATTCTGCTGCTTTTTTACTCTGTTTCAATTAGCCGTGTAAAGTGGAAAAACTCTGTGTTCATTGAAAGTTGGAAGAAAAGTAAACGTTGTGGGGATTCAAAGCTTTTTTTTTAATTTTTTTTTATTTTCATATTTTGGTTAAAAGTTAAATTTTTGGATTGTCATAGGAAAGTTGAGATATCATATTGTGCTGCTTTTTTACTCTATTTCAATTAGCCGTGCAAAGTGGATGAAAGACTGTTTCTTGAAAGTTGGAATAAAAATAGGACTGCAATTACACTCAGTTTTTTTCTCAATCCAAAATACAGTCTTATATATCACTTTAAAAATCCAGTGAAACATATACTTAGTTAGATGTTCTATATACCACATTAAATATTTTCTTACACTTACTAAAAATGGATTCATTCAATTCGAAATAAAGCGGTGTATACTTTTTTATCAAAGCATATACCTTATTAGATGATGTTTTCTATTTTTTTTTAAATAAAAACATGTGAGGTATGAGTTTTGGTTGGTGAATGTGACTGAGTCTAACATTTTCCGGAAAATAAACATGTTGTGGGGACAATTTCTTTTTTTTCTAGTTGGGTCATTTAATCTATTTTACAAACGAGAGTTGTTACACTCGGCCCATTTATAGTCCTTGTATATCTCGTTAGTAAACTATTTAGACCGTACATAACTAAGTAGACGTGGTAAACTATTTAAAAAAAAAAAAAAGATGGAGGCTGTATCTGGGACTGGAAATGGGTTGAACATTTTCATACCTTATTAGATGTGGTATGTGTAGAGGGAAAAACTCGGATCCTCTCAAATGAGGACACTTGTAAAAGTAAATAGGTACAAACCACTGCACCTGATGACCAATAACCTGATAAGAGCAGAGTAAACGAGTAGCGATCAGACACTCTCGAATAGGTGAATCACGACCAAAATGGTCTCTCAGCGAGATGACTCAAAATTAGTCGGAATGACCTTACACCTTGTGGGCGAATGCCATGTCGCATCCCGAACATAACTCCACAGCCCGACCAGACCAGGACCACAAGCAAAACCCCTGAAATGGTCAAACATCCATTCAATAACTGGCAGGTTGTTATTAAAACCCGTTATCCGTTTAATATGAATAATTAAGAGCATGTTTAAAAGCAATAAAGGTGAGTGATTTCCATAAAACCCGTCAACTACAGCCATTAAAGGGGACAACAATTAAAAGGCTTATTGACCCTGTAAAAAAGGGGGAGAAAACAACTTAGAGAGGTATGGTTTTCTAGTGTAACAAGTGACATTGAAAGTTGGGATGTTCTTAAATTCCCTTACTGATTTAAGCATTGGAGTCCTCTTGGCCTACAAACTAGGCATGTCAATTGGACGGATACAGATAGGCTCATATCTGTATTCGTATCCGAATTGAATATCCAAAAAAATATTCGTATTCGATATCCGACGGATATTCCAAACACATATCCGTATCCGATCTGAAAATCCGGATATGGATTCAGATAATATCTGAAATATCCAAACCAGATTAAAATATAAAAAATTTATAAAATCTTAAATCCTAACATGGTTAAATAGGTATCCACCAAAGACATAAAATCACAAATCCTAATATAGTTAAACAAGTATCAAACATGGTTAAATAGGTTTGTGTTTTGCCCTAGATCATGAGCCATTGATTTTTCATCTAAGGGTTGAAACTAATTGTAACATATATAAATAAAATAACAGTTTGGATATGATATTGTTCGGATAAGATATAGGCTATATCCGATCTAATCCGAAAATTTTCAGATACAGATAATTTGGTTCGGATACGGATTTTCGGATATCAGATATTTTCTGTATTTTCGAATACGGATTCAGACTGGATTCGAATATTTTTTCGGATAATTGACTGGCTTGTTACAAACCTACCCATCACTTCAAAGTCTGATGTTTACAGTTGTATACAGTTATGTACTTATGGGATGGTTTTATTGGAGATTGTTAGTGGTTGAAGAAATTTCGATGTGTCAAACCGGTCAGAAAAAGTTCTCTGTGTGGGCTTCTGAAGAGTTTGATAAGGGTACATTAGAGGAGGTATTGTTGACCCCATACAATGAGAAAACCACCCCGTGATAAATAACTATTATTCACTCGAAACCAATGAAAAACAACCCTATCAATCACACCCGATTTTGAACCAAACCCACCTCTTGTACTATTCGACAAACTTAGTGTCGACCGGTGCTACATATGTCCATATGTCGACACTTCTATTTTCGAACGGAAGGGTTACACAAACATTTTTTTCCTGTTATAATATCGACACATGTATTGTCGATATGTGTTAAATATGTCGTCAAATGGAGTGTCGATACTAACAGATTATTGAAAAATAAAAAGATAATTATCAGTCGACACATGATATGTCGAGAAAAGTGTCAATGACCGACAATGATAGTGTCGATACGAACAGATAATCGCAAGCCACTTCTTATAAATCTGCTTGAACTTCATCATCTCGAGAACTCAATGCCATTTCATTGGAATACTTTTTTCGATTGAAAGCTGTAGATCGAATACGTTCCTTGGAAGTCATACTACATTGTAAGAAATTAAGTAAATACTCGATCTTATACAAGAAATTAAGAGTTATATATCCAGTAGGATCATATACAGGAAAAAAAAGTTATGTTTTTCAAACTAACATCAATCATATATTTGAATAAAATGAGTCATTGTTAGTTTATAATGCCAGCTTAGTTTAAATATAAACAAAAAAAAACTATATCAAACTCGTAATTAGAAAATAAATTAAAATCATTTATCAACTAGGGTTTCAAATGATAAAATATAACACAAATAAGGTCAACAAGAAGAAGAAGAAGAAGAAGAAGATAAAAAAGAAGGTGGAGGAAGTATATTTATCTTACACTTCAGTATCGAATAAAGGACAATGACCGACGGGTGGAACAATATCGGAGCAGCGAAGGAAAGAGAAGAAAGGCAGGTGGAGCAGGAGATGGTGACCAGCGGGCTTCATTATCGATGATCAAAATGGCGCACGGGTGAAGATGGGTCGAAGAGAGAGAAATAATTTTGTTAAATGAGTTGGAGTGGTTTTACAAAATAGCATTTATTAAAGGGTGGTTTTATAGGTTTTAAAAAATTGATCGGTGGCTTTCCCATAGGGGTGATTTTCTATTAAGCGGGGATTTAAATAACCGTCCCCTTGTTGATAAGAGGTTGAATGAGAATGACATTGATGCTGAACAGTTATAAAAGGCGATTGAGGTTTGTTGTCAAAATCAAAGTGAGAAGAGTACAACAAATTAATCTTTAAAAATATTATTATGCACCTTTGTGGAATTTTTATTTTAATTTTTAAAAAAATTAATTTCATATTTTTTTAATCCCTTATTTTTTAAGCCCATGGAATCTTTTAAGTATATGAAATACACCCCCCAAATTTTTAAGAATGGAATTTCAGTGAATGGGTTGATACAAAAATGGGTCAATTGCCCAAATACACCTGTAGGCCAGCCTCAATTTTTTCTGTGCCTCCACCTTTTTGAAAAAAAAAATTACCCCTAGCTGTACACACTTTTTTTTTCTACCCTCTGACCTTCCACATTACTCTTATATGTTCCACTAATACCCTCTAACCTGTTATCCAAGATACAGAAAATATGTTAGCACTTACAGAAAATATTTAGATGTTACTTTTGTGAAAGTTGCAGAAAATAAAATATTACTTTATATATTTATTTATGTAAGTTACGATATTGAACATAACCACATGGACATTTACAGTGAAGAAGTCATTTTTATGAACTTACAAAAAAAAAACTTATTCTGGTTATAGGATATTCCGATGAACTTACAAAACATTATATGTTGTTTACAGGATATACTGATGAACTTTCAAAAACCAATTACCTAACAGACATAATTCAAAATAATATTCCACAAACAACAAGCAGTATTGGACTGCACCTTCTTAAATGCCCATACTACAGCTGAGAGTCAAATGATATCTGATTAGGCATTGGATTGTCGCACGTTTGTTGATTGTGACCAAATTGTCGGCAATAAGAGCACCTATAAGGCAAGATGTCATTCTCACCTCTGGATGTAATTCTTCTCTTCTTCTTTCTTTCTGCTCGCTTCCTCATTGTGGGATGCTTAATCAGAATATCATTCAAATCTGGTCTTCGTATTCCAAGATTTGAAATCAAAAAGACATTGACTGCATAGGTTTTTCTATGTATTTTAGTGGTGTAGAATGGGCCACACCATGTGTGCAGTGATTCATTGATACTAACAAGGACCGCACAAGCATGCACGCACAGAATTCTCATTATCTGCCATTTCCCACATAGGCAGGTCTGATCTATTAAATTTAATGAGTATGAGTAATCACTACCCTTAACCTCAAACTTAAAACTATCAGATGCTCTGATAGTCATCCCCATTCGTTCTTCATTGATCGCTTCAAGTCTTTTATGTACTCTAGGACACAAAAAAGTCTGCCACGTTGCGGATTTAATCCTCCTCTTTCTTGTTATATCCATAATCTGGTTACGAATATGATCAATCATTTGTAAAATGGTCAACTGACGAGCTTGCATGATCCAATTGTTGAAAGATTCAGCCAGATTGGAATACATAATATGAATCAATGTACAAAAAAAGTTATACAAGTTACAGATTTTGTAAACATACTTACATAAACTATTATGTTAATTACGAAAATAGTAAAGCTACTGGATATCTTACCCCATATCAGTCGCCCTGAAATAGTGCATCATCCCACATGCTAATCATTAGGCTATGAGCTTCATTAGCCTCTGTATTTTGGATGTTCACCACTGACATATCATGAGTTTCTTCGATAACGTTTTTATTAACATCGTGATTTGACCCATTCTATTGAAAGGGACGAACTTCAGGTTTGGAAGTATTTACAGAATATATATCATGAGTTACAGAATCAATGTTTTCATTTATAGAATTATCAAAGTCCATTACAAAATCAAATGCACAATATCAATGTCCATTACAGAATCAATGTTTACATCTGTCACGCCCCAGGCGTCCCTGAGACGTGGCAAATATATAAAGTATCAGCTATCGTACAAGAGGTCAACAGATGACTCCAATAAATAATACACAAGGCAAACAATCAATGATAACTGATAACTCAAATGAAAGGTGGAAGCATAAAATATCAACATGTCTGTAAATCAAAAACATTATTACAGACTCGGATACACAATCACTGTCCTGTGAGAGCCAAGTCTATCCAAAAGAAATACAACAAGTGCCACATGCACGGTTTACAAATACACAAGACTCTAGGACTGTTGACAGCCTCGCACTCGCCAATCCGCCGGACAGAACGCTCCACGCACACAAGACCACGCCACAAGAAAGCTCCAGCTCCACGCCCAACAACGCCCCTGTAAAGGAAAACAGTACGTGAGGGGTGAGCTATAAGCTCAGTGACTGGTCAGAAACCATACACCAACATAATCATTCGATACTAAGGCAATCTCCTATCAAGAAAAACCATGGGTAGAAACCCAACGGTTAACAAGGTCACGCGGCGGTGCGACAATACCCCGCCCTCGCCCTCACTCCCAAGGGTGGAGGCTTTTGGGACTCACAGGGAGGAATAGTCGTTAACCACTTGGTGTTACCGTGTAACAGTTACAAGAGTCCATCCGCTTACGAGGTAGAAATATAATTCGACACCTCAAGCGTTAGGAAGTATACCCAGAGTATACTCGATGGGTACAACTCACACTCGCCCTCACCCTAGCCCCCACAGGGGTGAACCTAGGGATTTGAAGGACAAAACTTGCTAGTCTACACCGTTCGTCATCCGGTAGCACTCTCCCGGGCAGCCTCTACCTGGAGCCGGCCACGGTCAGTACACTGTCGAGTGCATCGATGGTACCTACAGGTGGGGGCTCCACCCAGGGTGGCTCAAACCTAGACAGCTTCAACACAGATCCGACGAAGGGGAGAACTATTCACGCTCACAATATCGTCTGATGGCCCACCGTCATGTAGCCTCTACCTGTTATACTCCCATGATCAGTACCTCTGCCGAACGCATTGGGAGTACCTACAAGTGAGAGTCCTTTGTCAGGGCAGCTTCAACGTTGGAGCCTCGGAATACAAGGATATTGGGAGGAAGCACTACATGTTCGCAACGTGAACACTCTGGGAAAATCAACAACACAAGCTGGTGGGTCGAGTATCAACTCGAGCCCACCACACTCATACCAACACCCTCACCCTCGAAGGGTGACCTAGGTTGTTGGAAGTAACTGTACCAATTCCTCACCCTCACCCCCAAAGGGGTGACCCAGGCTCTTGGGAAAAGACTAGATCATTTCTAAGCCCTTGGTCCACCGGTAGCCCTTTCCCCGGGTGGTAGCCTCTACCTGACATACTCCCACGATCAGAACACTGTCGACCGCAGCAATGGTATCTACAGATGGGAGCCCGGTGCCAGGACAGTGTTTCCGACGCCAGGAAGTTCCTACACGGATCCAACGAAGGGGGAAAACAATCTACGCTCACGAATACGATCCTCTTGGATCCGACGTCATCGGTCATCAAACACCGATTAAGTGCAACGAATTCTCATGAATTCCCTCCAGGGCGCATGTCAGATGCGGGGAAGACATTTTATTCTAAGTGTCAAAACCATGGTATGACCCCATAGGAGGTCATACACTTGTTTAATCTCATTAGACAAAGCTCATGGCCCAATAGGCATATACATAATATGCAATCAATACCCAAGGATGGCCTACCTAACATGCATACATGAAGTCAAACAGGCAAAAACATAAATTACAACCTAAAATACGTTTGATGACACCAACCTAGAAGGAAAGGGTTAAGCGCGATCTGCGCAATAGCAGGTGCACGCCAATAATTCCAAGCAAGCCTGAGTCAAGTAGGAACTACATCTACTTACTCAGCTCACGAAAAGAGGGAGGGCGAGAGAGAGGGAACGTCTCATCCTCTCTCGAGCTGGTCATAGTGTTGCCCCAACAGATGGGTGCAATAACTATACCACACCCTCGAGTCCTAAATCAGATGAATATTACGCATACACCCCGTTATTAACCCAGGTTAAACATGTTTGATAAATAGGGGTAGTATTTCAAACAAAACTACCTAAGTCATGCCATATTCTATACAATACATAGGCAAGTATAAGGTAGAATAGGGGTTCTACACAATATACGAGCTATACAACCTAGCATGCATGATATCTAGCATATTTAGGGTGCAATTTAAGCCCCATGGAAGCGCGAAGCACGACTACGTGCATCGAGTGCTCCCGGAAGGGTTGGAATCAAACCACTCACCGATACCCAGTTTGATGCGCGTCGAGTGGTAGCACGCGAGCAGGGTGAGCGGGGCAGCATGCACGTGGAACAGTACCCATGCGGGGCAGGCGGGATAGCACGCACGCACGGGGCATCACCCGGGGTGCGCAGGCAGGGCAGGGCGTGACACGCTGGGAACGGGCGCCGGGCACGCTGCCGGGCAGGTGCTGGGCACGCTGGGAACAGGTGCTGGGCACGCTGCCGAGAACTCTGGGAACAGGTGCCAGGCACGCTGGGAACAGGTGCTGGGAACGTCGCAGGACGCACTGGGCAGAGTCGCTGGGCGCGCTGGGAACAGGCGTTGGGAACGCTGCCGGACGTGCTGGGCAGAGTCGCTGGGCGTGCTGGGAACAGGCACTGGGAACGCTACCGGACGTGCTGGGCAGAGTCGTTGGGCGCGCTGGGAACACTGTCGGGCACAGACAGGGTCTGCTGGGGCACAATTGCTAGTGCTGCCAGGGCAGCAGGTGCTGGGCATTCTGGCACAGGTGCTGGGATTGGCAGGGCACAGTTGCTGGAGCTGGCAGGACACAAGTGCTGGGGCTGCTAGGCACAGGTGCTGGGGCTGACAGGGCAGCAGACAGGGGCATGCTGGGCACAGGCAGCACGCACAGGGCAGCACGCATGCGGGTGTGCCAACACCCCTACACCCAAGCAACTAAGCACACACACACACCACACAAACATAAATACAAACACATGGCATGCACCACCTACCAACACACCCAATGTGCCAAAAACTAGAAAAAGAAGAGGGGAAAGCTTACCAAGAGAGGGGGAGGGAAGGGAGAGATGTGGGGGCTCAAAAGCACGCCCACGACCACCTCAACCGCTACCACCACAACCACTATCTCAGCCTCCACAACTCTTCTACATGCTGAACCAGAGGGGAGGGGGAGTTAAAGGAGGAGGAGAGGAGAGGGAGGCCAAACAAGCACAAACACATCCACCTCTACTTGTTCCTTCTTCAACCTTATTTTTTTCTCTTTGGTGCATAAACCCAAACATTTGGGGGGGGGGGGGGCGCTGATAAGAGAGGGGAAAAGGAAGTGAGCAAGGGATGGAGAAAGAGAGGGAATCAACAACAACTTCAACAACAACTAAAACTCACCATACACACACTTCTTTTTGTGCTCCATCCTCTCCAACACCTTCACTTCCTCCACCCAAACAACACACAAAGAGGGGCTGGACCAGAGAGCAAAAGAGGGGAAGAGAGAGAGCCCAAAGTCGTGCATTTGGGGGCCTTTAAATAGGCAAATTCGGACTGAATGACCGAGCTGTCCTCGGACTTAAAGACTCTGGACAGCCTTCACTTAAACGGCCATAACTTCCTCAATACAGCTCCAAATTGCACGATTCTAGCGGCATTGAAAAGCTAAGAAGATTATCTACAGCTTTCATGTTTATACCTAGATCAAATAACCCCTACAGCTATTCCGAAATCTAGGCTAAACATCCTACAGGGCTGCTGCCTGGATTTTCATCTTCGGGTATACTCAGAAAAATACCCATAACTTTTGATATACGAATCCAGTTGATCCAATTCCACTTCTATATGGAAGCTATCTTAAAACTGAACATCTCATAATAATATCGGATTTTTACCTCTTCATCTTGGATTTTAATAAAATCAAATCCGAATACCAATCTGAAACTGCATAATTCCAAAAACGTTATCGGAATTAAACGAAAATTTTATGGGCAGCACTAAACAGTACCAGGACCCATAATATGCAGTTATATCTTCAATCAGAGTCCTCAAACCCCAGCAGATAGCTAAAACCCAAAATTTTAGCGACTCCGATCGAAATTAGGACTCTAAATGACACAGGTCTAACAACATCTATGTTACAAATGTATTCTTCTGATACTTACATAATAAATAGACATGCATGCACCACATGCTCATTTTCAATTACAGTTTTTATCCACTAACTAACAGGTCTGATCATGCAAAGTTCACAGAAAATAATAATCCTGAAGATGATTATGCATACTCATTGGAATTTTGAACAAAGAGGTGTATTAGTCGGGCATCAAAGCGAATATGTAGCTAAACAATCTTCTTCATATCACGATCATCTACCAATATCACATTCTTTATCGCAGCCTGGAATGAAGTACTTCATCGTTATTTTAGATGGATCCAAGTTCCATCTTGAACACAACTCCCCAACAAAACTTCGAAACCCCATATTTTCTTCAACATCTGCAATGTATGTATCCTCTCTGTATTTACAACAGGTAAGCAATGAAGACATCGGGTGGGTTTTGGTGAAGGTTTTGACAATGGGTTTCGATGAGGGTAACATCGATTGGGGTCTTCGCCGAGTGGAGGAGGAGAGAAGGGTCGATGCGGTCGTTGTCGGGTGGTCGGGTTGATGAGATCGGTGAGGGTTTCAAAAAAAGGGGGGACAAAATGAATTTTGTGGGGCTGGTAGAGATTGTGGAAGAGAAGGGTATTAGTGAAACAAATAAGTGATGTGGCATGTCAAAGGGTAGAAAAAAATAAGTGTGTATAACCAGGGGTAAATTTTTTTTAAAAAAAGGTGGGGGCACAGAAAAAATTGAGGCTGGCCTGCAGGGGTATTTAGGCAATTGTAACGCCCCACATTTACCTATCCGTTGATTGGATGGTAAACGGGTCGCTATTACAATTAATACAAATAGAAGACAAAAATTTGAACTCATTTTTTTAAATGATACCAATATAATATAAATATAATTAAAATGATGATAATAAAATAAATAATATCCAACGGTCTTAAATCATCAATGACTTTATAAATTATTAGAGTTTTTGCAAAGACAAGATACTGAAAAGGAAATACATAACAAACCACCCCTGTGGGTGCCATCTAAACTAAACAAACTTAAATAATTGATCGCAACTATAATTTATCCTCGAACCGCTACGTCGAATAAATTTATGAAAGACGCAAAAAGCCCAAACTTCATCTTAATCATCATAATATGTGATACCTGGTTATGAAACAATCAGCCCATATCGAAAAAGGTGAGCGATTAACTCAGTGAACAAGCCCATTGACAAATTACTTCACGTGACAGTTATATATAAAATAAGTTATATAAAAAAAGCATAATTTCTTTTAATAAATCTTTTATTTTATTAAATTAATCTAAAATCATGAGCTTAAAGAAAATATTTTAATGCAATTAAGTGGCCCAATCCTTGGCCCACATCAATAAAATCATGAGACTTAAATGATATGATCAAATACAAAAAATAAAAATAAAGTTATATTAAAAACAAGAATTTTCGTTCATAAATCAATTTAAATTCATGAACTTAAAAAACTATTTTTATGCAATCACATGGCCCAATCCTTGGCCCACGTCATAGAAATCATGCAGCTTAAATGATATGACCGAGTAGGGTTCTCAATCGGAAGAACCGTTCCCCCAAAAAAGGTGTGCTAAGCCCCAAGCGACTAAATCGCTCAAAAAGCTCACTCGAGGAGACGTTGGATCTAGAAGACGCTGATGGGTCGCCGCTGCCATCATTATGAGAACACTAGCACATGATGCCCCGGTTGCAACAAACTCTAAACAAAGGAATCCGCACTGCAAGGAATGCTTTACCACACCCCTCACCAATCTTGGGATTCTTCGAGTCCTAGACCTTTCTCCTCAAAGGCGAAATAAAAGGAGGGGATTTATTTCATAAATATGTCATGATATGCACCTTGATAAAATCCACTAGGACTAGGTTGTCTCCACTAGTCCTAAATTTTTCAAAAATCTCAAAAATACCAAAATTCTTAATTCAAATATTTATGCATTTGATTAATTCTTGAAACACGAATAACATATTCATGCTATATTAATTGTCATGATAAAAAATTAAATCATGCAACTTTATTCAATAAAAATGCAATTTGATCAATATGAAAAAATATTCAAATCATGCAAATTTATCACAATAAATGCATGGATGACACATAATATCACACAAATATGATTGGCATATGTAATTCAATGTTATAGAGCAAAAGCTCACACGAAATAAATCGATAGGCCTACTCACCCCGAATGGACCCTAGGTCCGGAGAATGAAGCTCCGGACAAAAATTACAACCTAGATAAACCAAATAAATTATTAATTAAAACCTATATTTTAAGCCTATGCCCAAGACCTAATTACCTATCCATAATTAATAGGTATAAATTTTTATACCCAATAATCTAAACCCATCCATATGTACCACAACCTAAGAAGAAGATCAAAAACCTATTTACAATCAAACCAGACACTAAAAGACGAAACCAGAAAAATAAAACCATAAAAGACAAAACAGAAAAGAAAAAAATCCATAAATTCAAAATAATAATAAAATAACAAAAATTCAAAATATAAAAATAAACTATTAATTAGTAAAAGTTAAAAATAAATAAAGCTTATTAATACGCATAAATCATAACCCTAATATTATTCAAAACTTATATTTTAAAAATCTGAACGTAGATCTAATCTTTAAAATAAATAATAAATCGAAATCATAAGTTTATGAAGACTCAAAAATTCAAAAACCTAACATAGATCTAACAATAATAAATAATAGATCAAAACCCTAGTTTTTATAACAACTTCTATAAAAAAAAATCTAATAACATAACATATATATCTATCAAAACTCTAATTATATTAAAAACTCAAAATCCCATAAAAATATTTGTTAATCCTTAAAATAAATCAAAACCCTAATTTCATTAAAAACCCAAAAATCCAAATACTTAAACATGGATCTGATAAATGATAAGAAAATTAAAATGCTAGAAAGAAAAGATTTTTTTCTTAAATACCTTCTTTTTTTCTCTCTCTAACCCTTTCTCTCAGTTTCTCTCACACCCTCTCTATTTCCCAAGGCACTGTCACTCTCTCTCTCTCTCTGCTGAATAGACACGGCCGCCCATATTTTTTTTTATTTCACCCCAACATATATATTGGACATGAGAAGCCCTGGAAAAATCTCTATGCACTCACTGTTCACGTGCATAATTCTCATGGAAAATGTTACGCCCTGGTCGTTTTCCAGCTTCGTATCCAGTCTCCACGTCGACTGGGAGTTTTTTTTGGTTGATGACGTGGCCGCCACGTAGACATCCACTGTGCTCATAACATTAAATAAGAATGGCGGGATATTTTGGGATTTGGTTATGAAATTTGAAATTCAAAGTATGGGTGATGTGACGGATGGTTTTTCGAGATTTGATGGTGGCTGACACATAAAAATCGAGTGTTTTATTTCTTTGCATGAAAAGAAATCATTCATGGTTTGATATGGATATATGTATCCACTCATGGTCCAATATGCTAGCTTTAACAGAGCATATGCATCGATAAACAATTCATAGAAATCGAGGTGTACTTTGTTATCTTCATGGTGTACAAAAATCTCTCACACATCTAATTTTTTAGTGTTACAGACATCTCACACATCTCTCACCCAAAAATTTTCCTCTCTCACACACATCTCACCTAGACTTTGTCCTCTCTCTCTCAACGTCTGTTCGGGTCCATGAGCTCCGACTGCAGGAATCTCCACTGGTACAGGGGGTACCTCTGGCACCACGGGTGGATCTGCTGCTAAGGGTACCTGTGGGGCCGCCTCGCGAGCTGCCAGCAGTTCCTGGATCTCTCGCGCTTGCTCAGCCAGCGCTCTCGTCTGAGCCTCCAGCGCCCTCGTCTGAGTTTCCAGAAGGTCCACTATCCGAGCGTAAGCACGCTCCCATGCAGGAGGCTCCTGCGCAGGTCCTGGCCCAACAGCCGAGGACCCTCCAGTAGACTCCTCGTCTCCGGTAGGTTCGGAAACCTCCGAAGCCCGAGGGCGACCACGTCCACGCGCCCATCTCCGCGGAGGCCTATCAGCAACCTAAAGAACCAGCACTAGGATCAGAATACTCATATAGAAATCCTAGGACTCATCTCTAAGAAAACAATTGGCTCTGACAGGACCAGGATCTGATACCAACTTTTGTCACGCCCCAGGGCGGTCGTCCCCGAGACGTGGCAAGTATATATACGATATCAGTAATCCATACACGAAGTCAATAATTACACCACAATGTCAAAGGCAGTAAAGCGAAACCAAGTGACTGACATCATATACATACAAAAATAGCGGAAGCAAAAACGACTAAGTCTGTAATTCAAAGATATACTAACAGACTAGAGTACCCAATCAAATCGTCCTGTGAGAGCCAATATATACAACAAAAGACAACACCAACCCATATGCTGTGCCCAAGCACAAGTAGAAATACATACAAGAAAACGGGGGATGCTGAAAGCCTCTCACGCGCAAGATATCTAACGTGAACGCTGTCTTCTACTGGAAACGCGTCTCAGGGAGCTCCTCCTTCGGATCCGGATCAGCGACAACTGGAGAAAACATATGCGAGGGGTGAGCCACATGCTCAGTGAATGGAACAATTCAAGTACCATAATTCATATAACTTCAAACAATCATCGAGTCCCTCACCCTCACCCTGAAGGGTGACCTAGGATCTTGGGAAAAATTACGCAAACTGGCAGGTCGGACCAACGCCGACCCATAACACTCTCACCCTCACCCCCTCCTCGGGGTGACATAGGCTCCCTAGGAAAGAAGGTCGATTGTTCTACACCGCTCGTTCTCCGGTAGTCTCTCCCGGTGTGGCCCATACTATCTGGCAGCCTCCCGGCACCTCACAGGGTTCAGGCCTCTACCAAACTAGCCTCCCAAGTCCACTATCTCTGATATATGGGCACACCAACAAGCGTCGTGGATAGTATCTGGGAGGGCTCCTCACCGGACTCTACTACGCCGGGTAGTCTCTACTCGGAGCCGACGAGGGAAGAACACTCGACCCCTGCGAATACGATCCCTAAGGATCCGTCGTCATCGGTTAACAAACACCGATAAGCGCAACGAATTCTCATGAATTCCCTCCAGGGCGCATAACTCAGATGCAGGGAAGATATTTCATTCGAAGTGTCCATGACATAGCATGACTCCATAGGTGGTCATACACTTACCTAATCTCATTAGGCAAGAAAATATGGCCTAAGCATGCATTTAATTCTTACAAGAAATAAAGATTAATCATGGAAGCATCTGAAATTAACTACAAGACGTAATATTTCCTAAGGCATGCTTATACATATAACTCCTTATCTGGTTAATTAAATTAAACTAGGTGGGGACATGCATAAGTCGGGTTTATATTAATGCATGATGTGTCTAGCCATACATGGCTCCTATGCATGATACATAAATGTATAAAGCCTAGCATACAACATCTAATCATAACATGTGTGTATTCTTAGCTAAACCGACAATATCATGCATATGTCTATAGTATATAGCATGTTATACGTAGTTATGGTACCCCGGGGGAGGGCGATGCACTCCAACGTGCATCGAACGCCTCCCAACTGGGTTGGATTGACCCACTCACCGCAACCCGGGTCGTCGCGCGACCACCCGCCAAGATCTGTGAGGCAAGGGCAACGAAAATGGTAAGTAAACTACATAACAACACTTGAAATTTACTAAAAATGCTAAAGACTCCGATATGCACACATACGGGCCCGCACGCATGCGAGTACGCGCTTACGCACGCCTATCAGAGCACCCCGACACCAACCCGAGCCCTCGGGCAGCCACACGCGTGGCCCCGCATGCGTACGCACGTGCATGCACGCGCCCCCGCGCCCGCCGGCCCACTGCCCCGCGCTCAGCCGCACGCCTAGCAGCGCACCCGGACGCCCCCCGCGCGCCCAGAACTCCTGCCGCGCGCACGGCCCCCGCGCACACCCGATCGCGCTCTGCGCGCACGCGCACGCGCGCCCGACCAGCCCGCCTGGGCTCTTCTGCACACGAGCACGCGCACGGGTAGTCCCGCGCGCGCGCCCAGACCGTTTCCAACCCTCTCCCCATGCCCACATCCACCCAAAACATAACCACAAGCATGCATGGTCCCATACCACCCCCTTAACACCCAAAAACAACATTTAAGAGAAGAGGGAGAGCCTACCAAGGGAGGGGGAGTGAAAGGGGGGGGGGGGGGGAAACCGGGCCCTCCGCGCACTTGAAGCCACTCCAACCACCAACTCCACAGCCCCACAACAGCCTCAACTCAGCCTTAAAAACAGAGGATCATGGGGGGGGGGAGACATGAGAGAGAGGAGGAAGAAGAGAAACAACAACAACAAACCCACAACCTTACATACCTTGCTTGTGTGCTTTCTTCTTCTCCAACCAACCCAAAACACACAACACACACACACACAAAACCAGAAAATCAGAGAGGGAGAGAGTGTGAGAGAGGAAGAGAGAGCCAAAGAGAGACATTCACGACTACAATTCCCATTAAAAGAAGAGAAGAAAAAAGAAATAAAAAAGGGGGTGAGTTTAACCTACCCTCACCCACTCACACTCACAAATATCTCAGCCTTACTTAATCCCTAAGTAAGAAGGGGGTAATTTCCCAAGGTGACCCCAACCACCAAAATATCCAAATACTATTCCTCCCATAAAACCAGTAACGAAGAAAACCCGGATACGGCTCAGAACTGCATAATTTTCCAAACGTTACCGGAATTCGATGAAATTTTTATGGGTAGTAGAGAATGATACCAGGACCCATAATATGCAGTTAGATTTCCCATCGGAGTTCTCTAGCTCACGCAGATGGCTAAAAAGCCAAAATTTTAGCGGTTCCGATTGAAAAAGAAAATTTCAAAAATGGTCAAAACTGACCAAAGGTTACCCATAGGCTAAAAAGTGACACATATATAACAATTAGGATGGCCACATATAAACAAATGGGTTAATTTGGGTTACAGGAAGAGGCATCCTCATTCACACCTTATCAATGCCACCGACCTGGATGATATACATGAAATGCTGACCTTCCTTCTTAAAGAAATGCATTTGTTGCCTGAAAATGTGGAAGAGAGCTATGAGCATTTCAGTTCCTCAAGATTTCAAACCAATTGAAATCTACGATCCCCGCAGATCAGAGTTCTCTAATGTAACAAAGATGTTTCGAAAGTCATGTATTTGAACAATTTCTTGTGTCTTTTTTATGTGGTTAAGTTGTGTTGATACAGGTGAACCTTCTCTTTTGGATGTTGGTTTGACAAAATGTGGTTAAGTTGTGGTCATACAGATTTCTTGTCTTTTGGATGTTGTTGGTTTGAATTAACAATTTCTCCTATTTAACAAAAAAGCATATGCCTACTGGTATAATCATATATAATTTTTACCTTAATGTATGTTTGTTTCTGATTTTTTTCTTGGTGGGTATATGTTATGTCATGTCGTATGTTCATAGAACCCTTATTCCGAAAAACTGTATATCGATAATTATGCATATACGTCTTTAAAGAGGTATATGCATGGTTAACAAAGCATATACATAAGTGAATGTATTCCATGATAAAAAGATTGCGTTGATAAACAAAGTATGTACTCGAATATATATATTAAATATATGCTTTGGTGTTCGAACACTTTCTCTTCTGTGTGTTTGATGTTGTTGTGTTACAACACTTCTCTCTTTTTTGAATGTCGTTGGTTTGAACACTTGATTTATCTGTTTGGATGTTGATTATGTTTCATTTCCAGTTCTCTCATAACATACATTCTTTATGATTGCTTTTTAATAGTTCAATATTTTTAATACATGACGGATAACATATAAGTTCTTGAGTAGCGTATATGCGACAATAAAGTAAGCACATATATATATCAAATCAACCAAATTGTGGTTACTTAACATTTATTTCCAACTTAAATTATAGGACATTTGAAATGTTAATACATCATATCCAGTTTCGAATAACAAAACACTGTAACTATGAATAACATTCACAAAATGCTTGACTATGATGTCATCCACCTTTTAAATTGCCCTTCCATATAAATCGATTGTGATGCGAACTGAGAATACTGTTGTGAACTTGGTGTTGGTGGTGTGCAATTTGTAAGTGTAACCTGTCTGAGATGCTTCTCCTGGTGCTGCTTCAATCGTCAATTTTTCTGAGATCATATCAACAAAACAAAGAGACTAATAAAAATCGGTAAAAGGTTATCGACGCATATATGTTTTTAGAGTGGGTATGTGCTGAGTACAAAGAATCACACTTACATTTTTCTGCTTGTTGATGACAACTTCACACTGTGAAACCTTTCACTTAGTTTTTAGGCGACCCTTCGATTAAGCAATGAGAGGTTAGTGCTTGCTTTACTTTCACTATTTCTCTTCATGTACTTCTCTTCCTTTGAACATGCAAAAATAACTGTCTTTAGGTCACCTTCGTGAGTGAACTTTCTTCCCATTTTAGTGACACCAAAACCACTGCGGAAAGCAAAAATCTTATATTGAGAGTACGCTTCATCAATAGAGTCAAACTCCATCCCAACAAAATAAAATAAAATAAATCATTTTTCTCAATTGTTGGAGGAGATTGAGAAAAAAAATTGTAGTTGAAAATGGAAGAGAGAGAATGAAATTTATTTGCTTTGACAGGGAGAGAAAAATGAGAGGTCAAAAAGGGAGGAGTCCAAAAATTTTGGCGGGATGTTTTGGGGGGAAATATTTTTGGGTGGGTGAGAAAAAGTGGGGGGCTGACGTGGAAGGGGAGCTGACGTGGATGAGGGAAGCTGATGTGGAGACTGGATTTTTGACTGGAAACGGACCTGGGTGTAACAATACCCTAATTCTCGCATGCATTATTCCATGCATATGGGCCCTCTTTGATGCCCTCATAAGGCCCATCATGGGCTGAAACAAGTAACGCCCACATCCAACGTCTCACTCTTCTACACAGACCCCAGGATTGTTTCGGGTTTACGAATAGGTCCCTATCCGAATTATAAGTAGGTCCCTACAGTCTATAATAAAAATTTTAAGATTCAAAACTAGGTCCCTAAAAATCAATAATAATGAAATTTTAAAATTTAATCTTTTGATATCAAAAGTTTATAAAATTATAACCATTTAAGATCTTGAAAATCTTCAAAAGAAAATATATAAAAACTTTAACATTAACAAATATTATTTAAAATTGTAAACTGAAATGGGCCCATAAGGATACATTAAATGACCCAAAACTTAAAAACACACAAAACATACTAATTTTATTTCAAATATCTTATTTATATATTAAAATCAAATATATAAATAAGAGAATTTCTCATACCTTCATAGAGAGCATTCATTCCCTATTTATAGAGGTTCTCAAGATCGCCCTAGGGTTTTTGGTCGATCTCTTCTCATCGGACGGATGAGAAAAGATCCATGATAAGATATATATTTTGTTGGGATTTCATGGATTAGTAAATGATAACCTGATCCTATGATATATTCTTTGTGATTTTGAAATTTAATGCTGATAATTCCAAATCAAGTGAATATATTTAGGGGATCAGAAAAAATATCAATTTAAAATGTATTGACTTGGAATGTCGTTGTTGGATCAAAGCGGGACGATAGATCGGGCCTTGTCAGGTTCACATTGACTGGGCCGTGGATCCGTTTGGTCGGGTGTTGGGCTTTCCTGATCCGACCCGCTTGGGTGGGCCAGAAAATTTAGTGCCCACAGATGTCCCCTTTTTCTCGTTCGATTGGGAGCTCTTCCTGTTGAATGGGAAAAACATTGTTTGGGGTGCCACGTGTCTGGGTCACCCCCATCTAGTCGAAATGATAATCCTCGGATTTGGTGCGTCTCCCCCCCCCCATTTGGCGGCTCGTTGTGTTTTGAGGATCGAGGGCGAGTCCGTTGGGTTGTCAAGCCAACAGGACGTCGCTTTGAGTGGAGAGCTCGGCGGTTTATGATGAGCCATGATTACGTCTCGTCATCAATGGATGCTCCGATTCAAGGAACGGCGCGGTGAAGACGAAGAGTCGGGTTTCCGACCTATAAATCATTTCAAGGGGATGATGGTGCCTCCATCGCCTCTCATTTTTCCTTCGTCCATTATTTTGGTTTTTCTCTCCCCTATGCTTTCCTATCGTCTGATTAAGATGGTGGAGAGGAGGCTCCCGTTGTCTAGGAGGGTGAACGTGAGGTCGGTGGAAGCCGGGTCATCCATTCATGATGGAATTGGCCTCCGGCCTGGGGAGGTGTATTTCTCCGTCTTTCACTTGATAGCGTTGTGGTTCCCGCTCCACCCATTCATCCCCACCTTCCTCTTGTTCTTCTGGCTGGCGTCGATGCAGATGCACCCGAATGTGTTCCGGGTCCTTGCCGCCGCTCTCTATCTCAACAAGACGCTGGGATATGGCCTTGAAGTATGGGAGGTAATGTTCTTCTATAGATTCGCATGGTGCCCTCGGAGCTCGCAGAGGTACTACTTTGCGATCAGGGAGAGCCAATTCCTTATCCTTAGCATCCCGGACAGGGACCAGGACTGGAAGGAGGAGACCACAGCGGTCGGGGGGCCCTAGCGATGCCCAGTTGCTGCTGTGCTACCCATTCAGACGTCCGTTGACGAACTCAGCCGTTACAACAGTTAAAATGCTTATTGACCCTATAAAAAGGGGAAGAAACAACTGAGAGAGGTATGGTTTTTTCTACTGTAACAAGTGACATTGAGAGTTATGATATTCTTGAATTAACTTACTGGTTTAAGTATTTGTCTGATGTTTACGGTTATGGGATGGTTTTATTGGAAACTGTCAGTGGGAGAAGAAATTTCGATGTGTCAGAAAAGACCGGTTGGAAAAGGTTCTCAGTGTGGGCGTTTGAAGAGTTTGATAAGGGTACATTGGAGCTACTGTTGATAAGAGGTTGAATGAAAATGACATTGATGCCGAACAGTAAGAAAGGGCGATTGAGGTTTGTTATCAAAATCAAAGTGAGAAGAATATATCAAATTAATCTTTCAAAATATCATTGTGCATGTTTATGGAATTTTTATTTTAATATTTAGAAAAATTAATTTTTTAATTTTTTAATCCCTTATTTTTTAAGCCCCTGGAGTTTTTTAGTATATGAATACACCCATAAATTTTTCAGTGAATGGATTAATAAAGAAATTACAATTTGAATAGAGGGAGTTAAAATGTAATTTAAGGAATATAGGGATCTACCGTGAATTAAAATCATTTATAGGTTTTTAAAACAAAAAAAATCCCTGTATTGTAAGGTCAAGTTCAGAAAAATCCCTATACTGTAAGGTGTTCAAATAAATGGTGTGGTTGGGTGGATGTGTACATGTCCAACAGTAAAAGTAAGTTGTTAGTGATTGTTTTTTATTCACTCGGTGGTGTTATTTTTGTGTTTGATTCCACGAGGTCTGGTTAGATGATGTTTGAAAATGATACAAGGCTTGTGGTTGTTTTCAAATTTTAATAGTGTGCATGAATTTCATTGCAATTTTTACGGCTTTTATTTTTATTTTTTTGGAAAAATCGATGTAGCTCCTTGAAAACTTATGAAAATCCAAAAAAATCCCTGCAAAATTGGTGAATCTTCTCAAGTCTCTATCTTATTAAACAATATTTATTTTAATCCCTGTGGAAACCAAAATTAACCAAATGTGTGGCCTAACTATGCAAGGTAAATCTCCTTAGATCTCTTTCTTATTAAACAATATTTATTTTAGTCTCTATGTTAACCAAAATTAATCAGATGTGTAGTTAACCTAACAATGCTTGGTAATTTACTGTTATACCCTTTAAAAATTTGCTTTCTCTCTTGAAAAAAATCTATATAGCTCACTGAAAATTAATGAAATAAAAAAATGTCTCCGTAAAATTTAAAAATCTTCTTAACTCTTTGAAATCTTCTTGAAATCACAAAATGTCAATGTGATTCTCTAATACTGATTTATTTAATTTTATTAAAAATTAGTTTTCTAATCAAGGTTTTATGTTTTTTTGTTGCTAATAATTTTGAGTTGAAAATGTATCGTGGAATTTTGATTTGATTTTTAAATTATTTTCTCTGATTTTGTGATGGAGTTGATTGTCACGCCCCAAGAGCGACCTTCCCTAGGGGGTGACACGTGGACGATACCAAGTATATCATAATCAGAATAATTCACCAAGAATAAAAGACTGAATCAAAATAAATGACAGTGGAAGAGTATATAAATAAATAAATAAATATTACAAAGCCATAGAACAAATAATAGTGGCCCTCAAAAGAATATACAATCAACGTCCTGTGTGAACATAAGTCATAATTACAAATACAGTCCGATACATACCAATAATAACAACAAACACCTGGTATGAAGAACAACAGGAAACTGACAGGCTCACCAAATCACCGAGAGATGCATAAAATCTTTAACCAAACTCAACTCACCAATCTTGCGCAATACCTGGATGAAACCCATAAAAATAGGGTGTAAGCCGGTAAAGGCCTAGTGAATGAACCTAACCACAAGGCACCTCACAATATAATTCTAACACATCCATAAAATGTACATAATTGACTATCAAGTATAAACCGACCAGCCTGCGTCCCATACCACAGGAGGTCAACTCACACTTACCTAATTATGTCCCTAGCATAAAGACAGATCCGTTTGCGTCCCATACCACAGGGGATCCATCCTATGTTAGCAACGCTATATATATACATATATAAATACTAGTGATTGAAATGCCACTACACACAATACCTCATAGTTCCTCCTGTCGCGCAGTGACTTCTCTTAGGCGACTCATTTCTGCACATGCATCGGCTCGGCCAGTACAGGGAGTACCACTCCACCCGTCAAGTCCACCAAAGCCCAACTGCATCAATGGATCCCGCCCTATACACCATCACTTTGCGAACAGGGCTGATAAACCCAGTATCTTGGCTAAGGCTCTCTATCATCCAACCACTTTGACGCGTAGCCGATTTGACTATTGGATACTGTGGGCGTCTAGGATGAACCTTGAAAATACTCCCACGTGAAGGACACCGAAAGTTTACCCTCACCTCAACTGACTCACATGAAGCATCTCAATGCAAACTAAACCGTCAAACCCAGTGTCTTAGCTAAAGCGCTCCATCATCAAACCACTCTAACGCGTAGCCGATTTTAACTATCAGGTACCGTGGGTGTCCAGGATGAACCTTGAAAACGCTCCCTCGTGAAGGACACCCAGAGTTTACCCTCACCTCAACTGTAGGTTCGCACTCATAACTCACAAGAACTGTCATAATTAGGCCACCCGAGCATGTCCGACACACACTGGTTGAGGATCTACAAGGTAAACCACGACAGGCAATAGCATCTGACCCGTACGATCAGATCCCCCTATCCCTAACGATGTCTTTAACCATATTTTTAGGTAAAGATCTATAAATCATGTTGATGTCAGAACATAAAATGCAATTGATAAAGTAATAGATCATGAGCTTGCATTCAAGATATGACATGATATAATAATATCAAATCATACCTTTAACTACACATTCCAGGTTTAGTTAATGTATCAGCATGTGACAATGTAATATAATTATATATATGTCAAGTAATCATGCAATCTCAATTAAATATATCTAATCATGCCTATGGATGCCACCAAGTTATGAATACATGATTAATGTCATACCATAAACATGACTTAGCATAGAACTATACTATCAGAATGTCAAGTTAGATCCACTCACATATACGAGTACTATGTCCCGCACTGAATCACGTACCTCGAAGAGTCCAACGGTAACACGATCGCTACTGGATTCGTGGGAGTATAGTCATTCCCACCACAAGCCTAAACACAAGATCACCACCTTCCTCATATTGAGGAGACCCCTCTGACAAACAAATATCATCAACTCAACCAAGAAAAATAAAGCATCCGTGCATTAAAAAATAATTGAGAACATATCCTAAGATCCTAGCCAACAAATGCAAAATACACCCTAAATTTCCAACTACTAAACCAATTATTCTATGTCATTCATCCATAGGCTATCATGCAATTAAATTCTCTGAAAATCAACAAGAAAACATCACACCTTCACCACAAACAAATCTGGGCAGCAATATATAAATCTCGGCAGTAAACAACCCTACACTTTGATCTCCACAACACCAAATACTTATCCAATAATTCTGCAATAAATCATACACATTCATTGACATACTGAAAATATAATACATGAAGACATCATAATCAAATTCAATCTCTAAATGTCCCAAATAGAATATTTTTTGAAACAGGTCAATTTCAACTCAAATCTGGACAATCCTTATAAAACAGATAATAACTTATGACACAGGTAATATAATGACTCCAAATTTCATATATGAGATATCATATGAAGAAATTATCCTCAAAATATATTTTTAAATATCAAATTCACAAGGATCTTCACAAGATAGAAATTTGCCTCACCTTTCTAAGCACATCCCAAGTCTCCCAACACTATCATCACTTTTTCTTCTTCCCTAAATCAATGATTAAAACCCTAGAACAAAATGAATATAACCTCCCCCAAATAAGAATCCAAACCAACAAACTAAAACAAGTCACAAAAGAAAATCAAAGGATTAAATGATCTTACCAAAACTCTCTTCAATCTCTTCTCCTCCTCTCCTTCTCTTCTTTGTTTACACTTGAAAATGAGTCTCAGTTGACTTTCTCTCTGACTCTCTCAAAACACAAACCATAGCAATATCACTGACCGCACCTATTCACTTAAATGGAATTGATAAATCCATCCAAATTACCAGATTGCCTTCCTTTAAAATTCTGTGCAATCCCAACTCAAACCTTCATAACTTTCACAATTTAGCTCCAAATTATGCAATTCAAAATCCATTGGAAAGCCAAGAATATTATCTACATATTTCTTATTTATGCTAAGATCCAATAACCCCTCTAGCTATTTTGAATTATATAATTAACATCAAACAGGGCTGCTGCCAGACCTTTTCCATTTTCAGGGTATAATTGAAAAAACACTAATAACTTTTGCTACAGGAATCCAGATATTTTAATTCCACTTTTGTATGAAATTTAACTCAAAACTGAATGCCCCATAAAAAAATTAGATTTAAACTACATCATCTTGGGTATTAAAAAAATAAGATCTGAATCATACCAAACATGCAACTTAGGATATAACCTAAGCATACATGACCCTAATGCACTCCAAATGAATAGTAATACGAAATAACACATATCATTGTGCTATCCATCAATCCAAACATGTAAAAAAATAATATAAGCCTAAATAGAGGTTTTGGTTCTTACAGATTAAGCTGTAATTTTTTTTGCTCAGTATCTATGATGATCGAGGAGGTTGAAATGTTGAATATGATTCGATTTGGTAGATCAAATGAGGTGCAATGGTATTTTTCTATAATTGAGGATGACATTTCAGATATGGGGATGTCAAAAAATGATGGGGTATTTTTGTCGTTCAAAATGATTAAATCTGATTTTATAAAATTAGTATGGACTGGATACGATTTTAATTAGTTTATGGGGACTTATTTTGATACACTTTTGATCTAGGGACAAAATTAATTAACCATTTACGCTTCATGGGACCTATGACGATTTAGTGATTTTGCATGATTTTTTTTTCTTCTGATTTTTAGATTTAAGGGAGTTGAAGAAGATTTTCCCCCTTTTGATTGCAAACGTGGCAAAATCTTATCGGGTAATATCCTATTTCATAATCCAATGGAAACTGCGGATCCGAGCCCCACAAGGGCCCCACAACAAACTTCAACGCAAAATATTGTTTTTTGTTTCTTAAGAAGTCTAACAGGTTTTCCAAGTCAACTGCGCGTCAGCCATCAAGAAGTAATTTTTCCATAATTTAAAGGGTTTTTAATTTTTAAGTCCCCATAAACTATATAATTTAGTAATCGATCCCTCACTTCTTCATATTTCAGTTAAAGTCGGTCTAAAAACAAAACCAAATAATTTAGTGATAAGTCCCTCCCAAGGACTAATAAGAAACATACCCTTTAAATCTAGGGATTGAAACTAAAATATGAAGCAGTGAGGGATCCATCACTAAATCATATAGTTTAAAGGGACTAAAAAATAAAAAAACCTAATTTAAACTTCTTCTTCCAACCCAATTAATGACTTGAAAACACACGCAACACACCCCCGCCTCCTTTCCCCTCCTTCCTCCAAAAGAATCCCATAGAAATAATCTCTTCACCTCCCCCTCCCCCCTCCCAAACATGGCTCCCAAAAACCTCTCCCACCCCTTCTCCTCCTCCTCCTCCTCCTCCTCCTCCTCTTCTATCCCCACCTCACCAACTCCCTAATCCCACTCAATTCCTCTCTCAAACCCGCCAACCACAATCCCCCAGCACCACCACCACCTGGTCCTCCACCAACAACACCTTCTCCTTCGGCTTCCTCCCCGACCCCTCCAACACCTCCCTCTTCTCTACCGCCATCATCCTCTCGCCCTCCTCCACCCCCGTCTGGCGCGCCCCCTCCAAATCCTCCCCCGGCTCCCCCACCCTCGTCGACTCCTCCGCCTCCATCCAATTCCAATCCAACGGCAACCTCCACCTTATCGACTGCTCTAGGTCCGTCATCTGGCAGTCCAACACCTCCAACCGAAGCGTCTCCGTCGCCTCCCTCGACAACCCGGGCAACCTCGCATTGAAAAACACAACATCCACGATCATCTAGGACACCTTCTCCAACCCCACCGACACAGTTCTCCAATCGCAGAACCTCACCACGCGTTCCAAGCTCCGCTCCGGTCCCCACTCCTTCTCCCTCCTCACCTCGGGCAACCTCACCCTCAAATGGAACGACATCATAAAACCTATTATAACAAGCACGTTCTCAAATCCTCTTTATCAGCAAACCAGAGCCTCACCTCGCTCTTCTGTCCCTCGAGACGAACGGACGGACCACGGGAACCCTTTATTTGATCGACGCATCACTACCTTCGCCCGTGGTCGTCGCGTACAGCGGCTACGGCGAGACGAGCCTGATGCACTTCAATTGGCTCGACATGGATGGGAATTTGAGGGCCTACAGCTTGTCGGAGTACATCGGGTCCACTCCGTCTGCTGAGTGGTCCGCGGTCAAGGATCAGTGCGAGGTCTTCGGCTACTGCGGCAACATGGGCATCTACACCTACAATGATGCCGGGCCAGTGTGTCGTTGCCCGTCAAAGAATTTCGTTCCCTCCGACCCAAATAACCCCAGAAAGGGGTGCAAATGCAAGCAACAGATCTCCGACTGTCCGATGAACTCGACGATGCTGGAATTGGATTAACACCTTGATGTAGGACAGATTATGCATGAAAGAGGTGCATGAAATAAATTACAAATCATCGGTCACGATCTCGGAATCGCACGAAATTTTATATGGTGAAATACATCGAGAAGATCTTCTGGATTAGTTGTTTTACAACTAACAATTCTTATTTTTTAAAAATTCATTTATTTAGGCATTTAAATTAGAGATTTTACTATTTTTAGTAAGTTTTAAATTTATGATATCTCAATCATAACAGATTGGAATTAATTTCTATCAATTCCTATGATCATTTAAGATCTCATAAAATCTGAAAAAATTAGTTTTCGGATTTTATTATTTTTAATAATTTTTTATTTTATGCTATTTATATAAATAGGAGACTTGTAATCTAGGGTTTTCAGTTTTTATCAATAATATTTCGAATTTCCTCTGTTTGGGGCTTTCTCCCTTGTGGATTCAAGGATTCCTTGTGGATCTCAATGATGGTTGGGTCTTTTTATCTAGTTTTTCATTGCGTTAGTTGGTATCAGAGTAAGGATTTTCCTTGTTGTGATGAAAAATAACGGAGGGGAGATGACCAATTTAATGATGTTGGTCATGGATTGGAGGACCTGCGGAATGCGTTCGAGGAAAACCGCAATCAGATGCGAGAGATCCACAAGATGATTGTTGGCCTGAACCTCAACGCCAATAGCAGGCATCCTAAAGATGATAGGATACGCGCTGAGGGATTTTTTCAAGGCCGACCTATTGCTCAGAACATCGTTCGACGTCCCACTCATTATCAATTTGATGATGAAGAAGATTCGGATGATGAAGATTTATCAACCGGGGAGGCGGCGTATGGAATATAATGATTACCGATTGAAGGCGGATATTCCATATTTCAATGGTAATATGCAGATCGAGGATTTTCTTGATTGGATCTCAGAGGTCGAGAGATTCTTTGAGATGATGGAGGTTCCAGAGGAGAAGATGGTCAAATTGGTGGCGTTTCGATTAAAAAGTGGTGTCGCTGCTTGGTGGGACCAACTTCAGAGAACCCGACAACGATAAGGAAGAGCACTTGTTCATACATGGAGGAGGATGAAACAACTCCTCATGGATCAATTTTTGTCATGAAATTATGAACAATATTTACCCCAATTGTATTAAAATTGTTGTCAAATTGTAAGGGTGGAATTACGACTGGAGATATCAAAGGCGCAAGATGCGACATGAGCAAGTCTTGTAAAAGATGGGGATGATTCGAGAGCCAACCCTTATGATCTACCATCATCAGAGAAGTGTGAAGATTTCAATGAACCAGAACTTTGCTCAAATCAAAATCAACAAGAGAGCGAAGTTTTAGTTGAACAAGAAGTTGATGATATATATGATGGCACAGAGTTCGCAAAAGAAGAAGGAGAGCGGGTCAACTTCATCATTGAACCAGAGATCGATGAGGACATGAGCAATAAAGAAGTAGAGGATGTTGTTTTCTCTGTTGATTCTGAAGATGTCGTTGGAAGAGAGCAAGAGGAGTTGTTTCCATGGTCCATAGTGGTGACCCCCAAGATGGAAGAGCCCCTACAGAAGCTCGTGTTGCAAGATATATGCACCATCAACAAGAGTATTTTGGATGCCATCATCAACAATGATAACGATGAAGACTTTGCGGCTACTACAATGGTTAAGAAATTTGGGCTACAAATCGAGGTGCATTCAATTTTCTACCTGATCGGTTTCATTGAGAAGAAATTTGAAGTCAAGAAAACATCTCTTCTCTTGTCAAAGGTGAAATACAAAGAAACATCAATTGAAGTGCGGAAGAACTTGAGGACGAGTTCTTCTGAAGAAGATGAGTCTGATGTAGGACAGATTATGTAGATGGGACCACCGAAAGAGGTGCATCAAATAAATTACAAATCAACGGTCACGATCTCGGAATCGCACGAAATTTTACATGGTGGAATATATCGAGAAGATCTTCTGGATTAGTTGTTATACAGCTAATAATTCTTATTTTTTGAAAATTCATTTATTTAGGCATTTAAATTAGAGATTTTACTATTTTTAATAAGTTTTAGATTTGTGATATCTCAATCATAACAGATCGGAATTGATTTCTATCAATTCCTATGATCATTTAGGATCTCATAGAATCTGAAAAAATTAGTTTTTGGATTTTACTATTTTTAGTAATTTTTTATTTTATGCTATTAGTATAAATAGGAGACTTGTAATCTAGGGTTTTCAGTTTTTATCAATAATATTTTGAATTTACTCTGTTTTGGGGCTTTCTCCCTTGTGGATTAAAGGATTCCTTGTGGATCTCAACGTTGGTTGGGTCTTTTTATCTAGTTTTTCACTGCATTGCACCCAGTTCTTGAGCTACCCTCTCAGGCAAGTTGCCTCCAATGGAAACGAGGTCTTCTTTGAAGGGTTCTCCGAATGCCGCCAGAATTGCCTTACGCAGCCGAGTTTCGTGTACTTTATTAGTGGGTACCAGTCCACGGTGCTCCTCAACACGTCGTTCGTTCGGGTGTGCCCTCCTGCATTGCCGAATCAGCCGGTCTCTGTTTCGAGCAATACCCCGACAAAGAAATCGGGGTTGAGAGCTGGAATTGTTGTGGCTGTGGTGGTTGGGACACTTGTGGGTCTTGTCCTCTTGAAGGGTGTGGTATATTATTGTTTCTGTCGGGGTTCGAGGTTTGGGGCCGAGTATGCTCAGTATGCGCTCCTTGAATTTGCTTCGGGTGCGCCCATTCAGTTCTCATATAAGGAACTGTAAAAGTGCACCAAGGGGTTCAGGAAAAAGCTTGGATCCGGCAGGTTTGGGGCTGTTTATTGAGGTACATTGGCCAATCGGACAGTTGCTGCAGTGAAGCAGCTTGAGGGCATTGAGCAGGGGGAGAAGCAGTTCCGGATGGAGGTCGCAACAATAAGCAGCACCCACCATCTGAATCTGGTGAGACTGATTGGGTTCTGCTCTGAAGGACATCATAGGTTGCTTATTTATGAGTTCATGAACAATAGGTCTTTGGATTGCTTTCTGTTCTCTTCCATGTCAAGGCAAGGATGGGAGACTCGATTCAGTATTGTGCTTTGGACTGGAAAGGGGATAATATATCTCCATGAGGAGTGCAGGGATTGCATTATACACTGTGATATCAAGCCAGAGAACATCCTCCTCAGTGGGAGAAGAAATTTTGATGTGTCGGAAGAGACCGGTCGGAAAAATTTATCAATGTGGACTTATGAAGAGTTTGATAAGGAAAACTGTAACACCTGCATTTTTCTCTTATTTATATATTTGATTTAAATGATATTTGAATTAAAATTAGTGTGTTTTGTGTGTTTTTAAGTTTTAACTCATTTAGTGTATTCTTATGTACCCATTTCAGTTACAATTTTAAATACTAATTGTTATGTTAAAATTTTTATATATTTTTCTTTTTAAGATCTTAAAGATCTTAAATAGTTACAATCTCATTAACATTGGATCTCAAAAGATTAAGTTTTGAGGTTTCATTGTTATTGATTTTGAGGGACTCAGTTTTGAATCGTGAATTTAGTGTAATATACGTCAGAGATCTATTTGTAATTCGGATAAGGATCTATTTGTAATTTGGATAGGGACCTATGTGTAAATATAAACAGTACGGGGGTCATTTTGTAATTTTCGTTAAGTTTAGGTATCCAACTATATGTATATATTTAGGGTGTGCGGCAGGTGTATGTCTTCTGCAGAAACCGAGAGAGAGAGAGAGAGAGAAGGTATTTATTCTTTTTCTTTTTGTCATTTGATTTTCCTATTATTTATTAGATCAATGTTTAGCTATTTTGATTTTTAAGATTTTAATAAAAATAGAATTTTTATTTATTATTTATTTTAAGGATTAAATATATTTTTATGTTATGAGATTTTTAGTTTTGATAAAGTTTGAGTTTTAATATCTATATGTTTATGTTGTTAGATTCTTATGATTTTATAAAAAATAAGGGGTTTGATCTATTATTATTTTTATTAGATCTATATTAGATATTTAAATTTTTGAGTCTTCATAAACTTAGGGTTTTGATTTACTATTTATTTTAAAGATTAGATCTATGTTCAGATTTCTAAAATATAAGTTTTTAATAATACTAGGGTTATGATTTATGCATATACTTAATAAACTTTATTTATTTTCAATTTTTACTAATTAATAGATTTTTTTTATAGAAAAAAAAAATGTTTTCATATTATTTTATAAATTTTTGTTATTTTATTATTATTTTGAATTTCTGGATTTTTGTCTTTTCTGTTTTGTCTTTTCTGCTTTGTCTTTTCTGATTTTTGTCATTTAGTGTCTGGTTATATGGTAAATAGGTTTATATCATCTTCTTAGTTTGTAGTATATATGGAGATGAGTTTAAATTATTGTGTATAAAAATTTATGCCTGATAATTATTGATAGCTTATTAGGTCTTGGGCTTAGGCTTAAATTATAGGTTTTAATTAATAATTTATTTGGTTTATCTAGGTTATAATTTTTGTTGTGAGCTTCATTCTCCGGACCTAGGGTCCATTCGAGGTGAGTAGGCCTATCGATTTATTTCGTGTGAACTTTTGCTCTATAACATTGACTTTCATATGCCAATCATATTTGTGTGATATTTCATCCATGCATTTATAGTTTGATAAATTTACATGATTTGGATATTTTCTTCATATTGATCAAATTGCATTTTTGTTGAATGAAGTTGCATGATTTAATTCCTTCATCATGTCATTAAAATAGCATGAATTATGCTATTCATGTTTCAATAATTAACATAATACATTTTCTGATGCTTATGCTTTCAAAATAATATTTGCATTTAAGATTTTCATTTCGAGACTTTTGGAAAAATTTAGGACTAATGGAGACAACCTAGTCCTAGGAGATTTTATCAAGATGCATATCATGACATATTTTCTGGAATAAATCCCCCCATAGTTTTTCGCCTTTGGGGCGGAAGGTCTAAGACTCGAAGAGTCCCAAGATCGGTGAGGGGTGTGGTAAAGCATTCCTTGCAGCGGCGGATTCCTTTGTTTGGAGTGTGCAGCAACCGTGGCATCCTGTGCTGGTGTTCTCGTAATGATGACAGCGGCGACCCATCAACGTCTTCTAGATCCGACGTCTCCTCGAGGGAGCTTTTTGAGCGATTTAGTCGCTTGGGGCTTGGCACACCTGTTTTGGGGAACAGTTTTCTGATTGAGAACCCTACCCGGTCATATCATTTAAGCTGCATGATTTCTATGACGTGGACAAAGGATTGGGCCACGTAATTGCATTAAAATATATTTTTTATTAAGCTCATGAATTTAAATTGATTTATTAAAGAAAATTCTTGTTTTTAATATTATATATATATATATATATATATATATATATATATATATATATATATGATTTTAACATTTGACTCTTATGATTTCTCTGATGTGGGCCGAGGATTGGGTCACGTGTACATTAAAATATTTTTTTAAAAGTTCATGATTTTAAATTGATTTAATAAAACAAAAGATTTATTAAATGAAATTGATTTTTATAAAACCTTATTTTTATATATAACTGTCATATGAGGTAATTTGTTAGTGGGCTTATTCACTGAGTTAATTGCTCACCCTATTCGATATGGGCTGGTTGTTTCATAACCAGTTATTGCGTATTCTGAGGATTAAGATGAAGTTTGGACTTTTCGCATCTTTCAGAAATTGCTCCGAGGTAGCGGTTTGAGAGTAAATTATAGTTGCGATCGACTATTTATGTTTACTTTAGTTTAAATGACTCCCACAGGGGTGATTTGTTATGTATTTTCTTTTCAGTATCTTGTCTCCGCAAAAACTCTGATATATTGTAAAGTCATTAGTGATTTAATACCGTTGGTATTATTTATTTTATTATTATCGGTTTTATTATATTTATATTTTATGGGTATCATATAAGAAAAAAAAAGGGCTGCAAATTTTGGTCTTGTATTTAGATTAAGTTTAGTAGCGACATATTTACCGTCCAATAAGCAGTTAGGTAAATGTAGGGCGTTACAGAAACATTGGAGGTATTGTTGATAAGAGGTTGAATGAGAATGAGATTGATGCCGAACAGTTGAAAAGAGCGATTGAGGTTTGTTTTTGGTGCATTCAAGAACAGCCATCGCAGAGGCAACGATGGGGAAAGTCGTGCAGATGCTTGAAGGGATTATGACAATTGAGAGACCTCCAGCTCCGAAGGCTTTGGATGGAACTTTGAGTATCACGAGTGGAAGTGTTAGCGTGAGCGCTAACTCCACATTTGCTGCTTCAGCAGCGGTTCCCTCTTCGTCTTCATCATTGCAGGCCTTGGGTGGCTCATCATCTGTCTCGGGAAGAAATAATGAAAAGGTGTCATCATCTCTGTATGGCTCAAATCAATTTTAGTCGAGTTGATTTCATACTTTTGAGCAATTACATTACTATGTTATATAACATAATATGCTGTCCTTGAATCTTCATTTGCCTGCGATTTGTGTATTTGAAACACGATTGCCACACAAAGGATTGGCCTAGTTACTATTGTATATATCTGGAGTGGAATGATAAAGTTCTAAAGATCATAAAGATCATGGAAATATTGTATTCTTAAAACACGATATGATTATGTGATTTGGAATAAGAACTGTCTTTGGAAACCGAGCTATTGTTGAGAATGTACTGAATTAAAAAAATTTATTACCATTTATATTTGGTAATTATAAAAGGAACCTTGGAAAAGTTCACCTTGCTAAAAACAAATTTTCTTTCATACTTTTCATGTTTCGGTGAATAATCTGTGGACTGTCATTGAAAAGTTTGGAAAAATTTATTGCTGTAGAGCATGTTTTGGTTGCCATTGTAGTATGTTGTATCTTGCACAATAAGTTTAACCCCTTCTTGAATGTTGTTTTTGATGTGCTTTTATCTTTGAATTTGTTTCATATTTTCATTAACTCTGGGTGAGACAACGGAAACCTTGATTTTGTTGTCTATTGAATGTTAGAAAATTTAGAGCTTCATATTGTACTCTTGAGATATCATGCTTGTCTTATAGCCTTAACATAAGGACTACATAAGTCGGTAAGCGCCTCTCGCCTTCGTGAAAGAGGTCATCAAATCCTAGGAGCACCATTCTTTAAAAAAACAAATATAAGGACTGCATGTAATTGGACCCTTTTAACTTACTAGCTTTTGGTATTAAGGTGGATTGATGATTTCATTTATCAGCAGTGGAAATATATGAGTTCTAGGAAATTAGAAATTCATTCAAATAGAATATTTTTCAATAACACTCGACTTAGGTGTTAATATTTTTAAAACACAACCTTATGATGCATTGTAGATTATTGAATTTATGATGTGTTCCCTTTGGAAAGGTTTGGATGAACTTTGAATAATGTTAGAAAAGTCAATCTTGTAGTCATTTTTACATTCCACAATTTTTTTTTTAAATGTATACTTGTCTAATAAAATACATACCCTTACAAAGAAATGAACCATATACTTGAATAAATTAAATCCATACCTTTTTTTGTATATTTCTAACATAATATATATGATATACTAGGTTAGGGGAATGTGGATTGTATCAGTATTTTGGATTAAGAAATATATATGGCAAGCTTTAAAGAAACTTTTCTAGAGTTGGCAATGCTAAGAATATCCTTCTAGCTTTCATATTTTGGTTAAAACTAAAATTTCAGTAGTGTCACGGGAAAGTCTGGATCTCATATTCTGCTGCTTTTTTTTTACTCTGTTTCAATTTAGCCGTGTAAAGTGAATGAAAGACTTTCTGTGCTTATTGAAAGTTAGGAAGAAAAATAAATGTTGTGGGGCCAAGTTTTTTTTTTTTATTGGAGACTGTCAGTGAGAGAAGAAATTTTGATGTGTCGGAAGAGACATGTTTTGGTTGCCATTTTAATATGTCACTAGTTTAAATGTACGCGCTAATACGCTTGTTAGTTACTAATCACAAAACCAGTAAGAATAATACTTATAAAATTTTGCATGAACTATATATTTGCATTAACTATATTACTGAATTCACATAATTGTAATACACAATTATAAGTATATACAAGAATATTCATCAAAAGTATATAAGAATAATACAGTTGCTTGAAAATGGAAATAGGTACACACTTCTGATATAGTATATTAACAAGCAATTTTAAGCTTAAAAAAAGACAGTCATCCACATGTTCATTGCATTACATCAACAATGAGCCATTTCAGTAATATTTAAAGTAGGGGAACTACAGCATCTAATATGTATAATAACTAAGTATCTGATATGTATAATAACTATATATTTCATAGATGAACAATAACATGGGGCCTTTTTTCTGCAAAACTTGGCATTTGGCAACCCCAAAATGGACTCTAATGAGGGGGCAATCTTACAACATCTATTCTTTTTTCCAACAGTGGTGATACTCGGGCCCCAAAATACAAGCCCCAGTCACAAGCCCATGAGGTGTCATCATCTTATTGATTGGCTTGTTGACTTTTTAAAAGAGGCAAAATGTCAAAATATAAATTTGTCATTCATTAAAAATTTGTCCCATTAAACCCAATCCCCCCATTTTCTCTCCCATTAATCTAAATCCCTCCATTTTTTCTATTCAGTTATAACTCTTCCATGTAAATCTTGAAATCTATTTATCTATTTAGATGAAAAAAATTCTCCATTCGACTGAACTTTGTGGACAAAGACTCGCCAACCAAATCAATCACTTTTCTCATAGAATCTTCCTTCGGCTGAAGAAAGGACGAAGATTCTCGCCTCTCCCCCTTCAACGAACTGGGTTTCACCCCTCTAAGAAATGACATATAAGATGTAAATAAGATGTAGATCCAATCTTCTCAAAAAAAAAAATGTTTGCCTCCCTTTTCTCTCTTACAGCTGTAATAGAATGTAATAGTGTTGCATAAATGTAATAGTTTTGCATCAATGTAACAGAAATATATGAATGTAATAGTCTTATGACATTTATATTAAAAAATATTGCAGAATGAAAAGGACATTCCAATAGTAGGACCAATAACTTCTACACTTTGCTCTTCAAAATCATCAATTTCAATTTCTTGTGAAATCTTATCCACTAAAAATGTAGCAGACTCCTCTACAAAAGCAAATAAAAAATATGCTCTTTGATGACTACTGCAAAAACAGTAAAAAAATATAACACTTCCACAGCAATACATACCTATAATTGACTGTTACATTTATGAATGTAACAAATAGAAATCATTACATGTATGCGATTGACTGTTACATTTACAAATATAACAAATATAAATCATTACGTGTATGCGATTGACTGTTACATTTACGAATATAACAAATATATTATCATTACATGTATGCGATTGACTGTTACATTTACAAATGTAACAAATATAAATCATTATATGTATGTGTTTGCTTGTTACATTTATGAATGTAACAAAAATAATACAAATTTAAAAAATGACTATTTACATTATTAACAATATAGCAATAGCATCAAACAAACTACCCCCATATAAAATGTAACAGTATTGATTGTTACATTTAGATTTTGAAACACAAACAAATCAAAATTGTGGAAAATAATATTCAATACATGAAAAAAAATTCTTGTTTAAACATTTAAAACAAAAAAACTTCCGAATACTGAAAAAAAATTTCGTGTTTAGACATTGAGGTGGGATCTAATACCGAAAAAAAAACAACATGCCTTCCAGATCCTCAAAAAAAAAATTCGAATCGGCTCCTATGTGTTTTCCCGAATCAGCTCCTATGTATCCTCAAAAAAAACTTCTGAATCGGCTCCTATGTATTCTTCTTAATCATACAGATCCGAAAATCAAAAATCGATAATACTAGATGAATGAATTATGGGAATTCGATGTCTACACGAAACGGATGCGAGGATGACGTAAAGAAGAAATTAATGGGATTCCATGACCCTCGAACAACAAATCAAAACCGTCAAAACATGTTGGAGCTTGTTGTGAAATAAAGGGTAAAATAGGTGTACAATTGCCACCTCATGGAGCCTGTGAGTTGGGGCTTAAAAACCATTATTGTTTGTCCAACTATTAGAGCGCAATGAGCTATATTAACCAACCAAAAAAATGTCAAACAGTGAGGTGTTCTTGGCCATCTTTATGATTCACCTGAAAAATCCAATCCAAGTCAACACACAGCCTTAAGTCATAAACTGAATATCCCTTGTCATAGTTGCTTGAACGAAACATAAAATCCTTGGACATAGTAGAATTGCATCATATGCAAACATTGACAGAAATTCTGATATCATGAATGTTTTCACACGGGACATTGCATAATATAATAACACAGCAAAAAATTTAAAGAGAACATGACAGTGAAGGTTCAGGTAAAAAAAAAAAAACTTCTACACAATTAAGCTACTTCAAACTTTGCCAAGCAGAAATAATTATATTATTTAGTTGCACATAATAGTAGAAACCAAACTCTAACAATATCTAAGAAGACAAGGAAGCGGACGAAGAACAAAAAATCATCAATTCTATCTATCTAAATTCTAACCATGAATTTCTTTTTTAAATTGTAGGAGTTGTCATGAACCTTTGATGCTTCAATAAAACGAAAGGCTGCTTCACCAAAGCAAGCAAGGGAATGGGCATAATGTCCTCTCAGCATAATTACTCATATTCATGTTTGCTAGCAATAAAAACATGATAAATAATGGGGTTAAGCTAAATTCATCCATATGCAAGGTAATGATTGAAGACTCCCTTGCTCTATAACAGGATGTATCTGGTCATTTACTATCTAAGCATCTGCAAAAAAAAAAAAAAAAAAAAGAATCATAGGCATAATTACTGCATCAATTGAGGTCTCATTTGAGCCTTTAGATCCAACATATCAATATTGTCAGTGACAGAATAGAAGGACCCAATCACCTGTGTATGCTTGTTTGTCCACCAGTGATATCTGAAGTTGTTTGCCACAAAGTACGTTCTCCAACCTCTGGATCTTGTCTCCTTAAAGAAAAGAGGCTACTTAGCCAACCAAACAGAAGAATAAATGAAAATTAATCATGCGGATTTTGCATTTATACCCCTATTAAATATGGTATTTGCATTATACCCCCTTAAAAAGCTAATTGCATCTATACCTTTGAAATTTTTTTTCGTGTTGCGACTATACCCCTCCGTCTGTCTCCGTTACCAAGGCTGAACCAACCATGGTTATGAACCTAACTCTATCCCATGAAATGTCTATTTTACCCCATGAAATTTTGCATTTATACCCCTGTTAAATATGCTATTTTGCGTTATACCCCCATTGAAAAGCTAATTGCCTCTATACCCCTGGAAACTTCTTTCATGTTACAATTGTGCCCCTCCGTTTATCTCTGTTACCAAGGCTGAACATATAAGTTATGTTGTTTTGTATTGCAATTAGAATAGGACAGTCATGTTGATCTAATTTTTAGGTATGGAAGATTTTGGAAGATTGATAAGGGCTCAGGAAAATGAACATAGAAGAGAACATATGTCTTGTTGGATTTTTCAATGCTTATATATTTCACATATCATTGTGATCTTGTTTATTAAACATAAAAAATAAGTAGCTGAATAGACAAATATACATAGATTCATTTTTTTTCTTGAAACATTTGTAATATAAACTTTAAAATCAAGGTAGTTGTTTAAATAGTTTATCTAAAAAGTATCAAATTTTACTTGGTTCTTCTATGCCTGGAGTGGATCATTGTTGAGTTCCATATGGTTCTCATTATGCTAACTAGAGATTCTATTGTCTTTTGATTTTTGTTCGTGGAATCTCAACATTGAAATAAAATTTGTAGTTTTTTATTTTTGTTCATCCTACAATGAATCGATTTTTTTGTCTCCATGTAGTGCATTCTGCTAATTGGTGCTTATTCTACATGTTGAGGATCATCTGACATGAAAATTTTATCAATCAATATTTTTATATTTTTTTCATTGTGAGAATCAGGATGATTATGTCTTATTTTCTTGTATGGTTATATGATTGAAATAGTATTTTTTGATATTTTCTGTTATGAAAAATAATATCTATCAATGAAACCCAAATAAACATTATTTATCTTAGTCTTTTAAATCATTGTAAGGCTTTTAATATGAAGAATTTAGCTAGATCCTGGTATATTTTATTTTTATGTTGAAGAAGATGAGAAAAAAAGAGTTTTAATAGGTGTGGAGGTTGCAAAACTCACTCTTGACATGTTCACATAAAATTGAAGATATAATTTGATATTAAAAGTCTTCAAACACATTATGTTTTTTTTTTGTAACATGTAATTTTGATTATTTCATTTATTTCCTTTAATACTACTGTGTCATTTATACAGAAGATCAAATAAATAAATAGAAATTCTAATAGTTAAAGTTTTGTATTATGTTATTTTTTGTAATATATTTGTAATTTAAATGAACAACCATAACAAAAAAGAATTTATTTTAGTAATGTTTTTTCTTTTGTTTTTCACTTTAGAATAAAATACCTAACTTCTGGTTTCAAAAAGAATGAAAGGAACTAGAGTTAACACTTCATAATTTTTTAAGGGCAATTAGTCATTTCCTTTTTATTTCAAAATGAATTTTGTGATTATTTTCAGATATGGTTATATGATTGAAATAGTGTTTGTTGATGGAATTTTTGTTATGGAAAATAAAATCTATTAGTGAAACCCAAATAAACACTATCTTAGTTTTTTTAATAATAATAAGGTTTGCAATCAATCATTGAAGAAGATGAGAAAAAAGGGTTTCAGCAGGTATGGAGGTTGAAGAAAAGGGGTTTTATAAGCATCAGGCAGACACAGGGGCATAAATGTAATTTCAGACGGACACAGGGGTATAAATACAATTTTCAAGCCCCCACGGTCTAAAGGGTAGTTTGATCAATTCATTTTGCATTTAACACAATTAATGGAATATTCCCTGTATATTTCACCCTCATCCGACGAAACTTAACCTCAGGGGCACAGTTGCCACGAAAGATTTTTGCAAGGGTATAGATGCAATTATTTTTTAAGGGGGGGTATAATGCAAAATACCATATTTAATAGCGGTATAAATGCAAAATTCCAATTAATCATTCATAAAAAGGGCAATATGAAATGAATAATAAGAATATCAATTTTAAGTGCACGCACTGATGGTTGAGCAATCGAAGCACAAAATGCCTACCTATAACAAAGGGGCGACAAAGGAGATTTCACAAAATAAATAAATCAAATTCAATAGGCTTATAAAATTTAGGGATTTTTGTATTTATGCCCCTATTAAATTTTAATTTTTTCAAAATACCCATGCAAAAACTCACAATGTAAAAATACCCCTCGAAAGCTTTAAGCGAGTGCAATCGTGTCCCTATGGTCAAATTCCGTCTGGTATAATTAATATTTTCCGTTTTCATTCCGTTGTAGACATTGAAATTACCCTTGTACCCTTCGGTTATCCGAAATGAGTTTTGTTTTTGCATATATACCCCTCTTAAAATCCATATTTACATAATTACCTCTTTTATTTTCAACATTATATAAATACCCCTAAAATTTTAATACATCGTGCAAATTTGCCCCTGAGGTTAATGTTCATGAGGATTGATTAGAATATCTCCATTAGCCACCGTTAATCACATGTAAATATTCCAAAATACCCTCCTCACGCTCTATTTGGATGGTCGAACCCTAGTTCTTTCTTCCTCCTTTAACCTTATCTCTTTCTTCTTCACGTAGGGTTGAGTAGGGTGTGTGATTTAAATGAGGGGTAAATTGATCATTTTATAGGGTAGGGTTAAGAATTTAACCATGGTTCAATCTGCGTTTCTAACAATGACTGACGGAGGGCAAATTTACACAATTTATTAAAAATTCAGGGGTATTTTTGTAATGGTGGAAATAAGAGGGGTAATTCCAAAAATATGGGTTTTAAGAGGGGTATTTATGCAAAAAGTTTTTTTTCAAAATTAGTAAGGGCATTTAGGTAAATGTACATATGGAGTTAGAATTTTTAACCATAGTTAATCCAGAGTTTTTCATGGCGTGTGGTACTGTGGTATAAGGGTACGGTTGCACTCACTTAATGTTTTGGAGGGATATTTTTGCACTGTGGGCTTTTGCAGAGGTATTTTGACAAAATTGAAATTTTATAGGGGTATATATACAAAAATCCCTAAAATTTATTAATGCACATAGTGAATTAAGGAAATTTATATGTCATTTATCAATGTGAGTTATATTATATTACATTATTTAAGTATTATTTTTAAAAAATGTCATAGACAAAAAATGAAAGTAGAACACTATCCATATCAAATGAGGTCACTCTCAATGAATAAGAAAAATCACATATATTCATTACCTTATTAACTACAGTAAACTTTCCACGTCTCTAAACTGAACAATTCTAAATCGAATATTTCTTCCACAAGTGATCATTCCTACATAAAAGTTGAAGTAAACATTATTTTAAACAAAGTTAATAAACCAAATGAATAAATCCAAAAGTAAATAACACATTAACACCTCAAATGAGGCCACTCAATGAATAAGAAAAATCACATATATTCATTACCTTGTTAACTACAGTGGACTTTCCACGTGTCTAAGCTGAACAACGCTGATATTTTCTGGGCCCGTCTAGTCCCACCCACCATTTTTCTTACCCCACCAATCGGTTATAAAAAAAATTCGGTGTTTTGCTATCTCCACCGATCCGGTCAGTTCAACCAAATTTGGTCGCCATTTTAGGTTTTGGGCGACCGGACTTAGTCGTCATTTTAGGTTTTGGGCGACTGGATTTGGTCGTCATTTCAGGTTTTGAGCGACCAAACCTGGTCGAACAGGATTTGTAATAAAGTTTATAATTTTTTTCTTGAAAACATAATCTCACGACGTGTATCCTCCTTGAATCCTTCATATCACTCCAAGTCTGAGTTGAAATATAGGGAGAATAAATCATTATTCTTAAATGTAAATATAAGAACAATTTTTTTTACATAAGTTGTAATATAAAATGTGTTTGGATCAACTGATAGGTTTTTTTTGTTTTCAAACAAATAATCATCTTAACTACGAATTCAAACGAAGCTTAAAAATAATATATATTTGTCTAATAAGATATTTTTCTATAAAAATTTGAATTAATTGAAAGTATACATACTTACATTTTTTTCAGTCCCTTAGCTGTTGTTTGGATAAAAGAATAAATGTATAATATGATGGATAAACCCAAAAATTTATTTGTTTACAAAGAATAAGTAGATATAGTTTTGAACCCATGTTCGATCAATTACGGTCACCCAAAACGTGAAATGACGACTAGCTACGGTCGCCCAAAATCTGAAATGGCAACCGATTTCGGTCGAACCGGTTTTTTTTATTTATTGGTGGGATAAGAAAAATGCTTGGTGGGGATAGACACGCCCTATTTTCTTCCACAAGTGAATGAGTGATCATTCTTACATAAAACATTTGAGAAGCATCAAAACCCACATAGATTATGCAAAGGATAAAACCCCACATCAATTAAAAAAATGAAGACCATACTTATACCACCTATTTTAAAAGAATGGGTAAAATAGGTAAATAAAAAAGTATCAACCTTGTCTTATTAGGAACCATTCTTATAATATATAGAAAGATGGTATAGATACATTTATACATCAAAAGGAATGAACCTGACATTAAACCCACCATGGCCTCCTCTAAGTGTCGACCTTGTCTTATTTGGGATCACTCCCGTTAAATGTTTCCTCAAATCATAGATCCTTGAATGCATTTCAATAGGACTTCCAGTTAATCATGCATCTCTTTGTTAAATATTTTATAGAGCCGTATCACATACATCATTAGCTAGACATGATTACATTAGGCTTTCATGAAATAGAAACCTCTTTAAATCTGAATTTTTATCTAGACGTAGGACCATGACCAAAGAAAGATTTTCAAAAACTCAAATATGTTAAGATCACCCCATAAAATTCTGATAATCAAATACATCCACAAAAAGGTATACAGAATATAGACACACACATTGCATGAAAACTATACATAATAAATATACACCTAATTATGAATGGAAACTTTCACAAAACCATACAACAGGAAACCAATAAATAACTTCTTGTTTGTTCCATATAATAACACAATCAATTAAAGGAAATACAAGAATATGAATAACTAGTCACGTCTATTCTTCTTACTCAATCACAAAAAAAAATACTTTTGCATAACATTCTTATAAAGCAGGGGCGGAGCCAGGAATTAGAGCAAGGGGGGGGGGGGGGCGGAGGGTGAAGAGACAGAGGAAGATAAAAAGAATAATTATAGATATCTGATAAATTAAGATAAAATTAAGACAATTGAATATATAATAATCGAGTATTTGTAGTAATGATGATTTATATTTTTTTTAAATACTTCTTTTCCTATATTTGGTGATCTGGAATAATTTATAGAATATTTAAAAAAAATATTAAAATTTCATTATTCTCATCACAATGAATAGAACAAAAAAATAAAGCTTCAAAAATTAAAAAAATGAATATGAAAAGAAAAAAACAGATCACAAAAACATATAAGGATATCTTTTAAGCTTATATTTTGAAAGAGAAGTTTAAACTTTACTTCAAAAAATGTGAGACTCAATATAACAATGATTAAAAATTAAAATAAATAAATAAAATCACCAAAATATCCAAATTAGTGATTTTTCAACCCCTCAAAACCATATACTAATATTTCTCTAAAAACAAAACTTTTCACAATTTTTTTTAAAAAAAAGACCCGTGACTCCAAATCTCAATGAGCGCTAATACACTCAATCTTTTTTGTAACCCAATTTACATTTGTCATGTCTAATGTAATATATAAAATCACTTAACGCAATACATATATGTTACACTATTATAGAAAATATAAATAAAATTTATGCACTTATTTCATATGATCATATACTTCATTTCTATAAAAGATGAATAAACTTTATTATTAGGCATATACTTCAAAAATAATCAAATATATACATGTTAACTTATTGCAAATGGGACTACACGTAACATTTTTGAATTTTAAACACACTCTTCGAATTATGGTTTTTGCATATATAACCCTCAAAACTCAAAAGGGTTTAAATTGTGCACAAATATCATTTTGAAAGGCATACTTGTAGAAACTTTAGAAAAATATTGTGTACAATACCCTCAAAAGGGCATTTATGTAAAATTTAAACTTTTTTATGGGTGGAAATAGAATTTCAAAAATGATATATTAACAATAATATTTTTTTGAGGGGCTCAAATGCAAAAAACATTATAATCATCCCCACCCATGCATTACGGGGGCGCCCCTTGGTGGAGATGACTGTCAGAGGAGTCGGCATGAAATCAAAGGGAATAGACGAGGGTCGATGGAGGAGACACATATGAACTTGGTCTCACCAAAATACCAAGTAGTGTTGGCTAGAATTACAAAATGCCAAGTAGGTCAAAAACATTTGTCGTATTGTGTTGCTTTTGGGTATAGAGTATAGATATAATCCAAAATCAGGTTCTTTTTTATACCATTAAATTGTTTTCATGGTAAAATTTAACAATTTTGTTTTTCCATGATATAAAAATAAATATAATTTTTTGATGGTACAAAAATAAATATTGTATTTTGTAAGAGAAAATATAACAATAAAAAATAAGGGTATTTTAGACATTTCACAATGACCTCAACGGGGTTAGTAGAAAATTTGATGAAACTTAATTAAGAAGCTAAAAATACAAAAAATTAAATATTTTAGTGGTATAAAAATAAATAGACTATTTGTGATGGTATAGAAATAAATAATATGTTTTTCAATGGTATACATGCAAAAAAACTCAACATAAAAGATATCCTAATTGAATCATAACTGCCATCAATATCATCATACCAAAAGAGGCTATTATCCTAATTGAATCCTAACTTTCATCAATCCTAAATGCCATCAGTATATGCTAGGTTAGGAGAAAGTGAGGTGTATCAACCCTATTTTTTTCTTATAGCTTGATTTTAAAAATATTTGAATTCATAATTACTACCATCATCTTAACAATAGATTTTCAAAATCTATTTTCAAAATCACCAACCAAAACAAGCATAGCTGGATTTTTTTGGGTTTTTGCATATATATATCCCTATTAGAAACCAAGGTTGTGGAATAACTCCACTGTATCTGCTCTTGCACAAACCCCCTAAAATTTTTAATAGGGGAATCATACCCCTTATTAGACGTCGTCTATAACTTATGCTGAACAATGGTTATATTGTTAACCATATCCCATAAAATTAATTACTCATTTACTCTCACTCAATTGCCATCCCGACCAGAGTCCCCTAATTGTTCTCTCTCTCTCTCATCCTCACCTCTATCTAAAAACCCTAAATCAATATTAAATCATTTTCAAACAATGCAACAATCCAAAAAACTCAAACAAGAACAAACAAACTTATCTTGTGGACTATGATGTGGATAATCTCTCCTTCACTTGTGCGAGATCACTTACTTCCTCCGCCTACATGGGACACCTCTTTGCACCCCATCTGCGCCCTCCCCACTATCGCGTGTGCAACTTTTGCCTCGCGTGCTTGTGCAAGCTCCACGACTTTAGGTCCCCATGAGACGCCACACCGCATCTTTAATGCGGTGCTCTTCAACAATGAGATCGACATTTCTCAATCTCTGATGGCGCGAACTCTTCCCCATGTCCTAGGTCTCCTTGCCTTGAGTCCAGTTCCAACTTCACTGAAGTGGGGGAACTTCTTGAACCATGAGAGGAGGGATTGGAGAAGGGAAAAAACATGAAATGTGGTTTTTTTGGTTGATTGGAGAAGAGTAAGAACAACAAAATTTGAATTTGTCAAAAACTGGAAGAGATTTATGAAGAATGAGGAAGAAGAAGATGAAAGGGTTATTTAAAGTTTTTTTTACTATCCCTTATTGTTAGAATAAGATATTTTGGACATTTTACAATGGTTTAACAAAATGGGTGTTTTCTAACTACACCTACCGGGAGAAAACTATGGGGCATCATTGTAGTACTTCTAAAATTCCAAGGATATTTCTCTAGAGCAGATATAAATAGGGTAAGCCACAATTTCGATTTCTAACAAGTATATATGCTAAACCTTTTTTTTTGGGTGTGTGTGTGTGTAAGGCTCTGGAGAGTTAGGCAAACTAGTTTTATTAGAATATGTACAGGCTACGGTCCCGTTGGATCCACAGTGGAGTGGATTCTACGACGGTAAACACCATACAATGTCACCGTGGAGCCAAACGAAAAACCCGTGTCTACATTTGAAACTGAAAACTTGTGTTCACAGACAAAAAAATGTTCGAGTTTGAGACTCCCAAAAAACAATGAATCATTACCCCCGGTCGCTTTTATAGATACGGCTCCAAACGAGTCTTAAATATAAAATAAAAATGATGAATCTTCACGTGCAACCTCGAACTGTAATACCCTTCCTCTCCCGACGCCTCTGCCTTCTATAAAACCCTTGCAACAACCACATAATGAAACACGCCCATCACTTGAACAAAAAAGGGAAAAATCCAAATAACCCCTTTTAATTGTTCAAAATCCATATAACCCTTGACTTTTCCTGATCTAGTCCATATAACTCTTGAAAACACCTATATAAATTTAAATAACCCCCTAAAAATACTTATGTAAATCCAAATAACTCCTAAAAATACCTATATAAATCTAAATAATCCCGTGAAAATACCTATGTAAATCAAAATAACCCATTGAAATATCTATGTAAATCCAAATAACCCCCTAAATTAAACTTCTGTTGCAGATGAGGAATATTTTGTGAATATTTCATTTAATTAAGCATGACTGAAAGCACAGTATATAAAAAACCCTCTACAATTTGTTTAAAATACAAAAAATCATTTGTAAATGATGATTTTACCCCTTTACATAAATTACAGAACCCTATTGAGATGGATAAATCATCATTTATAGATGATTTTTTGCATTCTTAACACATTGTAGTTTTTTTTTGGAATACCGTGTTTTCACATAATATTTCTCATCTATTAATAGAAGTTTAACTCAAAGGGTTATTTGCACTTTTTTCGGGTGGGCTGCATTAATCTTTTCATAAAAAAATTTCTCTTGAATTTTTTTTATAGTCAAATGATGTACTTGAAATACAATAAGTTCATCAAAAGATTAAGTAAAACAAAATAAGTTCATTGATACAAAAGTTAATAATCAAATACTATATTGAAAAAAAATACTAAATAGAGAAATTCATAATCAAAGTTCAGTCGAGAGTAACAAGAGAAATTAAGAAAACTATATAATAAATCATCTATTATCGAGTCCGAATCAATAATTTCTGTAAATTCTCTTTCAATGTAAATAATCATGCAATCAGCAAGAAACTCATCCTCCATCTTGGTCCGAAGTCGCGTCTTAACAAGTTTCATAGCAGAAAATGCCCATTCTTCTAGTGAAATACAATCCTCCACTTAAAATCCATATAAAAGTATATCCTACATAAAAAAGATATTAAAAAAAAACTCAAATGTTATATAAAAAAACAAAAAACAATCACAAATACAAATTTAGTTTAAAAGTTTTGATTTATTTTTCTTATTGGATACTAAGATAATAAAAAATAATTCCTCATTTATTTGAAATAAAATAAATGTCAATAAAACATAAAAATGAATAACCAATATTTCACCAAAAAAACTCAAAATGACATCAAGAAACATTGTCAACATATGGAATATCTAAATGCATATGCAAAACATATAATAAATCAAAAGAAAATGCAGTTTTTTTTTCGCAAAGGTGTCTCTCGCACGTGCCATCACTGTACAGCCACTCCAGTCCAAGAACACTGCATAGAATAGATTCCCGAGTTCCGACATCATGCGTGCGTGGCCCCGTCATCTCCTCTTCCTTACGTTACACCCACTTTATTCCTCCCCCATCCCATATATCACTCCCCCATCTCTCCAACTTCCGTGTCGGAGTAAAACCGTCCGTTATTTTTCACCAACGGTAAGTCAACTCCCAACCAGAAAAAAACCGAATATACAGTCCACAAAAGAACACCAAACAAGCTTCGCTCGCTCACTCTCTCGCTCTCTCTTTCAGAGAATGTCTAATAGCAGCGATGGTAGAAACCCTAACCCTAACGAGTCCGAGAGACCTCCAATTCTCAAGAAGTCCCGCACGATCTCCGTCGATGAGGCCTCCCTCATCCCCCACCATCGTTCCTCCGCCCTCACCGTCCCCGCCGTCCGTCGCGTCACCACATCCCCCCTCCCCCTCCCTTCGTTCTCCCCCTCCCCTTCCTTCTCCGTCGGGATCCCCGGCGGAGACTCGCCGGACGGGTCCACGCGCGACTGGTACTACCCCTCCTTTCTCGGCCCGCAAACCTCCAGGAACCGGACCACGGTCCGGTCGGCATCTCGGCCGCCTCCGGTGAAGCCCGATCGGCCGGTCTCGGCGGCGGGGGATGTTGGCGGTCGGTCGGTTTTGGTTGAGAGGAAGAGATCGGAGGAAGTCTCGGACAAGTCGCTACGCTTGATTACCTCTTCTTCTTCTCCTTCTTTTCTGCTCCTCCTCCATCTGCGGTTCCCACTGAAGAGAGAAAATTGAATCGGTTCACTGGAAATTCTTTGATTTTTTATTTGGTGAGTAAATTTTGTGTGTTTTCTTTATGTCACATTTAATGTTTATGTCTGATTTTTTTTTTTTGGGTTTTTAATTTTTTGCAGCTTATTGTCTTATGTGTATCTTTCATAGTTTCTTTGCAAATAAGGGTCGCTGAACTTGAGGTACTTTTTTGGTCTTTACTTGCCTTTGAGTCAATTCATAATTTTGAAGCATTAAATTTTTTGTAATATGGTTTGTTTGAACTCCAGGAAGAGATAATTAATCTCCATAGGTTTTGCAATGGGAAAGATGTTAGATTTGGCAATGTGGAAATTCTGCAAGATGAAGATACTAGCATTTTTTCGTATTTTGGCAAGCTAAACAATAGAACTGCGGCATTGTATACAGTGATCGCGATGCTTCTGACCCCATTCTTGTTGTACAAATACCTCGATAGAATTTCCCAAATAAAAACCTCCTTCAAGAAAACTAGTGGCAGCGAGGAGGAAGCCCCCTTGAAGAAGAGGGTCGCCTATAGGGTGGATGTGTTCTTCTCTGTGTACCCGTATGCAAAGCTTCTCGCGCTTCTCTTTGCAACAATTCTTCTTATTGGGTTCGGTGGATTGGCTTTGTATGCTGTGAGTGATGGGAGTCTCTCAGAGGCTTTGTGGCTCTCTTGGACATTTGTGGCTGACTCTGGGAATCATGCAGATAGGGTTGGTGTGGGTCCCAGGATTGTTTCAGTGTTGATAAGTTCTGGAGGGATGTTGGTGTTTGCAATGATGTTGGGTTTGGTTTCTGATGCGATATCAGAGAAGGTGGACTCTTTGAGGAAAGGTAAGAGTGAAGTCATCGAGATGAATCACATTCTGATCCTAGGATGGAGTGACAAATTGGTAATCACTGGATTCCTTCCAATCGTCGTATGATTATTCTACTTGATTATATGTGCATGTTTTTAGGTGCAGTGGTATGCATCACGTTTCTACTGAAATTGTATTGCAGTATCACACCTTCCCGTAAGAATGAAACTGAAGATTCTTGCACATGTTTTTATTCTATTCTGGTCATTAATTACATGGAACTGTGCATTGTGGATATTCCATCATTTCTAAATTTATTCTAATGGCCGTCTTATTACATAGAATGCTGGTGTTGATATTCCATTATGTCTTCAGCTAGAATAGCTGATGAATTGTTGTGTAATAAAATAAAATCATGCATAGGGAAGTCCATGAAAAGAGAAAGACGGATTCTTGTGACTCCTTCCTTTATCTTCTAAATATGAAATAGATTTACCTCATATTGGAAAGGTAAAAATCAATTTAATATACTTCTAACTCCCTAAGCAAAGTATATTTCCATCTTCTACTCTAGATAGCCAAACCCCTCCCTATGCCCCTCCTCTTGCATGTGTGAATATTACAGGATGAATCTGTTCTAAAGATATTAAGATATTCCCATATAAAAATTGGATGGGAGGAGATGAAAGTGTAAGTGTGCAACTGTATGGCCACGTTCTAAATTTGTTTTATGGTCAATAAATTAGGAATGAGTCTGAAGCACACAAAGATTAATTTCAGTTCTGTGGGAATCAGGTAAAGTTGCTTCTGGAAATTGTTCACTACAACTTTGGTGTGAGTTTCAACAGAAAACCAGTAATGAAGTTTTTATCATATGATTGCTTGTGAAAGTTGTTCACTGATTTTCTTCATCTTGTTGTGCTCTTAAAGTAGCCTAACTCAGTTTGCTTGCCAAATCAACATTGGCTGTTCCTTGCACACTCAGTATCCCATGTTGTCACAGGGATCACTTCTCAAGCAGCTTTCAATAGCAAATAAGAGCCTTGGTGGTGGTGTGGTTGTGGTGCTTGCTGAAAGAGACAAAGAAGAGATGGAAATGGACATAGCAAAATTAGAGTTTAACTTCATGGGAACATCTGTCATTTGCAGAAGTGGCAGTCCCCTCATTCTGGCTGATCTGAAAAAGGTAATTTTTCTGGTTTTGTGATTCACTTATGAGATCTTGGATTTTTTTTTTCTCTCAGTCAATCGTATGGAAACCTTTCTTTTTAAAAAAATATGCGGATCTTTCCAAATTATGTTAATTCTACTTGGATATGAACTTTCATTGTTTAAGTATTTTCAGGTTTCAGTGTCCAAAGCACGTGCCATCATTGTCTTGGCTGCTGATGAAAATGCAGATCAGGTTACTATTTATTGTTAGAACTTTTTGTAGAATGCATCGTATCTTATATGACTTCTTAATGCTGGAATGTTGCATCCATCATGTGTATGTTTTTGTTTCAATCAGAGTGATGCACGTGCTTTAAGGGTTGTGCTTAGCCTCGCTGGAGTTAAAGAAGGTCTAAGGGGTCACGTTGTGGTAGAGATGAGTGACCTTGACAATGAACCATTGGTAAAACTTGTTGGAGGGGAACTTATAGAAACAGTTGTTGCTCATGATGTAATTGGACGTTTGATGATACAATGTGCCCTCCAACCTGGTCTTGCACAGGTGAATTAATGAAATATTTTCTTGCTTATATCATCTCTATTGAACAGTTGGTGGTCAATTGGTACTTTTCTATTTTTTGGGCAAGTTCTTGGTTAGACCAAGTCTATCAAACTTTTAATTGTTTCTATATTTTAGTCTCTAATTTTATCCTCATATAAGCTTAACACCAATGGCCTCCATGTGAAACTCTTTTTTTTTTATACCTTTTGACAGATAAGAAAGTTCTGTCGTGGGCAACTATTAAAACAATGTGTAAATAGTATGATCTAAGATCGATTTTCTTAGCTATAACATATGGGTTTTGGTGTCCATGCAGTCTCTATTTCTAGTTATTACTTATATCTTGGATAATTCTTGGCCAATATTTATTGATGTCTTTTTAGTGTTATTTAACTTTTATCACTCATTATTTTGATGCTGACATTTGCATGAAAAACTTTGGAAAGGTGTTTAGATTAATGATTGTATCAGATAATTATCTTTCTGATCAATGTTTCAATATTTCAGCTGGAAACTGATATATGTTGTTATGTGAATGTGTCAAATGCTGTGCATATGATGCTGGATTAAACTTGCTTTAAATAACTAGATTTTTTTTTGAAAAGATCATAAAGATGTAAGCTGTCAGTATCGTCAGACCAAATAATTTTATGCACCTAAAATTATGTGATCTGGAGATTGTTTACATGCATAAGCAAATCAACAAGTGAACAGTTCTACAGAGTGATGAATGATGATGTTCAGTTGCTGGTTACATGGTATAAGAGCATCCAAGTCATAAGAATTCTTTGATGTGTAGCTCATGCCTTGAAAATACACATCATAACACTTGAATGTTGTTCTTCAAATTTAGGCATTACATGCTTGTTCGATGTTTTAGCTGATACATGTTTTAATCCAATAGTGCTGTATGTGGACCAGGTGACAGACTCCGGTGCCACTGCAGAAACATTATCATAATTTGAAACAGTGAACAGTTCTCAGAAAGGAAGATTATTCATCTTGTTGTAATAGTCACACATAATTTCATTATTAACTGAGCCTATATTTTTAAATAATACAAGAAAGGATGGGTTAAATTCCACCCACCCCCCTCGAAAAGGATGTGTTTAATTGGATGCTTGTGCAACATAAATATGTTTTAGATGACAAGAGGATAGCTCCTCAGCTTTATTGCTCATATTTACTGTCATCAAATGATTCATTGATACAAGTATGATGAGAACTTTGACCACCAATAAAGGAGAGAATACAGAAATTTCTATGTGGGTGACAGTTATTAAGGCAAAATATTCTTGTGGATCCAAGAGTTGAGAGCAAACATAGATCGACATATAAAACTCTAAAATTCCAGTGGCTTAAAATATTTCTGTTGCACTTACATTGCTTTTCTGTATGCCATGATTCTCATTCTTTTTTTTTCTTGGCATTCATTCTTTTGGTTTATAAATGAATCTTGGATCAACCAATGTGTATGCACTGTTTCTCCATGTAGATATGGGAGGACATTTTGGGGTTTGAGAATGCTGAATTTTATATCAAGAGGTGGCCTGAACTGGATGGTAAGTGTTTCCAAGATGTACTGATTTCATTCCCTGAGGCAGTACCATGTGGAGTTAAGGTTGCTGCAATGGGTGGGAAGATCATGATAAACCCAGATGATGATTATGTTTTAAAAGAAGGGGATGAGGTTCTAGTTATTGCTGAGGATGATGATACCTACGCTCCAGGTCCTTTACCTGAGGTGAGCATGTTTCTTTCATTCTTTTTCTATTTGGTAAGTGTGGTGAACATGCTATATGAGTAAAAAAAAACTGTAATGAATGATGTATAAGATCTTACCATTGTTGCATTTGTGATTTCAAGTAGTAGGAGGTCATTTTATACCATTTCTCAATGTGATGTTTGCAATAACTCCGTTTAAAATGTGATGACCAACTGCACTCTTCCATTTTGAGACTTCCATTTTAAGACTCACGTAAATTTTCCGTCAAAAAAAGGACTCATGGAACATTTGTACCATAACTCCATGAATGACATTGTTTTATATAGTTTTTCCAGGAAAAAATATCCTTGCTGCTGATTTAATGAGATTTATATATCATTTAAAAGTAGATATTCACATTTGACAAGAAGGAGATAGACGATGTTCTTTATAAAATTAAATTAAAATTTTGAATCTTGTGTGAAATAGATCATACTTTCGGCTTTCATCAATCATGGAAATGGGTACAACTGGAGAGCAAGAACCAATAACCAAGGAGGGCATGACCATAGCTTAGGACCTACAGGGCATATTTATAACAACACTTTTTACGCTGCCTATTGCTTATGCTCCATCCTTTCATCTTAACTAAAACCCAAGTCCTCGTATATTCATAACCTACTATGCAATTCCAAGTGATCTGTTATTCATTTCAAACAAACTTTAAAATAATGGGTGGTTGGCCTAGCCTAACTAAGTTGATGACTAAAAATATGTTCCATTTTCTAAGAGGCATAAACTATTTATAAAGAATTACATGGGATCTAGTAGGGTGAGTGATTTGTATAGAATACATGGGGTTCAGTGGTTTGATTATTGAAGGACTGGTGTGTTGTTTTGAAAGTAATATGCAGACCACACGTGTATTCTTGCCTCAAACATACATGCGGCCCAACCTAAAAAATCAAAAACAAAAACAAAAACTGACCCAAAAAGGTGATAAAAATTTAGTTTTGTGGTTGAATACATCAGACTCAGCTATATAATATGATGGAAAAGAAGCTAAGCTATGAAAATGCATTTTTGAAAATGTTATTTTGAAAATAAAAGAAGAAAATACATTGTAGTTCCGAGTTTTGTGGTTTGATGGTAGAAACAAGAGAACGCCTCTTCTTTGAATGCTTATTTAGCATGAAAATTTGGGAGAAGGTGGGAGAGGCTCTTGATTCCCTTTTAAGGATCTCAGGAGTATGTGGAGATGGTTCAAAAAGAGGCACAAATGAGGCGATCATAGCAATCTAGCCAAATTTCAATGGATAGTTCCACAAACAATGTGTTGAAGCATATGGCTCACTCACAATGTTTAAAATATCAATTTTATTGATATATTGAAAAGGATCCAAGTTAATATATCGGTTAATACATCGATTGAAAAATAAAAAAAATGTGAAAAAAGAAAAACTGAGAACATTAATATACATTTATTACATTTATTGATGAGTATTTTGGCTGAGTTGTTGAGGTGGGCATGAGATTATGGGGGTATTTATAGGTTTAGAAAACTCAGGGACCAAATAATAAAAAATTGAGGATGCATAATGTATAATGAAACTCATTTATAAGACAATAATTGTAGTCAATTTAAAACAATGTTGCCTTACATAGCGTCTTTTTTAGAGAATATTTTAATTAGCAATTATAAAGTAACTTAAATATAATATAATTGAAAATTCAATATATGAAAAATCTACTTGAAATCAAATTTAATTAAAATACATTGCAAACAATCAAAGAAACCTATGCGTTTTCATGATATTATAATATAGGTTCATTGTTATACACTACGCATGAAATTTCATTTATTTTTATAAAGCATTAGAAACCTATCCTTTCCATAAAAATTTAATTGACATTTAATTATTATTGCTTGGTAAAGGAGATTCCTTTGTTAAAGTAGTGGCATTGAGGGGCATGTCATTACATTTTCTTTTAAAAAAATGATAAATTGCCGAGAAATTTAATTTCTTGCTAAAAATTCGATATTTGTCCGATTTTTAGCGATTCGATCTGAAAAAATCGATATATCAATATATTGATATCGATCAATATTTAAAACAGTGCTTACCCTTAGAGATTGGGTTATATTGGGAAAATATTGGGAAAATGCATGGGTGGCTATTTCCTTTCTCCTAAGAGATTGGGTTGCTCTTATTTTGGAAGAGCATTTGCCGTCCACAATCATGGAGATGGTTCAGGAGGTGAGATCATGATCCATATCAAAGGAGACCCCCCCTTATTTTTATTTTACTTTATGTTTTGTCTTCCTCTCTTCCTCCTCTTGAGTCTTTTGTATGCAAATCCCTCGTCTTCTTCTTAAATAATAAAGATACTCCTATCACTCTAGTATATGAGATCACTGTATTTAACGCATGTTACGAATATCGACTGAATGGTTGCGATGTCATTTAATGATTAATGCATGTATGTCATGATCTATTTCTAAAACATTTATGATTAATATTCATGCAAATCCTGAAATATTTATTAAATGCACAAAAAATTTCACAAAGCATCACACTAGGATGCATATATGAGAGGGATTCCAGTTTAATGTTGCAGATGTGGTATTATGAAGCATTCCTGTTGCCATACGTAATCATATTTCTACTATTGTCGAGCAATTGGCCTTTTGTTCTTGCGCTTTGGTCATGTTCCTCTTTGTTGCTTTAGGGACTGCTTTATGGTTAAAATTCCACTTTTATCAAGCTTCAGTTTTTCCATTATCTTTACTTGGAAGTTAGGTTCATCATATTTGTTGTGGACCTCATTCCTATTCTCATAGTCTAAGTCAATTATCTGGGATTCATATAATTATGTAGTGAACTAGAGCATGATTTTTTAAAATAAGGTGCTATTTTTTTTAGATAATATAAGGTGATATTTTGACTTGGTAATCATTTATACTTAGAGACTTCATGTTGAACATATATTATTTATTTAAATAAGAACTCAATAAATTTTTCAATGTTGTCCTTTTGTGTTAGTACTATTGAAAACATCTTAGGAAAAGTTTCTTGACAAGTGCACTTATTTTCCTCTTCCATTTGACTCAGGTGGACAGAAGTTTTCTTCCTAATGTTGTCAACCCTCCAAAGTATCCAGAGAAGATATTGTTTTGTGGTTGGCGTCGTGATATTGATGACATGATTAATGTAAGTCAATGCTCACTTGTAACTTTATCTATATATAATATACAAGGGCGATGGTTCTTCAGAAAAAAAAGAAGAAAACTTTCTCTTTCGAAGCTAAACTGTTATTATTGGTTTCTGATGGACCTATATGTTTAGGTGTAACTGAAACTTAGTACAACTGGCGCTACCAATACCATCTTAAAACTGGTTCCCATGTCTGTACCTGTTTGTGATTTGTTACAAGAGTATCATATACAAGTCAAATGTTTACTGTGTGAATCCAACAAGTGGCTAACTGAACAGAATCACTTGATATAAAGTTAGTTTTAAATTTGATCATAAATTTAGAATTTGGTTCATCAGGGTATGTTGTTATCAACTACACTTCATATAGTTTCATGGATTTGCCCTGGTGGGCAACTTAGAAACAACACCCCTGGATTCAATTGTGGGGTTCAGCATACAAAGACCAATGAATGAGGCTTGCGGAATTCAGCTAGGTAATCTCAATGGAGTTGTAGAACTAGTTTGTAAGCTTGGCTTTATGGGCTAATTTGGTATGGGGAAAGGTTTTGATGATGAGTTATCCTAATTTGAGTGGATAAAAAGTTCATCAATTTTGTTCTTATGAACATTTTTCAAAATAGTGATAAAAAGGGGGATAAATGTTACTCAAATCCTTTTAAGTGGAAAAAAAATCTCCATTTCCATTTCAAAATTGAGACAGATGTCCCCACATTATCTTGTTTATTTTTTTTCCGTAACAAACAGATTAAGTTGTACTCTCCCCATGACCGCACTTATCTCTGCACTTATGCCCTCATCCCACCATTTATCCCCTTGCCAAACTAGCCCTTTTATTCTTTAATGTTTGGTTGTTCTGGACAGGGTCTCGTGGTTATTGCCACCAAGTGTTTCTATGTGAAAAATCTTGTTTCATTGTGCATGGTTCTTTTTGGCCTTATTGTTTTAAATTAGATTGAATTAAATTGAAAATGCGAATATGTTTCATAATATTGGCCTATATAATACTAATTCCATAAATTTTGGTTTTAGATTTACATCAATCTTTTCAACCCCCTTCCTCCCGATCTTGTACACATCAAAACAGGATTTCATAGTTCAACCAGTACTAGCCCTTGTGCATATTCCTGGCAACTGTAATTGTCTTATCTTCCTTGCCGTCAATTATTTGCAGTCCATTGCACATCTTTTAAATCTCTATTAGATGTTTTTTGGATTTATTTGCCCCCTCTTCCTACTGCCATTCTATCCCTATTTATTGATTACATTTTTTGATTTCTATTTAATGTTATTTGATTGGATATATTTGCCTTCTCTTCCTACTGCCGTTCTATCTCTACCTTGTCTGGCAGAGAAATTGGATCCTTCGAGCTTTCTAATGCTATAATTATAGTAATTGTCTGACGGATGCCTTTGCATGGATTGGTAAAGAAGGGTTAATGTCAAATAACCCCCCCTGATTTTACATTCAAATTAATTTTGTTTCCTTTCCTCATAAATCTAATTTATTTTAATTCCTTCCCCAGTAGAACTGGCTTTTGAAATTATTAACTCCAGTTTGATCTATTTGTTGTAGGTATTGGAGGCATTTCTTGCTCCAGGTTCAGAGTTGTGGATGTTTAATGAGGTTCCTGAGAAAAAGAGAGAAGAAAAACTGATTGATGGTGGACTTGATCTTTCGGGTTTGACGAATATAAAGCTTGTACACAAGGAAGGAAATGCTGTCATCCGAAGACATTTAGAGAATCTCCCTCTAGAAACATTTGATTCTGTGAGTAGGAATTCTTTTTGGGATGTTCAGCTTGATGATACTGTTACTTCCCATTATAGAGCAAGTCTTTTATTGTGCATGCATATGACAGTTTCATAACATGTTTTGTCCTATTCCATGAGGAATTTTAAAAAATGTTTCATTTACTTTTTTTATCTGATTGACAGGGTATGTAGCTGTTGGCCTCTAATGTACTCTGTCTACTTTTTATCCCATTGCATAGTTTAGATGTTGAGATGTTAGGAGGACATGACCATGATTTGGTTGGAATTGGAAAAGACTCGTAAAGAGTTTTGAAGTAAATATCAATTCTTTCGCTTTAAGGGAAGCTTGTGGACTTGAGATTGATTCTGTCCTAGTCATGGGCACATTTCTTGTTGTTTTGCTGTCAAAAGAGGAAGAATGTGTCTACAAGAATGTTTCTTTTGTAAAGTCATCTATCAAAAAGAGGAGTTTGATTTTTGTTTTGGGTCCACCATGTGGAAATATAGGTTAACTGGTGAGACTCAAATCCATGACCTCATGATTGCATATTTAATTGTCAACCATTGAGATATGGGTCCAAATCCCTGTGCAAACATAGGTTAATCATATAGATATGTAATTTGTTAAATACCAGTAACTGTAGGTTCTCTGGACAAATATTTATCGAATCTGAATTAACTCTTTCTCATTGGATTTAGAGGCTTATAAAGGAATTCAGCAATAATAAATTGAGTTCTTTATGTTCTAGATCCAAGTGATGTATTCTGAACCAGATCTACGCAGTACTTCAGGTTTCTTAATGGCGGCAAAAATTTCTTGATAGCCACACTGTAGAAAATGTACATGTAAACATGTATAAGCTTATAAAGAAGTATGGGGCACAGTAGAAGAGAAAGCAAAGGAAACGAGAGAAGAAAAAGATGAGTTGAAAAGAGGGATGGGTTAGAGAAAAACAGAAGTTGACTGTGCAGATTGGATGAGTCGAACAGTTTGACAATCATTTTAATATCTGCATCACATTAAAGGTGGGAAATGCAAAAATATACCCCCCCTTCTTTAAATGATGCTCATGCCATATTATACATCTAAAGAAAGGTATGAGGAAACCTGATAATGTGAGAAGTTGTATGTTGAATGGATTATAAGGGTTTGATTTTTCGGGATGGAATGACTTCATTTCAACATTCTCATGCAGTAAAAAAATTCTTCAGTTTGCAACATTATTTTATCAGTTTGAAATTCCTACGTTTTCGCACCGTCATCCTCCAAAACAAGATGTTGCTGTTTCTGAATATATCTACTCATGATGGGATTCAAAAAGTATCTAAATGAATCATTTTTTTATGACTTGTATGGAACTTTATGAACCATATACTTCTACACCTATAGATTGGACTAAGGTGGTTACAGTTTTGCAAGAAACCAGTCTTTTTTATTTTGTTATTGAATCAGTGAGGCCCCAGCAAGCGTAGCTTGCCCACATATGGAAGTACTGTATGACTGTCATGATGTATTACTGTTTGGTATTAATGTTGTGTGCTCAGTAAAGAACAGATACTTGTTCGTCCAAATATATGACTTATTTTTTGTGATTCTCTTTAACAAAACAGGGCTAATTGTCTTTCTATTTTTACTTTTTTTTCTTTGTTTCCTGATAGTGTATATTTTGTTCAACTGTGTAACTGAGTCATAGTTTTCTTACTCATTCAGTGCATGCCAATGCATTAATTTTTTTTTTTTTTGTATGTATCCAACTATTGAATAACAGGTTCTAAACATTTCTCCCACATTGTTATCTCATAGATTTTGTAATAGGAAAGTGGACCATCGACCAAAGATGCATATTATTTTTACTGAAAATCAGAATGCGCTTTTAATGAATCCGTTTTGTCAACCATCTTATTGCTAACTATGAACAAGCAGATATTGATTCTTGCAGATGAGTCTGTAGAAGATTCCATAGTGCATTCTGATTCACGATCTCTTGCTACCCTTCTCCTAATTCGTGATATCCAGGTATTGACTATATAACTATCAAAAGTGTTCAATTTTGTTATTCTATACTCCTCTATTTGTTGTCTGAGTTGAGTGATTCTTTTCTAAATCTGTTGTATTGAGACCTGTCCTATTCTGAATCTCCAATGCTGCTTCGTATACATAAGTAGATACAATAACTTCTTGCATAAATTTTACCTAGAAAATAAAGATTAGGCAGGCAGGATGGCCTGCATAAATGAAACCATATAAATAAACGGGGAAGCAATAAAATACCCAACCCTAGTGAGTCAAGTCTATTTTAGTGTTCTGTCTTAGTTTGTGCAAAAGTCATTTTTTTTTTGAATAATTAGCTACTCCTTCCTTAATATACTGCTCCTTTATGATTACAAGAAGGCTTCTACATGAACCTTGAGTCCATGACTAATAAATATCTTTCAAATCTCAATCATCTGAACCTATTAGATTCAAATTAGATTGTTTGAGCCCTTTCATATAATCTTTCTTTTGCCTAATTTATAAAAAAAAATTGTTCACCATTCAATCTTGGGAGATGATCATTTTCATCTTTCAGGTTTCATTTACCTGCAAATTTGCAGCAGATCTACGCTGGTGTCGTCCTAAATCAGGATCATACTGACAAGCAAGAGATATAAACTAATGGGTGTATCATACCATAATAATGGTATGCTTCCATACGATCTCAACTTATCATTATTATCTCTTCTACCCTTATTTCTGTCCTATTTCCTCTTCCAAGCAACCAATTTATATTTCAGTATCCAAGGATGGTGATCCTCCACACATTTTGCCAAGGGATTTTGCTCTCACATATGCACATATTCTCCCGAAGGGGTGGTAAAACAGATAAATATTTAAAGAGAGGATAGTCATAAATTTGTGGATTATGAAATAGAAATTTCAAAAGAGAACAGGGATGTGAGGAGGGATGGGGGACAAGGAGATCAAGGCTTGGCCCAAACGATTGCCTTCTATTTTCCTTTTTCCTTTTACTTTCTTTTTTGTCCTTTGTATTTAATTGTAGATCCCTTGTCTTCAATTGTATCAAGGGCAATTTTTCTTGATGAATTGTTCTAACCTTCATTAAAAAAGGAGGTTGGGACTCACTAAGCATATATAAACGCTTGAAGGGAGAATAGTTGTAAATGTACTTGGAGGGAACTCGTGAAAGACAATGCCCCTCCCTCCCATCCAAAGTAGACTTGTGAGATATTATGAATAGTAGGTACAATATTCTGGAATAAAACTTTTGAGATATGAAGAGTAGATATTCTTTCTCCTACTCTTCCTCATGTTCCTCTTTCTCTTCTTCATTGTCGTTTTCTTCTTATTCTTCTTCCCCTCTGATGCGGTAACGTCATCGTTAGAATTCGAAAGATAGAGAACCTTCAGAGAGAGAGAAAAATAGGAAAAAGGGGACTTGCTATTACTTTAACTCGAACTAGAAGATGCAAGTTTAAATACTCTATAGGCTTCTTTACAAATTTAAAGAGATATTCTAAATGGGATTTACCGTTTGTCCTTAAATGAGTTATATGTGTACGCTTATAAACTCTTAGTTTGTTGAGATTCAGATTAAGTTTGTTTAGGATGACGCTTAGGATAGATCTAATTGTTGCCAAGTAACAACCGGTAAATAAGTCAGTTAAGGTTTGCGGATTGTTGTCTTGGGTCGTTGCCATTACTGACTCCAAACTGCTCCAGCTTTCAATCAATTAGCACGCTTTTATTTGAACGATCTCTTATGTTGGTTGAATTGTGATTATTTTGTTGTTGATTTATCCTGTAACTTCTTAGAATCCGAGTTGGGGTCCGATGATTCCTTTCTTTGAGCTGTCTTCAAAGTTAATGGTACGAAGAGTACTCTTCATTGTGCATCGTCTGGTTAACCGTCTCTGGACTGGTAGGGGGGAAGATAAGGGTTGGCTGTTGCTTTTATTCTGGCTATCCAGGGGGTGTTAAGGCGGGGCTAATGGTTGCAATATTGTAATCGTCTAGGGGTGGTCTGCAATGAACGCCGACTCCAGCACATTCACTAGGCGAGGCGGGGGCGCCTGCAAAAATAACTCTCTGACTCAAGTCAGTGGATGGAATAATGAATGTGCCTAATGTGTACCTCTTATTTATATTAGCATTCAATGGATTTTGTTTTGATCTTCATATTAATTATCCGAATTTTGGGGTAATATGTCATGAGGGCTTTCGGATTCTTGACGATATGTCCAGACATTAATATCGTATTATTGTGATCCATGGGTGTTGTCTGATCCCTGTTATGGCACAAAGGCCTATTGCCAGCTCAGTGGGTCTATTGATCGGTTAGTGTGATCGATCATTCGATCGAACAAATGCATCTGATTGGAACGAACTGATCGACAGGTCGATGAGTTTGATTGATTATCGATCGATCGAGCAACTGGTCCTGATGTGACCCGTCTGACTTTGGTGTGATCGATCGTATCGACGAACATCGCTTGATGGGACGATCAATCTGCCTGACATCAGCTATATGACCGCCACAAAAATATGCCCACACTATCTAATCCAACAAGACCCTATTGGATCCTAACATATATTATTCAACCCATAACAAATGTATAACGATCCTTACTAAAATATCTACCTAGAAAATATACCTCATTCCTCACAAATATATTTCTGATCCCAACAAACAAATAACAAACTAGATATACTCAAAGCAGAAACTCCACACATTATCCGTAACCGTCTGTTTAATGGCTCTCTGCACTGGTCGAAGAGTTAGAATGCTGATTTGGCCATGGGTGTGCTTCATCAGTGTGTCTAGGTGCTTGAACACCTAGGTTTCCCTTGGACAGATATGTTCAATATAAGTTCTACCATACATCTGATGAAATCCAAATCACAAGTTCACAGTGTCATGCAATGAGGGTAAAAAGTTATGAAAGGCGCCCTTTGGGAAGTGGATGTGGAGACTTGATGATCCAGGGGCTGTTTGGCCCAGGTTTTTCAGGGCAAGGTATTGCAGAACTCTAGTGAGCTGGATTGTTTTTTCATAAAATTTTACATATTGGCCAATGCTTGGAAGATGATTATGAAAATGGTTCATCCGATTTATGGGGAGTTGGGAGTTTGTGATTGTGTGATGGTTTCATGTAAATTCTTGTAAGTGGTTACAAAAAAAAAAAAAAACTAGTTTTGTTGTTAACTAGACTGTTCAGAGTAATTGTAGGCATAGAAGGCACAGTGGCTGTTGCTTATCAAATTGTGATACTTCTGTATTTTGTTGTCTTGGACTGAGGAGGGAACGAATGAGGTTGAAAGGGTGGAGGACGAGGAGGGAGAAGCTATAGGAGGTGCATTTGAACATTTATTGTGATCGTGGGTGGACTGGTAAAGGTAAAATAAGCTAGGTTTAACTCTTAAGCACTTCTATTCAGTCTTATATTGTGTCCCAATGAGATAATAACTCTGATTGGAGGCCTAGATGACTGACTGTTGAAAGGGATTTGAAGGTGAAATATCCTTTATAGGTACAATACTTTAAATGGATTGCGTGTCGTGGAAGGGTGTTGACCAAAACAAATTAGGTACAGGTAGGCATAAAATGAGTTGAATTGGGGTTGGAAATTCTCTAAATCTGATCTGGCTCCGAGTTGATGGGTCCTGGGTCCAGACCGAGATCCAGACACAGATTCCATCAGATACATTAACGGTCCACATGCAAATTTGTCTTGTCAGTCAGATCTGGATATGGGTCCAGATCCTTTCACTTCCAAAGCTATGATTGTGGTGCACATTCTATTGCTGCTCCTCTTTTACTCCGTTCTTTCAAAGCCAGTCAAGCAGCCACCCATGGGGTTACCATTTAATCCTCTTCAAGAAAGTCTAGGAAATGCTGCTTCCTCTTAAACAGATGGTCTTGGCTATCATCATTGTTTGATCACCTTCTCCTCTCAAAATTCAGAATCAGAGATAGAACAGTAGATATCTCTTAGTTAGATTCAATAAAAAAAAATTGTCATTCATTGAGAAACCGTATGAAAAAAGGCAAAGAAAAACGTGGAGATTATGTGGCACCTTAAACACTAGCACCACCGCCACCAAAGCATGAGAGCGTAGGGGCAGGGTTCATAATAGGAAGAGGGAGGACCTCTAGGTGGCAATGTAGGAAATGGAGAGACTAATTTCTATAAACCAAAAGTTAAGGAGATCTTGATGGATGGTTTACATCTTCGATAGATCATTAATATTAGGTGTTAGGTCCTAGGTTTGGATGCAGGTATGTCACAGGAGATGGGATCCAGTTAGAGTTGGAACCCATCAGAGTTTGTTTAGTCCCCAATGAGGGATTGACAAGAGTCCAAAATGGTTACCAAGCATCACATATTACACGACTGGACACTTGTCAGCCCTTTACTAGGGATTGACAAGCACTGATGGATCCAACACTGATTGGATCCCATCTCATGTCACTGGCTTAGCAGTTTTGGTTGTGAAACCACATGCAACATCAAAATATCCACGTGTGACTATTCAACCTTCCTAAAGTATGTCATTCCTAAGCCTAGATATCTATCATCTACCTAGTTCTAATTTGGATACACATTCACAAGAGACCTGGAGGGACTTAAATAGTGGGAGCAAGTATGGAACTTTTGACTGCCAACTCTGTCTGATTTAAAAAATTGATGGATATTGTTAGGGAGAGTCCCATCTGTTGCTTCGGGTGCAGTCCCTCCATGTTTTGATTCTTTTTAAAGATGTATATTTCATGTAATGGATGAACATTCATAAAAAAAAGAAAGGATTATATACCCCAATGAATTGAATATATCCACTTGTGCAAAAACAAAATTACATGTTTCCACCAATGAAGCATCCATCTCATTGGCCAAATGGGATTGTACATGGGAATGCAAATAAGAACCGTGTAATAACACCCAAAATTTATGGGTTTTAAAATGGATCTATATCTAGATCCAGATTGTAAATGGATTTAGAAAACAGGCCTATAACTGACCCTAGTGGCTGGAATTCGGGTTGGCAGCCGGATTATCTGGATCCCCAGGGAGTGTCAACCTGTGATCTGACTGTTAAAAAGGGCGAGGATGTTGCCCATTTTTATATCATCTATCTGCTGCTCCATCTGTCATTTAGGATAGATTGATGGAGGCCTTTGGGGAAATTTCTTTTGATTCAAGTCAATGGTTTCAAAAGCAAAATGGGCATTAGACAGAGATTTCTAAGTCATGGCCATTTTAGGAAGTTTGCCTTTTTACTGGAACATTGTCTGGTTGATTGTTATCTTTCCAATTTATTCTTATATCATAAAATTATCCATGTTTACATAATGTATATTTTTTTATTTATGAGGGTGTAATGAAATATTATTATGATGTTGTTTCGTTCTGGAATAATGCTATCAATGCACCAAATAAATAAATAAAATATAATTAGAAAGTATAGTGATCTTTCATGATCCTATCTTATATGGTGGAAATGCTAATAACCATTCGTGGGTTGCAGTCCAAGCGTCTTCCTTGCAAAGAGGCAAAGATAAACCCTACCCGTCATATTGGCTTCTCTCACTCATCCTGGATCCGCGAGATGCAGCAAGCATCAGACAAATCAATAATTATCAGTGAAATCTTGGACTCCAGGACTAGAAATCTGGTTTCTGTATCCAGGATAAGTGACTATGTGCTTTCAAATGAGCTTGTCAGCATGGCTCTGGCAATGGTGGCTGAAGATAAGCAAATCAACCGGGTCCTTGAAGAGCTTTTCGCAGAAGAGGTATTCTTGAGAGCTTTATATAGTTAGGGCGAAATTGAACTTTGAAAATGGAACTATTTATTAATTGGAATGAATATTATGAGGCATTCTGGGAAATTAAACATCTTGGTCAAGTAAATCATTTTTTTTCCTAAATGTTTGATGATTAGGACCAGCTGTTAAAAGGGTGAAGTTCTTTTTAGTGTGACAGTATAAAACTGAAAAATTATCTATGAGCTGACTGATTAGGACAAATTCTGTAGAAACATACAATCTATGAACACATACTATTCTATTCATATTGAAATTTATTTGAATTGTGCAATAAAGTCATTCAGTCTCTTTCTAGTGGTTCTAAACCATCATTTTTTCCCTTTTTTTTATGCATCCAAAGGAATTTATGTAAACACTTCGATAGCTTGGAAGATTTTATGATTGTAAATATAAAATTAGAGGACAGAGTTTCCCTTGTCTGGTGCATTAGCAAGCTTCATATAATGTGATTTCATAGTGCAACCTTAGCACCTGTAAATTCTCTGATTCTTTAACGATGTAATGCTCATCGATGGTTTCTTCTTGCCTAGACCTTGCAATATTCATAGTCGTAACAGTGGGTTTGGTAGACTTGTCAAGATTGATATCTCTTTAAATTTAGCATTTCATTTCATGATCCAAAATTTAGGATTGTGGAGCAGAGTTGGTGTTTAGTTCTGCCTATTACACTGTTTAAAGCATATTTATTCTGTACTTATGCATCTGAAGTGGTGGTGGAGACATCATCTATATGCTACATGTGTTTGAGTTTATTTTATATTTGTTTTGAGTCGATTGAAGTTCACAAGTGTATGCTGTGTTAATTTGTTTTTTTTTCAATGCTAATTTGAGCACATATTTTGTTTGCGTGTGATTATTGTCTTTAAGACCCATTCTACTCATTTCCGTTTCTGTCCTTTATGGTTGCTATCTATTTTTTACGTTATTGACTTGAATCTAATCAATGACAAAAATAAAGGTTTATTCCAGAAAGTGATGTCTACATGACTTTTTTTCATGATGAAACTCTGTTATGGGTCATGTCCACTGTCAACTGATAAATGCAGTCATTGTGTCCTTATTGTCACCATTCAAGTTGTTTTGGTTTACTCAGTGTCTTAAAAGCTCCTTCACCAATGATCATATCACTCCTAACTGATATATACATTGGTCTCTGTGATACATGTCTAAACCATGCCCATTGTTTTCTTTTCCCCTCATCTTATCCTCTATTAAAATGGGAGAAAAAATGATTTGTTCAAAATAAAATGGCATTTTGTAATTTTCTTAATCCTCATGTGAAGAATTACAAAAGCATTTTTTTTCAACAATGATGTGAATCAGGAAGGATTGGGCTATGAAAACCTCTAGATTTTCACGAATATACCTAATTAGTATTGTGTTATTTCTTGTATTTTCACTCATCCATTTCAACATCGTATTCTCAGTTACACTTATTTTTTAACATATTATTTGTCTAGCAGTTGGATAATAATGAGTTGTTGACCTTGTAGCTATTATAAAAAAAATTCTTTTTATTTTCATGGTTCCTAACAGCTAGTACTCCAGCCACACTTCTCCAATGTGGCCATCCTGAGATGAATGACATCCGCTTTAATTTTACTTTTCTCATGAATAAATAGATTCTAAATAATGAAAAAGATCTTTCTTAGGTATCTCTTGTCCATCAACATTGCCTGTTCCATGAATTCTTTTTATATTCTTGTTAAAGTTATATTTCATACATTCTGTCATTCTTCTACTTAAAAATCTCTGAATCCTAGGGTTGTCTCCATCTTTCTTGGTCTCATCAAATAAAGCAATATCATTAGCAAACAACATTAAAACTCAATATATCTATGAAGATCCTCCACAACTAATGCAAATAGATATGAACTCAACATCATCTGTTGGTGTAGTTAATATATCATTATTCAAAGTGTTCTTGATTCCCCTGCTATTGTTCTAACACTTCTATCAATCATACATGCCCATAATCGCATTAATATAACTATGGAGGACTTGTTTCTCTTTCTTATCTCACCACATAATCTCTCTTGCGATTCTCTCGTATGCTCTCTAGATTAAGGACAACCATATAGAAATTTATTTTCTTCCATCTAAACTTTTCCATTAATCTCTTTAATGAATAAATAGCTTAAGTAGTTGATATCCCTGTCATAAAACCAAATTGATTATCTGATATTCACATTATATATGTTACTACACTAGATCACTCTTTCCAAAAGTTCCCTAGTATGAATTATGATTTCAATTGGGTCTGATCAAATTTGACCTGGTTTTTCCAAATTTTGGGTCTTCTCCACCTAGACAATCACTAGTTATTTCAATAAAATAAGATGTTGTATTTCATGTATTGTGATCATGTCATTGTCAATTAATTCATATGATTGTCTAATATTTTAGCACTGAAATTTAGATCTCATTTTGACAAACAATTGACTTGGTGCAGGGGAATGAAATGTGCATCCGACCAGCTGAGTATTATCTCTATGATCAGGAAGAGCTGTGTTTTTATGATATCATGGTCAGGGGTCAACAGAGACAAGAAATAGTAATAGGATATCGCCTTGTCAGTAGCGAACGTGCTGTAATAAATCCTTCAAATAAGATGGATACAAGAAAATGGTCCCTCGATGATGTCTTTGTTGTGATATGCCATGGGGAATGAAGCCTCTATTAAGACAGGCATCGATATAAGTGTGGATACTATTTCAGGATTACTGATCCTGTGATGAGTTCAAGCTGGGTATAGAGCAGTGGATCTAAACTTGATAAAGTTGTTGGGAGAGCCAGTTATTTCACTGCAACTGGCTTAATTGACACTCCTACATCTGACCATACAGCTTGATGAAAGCCATTAATTTATTAGCTAAAGTTCTAGACGTGACATAGTGCGAGTTGCCTGTAGAAATTGCAGTCTTTTGTTTCACTGCAACGTCAATCCTTGAGGGGTTGTGGATTACAGAACTGCTGTCTTCATCGAAACTTACACTGGAGAGTACCCCTATCAAAGGCAATTTTCTGAGTTAGAGATCATGCAGAGTGTCTTCTGTTGGAAATAAGAATTAAATCGGATCATCAATTTCGATATTCGTCATGAAATATAAGGTTGCTTCACTGATGGATGAGCTTAAACAGGTACCTATTTAAAGATGTCAAAGAGGTATCATTCTTGTGTACCAATGGTCTCCTAGGTAAATTAGAGGGACCAACAGTCACAATTTCACAAATCTTCTTTGCATCCTTTTCATTTTTTTTATTTTTAATTGAGGTGTGCATTTTAACCAACCCCATTTTGATGGGATAAGGTATTATGTTTGTATTTCTTCTCATTAACAAACACGTTTTTGTACTTGTACGACCAAATAGCTTTGGGTAGCGTGAACTTGTTCGGTTATTTTATTTATTTATATGTTTAATAGTTTGTTTGTAATGAAAGTCTTCAATTAAGTATGGAAGATCAAGAAAATCATACAAGGGACCCAATGACAGTTCCTGACATTATCTGGGCAAAAGTCAGTAGGTCTCAAGTTATCTTCTTTCAACATCAACTTACTCAGGCTGGGTCAATAGAGTAGGGAGCATGTATTGTTTATCTTAAATGAAGATGTTGATGGAAGTTTTGATTTTTTTAAAATTGTTTGTGAGGATTTGGTGAAGCATTGTTGTACTTGTGCCATGTATCTTGTTAGGAAAATGTTTCCAGTCATTACCAGCCCCATATTGCAGTCTTACACTATTTTTATTATTTTAAAGAAAATAATGTATCTCGTCTTATGAGGTATTTACTTTTATAATAATAAAGTATATGTACTATAATGAATTGTTTGGATTCATTAATAGAATGTGTAAAAAAATTTCTGATGAGGTATATATATATCTCGTTGCAATTGAATACAGGAGCTAACGAGGTATATATAACTGTAAATGAGATTGTAAAATAGGCCGAGTGTACCAGCACTCATCTTGTTAAGGAAAATGTTAAACTCAATTCTTTTTATAGTCTAAAACTTCAGAGAGCATGCCCGTGCTCTCTTTTATGCAGGTACCTCGTTTTCGTACGTCGATCCGGATCTCTCGTCTGTTGATCTGGGAAAAATCGGGCCCTTAATGTTCTTGAAATATTACCACGATTTTTTTGTTTTTCCGAACAAGATGTACAATTTCAATCATGTAATTAAATAATTCACAACAAATCCAATAAAAAAATTTAAATGTACATATCAACCCGTATGAAATTTATTTTTTCCCAATAATTGAAACAATGAGATACACATAGCCAGTCAATTCAACAAAACCCTAGAAAAAAACCTAGAATAACTTCTACCATCCCAAATCTTAGTTTCACATTCCTTATGGGGGAGTAGACACATATCTAAGGAGTGCAATAAAGGCATGGGAAAAGCTATTCCCACTACCCAAGTTATTCATTCCCACTACTCAAAATTACGAAAATGCCATTATTTTTTTATTTTTTTGTCTCCCTTTCCCACTCTCAGTTCGACAGCGTCCAGTCGAAGTGTTCTTCACTGGGACGACAGAGGTCCGTTGAACTGTCTGAATAAATATCGACATAGGCTTTAGTCGAAGTGTGTTTCACTAGGACGACAGAAATCCGTCGATCTGTCTGACCAAGTGTCGACATGGATGTGTCGAACCCTTCAAAACAATAACTTTCTTATAAGAATCAATCACTTATACAATCATTTAAGTCCTTATATGTCATTTAAGTTATTTAAGTCATAGTGATTCTGCGGGAATTCACGGGCCGTCGATCACGGGTCCATCACATCGGACGGTCGGGTGCGATTCACATCGACCGTTGGATGCTGGACCCGCGATCGAATGACCGACGTCGCTTCCCGCATTCCCGCATTGAATCACTCGTGATTAGGTGCGGCGGAACGGCGGTGTGGCAGCTCACGGGCCATCGATCACAGGACATCGAACGGTCGGGTGCGATCGACCGTCGGATGCGATAGTCGCGATCGAACGGCCCACGTCAACCGTCGTTCCGCCGCACCGAATCACTCATAGGGACGTGCTTACGTGCGGTCGTGCGGTCCGTGCGCCCGCGATCACGGGCCGTCGATCACGGGTCCATCGCATCGGACGGTCGGGTGCTTCGACCGTTGGATACGAACCCGCGAATCACGACCGCGGGCGCACGACCGCACGACCGCACGTAAGTATTTCCATATATATATATGGAAATACTTACGTGCGGTCGTGCGGTCGTGCGCCCGCGGTCGTGAGCCGTCCGATCCATCGTATCCAACGGTCGACGTGATTCGCACCCGACCGTCCGATGCGATGGACCCGTGATCGCGGGCGCACGGACCGCACGTAAGCACGTAAACGTCCCTATATATATATATATATATATATGGAAAAAATTCACGAGCCGTCGATCACGGGTCCATCGCATCGGACGGTCGGGTGCGATTCACGTCGACCGTTGGATGCGATGGACCCGCAATCGGACGACGCACGTCGAATCCGCACGACCGCACCGACCGCATATTATCGAATATATTATTATAAAATATATATATATATATATATATATATATTAAGTATAGGAAACAAAAATATCAAACAAATAGTTATTTGGATAAACAAATAAACAGTAAACATTTCATATAGACAAAAAATATTATTTTCTTTTCTAAACAAGTGGAGTCTTTTCTAAACAGACTCCAATTGTTTAGAAAAGAAAATAATGTTTTTTTTCTATATGAAATATTTACTGTTTATTTAGTCCAAATAACTCTTTGTTTGATATTTTTGTTTTTTATTTAAATAAATATATATGTGAATGCTTTTCAAAAATACTTAAATAACTTAAATGACATTTTTGTTTTTCATAAGGACTTAAATGATTGTATAAGTGATTGATTCTTACAAGGAAGTTGTTGTTTTGAAGGGTTTGACACATCCATGTCAACATTTGCTCAGACAGATCGACGGATCTCTGTCGTCCTAGTGAAACACACTTCGATTGGGTCTTTGTCGATACTTATTCAGATAGTTCAACGGACTTCTGTCGTCTCAGTGAAGAACACTTCGACTGGACGCTGTTAAACTGGATAGTGGAAAAGGGATTCAAAAAAATAAAATAAATAATGACATTTTCGTAATTTGGGGTAGTGTGGAAATTAAGTTGGGTAGTGGGTCTTACAGTGCCCTAAAGCACGACTGAGTGACAGTATGAGGTATCCAATTAAATGTGACTTGCTCTGTTTTATTTTTTACTTCTGTTTAATATTCACATCTTTCTTTGGTATATGCCTCTGTCAGAAGAGGTTCATTATTATCTTTGTCCGCACTATCAGCCCATATCTTTGCTTGATCAGAAACTCTCATCATGTGTGTGTTTCAAGACAGGCTATAGCGAGGATGGATTTTTGCATTTCATTTTTATTCAAAGGAAGTTCTGCTAACAATGAATTTAATGCCAATCTAGGCAAGTTGTTAAAACCCATTTATTCTTCCCAACAAAATTATAGACCTGAGATCTTGATTGTTTGGACAAAGTTCTACAAAGGTTGAATATGTGTCTTAATAAAAGCTCTCAATTTTGGGGTACAAGGGAGTCCTATTATGGGGTAAGTGAATTATCAAATGTGTATACCGGTTGGATGGTCATCATTGGTGCTCTCTCCTTTTTCAAACTAAAGTAGCTGGTCCCATATTTTTAACAAGGGGTCCCTTTCATAATTGGAGTGTCTGAATTGATCAATTCTGACAGCTAATGCATGTGCAGTCATTACACTACTACCTAACCTCTTCAATGGTCCAAGTTTATTTGTTTGAAGAAATTCAGTTGATTTTACTTTAGATAGAAATATATAGATTTCCAATAACAAGAATACAATAACAGATATGTATAAGAGCTAATGGAATGCACATCCAATCCAGTTGTACAAGAACAACTTAGAGAAATTCATTTGATTTCACTTAAGGTAGAGATTATAGAATACAATAACAGATATGTATAAGAGCTAATGGAATGCACATCCAATCCAGCAGTACAAGAAAAATTGAAGAAAACCTTCTCATGCCACACACAAACACAACCATTCTGCACATACTCTCATCTCACAGTATGAACTATATACCCTTAACATACAAGTCCCTTAAAAGGAAAGGTCCATCATGACTGTAACCAATTTCTCTAACATCACCGCCTGATCCACAGCTTCCACGGCGCATCGGATGTTCGGCATCTCACTACCTGGAAAAGTTTCCCAACACACAACTCATTCAGTTTCAATAAACTCATTAAAACGAAACACGAAAAAAAATTAAGCGATAGTTATTCTTGCAGTCACTTTTGTAATATCTCGCTTGTCAAATACAGTATATACTGGAATGAATTGAATATATATTCTTTCATGTTTTTTTCTAATCCAGTATATACTCAATTAAGACTGCAGGAATAACAAAACAAAGAGAATTCAAAGAGGCCAAACCATAGAGCTGTTGTGGAGTGGTGAAGCCCAAGTCCTTCTTGATGGGGCAGGCGCCAGAGAGGGGGAGGACGGGGAGGTTGTCGCAGTTGCAGATCTCGATCATGTAGCCATCCGGGTCATGGAAGAAGAGCTGGTCAACCTTGATCCCCCCCTCCTCAACCACCGCGGTCACGTACTCCATCCCCATCTCCTCGAGCTTTCGAACCACAATTCGCATATCCGAACACTGGAAGGATATATGGTTGTCCTTTGGGTTTATCTTGCCTTTCTTTTTGCCCTCCTCCTTGTTGTTGGCCTCCAACAAATGGATCCCAATACCATAGTTGAAAAGCCTATAAAGTCAATTGCAAACTAACATGTTTATGACACAAATCATGTGTTTAAGAAAGTTCAACTTCATGCAAAGAAACTAAACTCACCAAGCTCCTTCAAACTTGAAAGATGAGGGTCTCTTGATGAGGACAAACCCCAAGACCTCTTCATAGAACCTGACGGACCGGCGCACCGATTGACAGACGAACGATACGTGGTTGAGAGAAAGCAATGGAAGAGGAGCCTGGTCTACTCTTTGGATCTCCATATCTGTATAATGGAAATGTTGAACCCTCTCAAACTTGAACTCAACTTATTGAGGTGAGTTCAAGTTTTGGAACAATCTTATGAACTACAAAGAGGAAGAATGAGTGTCCTTATATAGAGGAAGGGGGGTGAGAGAGATGTCAGTCAAATCCTACTCACCACCACAAACGCGCGATTCTTATCTCTTTATTTTATTAGGCCAGTTGCCATGTTAGATTCAATTATTGGTTAGGTTTACAAGTTGAATTAAAAAATTCAAAAAAAAATATAGAAAACGTGTAATAACAAATGAGTAAAATGATATGTAAATCTTTTTATATAGTTTCATTTGTAATCGACATTATTTTTTTCTTTTTAAAACCTATTGAAGTAATGATTTTATATGAATGAAGTATATATTAAAATGCAATGATATATCACCGCCCAACAAATAAACATAATTAAAGAGAAGACCAAACCAGTGTACACACGGTGCATGTGGCCTACTCTGCTACTCATCCACATGCACTCCTCTCGTTTTCTGTGTAGTAACAAAAACACACACACGGGAAAAACAATGCTAAAGTTGTCCATTCTGTGTGTATTATTTGTTTGGGAATTATTTGTTTGGGAATCTTTGTGCCTTCTGTGAACCAGAGTTTTGGTTTGCTGCCTAGCTGGTTACTACAAAGAGTCCCAGGGTGTCCTCTCTTATGGGTGTGCAGAGGGAGGGGAACAACATTTAACCAAGGGTAAAGTTTAAGCCATTCATTTGGGTAACGGGTTAAGGTGGTATAAGGATGATATAAGAATGGATAGGAAAAATAACTATTTGTTTGCAGAGTATAACTTATTATTACTAAGTCAGTTTAAACAAGTATAAGATAGTATAACAATTCTAAGTAACCCCTAGGATAAGCTATACTCAGTTTATCTATTTTCATGAGCCCACATGCCAAAACAACTTTTTACATCTTATCACATCAAATCATCTATCAACACCTCTTATATATCAAAGGGCTCATGTCAAATCAATTTTTTTACACTTTATTTATATTTTATTCTTTATCAACCAAACAATTCAACATTTATTCTTACGTTTTCCAATAAGAAAAATTAAAAATACAATCAAACAGAAAATCTCTTATTCCTATAGAATTGTATCTATACTAGTATTGTTATCTATCCAAAATAATTCAATTCCTCAATCCAAACGGGGTAAAGATTTAATAACCAATTTTTTATAAGAAAATTGACCATTGCTATAACAGTATGACAACTAAGTTTTTCAACATCTCATGTGAAAGTAATATATATATACCTCGTTAGCCACCTACACTCAGAGGCGTTTGGACGTGGATTTGGGAATTAATTATTCTTCAAAAGCTGAGTTTAAAATTGAATTTGCAGGAAGTTGTCTCTCCACATATTATGGAAAAATTATCTTTTGAACATTTATTTGTAAAAATGTGTGCAACTTTTAATTAAGCTTTAGTTTTTTTTTTTTTTGTTTAAAAACAGATTTGAGGAAATCAGATTCTTGCAAACCCATAATCTTTTCAAACCTACATCCAAACACACAATGTAACGAACATATCATTTGAAAAAAAATTTAACGCATTATATAAAAGAATCCATACAATTTATTGAAAAATTGTATATAACTAGTTAATGATCATGTTAGAAAAATACCAAAAGATGTGGACTACATTTAAGGCTCAAAACAGGGTTAAGTATAACATTTTGGGTGTTGTTACATTTAGTTTTTTTTACTGTTCAAAATGTCATCACAATACATTGTTAGAAGATGTATAAACCTCGTTAAATATTTTCTTACTTTTACTAAAAATGGATTTATTCAACTCGAAATAGAGTGATATACATTTTTTCATAAAATATATACCACATAAGATGATGTTTTACTCTTTTTTAAAAAAACTAAAAACATGTATGGTCTAAGTTTTAGATTATAAAATTATTAAATCTAGCATTTTCTTAACATTTTTCTTAGGAAAATGATATATTCAACCCTTGAGCTGTTCCAGTTGCAGTACACACTAGTTTTTTTTAATAATACAATTTCCTATTGAAGTAAATGTTGTTTTATGAAATGAAGTATATAGTATATACAAAATGCAAAATGTATGTTATTTCAAGAAAATGGAAAATGATATGTTTATAGCCTCATGTGGATAGGGGCGGCGTCACATTATATGTGTGTGGTGGGGTCAATTGACCCCATCACATTTAAAAAAAAAATCAAACTACTACTGTTACATTTTCAAATCATAGTAACCCAATCCACCAATTGACCCTGCTCGGTCTATATTTTATATTTAAAATTTTCAAATTACCTCCGTTACGGTGTTACGATCGTGGACAATTGTAAAAATTTATATATTACAAATTCTTTATCTCTTATATTTGGTGATTTATTTTTTTAAAAAAAACTTAACTTTTTTTTATATAAATATACGATAAGAGTAAAATTTAAAAAAAATTGTGACATTTATTTTTTTAAATAGCCTTATTCTAAAAAAAAAAAATTTACTTTGTATAACATGATAAAATTTTATACACATTATGATGATAGTATAATATATGAAAGTATATATAAAACGGGATACATACATGAATGAAACTCGGCTGAGAGAGTCCCCCGTGCACGTAATTAGATGGCATGAGGACCACCCCCTCCGAAACCGTGTAAGCACGTGCATTTTATATGGCGGACACGACAAGAGAAAAAGATGGATCTAGAACCTCCTCCATTGATCACTCTCCTCTCCTGTAGTAGTACGGCACCACGTGTGTGGTGCCCACCATTGAGAAGTACGTGACCTTATCATCTCTCCATTTCTTTGGCCCTCATCTTATCAACTCTCTTCCCCTGTCCCTTTCAATGTTTTAGAAAATGTTAGGCTAAGTTTTTTTTACTTTTTAGTTTAAAAATATTACATTTTATTTAGTGAGATATTTTTTTTTCATAGAATGTGTATATCATTTTATTTTGAGTTTAATGATTTCATATTCAATAAATGTAAGAAAAATTTAACGAGATATATGCATCGTTTAACAATATATATTTTATTGAATTTCTAAAGAGAGATCTAAGACTGTATTTTTTATCAAAAAAAAAAAAAAAACTGAGTGTAATAGCCCCTAGTATTTATCTCCCCCCATCCCAAAACTCAAATAATTTCAATACTCATTTTATTATCCTCGATCATCTTTACACTTGGAATTTTACATACTTTTTACCCTCTCAAGTGAACAAAAACTCCATATATATTCATATTATTTAGCTTATCTTTTACACCTTATGGATTACCTCCATTGTCTTTCATATGTTAAAAGTGATTTTTTTATTGTTAGAATCAGAAATTGAAGAGAATGAACCAAAAATATTATTAGGGTTTGTATCAATATTTATAGTACAAAAGGGGAAACGGAAAAAGACTAATCTACCCTTAACCCTAACATATATATATTTAACACCCCCCTCAAACTCATGGTGGATCATACACTGAGAGTTTGCTCAACAAGAAGCCATGCCGCTGAAATGTATGTGACTTTGTAAAAAAGTTAGATAACTGAAGAGAAGAAGAGATATATGGTAGTGATATAGTGCCCGCAAGAAAGTGATAACTGACGAAGTGATAATCGATCTCGATGTGCTTCGTACGTTCATGAAAGACTGGATTGCTAGCAATCTGAATGGCGCTCTTATTATCACAATATAGAGGAGTAGACGCAGAGAAGATGACACCCATGTCAGAGAGGAGGCGTCGAAGCCAAACGACTTCAACAGTAGCGGATGCCATAGCACGATATTCGGCATCAGCACTCGAACGAGAAACAATGTCTTATTTCTTGGCCTTCCAAGATATAAGAGAGTCACCAAGAAACACACATATACCAGTCGTAGATTTTCGATCTGTGACATCTCCTGCCCAATCAGCATCAGTATAAGCACGAAGTTCAAGAGTAGAAGAAGACGGTAATAGTAGAGCACAAGATATAGTGCCACGTAGATAGCGTATAATCCGAAGAACTGCTGCATAATGAACAATACGAGGGACAGCGATGAACTGGCTGACAATATGCACAGCATATGCAATGTTAGGACGAGTGACAGTAAGATAGACGAGGCTTCCAACAAGCTGTCTATAACGAGTAACATCATAAAGTGGTTCTCCATCGTCAGGCCAGAGCTTAGCATGAAGCTCAATAGGAGTGGGAGAAATGCGATCATCAGTCAGACAGGCACAGTCGATCAAGTCAGCAGTATACTTTCGTTGGGAGAGAAGATAACCACGTGGAGCAGAAGCAACTTCCAAGCCTAGAAAATATTGAAGTTTGCCAAGATCTTTCATCTCAAATTGACGCTGAAGATGTTGCTTGACCTACTGTATATGAGAAGAATCATCGCCGGTGATGATCATGTCATCAACATAAAGCAGCAGGAGAGTACGATGAGGATCAGAGGTGTGAACAAATAAAGCTGGATCAGAGGAACTCGAGACAAATCCAGCAGCATATATAGCATCAGTGAATCGAGTGAACCAAGCGCGAGGAGCTTGCTTGAGACCATAGAGAGCGCGGTGAAGATGGCATACATGATCAGATGGATGAGGAAGACCCGGAGGAGGAGTCATGTAAACCTCCTCTGATAAATCACCATGAAGGAAAGCGTTCTTGACATCAAGCTGAAAAATGGGCCATTGACGAATAGAAGCAACAGAAATCAAAGTACGAACTGTCTTTATCGCTACATGAGCAAATGTCTCATCATAATCAATACCATGCTGCTGAGTGAAACCACGGGCAACCAATCGAGCCTTGTGACGCTCAATCGAACCATCAGAATTGGTCTTGATCTTATAGACCCACTTACAGCTGATAGGCGTTGTCCCTGGAGGAAGTGGGGCAATGTCCCACGTATGAGTGCATTGTAATGCACTAAGCTCCTCCGCCATAGCACCTTCCCATTCTGGAATGCTGACAACCTCACAATATGATTGGGGCTCCCAATGAGTGAAAACAACTGAAAGAAAACACTGAAAACTAAGAGAAAAATAATCAGAGACAACCAAGCTAAGTCATTGAGGAGGTCGACGAGCGCGAGGTGGATTGCGAGGAGGAGCAACTGGTGCGGGAGCAGAATCTTCTTCCGATGAAGCAGCATTAGGAATATGTGTAGGAGTAGACGGGATCATCCCACATGAATCATCTGGAATAGAGGTGGACAAAGAAGGCAAGGGTGAAGATGGGACTAATGATGAAGAGTGGTCAGGAACAGACAGAATAGATGACTCAGACGCAGAAAATGAAGATGAGAAATCAGGAATAGTAAAGTCCAAAAATGTGACTTCCTCAACCGTGGATGGGGGAAGAGGAACAAGAGGCGAACGAAGAGCATATTATGGATGGTTCTCAAAGAATGTGACATGACAAGATGTCTGAAGACGATGAGCAATAGGATCATAGCATCGATATCCTTTGATCTCAGTACTGTACCCAAGAAAGACACACATAGCGGAACGAGGAGTCAATTTCGTACGCTCAATAGGAGGAAGTAGGACAAAACATGTGCATCAAAAAACACGAAGACGAGAATAATCGGGAGGACTATGATAAAGACGCTGAAAGGGGGAGATGCCAGCAGTGATAGACGAAGGAGTGTGATTGATGAGATACACACTTGTAAGAACAGCCTCACCCCAAAACTGAACAGGAACAAAATCAGAAAGGAGTAAGGACCGGATCGTTTCGAGGATATGACGATGTTTACGCTCAGCAACCCCGTTTTGCTAATGAGCATAAGGAGTGGAAAGCTGTGGTAGAATGCCTTGGGAGGATAAGAAATCACAAAAAGCACGAGAACAGCATTCTCCCCCACAATCAGAGCGAAATACCTTGATGCGTTTGGAAAACTGAGTTTCAACCATTGTAGCAAAAGACTTATAGATGGGTAACAAGTCCGAACGGCTATTCATCAAATATATCCAGGTATAGCGAGAAAAGTCATCAATAAAAATAACGTAATAACAGTTACCACCTTTAGAAGGAATAGGGGAGGGATCCCAAATATCAGAGTGGACTAGATCAAAAGGAGAAGCAGAAATTTTATTACTAGTAGGAAATGGAAGAGCCAAGTGTTTTGCCAACTTGCAGCCTACACATGGTTGAAGATTAGTTTTTGAAAAAAACCTAAAACACCGGTACTTATTACATAACGAAGTCTTGGAGGAGAGAGATGGTCAAGACGCCAGTGCCAAACATCAGAGGAAGGAGGAGAGGAAAGCAAGCGAGCAGATGCTGCAGAAGACGAAGGAATATGAAGATGATCCATGTAGTAAAACCCACCGTGTCTAGAGTCTGTCCCAATCTGCTTCCCCGTACGATGATCCTGTACAGAACAAGTAGAAAAATCAAAGGTAATGAGACAATCATGATCAGCAATTTTACCAACAGAAAGCAAATTTAATAATAGGCCAGGAACATGAAAAACTTCAGGAAGTTGAAAACGATGAGAAGGATCAGTTAGAGAACCAGAACTCGACACAAACAGAGGAGTCCCATCCGCCGTACGAATAACAGGAGTGGAAAACAAGCGAGTAGGACGACTAATAAAGGATGCCTGAGAAGTCATATGATGGGAAGCCCCAGAATCAAGAATCCATAAGGAAGTAAGGTTACATGTCACCGCAGTAGAAGCAGAAAAGGGGGCAAATGAATCACTACCAATCACTGAGCCAAGCATAATATGTAGCTGTTGTTGTTGGAGATGGAGCTGCGCAAGACTCTCAGTGATCTGAGAGGGAGAATATGCCGGTGGATCAGTAGAAAAATCAGAAACAACAGCAGCCGCAGGCCGAGGCTGAAAGCGACATGGAGGAACTGTAGATGGTGCCCGAGGGGCTGGTGCCCGAGGTACTGGTGCACGCGATGTTGCATGATCTAGTGAACGAGACGCTGAAGAAATTATTCTGGGAGTTGAAGTGTGAGGTAAATAAACAAGAAGAGCACCATCACGAGCACGCTTACGACATTCAGATTGCACATGCCCAAGTTTATGGCAATAATGGCAAGTGACCCGAGTGAATCGATTGTCTTGACGATGTGCAACATTGACAGAATTGTGATTAACGATCAGCGGAGTGACAACAGTACGAAGACGCGTCTCCTCAGCAACCAACTCAAAAATAATCATATCGAGAGACGGTTTGGGAGAGCGATAAAGAATCTGTGCATGAATAGTCTCAAACTCAGGCCGAAGACGCATCAAGAATTGGTATAATCGCTGACGATCACCGTACTCACGGTAGCATGTCAGAAAAATACCCTCCATCTGAGGATCCATAGGCGCGAGTTGATCCCAGTAATCAGACAAAAGAGAATAAAAATCACGAATAGAAAGCTCCCCTTGATAAGAAGTAGAAATGGCCTGATGTAGATAGAATTCTTGAGCACCATCAGTCTGCGTGTAAAAATTCTTAAGAAAATCCCAATATTCCTTGGCTGTAATGAATGGCTTCAAATGTTTACGGATATTTGGAACAACCAAAGAAGCAATATAAGCTTTCACCCGAGAATCGGCTTCCTGCCATGTCAACAATGCCTTAGTATATGCCTCAACTCTGGCCTTGATGGAGGTCTCATCAGAACCCGGTGGAGATGGTTCAAGTACGGAGCCGAAGTGGTGCAAGTAACATGACCCAATAGACGACGAAAATCAAGTTGAAGCTCAAGACTAATAGACCAGGTGTCATAATTGTCACCATTAAACTTGACATCGATGATCTGAGTGTTATCCGTAGCCATAATAGCCAAACAATAAAAATAACAAAGAAATTTAAGTCACGGATGAAGAAAATAAGATCGCATATACGTGCAGAACGAAAAAATGAACAAAATGAGTACCAATATGACTATATTCGGAGTCCGAATGAGCCTAGAGCAGCGAGAGAGAAAAAATACTCAAAAATCGGCGACGGCCGGAGCTGTTGCCGGAGACGTTTTCTAGCGTCGGACAACACTGGAAGCTGGCCGGAGCTGTTGTTGGAGACGTTTTCCAGCGTCGGACAGCACTAGAAGCTGGTTGAAAATGTTGCTCGGTCGGATCAGGGATAAATGGGTAGGGTCCTGTTTAGTCGGGTCGGGTCCGGGCCAGTCGGGTCGGGTACGGGCCAGTCGGGCCGATTCTGTGGACAGGTGAGTCGGGTCCGCGGAGAGGCGCGTAGATTCCGCGAGAGGGCGTGACGGGACCGCACGTGATCGAGTCCGGGCACACGGTTGAGTCCGAGGATCTGCGGACCAAGACGCGTGTGCTACAGGCTGGCACACGTTTTCGTCCGGGATCTATAGCGGATTCGTCCGAGATCTGCGGCACGACGAGCGGAATTTGCGTGACTGGTGTGTCACTGGTGCGCGACGGGTACGTGACTGGGCTTGACAGGGACGAGCGTGACTAGTGCGTGACAGGGCACGTCGTGCGATGGCAGTGGCAGCGGGGGCTGCGCACGGGGGCAGCAGCAGCGGCGCAGGGGGTTGCGCGCAAGGGCAGCAGCGGCGCGGGGGCGCGACGGCAGCGGCGCGGATCTGGGCTGCAGCAGCGACGACGGCTCGACGGCAGCGGCGCGGGGTGCGGATCTGGGCGCGGGGCAGCTGAGCACGCATGGGCAGAGCATGGATTGGGCGCTGTGGGGCGGCGCGGCAGGGTGGCGCAGTGGCAGCACAACGGTGCGACGGCGGGGCGACGACAGGGCTGCGGATCACCGCGGGGCAGCGGCAGGGCTGCGCGGAGGTGACACGGACGACAGACCGTCGACGATCTCGCGAACGGAGAGTAACACTAACAGAAAATCAAAGAAAAAAATTGGATTCAAGCTCTGATACCATGTTAGAATCAGAAATTGAAGAGAATGAACAAAAAATATTATTAGGGTTTGTATCAATATTTATAGTACAAAAGGAGAAACGGGAAAAAGACTAATCTACTCTTAACCCTAACATATATACATTTAACATTTATATCATTTCATAATTATTGAGTTTATATCTTGTATTCCAGTTTTAATATCATCACAGTAGAATTGTATTAGTGAAGTTTTTCCATAGTCAAATATGGTTTGCCCTTGAAATGGTCACATGTATTTTTACGTGTAGTGACAATGTTATAAAAGAATTTATGCTATGAGATTTCTCATACAATTGAGAAGCTGCCCTAGGGTTTGACAGAGACAGAGGCGGAGCCATGTAGGGACAGAGGGGGGGGGGGGCGCTCAAGCCCCTCGTATTTTTTATTTTTTATTTGTAAAAATGTTACATCCAGTTTTTTTTTTCAGTCATAAATTCAGTCTACAATTGTTTTGAATTTTTTAAAATTAGTATAACCAATCTAATGAGGTATATTTTTTTTGTAAAAAATGAAGTGTGTACTATAATGAATTGCATGAATGCATTTATAGAAAATGTGAAAAAACTATCAAAACATCTTCCTCGTTAAAGTGAGTATATGCTTTGATAATTTTCTATCAACACATATAGGACTGGAAGTGGGGCTGAAGTAAAAACATTGTGTATCAACATTTTTTTTATAGTAAACAAACAAGAACAATTGAGAATCTGAGTTTAATATAGATATATTTATTGAATTATAATAAAAATTCCTGGGAAAATAAACTCAAATATTGTTAAAAAAAACTTTTTATTTTGTTTAAGTCTCTCAAATTTTTTAATATATCAAAACCCTCTTAAGTGGTGATTATATTTTTTCTAAATTCTTTAATCTCTTTTTTTATCACTTACCCCGTGAAATACTTCTTACACACGTTTATACACTATGTGTATGTTATTCACTCTACATTGTTATTCATTATCTTTATTTTATATATCAACCCTTATTTGCATCTTATTTATACTATTAAGAGTCGGATTAGTAATTCTAGTTGAGAATAAGAATTCTTCTTTTTAAATAATCCATTTCACGTAGATTTTGTGTTAATTGATATATTTAGGAATAAACACATGAATGAATGAATGAATGATTCCAAATACAATTTTCCTAAGTAGTATGATAAATTTTTATGAATGTTTCTATTTAAAATTAATTTTATATCAAAGACATATACATAAATAATAAATTTTTTTGTACTTCGTGTAAAGCCCCCCCCCCCCCCCCCCCCTTTTAGAGAAAATTCTGGCTCCACCACTGGACAGAGAGTTTCATATTTGTAACTTCATTAATCCAAAGAATTAACAAAAAATCTCCCCCCTTGTTGTAGATGTAGGTAACATTTGTCAAACCACACAAATCACTTTTTTTTTCTGGTTGTGTGTTTCTTTTCTTATGTTTTTTAATATTTTGATTTGCGACACGATATTTTTCAACAATAATTGCATCAACTATTCATATCCGTATATTATTACTTTTATATATAGTAAAAAAAAAAATTTGCATTCTAATTTTACTTCCCTCCAATTGTTCGATGACTCATATCCATATATTCATTTTATCTATTATCATACATATTTTTTTACTCTTCCATTTTGTTTTTAAATGGTGAAGGAAAGAAAATGAGTTTCAATTTTACTTTGTAATTTTAATCGCCATGACAATGACTCGTATCCATATATTCACCCTATCAATGTGCTTGTTTTTTTTTGTATGAACTGAATTAAAATTGATGGAAAAATAACAGTGTTTGTTCACCTTCTTTTGTGAACTCACACTGGTCCATATCTATTTAGGCTGCATTTGGTCACACAAAATTGATTTTAGATAAAAGATGAGTTTAAATTTGATTATGCAAGAAGCTGTTTCACCACAGATTCTGAAAAATTTAGAGTTTAAGCATTTTGTAGCAGAAATATGTCTATAGTTTTTAACCTCAGTTTTTTTATTTGAAACGGGTCCTTAATACCAGCATTGAATTTCCATTATATTGTTGGACAGTGAAACGTTGTAGACTTGTAGTACCATTGTACTGGAAGAAAAAAAAAGGTTTGAAGACAGGAAAAGAATGTGCACCATGCATGAAATTACAGCCCCTTCCAAGAAGTTTCATGAAATATATGCAGTGAAACAAATTTTAGGAGACTCTGAGACAGGGATGTGCTGACAAAAGAGGGTGTTGGACTATTTGGTGGGGTCAAGATCCAATATTGCGTGAATCAGTGTAGATGAAATTATATATGGAAAACGATTGCTGTTTTTATTGAACCAGGTGCATGGTCACACTTTCCTGGAATGTTCATGAACCTTTAGAATCAAGGAAAAAATTCAAATAACCCCCTATGAACTATACACATCCATTATATGACTCTTTTTTAAAGTCTATTATATAGATATACCCTAAAAACACATATGTAAATCCAGATAGTCCCCTGAATTAAAATTTTATTTACAGATGAAAAATATTTTGTTTGATTAACCTTAATTGAAAATATAATATACTAAAAAAATCTACAATGTATTAAAAATACGAAAAATTCCCTTAGATGAAGAATCTATTATAAAACCCTATGCAAAGGGGTAAAATCGTCATTCAGAGAGGATGTTTCATATTTTTAGTATATTGTATTTTTAAATTAACTAATTTAACTCAGGGGTTATTTAGATTTATATGGATGTTTTCAAGTTGTTATATGGATTTAAAAAAAAGTGAGGGGGTTATATGGATTTTTTCCCATAGAATTATTGTGCTTTTGTGATATGAAAATAGGTGTAAAAATTTTTCGGACGTTGGATAAAGACCTAGTGGGGATTGGGGTTGTTTGCACTGCGTCTATTATGAGAAAACCGACAAGTGTCACATGAAGGACACGTGTCAACATGTGGACCTAAGATTATTGTATTAGTATGATCTAAACGTATGTTCTTCCATTGAATGTACCGTTCAGATGTATTGGTCGATAGTTTGGGTAGAGGAACTGGCAAAGGAATTAGGAGACAATAGGAGGGAACAAGGGGATAATAAATCTAAAAAGCTATTTGTTTAGAAGGAATAGATAGGTATAACTATGACAAAATTAAGTGCGAATAAGTTGTTATTTTTATTTTAGGTCCCTATGGGATTATGTTATTACACCCAATCCATTCTACTACTGATATAAAAGGGTTTTATTATCAAATCAACTGTCATCACCTTGACCCATAGGTTAAATCATTTTTTCATTTTTTATAATTTTTATCTACACCTTATTGCATTTTATGCACATCTTATTCATGGTCAACTAAATAACAAAAGGGCGCGGCTAGAGCCACCCCACATGTTATCCTACCCACCCCATAAAAAATTAATTTATTTCATATCTAATCCACCCCACGAGTTCGACATAGACGATGTCTTCTGTGTTTAAGATTGTTCGACATAGATCATGTCGATCGAACAATTTTAAATACAGAAGACATCGTCTATGTCGAACAATATTAAACACAGAAGACGTCATCTATGTCGAACATGGGGTGGGTTAGATATGAAATAAATTAATTTTTTTATGGGGTGGGTAGGATAACTTGTGGGGTGGCTATAGCCCCACCCATAACAAAAACATCATTATGATGTTTGAGAATAGTTAAAAACATAATCAAACAAAAAATCATTTATTCCACCAGTATACTTATTTATTCCGAGAATAGTCATAAAATGTAAAATAACTTATGTTTCTATCCAAACGGCACCTAAATATTTGAATAATTATTTACATTTTATTCACATCTTATTCATAGTCAATCAAATAACAAAAATTTCATTATTATGTTTCCTAGTGAAAATAACTAAAAATACAATCAAATAAAAAATCATTTATTCCACTAATATACTTATCTACTCCTAGAATAGTCATAAAATGTAAAAGAACTTATGCCTCTATCCAAATGACACCTAAATGTTTGGACATTATGCTTACACTTTCAATCGATGTCCCATACTGATCCATTGAGTCACAGTTTTTACACATCAAAATGCATTTTGACGCTGTGAGCCTATTTAGGGATAAAATGGTCAATATCTTATTGTATAAGCATGTGATGTTAAAATTGGTAACAAAGCATGTGCATTACATGATGGAGGATACAACTCCACATGAGGACATGTCGCCAATTAGAGGGGGTAATTGTGACGTAGGCCCGTGAGGGGGCGGTGGGTTAACATAGCCAAGAGGCCCATGGATTAAGTGATGGTGATCTGAAGCTAGTTTTATAACATGGGTTTATTCCCATAGCGTTAGACAACAAATTATTGTGTGTTCCCCACATATGACACCAAGTTTGAGTAACGTTTTCTTATGGTTCTTGGATGATCCGAACTCCGTGATGCGACTTCACAGCTACTACTCCAATTAGAATGATGATCCTCCTCCAATGGATTCCTTGCTTTAGGGTGGGTGGGGGAGGGGGGTTGACCTAAAAAGGTCCTCCCACAGTTAAATCAGTCTATATTTTTTTAGAAAAGGGTTTTTGCCTACCTCCGTTAATTTTGTCCCATCACTATTTATTGTCATTCAACTGTTTTGGCAATGACACATCTCGCTCTAGATCCACTGCCCTCGCCAAGGGTAGGGGATCCGAGATATGGTGGGATCTAATCTCTTCAGTTGGATTCAAATTACTGAGGTGGTTTGAGATGTTCGTGCAAGTGACCTCTGTGTGTGGTCGATCTTGGTGACTCACTGAAGACATGTGTCAGGCCACTGTTGGATAGCTGAGGACACGTGGCGGCCAATGGTTGGCTTGACAAGAACATGTGGTAGGGTAATATCAGTACACTACGGAACAACGATTGGACCAAAGAAATTGGGCCCTATAAGTGCTTCATTTTATTTGAAATATTTAAAATATCCTTATAAAAAATAAAAATAAAAGTTAGCAGCCACATTTCATTTGTGGCTAATGATCATACATTTATTTTGTAGAAATACTAAAAATATTCTTTTATCATAAGCCCTCAATAATTGGTGGGATTTGTATGTGATTACCAACATACCCTTATTATATAAAATATTAGAATAATGTTAGAAAAAGTTCCATGGACTGTCCTCACGTGTTTTAATTGTTTTATAAATATTAAAATCATTTAATAAAGTATATGCTTCGATGAAGATGTATGTCGTTTCAATATGAATCAAATGGATCCATTTTTCACAAATGTAAAAATCATATAGTGAGTTATGTATCTCATCTGAGGTATATGCCTCGCTAGATTGCTATGAAGGTGTATGGACTATCCGCGCGAACTGTGTGTATGCTCATAATTTTACTTACCTCATCTAATAAGAGCATAAACAAATTTTTCGTGTTGTAAATACGAGGAAAAGAAAAAAATTCACTGTCTGTATTTTGTTTCCTTAGGGTAGAGCCCTGCTACAATCAGTTTTTTTTATATTCCAAAATGCAGTCCTATATACTTTGTTAGCATCTTTCAAGATATATATCTCATTAATTTTTTTTCACATTTTCTATAAAAAAAATTTAATTCATTAGAGTATATATGTCATTTTTTATAAAAGTATATGTTTCATTAGACGAGGTATGATTTAAAAAATAAAAATCAAAAACATGTGGTCTATACTGTAAAATGAACTGTGTGTAACATTTTTCTTAAGAGCCCATTTGGGGTGTGATATAAGTTTATTCGTCCCTCGTAGCTATTTTGGGATAAATAATAATCCTTGCATATTTTTGTTTTTTTGTTTTTTTTTTGTCATTTACATTTAGAAAACGTAAAATGCATGATTTAATGAAATCACGTGATTGTATATAAATTCCTTTTTTTTGACCTACCACCTACCAAATTGTTTGTGATAATAGAGCACCTAAATTCGTCAAGACAAATTCTGATTAAGAGGCCAAGTCCAAATCCACCGAACTGTCCAATCAAAATGCCGATCCCACATGTATTTGTTCATCGCTGGTTGTTAATGCAGCAAAAGTCCCGATCTTTCGTCCCCTGTAGAACAGTGACCAAAGAATACTAGTATCACACAATATAAAACAGATTTATGTGACTGAAAGATTAGCTTATATTTTAATGAAAGATCAATCTTTTTTATATCAAGTGATTGGGATCTTTAGATCCCACTCTTCCCAACTACTCATTTTTAAAATATATACATTTTCTTATCCTAACATGTAGTGGTGTAGTGGGGTCAATTGATTCTATAAAAAATATAAAAAAATTACTGTTGTCATCCTTTTAAACCATGACGACTTAGTCTCACAAATTGACTATGCCTAGTTTAGATTTATATTGAAAATATTTCATCTACTTTCTTTGATCGTTTAGTTTTTTATTAAGGCAAGTTATTGTTTTATTTTCAAAGAAAAATTTCTGTTTTTTATAAATACATGATAAAAGTAGATATTGTGAAAATTTCATGAAATTCATTTTTAAATAATCCTATTTATAAAAATTCCTCTAACCGCCACTCTTTAAATGAACTGTAGAAGTTATATTTTTAAAAGACTAAAAATAGACCCTTCTTTAAATGATTACATGATAGATGACAACTGGTTATCCTACATTACCATCGGTTCTTCTGTGTCATTTGTACTCATTTTAATTATAGGGATGTAATTACGCATGGTTCTATGCAATCTACTTATCTACAATCCAAATTATTTGCCCAGAAATGTCTCCAAAAGATATATACAATTTAGTAGACTATACATTCTATAACAAAAAAAAAAAAAACCAAGGATGTATACTGGACTATTTCTAATAATATACTTTTTATAGGTAGGCTAACCCTTAAAAACAAATATAATGTTAGACAATTGTAGTCTGCATATGTTTTATTTTTTTAAAATAATAACCTCGTTTAAAAAGATATATATATGTTTTGATGAAAAATATATATCACTCCATTTTGAATTTAATAAACTCATTTTTAACAATTGTAAAAATATTTAATGAGGTATATATCTCATTTAAAAAGAAATATATCTTTCTAAAAATGATTAATGAAGTATATCAGGACTACATTTAAATATATAAAATGGATAGCGTGTATAATCACCCTAAACACAAGGTTGATGGCTTTTTGTTGGTTAGCGTGTTAGAAGGCGTTGAAATGGTTAAGCACGTGTTCATAAATCCATATATGATGTATTCATCTTTTATTATTATTATTATTATTATTATTATTATTATTTTGAAAGAAAAATATATGTTTGTTACCCGATTTCATTTCTAAATTCGAATTACAAATTCTGAATGAAGAAAGAATAGATAAAGTAAAATAATACAAGAAAAAAAAATATTCGTCACGGATTAGAAGAACAATCTAACTAGCAAAGCGATGACTCTCACGCCCACACTGTCACCCCATGATCTGGAGGTTCCCATCTTATGTTATTCACTAAGAAAATTTAATTTGATTTTTTTCAAAATATGAGTTGCAGTATTATCACACGAAGATGCTATGAAATTCTAATTCTTCATTTGATGGCAATTGATAGTGATCTCGTTTGTCATTAGTTTCAAGTTTCAATCTCTCGCCGTCTGATGGGAGTGTCTTGTCATCTTATCTTGTATTGAGAAATCAAAATATCTATGATGGTATTTCTTCAATTCAACGGTTCCTGTTAAATGAATTTTTTCTTAAAATCAAAACATATCTCTCTTTAAACAAGGTTTAATATTTAAAAAATAAAAATACAATATCTGCATATTACTTGTGGAAGTGCATTTTGACACTTGTGTGAACAGTGTTTTTTGAATAATGCTGGTCATTAGTCACCATCTACTTTTATGGGTGAAAAGCTCTATTTATCTACTCAACTTCAAAAGAGAGCCGTACTCCAAAAGAACGTCAAAAGAGAGCATGTGTTCGACTTCATTCCACACGTTCCAAAACGTGGTTCACAAGGGCTTTTAATGGGTGACCACCGACCAATGGATTGTTCGACCTCATTCCACACGTTCTTCTCCTCTCGAGGGGATGATTTCGTCTGTAACACACTACATACTCGTCCTTATAGGCATCGATATATTGTCTTCATATGTAAATTCTTACTGATAAAAAGACTTTGTTTTTGAATGGTAAGGGTTTACACGTGATTATAATATATTGGTTATTACATGGAGATACTTGTATTGTGCTACAGACAATCTTACTCCCTCTTTGTGGACACTCATGAGCAGAGGCGCAGATGTAAGAGTTGGATGGGCCGAGTTGTAGCACAGCCCAAATTTTGTATTTTTTTTATATTACTTGATGATAATATATTATAATATTTATATTTTATATTATATAAATTGTATTTTATACATAAAATATATTCATAACAAACTAGATATTAACCTAACAAATTAATAACAAAACAAATAGTAATTAGATCTCAACCTAACCTAACAAATCAAATCAAACTCTGGCCCGTTTGAAAACGGGTTTAGACAACTTTTAGGTTTGCAAGAAGCTGTTTTCTAAACCTGGTTCAAAAGCTGTAGGCAAATTTTTGTAAAAAAAATGTCCAAAACCTAAGTTTTTCAGAAGTTGTGGATATGCAGCTTCCTACAAAATTAGTTTTAAACCCAGCTTTTACTTTAAATTAGTTTTGCAATCGTGCAACCAAAAGCAACCCTCAATCTTCTTATAAATTCTAACAATTCTAAATTTTAAAATTCAAATATTATCTTAAGAATTAATTTAATATCAATTGAACAATAAAGAAACATTTATATCAATAAAACAATTTTGGTTGTTTTTCTAGCAACAACTCTTCCTATTTTTGTGACAACACATTTGGTTATTTCAATTATAAAATTTGTTAATATACCTCATTTTTATTCTTAAAAAATCTCATTTTTATTCTTAAAAAATCAAAGTACTCAACTTTAATTACATTTCATTTTTTTCCTATTCTTCACATGCATATATCTTTTGAATATCACATTATTTGATTTATAAATAATTACATCAAATATAAGAAAAATAAATTTCACATAAATATTTAATTTAGGCTACATAGCCCACCCCAAAATATTGTCCTGGATCCGCCCATGCTCATGAGGTGTATGAAAAGGGAGTTGTCATTCTCCAGCGTGGGCACAGTGACGTAGCGCTCCGTCTTGAGTAAGCCTGTCAATCGGACGGATACGGATCAAATATGCTAATATCCATATTCTAACTTTCAGATACGGATAAGGATATTAATTTTCGGATTCGAATCTCTTCGGATACAGGTCGGATACAGATATTTTTTGGATAATTTACATGTTTGAATATTAACATTATTTTGGATAATCAAATAAAATTTTAGAGAGATATCAAAATTAAAATTGATATTTTAATGCTTATTATCTCATACAGATATCATAAATTAAAAATTTAACAATATTATAATATATTATCATTATGATTAATCATACAAGATAACAATATGGACAATATATAATACAAATATATATATTTTTATAATATATGTCGGATATGGATATTTTTTGGATCGGATAGACTGATATCCATATCCGCACTCCGGATCTTTAAATATCAGATAATTCTGATTTTTTGGATACGGATACAGATTCGAATTGGATTCGGAATTTTTTGGGATAATTGACAGGCTTAGTCTTGAGTGCATAGTGGACCAGGATTTTCTCTCTCTTCCTATCTCTTTCTACATCTCTTTTTCCCTAGTTCTCCAACCCACCCCATAATGTTTTTTGGTGGGTTAGAGAATTAGAGGGGTGAAAAAAAAAGCTCCTGTAAGCATTTCTCAATTTTGTGTTATTAGTAATTACTAGTTTTTTGCATGTAATAAAAGCACGAGGTAAACCGTACGAAAAAATATGATAGAATATATTTAGGGCAATTAGCACCTTTAACCCTAGGAAACTGAATATTTGCAAAAAATAGCCCCGCCCCTCGAATATTAGCAAAAACTAGCCCCAGAGAGAGATTATACTGGAGACGGATTATATAATCCGTCTCCAGTGTTAACTTTTTCTTAACATATGATGCATGTGGAGGGGGGAAACTACATGGGAGACGGCATGTATACATGCTGTCTCGCCTTACCTTTTTTTTTTGTCCAAACATAATCCTGCCTTAAATATGGTGTATAATACTACTTAAACATATATAAAAATGTATGAAAATTCTGCTTTAATGAAATAAAACAACTTAAATGAAATAAAAGACAAGTTCTACGATCATTTCATTACTGTTTGTGCATGTAAATTCACATATATAAACATATCCTAAGTCTCATATATACAGTCATCCAAAAAACTTCATGAACCCTTTCTTTTTGGTTTTCCTTGGAGCAGGAGGCGCTGATGAAGAGGGTACGTCTGTAGAAGTCGTTAATGCATCAAAAGTATCCCGATCTTTCGTCCCCTGTAGAACAGTGACCAAAGAATACTAGTATCACACAATATAAAACAGATTTATGTGACTGAAAGATTAGCTTATATTTTAATGAAAGATCAATCTTTTTTATATCAAGTGATTGGGATCTTTAGATCCCACTCTTCCCAACTACTCATTTTTAAAATAGGGCCCGTCTACATTTTCTTATCCTACCACCGATCAAAACAAAAAACCCAGAACATAACATTTGATTTTTGTGGCTAACCCCACCAAGGACATCTCTTCCCACCAACAGACATTATATACTATTGCTGTTCTCACCTCTCAGTGAGAATAAAACCCTCCCACATGTCTTGTTCTCTCTCCCGCCCATTTCTTTCACAGTCGACTGTGACGTTCGCCGTCGACCAGCCGGCCAGAAGCACACACTCTTTGGTGACCACCACGGCGACGTCACTGATCGTCCCCGACGATTCTCCACCGACTGATCGCGCCCTTTCTGACTCCCACCCATTTTCTCCACGGTCGACTGCGACATTCACCCTCGACCTTCCAGTTGGAACCAAGAACACCCTCCAGCGACCAACACGGTGTTACAGACCCTCTCCGATGATATTGCACCATTTCAAATTGATGCCCTAGTTCAGAACTCTTCATTTATGTGAGTATCTATTCATTTTTTTTTGTTAAATTTTTTGTCATTCTCATAGATGTGGTGGCATTGGTGATGCTTGTTATGAATGTGGTGCCAATGGTGGTGGTTGTATTTGTTGGGTTTAGGATTGTGTTTTATTTTGTGTATGATGGTGTAGTTCATTGTTATGTTGGTGGAGGTGATAGTGGTAGTGGTAATGGCTATGGTTGTATGTGATTGTTGTAGTTTTTATTTTTGGGCTTCATTTGTGATGTGTTTGTTGTGATGGTTGTGGTTGGGTGGTTCGTGGTTTGGGTTTGTGGAATGCGTCCTGGTAGATGTTATGTTAAAATGGATGGTGAATCATGGTGTTGTAGGTTTTTGTGGTTGGTTTGATGATAAGTGTAGTCGTTAAACATGTCATTGTGCAATTTTTTAGCAATCATGTGATTTTGTTTATCAACCCTTGTTCTTACAGGCATGGTCGGACACAAATATGATCAACCTTGAATTGTAGAGCCACCACAAGTGTTTGAAGCATGAGCAGTGAGGCTAGCATTTAGAATTCGTAATCTTACTTTATTTAGACATGGATGTATATGTAGTCATGACATGCTAAATGTATATGCAGAGGTCGATAATACCTTTTGTTCAAGATGTTGAGGAGCCTTTCCCTGAGGTGAGGGAGGCCATGTCCAATGACCCTATCACGAACATTGACACCACTGAGCATTTCTCTACATCCTTGGTAATATGAAGCCCTCAAACATTATTTCATTTGTTGGCATATATGAGATGTCTAATGTATATATTTGATCTTCTCATTGTTTCAAAGTTTCAACAATCGAACAGAACTAATTGATTGGGTCAAAAGAGTTGGTAGAAATATCGGAGTCATCGTAGTCATTGGGCGGTCAGAACATTCAAGGCCAAATAAATCAGCTCGAGTGGATCTAATATGTGAGAGGGGGGGTAAATATGATAGTCGACCAAGAAAGAAAGACATTGACAAGAAGGATAGAAAGAAGCGTCAGTCTGGTACGAAGAAGTGTGGTTGTCTCTTCAAGTTGCGTGCCATAGAGCATTCAGGGAGATGGACTTTGAGAGTGTTATGTGGTTCACATAATCATCCCCTTATCATCAGCTTTGAGGGTCACTCTTTTGCTGGGAAGTTGCTGGAGGATGAATACACAGTGGTAGAAGGAATGTTAGTGAGTGGTATGCGACCACGCGACATCCTAATGCACTTGAAGTGTAGAGATCCAACCAATGTCAGCTCAATGATGACCATATACAATGCTCGGTTGAAAATGCGGGTCCTACAGACGTGTGGTCGCACACATATGCAACAATTGATGAAGTTAATCTATGAGCACGGGTATATTGAGCGGCATCGAGTGCAAGAGAACGCTGAGGTTATGTCAGAAATCTTTTTTGCGCATCCTAAGTCTATTCAGTTAGTCCACGCATTTCCTTTGGTCTTCATGATGGATTTCACTTACAGGACTAACCAATATAGAATGCCATTACTGGAGATAGTGGGGGTGACTTCCACAGGCAAGACATTTGTTGCAGCTTTAGTTTATCTACAGGCGGAAAAGGAAGATAACTATGCATGGACGATGGAATGTTTTAAGTCGCTCTTTGATGGTATCCCATTCCCGAAGGTAATCATAACCGACCATGAGCTCGGTTTGATGAAGGCTCTATCTATGGTGTTTCCATCTACTGTCTGCCTACTTTGTCGTGTTCACATTGAAAAGAATGTCTTGAAAAACTGTAGAAAAGCATTATCCGATCTAGAGACATGGGACAAGTTCAATGGAGCTTGGTTTGGAGTGATGAGAGCATTAACGGAGGAAGAATTTTGTAGAAAATTACAACTTCTGGAAGATGAGTTTCGTGCATTTCCAAATGAGCTTTCATACCTTCACAAGACTTGGGTGGCCAAGCACCGAGAAAGGTTCATCTCTGCATGGATTGATAAACATCTACACCTTGGTAACACATCCACAAATCGAGTCGAAGGCCACCATGCAAAGCTGAAGCGACAATTGCAAACATCCATTGACAACTTTGTGAGTTCCTGGCAAACAATCCACAATCTGTTGGAGTTGCAGATATCAGACATAAGGGCTTCCTTTGAGGAGAGCCTTACAAGAATCCCCCATAGGTACAAAGGGTTTCTTTACCGGGAGCTTGTGGGTGTGGTCTCCATATATGTGTTACAGAAGATACAGACAGAGTCATATGTAGCAGATGAGATTGGTCCAGATAGCAGCCTTTGTAATCATGTTTTGTATGCCACTTGCGGATTACCATGTGCCCATATGATTGGGGATTACAAGCGAGAAGGTTGTGCCATACCTGTTGCTACGATTCATCCATTTTGGCGTAAGCTTGGGATGACTCCTTTCATCGTAGATTTCACCGACAAGGTGGACATAGGCCCGGAGATTGAGATGCTTCTCAAACGCTTCAATCATGGGAATATTGCCCAACAGAAAGAGATGAAAATTTGTTTAAAAAAGTTGAGTGATCCAACTTCCACCATTCTTCTAGAGCCCACCGTTAAAGTAAACACCAAGGGTCGTAAGAAAAGTGGATGGAAAAGAGCAATAACCCTTGCAGAGGAATCAACTAAAAGATGCCCAAGTGGTTTTGAATACGTACTTCAATCAGTGGAGGAATCAGTTGAAGTGGGGTATGTTATTCCACCACAAGCCTCACATTCCCAGGAAGCCAAGCGTTCAAAACAATCAAAGATGAGCGTACAAAGAGGAAGAGTTAGTCGGAGTCGATCTGTCAGTGTTGGCAAATACATTGCTAAATTCCCCCCCTTCCTAACTCCGTTCATAAGTAACATATATGATGTTCCAGGGGATGGTCATTGTGGATTTCGAGTGGTTGCATCCTTTTTGGGTATGTCAAACGATGGATGGAGAGATGTTAGGACCGATCTACTAGCTGATCGAGCAACATCCGGACGAGTATAACCTTGTGTTCTATGGGTTGGCTCGTGTGCAAGAGGTGAAAAGAATTCTGAATTGTCAATCTTCCACCGTCAGCAAGGAGCATTGGATGTCAATGCCAGATATGGGATTTGTGATTGCTTCTTGTTACAAGATCGTGGTGATACATATATCAAAACACCAATGTCTAACATTCTTCCCTTTGAGGGATCCTCCACCACCAGTCAGTGCCCACCGGATCCTATTGATTGGTTACGTTAATGGGTGTCATTTTGTCGGTTTGGAGTTCACCAGAGACTCGCTGTTACCTTTCGCAGCAAGAACATGGGATCGATTCCGTCTTGATATGGCTAGCTCATGGGTGATGCCCTACATTGAGAGGATTGATCAGTTCAGAGCCCTAGCAGGGACTGATGTTGCAGTGGTTGATGTGATCGATCTGGAGTAGTCAATGTATAAAGATCACAATGTTATTATGTACAGGTGGTGTAGGTAGTTAGAGTGATGGTGTGAAAGTCAGAAAGTGATTCATTTTGTCTATGTACTGTAAGTCAAATGAAATTGATGGTGTAAAGGTCACATAGTGATTTATTTTGTATATGTAGTATAGTTAGTCAAAATAGTCAAGGTATAAAGGGCATGATATGATTCATTTTGTGTTTAATCAAAGATCACTCTTGTAAATTTCACGAGTTCATTTTGTTCAATGTAGTTGATGTTATTGTATAATTATTTTTCATGCTGCTCTCATTTGTTTATCTATGGTTCATGAATGATTGATGAGTGAGAATGAATGATTGAGTCATTTGTTATTGTGAGAATGTTTTAATGATTCATTTGTTTTATTACCCCTAGACACCGTTCGACAAAAACAAAGATATGTCCAGAAAGAAGGAGACCATGTTCGACTCAACAAATGAAATTCACAACACAAGCATGTGAAATTGATTCAAGCGTCTCTGTAAGTTATGTGTGATCTATTTCAATCAAAACTAAAAAATTAACATTTATACAAAGATTTAGTATAAACATAGTCAATCCATTTAGTATTAAAAAAATATGTCCCTGTCGACTCGAATGAGTCGTACATTCTGTCTATGGGCGACCGAAACCAATCGAACACGTTCAAAACGCAGGCATGTGAAATTCACCCCGTTCGACCCGAATGAGTCGTAGCATTGTGATATGGGCAACTGAATCTGGTCGAACACTTTCACATCACAGGCATGTGAAATTAAGACCGTTCGACCCGACCCAGTCGTATGTTTATGATATGGGCGACTGAAACCAGTCGAAAACCTTCAATACACAGGGCATGTGAAATTCATTCCGTTCGACCCGAATGCGTAATAACATTATCCTATGGGCGATTGAATGCTGTCGAACACCTTCAAAACACAGCAAACTAGTTATTCATTCCGTTCGACCCGAATGGGTCGTAGATGGATGATATAGGCGACTGAAACTGGTCGAACACCTTCAAAACACAGGCATGTGAAATTTATTCAGTTCGACTGGAATGAGTCGTATGTTTATGATATGGGCGACTGAAACCAGTCGAACACATTCAAAACATAGGCAATCAAAATACACCTCGTTCGACCCGAATGTGTCGTATCTTTATGATACGGGCGACGGAAACCGGTCGAACACCTTCATAACAGAAACATGTGAAATTCATTCAGTTCGACCCGAATGAGTCGTCCATTTATGATATGGGCGACTGAAATCGGTCGAACACATTCAAAACACAGGAATGTGAAATTCACCCTGTTCGACCCGAATGAGTCGTATCTTTATGATATGGGCGACGGAAACCTGTCGAACACATTCAAAACACAGGCATGGAAAAATCATCCCGTTCAACCTGAATTCGTCATACATTTATGATATGGGAGACTTAAACCGGTTGAACACATTCAAAACACAGGCACGTGAAATTCACATTGTACAACCTGAATTCGTCATGCCTTTAGGATATGGGCGACTGAAAGTGGAAGAATACATACAACTAGAATGAGTGGTATGTTTTGGTTAAGGAGGTCGTACTGGTCGAATAAGTCGAGTGAAAAATCCACTAAACCCAGTTTGACCAGAATGAGTCGTAATCATTGGACATGGATGACCATTAGTGGTCAAACAAAGTCGAGGACCCACTAAACATTCCTAACAGTGATGTATGCAGAAGTAACATATTCACTCCTAAAAAATATTGTCTTAAGAGAGACTCATACCATCAATGAAGAAAGAATGTGTGAACCCTGAAAGCAAAGTCAAAGAAGCAAATTCATATCATATTTAACTGGATGGACATCCAAAAAACACCCACTTTTGTCTACACAACATAACATGTTACATAGTAGCTTTCGCTACAACATTCAACCATTGATGAAAATGCTTAAACCTGTCAAACTATCCAAAAAAAAGTATATAAACAACCAAAACATGACACTGTTTTTTTTACATTAACAAGAAGGTCAATTCCTGCGAATATGCTTCCTATGTTTGGACCTTCGCTCCAATACAGGTGAGTGAGGGAGGGGTGTCCCGTGTTGGAGGAAATTCATCATGCCTTCAAGAATAGGCCTTTGGACTGATGTGAAAGTGCTTCCCCTATCAAGTAAATCTTCAAGAAACTGACATGCAGTTGTGACACGCTATATGAATGAAATATAGGGTCAATTGTAACCATAACATTTCTAGGTTATGAGAAACCATTAATAAAATTATTGAATTTATTACCGAGAGTAGATCAGAAGAGGTACTGCCACTGTTAAATAGTCTCTTGTTTTGGGGGTTTTGTAAGATTGTATGACTGATCTTTGGAAACCACCCCAAGTAATCTGGGACTGCATCCCATGGCATTTTGGCACGGTTTCTCCTGGTGGCTGCACCTAGTAGGTTATCCTCCCATTGCTCAAGTACTTCCACGCTACCAGGATAATCAGCTCTGTAACTAGTAGCGCTACGATGCCTTCTCACATTTGAATGGGGTCGGATTGGTGCTCTGGGGATGCACTGAACATGGCCAAGTTGTCGAAGTACCCTGTCTGGCAGATAGGGTTCAAATATCACATTGACACAAAGACACCCCTTGAAGAAGGCGTAGTCCGGGAGTGGTCTACGTTCCCAGACTAATCGGTATGGATCAAACTCTACCTGAATGAAATAAAAAAATGTGACTGCATTTTACAATTTAAGTATATAATAAATAGAAAAGAAGTAAAATATTACTTGCTCGGCCGTGGTCATATCTAGAATCTCTCGAATGATATCAACTGAATTATTCGACAACCCCAGTGCATTACGACAGTTGGTCCATCGATTAGAACGAGGGGCATCTTCCGTATACTCTGGATTCGGTGCTGGACTGAGAAAGGCAAAGTGCTCGTACACCCATACCTACAAACCAGTCATGAGAGTATAGTTTAGATATTTAAGCGAAAGGATCAACTAAACATGGATGAGTAATGAACTTACTTCCAAAAGTGCAAGAAATCCACAAATTTGCCTGCACTTTGCACGAGATGCAATCCCTAATTGTCGATATAGATGAGCGAGTGTAGCAGCCCCCCAACCAGCTGATGCAATGTCCTTCATATCGCCCAAATATTTCAAATATGAAACTGAAATGCTACTGCCGGTCTTATCACAAAATAGAGTACACCCTAACACACAATAAGAAACCCCTAACCACGAAGTGAATGTGTTCCTCCGGCAAACAAGTGGACTTTAAGACCAACTTATCCCTCAACCAATTCAATCTCAAAGCACTACCATTATGCAGACGCAACTCCTCATGAATCTCATTCATCGGTAGATTCAGGATTTTAAAAACTAATTTTGAGGCGTCCTCAATGTCCATTGATGTTGACCCGTACACTACTCTGCCCATCACTGGGATTCCAATTATTTGTGTCACGTCATCGAGGGTGATGGTCATCTCTCCAAATGGTAGGTGAAAGGTGTTCGTCTCTGGATGCCACCTTTCTACCATTGAACTAATCAAATGTCTTATTGGTGCGTGGAAGCTATATTCAACCAACGGCCACAGGCCACTTTGCTTCACCATGTTCTTAAAGGTGGTTGATTCATCATGGACATTCCATCCCTCCATGGTTTTGGTAGGTTGACGACATCGTAATGTTCGATCGCCCTACACACAATCAAATATACTTCAAGGTTAAATGATATCATACACAAAACACATTAACATAACCAAAATATTGATATGAATTCAGATGTACCTTTCCGTTCCAAACGCGATACGCGATATGATGCCTGTAATCAACAAGAACTGCGCCTGTTTCAGGTCCACCCGGGAAAGGACCATTCAAACTGGGGTCAATGTCTGAATCTACAATTTTGAGTGTCGATTTGTCTTCTTCCACCTCCTCTCCCTCTACCTCAGGATCATCTACATCTGGTTGTTCCACATCTTGAACTACTGAACCAGACGATGCATGTTTGGCAAGTCTTTCTTATTGATGTCTTCGAAGCGAGGCGGTCGGTGGAATGCGAGGCTTTCGGGCCATACTGAATGAATGTAGAATCATTACAATTTAGTAAATTCACAAACTGAAGTTACAATTTATTCACTACAATTCATCGAAGGATTCAATTCATTCTCAATTTTAAAATATCACAAAATCAACCAAATAGAATTGAAAGATGTCATTTTTAGTTCATTTGTTTCCATATATGTATAGAAAGTTAAGAAATAATCATATATGTGTATAAAAAGTTAAGAAATTGCACCATTATCTCCCTTTGTGGAGCATTGATAGGATCATATTTTTTAATGAAAAAAACAAAACAATGGGGTTGCAAGAAGGGTTTTGAGAAAATTCACATGAGAAAATATTGACTGGGGTTGTCTTGCACTCTATTGGGAAAATCATTTCTTAGGAGGACGGGGCAATTTCTTTTTAAAAAATCATGACCCTTCAAGGAACATCTCTTCGTGAAAATCAAATCCATGAAATATATATTGAATTTTTTTTTCTTTCCAATCATATGCCTACATAACAAGAAGTTCATTTCAGAATGAACATAAACATAGTCAATGCAAAACTGAATCTACACCACTGTCCATTGAAAGCGGTTCAGTTCAAAGATTTATTTAAGGTTTTACAGTTCAGGTGCAGAAGGGATAGATGATGGACATTATCTAGTCTGCTTTTATTAGTATTTGTTCTTCTAATGAGAAACTTAGAAACAGTCATCATTTTGCTGCTCTAGTATGCACTTGTTCAAGTTAAGCATAAAATCTTCCTTCAAAGACTTGTTCTCATAAAAAGGAACCACAATCTGATGCATAATGCCATTTTCTTCATTTAAGAGCTTCACATTATAAATGGCCATTTTGTGAACGCTTTAGATATGGAACTTAAAAAATGTCATACATATTCTTAACACCAAATAATATTGAAACAAAAGTTCTTAAATTAAAAAACTAGCTTACAGTGACAGCAGGTATTGATGTGGTAATTCTTTCTATTGCTTTCAAGCCCTCTTTTGAAAGGCAGAGTTTTGCATGAACAGGATCAGGCCCCATGATAGGAAATCTGAAAGTGCAATGAGCATGATCAGTTTGAAGGCATCAAAAGAAAATGACAGGCAATGCATATGATTTAACATTCAAATGAAGTAATAGTAATGACCAACTATTACTTTTTTAACAGCAAAACCTGGGAAAAGATGGACCTTTTATACCATTTATAAACATTTCCTCATAATTTATACACTATTTCCACTTGATTTTCCCTATGAATCATTTGTTTCATACACCTCATCAAGTCCATCACTTGAATTACCTACCACACGTGAATATAAAAATACTTGTAAAGAATGTGCTGTGCAAAACCATTTTTCATAGAAACCTCGATCTTATTCAGTTTCCTCTCAAGGCATCTCCTATCTTTTGGTCACCAAGAGGAATTGCTTTTTTTCCCAACAAGTCACACAAATTTGTTTTGTTGTGTCATAGGACTTCAAAAACAAATCTTATTTTGGAACTCACACACACACGAGGAAGAGAATAAAAAACCAAAACAATAAATGAAAATTTCAACAGGTCACCAGTTTTGGCTTGAACTCTACTTGAAGTGGACATTCAGAATCTCAGATTGATTGATCTGCAAAGCTTAAACAGACAGTTAGGCTGACTTGTTTAATTTCAGCTGTTGTTTCCATTCTTGGGGAAAAAAATTCTACCTCTTTTGAGTCTCCTTGCTGTACTTCACAATTATTATTCTATAATGAGCATGGCTCTTCTGTTTTTTTTCCCTATCATTCTTTAAGGAACCAGCTGCCCAAAAAAGAAAAGGAAAAAAATCCAAAAAACACTGTTTCACCAATGCTGGGTCCCAACATTCTGTTCATTGCAGAGTGATTGAAAGTATTGGATCTCCACGTAAGGTTCTGTTAAGAATGGGGACCTATGATTTAAATGAACAAATCTAGGAATCTACAGAGGCAATGAAAGCTTTAGGGACGTCCATCATACAATTTTCCAAAAATGAATAAACAAGATCAACATTGGTTTGATAAAAAAAAGAGGGTGGGGGCCACATTACAGATCTGTTGAATGTCAATCAAATGTCTGCGTATTGATTATTAAAATTAACTTATCAGTAGCTTTGGATTCTGGAATTCTATCATTCAAGAAACAACATTACTTATGATTTATTTTAAACAAAGAGAAAGAAAAGTTGGCATGCAGAGGAGGAAAGTACATATGGTCAATGTGAATAAGTTGTGTTGCGGAGAAGATACCAAGAAAACTAGTCAGGGGGCTAGTCTATCAATGTGGAATTCTTGCCTTCCATCTATCTCTCTGAAGGAGCATTGCAGCCTGTCAAAGACAACTAATACTGCATTAAAATTGAAGTTGGAATATGGATCATCATATTAATCAGAAGGGACTGCAGGGAAAATGCTGATTGACTCACCGGTCATGCAAGCGAGATGGCTGTCCTTGCCAGAATTCAAAGATCCGGGGCGTAAGCCTATAACCTCCCCAGTACTCTGGTTTGGGAATCACACTTCTGCACATTCACAACACCAGTGCAAGCTCAGTCTTCTATCAACATTCATTAATTAAATTTTGTCATGACTGGTATTCATTTAGGATTGAAAAATTGACTATGTGAGGTTATGGACATGATCAACCCACTGGCCAATCAAGAGAATCTGGGTGGATTTGAGGCCATAAAATTTGATGATGCTGAAATTAGATAGAATGTGTATATAGTTGAGGACTTGTTTCTTATTTCCTTTTCTTGTTGCCAAAAAGTTCTCCACAGTTACCAATCACAACAACAACAACAAAAAGCTTCACAACTCTAGTCAAGAAAGAAGAATAGCCTTCTCAAATGAGAAGAATGCAAAGATTCCAATATTTTGTATATAAGTTATGAATTTTGACACTGGGTTCTCTTATATTAATAAATGTAGTAGTTGAAGGGTTTTGCTTGTCTTTGTAATTTCCTGAAAGAAGGAAAATTTGGAATTGAAATTGTGAAGTAAATTTTTTTTTTTGGAAATATAAAGTAGATTGTGTTGCATGTGCCAGATCAGGGGATTGGTATTTGGATTAGAATGGTTAGATTAAAAACAAAAAGAACAGATTCATATAAAAAAACTGATATGCAGTGTGATACTCCAAAAGAATGCACAATGAGGTACACAATGAGAAATCAAATCAACTAAGACCAATTTCCTAACAAATTAACACCAGTAATCTAAATAAAGATTTGAACGACGCATCCCCAGCATAGTTTAAAATAGTTTTTTTTCTTTTTAGAGAAAGCATAGTTTAAAAATGTTAATGTTTAGAGGATTCATTTACCAGATTTAATAGGAGCTAAAATGAACAGATTGACCATCTTAAAGCACAAGCATATAATATAATATAAAGAAAAAAGGAAAAGTAAATACTTTCACATGTAGACTTGAAAGACAGAGAAATCCAACCAGGTATAAATATATTAAAGTCTACATCATAATAGAAGGGTTGGGCTCAGATTTTCCAAACTTAAGGGTCTGATGTCAGCCTAAGTTAAAGTTTGGCTGCATAATTTAGAATGTTGGAAAATACAAAGAAAGCTGATTATAAAATTCAATGGAAGTTTAATTATTGGACATTAAAAAAAATTGACTGAGGCCAAACAATATAAGAAGTGAAGTCCCCAAACTGTTCAGTTCTTTCAAAACAAGGAACCAAAAACAGAGGAACTGGAGTCAATATACCTGGTGAATAATTTGTTTTTTTTATTTATCATATATGATGTGAAAAAGGTGTCCAAAAGCAAAGAAATACTTCCAGTGAAACTTGTGAAATATGAGTGGAAGTTTAGAACCATGATTTTTTTTGCTTGAAAAAGCGCTGAAACCATCGTTAACTTGAACAGATGGTAATAGAACAGTAACAAGAATAAAATCCCACTTCTGAGGAAAAGATTCCTCCATAATAAAATTATGCAGACTTTCCATTTATTGGATATGTTTTGCTTTATTGAATCAGTTTGCCCTGTGTGTGTCTTGGTAAGAATACAAGAACTCAAGGTAATCTTAATGCACAACCTTATAAACATGACAGGGACATAGAGAGACTATGAGCGAGTTGGAGATTGCTTCAAATACAATATAACGGCGGGTGCGGCCGCGACATAGAGAGACTTCTTAGTTGCAAATTCTCTTGTCAATCATTGAGCTACGGATCCAAGCCCACAATCTCCCTAATAGTTTGTATGGATGACCATATTTTCCTCCTATTTTGTTTTTATTTATGTTCCAGCTTTGTTGATCTACGGACATATAAAAGATACATTCTAATTTTGTCAATTGCCATACACTTAAGCTGCTTAGCTAGTCATTATTAAACTCATATATGCCACTCAAGATATAGATAAGGATGGTACAGATGCAAATTGCATGACTTTGAATGTTCCAAATCCCTTAAAATCTGTTTACAAGAGCAACTAAACAACTCAAAATAATGTAAATATAGTTGTATAATATTTTTACAATGGAAATTAGATGTATATGTTGTTATATCACATGAATTCATCAGAAAAATATCTAGAAGGATAATGGCACTCAATTCAACACTACACAACAAATTATCCGCCTTGCTTGGCAAAACCCAAGAACACATTTCGTGAAACCGATTTAAATACATTGGCACAAATAACATACTCACCAAGCAATCCTCATATAATAACAACAAAACAAGCAAAAAACAATTGTTACCTTAATACCCAAGTAATATTTCAACCCCAAAAACACACAAAACAAAAATAAAACAAACACTAATCAATCACAACACACAACACTAGCATACAAAGAAATTCAAGAAAAAAAGAAGTTTTTTATTTTAAAAAAAAAGAACCTAAAATGGGGGTCTCCTTTGAAATGGGTTGAGTTGTGGGAACCTGTCAGTTTTTGCTCCCCTCCCGTGATGAACGACAACACCTTTAGGGCATGGGACCCCAATTTTTAGTTTTATAACAGTGACTCTTATGTTGCTTCTATTAAATCTGTATAGTATTGTGTTGTCCCAATTTTTTTTCATTCACCCAATTGTCCAAACACACAGAGTACCCTATCTTTTTTTTCCCAAATACGAGGGGCTTGAGCCCCTGCTTGTCTTCAGGTGGCTCCGTGCCTATCGAAGGCTCAAGCTCATTTCAGAGAAAAAAGAAGAGAAGAGAAGTACTACCTGAAGATCGTTCTGGTCGGAGGAAATGGTGGTGTCGTTCATGGAGTGATCGCTCTTCGCCAGCGGCACGGGACAACGGCAGGCAACACGTGACCAACAGGCGACACCGGGAAGTGGTTGGAGGTCGACAGGAGGGGTGTGTCGGGAGAAAGAAGAGATTTCGAAATGAGATGGGTTCAGGGGAGAGAGAGAGGGGTTTTTGAAAAGGGGATGAGGTGGGATTAGAATTTTAGGGAAGATATATTTATTACATGTTGGGCTCAGTTACCTGTTAAATGGTAGATGGTGGGTACAGACTATTGGTGGGATAAGAAAATGTATTGGTGGGGATAGACGGGCCCTTTAAAATATATACATTTTCTTATCCTAACATGCAGTGGTGTAGTGAGGTCAATTGATTCCATCAAAAATATAAAAAAATTATTGTTGTCACCCTTTCAAACCATAACGACCTAGTCTACTAGTGATCTCACCAATTGACCATGCCTAGTTTAGATTTATATTGAAAATATTTCATTTACTTTCTTTGATCGTTTAGTTTTTTATTAAGGCAAGTTATTGTTTTATTTTCAAAAAAAAATTTCAGTTTTTTTTATAAATACATGATAAAAGTAGATATTGTGAAAATTTCATGAAATTCATTTTTTTAAATAATCCCTTTTATAAAAATTCCTCTAACCGCCACTCTTTAAATGAACAGACTGTAGAAGTTATATTTTTAAAAGACTAAAAATAGACCCTTCTTTAAAATGATTACATGATAGATGACAACTGGTTATCCTACATTACCATCGGTTCTTCTGTGTCATTTGTACTCATTTTAATTTTAGGGATGTAATTAGGCATGGTGCTATGCAATCTACTTATCTACAATCCAAATTATTTGCCCAGAAATGTCTCCAAAAGATATATACAATTTAGTAGACTTTATACATTCTATAACAAAAAAAAAAAAACCAAGGATGTATACTGGACTATTTCTAATAATATACTTTTTATAGGTATGCTGACCCTTAAAAACAAAGATAATGTTAGACAATCCTAAATGTAGTCTGCATATGTTTATTTTTTTTAAATAATAACCTCGTTTAAAAAGATTATATGTTTTGATGAAAAATATATATCACTCAATTTTGAATTTAATAAACTATTTTTAACAAGTGTAAAAATATTTAATGAGGTATATATCTCATTTAAAAAGAATTATACCTTTCTAAATGATTAATGAAATATATGATGACTACATTTAAATATATAAAATGGATAGCGTGTATAAGCACCCTAAACACAAGGTTGATGGCTTTTTGTTGGTTAGTGTGTTAGTTTGTACAACATGTAATGAAGGCGTTGAATTGGTTAAGCACGTGTTCATAAATCCATATATGATATATCCATCTTTTATTATTATTATTATTATTATTATTATTATTATTATTATTTTAAAAGAAAAGTAGATGTTTGCTATCCGATTTCATTTCTAAATTCGAATTACAAATTCTGAATGAATGAAGAATAGATAAAGTAAAATAATAGAAGAAAAAGAAATCTTCGCCACGGATTAGAAGAGCGATCTAACTAGCAAAACGAGGACTCTCGCGCCCACACTCAAATCTTCGCCACAGATTGATAGGTGATTTGATGTGATAAGATATAAAAAGTTGATTTGACATGTGGGCTCATGAGAATAGATAAAATGAGTATAGCTTATTATAGGAGTTACTTAGAAATGTTATACTCTCTTATACTCGTTTAAACTGACTTAGTAATACCAAGTTATACTATGCAAACAAACAACTATTTTCCTTATCCATTCTTATATTATCCTTATATTACTCTTATATTCTGCTTAACAAACGGGACATAAGAAAATTTAATTTGAATATTTTCAAAATATGAGTTGCAGTATTATCACACGAAGATGCTATGAAATTCTAACTCTTCATTTGATGGCAATTGATAGTGATCTCGTTTGTCATTACTTTCAAGTTTCAATCTCTCACCGTCTGATGAGAGTGTCTTGTCATCTTATCTTGTATTGAGAAATCAAAATATCTACGATGGTATTTCTTCAATTCAACGGTTCCTGTTAAATGAAATTTTTCTTAAAATCAAAACATATATCTCTTTATACAATATGTGCATATTACTTGTGGAACTGCATTTTGACACTTGTGTGAACAGTGTTTTTTTGAACAATGCTAGTCATTTGTCACCATGTACTTAGTCACCATGTCACCATGTACTTTTATGGGTGAAAAGCTCTATTTATCTACTCAACTTCAAAAGAGAGCCGTACTCCAAAAGAACTTCAAAAGAGAGCATGTGTTCGACCTCATTCCACACGTTCTAAAACGTGGTTCATAAGGGCTTTGAATGTAAGAAACAAGGGCTTTTAATGTGATGCATCGTGACCACCAATGATTGTTCGACCTCATTCCACACGTTCTTCTCCTTTCCATGAGTTCTCCTTTGTAGCACACTACATACTTGTCCTTATAGACATCGATATATTGTCTTCATATGTAAATTCTTACTGGTAAAAAGACTTTGTTTTTGAATGGTAAGGGTTTACACGTGATTATAATATATTGGTTATTACATGGAGATACTTGTATTGTGCTACAGACAATCTTACTTCCCTCTTTGTGGACACTGAGCACACTACTACACTCGTCCAAATAATTTCACTGGCTTATTCTCATTTTATTATCCTAACGATCATCTTTTATACTTGGAATTTACACTCTTTTTACCCTCTCAAGTGCAAAAAACAACCATTTTCCTTATCCATTCACATTATTCTAGCTTATCTTTTACTCTATACTCTGTCTATTCTGCTTACCAAACGGGACTGAATATTATTCAAAATATGAGTTGCAGTATTATCACACGATAGATGGAATGAGTTGCAGTCTAATATCTGCTCATTTGATTGGCAATTCATAATTATTGAGTTATATCTTGCAGTCATTATACTTTCAATGAAATTCTCAATCTCTCATTTGACCGTCTGATGTCAGAGTGTTTTCAAGTTTCATCTCTCATCTTGTATTGAGAAATCAAATATCTACGATGGTTTTCTCATCAATTCAACGGTTCCTGTTAAATGAAATTTTTCTTAAAATCAAAACAATATATCTACGATCTTTAAACAAGGTTTAATATTTAAAAAATAAAAGTACAATATGTGCATATTACTTGTGGAACTGCATTTTGACACTTTTTTCTTAAAATGAACAGTGTTTTTTGAACAATGTTTAATATTTAAAAAATAAAAGTCATTGTGCATATTACTTGTCATTATACTCGTCCTTATAGACACCAATATATTGTCTTCATATGTAAATTCTTACCGGTAAAAAGACTTTGTTTTGAATGGTAAGGGTTTACACGTGATTACAATGTATTGGTTATTACATGGAGATACTTGTATTGTGCTACAGACAATCTTACTCCCTCTTTGTGGACACTCATGAGCAGAGGCGGATGTAACAGTTGGATGGGCCGAGTTGCAGCACAGCCCAAATTTTATTTTATTTTTATATTACTTGATAATAATATATTATAATATTTATATTTTATATTATATAAATTATATTTTATACATAAAATATATTCCTAACAAACTAGATATTAACCTAACAAATTAATAACAAAACAAATAGTAACTAGATCTCAACCTAACCTAACAAATTAAATCAAACTCTGGCCCGTTTGAAAACGGGTTTGGACAACTTTTAGGTTTGCAAGAAGCTGTTTTCTAAACCCGGTTCAAAAGCTGGAGGCAGATTTTTGTGAAAAAAAATACAAAAACCTAAGTTTTCCAAAAGTTGTGGATATGCAGCTTCCTACAAAATTAGTTTTAAACCCACCTTTTGCTTTAAATTAATTTTGCAATCGTGTAACCAAACGCAACCCTCAATCTTCTTATAAATTCTAACAATTCTAAATTTTAAAATTCAAATATTATCTTAAGAATTAATTTAATATCAATTGAACAATAAGGAAACATTTATATCAATAAAACAATTCTGGTTATTTTTCTAGCAACAACTCTTCCTATTTTTATGACAACACATTTGGTTATTTCAATTATAAAATTTGTTAATATACCTCATTTTTATTCTTAAAAAATCTCATTTTTATACTTAAAAAATCAAAGTACTCAACTTTAATTACATTTCATTTTTTTTCCTTTTCTTCACATGCATATATCTTTTGAATATCACATTATTTGATTTATAAATAATTACATCAAATACGGATATTTTTAGGATAATTTATATGTTTGAATATTAACATTATTTTGGATAATCAAATAAATTTTAGAGAGATATCAAAATTAAAATTGATATTTTAAGGCTTATTATCTCATTCAGATATCATACATTGAAAATTTAACAATATTATAATATATTATCATTATGATTAATCATACAAGATAACAATATGGACGATTTATAATACAAATATATATATATTTTTATAATGTATGTCGGATACGGATATTTTTCAGATCGGATAGACTGATATTCATATCCGCACTCCAGATTTTCGAATATCGGATAATTCTGATTTTTCAGATACGGATTCAGATTGGATTCGGATTTTTTTTGGATAATTGACTGGCTTAGTTTTGAGTTCATAGTGGACCAGGATTTTCTCTCTCTTCCTATCTCTTTCTACCTCTCTTTTTCCTTGGTTCTCCAATCCACCCCATAAATGTTTTTTGGTGGGTTAGATAATTAGCGAGGTGAAAATAAAGCTCCCTTAAGCATTTCTCAATTTTATGTTATTAGTAATTACTAGTATTTTGCATGTGCTAAAAGCACGCGAGGTATACCGTACAAAAAAAATGATAGAATATGTTTAATGAGTATATCATCTATTTGAATATATTTTATGAATGTATTATATGAAGTGACCATAGAAATGAAAATAAAAAACCAAAAGAGAGGAAATAATAAAATTATAAAATCATATAGCATCATATACCAAAATCATGTTCTCTAAAAAAAAACAGTGTTACCATGTAATAATACAAGCATTAAAAGAACATTCAAACAAATGATATAGTAATATAATGAAAACATTTCACCTAAAAATTGAGAGATACTCTACCCCTTTACTCAATTTTCCTCAACACATAATGAGAGTGATTTTTAAATATGCAATTCATTAGCCACTCCATAATCTCCATTGTGTGGTTCCATGCAAATTTTCTAATGAAAACTTGGTGGATAAAATAGAATATAGTTACAAATGAAGTCTCTAAAACAAATAAAATGTAAATTAACATTTATAGTTTTTAAAAGTAAACAATCAATAGTACTTAGTGAAATACATCTCAATTATTTTTTGAATATTTCATATACTTATAGAAATAACATAAATTAAATTATTTACAATGACACTAAAAGCAAAGGAAAGTGCATAAGCAAGTGTATTTAGTCTCAATCAACCCACTGAATTGCCGAGAAGACATAAAAAATGAAGTTTTATCATATAAATTCAATCATTTATGAGTCAAATAAACATGAACGACGAAGGAAAAATTCAACAAAAAGAAACTATATCTAATAAATGTCGATGGCTTACTAAACAGCAAAAACTAATAAGAAACTGGGATGGACAATTTGACACACTATATGTATTGCTCTTTTATATGCCTCCTTGCATGAGTCTCTGATATGCAACAAGAATGATTTATGGATGGAAAATATAATAGAGTAAGTGGCATTTACATTAAATTTTCTCATAAAGAATTTAATCTACATCGATGGCTGAAAAATAAAATTGGATAAAGTTATTTGAAAAAGTATAATATTGATGGATTCTTCAAAATAAAATGAGATAATGGAGGGGCAGAAATTTTGCTTACCGGGTTCGGGTAAACGGATCCGGCCTCTCCCGTTCTCCTCCGTCTGATTCCATCGTCTTCCGCCGGTGAATACTTCTTGAATGCCGCGGACACAAGGAGGTGGGGACCTGCGAAACACCTTCCGACGTTCAAGTCAGTCAAGGTGACCAAAAAATGGTTTTAGCAAAGGGAAATTGTGCATACCTCTTGAGTGTGTTCTCGCCCCCTATTTATAGAGGGTTTACTGTGATTAGGGTTTCTGATCGACCCCTCTCCATCGGACGGACAAGAATCCATCAGTCATTAGTGAGGAGATAACAGATAAAATCATAAGATTTGATCAATTATGAGTTGACATGTAAAACCATATTTGGGTGGGATTTTGTGGACAGAGTCAATGATGACTTGATTTGGTGATATATGCCAACATTGATTGGATTTGAATAATGATAATTGTAGTTAATGCAATATATTTAAGAAGATCAGGGCAATGTGTAAGTGGATAAAGACTGACTTGGCATGTCGGGTATGGGCCTTTGGGCCGAGTTTGTTTAGGTCCAAATCGGATGGGTCATCGTCTTGTTGGGTTGGATCCAATAGGATCCTCGACCCGGCCCGCTTAGGGTAGCCAGAAAATTGGGCCATAGATAAGCTATACAATTTTGAGTATAACCCATGAATTTCACATAAAACATATATCTATTACTTACTTATTTAAAGAAGGATTCTGACATAGCATTTTCATTTTCCTTTTTTATCATCCCATAAATTTAGTAATGTTGTAAATATGGATGACTGA